>OX346249.1:4033368-5377824 GCA_947049315.1 Epistrophella euchroma | reverse complement strand
GAATATTGTAGAGATAAAATTTGTCTTTTCCCGATCTGCGTACTAGGCTTTATGTATGACGTAAGCCTAGTTTTTTTTTATGCATAAATGTATATAAATGTTACCGAAATAATGATGAGTTGAGTATTCTTGTCTTGTGTTGAAATCCAACCTGTTTCTGCGGTAGGTATATGTATACCACGTTCTTTTCAGTGAATACATTTTTTCTGTATGTGGGAAAGAAAAAATATAGCTCATGGAAAGAAAATAGTTGAATATAGAAAACAAAAATGATATCAAACTTGACAAGAGTGTGTATGTACCCTTTAAGCAAAAGAGTCCGTTTTGGATCCGCACACGTATAGTCAACAACGTATGGAGGCAAAACTGCGTTTGTCGGCTCAAATTAGTATGGAAATTAGAATCACCACTGACCCACTTGCGCATGTATTGTGAGAGGGAGGGTTTACTCAGTGAAAACTGAAACCAAAACGGATCCAAAACGAATCACAAATAAAGTACTTTTCCCCTTGAGTTCTATACTACCAAAAACAAAGCTTTTTTCATTCCATGTTTCGACAATCGAGTTTACCTACAACAAACAAACAAAGTATTCTTTCATTAAAACACACTTTTATTTTCTCATCAATTATATAAATACAATTTACAAACAAATTATATTGCACTAGAAAAAGACGAAGTGGAACGAAAAACAATAACATTTTATTTATGAACCGACCATTTCAACATAATAATAAGAAAAGAGAACAAAAAAAATTATTCTTCGTTACTCTACTTGCAAAGATGAGATGAACTAAAAACAAATGTGCGGGGAAAAATGCCTGTAGATAGAAAGAATTTTTGTAGGTGGGCGTGAAACACTCAGCTTAGCAAAGATCCGAGAAAGACCGAAAAAGTTGGGTCAGTGAATTTGCTTGAAGGGTACTATGTAAGTCGGCGGCCTAACATCGCCACATTTATATGTGCAAATCTTTTGGCAAGCCTTATTTTGCAGTAAAATTATTCGCCCAGCTTAAGATTGTTTTGTCTGACGGGATTTATATCATCAGTTTTTCTACTTAAGTGCCTGTTTACATGGGCTTTTTTACTGAATGGCGTATACAGAGACATAAAGAGAAGGGAAAATTCTACTCAAATTTTTTTTTTTAGATAGCGTTCTTTAAAATTCCATTAGAAAAGGAAAAAGCTATTAAAAAATACATTAGTACATATATCTAATGTATGCATTCATTACCAAACGAAAATTGAAGTTCAGAAAGCTCAATAACCATACTATTTTATTAATTTTGTTAACGGTTCTTTTGTGTTAAAAGTTTTTTTTTTGTATTTTTATTCAAACTTCAAACGTAATTTTCTCTAAACTACATTTTTGTCGTTTAGGTCACTAGATTGGAGATATAACGTACAATATCCACATCAAATAAATATGTATATTTGTTTATCAATTATTACATTAGCCTCATTTTTATTATGAATGCAAAACTTCACTCTTTACCTACATACATTTTAATTTGAAGTAGAAAAATCAATACTTAAAAACCTAGTAACCTAAAACTAAAAACTTTACTAAAATCATAGCGCCATCTACCTGTGATAATGCAAAATATAATATTGTATACAACAACTTTCAATTTGTTCAAGCAGCAAAGACAAAAACCTTAAACAAAATTACTGTACTTTTTAATTTTGTTTGGTGTACTCTTCAAACGTGCAATGGTAAAACTCCGAGATTTCATGACTGAAATAAATTCTCTAGAAAAATATCCATTGGAGAATATATCGACCCCTTTCCACCAAATTATATTAAGCGAAAAAATGCAAAGGGAATGCCCGTTTTACTATGGAGCTTTGGCCAAGAGTGTACACGAATGAGTTTGGTATCAAATGAAAGTTGATGTTGAGCTTGTTATGTGAGTGAAATATTTTCAAAATCGTCCAATGGGAAAGTCGAGATATTTGAGCTTAAAGTTGCTGATTGCTAAATAAAGATTTTAGCTTTTTTCCAAATAATTCTTTATTTCGTGAGAAATAAATGACGTAGAACAATTATTTTGATATCAAATGAAAGGTATTTTTCTTGTCTCTAAAACAGTAAAAGTTGGTACTAAACTATGCTTGAGGTAGTAAGAATGTGAAATGCGCGATAAAGAAATTATATTCCCTCATATTTTAATAAGTTTTTTATTGAAAAATAAAAAAAAAAATTACCTTAATACAAAGGAAAAAATATTTAAAATTAATAAAAACTATGACAACATTAATAAAAAAAAACAACGTGGCTATATTTGATGAAAAAATTATCGTGAAAATTATATATTCATAAACACTTGTCTGAATTCCATAAACACTTGTTCTTCTTAATTTCCAAATTCAAGTTTTATTTTTCCAACTGCAACTGCTCTTTTGAAAAAATATCTAATATCTAAATGCTTTTTTCGCCCTTGGATAACTATATCGACTGAGCGCTGCGGTTGTCTCTTTGCCCGTCAAAATTGTTATTGCTCCTTGGTGAAGTCCTAGTTCTTCAAGTAAGTTTCGTAAAAATGATGATTCTTTTGCAACACAACTGAAATATTTCTCCTCTGTGTTCAGTGCAGTCACAATCTTTTGTTTCTTTGAGCCCTAAAAAATTGTATTTCCTCCATAGATACATGAGAATCCACTCTGAGAATCCACTCTTGCCCAACTTGCATCAGCAAACGCGTTTTTTATAAACGATTGCAAAACGTCGGAACCTTGCAGGTAGCGAAGGACTGATAGAACGTTGAATTTCAAGCCCTATGCATATAGCTCGGGACGTTTAGACTAAATCTATATCAGCTAAACGCGCGCCGCCTCTGCATCCACCTACTTTGAAGGAGTTTATTTGTCAAGTTTTTTTGTACTCATTTATTTACAATTTAAAAGGACTAAAATTTGGAAGATTTGGTTGAAATTTTAGTCAAAACACTTAGTTTTTTTTTTATTGAAAACAATTCCAATACGAAATATGTCATGGAAAATCAATGGACAGGTACTCAAAGTTAAAGAATATGAATGAAGAGCATGTTCCGCACATAGGTAGGTACCTACAAACTTTCACAGCTTTTCACATCTAGTAACAATTTTTTTTTAATTGAATTCGAATCAAATAATAATGGGATCTCAAAATTGTCAATCTAATAAAGTATTTTTAAAACTCAACTAATCCACCTTCAATCTCTTCAATCAACATCAACGCCTTCTTCCAAATTGCTTCCATTTATTTTAATTCCCTCCACCAAACACCTTTCAAAATAGATGTCGGTATTTATAAGATGTCTTTGTTTTTAAATTTTTTTTTTTAAATTAAGTTCGATAATATGAACAAGTTTTTACTTAAAAAAAACAAAAAAAAAAATAGTCGATAATTTGCAATTTCCTTAAAGTGATCCAATAAAAGATGCCGAAGGTTTTATCGAACAGATAAAACCGTCAGTCATTAAAATTAATATCAAACCAACAAACCGACATTAATTGGTTTATATACACAAAACACTAGCTGAGTTCTTGATGAGAGGGGACAATGAAGCGTGTTAAGTGCTACGTATATTCTTGATGAGGAGCTGCTTTTAATGTCTTAACACGCCTATTCATTTTCTCACCTGATTCCTGATATCTGGGTTCTTAATTTTTGTTTTCTTCATATTCTTTTTCTTCTTCTTTTTTTTTCAATAAAGATGAAAAAAATGCGCAAAAACACACACCACACTATTAAAACAGAACTACTCATCTCGACTTAATGTATACCTATACCTTACCTTTGCTGGTGCTGCAATCCTTGACGAAGAACAAAGCCAGAGGGTGATGGGATTTCAACTGAAATGGTAAATTGCCAATATTTTACCATAGGAACAAATAATTTCATTCGAAAAATACTGTAAGATATATTTTGATTTCGATCTCGATTTACATTTTCCATCACAATTTCAATTAAGTCCCAAAGTCATCAGACCTTTTTTCAACAAGTTTTATACAGCACCAGGAAAAGACAGAAAAGAGATGAACAAGCATATAAGTTTCAAGTGCTGTTATAGCACTAAGTAGAACAAATTCACACCTTACCTTGCGTTTCTATTTAAAGAATATAATGATTCAATACCGCACCTTTACTGGCTCGGAATATAAACTCTGTCGTAGAGGTCGCACAGTGATGCCCATATAATTCACAAATACATACTGGAAAACATATTTTTTTTTTAAATTTTATTGTGTTACAATCATTTTGGACTTTAAAGCCCAGTAAGAAATTGTGGGGTATTTAGTCGTGTGTGCGGTTTTAATTCCGTTTGAAAAGGAATCCGGATTTAATGTAAAAAAACTTTTTGTCTTCGTTTTTATTTTAAAACATTTATTAAAATCATAAATTGATAATAACTAAAATCTGTTTTAATAATTTAAGTTTCTTTTTACTACCGCACACGGACAGCCGAACAAATCATACTGGTTTTAATTATAATGAACTCGACTTGAATTAGCTTGAACTAAAAGCAACTCGGGTCAGTGGCGTAGGCTTAGTTTTGTTTATGTTTGTGGTGTGCACCACAAATCCTAGCATCTGGGTTTCTTAGACCTACCTGAGTCAATGCTTGGAAACATTTTTCGCTGGTTATTTAGCTCCCAAGTTAACTCAACAAATTTAGTGACTCACACTCTTTTAATTGCAGCCTATAGGTTTTTTAAGCTCTTGTAAGAAGGAATTGAAAAAAAGAATATTTGCTCTAAGTTCTATCAAAAACTGATTCGAACTTTGATTTTTTTTTTATGATTTCTGTATCTTAACCTTAAGCTCTGGAATAAAAAGCAGAATTATATTTATCGATATTACCGACAGCATAACCGATGGACGATCTTGTTTGCTCGCATGTTTGAAAGGTGTATAGTGGGCCAGCATTATTTTTAATTCAAGACCCTTCACTTCGTCAAAATCATCATCATCGTCGACGTTAAGAATGAAATTTAATAAACATTGAAATAACGATTCGATTTTTGTTTATTTTTTTTTTTTTCTTACTGTTAGCTAAGAACCTCAACAAAACTATAAGTGTTGTTTGCCGGCTATATATACGCTATTGATATGAACCCACCCACGATCTGTTATAGTTATACCGAATGTATCAAAACCAACAATGAATGATTTGTGTGTACAAATAAATAATTTTTATACAGGGTGATTCACCTAAAGTGTGACAAAAAGCTAGAGCGTGAAGGTTGGATTGAGATAAGAAACAAATTGTATCCGAGGGGGGTCTATTTTCCCCCATTTACCCATGAGGGCAATTTTCTAAAAAAAAAATGACTTAAAACAAAAAAAAAACTTATTATAAAACAACGGTTACAGTTGCAATGCTATGACATACCTTTTCGTAAAGCCAGAAAACTCTTCTCTTACTTTATTTTTAAATAACGCTGTTTTAGAAAATAGTTGTTGGGCTGATAGAGGATCTTGTTCCTATCACACTGTTTTAGAAAATAGTTTTTAATTAAAAAAAAAACAAGATTTCAAACAATTTTTTTTCAAAATTTTATGTGATTAAATGCTAATTTTGTTTTCAACATTCAATGCTCTTGTTCGTTTTTAGTCAAAAAACAGAAAACCGCATGCCAAAATGTCTTTTAATTTTTGAGAAAATTAGAAATGTAAAACAGAAAAAAAAAATTAAAAAACAGTAACCTTCACAACGGCCGGCATGCTATACGTTTTTTTAAAGCCAGAAATTGCCTTTTTTTTTTTTGTTTTTAAGTTAAGTTGTTTTAGTGAACAGTTTTTCAAAAATTAATTTTCAAACTTAAATTTAAAAAAAAAAAAAATAAAAATTATGTTCAAACTAATTTTGTTCAAAATTTTACGTTATTAAGTAGTATTTTTGTTTTTACTATATTCGATGCTCCTATCAATTTTCAGTCAAACGCTAGAAACTTGATGCCTAAATGTCTTTTAGTTTTTGAGATACAAGTAATATAAAAATATAATATAAAAAATTAATTAAATAAAAAACACTCCTACGATTTGGACTTTTTTTTTCTCAAAAACTAAGATTTGTTTAAGGCATCAGGTGATGTACTTTTTATCTCTCAAGAAAATTACAAAATTTAAGATTTTTTTTATCCTGACCACCCAATAGCTCATTAAGTTCCAAATATTGTAGTAAAGTGTGGTATTTTTCCAATTGATAGGATAATAGGATAGGTGCCCAAGTATGACGTCAAGATTATTCTTGGCGACTTCAACGCCAAGGGCATCTTTGGTTCGATAGTCGGAGGACACAGCCTGCGCGACAACACTTCCGGTAACGGACTCAGACTGACTCAGGCTGACTCATAGCAAGCACTCGACGGTCTCCGGATCAACGAACCGTCAACTATATTGATCATGTTGCGATAGACGCCAGACATGCTTCCAGTATCCTGGATGTCCGAACGTTCCGAGGTGCCAACATAGACTCGGTTCTAGCTCAAGAACGTATGCGGATATCCATGAGGCCACAATTACAAGCGGATGCTGTGAAAAGATTTAACTTCGCGAAGTTAAAATCGCAAGAGATCGCCAGGACTTTTGCAGACCACAACTCTTTTAAACTGTCAAAAGGCCCGCCATAAGCATCATCTTTAGAGGACCAGTAGAAACACTGCCAAAATGCCATCAAAAGTGCCGCTACTGATAGGCTGGTTTTCACTAGGTCACCACAACGAAACCCTTAATTCGATGAAGAATGCAGACTGGCGCATGAAGCAAAGAACGAGGCCTACCAAGCAATGCTGCAGACTAGAACCAGAGCAGCTGAGAGAGCAGCCCGAGACCTCTACGGGCAGAAACAAAAGGAGGAACGCCGACTTCTATACGAAGGAAAAGGAGAGAGCATGCGAAGCGGGCGGTCGAGTCTATTGAGGACTGTGGCGGCAGGGGGGATGTTCGAAAGTTCTACCGAAGGGTGAGGCAAACTACCCAGGGTTACAAGGCCATAACGGAAGCCTGCGGAGATGAGAGTGGGAATATGGTGGTTGACACAAAGTCGGATCTGGAAACAACACTTTTATTTCTGGAAACAACACTTTTATTTCTAGACTGCTAAGTGGCGAAGATGGCCCAAATTCCGAACCTCGGAATGGAACCTCGGTATAGTGTGCCCCATCCACAAGAAAGGAGATGCTCTGACGTGTTACAACTACAGAGGTATAAGTCTCCTCAACGTCGCATACAAAATCTTGTCATCTGTACTGTGTGATCGCTTAAAATCGTTTGTCAACGATCTGATCGGCCCCTTTCAGTGTGGTTTTAGGCCCGGCAAATCAACCGTCGATCAAATGTTCACACTCCGACAGATTTTGGAAAAAAACCCAGGTGTTTCAAATCGATACACACCACCTCTTTATCGATTTTAAAGTCGCATATGATAGCGTAGACAGAGACGAGCTATACAGAGCCATCTCGACATCCCTGCCAAACTCGTCCGCTTGTGCAGGATGACGATGGAGAAATCTCGCTGCTTCGTCAAAGTCGGCAAGAACACCACCAAACCCTTTGCGTTATCATGCAACCTCTTTAACATCGTACTTAAAGCAATTGTACGCAACTCGCAAGTCAACAACGGAGGTACAATTTTTCAAAAGTCTGTTCAACTACTTGCTTATGCAAGCTGTTACCGGTGCGTTTGCAAGTATTGAATCGGAGGTGGCGAAAATGGGTTTGGCTGTTAATGAGGACAAGACGAAGTATATGCTATCATCGAGAAAGGAATCTCAACATCGTCGACTCGGGCAGAAGGTCACGATGGATAGGTACAACTTCGAAGTCGTCTAAGACTTTGTCTACCTGGGCTCCACTATAACATCGCAAAATGACATCAGTGCAGAGATCAAACGAAGAATAACTTTCTCGAAAAGAACCAAGGAGACCTTAGATAAGACCCTAATAATCCCGGAAGCATGGACCCTGTCAAAATCGGATGAGAATCTGCTTGGGTGCTTTGAAAGGAAGATTCTTCGGGTGATTATCGGTCCAGTCTGTATCAGGCTTTACAGCGACGACGTCGACCTAGTCCGAAAGCTGAAAATTCAGCGGCTGATATGATATGAACGCAGCAGCCCGACGAGACTTCGAATGTACCCCTGATGGTCTGCGCAGCAGAGAAGGACCCCACCTTAGGTGGCGCACAAACTCACTGAGCCATTCTTGGATTAATTCATGATTAAAATTTTATTTTTCTTATATTTTACTATCAGTATAATCTTTAGAGGCTTTAGTTTGTATATATAGGTTAGGTAGATACTTTAGATAAGTACTTCCCCTTTGAAGTACTTAGTATTTAAATAATAAAAACAAACTAAGGAAAACTACAAAACAAACTCGTTTCTTGTTGAAAGATAATAAGTGCCTTTATATGGTCCCTTTTTTACTTTTTGATTCAGTCATAAGTTATGAGTAGTGGTGGCGCATCCAGCTTGAACGGCTTTGGTGGTTCACTTGAGACTCAAGCGTTGCAAACGGACGGTAAAGCCAACAAATCATTGTTTATCGAACGAGGAGATCGATAGACAAAATAGAAAGAAAAACATACAATATGAGTCTTAAGTGAGTACCTACATGTGGAGCACTTGTACTTTGTGTGGCGCAACGCTCGCGCAACACTTCACTCGTCAGCACAACCACCCGCCGCGCCGCCTCCACCGCTGGCGCTGTCGCCCTGCCACACCTCTAAGACCTAAGAGCCTCTTAAAATTGTGACATTAGCATGATGGCTTTGCGTTTTGAAATGAAATAAAACGACGCACGATCATAATGATGATGGTGCAATGACGATGGCAATAGAGGTTCAATAAATATAAAATAGATCTTGTGTGCACAAAACTTATATACACATCGCGCGAAAGAAGTTGGATAAAAGATCGATTCATCTACGCAACATCCATCGAGTGGCTACTGATGAATATTATCTTTTCTCTCAAACTCTTTTCTACGCGTGTACTTTAAATGTTCGACAGAATTTTTGTTTGATTTGAAGTAAAAAACTAGATCAGGAATACGTTTACTTAACTAGGAATGCAAATAGTAACAAAGGTCATAAAATGCATCCAACTCTGTTGCATAAACTAGTCTTAGTCTACATCTAACGGTTTTTCATAATCTGAATTCAAACTGCTTCATTTGTTCAGAGATTTCTCTTTATTAAGGGACCCTATTTTTTCGCCTTCCATAAAATTCGTTGGAGCTTCGGAAAGTACCTACCTACTAGTTTAGGTATGAATGAATGAATGAAAATTTTTGGGTGTTATTACACTGCGACCTTAAGATCTATTGTGCACCCCATCTAGAGTTGTGTGATGAGGTTACCTACTCATTTACAGCTCAACCTCCAAATTAGATTCCTTGAGGAATTTTAATATTTGGGGTATTTTTAGAGAGGATAGTCTGCTCTCTTCTATCTGGTGATGTCCCAAGTATCTATGTCTTTGGTGCATGAGTGCATCGCAGTTGCCTAATAGGTGGTCCGGCGTCTCCTCATGGGCATTGCAGAATCTGCAAGTGGCACTGCTCACTAGGCCAAGAATACTAAGGTTTCTTCTTAGCTTACAGTGGCCAGTGAGGAGGCCCGTTATAATGCGAAGTTTATTTCTACTTAAGCTGATGCAGGCTTGGAATCGTTCCTAGTTGTAGTTACCAATAAGGAGTTTCGCCTGCCTCAGCTTAGGGAGTTCTTTCCAGTTTTTTAATCTTTTGTCCTCCTCTTCTGTTTTGATCACGTTTTCTCATATTCCGCAGTAGCGTTCTGGCCCCGTTAGGAGTGTGACTGCCCCTAGTTTTGCTAAGGAGTTTGCCTCTTCATTGCCCTGGACGCCGATGTGGCCTGGTACCCAATGAAGTGTGACATTGTTGTTCTTGCCTAGTTCGTTTAGCCTGCCCACACACTCCCATACTAGTTTTGAGCTGATAGTATATGAGTTTAGGGCTCTGAGAGCGGCTTGGCTATCTGACATGATGGAAATTTTATGATTTCTATAGTTTCTTTCGAGATTACATTCTGCACATTTACCTATGGCATTTACTTCTGCCTGGAAGATGCTTGTAGACTGGCCCATCGGAAAGGAAAGTTTGGTTCTTGGCCCAAATATTCCTACTCCAGTCCCTTCAGTTGTTCTCGATCCATCTGTATACCATTTGATGGCATTTGCTTTAAGCGTGTAGTTCACTGTCTCGCCTACCCACTCTTTCTTGTTGCTTAACTCTATTCGAAAGTTTCTTTTGAAGTTATACTTTTTGGTTATGCCATCTCTAGGAATGTCAAGGAGGTTTGTTATTATGGACCTGCAAATCGAGTCTCTTTCTTTGCGACTTATGGCTTATTATAGCAGTGCTTTCTACGACCACATGTAGTGGGGACAAGTGAAGGATAACCTCCATACCTGCTGTAGGGCACGTCCTCATTGCTCCAGTAATGCATAAGCATGCGAGCCTTTGTACCTTTTCTAGGGATTTCTTAGTTGTGGCTAGTTCGGTTCTATTATACCATGCAACCGCACCATAATAAAAGTATGAAATAATGCAGACAAAATTTTTAAAAATAACTGGAGCGGTTTTCCTAAAATATAATTATAATAATATATTTATTTATTTTTTCATCAATTAAGTTATAAACTCTTACAGACTATAAAGTTCACAATATTTATATGATCTATTTATTAAAAAAACTATAAACTTAAAACATTTTTAAAGTTTTCTCTATTATAATGAAAATTAAAATCAAAATCAATTAAGATAATATTTTTTTCTTTAACACAGACAGTTATTGGCTCATTTAAGGCATAATTTGCTCTGTGATTATCTTCCTGGAATAACTGGGACAAATTTCGGTTTCTAAGGAAACGACTTGGTGCATACAAGTTGATTAAATTGTGTAAAAATAAACAATTAATGTGATAGGACAATATATCTCGTACAAAAATTATTGAAGACATCTTGCGTCGGTTCTCAAGAGTAAGCAAGCCAATAAGTTGACATCTTGTTTTGTACTGAGGCATAATATCCATGTTCCAATTAAGCCTTTTTACAACAAATCGAGTAAATTTTCTTTGGACCCTATCAATTCTTAGTGAATATGTTATATAACATGGATTCCACACCACACTACAATAATCAAGAACTGATCTGACATATGTAACATTTATGATGATTTATGTGCATACGGAACTTTTAAACCTTTATAGAGTTACGAATTATAAACCCTACCATAGAATTAGCTTTATTAACTATAAAATCAATATGATTATTAAAACTTAAAACTAGAGTCAAAAATAACACCAAGGTCCTTCTTGACATAGACTCTTTCCAGAACAGTATCCTCGATACAATAATCAGACACTAACGACGATAAACGACGAGTGAAAGAAAAACTTTGACATTTAGAAATATTAAGAAGCAGTTTGTTTTTATTGCACCATTCTGAAACCCTATTAAGGTCTTCTTGTAACAGATAACAATCAAAGGGATTTTTAATACATGAAAACATTTTTAGATCATCTGCAAACAGAAGACACGACGAGGTAAAAAAAAAAACACTAGGTAGATCATTAATAAAGACAAGAAAAAGAAGAGGGCCCAGATGGCTTCCTTGAGGTACTCCAGAATTTACCTTTATAGATTAAGAAATTGTCGAATCAATTTTAACGTATTGAATACGATTTTTAAGATATGAACTTAACCAATCAAGCATTTTCGAGTATCAAAATTGTAAGGTCTACCCTGTCAAATGCTTTTGCAAAATCTGTAAAGATAACGTCTACTTTGGTAACCCTTTTCAATATTATTCAAAATAAAGTTAGTGAAAATGGTTAAATTTGTACAAGTTGGCCTACCAAATACAAATCCAAGTTGAACTGGAGAAAAGTTTCACCCAGGGTTTGAAATTAAACTGCTTTTTAACTATCAACCGTCAACAAATATTTCCTTTATAAAACACACTTTACTTCACTTCAAATATTTTTATTTATCATCAATCTCAATAGTATGCAACTTAAATTCACTTTCGGATACTTTTTGAACTTTACATTTTAAAGTTTAGGAGTTTTTTTTTGACAATTTTTTAATAGTTACAAAACTATTTTTAGTACAAAAAAAAAGTATGTATTTCGATTATCTAACTGCTCAAAAAGCGATATACAGCTTTCGTTGTCAATAAAAACCATCCCAGGGATTTCAAACTTGGCCTGAACTGAAAAATTCGACAAATGTCAGATACGTCAATTATTTCAGTCACTTAAACCCAATTTGTTCAAATCTAACCCGAAATGCGATGAACTTAATCTACTGCCAATTACTCTACCTTTTTTCTTCAGTCAAAAATGTGCCTTCTGTTAAATACTTTGGAACGATTTTGCGAACTTTGAGATTCACATACTAAAAGAATTTTATAACGCTTCGCTTAATTGAAAAGCTTCTATATATGAGTCTCTCAAAAGCATGAAAGAAAAAGCTTCTAAATGCTTCCAACAAAGCCGAAAAATTAAAAGCTTAAATTATAAAATGTTATTCATGAAACATGAATCAATAACAGGATATAACTACAGTAGCTTTCAGTAAAAGTTTTATTTAAAACCCTCGAACTATTCAAAATGATATAGCTTTAAGTCAAAGTTTAAACTTTTAAAAAGCTTCACTCACATAATCAACAAATTTTCGAGTGAAAGATTTAGGTATGATATCAATTTCAAATGTTGGCAACAATTTTCTGGTACAAGTTCTTACACACCGGGTCACCACACCACCTGAAATATTTCATAGATTACCATCTATCACTTTTGAAAGAAAGACTGATAGAATACCATAAAATGTTGGTTGGGGTTGGGCATCTTCATAGCTTACTATTTTATTTGTCCCAAAATTTCACAAGACAATTTTATAAAGTTTAAAGAATTAATAAAATCCGAAAACATTTATTGAAACTGGCGCATCGGCGTAATTTGGGTGGAATTAACCCTTCTCTTTCTTACACACACAAAATCTACCCATCTCACTGGATGCGCCGTTCGTCAAAAATACAATGTAAACAGGCACATAGAATACTATAAGTAACCTCCATGAGCAATTTTCATAGCATGCAATACAGTATTCTATGAAATCTTTTTCTTGGAGCCACCATGTTAAAGCCTAGTACGCTGTTGATGAGGACCGAGATTTGTCGTTGGTCTCCAACATGACAACGAAATGCTTACGAAAACCACAACGAAAAATTTTCCCCTTGAAAATGACACCGTATGAATGCGCGTAGTTATTGTGGGGCAAGGGAGGTCAATGATCCCCTAGAAAAATTCTTGAATTCAAGGAACATCGGCATTAAATTTGTCTTTTCGCCTTGACATCTAGGAGAAGTTCATGAAGAGTTAAGACAAAAATCAACTAAATATTAAAGAAACTCTATGCTCGAAGAGTATCTAGCTTGGGGTAAGTTTGCGCACTTTTTACTTTGAGACCCACCCCCCCCTAATTATATGAACAATCGCACTAGGAAAAAAAATATTAAAAATCTATCTCAGCTACTACCTCTATCAGTTTAATCGAAATCGCTCAAGAAACAACGAAGTTGACATTTTTATGAACCACCCTGTTTTGAAAATATTTTTTTTTTCTTCATAACTCTAGCTCAGCTATAACCTATGTCAGTTTCATTGAAATCGCTCAAGATGACATTTTTATGAACTACCCTTTCGTGAACAACGACAAAAAATTTTTTGTATCCGACCCCGTACTTAAATAAACCCATCCCCCATGCCACCCAATCTCTCTAGATTCCTAACTGACAAATGACAAATAACAGCGCCCATTTTTTATATTTTGTTACTTCACTCGCGTTCAACATTACTCTCTCCTACCCCATTACGATACTACATTATTTTAACCAATAAATTGTTGCCATTTTAAAAGTCCGGCAAAAAAATCTCACCGTCAACTGGCTTGCTTACATCAATCACCTCGAAGATTGTGTTTGCGAGGATATGTCGCAGCGGAGATGTGTCTTTGAGAAGATTTTGTTTGCGAGGATGTGCCGCAACGGAGATTATGCTTTGAGAAGATTTTATTTGCGGGAATGTGTCGCTGCGGAGATTTGGTTTTGCGATGATTTTGCTTGCGAGGATATGTCGTGCAAAGATTTTGTTTGTGAGGATTAGTCGGGTTCCTGTTATAAGGATATAAAACCAATTCGGTCGGATAAGAATATTAAAGTCAGTTCTCAATATGATATAGTATTAGAATAAAAGAATATAATACAAGACTAAATTTTTTGAGAAAAATTAGCAAAATAAAGTACCATGGGAAATTTTGTATGGAACTTGGGCCCACTTTCAAAATTTGTTCAATAGTAAAAAAACGTATGTCATATAATGTCCAAGGACGCAGCTCCACAACACCTCTTGCGGATGATTTCGTGCAGCTGTAGATGGTTTTAGTAGAGAAGCAACAGACTATGCTCAACCAGGGACAAAATTGCGAAAATTTCGGGTTTTTTTTTTTTTGTTATTTTTGACCATGATGCGTTCGGCGCTCGAGTTCGAAAACTTGGGTTTTCATATCAGAAACGACTCAGCAAAAAATCAGAACTACCGAATCTAACGCAAACAAGCCCTCCTATGAGACGACAAGGTTACTGGACTATAATTCCTGTTCGAGAAAATCGAAAATAAAAAAATAGGTCTGTGGGAGATACCATTTAAAACCAATTTTTTGAAATTTTATTTACACTTAAAGGTAGCATACTTAATAAAATTAATTAATTTTTTTTAGAAAAATCTGTGGTGCCATTTTTGAAAAAAAAAATAGGATTTTCCAAAAATCCTAAAAAAAAATATATAGCAGGTACCGTTATTTTGTAGGTATACACAGACAGACATACAAACAGACGGACGGAATTGCGAGACCCACTTTTCTCGTCTTCCCTATCATCGAAATGTCAAAAAAAAAAATAGTACCTATCGCAAGAAAAAATCAGAAAATTTTAGATTGAGAGATAAAGGTCAACGCAGGCTTTATTGATACGCGGCATTCCTTCATTTTCCAGTCATCAAAACTGCGTGCAGTTCCTTACCACTATTTATACCGCACTTCAAATTCCAGTCGGTTCAAATTCAAATGATTTATGGAAAATTTCTAATCTCTGAGCTACCCAACCAAATGATTTTTTCTTTGATTTTAGTATAATAAAAAACGGACCTAATAAACAAGTAATTTAAGGATGTATCTCTGTCAGTATTATCATCCTTAATTCTCGGTCCTTCATGAAATTAACTTTTCATAAAGGACCTATAGGATAGGTAGGTATAGGTACCTACAAAGTACTATTATAACTACGAACCTGCATACATAAATACGTAACCAAAGCTAAGAAAACGAATCCATTGGATCAGAACGATCTAAGCGCATGTGTCCTCATTTGCTGGAAGGATTTGTTTGTAAAAAAAAAATCTCGATAAGTCCTTCCATATTTACCTCCGAATGTGTACACGTCCGTTGTTGCTGTTGCTGTTTTTGAAAATCGTATGTTGGTATTTGTAGAGATATGGGTGGTTACTTACAGAGGCATCTCACCAATTACTTGGAGAGGGCGGAGTGTATTTCACAACCATCATGTTTCAAATTCTAAAGTGGGCGTTGGTTAAATTTCTCACATAAATCAAAACATTTAATTTATTTTTTGTTTTTGTTTAAAAAAAAACAAAAAACTTGTTCGGTAAATATGAGTAGGTATGCTAGCCTTCAAACTCATCCTTTTTAGCCTCTACTAAATCAAAATCCCTTATTCTTAAGGGCGAAAACATTGAATAAAAAAAATCCAAGGTCACAAATAGACCCCTTTGCTTTAAAGAGGATTTCTCGAGAAAAGGATATGGCAGAATTTTTATTTTACTAAAATGTCAATTGTTTTTTTTTTTTACTGCCAGAAAAGAAAAATAGAACATTCATAACTATTTGCACTAGAAGACTTTGGCTAAGCTTAAGTATTAACCTAACAAGGGAAATGAAGTCTTTTTAAATTTTAATGATATGAATTTGGTTAGGAAAATTGAACACAAAAGCGCATGAAGCTACAATTTGTGTATTTGTGTTGGTATATGTGTGATGGAGATTTCTCAACAAAATATTTCTAGCTTATTTTTTTTGTATGTACCTATGCCTAGAAAAGTATAGGTATTCTTGGTTTAGGTAGGTAGGTAGTCGTAGTATATCTACTTTCTTTTGTTCTTGAATATTTATGCGGGTTGTGCTTCTGCTTAATTGGGTTACAAGGAATCTTTTGTGGTTCGGTTTTCGAAGTTTTCGAACAGAATAGAAAAATACTTCATTGCATATTTTAAGGATGAGTGACTCTAGACATCTTACGAATTTGATATTTGCCTTCAAAGTTGGTTGATAAAATGCAACCAGTGTGATGAGTTAAACATCGTAAATCATTTTGGAGTTATCCTTCAACGGAATTTAAAAGTTTATGTAGCTTACACCTACTTGCGATAAAGAAAAATGGAATCACCCTCACGTAAAGACAATAATTGCCCCAGGTTAAATGGACGAAGTTTAAAAACTTTTTTCCTTTATGTACCCCCAAAGAAAAAAAATAACAAATGCTCAAATCTGGTGAGCGTGCAGGCCACTCCACATCAACCTTCAAAGATACGAGGCACTGGGGGAACACATGCCTTAATCTCGCCATCGAAATCCTAGCAGTGTGGGATATAGCCTCGTCCTGTTGGAACCAGATGTCTCCCAGATTAGTTGCTTCACTCAATTCTTCCAGCTCCTGTTAACAAAACTCTTCCAACATTGTCACATAGCGCTCAGCGGTGACAGCGACATTTTCAGGCGTTCTTAGAGTTCTCGGTCTTCCAATTGCCGAAGGAGTTGCTGTTGAACCAGTGTTTTCCAATGTTCTAGCCCAACGTCTAATTGCATTACCGCCAGGGACGTTTCCCCCAACCAGGGATATTGAAGTGCTGTCGAAAGGCTCTCTGCTTGGCGACAACAGAACGGCCATTTAAGTCCTAACAGAAAGCCCACTATGCCGTCCCGTCCAAACCATGGTTGCTACTGAAAACTAGACTCTCTCACTCCCACAACGAGATCCCTCCCCTTTTCCCACCACAACCAAAGGCCGAGCGCCAGCCGGTCAAAACCGATTCATACATTTTGCCCCACCCTGTACTTTGGTAAAGGCCTAACAATGTATAAATAAAGGGTTTAAGGGTGTAAGGATCATTAAAAGATTTCGAATTTCTAATTATGAATCCTAACATCAAATTTTCTCTGGAAATAACATGATCAATTTAAAGCGAAAAACTCGTCTTAAAGTCAAAAACAACTCCAAGGACTTTTTGACTCAATAATCTTTGTAAATGTTACTGTAAATAACCGAAATAATTAAATTCTAAAATTTACCGGTAAATCCTAGAACAAATTCTACAAATGGTGCTGAGAAATTTTAGGATTTACCGGTAATTTCTGGAATTTCATTATTTCGGCTTTTTACGGTAACAATTCACTTGTTTACTATGGGCCTTACCAATAACCAAATTTTGAGATGACTTAAATATTTAAGTGGAATTTAAATTAAAAACCATACCAATAATCAATTTAATAGTCAGCTTAACACAAAACGTCACCTGAAATTTTAAAGTGAAGAAACTCATGTTTAACCACGTGACTAAGTGTAAACGCGTTGTTTGTGATGTCATTCTGACAGCTGAAATACTTAGCTAAAGAGAAAAAACTATTTTTGCTTGAGGTTTGTTATTTGTTTTGGCTTGAAGTTTTTGCGCTTTTCATTAAATAAGGTGAGTAAAATAATTTGGATTAATAATTTTTGTATAATTATTTGAAAATTTTAATTTCAGGGTTAAAAATTTGAAATGGCTGCAAAACGAAGCCGTTCCTCTAACTGGACACCAGCAATGAAGGAGTTACTGGTAGAGTCAGTGAGCCCCTATTCAACCATTATCGACTCTAAGCTGAATGACGGCAAATCCCTGAAATCAAAGTTCGAGGCTTGGGAAAATGTGGAAAATGTTTTCAAAGCTAGCGGTTATAGTATCACCGCAAAACAGATAAGAGACCAATACAACAGAATGAAAACGAAGGCTCGGACTAATCTCAGTGCATTTAGTCGTTCTCAGAAGGAAACTGGTGGTGGAACACCCCCCAAAGAACCTTCTGAAATTGACTACCAAATAGCGGGGATATCCACAATTGATTTTTTGGAGGATATTGCTGAATTTGACTGTGATGCAATTTATTCAACTGAAAAGTAATTTTTTTCCTAAAAAAATTAACGAGTGATGCACGTTTGCAGTAGTGGCTGAGACGATTCCAAAATGGTACAAATCGTTCCTTTCAAGGAATTAGTTTAGGAGAGACGTTCCAAAATGAATCCCATTTTTTAATTTTATCATGAAAATCATAAAAAAGGCAAATATTGAAATTTGTTTTGGCTCGTCCTTGCTAGATTTCATTCATTCTAATGAAAAACGAGTGATGCACGTTTGCAGTAGTGGTCTATCTGACAATAAATGTAGTAGATTTAGTTATAGAGCGCTAATTAGTAAAAGGCGTGTTTAATTTGGTTATTGGTAAGCACAAGAATTAACTCATCTTTAAAGTTTAACGTTGTGTTTATCTAAACGCGTGTTTAGCGATTGATTATTGGTAAGGCCCTATAAGTTATTTCAATACAGTCCACTAAACAACAACAAAAATATTTTTCTTTTATTTTTGTTATTCCTCTTCTTAATAAGTTATTTTGTTTTTACATTGTTATCTTAGTTTTAAGTTTAAGTGAATAAAAAGAAATGAAATAAATAAAAAAAAAAATTAGTCCGTGTGACTGCAGCCGCACCTCTTGGTCGAAAAGCTGGCGAGCTGCCGTATCTCAGGCTGAGCTGAGACCCTTCAAGTGGAAGAAGTATAAACAAAAAATTAAAAATAAGTTTGAAATAAAGAGGTTCGTCTAAACCTTTTTAAGGTAAAGTCACATTTTTTGGTTTTTCATCTTTTGTTTTCAGTGCCCCTGAAGAAGACTGAAAACTCAGTCAAAACGTTGGGAAAACTGATGAAGATTTATCATTAATAAATTTAGACAGAAAAACGCCTCACATTGCATTGTATACTAACTCTTGTAAATAATTTCAAATCGAACTCGAAAAGTCCATCTGACTGACTGTAGAACACATAAATATCCACCCCATCATCAGCATACGTCTCGCCGCATCTAAAAGTCACATTAAAATCCATCATAACTGCTATAGGCGCGTATCAAGAGTAACATTGATCATTAAAGTTATTGTAATGTGTTATAATGACTTTGCTCTTAATTTTATTTTTGAAATATAAATCATTCAAGTGTGAATTTAGTGTTCAAAATATTATTCCTTTTGCAACAATTCAACGCAGGTCAGCCTCAGCTTGATCATCACCATTACATTTTCAAGTGTAAACACTCTCTGTGGCATCAAAAATACAAAATATTGATTCTTATTGAATTCTGGGACCGATTTGACGGATATTCTTTAATTTTATTGTTCTCGAATTCATTCCACTTGAATAAGAACCAACCATTCATATGCTCGTGTGTGAGCTTCGCAGTTTTTTTGTTTTGTTTTGTAACAAAACATTGACGAATGAAACAACGAACCTTATAAAATAGAATTTCTTCAAGTGTTAATAAAAAGGTTGGTGTGTTCTTGTAACAATGTGGCATTCTTTTGTTTTGTTTTTTGTCCTTTGGCGTTAAGCATACAATTTAAATGCAAGGAACTTAATTTTCTATTGGAAACAGATTATGATTGCTGAAAAGGCCCCGCGGGGTTGAAATGTAACAGTGCCAGTGGGGCGACCGAAGACGAGGACGCGACTAGACGACGATGTGTGAGGCTTCCAAAACAGGGGTTGGTAGTCATGGACACTGATGGACGCGTTTTTACTATGAAAAAAAGTAAATAATTACCTACGTAAATATTTTCTGATCGACAACGCTGATATGCTGAATTTTGTATCATTATTGTTGAGAAAAAAATGTTTTGGTAAAACAAAGAACCCTGAAGTTTTCTTCCCATCCATTACCGCATATATCTGATAGGCTTTGTGAAGGATTTTTTTTTTGTGTCTTCTTTCTATTTTGATAAAATTTCCTAACAAAAATGTGGGGAAGATTTTAGCTTAAAAATCATTTTGTGGAAATATGGTATTGACAATGGTTCAAATGAGTATGAAATTTGGTCGTTATTTATGCCAAACTGTATTCCCGTGTTTGTGGATAATCCTTCCAACTGTTTAGTTCAAGTTGTATACCTAATAAGGTCCTATACAAGTAGCCGAAGTATAATGTTAAAGTTAATGCAAACTTATGCCAGAAAATGGCCGGGTGTTGTCGGAGACGGATCTTTCACATTCTTCCCTGATCTTCTTTTCTATCCGCAGGTTAAACCAAACGAATTGTGGCTAAGGTGACATAACGAGCGTGACCTCGTAAATTTTTATAAAGCTCTATAATTTTTTTTGGAAAAACGTCACAAAATATCGGTTCTAAAAACACCGGTTTTTTAAAAGAAAAATGCTTGCCAGTAAAAGTGCTATATTCGGCCCTATTGTAAGTTTTCCCCGAAGTAGACGCTGTTGGGTTTTAAAACTTCTTATTAAGGTGTGGAAGTGGATCCCCAGGTATCTAACGCTCTTTTTGTAGCCAGTGTGGATTCGTCTGGGATTTTGCGGTGAATGATTTTGCATTTAGCTGCTGTTTGGCTCCTTCCCTGGATGACTGTTGATGGTCTCCTAAAGCAGATAAAGCAGATATGCAGATATGCCTGTAGTTGGACACCAATGTTCCAAGAGCCTTTCTTTGGAATTGCCACGGTCTTTACTGGTTTCTATTTCGGGGGAAAGTTATAGTTGTTGATGCAGTTGTTGAGGACGAATGTGATGCGAGGATCATTACTGCATGTGGAAGGCTTTTCAGGATGTAATTTGAGACTCCGTCTGGTCCAGCTGATTTTTTTTTGTTGGCTTAGATTTGCCGATGATCTCTGATTTTTCCTCCAGATTGCATAGATGTGAGCTATCAATTGGGTCACTTGCTGTATTGTTCAAAAAAGGAAGTTTCGAAACATGAAATATTTATCGGATGAAACTCACAATAGGCAAAAATTTCCGGGTGAAATGTTTTTCGGGGGAAACTCGCAATAAGGCCAATAATTTCAAGATACATCTGAATATTAAAGTTTTTTTAAACAAGTATTTTTCGAATCAATAAACTTATATAAAATCTTCAACAAAAATCGTTTTCTCAAAAACCGGTTATTCAAGAAACCGGTGTTTTTGTTCGGTTACATTTTAAATCGAAGGGAAAAAACCGCAGAAATCGAAAACCGGTTATTTAGCAATAACCGCCATCCATCAAACCGCCACTTCATCAAAAGACCAGATCTCAACAATCTCAAAAATACATGTACATAGGTAAGTACATGAACAGCAAGCTTACTTACTTTGCTTTAGTTTAGTTTAGTTTAGTTTATTTCATCAATTTGAGATTAACATGCTCTTTTAGATTACTTAAAGTGATAACATAAATAAATTATTAAATAAATATAATACAAATAAAACAATTAATTTAAATAGAATTAAAGAATAATATATATAAAATAATTATAGGGTATGTGATTATTAAAGTGACAACAATATCATCATAACTTTTTTTTTAAAGGTATCTCTGGGGCAGCACATAAAAATGTCTATCAAATCGATAACTGCATTAGTCTCTCTGATGCAACGAGTAATTGGTTCGTTTCGACCGTAATTATTTCTTGAAAAAGTCTCCCGTAAGTGAAAACTTATGCGGAGACTCCTGCAAGGGAAATAGAAGTTAATTCGCTCGAGCAAGTAGGGACAAATGATGTTGTAATCAATAATATCTTTCACCATCATAATTGAAAAATACCTTCTTCTGAATTCAAGAGTTTGCAATCCAAAGAGCAGACATCTAACATTGTACGATGGCATATCAATATTCCAATTAAGCTTATGAAAACAATATTTAGTAAAACTTTTTTGAATTCTTTCAAGTCTTGAAGAATGAATATCATAGTAAGGGTTCCATACAACACAACAGTACTCTAATGAAGACCTCACAAAAGCCATATACAGAGATTTTAGCGCATAAGAATCGGAGAACTCTTTAGTATTCCTTCTCACGAAACCCAACATCTTATATGCTTTATTTACTATATAATCATAATGAAAAGTAAAAGAAAACTTCCTATCTAATATGACTCCTAAATCTTTTTTCTGGGACACTTTTTCCAATGTAATATTATTGATAGTATAATCAAATATTATAGGAGAAATTTTTCTTGTACATATAAAACTTTGACATTTAGAAACATTTAAAAAGAGAAGATTGTTATTACACCATAAAGCCAGTTTAAGTAAGTCTTTCTGTAATAGATGACAATCACTTAAAGATTTTATTATTTTAAAAATTTTTACATCATCAGCATATAACAGGTAACTGGAAAAATCAAAAACGTCCGGAATATCATTAATAAACAAGTTAAAAAATAAAGGACCGATATGGCTTCCTTGGGGAACACCCGAGGTTACTTTTATAGATTTGGAAACAAATCCATCTATTCTAACAACTTGGGTCCGATCAGTTAGATATGAACAAATCCATTTCAAAAATATTGAATGGAAACCGAGCTTTGACAATTTGTAAATTAGGATTTTGTGATTTACCCTATCGAATGCTTTTGCAAAGTCAGTAAAAATAATATCAGTCTGGAAACCATTTTCAAATCCTCTTACAACCGAATCACATAAAATAGTGAGATTAGTAGCTGTGGATCTCCCAGAAACAAATCCATGTTGAGAGACAGATATTAGTTCTTTAGTAAGAAAATTAAGTTTGTCGCATACAATTTTTTCGAACAACTTTGGAATGACAGATAATTTACATATAGGTCGATAATTACATACTTTTTGCTTGGCACCAGATTTGAAAATCGGAGATATAAAAGACGTTTTCCATTCATCCAAAAATTGGCCTGTTCTTAAAGACTTATTAAAAATTAACCATAAGGGAAACCCGAGAGACGTCGCACAATTTTTAATTACCTTGGGGGATATACAAT
This sequence comes from Epistrophella euchroma, assembly GCA_947049315.1. Taxonomy (NCBI): domain Eukaryota; kingdom Metazoa; phylum Arthropoda; class Insecta; order Diptera; family Syrphidae; genus Epistrophella; species Epistrophella euchroma. Next base: position 5,354,652 of record OX346249.1, on the reverse strand, counting down.
CCGGACCAACACCTTTATTTTCATCAACTGCACTCAACGATTGAAGTACCTCTGTTAAGGTCAGTTGAATATTCCCTATATCCACCACATTAGTGGGATAAAATTCAGGAAACTTGCTAGGAGACATAACTGAGTAACCTGATTCGAAATAATCAGCGAAGAGATTACATATTGTAGGCAAATCACTTGCTATAGTTCCAGAGAAATCCATGCAATTTGGTAATCCTGTAGATTTTCTTTTAGAGTTTATAAAACTCCAAAAACATTTACTATTTTTTTTAACTTGTAGTTCAGCAGTTAACACAAATCTATTATATAGAAAATTGTTTAAAACCTCAAACGATTTTTGAATTTCGAGATATTTTTGATAATTCGGCAAGTTACTTTTATCATTTTTATACTGTTTATAAGCCTTGTTTTTTCTGTTCTTGAGATTTGATAGTCTGGTATTGAACCAAGGTGGGTTGGAATTCTGTTTCATAACTCTTTTCGGAATAAAATTATCAGATGCCTGCATTAAATACATTTTAAAAGTAGCAAACGCTTGATTCAGATCTTGACTACCAACAATGAATTCCCATGGCAATGAGTTTAAATACGCATTCATTGCATCAAAGTTACCATGCCTAAAATCATAAAACATTACATTTTCATTAATGGTTTGAATATAAACTAAGAACTTACACTCTATGACTAGACAAATATGATGCTGCGAATTCTTTACTACAGGAAAATCAACCTTATCAATTTTTACTTCTAACTCAGTATCAACAAAAACTAGGTCCAAAATACGGTTTAATATATTCGGTATATAATTCAATTGTAATAAATTAAACTGACTATAAAAATCAATTACTAGAATTTCAATTTCTGTTTTTACATCGAAAGGAATTATGCACTTTTCGTCAGCATCAAATTTCCAGTTTACATCACCAATATTAAAGTCACCCAGACAGATGATATGATCAGATGGATCCAAGGAATAAAGCAAAGATCGACAATTATCTAAGTGACATTTATACAATTCTATGGGGCTTCCTGGTGGAATATAACTGGCAGATATATACAAATTTACATTTCTACGAAGATTAACCTTTAAGATTAATTGATCAATATCAAAAGTAGAGTCATTTTCACTTGAGAGCAATTCAATTTGTTTTGAAACTAGGTTTGTACGAATGGCGATAATGATACCACCACCCCGGTAAAGACCAGTTTTCAACGAAGAGCGATCTTTTCTATAAACAGTATATTGATTGGAATTGAATAGTTCTGTTGTGAGATGACTGTCATTGAGCCAAGTTTCAACTAATACTATTATTTGATAATCATTGGAAACAAAGTATATATACAAATTATTTAATTTAGTTCTTACTCCACCAACATTTTGGTAATAAATACTTAGATCTCCACAGTTACGTAGTTCATTATTCATATTATTAACTGTAGCAACATCGTGTGTTGCAGTAACATGTACATCTTCAGCAACAAAAGCATCGATATCACCACCTTGATTGGCAACAATAGCATCAACAACAACAGCAACAAATTCACCAGCCAAATTAACAGCAACAAGATCATCAACAACAAAATCGTTATCAATAATAACATCGTCATCCGTTTCAATGACATTATCGACTAAATTATCAACAGCAACAACCTTGTCATCAGCAAAAAATGCATCCTCAACAACAGCAACATGATCATAATCGGGTGTAGTTAAGAATTTTTGTACTAAGTCTTCTGAGCATCTACCGTTGGCCTGTCGTTTTTTAACCTGAAGTTGAATGGGCGAATATGTATCCCCTTAGGCCATAGCTCAGAATTATATATTAAATTAACATATTTTAAAGGAGTGCCAATTTTAAAATTTATAAATCTTATCAAATCTTCGTCACAGTCTTTTGCTACTAACGTATAACATAAAAAATTTGATGCATCAATTCGAGTTTTTGATTGAATATATGAGGTTATGTTTTCAGGAGATGTTTCCTTTTTAAAGCTGGATAAATGGAACCATTTCATTTTTCTAAAGACATTTTTCTTTAGAACATCAGAATCCATATTGTTACCAGATTTTATAATGCAATTTGAAGACTTAGCTATTTGAAAACCATTAGTGTTAATTTGATTGTTTTTATTAGCATTAGAATGTTTTTTATTTGAATCGTCATCATCAGCAGCAAAATGTTTATTATTTGAATCGTCATCATCAGCAGCAGCATACACATTATTAGCACGAACGTCATCAGCAAACACAAAATCAGAATTTATAGCCCTAGAATTTTTATCAACATCAGCTCGCACAACAAATACACTGCAAGACTTCTCCGCGCTACCATCATCACATTTATCGCCAACTTCATCGCCCACGCAGCCATGATCATCACCTCCTTCACCAGCAACGCCACCATCACCACCAGCACCAGTACAAGCATCACCTCCAGCACCACCAACATCATCGTCAGCAGTAGGTTTATTGTTGTTATCGGAAGAATAATTAATATTATTATTAACTGCAAGAGCATTAGAGGGGGAACAGGAGGCCTTGTCAACAGCAACAACGTCTTTTATATTGCCGGCAGAAAAACTCTCAGCAACGTCACCAGTTGTAATGCTTTTATTTTTCTTTAAGGCAGATGTAGCAACAGCGGAGTAGGAAAGAGAGAGTGAGCTTTTTACATGCACATTTGTATTATTATTATTAGATATGGGTTTAGATATAGACTTGGTGTTTGATTTGCTATTAAATGTTGAGTTTGAGGAAGACGAACTTAAACGTCGAGAACTGGTTGAGATTTTTGACAAAACAGGGGTCACATGCGGAGAAGAAAGGTTTCTATTTTTATTTGGCAGTTTGGATTTAGTATTAGTATTAAGATCATTAACTATGGTTTTGGATTTCGAACGGGTATTTTGTGAGATGAGAATCAATTTTTGTTCTTTTTGATTTGACGCACTTGCACCGTTGCACTGTTTGTCTTTGTCTGAGACTGAAGTAAGAGCTTTTAAGCTTTTTTCAATGCAATTGAGTCTAGCAAAGCAATTTATTTCAGAGTTATTACAACATAATTCACATTTCCAACCAAAGTTTAAATGATTATTTAAGAACTCAAGCTCAATTTCATTTATTTTTGCACAAGTAAAATGAAATTTTAAAGAACATAAGACACACGAAAGAATTTCGTTACTTATAAGCAATTTATCACAGCAAAAACAATTGAGATCCATTGTGAATAAAAGGCCAGTGCAACTGCACTTAATCAGAGTTCAGCTACGACTGATGGCAACAGTTTTAATTCTGTCAGCGTAATAATTTGCCGCGACCGCCATTTAGTCTATTACTTAAGAGAAGCAAATTTTAACAAAATTTAATGAAAATTGGTCCAAATTCCGTAAAAAGTGGACAGAAACACATATATTTGTTGACAATTCACGAATAGAGCACATGATTTCCATTGATTTTTTTGTTTGTTTTGTTTTTGTTGATTTCCTTTGATTTTTTTATTACAGTATTTCCAACAAAAAAGAAGAATTTGTGGTTTTTTCATATGGCACGAAAATTGACACTCTTTTTTTTAGAAAATATGGCACTTTAATTTTTTTTTTTGGGCAACAACTAAATAGATATTTTTGTTTCTCATTGTCAGCTTATAAGAACATCTTTTTTGCAAAAATTGTACTAAATATTAATCAAATCTTTGAATCTCCAAAATTAAAAAATTCTTTAGATAATTCCTACTTTCTTTTGGTTCAAAAACTTAAAAAGGGTATTCCATTACAATATGGGTAATGGAACAAAAGTTATTGATAATAAATTGTGAACAATAAAAACGCCCTGTTTAATGCATTTGCACCAACCTCACACCAGGCCTCCACGTTTAGTGAATATTACACCATAGCTTCTCTCTAACCTAATTTTTCTTTTTACTGTGTGGGCTGAAAATGAGAACGAGAACATGGTTGAGGAAGTAGGATGACATATCTTTTGCACAGCTCCTTGCTTGGTTTTATTATATATTTTTTTTTCTGGGGGAGGCAATAATGTTTAGGTATCTTATTACACTCAACTACAACCTAATTTGATTATGCCTTCAATGAAATGTTAAAATTGAATAAGTCCTTTTAAGTGCCAGGATATTTTCCAGAGAGCATTTGTGCAAATGCTTTTATTAATTATACAGGTTGAATCGTTTGCGATACGGCAAACTGCCTGAACAGAATACAATGCTGGAACTGGAGCCGCAGTCGAAACTGGAAGAGCTGTCAAAAAGTGTCGTACGTTTACGTGCTCACAATGCAGCTGTATAGCTTTGAAAGTATATTGAAGAAAAACAAAACAAGATTCTTGTGTACAAGCTCAGAATTCACATTTTTTGTTTCCAGTACTTTTCCTTTTAATTAATAATTTTTTTCGCGATACAAATAACCACAATATTTTTTTTCGAACCCAAAAAGTTGTTTTTTTCTTCATACAATTTGAAATGTCAAAAGTGCCGTACGTGAAAAGTTAAAAGTTTGTGAACTCCGTATGCGGCTACGTTCTGTTGTGTTCGCAACATTGAATTTGCGTGTATTCAATATTTTGACAGCTTTTCCAGCTCCGGCTCCAGTTTCGACTGCGTCTCCATTCTGTTCAGGTAGAAAATAATGTTGACTGGATAGGAGAGATAAGAAAATTGGGCATATCTTATATAATGTTTTTATTTTAAGTCTGAATGTAAAACTCTTGTGATTGTATATACGTCTTCTAGTTTCTGAAATAATATCTACAAATCAGAAAGTCACATATTTATTTAAATTTTAATAGAATAAAACACTTTTGTGTTATAAGTCGTTTTCTCCCACCGACTAAACGTTGAGTAGTTGCTACTAGGTTAGGTCGTATATGATACGTTAGCCGCGTTCAATCCCTTACGTTTTACATCTGAAATTTCAGATTTCTGAATTTTTGGAGCTTCTGATTGGCCAGCTGTCATAAAAAGTTAGATGACTTGTAGTGACTTTTAGTTAAGTTTATTCTAAAATTTCAGGCAAGAAAATTTCATCTGAAAATTCAGATGACAGTTGTTTGTGGTGGGGGAAGTGTTAATAGAGCTGAAGTGCTACACATGAAAGTTGAACTTTATGATTTTCGGTGTGGTTAGTGATTGATTTGTGTCTAAAAGTTTTAATAATTAAATCTTAATAATTATTTATGTGATTAAAATAACTTGTTGTTAATTTTTTAGTGACTCTTTGAATAAAAGGAATGATTTGTCTTACAAAAGTATTCCCATAATTGTCCATCGGATTATTGTGGAATAATTTTTCATTGAAGTTAAATAAAATTTACTGCATAATAAAAAACAAACCTGTTGGAAATCTTTTTACATAAAATTTCATCTACAAAGCTCATGCTTTATTAACAATTTACGATATATAAAGTTCTCATTTATTTCGCTACAATGCAAATTCAATAAATAAATACGGGAATTTGACACAATGGCTTTTGACTGAAATTTTAGATTTTTTTTTGCGTTCAACGAAAAAACCTGAATTTTCAGATTCTGAAATTTTAGATTGTTTTTATTGAACAGAACGACAAGACACATATAGTTATTTTGATACAGCTTTTTGTGACCATCTTGTGTGAATCACCCTGTATTTTGTACATTAAAGAAACTCCCTTTTCTTCTTAAACTCATGAGAGTAGGAGGTGGTGGTTGTTTGAAATTTAATTTTTAGTGTATTTTCTGTGCAAGCACAATCCGACTTGAAAAAGGACATCCTCTGTTATAAGTGAATGATTTAAGGTGTTGATATGATTTATATTCTTTTATTAGAGGACGTTTGAAATGCGAAATTAATAGTGGGGTTGGTGTGTTTAATATAATAAGGATCAGAGCTCATCAAATAAATGGTTGATTTGTCCAAAAAAAAAACTTCCATCTTCAAAAATTGGTTAATTATTTTGGTTGTCTCGTATGACGAAGACTTTTGTAAAAGATAGAAGGAGGGCAGATACGTATGGCTATAAACGGCAAAACAATAATTTCGCAAAAGTCCCGCGGTTTTTATATCGCATACTAGGTATATTGCAAATTGTTTGGACGAAAATTGTTTCGCAGATCTTATACTTTGCAATAATAACAAAAATAATTCAATCGACTCGCAATATTTTCTTTCGCGAATTTTTATTTTTTTCTTTGAAACAAAAGTTCTCTCAAAACTTTTCATATCGTGTATTATAAAGTGGCAATTTGTTATTTTTGAATTTTGCTAGTTGTTAATTTTTGCATAGCATTATTTAGCTTTTAAATAGCTTAAAAACAAGATAATAAGAATACGAAATATTGAAATGCGATATAAAAATACCTAAGTTAAAGTTATGAAATGTGGGATAAAGAAATGCGATACAATAATTAGCGAACTAATATATTGCGAAACAATGAAATGCGAGATATTAAAATGTTATGTGAAATTTGCGAAATGATGATTTTACAAAACAGTGAAATTATAGAACTTGCCAAACCAAAATCGGCAAACAATTAAATGCTACACCAGCTAAATTACAAAACAGAATTGCGAAATAAAAAGCAAAAAAAAAAGTTTTTTAATAAAACTAATTTTTTGGTATCGAATATCTTTATTTTGTCTACGAAAACTTTTCAAAAAACTTTTATTCACCATTTTTTTTTTAATTTATTGGAATTTAAATATAAGTCTGAAAAGAATTGAACTTTTCCTCACTGTAGGGATTTATATTATATAATATGTAGTAATGTTTATTTTTATAGTATTTTAACAAACATATAGAAATTCTACAATCACAAAATGTTCAAAGAAACATTCAAATGATAAAATTAGGTACTTCTTTTATCCTAAAGTCCCCTTTTATTTCGCAGCTATAGTATAAAAATATGTAAATATGATGGAAACATGAAACCAACCATCATTTAATATTCGAATATAAAAGCCATTTTCCTTTTTAATCTGTAACTCTTCGTCTCCACACTCCTCCATCCACAACATCTACATCGTATAGGTAAGCCTATACCTATATGGAACGGAAACTTAAGGACTCATATGGAGGCTTAGTTGACATAGTTGTGAGAGCGAGGGTGATGTGCGGGGAAGGTGACATATGTACATCGTAATACGTCAAAAGGTTTTTCAAAACAGGCCATGCTGGACTTTGTTACAAAACACAACGGCGAAGTTTGAACAATAACCACGTCCATTGCCAGAGCCGGAGTAACCCTAACGCAAGGTAGGCAACTGCCCGCGGCTCTTGAGACAATTTTTTTGATAAGTGTAGGTATTTAAATTGCTTTTTAACTTCCCATTGGAAGTTATTATAATCGGTCCGATTTGTGAAATTGAAAATTTTGAAATTTCTCGACGTTTCGAGGTCGGATTACATTGTTTTTAGAGATGTATACTTTCCTACATTCGGAAGCTTTTTTCGCCGACGATATCTCGAGAACGCAAAGAGATATCGACTTCAAAAAAATTTTATTTTGCAGATAATAAGGTCATAGCGTGCAGAAAGGATTTTCAGAAAAATTCAATTAGCGGTTTTTTTATTACAGTAATTAAAAAAAAAAGTTGTAAAATGACTTGTTTCTCGAATATCTTTAGAACAAATAGTGCCATCGACTTCGGCCTGGTTTCATTCTATGCATGATGACGTAGTGAAAAATTGGTAATACTTAAAAAAAATCAACCCGCAGTTTTTTTTTTAATTTAGAAAAAAAAAACATCAAAAATTGTTGAAAATATCGAATATCTTGAGAACAAAGATATTAACTTCGGGTTAAATTTAATACACAAAGTTGTTCACAAATTCACACAGAGTTATAGTTGATAATCGGTAGATTTTGTAAAAAAAAAATCTCAATTAACGGTTTTTTTTCTAAGCCAAAAAAACTGCAAAAAAAAATGCTAACAATTGTTAGAAAATGTTTTTCGGCTTGAATATTTAGAGAACAACCAATGATATCAACTCGCGGATAATTTTAGTCTACACACAAAGCCATAATTAGTAATTGAAAAGGTTTTTAAAAAAAATCAATTGATTTTTGTTTCCAATCAAAATCTAAAAACGGGATGCCTAAATGTCTTTTGGGATGTATACGTATACAAAAATGTCTATTGTTCAAAATATCGATTTATATCGATTTCTTTGAAAGTTATAAAATGCCGAAATATTTTTAAACAACTAAAAAATGTCGAAATTTTGAAATATTACTTGAAAAAAGTCGACTGCCTTTAACAAATTTCGACGAAAATATGGACTTGTCGATATTTTTTGCCCAAGAAAATTTAGAACAAAACAACAATTTTCTGTTGCCTTATTATGTACTTAGGAACACAATCTGTGATAGTTAAATACTATACGTACACCTATTACTGATTAATGCAAGAAAATTGTTACGCTTATAAAGTTTTAAAAATAATTTCGGTTTAAATTCATTTTTATACAACTCATCGAAAATCGAAAATACCTAACCCTGGGTCAAAATATTTAATAAAGAGAGAACTATTCATGTCCCATTTGAACCTAATAAATTAATAATTATAATAATTAAAAGTATATCCAATTTTTAATTTTTTTTTTGTAAAAGATGACGAATTAAATGCCCTTTTCTGACCACCCATTAAAATTTTTTGACCATCCCACATTCATAAAAAAAAATCGATTTTTCAAAATGGGGGGCAAAAAGAACGCTGCCCCCCAAAATCGATTTTTTTCAAATTTTATTGATCGTTGTGATAGGTTATTAGTTGCATATTATTAACCACCCTTTACCTTTTTTTGACTACCCCTAGAAATATTTTTTTTTTTTTATATTTTTGTTTAAAATTTTCTCTGAATTTTCTTATTTCAAAAATTTGAAGATACAAATTCTAAAAAAAAAACACAATGAGCACCCTGATGTAGAATTTTTCTATCTTTTAAAAAATATTTTTTTCGAATTTTGAAAGATGACCAAAGTAAAAAACTCAATTATTTTAGATGAGCTACCATTGACCATATACGTGGCTGCATAAACAGCAACTTTATGAACAGAACTACAGTGGCACTTTCTTCTTTAAAATAGTAACACACCAATCAAAATTATACACACTCAAAACCATCAAGATAGTTGGAGCAATAGAGAGTAGGAGTCAGGGGGTTCAAGGGGCACTTTCTAATCACTTCCCTATACAAAAACCATTCGAGTTCTATTGTGTCTTGTGTAGAGATACGAGTATAGCATTCAAATTCAACTCGCTTTATTAATAAATTATAACGCCGATTACTCTCAAGACGAGGGACAAGGCCAGACGAACAGATACCTAGATAAACGGATAGGATTGAGCAAGTATTTGTACATAGATACATCATAAATCCGTAGGTCCTTTATTGCGCGCAATCGTTAGTTACACATTATTATTAAATAATAGAAGAGACACCAATACAAAACAAATCATCATCATTGCCATTTTGCCATTAAAATTCAAGCACGTACAACGACAACGTACACCTCCCACTTTTCGACTGGAACGAACAATTTTGTTGGAATAGATTGGTGCTGTATCGTTTATGTATTTGTTTGGAAATAAAACTGCCAAAGTGCCAGTGCCGTTAGCCAGAACCCAGAAGAATATTAAAAGCACGATTGCCAGCTTTGGTGGTTAAGAAATGTTTTCTTTTTTTTTTCTTTTAATTTATCATAAAACTCTTTAAGTTAAAGCCAACTTATTATAATCCAGTTAGAATAGACGAAAATATGCCAAAGAAAGTAAATAATAAGTTAAAAGCTGAAATTTGGCATGGACGTTGTTAATGAGACTTTAAAAACTGAGAGAGTTCCTCATCGATCCGATATGACCGCTAGGTCAGTTATAAGGGGTCCAAGGGTCTAAAAATGAGTTTTTTTTTGCAAATATCTCAAAAACGGTTTGTGCTAGAGAAACATTTTGTTCCTCAATCTTGTAGCTGAGGCGATTTCCTCTAAAAATGGTCTTAAAGGTTTTTTCGTAGCATTAACCGATAAAAGGTTACAGCAAATGAAATGTTAAAAAATATCTCAAAAGGGGCAAAAAGTCATGAAAATGGGGGTTTTTGGCAAATATCTCAAAAACAGTTTGTGTTAGAGAAAAATTTTATGTCCCAATCTTGTAGCCCATGTAATTTTCAACAAAAACAGCTTCTCACTTTTTTCGTAACATGAACTGTTAAAAAGTTACAGCAAATTTTAAAGTCAAAAAATCTCTAAAAAAAAAAGGGGCAAAAATTCATGAAAATGAGAGTTCTTGGCAAATATCTCAAAAACAGATTGTGTTAGAGAAAAATTGTTGTAATAAATCTTAAAGCTCATATAATTTCCAACAAAAAAGCTTTTCACTTTCTTTTTTTAACATTCAGGCCAGGCGCGTACATGCAACTAAACAGTTTGGTTTCGATTTTGGGTACTATAGAATTATATGAGAGTCCGCGCACATAAAATGGCGCGCACTCCCATATAATCCCATTGTGCTCAAAATCGAAACCAAACTGTTTAGTTGCATGTGCGCGCCTGGCCTAACCGTTCAAAAGTTACAGCAAATCGAAAAGTCTAAAAATCTCGAAAAAAAAGGGGCAAAGAGTCATGAAAATCGGAGTTTTTGGCAAATATCTCAAAAACCGTCCCTCGGAAGAATCAAAAACATAGTCAAAACAAAATATTGTAGCTTACAAAAGTGGTTAATGTTTTTGGAAAAATCAATTCTGGAAATGTACAACTAGGCAAAGATTAAGGTGCCATGCCAGTTATAACTGTCATTAAAGCTAACTCATTATTGAAAATTTTTAATTTATATTAAAAAAGCAAAATCAGTATTATATCGAAATTAAGAGGCTAGTTTTATTGGTAATTATTACAGCTATAGCCCAGGAATACAAACGCTTGGAAACTCTATAATTTGTTGGTACTCGTACTTTCATTCACTTAATTTTTCTGAATTTGTTCAGAAGATTTTCTTGTTTCTGTGTGTTTCGACAAAATAAATTCGGTGCTTCACAATATCGAATTAATCAGCCTTAGGCAAGGCGTTCACTGAAGTGGTGACGAAGTGGAGTGGTAGTGGTGTAGCGAGTGGTAGTGGAATGGTGAATACTTGGACTGGCGATGGAGTGGTGGCTAAGTGGTATGAAAGTGATCTAACGCGCACTGAGGTAGCTTACTACGTATGGTTCCACTGATTACCTCCAATGGCCTTCGCAATTTTAACCCAGGCCCGCTCTTGCACATGGCTTATATGATAATCCTCCTGGGTATTTATCATATAAACAGGGATATGCCTGTACAAGGGATAAAAATTTAATATTGAAATCCTGATCGACTCGCATATTTTTAATTTTTAAGCAACCCGGCTTCGAAACTGAATTTATTTTGAAATTTCGAGACGACCTACTTAATATAAGTCAATAATCACAAGCATATACAGTATAAAAATCCACTTCATCACATCTCACGGTACATATATTAAACATTTTCGAGACATGTGGCATCAGACTGGCACCACACCACCTGCAAAATATCATGCCACCGCCACTCCACTTTGTTGAGCGCGTCTTCATTTGTTAACATAGGTCTTATTAATTCGACCTGCCACTTAATCAGCACCGCACTACCACTCCACCACTTCAGTGAGCGCCTTGCCTTAGTGTCAGTTTCAGCCGAAAAATATTCCACCTTAAAATTTTATGCTGGGAAGGAAATTAACATTTTCTGCTTTATTATTTTCTCGTTCACCTACTAAAAATAAGTGAAAATTTAAGCTTTAAGCAATATATTCCACCCGAAAAGAAATTTCAAAATAAGGGGAATTTTTGGACCTTCAAATATTTTTCCGGTGAAACTCACAATAGGCGAAAAAAATATTCCGGTTGGTGTTCCGGTGGCGGAGGGTATCAGAAACCAGTGAGGCAATGATGTGTATTGCCTTTTCGAATGGTAGCCCGGTCCGGAACAAGAACGCGATATAATTGAACGCTTCTGAAGATTTCAGAAAAAAAAGATCTCAGAGTCCTTAGCAATCTCAGTTGCATGAACAGGATTCTTCAACAAAATTTTTCAGTTTAGCTGTCAAAACTTTGAGGAAAAAAAAGGTTGGATTCGCTTGCTCAATTTTTGACGTAGAGAAATCTCTGATGTCGTTTTCGATTGGATTTTCAGAGTGTTTCACTCTTTTTTGATTCCAATGGAATATGAAAAACTCTTTTCCGTAATATGTGTATCTATGTAGAAGTAAAAACTAAAATGAATTCTTCAATAATTTCAATTCCAGAACATCTCAAGAAGAAGCATTTACTATTTTGGCAATTAATCCAACACATACTTTTAAAAATATGTGTGTTTTCAGAGTGCACTCCTAGCACTCCTTAATGAAATCCGGAGTGAAAAAACACTCCTAAATCATCACTCCGAACAGCCAATGGAATGTTTTTGGAATGTTGGGAGTGTGGATGGAGTGAAAAAAGAGTACTAGGAGTGACCAACGGAAAACGACATGAGATTTCATTTTTCCGAACACGCCAAATAGTTAATCGTGTTTATCGTGCAAAATTATTCACCTGTCAAAATTTTTCTCGCAAAATAATGCTTTGAACATTATTTTTCCCGGGAAAATTTAGTGGAAACCTCACCCCACAGCGGGGGAGAATTGTTACATTATTCTCGATTTAATAGGCCTTCTAATCTTGGAAATAAATGGATACCACACTCAAGTTGCTCAAGTTGTTACAATTGCAAGGAATAAGCCAACGTGCTGTGGCTCGTCAGCTCCATCTAAGCCAATGGTGTGCATCAAAGATCTACAGCACGTTCAGGGAAACTGGAGAGTTGTGCGAACGCCAAAATCTTGATGTCATCGGTGTACCACTTAGAGATATGAAAGATTTATCGCAATGACTTTTCCCCAAAATCGTCATTTGACTGGCCTTGACGTCCAGCAACAGCTTAAAATGGTACGAAGAAGAATTGCTAGTGAATGGACAGGTAGGAGAGGACTTAAAGAAGTAGACCTTATCACAAAACGACCTGCCACGGGACCGAAGTTGACTGCAAATCACCGACAAGGCGACAAGCTTGACCTCGATTTTCTCTAGCGAACTACGATTGCGAAGTTAAGCAATGGAGGCGAATTATGTTCTCATCAGATTAGTGCAGAAGGGGTCTGCATGGAAGTGATCGTAGGGGCAGAATGCACAGATGAACTGGCGAGCGATTTCGACAATGCTATTTTTTGAAACTATGACTTATGGGGGAGGGTCTTGTATGATATATTCAGGTATTTCAATTGAAGGAAAAGTGAGCTGTTTTTTGTTACTTGTGGTGGTCGGGGGGAGGTTTAACTGTGAATCGGTACATTTCCGATATTCTGCTACATCACGTCGTTCCTTATGTTGGATGTATTGCCAAAGATTTCGTACTAAATGGATGATAACGCTCGATGCAACACTACGCGGGAAACAGTCGGATTCCTTAGCAAAGTTGGTAATACCACTATGGACTAGCTGGCGCTAAGCCAGCTTTACAAGCATTTGTTAGACGAGCTTAAGTGAAAGGTCAAAGCGAGAAATCCAGCTCTTGAAAGAATTAATTAACTGAAAGCGGCACTGGAAGACGAATGGGAAAGAATACCGCAAAAGACAGACAGAAAACGCATCCACGTTAATGATAAATCGTTTAGAAGCTGAAATTAGAGATAAGGTATGCAATTTAAGATACTTAAACAATAAATTACGCTTCATTTTGTTTAAAATGTAAAATTTTCGACCTACCTGTTTTAATTTCACTTTATTTTTCCTTACATGCTTCAACTGTGACGATTACCTCTTAAAATCCCCAAGTGATTGTTGTGTTTTTAACCTTGATTTAAAGCTTATGGTTGCAGCTTTTTAACGATACCATAAACATTCATGCATCTCAATTACTTTGAGAGCAATTATTGTATTTAAATGAAGAGTGATTCCGTTTATTTTGCTCGCAACTCGATCTAAAAAGAGCTATAAATGATAGATGTTACACAACCTACTGAAATTGCAAATATTAAAACTATCCTTAAAGAATGCTTCAAAAACTATAGAGTAGGTATATAATTCTAATAAACTTAAATCTCATTATTAGTTCAATAAGTCTCTTATTAACAACCAGCTCATCCCTTATATTTACAAGATTTATATTGAATTCTCTTAACGGATATGAAATTCATTGAATAGAGACCTCTTGGCACGAACCACACTTAATAGGATATTCCACAATTTCTGAAAAGCAATATCCTTAAAGATCCTTTAATTGTACTACACGCACAATTAAAAAAAAAATTAATCGGATGGATTTAAAGGATTTGTTTATAAGCAATATTTCTTGTAAGAAACTAGAAACATACCTCATCCTACATTCTTATTTAATCATCATCATCATGCAAGCAATATAAGCCTGCTGAATGGTGATCCCTTTTTCCTAGAAAATAGGGATTTGTTTTATTCTTCCATTTCTTCCTTAAGAGAGATCCTTGAATGATTTTTTGTTTACCTTTATAGATGATAGATTCTATGGCCCGTCCGTGAGGTGACCTTAAGGACACGCATCCTTAAGATGCCTTAATGTGTGATAATCTCCACCTATTTCTATAAAATCCCTTAAAAAAACACAAGAACCTGACATTTTTGTCTATAATAAACCTTTTGTTGTGAGGTTTTATTTGTATTCAGCTTGTATGATTCATAGGAAAAACAATATTTATGATTATAAAGCAGCGTTCTCGAAAACACTTTGCATGCAGATCTTTTTGCTTCTTCGAGTCCCATTCTTCCTTCAATTATAAACCCTTTGCCAGCAAAGACAAAATAAACACGTCAAAAATGACACGTTGGCAACTAATAATTTAAAATTACCATAACCCCGTGGGAGTAGTTTAGCTTAGGGTGACAACAAAAAAGGGTGTTTAAGCGGGTAGTTTATATAAAAAAAGAAACACTGAGTAACATTAAATAAGATATATTTATATTTTTTATTTTGTTCGAAATCTTTTTGTTTTAAAATTGACGACAAATGGAATTTTTTTTAAATGTTAGTTTGTTGCACAATAATTTTTACTATAATTAGGGTTTCCGTTTGCGAACGAAATCTAAAATAATATGATTTTAATTTTTAATTTACAACTAAATTTATAGCTACAAATAAATGGTAATAGACTGTAATGCCAGAGGTCTCGATTCGATTTCCAGCCTCTTCCAGCTAAAAACAAAACAATTTTTTTTCAGGGCTATTGCCTTTTGCCGCAAGGTGAAAAATAATAGGAAGTAAAAGAGCAGATAGGTATGTACCTCCAAGAGTAAAAGTGCCTACCTATAGGGGTTCGTATTCGGCAGAAAGTTGTATTCCTGCCATCAAACAACATTTACACAACATATGAATGGGTGAGACCTTTTTCTTGGAGACCTTTCGCACCACCATTTTTTATTTTCAAGTTTAAAAAATATCTGCCTATATATACAGCCCCGTATCTCCTGCTACATGCGCTTGCCATCAATTATTTATTTCTCTCTCTAAAAATCGCTCGCACCTATATTTACTCGTTTTAAAAATCTATGTTAATCGATATTGGGGGAATCGCATTTTCCGTTTTTCCATGAGTTGGGGTTTCATCTGCGTGTATCCATCAAAAGATCAATAAAAATGACGCACAAAAAAAAACCCTGTTTGACCGACCAACAGCATGTATTGTTTAGATATAACATTATATCTGTCATTACACCCACAATGAACATGTCGTGTCCGGCAAGTCTAAGTGTTGGTTATTCGAGTTCCTCAAAGAGCTTCCTATTACATACCATATACCTTCTCATATCCCAGGCAAAATACAATGGCAAGAATCGGATATAAGTCTCAATAACGTGCTCTGAAATTAAACTATTGACTGCCGCAGCTATAACTGATGGGCCCCTTCAGTTGCATTTAAATAAATCGATAAACTGAAATGATATTTTTATATAGGACTTATTGAAAATTAAAAAAAAAAAAAAAAAATAACTTCCAGGCCGGTGTAGTTTACAAAAAATGTTATTTTTATGTCCAAATTAAACAAGTAGACATCTAATGGAAAACAACGAAGAGTATTTAAATGGCTTATGTTAAATTATGCTTGTTATTGTCATACCAACGTTCTCATTTTAGACATTCGGATTTGGTTGAAAATTGTAGGTTCCCTTCATTCCTGCAATCTTACAACGGGTCTAATTTCCAGTGAATCAACCACATAGATCCGTTTGAATTTGAGCGATTACTCCTGTTATATTTAATTTTAGGGCATTGATCGATTGCGGCTTATATAAGCATACCAGCAACTTCGAAAAAACCCTCACGATCTTGGTGGCCAATTCACGTCTTTTCCGCGAGATATAACCCTACCCTCAAACCGTTCATGAAAAATACCCATTGTGTCGTTCGCTTTGTGACATGTACATTCAAAGTGGTTCAAAAGAACGTGGTTATCATTGATCTGTAGCGCTCGCCGTTGACTATGATCCTTCAAGCAAATTCACTGACCCAACTTTCTCGGTCTTTCTTAGATCTTTGCTAAACTGAGTGTTTCACGCACACCTACAAAAATTCTTTGTAGAAGCATTTTTCCCCACACCTTTGTAGTGGATCAGCGAAGACATAGTTTTTTTTTTTGTTCTTTTTTCTTATAATTTTCTGTGGAAAAATTGAGAAAAGATAACTGTTTTTCGTTCATTTCGTCTTTTTGTAGTGCAATAAAATATGTTTCTAAATTAAATTGTATTTATATAATTGATTAAAATGTCTTGAAATGAAAAAAAAATAAATACAAAATAAATTTGATGGCACAGGAATGGAGGGGACCTACAGTTTATTGCCGAATCTGAACGGCTAACGAGCGGCATTTTTACTGTGACAGGAGATACTCTTGGAGGATTTGTCAATTCCTCGCAAGAGGCAGTAGCCGTTTTTCTTTTAGATAAATAGGTGGCGAAGCTGGAGATCGAACCTTAGACCTCCAGCATGACAGTCCATCGCACTAACCCTCACGCCACGGGTTTATTTGTTTGTTGTAGTTGTAGGTAAACTCGATTGGAGAAACATGGAATGAAAACAAGCTTTGTTCTAGGTACTCAAGGGGAGAAGTACTTTTTTTGTGATTCGTTTTGGATCCGTTTTTGTTTCGGTTTTCGCTGAGTGTGGTGAACTCTCACTCTCACAATACATGCGTAAGTGGTTTAGTGGTGATTCTTATTTCCATACTAATTTGAGCCGACAAACGCAGTTTTTCGGATCCGTATTTGGATCCGTACGCGGAGTCCTCCATAAAATGTCGACTACGTGTGCGATCCAAAACGGACTCTTTTGCTTAAAAGGGATGATCTCATCAATGTCGTTTTCGAAGAAGTGCAACAGAGACCAATGACGACATGGCCGCACCAAACAGTAACTTTTTGTGGATGTTTTGCCATTTTTCGGCCAAAATAGGGATCCTCTTATAAACACTCCGTCAGCGAACAAAAGGCGTTGTTTGTGGTCATGCGATCTCCTGTGTTAAAATTTTATATATCTAAATGAAAATCGATAACATTTTCAAAGATTCAGATATACAAACTTTTTAAAATTATTATTTTTTTTTCACTACGCTAAAAATTATAATTTCGATGAATGCTTCTAAAGCTGCTAATTTCTTCAGTTTCTAAGTTTTAGATAAAGAGCATGTTAAAATAACCGACTGGTCCATCCTTTTAATATGCCTACCACAAGTAGAAAGGGTTTTAAATATTGTTCACCGTTTATGGTCGTATTTGCTGTCACCCAACTCGTTCACTTTTGTGTTTGCCTATCCAGCTTTTACCAATATCCCTTTTCAAAAAATTAGATTACATGCAAAAAAAAAAAAAAAGAAACGGAAACTCATTGAACTTCTTAGGTATACACTTTTAATCTAATTCACTTACTGATGTCGTCGTCCCTGCACTAATATTTCGAAGGGGTCTCTCTCTCTTTCCGAAAACATCTCCTTCAAATTGACACATCACGCATTTAATTGCTGTCAAACCATTCTCTATATCAAGGACTTTTATTAGATTCCCCTTTCTTCTGTTTTTGTTTACTCCGCACACTGAACGCATCATCGCAGACATCAGAATCTAAATCTAAATCTGAATCGAGAGCGTGACAAAGGGGATAAATGATGAGGTGGTGCATTTATTTATTCTTGTGCGTGCAATATCAACATCATCATGAGGTTTTATTTACGATAGCGATGTATTGTATCTTTGTATGGCAAGCGGCCGCCTGGTATCCTTTATTAGGCCAAAAACATTTGGAATTATTAGCGTTAAATGCGATTATCTGTGACATAAATTGTGCTTGCTGATTTATTTTTTTTTATTTTTTTTTTTTGCTAGATGAGAGATGCGAAAAAAAGGATGTTGTTGCGGTATACATATATGCACAGGAAAGTTATTTTTAAATCTGCAGGATCTGGCAGCGCTTGTAATTGTTTTGATAATATCCATTTTTGTTATTTGATTGTCATCTTTGTCATAATCAAAATTTTCCGCTCTGTGATGCTTCTTTTTTTTCAATATGGATTCGCCCTGCCAACTATATAAAGAAGCAACCAGCAGCAGTACCGGAAAAGACCCGGTGGTCGTTGCCGGAAACTCGCCATTTGTGATACTAAATGCATAAGGTTATGTATATTGCCGAAAACTTAATGTTAAAGATCGCAAAAAGTTAGTTCGATCAAAATTTTACTAAAATTGTTCAATTAATGGGCCAATTGATCGAAAAAATTAAAATTAAAAAAAAGAAAAAAAATATTATTAAATTTAAATAACAACGAACTTTTTCGGCTGCCGCATCTATTGTCAGTGCTTCTTCAATATTTAAATTTTAATGTTTTTTTTTTTTTGCGTTCGACGTCTGTTTATAGGAATGTGGCCGCTTAGTCTCAAGAGCGCTGCGATTTCTTCGAACATTGTTCTGTGCCAGAAATGTATGAAAGCGACAAGTAACTAGCAGTGCATTTATAATACGTCAATGGGAAGGCATCCGTATCAGCGCCGCGCATCACGCAATCCATCAGTATCCAGGAAGACAGACCCAAAATAATTGTGTGTTAAACTTGGTAAAACGAGGCGGAAAATTTGCCATTACACAAGGGCATAACAAACAAAATTCCCCAGGGGCGGGCGGGTGGTTATCGATCCATAAGGCAAAAATAAAGAAAGATACGCACACGACCACCCGTCTCCTAAGCTATACCTATTCTTGAAACGATAATATTTATTTACCCTTCGTAGAGGATATACAAAAAAAAGGAGGAAATTCAGTTTTAACTTAAAATTGACGCAACTAATTCAATTTGCCTGGTGGAATTCTTTCGTGAAAAAAAAAATTGGTTAGGTATTAGAAATGTTTTTTTGTTTTGTTTTTGATTTCGTATCAATATACAAGAAGCCGTGGGTTTTAGCGGTTATAAGAAGAAGAGTATGAATGAAATTAAATTTAAAATGCTTACAAATTGTCTAAATTTATAATTCTGTTTTGGTCTCTGAATATTATTTTATAACACCTTTGCTAAAAATCTTATCAAATTCAGAACCAAAAATTTAAGAATAAAATCATGAATTTGGTTCAAAAATTTGCCATATTTGTTTGACTTCCAGTATTTTTTAAATTTTTCCAAAATTTAAGAACCTGTATTTTTGGTTTTGAAAATGTCCCAATATTCTTTAAATTTGAAGTTTAGCGTTCAGATGAAGAAGGGGTACCTATACCTATAAGTGACATTTGAAAAATTTTGAGACAAGAGGTTAGTGTGATTTTATTAGAACTTCTGTCTTCCATTTGCTTACTTGAAACCCTCTTTTTTTTTTTTAAGCTCACGTAAAAATCGGTGATCGTAGAAGGCCGCCAATCACATGAGAATTAAATTTTTCATTTAGCATCTAATTCCTACATTGGTACAAAATAAAAAAAAAACAATTGTTACCTACCCCTTTCTTCATCTCAACCTTAGCTAACGAAATTTTCAATTCTTAGTAACAAAATACTAGATTTCCGGTTCCATTTCTTACGTTTTAAGGCCTAAAAAGGCTGTAAATGCATTAAATATTGGTAAAAAAAAAACTATTTTTTACGAGTCAGTTCTTTTTTTCTTCATAATTTTTGCGGTTTGCTCAAAAAAATTGAAAAAAAACAATTTATTTCAAAAATTGGACTTTGATGACTCCTACTGGCGAGCCAGTGCGAGTTACACAAAAAAACACCAACGCAATTTTGAAGAGCGTGAAATTCCCCGTGAGGTCTATCAAACCGATTCCCAATATGATAAAAGGTGTCTAAGCATTAGAAATTTGAAAAACAAAAAAATTTGTACGTGCATTTTAAATGGGAAAACTTCATATTTAAATTGTTAGTACTTAAAATTGGAATTAAGAGCTCAATCTCGGTGAGAATTTTTTTTTCTAAATTTAGATTAAAATTTTACTTGTGCACGGAGAAAACAAATTTTTTTTTGCGGAAATGAATCGCAGAATATTTACCCACACACTCACCAGGCGCACAAAACCTTTAGAAGTATGGTGACATAGTTTTGGTCGTTGATCCAAATAGTCCCAGAAACAATTGGCCTAAAGGGCGAATAATCAAATTCAAGTTTTCCAATGATGAACAAGTACGAAGTGCTTTCGTACAAACGTAGAGCGGAGTCTATGAAAGACCTGCAGTCTTTGATGTCACTGCTCCATCAGAATTCAGAAGACACACAGTCGACAGGCGAAACTACCAAGAGATAGTGTTGAGAAGTGATGCTAACGCACCATTAGATAATAAGCCGAACTTGTTGCAACAATTTACTAAAACTTAGTCTGGATTTACATTGTTCAACTTTTCCAGTTTAACTTTTCTTGTTCCTGGGTGAGAGAGGTAAGAAGTGAGGGGAATTTCCTTAACTTCTTACCCCACTCACCCAGGAACAAGAGATCGGAACTGGAAAAGTTGAACAATGTAAATCCAGACTTATTTATTTAAAAACCAAATGGAATATTAGCTTTCAAAAAAAGCAATAGCTTTTTGTATGTACACTAGCTGACCCGGTGAACTTCGTTCCACTTAATATTACTTTCGAATTTCGAGCAAGCTCCAACTGTTATAACGACTTTTCCGGCTTAATTTTCCGATTTATATCTCCGCTCCGTAGTATGTTTTTGTTTATCTAGTTCAATACAAATCCAAAAAAAAATCTACATCCAATTTGGATGCTGTTCAGCCGAGTTATGTGCGAACGAACAAAAAAGTAATTCACAAAGTTTGAAGTTTCTGAATTTGTTGTTCGAATTTTCTAATTTTTGTTCGAATTTTTCATTTTTCTGCTCCGTTTTTGTGTTAGTTAGGTTCAATACAAATGCAACAAAAAAATCCGCAGCCGAATTGAATGATGTTAAGCCGAGTTATGCGCGTACGAACACAATTTTATTTCAGAGATTTTGAAATGTCAAGGATCAAAAAAAGCATTTTTGGAACAAAAAAAGAAGCTTCAAAGCCACAAGCAGTAAAATGAAGCCTAAAAGGCATAAAAGTTAGAAAAAGTTTTTCATCAAAATCTTTTTGATTTGGCATTAATTTTTCGTCAAATCTCCAAGAAAATTTGTCTTGAAATTCTACTTTCCAAAATATCTTATTTTGACATTTTTTGTTCATGAAAATTTATTAGGTAGGGGAATTGGGTGCAAGACCGCACCTTTAGTTAATAATTTTTTATATTTTACTGGTAAAAACACCACTTACCTACATTTCACCCGAACGATAGCGTTTTTTCGAAAAATCACGAAAACTATACCGTAACTTCTCGACGTCTTAACCGAACTACCTCATACTGGAAGACATGATCGATCATACCAAAAGCCATGTGTTTTTCATTGTAATTGTAAAGCCTAGTACGCAGATCGGGAAAAGACAAATTTTATCTCTACAATTCTAATCTCTAAAAAAAAGAACGTTGGAAAAATCGCGCAAAATTAGTGTTTTTCTTCTTTTTTCCTTTTTGTAAAATTATCAATGAATAAAAGTTGATAAGTGTTTATCGTGCAAAATTATTGACCGGTCAAAATTTTTCCCGAAAAATAATGCTTCGAACATTATTTTTCCTGGCAAAATTTAGTGGAGACTTCACCCTACAGCGGGTACAAGCGTCGCAATTATGCGCGTGAACTGCGTACTGTCTGGAAAAAAAAAACTGAAGACAAAATTTGTCCTAGGAAAAATTTTGTATGAAAAGAAAAATTTTTCCCGAACTGCGTACTAGGCTTAAGTGTTGACATTTCCAACATAGTACAAAAACGGTCTTGCCCCCATATGCGGTCGTGCCCCCACTTCCCCTACAGTTTCAATTAATTTTTGCTTCCATTGCCATTTAAAATAAAACTTTTATCTGCTATATAACAAAATGTTTGTGGCTGGAAAACGTATGTTGCTTTACCACTTGATAGCATCATCCTGCGTCCTCTTCTAACAATGAAGCAAAAATCTTTCATCTTTTGTTATTCATCTATCGAATGTGTTCTTATTATAATAATTATTGTTTAACATTGTTGTCGAACAAAATATACTCACCCCAGACCTGGACCTTTGAATTTCCATTCATAGCATGGAAAACTCTTACAAAAGGAAGCTATTATTTTACTAACAATATTAGCCTTAGCGAATTGACTAATGTAAGAACTTCCTTTTTGCCGCCGACCGGATGGGCACATTTGCCATCATCATCATCACCCAGTCAAGTCACCCACCACCAGTCGTAGCGCAGCGTAAAGAATCGATGGGGTTGGTTTGTTTTTTTTTTTTTTGCTTTATTGAAATAACAAAAATGGGACGACTTAAAATTGCTAATATGTCTCTCGCGTTGTTAACGCTTTGATGCTTGTCTTGCTCGCTTTTTTTTTTTTGTTGGTTACTACCAAAAAGGTAAAACATTGACGATGTGATGGGAATTTCCCAAGAGGCCTTGGCTAAGCCTTTGGCAAAATCCTCTAAACGGATTTGTTATCCACAGTAAACGGAGCTGTTGAGCCCTCATCCTTTCGCAGCGAGTTGTATAGGCATATAGCGTGTAGCACGAAAAAAAAAAAAAACCACACAACTGTCGTCGTAGAAAGCCCTAGGAAACTTTTCAATCATAGGCATTGCTTGTTCTTGCTCCTTCTATATTCTGTGATGTGTTGTTCCTTATATAGAACCCATCATCAAGCAGTTTCTTGTGGGTGATGCATAATAAGAGAGAGAGATAGAGAATTTGTTTGGCTTCAAAACGCGTGTTAGATTGCTTTCTAATGAATTTGTTGTTGACTATGATGGTCTTCTCTTGTATGTAGGTACATAAGCCTGTAACAGAAAGGGATTAAAGCAAATTAAATACGTTTAACTTTTTTTCTTTTGTCTGGTTATTGTAAATAATCATAATAATTAGAAGTATTAGCAAGCAATACAGGGGGAAGTAATTGTCCCAGTGGGATGGATATATAGGTAGGTATTGTTGGAAAATTAAGAAATCTTGTTTCTAATAGAGATAAAGGGGTATAGTATACACATTATCTTTCAATTTCTTAATTTAAATTTGATATATGTACCTACCTATAAGTTATTGTGTCTGTCTGCCGTTTACATCTTCAAGAAAGTAGCTAGGTCACGGTTAGGGAGTTGGCCTGTATAGCAACTTAAAACATCTGTACATACATAGGTACAAACACACACGTTTTTTTTATTGAGTACAAATATAAATTTTTAATACAAAAAAAAATGTGCCTTTTCTAAGCTTTCGCATATTTTTTTTTTTTTTTTATTTTAGTTCAAAAATACTAAGTCAGCTATTATGGCCATATGGTGTTTTTAAAGATGTCAAATAAGCAGTTACCGTAAACATTTGAAAGAAATTATCTGAAAAAATAGTTACAATTGAAGCAACAACCAGATAACTCCACTTTTTTGCAAAATATATTTTTTAATGCAGAAATATATAAAAAAAATTCTGCGTTGTTCGGTGTACAAAAAATTCATCTATGTTGGCTCTTGGATAAGGAAACTCACTTTTACAAGAAAACTGTGACCAACAAAGATCGTATTAAGTGGGCCATCTCGAAGTATCGAATATTTTCTATAGGAAAGAAGAAAAAATCGCAAGCATTTCAGCTTCCGTTAGTCACCATGGTTCATTAACAACATAGAAATAAAATCAAACCTACATGGTGAATGACGGAACTGAAGCCGCAGACGGAACTAGAAGAGCTGTCAAAAAGTGTCGTACGTTATTTTTTTTACATGTCCACAATGGAGCTGTACAGCTTTGAAAGTATTTTGAAGAAAAACAAAAGAATATTCTTGTGTACAAGCTCAGAATTCACATTTTTTGTTTCCAATAATTTTCCTTTTAATAAATAATTTTTCGCGATACAAATAACCACAATATTTTTTTCCGACCCAAAAAGTTGTTTTTTTTTTCATACAATTTATGAAACATCAAAAGTTCCGTACGTGAAAAGTTAAAAGTTGGTGAATTCAAAAGTTCCGTACGTGAAAAGTTAAAAGTTGGTGAATTCTTCCGTCTGCGTCTGCAGCTCCGTATGCGTCTACGTTCCGTTGTGTTCGCAACATTGAATTTGCGTGTATTCAATATTTTGACAGCTATTCCAGCTCCGGCCGGAGGTCTAAGGTTCGATCCCCAGCCTCGCCACCTATTTATTTAAAAGAAAAAACGGCTACTGCCTCTTGCGAGGAATTGAAAAATCCTCCAAGAGTATCTCCTGTCACAGAAAAGTGCCGCTCGTTAGCCGTTCGGATTCGGCAATAAACTGTAGGTCCCCTCCATTCCTGCAGACACGCACACAGGAATGGTTGAGAGTTGTAAGTCACTAGGCCCTAGTTCTTCATGAGCTGTTGTGCCACCAAATTTAATTTATTTTTTTTTATTCCAGCTCCGTCTCCGTCTCCGTCTGCGTCACCATTCTGTTCAGTCAGTTAGCCAAAACTATTCCATACATACAAATAATCTTTCTGTCAACCCCAAAAAATATGAGGGTGTCATAAACTTGTCGCAAAAGTATGTTCCTCTAGCAGATATGCGTTATTTTCAATAATTTAATGTCGCAGCAGTCTGTTCAAGAAGCTGAAAACTACTACGACTACGAAGATGACAATAAGGGACCCCTTTGATTTTCACCAAAATCGGTGGCAAAAACAGGACAAGTCCAAAAACAAATTTATTTTTTTTTAATTTAATATACAACTTTTTGACATGTTTTTGATTAACTAATATTTTGCAATTATTTTGATTTCTTATTTTTTAAACAGTTATTTTTAGTTTTCTCAACATTTCAAAAAGTAGGGTCACCATTGTTTGGCAAAATTCATTTGGCATTTCTTGTTTCGCCTTAGTCGTTAAATATTTTGTTTAATTCGCAATTCTTAATTGGCAATTTATAAATAAATAAATTTTATGGCACAACAGCTCATGAAGAACTTGGGCCTAGTGACTTACAACTCTCAACCATTCCTGTGTGCGTGTCTGCAGGAATGGAGGGGACCTACAGTTTATTGCCGAATCCGAACGGCTAATGAGCGGCACTTTTCTGTGACAGGAGATACTCTTGGAGGATTTGTCAATTCCTCGCAAGAGGCAGTAGCCGTTTTTTCTTTTTAAATAAATAGGTGGCGGAGGCTGGGGCTCGAACCTTAGACCTTGGCAATTTACATTTTCTTTTTTATTCATTACGTTTTTCAATCATTCTGCAATTAACATTCGGCGGTTTTATACTTCGCTTTTTGTTAAAAATATTTTCAATCATTTCGCAAAATTCATTTGGCAAATTATTCTTTAGTTTTTCTTTGTTAAATTGTTTATTATTTGGCCAAGTGTTTTTTCGCAAAATATTGTTTCGCCGTTTCATTATTTTGCGAAATAACGTTTCGCCGTTTAATCATTTCGATAAATATCGTCAAGCCGTTTTATTATTTCGCTAATAGATCATTTCGCCGTTTAGTTGTTTTGATCATTTGACCAACCATTACCATCGTCTCTTTTCAAGATTAACAGTTTTTTTCTGAACCGTTGCTTAGTCGCGCTTGCGTTAGTAATATTTTTTTAGTTGTTTTGCAATTTTTGTCGTAATCACTTTCGCGATTTAAGATTTCAGTTTGTTTGCTTAGTTTAGGTAAGTACATAACAGAAAGAGGATTTTCACATTTTACTCCAAGAAAAAAAGCGAAATAACAAAATGCTGAATGAAAAATAGCAAAATAATAAAATGCCAAATAAGAAAAAGCCAAATAACAAAATGCCAAATAAAAAATTTCCAAACCTAAATATGCCAATCAAACAAAATATTAAGTAAAAATTGCGAAATGAAAATTGCGAAATGATGGTTTGTCATATCATATAAAAAACCAAACGTAATTTGCAAAACGAAAATTGCGAAATAACAAAATGCTAAATAAAAAAATGCGAAACGAGAAACGGCGAAATGTACCACCGCGAAACGTTAATGTGCCAAACAATTCTGGCGAAACATACCATACCCCAAAAAGTGGATTTATCCGGTTGTTGCACTGGCTGGCTTCAATTAGGGTAGGGGTCATCTGGCGGATTATGTTTGGCTGTTTTTCATTTCGCAATTTCTTGTTTTACAATTAAGTCATTTCGCATTTAATTGTTTGGCAATTTTTGTTTGGAAAGTTTTTATATCGCTATGTTATTGTTTCGCAAAATCATCTTTTTGCAAATTTCATATAGCAAATTTTTACTTCGCATTTCATTATTTCGCAAAAATTGAATTCGCTAATTATTATATCGCGTTCCAATACATCGCATTTCATTATTTGGCATTATATTACTTCGCTTATTATTCTATCTCATTTTATTATTTCGCATTTTATTATAGCATAGCTTTAAAATTATTTTGTCTTTAAATATTTTAGGATTTCGCGCGAAATTCACTAACATGTACCTAAAATATCTAAAGACAAAACAATTCTAAAGCTAAATAATACTTTGCAAAATAATAAAATGCGTAATTTATAACATTTGGCACAAAAATCCATGTTTTCAATTCTCTTCTCTAAACTAAATTAGTTGAAAAAAGAACAAATTCTATAATATTTTTCAACACAAAGCTTATCTTTATTTCCTATTAAACAAAACACATACTTTCTCCGAAAAAATTAAAAAAAAACAGACACCTTAAACATTATAGAACCTACGTTTAAATATAAAAAAAAAGTCAGTGCTATTTTCTGTAAATATCGGTAAGATAACCAAACGGTCAGATACGGAAATGGCCAAATAACTCAAAGGCAAGATAAAGAATGGCCAAATAACGACAAGCCAGATAAGAAACGGGCCAGATACAGAACGGCCAGATAACTAAATGGCGGGGTAACTAAATGGCGAGATAGCAAAACGAAAATTAAAAATTAGCGCAAAGAGATCTTGCAAATCAACAAATTGCCACCTAATAAATATGCGATATAAAAAACTGCGAAAGAACTTTTGCGAAATGATCGTTTTGCTGGTTGATCTAAAGACAAAACAAAAATTCGCGAAACAACTATTGCGAGTCGATCAAAATTTATTTTGATAATTGCGAAGTAAGATTTACGAAACAATTTTCGTCCAAACGGCCAGCTTACAATTAATGGTTGAAAAAAGTACCTTTTAATGAGTTATCTATTAAAATACATATATATGTATAAGTATATATACATATAAGTTGACTATCAGTTATTTTTCAATCTGTCGGGTATGGTATGTTTCGCAAACTAATTTTTCGCAAAGTTTTACTTCGCAGTTTTTCGTTTCACATTTTATTATTCAGAATTTTATTATTTGGCATTTTAAGTTTTGCAAATTACGTTTTGGTTTTTAAATAATTTGACGTAGGTAAATTATAATCATTTCGCATTTTTCATCATTTCACAATTTTCATTTGGTATTTTCTGTTTGATTGTTGACTTTAAAAAGTCAGGCAATTTTTTATTTGGTATTTTGTTGTTTTGCTTTTTTTTAATTTTGCGTTTTACTATGTTTCTTGTTTTTAAGTTGACATTTTGTTGTTCAAATTTTTTCACTTGGCATTGTTTCGCGTGAAATTTAAAGGCAATTTAATGGAAGCGAAAAAAAAGGCGAAACAAAATTGTTGGCATTCAATTGTTTCGCATTTTTTTTTTTAATTAATAACAAAATTGTATATCAAAACAACTAAGTCTAAATCGGTGAAATGACATACTTTTTCATCAAGCACCGGTAAATTTCCAGACATATGGAAGAAAGCATACTTACATAACTCCGTTTTTAAAAAAGGGGACAAATCAGACATAACGAATTACAGGCCAATCCCCAAACTTTCATGTATTGCAAAGCTTTTCGAACAGGTAGTGTGTGATAGTTTGATATTTCGTTGTAAAAATATAATCTGCAAGGAACGACATGGTTTCATGCAGAAGCCGTCGACGACGGTAACGAACTTGCTTGTGTTTATGCACTAATGCTCAACGGCCTTAAAACATGGTGAAGAGCTTGACTGCATCTACTGACATTTCAAAAGGCTTTCGATCATACTATCTCATGAAATCATTTTGTTTAAATTAGAAGTGTTTGGGTTCCCTCCTGGACTTATTACTTGGATTTCGTCCTTCTTCAAAACAGATCTTATCATGTGAAATTCAGAAACTCGTTATCTAACCCTTTTATTGCCAAATCCGGAAGTCACTTAAGACCCCTTCTTTTTATATTAGCTATTGATGAAATATAAAAATATTATTAAAATTCTTATTTTTGCAGACGATATGAAAGCATTGCATCTGTCAGTGATGGTTTACTTCTTCAAGCTGATATTAATAATTTTGTTATATTTGGTGTCATAAGAACGGCTTGAATCTAAACCCAATCAAATGCCGGTCGATGACATTTTCTAAAAGACGAATTCTTAGTTTCTTTGATTATAAAATATCACAACATATACTTTAGTTCGTGTTAATAGTTTCAAAAACCTTGGAGTCCTTGTTTCTTCTAGCCTTGATTTCACTGAGCACATCAATTTAATCGTGAACAAGGCCAACTCAATGCAAGAATAACTGGGGCTATTGACTTACCTGATTTGTTAAATTGTTTAAATTTCAAATATCGTGGAGGAGGTCAAAACCTTCGGAGTTTGAATTTAATGAACTTACCCCAGCATCGCACTTATTTTGGATTGCATTAACCTTTAACTCGCATGTGCAAACTATTAAATGTGAACGTAAATCTTTTCGATTTTAATATTAATAAAGTAAAATTTAAAAATGTATTGAAGACCAGTGAACCACGCTCATTAATGTTTGTAATAGTTTAAATATGTTGTCTTCATTGTATTAATTTCTGTTTTGTTTGTATTATTTTATTTGTTTTTTTTTATATAATATTTTTCTTAGTGTAAATTTTGTTGTAGTTTGTTGCCTACTAACTACTAACACTGCAGTAAGTGATGAGCCAGTGGTGCATAATTATTGTGTGGGCAAATCTTTGGTCGTCAGTCGCAGCTTGATTTAAGCTCTCTTCGACAAAGATCTGATCTGACCAAGTCTCTCTTAAACTCTCAACAAGCCCGCCATAAGCATCATCTGTAGAGGACCAGTAGAAACACTGCCAAAATGCCATCAGAAGTGCCCCTACTGATAGGCTGGTTTTCACTAGGTCACCACAACGAAACCCTTGATTCGATGAAGAATGCAGACTGGCGCATGAAGCAAAGAACGATGCCTACCAAGCAATGCTGCAGACTAGAACCAGAGCTGCTGAGAGAGCAGCCAAAGACCTCTACGGGCAAAAACGAAGGGAGGAACGCCGACTTCTCAGGAGGAAAAAGAAAGAACATGCGAAGCGGGCGGTCGAGTCTATTGAGGACTGTAGCGGCAGGGGGGATGTTTGAAAGTTCTACCGAAGGGTGAGGCAAACTACCCAGGGTTACAAGGCCAGAACGGAAACCTGCCGAGACGAGAGTGGGAATATGGTGGTAGACACAAAGTCGGTGCTGAGGATCTGGAAACAACACTTTTATTTCTAGACTGCTAAGTGGCGAAGATGGCCCAAATTCCGCTGTTAGACAGAACACTCCATCCAACCTAGACGATGATGGTTAAAATTTCCGTCCACCCGATCTAAATGAAGTGGGGTTAGCGATAGCCAAGCTTAAAACCTACAAGGCTGCTGGTGCGGATGGCATGCCAGCCGAGCTATTCAAAGCCGGGGGAGATGACTTGGTAGGGAGTATACACCAGCTTATCTCCAAAATTTGGTCGGAAGAAAGTATGCCCGATGAATGGAAGCTCGGTATAGTGTGCCCCATCCACAAGAAAGGAGATGCTCGGACCTGTTCCAACTACAGAGGTCTCCTCAACGTCGCATACAAAATCTTGTCATCTGATCGGCCCCTATCAGTGTGGTTTTAGGCCCGGAAAATCAACCGTCGATCAAATGTTCACACTCCGACAGATTTTGGAAAAAACCCAGGAGTTTCAAATCGATACACACCACCTCTTTATCGATTTTAAAGTCACATATGATAGCGTAGACAGAGACGAGCTATACAGAGCCATGGCGCATCTCGGCATCCCTGCCAAACTCGTCCGCTTGTGCAGGATGACGATGGAAAAATCTCGCTGCTCCGTCAAAGTCGGCAAGAACACCACCGAACCCTTTAATGTCGAGCAAGGTTTGAGACAAGGCGACGCGTTATCATGCAACGTCTTTAACATCGTACTTGAAGCAATTGTACGCAACTCGCAAGTCAACAACGGAGGTACAATTTTTCAAAAGACTGTTTAACTACTTGCTTATGCAGATGATATTGACATCATATTGGGAGAACGAAGCGAGTTGGTTCCGGCGCGTTTGCAAGTATTGAATCGGAGGCGGCGAAAATGGGTTTGGCTGTTATTGAGGACAAGACGAAGTATATGCTGTCATCGAGAAAGGAATCTCAACATCGTCGGCTCGGGCAAAACGTCACGATGGATAGATACAACTTCGAGGTCGTCAAGGACTTTGTCTACCTGGGCTCCACTATAACATCGCAAAATGACATCAGTGCAGAGATCAAACGAAGAATAACTCTTGCCAATCGCTGTTTCTTCGGGCTAAGAAGGCATTTGAGTAATAAAGCCCTCTCTAATCCCGGTTCTGCTATATGGGGCAGAAGCATGGACTCTGACAAAAACGAATGAGAATATACTTGGGTGCCTTGAAAGGAAGAATCTTTGGGTGGTCCAGTCGGTATCGGTGGAGTATGGAGGAGAAGATTCAACAACGAGTCCGAAAGCTGAAAATTCAGCGGCTGAGATCGCTGGGACACGTGGGGCGTATGGACACCGACGCACTAGCCCGACGAGTCTTCGAATCTACCCCTGACGGTCTGCGCAGCAGATGAAGACCCCACCTTAGGTGGCGCACACAAGTGGAGAACGACCTCAACCAACTTGGAGTGCGTAACTGGGGGCAGCTAGCTAGGGACCGAGCTGGCTAGAGGGGCTTGTTTGTTGAGGCCGTAGTCCATCCTGCTCTGCGAGCGCCATCTAAAGTAAAGTTAGTAAAGACAAAAAATCTGATGGTGTATAAAAAAAAATGCCAGCAATTACTTAAAAAATAGGAAACAATTGAATTCTTAAGTCTAACTTAAAACTGACTGTAAAATAATAGAACGGCTTGGCGATATTTTGTGAAATAATAAAACTGCGAAACGCTATCAAATGCTTTTGAATTTGTATGTCAAATTTTAAATACCTACAATCTACATAGCCTTACATAAATTCTTTTCAAATACATATTCAAATTTCAAAAATATTTGTGCACAATTATGTGCGTTCCTTTGGTAAACAATTTGAGATGATCCATTTACATCAATTGTACATACCGTTTACTTGTGTGCAATTCTTGAATTTCAATTACTTTTAAACCGCAAATCATATTTTCTTTTTATTTGACCGCTGCAAAAAGTATAGCAGTAATTCGAAGCCATTATCTTGATGTATAAATAAAAATCAGTCAAAATATTGTGGAAAAAATTGAAATTTTATTTTTGTTCCCATAGAAAAATCAAGTGAATAAATAATCAAAACTCAAAACATATCCATGCAGCAAATCGCAAACCACCATCTTTTCCTCTCCGTCTTTATCACTCTTAAATCCGCAAGAGGAAAATTTTAATCTTATTGCGTTTTCTTTGCTCTGTATATGTGAACTTATCATTCGCATCTTATCTTGGCTGGGGTGTTCTTTTTACAATTTTGTGTTACCTACTTGAAGGAGGATGCACTATTATTCCGACCAGGTGAAGGTTAACAAGAATAAAAAAATATTCATAGTGAAGAAGAAGCTTATCACGGATTAAATCTGAAACAAAATTTCTTTTATTCGGTGTAACTTGAGCAAATATGGAATGAACCTCATTCTGTGGATTTCTGGATTTACCGTGGTTTTTGCTACTTCCAGAATAAGCTATGATGAGACTAATCCTTTCGCAGATATAAAAGTCAAAGAATTGAAACTTTTTTTTTTTTCTACATTCAAGATGCGTGTGACTCTGGTTGTTGGACAAAATAAATCTTCAATACGGGAAAAACAGACTGTTATCTTGATTTCAATGCTGTTGGTTCCAATTTGATAACAGAGGCACTTGTTGACTCAAGCAAAGGAATAATTTGTTTGTCACAATGGATCAGACCAAAAATATGCACACGAGATCGTGGGAACTTGCTTTTGTGGCTAGCGACAATGTAGTTACATTTCAACGCAAAAAGTACTTAGAAAATGTTTTTTTTTTTTTTTCATACCTCCTTTCTTGTTTATAAAAACAGATAATTTTCCAAATTTTTAGATGCAATATTTTTTGAAATATTAAGCAGCATTATTTTGCATAATATTAAACAAAATCTCGTAGTAACCCGTGGCGTAATGGTTAGTGCGTTCTACTGTCATGTCAGAGGTCTGGGATTCAATACCAGCCACTTCCACTTTTATAGTCCATTGAAATATTACAAAATTTTGGCCGAACCTTGCATTTTGTACAAGACAAAAAATTTGTTGATGGATCTGTAGGAGGGATCAGTGTGAGTGTAAAAACAAGTTTCTGGGGTTGAACTACCCACCCCCCCCCCCCCCCCCCCTCCCATTTGGCGCCATTTTGGAAAAGATGGCATAAAAAGGTCTTCGCGACATCTAAGGCGTTTTTCTTTTTTAGCTCTGAGCAGAGCACTAAGCAGAGCCTGAGCGATCCGAGTAAGCTCTGAGCAGAGTATGATCAGAGCTCTCAGATTTAATTATGAAAAACGTCTGAGAACCGAGTTGCCATATCTGTCAAATCACATGGAAATTGTATGAAGTTGGCTGCGCTCAGCTATTTGCTCCGTTTGCTCGGTCAATTTATTCTGAGCTAATGGAGCAAGCTCCGAGCTAGCTCTGGTTGAAAAAAGAAACACAAGTTGAGCGCTCTGATATGTCTGAGCTAAAAAAGAAACACAAATTTTTTTTGACAGCTCAATGCTAAAAAAGAAAAACGCCTCTTGAGAACCATACATCGCAAATTTTACCACACTTGTGTAGAGAATTAAATTCTCTACAAGTTATGTTAACACACTTTTTAACGTAAAAATGAAAACAGAAAAGTTATAATCAAAAAAAAGATGACCATTGTCAAGAAGAGTGTTATTATCTTCTTCTTTTGTTAATTGTATATCCTCTTTAAGATAAATTACTAGGAATGGTCATCTTTTTTTGGTTATGTAACTGATATTATACATATACGTTAGATCGCTCAAAGCTAATTTCTTTTTCCATAAGGGAACTTTTCTGTTCTTTTTATTTTATAACTTTATACAACGAAAACGATTGAGAGGTATTCTTAAAGTAAATTGAATGTTCTTTAAATATGTCTTTTACTTCTTATTTAATTAATTTACTCCTACCAAAGTTATTGAAGGTTAAAGTGGATGATTAATTCCAGTTTTTTTTAGATTCCTCTGATGTTAAAAATATCAGCTTTAATGAAAATCACAACACAACTGCCTGTCAAATAAAATAAATAAAAAGCTATAGTTGCATTGAAAATCGGAGATATTAAATATTTTTTTAATCAGTCTAATATCAGTGTTTCCCAACGTGGGGCCCATGCCCCAACGAGGGGGGGACAATTTTATTTTATGGGGGGGGGGGGGGGGGCAATATAAAATTATGCTCCATCACGATATCACATCTCTCCCAAAAATCTATGCTTCTTGTGTTTCCACCTTTGGAGATATATTTCTGATGAGTGGTTGTTCAAGCAAGAGAAAAATTCGCCAGTATTCATTCATCTTGAGGCGTGAAGAAGAAGATATTTGGTGATTGATTTGAATAAAAAAGAATAAGGTATCAAGGAAGAACTCGCGGAAATACAAAATGATGAGTTAATTAAAACTTTATTCGAAATAAAAGGAGCGATGACATGGCTTTATGAGGAATCCGAAATCAAATACCCCAATGCAGCCAAATATGCAAGAGAGCTGTTGTTACCTTTTCCATCTTCATTTTTAACTGAATGTGAATTTAGTACCATAAATGACTTGCTGATAAAGAAAAACATCTTCTTGATATGACAAAACGAGGAGCCTTGAGAATGAAGCTTTCTTAATTTGAGCCTGACATAAAATCTATTTTCAGGAGGCATCAAGCGCAGGGATCTCACTAATTTCAAATAATTGATAAAACGTAGTTATAAATTTATTATGAACTTTAATTTCTGTTCTACATTATTATGCTTCGAAAACAAACTTAGGCCCATCGCCCACTAGGCAACTTTTTGTTGCTAGCCCCAGCAACTTTTCGTTGCTCCCAATCCAATTACATTAGCTTATATGGGAGAGCGCCCACTAGGCAACTTTTTGTTGCTCAGAGTTGCTCGCGGAACTTTTTTCCCGGCAACTTTTTGTTGCTTACCCTCGCTCACAGGGCAACTTTTTGTTGCCGGCATCCTTATTTGTCAAAGATATGATGTCAAAATGGCGTTTCCGCTTAACATTGTGGATGCCAAAATGGCGTGCATTTCCTTTTTACCCTCTGTCATTTTGGCCAATTTCTGGAAATGGAATGTGCTTTCCTTTTTTCAACAATGTGAGTACCTACACAGTATAATAATAAGTAATATAATATTTTGTAATTATAAATATTAATTTATTTCGCATTGCCAGCTTACGATTATACTTAGCCAGACAACCGGAAAGCAGCCATCACAAAAAAAAATATGGCGACAAAAGTCAAAGTCTAGTCCCACAAAGTTGCTCGGAAATTACCTAGTGGGCGATGGCAAGCAACTTTTATTGCTCTCTGTTGCCGGCAACTCCGAGCAAGACATTTTTTAATTTATTTTTTCCCCCTTTAAAGTATAGTCAAGGTACTTTAAAAAAAAAAATATTGAAATCAGTTTACGTAAACACGTATAACCGAGAAATTTTCTTCAAAAAAAACGGTTTGACTTGACAGACTTACTTCCAGAATCCAAAATATTTTTTTCATTCAATTCGCTTAGGACAAGCAAAAACACACTAACATGTTACTAAATAGTTCAGCCCCGAACTCGTTTTTTTGTCATTTTTTATTTCATTTTGTAATTTTTCATATTTGCAATAAATTTCCTTAAAAAATCGACTTAGGGGCTAAAGTCGGCTGTGGGGGGCTTTAGTCACATATCCCCATAGCCCCCACCCCTGGATCCGCGCCGCTGGACTACAGTTACTCAATATATTGACAAGTTAACCACATCATTTAAAATAAACAGACTATACTTTGATTTTTGAATTTTGTTCACTGTGTGCTGCGTGACCACGAAGACTTCGGCAGCGCGGCACGTGGCGCAATGTTTTTTGAAATAAAAACAAATTTTTTTAAGTTTGAAAATTATTTTTTATTCAATTGTTCATTTAATGAATTTAATTTAAAAACAAAATAAAAGATGAGATTTTTGGCTTTAAAAAAAGCTGCGACGTTTTTTTAATATTTTTTTTTTATATGAAATCAATTTTTTTTTTTCAGAAAATTACCCCTCCTTTCCATATGGAGGAAAATAAACCTTTCGCATACATTTTTTTTGCCTTTTCACAACCTACACAAGTTAGTATCAACTTTCCAGACATTTGGCGCGCTAAAATGCCATTTCATTCCAGGTGCGGCGATCTGTTGCATGTTTTCTATATCTTATGATGCAATTTTTTTGAAATTATTATTTCTTCCAATTATTATCCAGGAAGCATATTTCTGCCATTTTCTTAGAAACACATCACAAGCAGTTCCATGCAGGAAACAAGCTCTTCCTCACTATGTCCACTGATAAACAAAACAGATAAACAAATCGCAAATAGTTACCTTCTTACCTATACTTATTCGAAGAGAATGAAATTTGTTTACCCAACTGCCAACCTATAACATTTGAAAAGGTTTGCTTTAATACGTCCGTGGTTGGTCAGGCAGGTCGCTCTTGTGATGATTCCTTTTCGTCCCATTATTATCTAAATATTTACTTAAAATATCCGTAAGTTTCTTTTTTCATTACTTAGCAATTGTTATATGTTAATCTTTTTGGTCATAACATTATGTTTTGTATTCTAGGTATTAAGAATGGCATGGAATTCATTCTCATTTATTTAGAAAAAATTATGCTTTTCAGAAGGAAAATTAAGAAAAAATGTGTTTTCAGCAAACTAATTGCGCATGTTATCGTGAAGATTTTTTATTAATACAAATTCTATATACTACTGAAATAAATCAGTCAAGTAGAAGACTTAGGACTATTTAATTGGACTTGTTGAATTATAATTGGACTCATCAGTTGACTAGTGAGGGCCTTATCAATACGAAATTTCTAATAAGTTCAGTTCATCTCACATAGATTTCATGATATCAGTCTTGTTAAATTATGAAATGTCTAATGCAGTAGTTACAAAAGCAACTATTTTTTTCTCTGAGTGTGCGGGGAGTAAGCTTTTTGTTGATGGCTTTGGTTATAATCTGATTTATCATTGTATAACTTACACAATTATTAAGAAAATATAATATAAATTTTTATATATTGCAAACTTTTCGGTAGATGCTAAATAAGAAAGGATTTTTTGAAATTCCTATTTGGGTAAATAAGGTCGAAAAAACTATATTATAAACCGGGAGAGATAGCGATATAGTTTTTTTTTCTAATCAATAAGGTATTGAAAATGTTGAAAAGGTACAGACTTACTATAAAATTCTAGAAAATCTACAAATTGAGATAATATAACCCTTAAAATAAAAAATCGGAAAGTATAGATTGTTGAAAAAATAATAAGATAAATTTTATACTGCTGGAAAGATAATAAAAAGAAAAATTACCCATTTTTTAGTAATTTGAATTAATTTTTTTAAATAATTATACAAATTTTTTGTGGTAATTAATTTCTATTTTTTTAGAAGGTGGTTTCAAAAAGCTCTAAATCATACAGGTAATAGATGCTATTGTTTTATATTAAGACATAGAGGCCAGTAATACAATTTAGTGTACAAGAGGTTGTAAAGCTTGCTTTAAATCGATATTTACGAGTTTTGATCTCAGATAAATAGAAAATTAACAGTTTGCTGCTTATTATCAAATAGGAGTTGCTGGGTTTCATTCTTTTATTTGTTTGGACTGTCTTGAGATGTTAAGATTGAAAAAATGCAATAATAAGAAGATTTATAGGCAGCAGTACTTATAACAGTAGTGACTAGTGAGCTAAAAAAAAAAATTTATTTGAGTGTACAAAAGTAGCGAGAATTGGCATATGAACACGTTCGGGTACAACAGCATCTTCGACATTCTTTAACTTTAATTTGTCGCCTCACTGTTTGAGGAAGACGGAGAAACAATCAACACGCTCATACACAAATAATTTTTTTTAGACATATATACCGAACAAGTATTTTTGTCTATCTGAAAGAAGGCACAACGAAGAAGGTATACACTTCTGTGTCTGTAACTCAAAGCTGACCATGCGCCATTGAGTCAGTGCGTTATTTTATCTATAAAACGAAGCAAAGAAAAACTTCACCAGTTGCGTTACTGTGTCAGTGTATCATCAGCGAACGATTTTTTGCTGCGTAACCCATGCGTAACCAATTTACCTACTTCAGTAGAACCTTAAAATGGTAAACAGTTTATTAAGTTTTAATGCAAAAATTCGATTATGAATATTAGTCACGTTTTTTTACTTAACTAGCAAACAATTCATTTTCAATGATCTCATACTTACTCTTTGATTTAAATCTGTACATTTTTTAAATAAACTGAAAGAAACAAATCTTTTCCACAAGAATAAAACTGTTTACCACAAGCTATAAAAGGCACCAAGCGTTTAAGTTGTTTGCGACCAATATTTTAAGTCATCAAATAGTAACCTAATAATCTTGCTTGTAAAAAGAAAACCTTCGAACTGTGTTTGTTACAAACAATATTTATTTTCTACATAAGAAATAAATTTTTTAACTCAAAGTACGAATAGTGTTTAGTTATAGTTAATCTGCATTCAAGGTTAATTTTTGTGTTTGCACTCATTTGAGAGCATTTTAATTTCTTATTTTCTTCTATTATAGAGGTTTTGCAGCTGCCTCTTTTTATACTAAAAAATTATACAATTTTATTTTAATTAAAAAAACAAAACAACTTATGTTTAACTTACTTAATTTTTCTGACGATTGAACCTATGGGACCTTCCACATACCAGCCGACTACGCTACCACTGTGCCAACTCGCAATGCGTAAAGATGCTTTTGAAAATCATACACTTTATACTTTTCATTTTTTTTTGTATGATATACAAACAATAATATTGTTCGTAATAAACAGTTTATGTCCTTCCAACAAGAGTATTTAACATTTAAGCTAATTTTTTTTAATTATTCGTTAACAAAACTTTTCTCTTCATTGACTGCAGAGAAAAATCGTACTCACAAACTATTTTTTCAAGTTATATAATATAAAAGTTAAAAGTTCTTGACTAAAACAGTTAGACCTTATTCCCCATTAATAGATTTTGGTATTTAACGATTTGTGGTTGAGTCAAACAGTATGGAAAACATATCGCTTATCACATTTTTTGGGAGTGTATATAATTAAGTTCGGACATCACCTCTTTCGTTTGACAAATTGACATGACTGTTAATTTTTGTTTGTTTTGTGTTAAAGAAAACCACTAACATACTTAAAAGCGATAGAAAATTTAAGGTTTCAGAAGACATAGAAAGAAATTATTTTGAAATCGATAAAATATTTTTATTCACAAATAACACTACAATTATGGAGAACTGCGAAAAATTGGTTTTGTCATAACATCCGTCGGACTTCTTCATATTTTTAATTTTTGTTTGCGTAACCAATTAGCATTAAAGTTTGGTTTTCAATATACATTTATCTACTCACGGACCGTTAACTTAAATTTTTAAAAAGTTGACCTGCTAAGTTGACGTCAACTTTAGTAGAAC
This sequence comes from Epistrophella euchroma, assembly GCA_947049315.1. Lineage (NCBI taxonomy): Eukaryota > Metazoa > Arthropoda > Insecta > Diptera > Syrphidae > Epistrophella > Epistrophella euchroma. The sequence continues at coordinate 5,315,085 of OX346249.1, read as the reverse complement.
ACCCATTTTCTCGCAAACCAAAACACTGATAATTTTTTTTTTTGCGTAGGTAAACTAATTAGTAATTAAGTTGTTTTCAACGTATACATCCGATTGGATCGGATCGATTTATCTTTGATTTATAGGGCAAGTTTAGGATTCGTGCAAAAAATTAAACTCGAGATAATGAAACTTGACATTACGATGATAGAGAACACGAAAAAAGTGGGTCCCCGCAATACCGTCTGCCTGTCTGTGTGTCCGTTATTTATTTCAAAAACGGCTCTAACGATTTTTTACTAAATTTTTGTGTGGACTAGTAGTGGGTATGCTGTACATTTTAGTGAACAAAAAATTCAACAAAAACCATAATTAACGGTACTTGCCATAGAACCGTTTTTTTTTTTTTTTATTTTCGACTTTCTCGTTAACCACTCAACCGATTTTGATCAAAAATTTTATTCTGAAAATCCTATCAAGTGTGAATAATACTGCGTAGGTACAAATATTTTCAAAAAAAATATTTTTAAATTTTTAAAAAAAAGTAAATTTTTTTTTTTTTTTACATAATTTTTTTTTGGAAAATGAGTTAATGAATTTTTTTAAATATTATTTTTGTTTGCATATTAATATATTATTAAAAATGGCATTCCAAATTTTTTTCTAAAAAAAAATACCCCTGGTAGATCGCTCATGTGGCACCTACCGAACATGGATTACATGTCTTATGTGCTATAACGTGAACTAACGATATGGAAAATACGCGGAAGGGATGCCCTTTTTCAAACCCTTTCGAATGAGATATCAATGACCAGTTATATATCCGAAGAAATTGAGCTCAAATTAATTTGAGCACTCCCAAACGCGATGACTCATCACCTGAAACTATGAGGCGATAGCTATAAAACAATTCCTCTATAATCTTTGCGCAATCTTTATCTATCGATTGGTATATTATGTATGATGTCTGTAGTGCAAACAGTCACTTAGCAGTAGGGCGCGAGCGGTACATGTTTTCGTGACGGTCCTCTTTTCGCTACATCACACCCAACCGTCCGAGAAAGACATGTAATCCATGTCATAAAAAAAAAACCGCTCCAACAATTTTTAAATTTTTGTCTGCATAAATTTATATTTTTTCAAGAATTTAGATAGTGCTCTTCATTTTGAAATTAAAACATTTCAAGTACTTGTTTTATCAATTTCACATGTCGCCTTTTATTTGAAAGAGAACGTAAATGGGTGGCCCAATTCGCTTAAAATTTAGTATAGACTATTTTTGTGTCAGAGATGAAATTCGTATTTTTATTTTAACTCACCTACCAGCTGCGGGTAGCTGCCATTTAACGTTTTTTGAGAGCATTGATGCTTTATGTTTGAGTTATGCACAACTTTTTAATGGCTCGACCGATTTTTGGATTTTTGTATAAATTTTCAGTTGGATGCTTTTAAATACCTATTACTATACTTAAAAATTTTCAAAATTTATTTTTTTAATCCAAACAAAAAAATAAATAGAAATGTGAGTGTAGATTTGACTTTTTGAGCATTTTTTTGTTGAAATGTAACTTCATTGTTGTTAAGCACAAGGGCAAGTTCATGCGATCGATATATATACACACATAGTCTTGGCTTTTTTTTACTTGTAAACTCTTTCCGCGAAATCATCGTAAACGACATTTTCATAGTGTCACATAAAGTTAATTATTTCATTTTTTCTTCTACATTAAAAGCAATCGGACTTTTTTTATCTGTCAGTATAACAGTATTGTTAATAATGTTCAATGCTGAAATTAGGGCTGATTGGTTTAGTTGCTGAGCAAACAAAAACCAAAATGTCGTTTACGATACTTATACCTATTTATTGTCGCTTTTACGACAATTTGAGGGGAAGGGCTCGATATTATAGGTAGGTGAGTTATCTTCATTATTATGCTATCTTGAAAAATGTATTTATGTATACCTACCGGCAATAAGAAAAAAGATTTATTTTTATAGAATATGTATCAGAAATAAGAACCAATCGACCGACACATAACGTTCATAATTTAAAAAAAAAAAATTCCTTTCAATCAATGTAATTTTTTTATTTTTATCGTTGCATTGATAAAATGAAACCTCCTTATAAAATATAGAAAAACGAAAAGTGATCAAATCTTTAAATCTAATCTCGCATCTCAAATTGCACTCAATAAGCACTCCACTCACAAAAGATTCGATTTAATAAACCAATTAATTTTAAACACCTCCTCTTCCTTTTCAATCAAAGATTCTTTTTTTTTATTAATTCTTTTTTTGTTCGCTGGCCTCCTCTCTCCAATGCAATATCTTAAAGGAATATTTCCTTTTTATTAGCACACACATAGGTACCTATACACAATCTCAATTAGTAACATCAGGCTCTTCACCTTTACCCTTAATAGAATAATAAACCAAAGTTAATTTGAAGAGGTTTTTTTTTTTTATTTCCTTCAGGATCAGCGAGCAGAGGAGAAAAATTGTACTTCCAATTCCTTTGCTTCTTTTCATTCTTCTATAATGATCCTTTAATATATCCTAATTTCTTATAATATGTCTCTGTGTGTGGAAATGAAAAACTGTGCGAAAACAAAACAACCAACTTATAACCGAGAAAGAAAACAAATTGTAAAAACAAACCACAAAAGGATCCTTTTCTTCAATAGCTTCTGCATTCTGCTGCTTTAGTTCTTAGAATTGTTCTTGTGACACCTCGCAAATATAAGACCCTGGATGCCTGCCGATTCCATGGGCTTAGTTTTGTTGGTTTTACGATGTACCTACCTATGTAAGGAGTACTCTTATATAGGACGACGATTTGCCCATAATAGGTAGATATAAAATGCCTACTTGAAGTTTTTTTTTGTTTCCTTATTTTTCAAGTGTGAATGAGTGTTCTCCTTAAATAAACACACTCTACGCCAAACCACAATAATAGGTGCAAACTAAATAAAATATTTATGTATAAGAAAAAAAAGTAAAAAAAAAAGAAAATAGAAAGGAGGAATAAAAGGATTTTTTCCGTACGAAAAAAATATAACAAAAAATAAATTATTTAGGTTGTCATTTTGAGAATACAGAATACACCTTATAACACTTGAATAAAGACAGGAAATTTTGTTTGCTTATCTGAAGAGAGTCTTAAATGTATTGATAGAGGAGGAATTACAATAAGAAAATTTCAGATAATGTTTAAAAAATTAGATTTTATGTTGATTTTATCCAAAAAGTTAAAAAAAAAACTTACCTAACCTTTTTTTATTTCACTTTTTTATAATGAATATAATATGCTAAATCTACCCTATAGTCTTTTTCTGATTAAACAAAAAAGATCAAAAATAATCTTCTAAAAATATAAAACCATACAAATTAAAAAAATTAAGAGTCAAATTGTTTGCATTATTTAAAGTCGTTAAACACCGATTAATTATGTAAGTCTTGAAATAAACTAACTAACGAAGAAGAAGAAGAATAACAAAAACATAACAAAATATTTTTGTTGCGGTTTTAGTGGACTGTGTATTGAATAAAATCTTCCATTAGAATTTTATTCAAATTTTTTTTGATCAGGAACCCCCTAAATCAAAAGTATATGCCCTACAAAAAATTTATTTACAAACAAATTCTGTCATTAACCTGTGCTTCTTACATAAAAAACAGAAATGATTTTTGAAAATATTTTCTTCCATAAACTTTGATGTTTTTTAAAGGGATGATTTATGAATAAAAATCAACAAAAAGGAATATCTGCAGTTGTTTGGGAGGAAAAAAAAATACGTAAAAAGTTCATAAATTCCGTAAAATTTTGTATGGCTTTAGAGGCACGGGTTAATGAGCTCGGCCAAAAAAATGAATTTGGGAAATAACGGCACCCTAATATGCAAGCACAAGCTATTTTAATTTACCTTTTCAGTCAAAATAATGAAGCGGAGTGTTTTCTGCCACGAATAGGATTCGTAGAATGTACGCAGCTTCTTAAATTTGCATTCCTACAAAAGCAAGCGTGTATTGTAAGAATGTTATCGTAATATTTACGGATGCTCCTGTTTTTTATTCGCACATTACATATTGCCATTCGTATAATATACGAATATTATTGTACTATTTACCTATATGCTCTTCCTTTTCATGCGTACATATTACATTTCGAATCAGTCGCAGTTTGGCAAAGTGAGAGCTAGCAAGTTAATGAAACAAGGCTAAAAATCATAACAACCATTATAATACGAAAAGGAAGGAAAAACGTGAAAATTAGGTACCTCTTAAGTGCCCTACACACGATCAATGTTTATTGGGCCCTAACAATAATCAAATTTAGTTATGATTGTAGTAGCCGTGGCGTGATGGTTAGTGCGATGGACTGTCATGCCGGAAGTCTAAGGTTTGATCCCCAGCCTCGCCACCTATTTATTTAAAAGAAAAAACGGCTACTGCCTCTTGCGAGGAATTGAAAAATCCTCCAAGAGTATCTCCTGTCACAGAAAAGTGCCGCTCGTTAGCCGTTCGGATTCGGCAATAAACTGTAGATCCCCTCCATTCCTGCAGAAACGCACACAGGAATGGTTGAGAGTTGTAAGTCACTAGGCCCTAGTTCTTCATGAGCTGTTGTGCCATCAAATTTATTTATTTATTTGTTTAACTAAATTTGATTATTGGTAAGGCCCATTGACAATATTCATTGAATATGTGATTTTTCGCTGAATATTGATCGTTCGTAGGCTCTTCAATGTCATTGTCAATGAACCAATGCGTTTCGCCCAGGCACGACAGTTGGGCTCATCAGTTAGATGCTGTCGTACCCTTCTAAGACGCAATTTTTTGTCGATGAATACCGACTCTTAATAAAATCTACAGCGCATAGGCACTGTAAATTATATTATTCTAGGGGAACATGGTTACATTCTTGCACCTAGAAATATATGTTGTTGTTGTAAGCCCGTGGTCTGGCTAATGTACGAAGAAGAGAATAAACAAAAATAAAACAAAATTATTTTTGTTATTGTTTTAGTGGACTATATTGAATTAAATTCAAAGGAAAGATTTTTTGCGACCTTTAGTCCAATGCGTTTCGCCCAGGCACGACAGTTGGGCTCATCAGTTAGATGCTGTCGTACCCTTCTAAGACACAATTTTTTTTTTTTTTTTTTTTTTTTTTTTTTTGTCGATGAATACCGACTCTTAATAAAATCTACAGCGCATAGGCACTGTAAATTATATTATTCTAGGGGAACATGGTTACATTCTTGCACCTAGAAATATATGTTGTTGTTGTAAGCCCGTGGTCTGGCTAATGTACGAAGAAGAGAATAAACAAAAATAAAACAAAATTATTTTTGTTATTGTTTTAGTGGACTATATTGAATTAAATTCAAAGGAAAGATTTTTTGCGACCTTTAGTCCAATGCGTTTCGCCCAGGCACGACAGTTGGGCTCATCAGTTAGATGCTGTCGTACCCTTCTAAGACGCAATTTTTTGTCGATGAATACCGACTCTTAATAAAATCTACAGCGCATAGGCACTGTAAATTATATTATTCTAGGGGAACATGGTTACATTCTTGCACCTAGAAATATATGTTGTTGTTGTAAGCCCGTGGTCTGGCTAATGTACGAAGAAGAGAATAAACAAAAATAAAACAAAATTATTTTTGTTATTGTTTTAGTGGACTATATTGAATTAAATTCAAAGGAAAGATTTTTTGCGACCTTTAGTCCAATGCGTTTCGCCCAGGCACGACAGTTGGGCTCATCAGTTAGATGCTGTCGTACCCTTCTAAGACGCAATTTTTTGTCGATGAATACCGACTCTTAATAAAATCTACAGCGCATAGGCACTGTAAATTATATTATTCTAGGGGAACATGGTTACATTCTTGCACCTAGAAATATATGTTGTTGTTGTAAGCTCGTGGTCTGGCTAATGTACGAAGAAGAGAATAAACAAAAATAAAACAAAATTATTTTTGTTATTGTTTTAGTGGACTATATTGAATTAAATTCAAAGGAAAGATTTTTTGCGACCTTTAGTCCAATGCGTTTCGCCCAGGCACGACAGTTGGGCTCATCAGTTAGATGCTGTCGTACCCTTCTAAGACGCAATTTTTTGTCGATGAATACCGACTCTTAATAAAATCTACAGCGCATAGGCACTGTAAATTATATTATTCTAGGGGAACATGGTTACATTCTTGCACCTAGAAATATATGTTGTTGTTGTAAGCCCGTGGTCTGGCTAATGTACGAAGAAGAGAATAAACAAAAATAAAACAAAATTATTTTTGTTATTGTTTTAGTGGACTATATTGAATTAAATTCAAAGGAAAGATTTTTTGCGACCTTTAGTCCAATGCGTTTCGCCCAGGCACGACAGTTGGGCTCATCAGTTAGATGCTGTCGTACCCTTCTAAGACGCAATTTTTTGTCGATGAATACCGACTCTTAATAAAATCTACAGCGCATAGGCACTGTAAATTATATTATTCTAGGGGAACATGGTTACATTCTTGCACCTAGAAATATATGTTGTTGTTGTAAGCTCGTGGTCTGGCTAATGTACGAAGAAGAGAATAAACAAAAATAAAACAAAATTATTTTTGTTATTGTTTTAGTGGACTATATTGAATTAAATTCAAAGGAAAGATTTTTTGCGACCTTTAGTCCAATGCGTTTCGCCCAGGCACGACAGTTGGGCTCATCAGTTAGATGCTGTCGTACCCTTCTAAGACGCAATTTTTTGTCGATGAATACCGACTCTTAATAAAATCTACAGCGCATAGGCACTGTAAATTATATTATTCTAGGGGAACATGGTTACATTCTTGCACCTAGAAATATATGTTGTTGTTGTAAGCCCGTGGTCTGGCTAATGTACGAAGATAACAAAAATAATTTTGTTTTATTTTTGTTTATTCTCTTCTTCGTACATTAGCCAGACCACGGGCTTACAACAACAACATATATTTCTAGGTGCAAGAATGTAACCATGTTCCCCTAGAATAATATAATTTACAGTGCCTATGCGCTGTAGATTTTATTAAGAGTCGGTATTCATCGACAAAAAATTGCGTCTTAGAAGGGTACGACAGCATCTAACTGATGAGCCCAACTGTCGTGCCTGGGCGAAACGCATTGGACTAAAGGTCGCAAAAAAAAAAAATCTTTCCTTTGAATTTAATTCAATATAGTCCACTAAAACAATAACAAAAATAATTTTGTTTTATTTTTGTTTATTCTCTTCTTCGTACATTAGCCAGACCACGGGCTTACAACAACAACATATATTTCTAGGTGCAAGAATGTAACCATGTTCCCCTAGAATAATATAATTTACAGTGCCTATGCGCTGTAGATTTTATTAAGAGTCGGTATTCATCGACAAAAAATTGCGTCTTAGAAGGGTACGACAGCATCTAACTGATGAGCCCAACTGTCGTGCCTGGGCGAAACGCATTGGACTAAAGGTCGCAAAAAATCTTTCCTTTGAATTTAATTCAATATAGTCCACTAAAACAATAACAAAAATAATTTTGTTTTATTTTTGTTTATTCTCTTCTTCGTACATTAGCCAGACCACGGGCTTACAACAACAACATATATTTCTAGGTGCAAGAATGTAACCATGTTCCCCTAGAATAATATAATTTACAGTGCCTATGCGCTGTAGATTTTATTAAGAGTCGGTATTCATCGACAAAAAATTGCGTCTTAGAAGGGTACGACAGCATCTAACTGATGAGCCCAACTGTCGTGCCTGGGCGAAACGCATTGGACTAAAGGTCGCAAAAAATCTTTCCTTTGAATTTAATTCAATATAGTCCACTAAAACAATAACAAAAATAATTTTGTTTTATTTTTGTTTATTCTCTTCATTGTCAATGAACATTAATGACATTAATGAGAACCAAAATAAATTTGGTTTTCATTAATGTAACTGTCAATATTTTGATGTTTTATGGCAGTATCAAAGTTTCTTCTTAATGGTGATATTGTGTTGTGTACTTGAAGGCAAAAAAATAATAATAAATAAAAGTAAATAAGAGTAATGTGTAATTCACGTCTTAAATCTCCCGAATTCTACGGGATTTTTTTTTAATTATTGTCAATAATCATTGATACGTGTGGTGGCAATCTTTCATCAATTTTCATTGACAAAAAATATCGACAAAAATTATTGTCAATTTACATTGATCAAAAAAAAATAATTTTTGTTGACTTTCGAAAAAGATAGTAAAACATTTTTTATTTTGGTTAAGCGAAAAATATCACAATTTTACCGCAGAAAAAACATAGCGAACACCCTACTGAAAGCACCACAACACGTCACTGGTTCCAAGTGTAATAACGTGGCATCTCCGAGTAAGGCAACGTTCGTGCAAATGCTTGCGTTCGGGTGGTAGTGAGATAGGCTATCCACCTATCCCAAAAATTTTCAGATACCTTGAGTTGTTGTTGCATCAGCTGACATCAGAAGTTTTTCAACAAGGGATTACAACAACACAAACCTATCCGGATAGGTTTGGCTTGCCCCCCGAACGCGGCCAATGGATCGTTTTGACAAATCGCAAAGAAACTGGGCAATGTTGTCGCTGGAAATGTTTCAGTACGTTCAGCAACATTCTCACCTCTCCTTATCAATTGCTTTATTTTGTTTATTTTTGTTATTGGTGAATGCCAATATTGAACGTGAAAATCATTGACTTATTATATATGGACTGCTAGTCGGGTGTCATTTCCATACAAAATCGTAAATGAAAATGGTTCAACGACTTTAAAGCACCATAAGCGCTCTCGTGGCACATCGGCAAAAAAAAGTAAGTAATTCAAGAGCCATCTATTGCAACTTGGCCTCAAGTAGATTTTTTTTGGCAAAGAAACTAAGGACATCTATTATATTTCTTTGAATTTTGACGCCTGACGTGTTTGTCATTGGCCGCGTTCAATGCATACGTTTTACATCTGAAATTTCAGATTTTACTGCTTTTACACACTGCAAAATTTGTTTGCGATTTTTAAAACACATTGGCGAGAAACGTATGTGGGTTACCGGGGTGGAAAAAATTTCTGAGGTTAAACAAATTGCAGAGTTATCGTCCTTTCTTCTTTCTGTTTTTCTTTATTGTACATATATTTTATTCCAATTCATCTTCTACTCTGTGACCTTCACTTAGTCAAATTATGAGAGTTGTGGTGGGGGATTGTCAAATGAGCTGAAGTACTACATATAAAAGTAAAACTGTATTATTTTCACTCTGGTTTTGGTTGATTTGTGCTCATTAGTTTTTTTTTAATAAAATTGTAATACTGAAAGCTTAAATGTAGGTAGGTACCTTTAAAATCTTTTTGCAAAAAGCACAAAAGTGAAAAACTAAAACATGCGGTATATCATTTCTGGTTGATTTCACAGATAAAACACTAATTTTTTTGCATTAAGGCTCTCCCAAACCAACGTGATTAATCGCCGCAACAATAGAAAACAATAACAACATGTTGTTTTGTTTGACAACCACGTGTTGTTTGACAACCACGTGTTGCGTTGGTTTAGTGAGCCTTTAATAAGCTAATTTTTATCTATCACTTTTTCACTTTTTGTTGTTTTTTTCCAAAAAGTCTTGAATGTAGTTAAGCCGTTACTTATTTAAATAAAAGAACGTACAAAAGTATTTCTATTATTCTCCATCGGATTATTGTGGAACAATTTTTCATTAAAATTTAAAAAAAATTGCTATATAATTTATAATTTCTCGCAAATTTTCACATTTTGACAACCACGTGTTGTAATTTTTGTTTTCGTCGTCGCTCCGAATGTTTCGCGTTCGTTTTTGAGAGCCTTACTGGATAAAATCATTGTATTATAATGTTAAGAATTCTCTATGTGCATTGCCATTATTTGCAAAATGATGTCAACATTCATACCACGATGCCAGTATAATGGTAAAATTAAATGTCATCTGCACTTTGTCATTATTTTTCTGACAAAAATAATGGCAGATTTTGGTATATTTACACCATTTGGTCATTAATGGCAATATAATAAAAAACATTATGGCAATTTTCTACTCGTGTAAATGGCATTAGATTCTGAAATTTCAGATTTTCTATTGAACGCGGCCAAAAGTTACACCGTATTTCCGACATGCCACGAGAGCGCTGGTGTCGTATAGTTTTACATTAAACCATCGTGATTTGGCTGCTGGCAGTCCATATATAATAAGTCAATGGTGAAAATAGTAAGCAAATTGAAATGAAATGTCATCCACATGAAAAATCTCTTATTCTAGCAATATGCCCTCTGGGGGATTTTAGGTGCGTAACTACTGTGCTCATCTACTCGCGCATGTTTTCCGAAATGCGTTCCAAGTGAGTCAGAGTTAAAATTTTAATTTAATACAAAACTCGTAGTTCTCATTTTGGGAAATCAATATAAAGTGTTATAATTTTTTTAAATCGAAACATAACACGTACCTACCCAGTTTTCAATCTATAATTTTGTTTCCAGAATAGCTCTAAAATGATTGTAAAAATATTGCCCGTGTGCGAAATCAAGTGAAACGGAGTGTGTATAAGGAATAGGAATATAGAACTCGCAGAGCAGACATTTTTTCTTCGTTTTCTTCTTTTTGTTCTTATTTTCTCAAGAGCGCTTACGTGCGTTGTTTTATTTATTTATATAGTTTAAATACCTATACCAATGATGGAAACCTTATTGTTTTGATTTTATCTAGCTGAAAAGAGAACAGTGGAGTGGATGTACATGTATTTATACAGTTTATGGTTGAAAATATCAATTTCTAAATCATTAAAAAAATAATTTGATTGTTTTTGAATTAATTTTTGTATAAACAAGACACAAGACGCTGTCTTGTTTGCTTTCGCCATTGCTTTTTAATCGTCAGTGTTTAACCGCTAAATGAAAACCCCACAACCCTACCATGAAGAATATTTTTCGTTCACGCTCCCGAAATACTAAGAGCCAGTTTCACCACCTATTACCTATATCTACTAAAACCTGTTTAAAATTCAAAATTGAAAAAATTAATTTGAAGTATGTAGGTATATTGCTGATTGAATTCAATATAGGTAGTCCTAGTCTTTCTTCTAGCTGTCCGGAAGTTATCAGGGCAAAAGCAACTGAATACGGAAGAACTTTTTTAAGCTTAAACTCATCAAAAAATATTTCAGAAAATCGAAGCTTCCATTTTACCATTTAATAAGGTATGTTGAAAGCATTCAAACCAAAATCTAACCAAAAGAAATAAATATAAATCTAATTTAATATAAAATTACTCCGCGAACTTAAAAAAAATAAATAAAACTTAATTTAAATACCTTTGCCACTCACTAATCGGCCATTTTTCAAATCAAAAAATTGTTTGATTACAAATAGTTTAGGTCGGGTTAGTGTGGCTGCCAGCATGAATATGTTTGACACAATTTAGACCCTTGAGTGCGCCGATTGTATGATACCACCCGAACCACGAAGATTTTCTACTTATTCGTGGAACCACTAAGGGCTTTTTACGAAGCGTCCGAAACTACTAATGTCTAAATTGTCCAGGTCGCTAGGATAATTATAGTAGAACTCTCCTAGATCGAGCCTATACGTCTTCGGAGATAGAGCAGGGCATACATTAATGTATATAGTAAATGTAATACTATATTAACAGCACAATAGCTACCAGGGCTCAGAGATGTAAAAACTTGAAAAAAATATGAGATTTTCATAAATATCTTATTTTATTACTATATTGTAGGCACATGTGTTGAAATAATGTAATCAATCAATACATGACGTCATGAAATTTTACAAAAGTATATCCATACGTCTTGGAACCTTTTCGCCATTAAAACATCTTCATGATTCGCCTCAATATCCCATATGTTAATATTAACCCATTTAATCGCTTCTCAACAGTCTTGATGCATAGATTCGTTGTTAATCTATAAATACGACAAGAGAAAGACCTTCGCTTGAAGCCACAGATACGAGAAGGGTTGCCCCCAAATAGTCCATTGAAATGTTACAAAATTTTGGCTGAACCTTGCATTTTGTACGGTATAAAATTTTTTTGATGGATTGTTGTAGGGATCAGTGTGAGTGAAAAACCGAGTTTTCGGGGTTGAACCCCCCCCCCTCCTATTTGGCCACCATTTTGGAAAAGGGGGCATACAAATGTCTTCGCGATATCTGGAGAACCTAACATCGCACAAACCAAACTTTACCATATTTGTGTAGAGAATTAAATTTTCTACAATTTATGTTAACACACTTTCCATCGTAAAATTGAAAAAAAAAACCCCTCCCATAGTACAAAAAATGCTTGTTTTTAACACCTCTACAAAAAACCGTTATCAATTTTTGGTGTCAAATTTATCGTAGGTACTCGTGTCAAAAAAAAAAGCCCAAGTTAAATAAAACAATGAAATTATTGTTGCTTTTAACATGGACTTTTTTTAAAGCGAAGATAAACATGCACTAAAAAACACGACTAATCTCAATAAAAACTATGTACAGCTAGGACTACCAAACGTCAGGATTTGGCCACATCAGTCCTTTTACGTCTTTCTGGTTAGATATAGATTCAGACCATGTTTTATATCTTTTACTGATTGTATCCAATTATGGGCTTTGTATGTAGTCGATAAATGGTAACCCACAAAATGTTGAAAAAAAGATTTACTGGCTTTCTTCCGTTAAGTGAAACTTAGATGAGCTTTCATTGCGAAGGTGCCTATATTGGTCTTGGGGGGGTATTATTTTTAATTACTCTCTTAATGAGCGGATTTTAAAAAATTACAACAGCTTTCCCAGCTTTAAGTAGGTACCTACCTACCTAGCTTTGAAATTTCAGGGGCAATTATCGAGGTGATACCTATTCTATTTCCGAAAAAAAAAAACTAATAGATCTTGTTGCCAATTATTGTTATAAGGACATAAACGTCTGCCTTTTCATTTATTTAAAATTAAGAAAGCACGCAAATCTTTTTCAGTCAAAAAAAAAAAAATCAAAAATGGGAGGGGTCTGCCGAGATCCAAAAGATAGATGTTCCATTTTCTTGCCAATGCTAACCACCATCATCACCAACCGCAGCATCGACAGCGGCACTTCGTTCAACAAACAATAAGCTGACGAAAAACTTTTCTTTTGTTTCTCTTTGTGCATCCCACATTCATGCTGATGTTGATGGTTTAAGGTTTTTTTTCTTTTTTCATAAACAAAATAAAGAATTCCAATGATGAGCATAATAAATAAGAAGAAAACACCAACAAACATAAGAAAACAACAAGAGAAGTGATTTTTCAGTACAAATAAACGAACGCAGTAAGAAGGACAGAGAAGTACTTCAGCATAAGCCAGAACAGAGAAGAAGACAAGAAGCTATCTAAAGTAACAACCCCCATTTTGCATTGTCATCTTTGTCATTCAATCGGATGCGCTGCTCACTCTTATCCTGGAAAGTAACTGTAGAAAGATGTTATCACCCCTCCCATTGGACAGCAGCAGCAATCGCAGGGTGTGTATACCGTTGGTTGTTCCTTGTTTTTTGTTTGTATACACAATGTTGTTTATGCCATAAACTCCGTCGTTGCATATTGGTTACTGTTACGAGTACGAGCGTCGATGATGGGGTACAAAACAGTAACTTGTTATTGTTGTTGTTGATAAGATAAACATTCGTTCAATTTGACAATAGCAAATGGTAAAAATGGAGGTGGTGGTAGGAATGGTGTGCTTTAGGATAGGATAGGATAGGATGGTTGTATCACCAATACATTCATACAATTCAAACTCACAAGAGGCGACACACTATAGGTACAGAGGGTTTATATTTTTAGTTTTATTTCTTGCTTTGCTTTTGTTGCTTCGTTGCGAATTGTTTTGTTTTTCTTGTATTTATGTGGTGTATTTCAATAATTTCTCATATTCAGTTGAAGAGTCATACGAGAGAGTTTTTGATTTTGAATAGGCGCTAGCTTTGGGCGGGCTGTGAAGCTCTGAACAACTTTCAAACAAAAACGGTAAACTGTACACACACAGTTGGACTCGGGCTATTCTTTCAGTCGGATCGCATCCATCAGTTGATTCATATAGCGTGCGCGATGAGGTTATGTTTATTAATAAAAACAACCAAAAAAGTTTACATAATGGTCCCTAGAATAAGTGAGAATTAATTAAAAAAAAAAAACGATTTAAAACTGTTTGCTGTGTTTGTTTTGTGATGAAAAAAAATCAACCAAAAAACCGATTCTAAAATCAGTTTTAAATGTTTCACTTTGTGTTACTTGTTATTTTCGCCGACGGCGGCAGTCATAACAGCACGTCGGTTCATAAAAGTTAATTACTATTTTTCATTGATGAACGCCATCAACAATGAATTCAAATGAACAACAAACAAACGGTGAATTGATTTTAAAAACCGAAGAATACGATACTACCGACACCGGACAACCACTTTCGCCTTATCAAACGTCGTCACCACCACATCACCCGCTGCCGTCATCCTTTAATTCAGCCCAATCCCAAACAAGTGTCAATCATCTTGTGAATTTAAATAATCATTTGACGGTAAATTGCCAAAGCAACAAAGTCCCTTCAAATAATTTGTCACCAAAGTTAGAGCCGCCTTATAACTGTCATCCACCGCCACCGCCATCTTCTTCACCACCATTAGACAGGATGCCTATCGCAACCCCAGTAGAAATACAATCAGCTGCCGGAACAACGCCTGGGCAGCATTCAATGTCACCATCTCTGCCGCCGCAATCGACAAATGGAAATAATTCGAGCGATCAACTGTTGAGTAATCGCCGGATGACATCGATTTTGGGGGGCTATGGTCTGGTTCCACCTGGAATTCTTGGACCGCTTGATCATTATCGGTTGCAGTTATACAGCTATGCTATGAATGTAGAAAGATTGCGAGCAGGTCCCCAACAGCAATATCCAAGCCCACTCTATCCTTCGGGTTATCCGGGTTCGCCGGGCGGTCCTGTGGGAAACGGACCCTACGTCCCAACAAGATTTGCTATCTCTATGGGGCTCTTTCCAAATCGAATGTTTCAACCTGAGGAACCCAAACCACAACACAGTTATATCGGTTTAATAGCAATGGCGATTCTTAGCTCGCCGGAATCAAAACTGGTGCTGTCAGACATCTATCAATATATTCTAGATAATTATCCATATTTTCGAAGTCGAGGTCCTGGTTGGCGGAATTCGATACGTCACAATCTGTCGTTAAATGATTGTTTCATTAAAGCAGGTCGAAGTGCAAATGGTAAGGGGCATTATTGGGCAGTGCATCCGGCGAACTTAGATGACTTTCGGAAGGGTGACTTCCGGCGGCGTAAGGCTCAACGAAAAGTTCGTAAGCATATGGGTCTCGCCGTCGATGATGAAGGCACCGATTCGCCGAGTCCTCCCCCGTTAGCAATTACTCCACCACCAATGGCACCGCCACCGCATCCGGGGGTTTTGTTGGTGGGAAATAGTCCGTATGGGAATTCCCATCACACGAATCCTCAACATTATCCGAATCCTCTAACTTCCGTAATCATAAATGGGAGAGGAAGTGAGACGTCTCAAACGACAACAACCGCCGCCGGTGTCATAGCCAATCTTTACTCGCAGACCAGAAAACGACAGTTTGATGTGGCGTCGCTTTTAGCACCCGATGACACTCCCGACCATCATCACCATCACCACCATCATAATCTTCATCAACAATCGCCATATAAAGGCCACCACCTGCCATTGATGGGCAAGCAACGAATTGCACTCACCGAAGACGAAGATATAGATGTTGTGGCAAGCGATGTTGACGATGAACAAGAACACATCCTCCGAGCCGACGAAGAACCCTACAGTCATCGTTCCCCGAACAGCAATCACCATCATCACCAGCAATCAGCGAGTTCTTCATCCTTTAGCCCACCGCTGGACTTTAACAATCGACCTGTTTATCCGCAGAATTCGAGCAGTCCCCATAGTCATCCATGCGATCCATCATCCGCTGACATTCAAAACAATAACAACAATAACAATCAAAACTCCACCGCAGCCAACTGGCAGGGACTGATGCAACATTGGCCCAATGAATTTGGGACAGCGGCTGCAGCCGCTGCCGCCGCCGCCACCATGGATCCGCGGTTATTTGGGCGTTACTATAGCCAATACATGGCAGCAGCAGCAGCACGTCGTGTAGCCGGAGTTTTCCCTGCAGCAGCCGCCGCCGCTGCTGCAGCGGCTGTAATCGGACATCAGCATCAAAATTCAGCAAACAAACAACATTCAAACTTAGCAGCACAACAGAATGCAACATCGTTACAATAAAAACAACAACAACATCAGTAGCAGCACCAGTCATTTGAATGTTAATCGAATTTAAGTATACCAAAATTTATAATCTAGAGCTTCATTTTCCAGTATTTTTTCGATTAAAAAAACAATCATAAATTGGACAGATAAAATGTAACATTTATTGACTGTCGATTTGTATATGGTTTTTTTTTTTTTTATTTAGGAATGACTTAAGAAAAGCCAATTTATAACAGTTTTGATTATAAAGGTACAAAGAGAATGCTTCGGACACTCACACTTTCACCTGGCGATGAACTAAACTGTTACAAATTGACATTTCTAGTATTACTCGTTTATTTAATACCTACCCGCTGTTTACTGTCATTTAAATGTTTTGTTATTTTTATTATTGAAGTAAATCGTAAATGTAATGTATAGGATACAATGGTTAATCAGTTAAGATACTGAGGGCTGTTATTATGGAAAGCTCTTAAACTTATGAGGCTCATAACTCAAATATTTTTTGTATGTATTAAAAATAGTTAATTTCAAATATTTACGAATAAAAATTTCGGGAGAGCCCTATTATAACTTAAGACAGACCGAGACCAACGCGGCGGTCAAATTTTGTTTGTAAATTTTTACAAAGACCGCCGGACCGCGCATTGTTTGACCAGGCCTTTAGATATATCTTTCATATGTTCCTGTACTGTAAAACAACTACGAATTTCTACACAATTTTTTATATGAACTATGAAGTAGTTTTGGGCAGTAGATACACAAACAAAGATTTTATGAACTAAAGTCAACTGCTGACATTGGCATCACGTTAATTGTCAATCATAACTTCCTGAACAGAATAGAATGCTGGAACTGAAGCCGCAGACAGAACTGGAAGAGCTGTCAAAAAGTGTCGTACGTTATTTTTTTTTAAGTGCTTATAATGCAGCTGTACACTTGTACAGCTTTAAAAGTATTTTGAAGAAAAACAAAACAATATTCTTGTGTACAAGCTCAGAATGCACATTTTTTGTTTCCAATATTTTTCCTTTTAATTAATAATTTTTTTCGCGAAAGAAATAACCACAACTTTTTTTTCCGACGCAGTTTTGATTTTTCTTCATACAATTTGAAACGTCAAAAGTGCTGCTGTTGGCGGAACTCTTCCGTCTGCGGCTGTAGCTCCGTATGCGGTTACGTTCCGTCTTCAGTTGTGTTCGCAACATTCATTTTGTGTGTATTCAATATTTTGACAGCTATTCCAGCTGCAGCTCCAGTTCCGTCTCCGTCTTCATTCTGTTCAGGCAGTAAAGTTTGTTTATTTTTTCTCTATTAATAATGGTGGCTAACAATCAGAAGTCTTCAAATAATTATTCAACATTTTAAAACCTTCTATCTAATTGGCTAACTAATAAAAGTTCGCATGTTTTTTTCTTGCATCAGTTGGTCAATCAAATTCAAATACATATTAAATTGAAAAATACCTACCTCTCGTATTGCTTTGTCATTTGTCAATATCCAACTCAGTAGGTAGATTTTTATGAGAAAAAACTATTCTTATAAAAATATTTAAAAAAATACTGTTTACCAAGTTTTTAAATTTTAAGCTTAAACTATTTTTTTTGACAGTAGTTGACTTTTGAATAAACGCAAGTGTGTTTTCAAATATATCAAGCCATGAGATTTAAAACTGCGTCTTTTTATATTATATTTTCAAATTATCAACAAAAAAGAATTTTTATTTTAATCTAAACGACATCAATGGGTAGGTACCTACTGAAAAACTAAAGATTTTGACCAATGACACTTTTTGGTTTTCAAGCGCGACGCTGACGCATATAAATAATTGATATCTCCAGAGATTTTGTTTCTATAAACTTCACGTTAGGCTAAAACCTATATAGGGATAATTTTTCAACAAAAAAAAAAAAAAACAGCCCATTTGTCATTTTTATAGACCAGGCCCTGGAAAGTTTTAATTAGGAAAAATATACACGAGGAAAACTTTGCAAATAGCTTCTCGGAAAACTAAATTAAATTATGAAAGAAGAAAAGTTCATTTTGAATTTGAAATTAACCCAGTAGCTTATCGGACTTTTACTTGTAAACGGAAGGTCCAGGATGGGAATCTCGAATAAATCGTAACTGGCGATGACTTTGTATCAATTGTATTAATTAGGTATTATCCCTTGTCAGCCCTTAGTTAGTATCAATGCTATGTTTTCTAGATTGCATTATTATTTTTCCAGGTGGGTGGTGAATCGAATAAGACGGTATACCTGATTGTTGACAGTCAACATTTTAGCGTTTGCTCTATTTTATATTCCAGTCAAAGCGTCTCGTTTGATCTTGCGCGCATTAACTATAAATTTGATGCATTTTCTTTTATTAAAACTAAGATTTCTTAGAGTGCTACTTTTTATTTAAAAAGTAGGTAACACTCAGTGAAAGTGATTTTTTTATGCTTACAATACAATTTTTAGTAATTTTTAACAAAAAAAAAATCCAAAGCGCATTTTGACTTCGATATTCGAAAGTATATATTAGTCCCCATGAACCGAAAGCCGCTTTCTTGACAACTGCACCTTCTGTCGTTTGGCCGTCATCTTGTTTTGATTTTAACATTTAACTTCCATATTTTTGGTCTTATTACGAACTTTTTATTCGTGAGAAAAAAATCAACTTCTAGTTTTTTTAAACCGAAGCGATTATAGAAAAAAGTTACTCAAAATAATTTGTTGGAAATGAAATTTTCTACAAGTTTGTACGCACCAAAAATACGGAAGTTAAATGATAAAATCAAAATAACCGTTAAAAACAAGATAGCGGCCAAACAACAGAAGGTATACTGTTGTCAGGAAAGCGGCTTACGGCTCATGGACTAATACACTTTCGAATATCGAAGTCAAAACGCTCCTCGGAATTATTTCCCAGCAAAAGTCTAAATGTAATAGCCTGTGGCGTAATGGTTAGTGCGTTGAATTGTCATGCCAGAGGTCTGGACCCATGTTCTGTAACTCTCACATCGAAAAAATCAGTCGAGAAAGGCTGAAAAATGGAACAAAACTCATGTATTTTGTTTCAGTTTCCATTGTTTCTCGACCGTTTTTATGCGTGCGAGAGAAGTTACAGAACATGGGCCATGGGTTCAATACCAACCGCTTCCATCTTAAATTTTTTTCAGTGTTACTACTGCCTCTTGCGAGAAAGTGACAAATCCTCCAAGAGTAATATTCACACTAAAAATTATTTGCCACTTTCCTACCATCCAAAACAGGAATCGAATAAATTCGAAACTTTAGGGAAGTGGGTGTTTAAACTGAGTGTTTAATGCATATGAATTTTAAAAACAAACAATTCCAAAATCCAAAGAATTTTTTGGTCAAAAATAACGATTTCAAAAGACAAATGAGTGACTTTTAAACTACCTGTACATACGCTATTGTTGAAAATATCAAAATGACCGTTGCAGAGTTTAAAGTTTAAGGTAGGAGTTTAATATCCTGAAAGTTTCATATTTTTATATCGCCCCAAACAAATTGATTATAAACTATCGAAAATTCAAATTTTCGAAATGATATCTGTTGATAAAGAGTGGGCCTAGTTGCGGATCTGGGATTTGGCTGGGGGGAGGGGGCGGGGTCTATCATACACTCTGATCTATTTATGCAAAAATTCTGAACTGTATCTATACCTAGTCCCAATCCGATAGTGTATCATCAATCATAAATTTGTATTCTCAGGAAAGTAGAAACAAATATGTAAAATTATACCAGGTTTTCTTTTCTTAGAACAGAAAACCCAAGTAAAGTTGAAAACTTTAACTGATGTATAAGGGCGGCACTACATAAACAGGGTCCCATAAAAATTGAGAATCACTTAAAGGACCAAATTTTCTTCTTCTTCAAAGCTAACGTCACGTCTAGAATCGGGCATCAAAAAGAAAAAAGTCCCAACATTTAGAGGTTTTTAGGTAGTTTTTTTTTATGGATTTCATAGCTTAAATTTTGATCTTTCGTCAAAAATGGTTTGACTTTACAGATTTATTTCCAAATTGTTAGGAAGAGCATCAATGTAAAAAAAGGCTTAGTTTTAGTCCCCCTACACTTTAAAAGCACAAAAAAAATGATTTCAATTTCATTTTATAAAATATTCATCCCGTTAAAAAAAAAAAACGGTTAAAACGCTTTAAGTATCTATCGGAATAGAAATTTTAAGGCTAAGGAATAGTCAGTCAGATCGCGCTTTATTTTAGCTCCCATAAAAAATTCTTTTCAAAATTTGCCAAGCCAAAATTTATCCAGGGGCTTTGTTGAAGATCCAGCTAAAAAGTCAAATTTATTTTTCTTATCGCACTTATCTGTCAAAATTTAGCGCACGAAATATTTATTCGGCACATTAGTTCTCGAGCTTCTGTAGTTTTCGATTAAAATCAAAATGGAGGAATAATAAAGAACAAATGACTTATTTCAGGCAAGGAAAAGAATCAATATATTTTATTTAAAAAAAAATATGTTTAATGATTGTATATATAGAAAAATTTCATACGTAACGACTCTTTATTGTAAATATGAAGCCTGAAAGAAATTGTTTTAAGTTTTTTTTGTTTAATTAAATTAAATTAAAAATATAAATTTAAAAATATATATAACATAAAAATTAATTTTGAAATCTAACTCCGATTTTTCTCAGTCACTTCGAGTTTTTTCCAAAAGTAAAAAACGCTGCTAATACTTGATTCATTTTCTTATAAATATTATGTAACAAAAATTATGTAAAAATAAACACCGTTGAGTTTAAGTTTAGATTTTAATTAAATTTAAGGTTTAATGATTTCATAGAACAATAAACAAATTGTATAAATGTCATAATTATAAGCTAAAATCATTAGTTTTTAGCAAAAGATTAAAAAAAATAAAAAAAAAATTGTTTAAAAAATTAAAACGCTTAATTAACATTATAAACAAACAAATACAAAAAGAAAACATTATGTTATAATAAATTGTAATTTATACCATTTCAAGTGTAAAAAGAAGCAATAAGATTTTACTATAAACAAAAACAAAACAACAAAAGACATCTAAATTAAAAAATATGAAACATAAAATGATATATATTATGATTCCAAAGTTAATTGCGTTTTTTTATATGTTCAATTTTGCGGAGCACTTTATCAAAGGTAAGTATAAGAAACCCTCCAAATTATATACATGTATAAATGAAAGACGCCAATATAAAAAGATTCCTACTATCTTGCATTTTGAAAGTTTCACTTAACAACATAAAATTGCTACAATTCAAATTTCAATTATTAGCCTATTAATTTCCCTTAATTTTAAGCTCTCATTCCTCAGAACTCAAGTTATAAGCCAAATAAAACTAATTAGTAATCAGTTTGCATAGTAAATTTAACTACGTCTGCATAGTTAATTCAACCACGTTTGCATAGTCAAATTTAACTACGTATGCATATCAAATTCAACCATGTTTGCATACGTGGTTGAATTTGACTATGCAAGCGTGGTGAAATTAACTATGCAAACGTGGTTGAATTAACTATGCATACGCAGTTTAATTTGACTATGCAAACGTGGTTGAATTTACTATGCAAACGTGGTTGAATTTGACTATGCAAGCGTGGTGGAATTAACTATGCAAACGTGGTTGAATTAACTATGCATACACAGTTAAATTTGACTATGCAAACGTGGTTGAATTTACTATGCAAACGTGGTTGAATTTAACTATGCAAAGGTGGTTGAATTAACTATGCATACGCAGTTAACTATGCAAACGTGGTTGAATTTACTATGCATACGTAGTGAAATTTACTATGCAAACTGATTACTAATTAGAAAATGTGAATTCAAATAATGCGGCTTTAAAAACTTGCATCATTTCACTGCACGCAATGACCCGCGCATCATGGTTAGATCCCAAATATACCACTAAAAGGTTTTTTTTTAACAATTTCTTTTCTTCCTGTTTTCTTTTATAAGTACAAGCTGGAGTCTTTTAGTTAAAAGACTAAAAAAAAAGTTAAATTGACTGTAGTTAAAAGACTTGCAGACTAAAAGTAAAATCATCGCAGTACAGACTTTTTACTTACTAAAAAGACTAAAAGCAGTTAAAAAGTACTGCAGCTAATTAACTTAAAGTTAATTAACTTTTTTTTTAACTGCACAGTCGGAATATTAGTGCTGACTGCTAACTGTTTGATTTCAGTTAAAGTCTTTTTAGTCAATTAACTGTAGTACCGAAAAGACTGCAGTTTTTACAACTCTGTCAGCCAGTATTATTTCTGTCTGGTAAAATAACAGATCTACGCGTGTTCATACTGACTTCTTTGATAGGGGCCAGTTATAGCGATCAGAAAAACGCTTCAGGAAAAAATTTCCTTTTGTATAGTTCAATGTTTTATTATACGATTTTAAATATATCAAAAGGATACGAATCGATGATAAATCAATTGAAATATTTTTTTCATTAAGAAAATTTAGTTTGGAGGAAATACTTTGTCTAAAAAAAGTACTTACTAATTTTCCTGATGGAAATTCCGGACAGAAAACGAGTTTCCATCAGGAAATGCATTCTATAGAATAAATATTTCCTCTAAAAAAAATTTTGTTAGTAAAATAAATATTTTAAATGATTTATCATCGACTTGAATCATTTTTATATTTCAAATCGTATGATAATACTTCAATTACCAAAAAGAAAATTTTCCTGATGCGTTTTCCTGATCGCTATAACCATAGATCGCTATAACTAGCCCCATAGACCTGAATACGAAGAAAATTATAACATTCAGTCGTCAAATTAAACGCATTTCCTTATTTCGATTTTTAGAATAGATTTAGGTATTTTTTATTAAATATTCAGTAAGGTATATGTATGTACAATATTTTTGTTTATTTAAATAAATATATAGGCATGCACATGATAATTGTCGTCTGCCAGATTGGCGATTCAGAAATAATTCTGTTTTTATAAATTAACGTTTCTTTACAGAATTCAAAAAGTTTGCGAAAACAGATGTTCAGCTTTTTCCAATGCAGCGAAAATAAATTTACACAGGTTCTTATGAGGGCTGACATATTCCAAGCTCTGCATGCAGCCTTTGCTGCACGATATCTCTATTTCTAATTTCGCTGCATTCAAAATACATTTCCAGTTTTTATTCCAGAAGGTTCTTCGCAGTTCACGCAGAATCGGGCATCTTCCAATGGAATGTACCTACTACATTTTCGAGTTCATTTTTAAGTTGCACATAGAGCACAACTGTGGGAGGTCACTTTTTTAAGATGTGGTTAAGATTTCGATAAACCCAGCGTTGTCTCGAAAACCTTGCTTCTTCCAAAAATATTATTCTTTGTTTTTCATCAAAAGGGGGTTCCCTACTGCTGAAACCAAAAATGCTCTATTCAATTTTAAATTAAGTGCTAAAAAAATATACAAAATTACCTTCGAACTACTATGAGCCAAAAACGTCTAGTTAGGGGCTCGGCAATAAATTGGCAGCCCAAGTAAGGTTCCCAATCAGCCTCCACTCCATATGGGAGGACAGTCCTCCTTTTCAACTATTTGTCCTCCCGTCCTTTACTAAAAAATGTCATCCTTTTAAAAGATATGAGGGATTTTATTTAATTATATAAATTTCCAATACTACTTTTATGTGACAAAATGTCATTTTTTCTGTCATTTAATACTTTATTTTAAGCATTTCTACGCATTTTACGAAATAGTTATTTCGTTAAGGAAAATAAAATAGCGAATCGAGGAAATAGAGGGAAAATTGAAAGAAAACTTACTTTCATAAGTCAATTAAGACATGTAATAATTTTTGAAACAGGGATAAAAAAAAATTATTTTTGTTTTCCAAAAATATGATGATTTCAAATGTCATTTTAATAATGATGAATACAAGAAAGAGCTTTTGAGTTTTTATTTTAATGTCTTTTTTATTATTATTAAGACAACAAAGTCCAATTTTTTTTATTATTTTATAGGTATAAGTTTTTTATTATTTTTCAATTGCTCTTTAGACGAAATATTGGTTCCATGTAAAAAAGAATTGCTTCTGTGTACCTATGCGTCCGTGCGTTCACTGTAATTTGAGTTAGAGCCAAAACGGGTGGGCCGATTTGCTTCCATTTTTTGTGAAATTCTCTGGACAGAAATTCTAATTTAAGTTTTAGCTCCTCTAGAAAAGGTAGCTACAGCAATTTCGATATATTCAAATTTTTTCGAAACTGGAGGGTTACGATTTTGATTAAACTTGTTACCTGTAATGACTAAAAAATTGATAGCAAAAAACATCATTTCAAGGTTTTGCCAGGTAATTTGGATAGCGGAAATTAGGTTTGGTAGTTTTGACAAAATTGTGTAATTTTCGGGTTACAGCTTTTTTTAATGGCTTTAGTGATACCATTAGTAGTAGCCGTGGCGTGATGGTTAGTGCGATGGACTGTCATGCCGGAGGTCTAAGGTTCGATCCCCAGCCTCGCCATCTATTTATTTAAAAGAAAAAAAAACGGTTACTGCCTCTTGCGAGGAATTGACAAATCCTCCAAGAGTATCTCCTGTCACAGAAAAGTGCCGCTCGTTAGCCGTTCGGATTCGGCAATAAACTGTAGGTCCCCTCCATTCCTGCTGACACGCACACAGGAATGGTTGAGAGTTGTAAGTCACTAGGCCCTAGTTCTTCATGAGCTGTTGTGCCATCAAATTTATTTATTTATTTAGTGATACCAACTCATTTATAAAAAATCTTTAAAATTTCAAATCGAATGTGTTTTTAATTTTCTCATAAACTAGAAGACAAAACCATTCGGTTTTTTGTGATCGATTCAGAATTAATATACGCATTGACCACGAAAAGTTAATTTAGCGCTTTATTTCACAATTTTGAAAAAAAAAAAAATGGTCTAATCTTTTTTCAAGAGGAGTTTTAAAGCATTCAGCTCGCTACAAAAGGCGAAGCTATTTGGCGAATAGACAGTTTAATTTTGAAAGTTCGAAGTAAGGATACTGAGATTTATAACGAATAAAAACAATTTGAAGTGAAGTAGTGTGTTTAATTTGCAAAGAAAATAATTATTGACGGTTGATAGTTAAAAGAAATAAGCTTAACTATCGAACCTGGGTAAAATATTACAATGTTTTTAATTTTTTGAGCGTACGATATAATCGAGTCAAAATATTCGCAGAAAACAAAAGTGTTTTTGCGTGTGTGCACCAACACGCGCATGTATAATTTCACGGATTACTCAGCTCCCGTTAGTCGTAAAGGGCTAATTTTGTTCTTAAATTGTAGAGGATGAATAGGGCTATAAAATAAGCACAAAAAAAAAAAAACAACTTTTAGATGAGCTTTTTTCTTAATAATTACGAAAGTGTATTTTGAACAAAAAAAAAAATATTAAACTTACTGTATCTTTTTAGTTTAATTTTTATTTCTTATTATTTTTTATTTATGTGAAGTCAAAAAGGCGTTTTGACATAAAATTCTTTTATTATTAATGTATCTTTTTGTTTATTAATTTAAACAAATAGAATTTTTATTTAAATGGCAGCAATAGTAATACCAATATTTGTGTTTTTCATTTTCTACTGTGCGACATACTGGAGCCGAGATATTTAAAAAAGCTAAAAATTACGTTTTTACCAATATCTTGGGTAAAAAAAAGTTTTCAGGTGGTGCAAATTTGGTTTTAAGATTTTAAAATATGTCCCTATCGATCCATGAAAAAAAAAAAAACAGACGATGCCTCTGCGCGCAATTTTATGCCCTTTTTCATGACGACGATTTGACTGGACTATTTAGCATGGCACACATAACATTAATCATAAGACTGACTAACAAACTACTAAATTTTGATCAAATTTACTTACCAAACTATCTTTTAGCGCCAGTGTACAATCGTGGGTTAAATGTTGATCCGTGGTTCAAGATTTTGTATTCACCGATTTCAGCGGATTAACTGAGGTTTACCGATGGTTCAGGCATTTACTTTACTATTATCACATACTTAAACCTTTAACCATCGTTGAACCTCAGTGAATCCGCCGAAAACGGTGAATTAAAATTCCTGAACCACTGATCAAAATTCTAACCACGATTATTTAACTGGCCCTTAATGTACTGTACATACTTACATTATTCGTCACGAGGACGGTAGGTCATGGCGAAGAAGGTAGATATAATCGTATCGTATTTTTCCTTCCTTTACTAACTTACTTATTATAAATTCTTCCTGATTCACTAAGCGAACATGTCAGGAATAGGTATACCTATCCTTTGTACTATTTTTCTTAAAATTACTCACACTCCAAAGAGACAGAGTTAATTTTACTTTAATGCGATTTTGTACTTTTAATTTTATTTTACTTTTGATTGTTTACACCAATTAGGATCAATTATATCATATGCCATTAAATTGAAATTTATATAAAACCCCTTTAATTGATAGATAGTAACGGGCATTAATTGCTTTCATGCAGTGTATTTTTTCAAACATTATTTTATTATTTTGGTTTGAGTTAATTAAAACACATTCTTTTTCCATAAATATAAAAATTATTTATTTGAGATATTCAATTTTGTTGCTATCTGATTTATGTCCTCAATTTGGTATCGATCAAGCCAAATTATATTATTATCACATTATGTTACTTTGAAGTTAGTTAATGGTTCCTTTTCTTTTCCATTTTATCGTTCTAACTCCAACATCATCACAATTACGAACTAACTACGAGATGATTATGAGGTGGCACATTACATTTTCAATAAGTTTTGTTAAAGTGCAAATACCGAGTCCTAACCGCCATTTTGCGTTGGCGACAAAATGTAAATTTCAGAGAAAACTAATTGTTATTAATTTTTTTCCTGAATATTATAAATAATTTGTGTTTCATGCACTTAACCGCAAAGGTTATAATAAAATAAATGGCGGTAAGTGGTTGAAATATAATTCAAAAAGAGGATACAAAATAATATAAATAATTACAAATTAAAGTGAACTTTTATTTAAACATCGAGGCAACTGGAAACTGTCTTTTTAACAGCATCGCGAGCCCATGGAATGTACGATAATGAATACCAAGTCATGGCCAATGATTGTACGATAATGAGTATTAATGTTAGACCAGCTTTATGCAACTACAAAATTAAAAATAAATAAGAAATTAAAAATACATAAGAAATTAAAAATAAATAATAAAAAACGATAGCGAAAGTATTTACCACACAAGCTGCAATAATTGTCAAAACAAATGTTACCATAACTATGCATGTAGCTATTACTCGAGTTGGATCGAACATTTTTTTAATTTGGTTAAATGGTCCCATCAAAAAACAAGTACTAAAATCAATAAATCCAAAAATTACATAGATAAAAAGAAAATGAAAACATAAAAAAGAAATTCAAAAACTTTACCTTGCCATGGACATTATGTTACCAAGAGTATAAAACACTGCAAAAAGAACAATTCCACGAGGTGGTATGAACATAGCTAAAGAACCGAGAAACGATAGTAATATTCCAATTACGAAACAAATGCAGAAACCTTTAATACGTGTCGACCAACTAAGTGTTGAAACTTCATTTATCTAAAAATACAAAAACAATGAACTTTATTTATTATATAAATTGTAATGCAATATAATAGATTGATTGTGAAACGAAGAAACGACACATGTAGAAGCTCGATTAGGCACACTATTACGTTGGACAACGTTTTGTAAGCGAAGAGCAGATAGCCAATGGTATCGCTCGTTCTATCGTCCAATCAGATTGCTTGTTGTAGTTTGGAAAGACCAACTGATCATTAGGTTTGTTCAGTGTCAGAACAGAACAGAACAGGACAGAACAGAACAACAACTGATTTTGACATTTCTCACAAATCTCTGTTCTAATCTGTTCTAAGTTGTTTAACCTCAAGTACAGAAAATCCTGCTCTAAACTGTTCCAAAAAGACTCACTGAACAGCAAGTCAGAACAATTTAGAACAGAAAATTTCTCACTGAATAGCAAAAACCTGTTCTTTTCTGTTCTAACTGTTCCAAACTGTTCGAAACAGCCTCACTGAACACTCCTATTGTAAAAGAAATTCAAATTCAATAACAATAAGACAAGAGAACTGAAAAGACCGAACACGGCAAGCATTAGAAATTATAAATTTAAAAATAATAAATTATTTATTTGTTTTCTATTTTTTGTGTTGTGTTTACAAAATATATAAAAATCAAGATAAGGAATATCTCAGATTTTAATGTAAAATTTTTCGACGATATTGTGCGAAAAGATGTCATTGAACCGGTCATAGTGGGAAACTGCATACACGCCAGAATAATTATCAATTAATTTTGTTTATATGCCTTCGCACGACGCACAGT
Source organism: Epistrophella euchroma (assembly GCA_947049315.1). NCBI lineage: Eukaryota > Metazoa > Arthropoda > Insecta > Diptera > Syrphidae > Epistrophella > Epistrophella euchroma. Next base: position 5,286,393 of record OX346249.1, on the reverse strand, counting down.
GGGCCCAAATGATGTTTTGCGTCTCATTTTTTTTTTCAAAATTGTTAAATAATTGAATTATAAATCATTACTGAATTTGTGAAATTCATCCTTTTTCGTATTCTACATACACAGTAGTAGTAGTAGCCCGCGGGGTAATGGGTAGTGCGATGGACTGTCATGACAGAGGTCTGGGTTCAATACCAGCCGCTTCCACCCTAAGTTTTTTTCCGGGCTACTGCCTCTTGCGAGAAAGTGACAAATTCTCCAAGAGTATCTCTTGTCATAGAAAAGTGCCGCTCACCTTAGCCGTTCGGATTCGGCCATAAACTGTAGCTCCCCTTCATTCCTGCAGACACGCACACAGGAATGGTTGAGAGTTGTAAGTCGCTAGCCCCTGGTTCTTCATGAGCCGTTTGTGCCAGCAAATTTATTTTGTATTTATTTATGCCCTCTCCATCCAATCGTACTCCCTGGATGGCTGTTACATCAGCCTTTAGCCTATCCAGGTTCTTCACTAATTGTTCGGCTGCACGTGGCCTGTTTAAGGTCCGGACATTCCACGTGCAGATCCGAAATTAATTGTCCTTGTTTCGTTTGCTGGGGTCATCAACATTAAATTCATCCATATCCGAGGCTTGTTGTCGTTTCGGAACCGATACTTTTTCCGTGGTAGGGAAGTTAACCCGACGCACAACCCCCTAGCCTGGAGGACCAGATCCTTATTACAACTCCAAGGACGGGGAGCCGGATAAACCGCCTGAGCTACGAACACGTCGTAGTAGCCCATATAAGGTGTTCACTAATTAGTTAAACCTGACTGCCTTAGTGGGAACACTCCTCCCCCCTCTCTCGTTTGCTGCCGCTTAAAACCGTCGACAGGGATTGGAACCCCATCTTCAATTAAAGGTACTAGGCACCTCATGTTCACCACTTGGAGGTGAGATTAGGAGTTGATAGAGATAGGAGTTCTTTGAAAAAAGCTTGTGGACGCTTGTGTTTTCTTGAATCCATGTATCTACCCTTTGTACATGATTTCAATAATCGAGATATTAGTATTCGAGTGAGTGAAATATGAAATAGTAAAAAAAAATGGAATAAACTACAATGAGTATCTACTAAAGCCTTTAAATTTTCAGGTTACGAGTATTTCGCAATAAAAACTATAATTAAACTTGAAAACTATCTGCCCTATCATAGTATCCGATCGGAACGGAAATTTCTCCGACTCATACAAAATGTTTTTTTTTATTTTTCATTTTAATGATACAAATTTCTCATAAATTGGTTACACCTACGGAAAATTATTTCAACGTGCGGTTGAAAAGGAAAAATTAAGGTAATATTTATTATATTTCTAATATTTCTTAAAATTCGGAGAAAATTCCGTTCCGATTTGATGCTATGATAGGGCTGTATTTTAACATTATTTTATTCCAAACATAAGGAACCGAAATAATTTAATTCATTAAAAACTTTTCTATAAAAACAAAACAAACATTCAATCTTGTAATCTATATTCTATATTTCAGCATTTTTAAACAGAAAATAAATAAAATAATGTTTTGACTTCTATACTAGTATTTTACACAAAAATTCAATAAAAATAGAAACTCGAGAACTCGAAAGCCGAGAACACACATAATGGATAACTCGTGAATCGTGATCGAGTAGAAATGAATTGTTTGTGTACGTGTATTAAACACTTGAGTCAATGCAGCGAGAGCTTGTGCCTGCAGTGCAGTTGTGCTTGTGTTATTGACTCGTACATAAACAGTGAGAGTGGCGTCCCTCCCCCCAGAGTTCTCAATTATTATTTATTTCTCCTTATTTTCCAGCTGCCGGCTTCCGATTCCGAGCTCTCACTGCGTTGGCTCGAGTGTTTGAATACATATACACAAACAATCGATGTCTTCTCAATCACGAATTCTCGGTTATTTGTGTTTCTCTTTTTCTAGCTTGTCTTGCGTTCTCATTTCTCGAGTTATCAGAGGAAGGTAGAAATAGAATCGGTATGGAAAATCATTCGAATGATTCAAGTGAAGAATAAAGATATCTCGAGATGTTGCCTGAATCGATTATAATCGATTAAATCATTTAAATGCGCACATAAAAACGGCCTTTCACTTTTTTTGTAGCATTCAAAAGTTACGACAGATAAAAAAAAGTCAGTTCCGAGGGGCCAGTGTTAATAAAAATGAGGTTTTTGCAAATATTTTGTATCACAAAAAATGATTTTTTTTTCCACATTGAAAAATCTATTAGAATTAAAATCTACCGTAGCATTTACCTTGTTTAAATTTCGGGAGACATTTTCAAGGGTATTGTTTAAATTTTGTAGCTGCAAGGAAATGTTTGAGTTCTTGCATTCGTTACATAAGAATGAGAATTTCTGCAAAGAGATCGCTTGCAGTCTAGTAAATCGTACCGAAACTTCTTCGATATCAGATTTGCAAAAAAAAAGCATTTAATTACGTCCATGTTTATTAAAAACCATTGAAATGACAAATAATGTCAATGTAAAGTCTTAACTACATTGGCCACTTTTTGCAAAATTACAAAAGTAAAAATAATTTTTTTCCCGCTAGCGCAATTGTTTTGTGAAAAAGAATGTATACAATTTTTTTTAAATCAAAATTTAAGCTTTTTGCATCATTTTTATAAGTTTTCCAGTGAGAAAAACTATCCCAAAATGAGTTTGAAAATTTTTACTTTTGTACCTTTTCACTTTTTTGGCTTATGCTGTTAAGTCTTAAACCTTAATTATAATAGTTACATGCTTATTGTTAAGAATTCAAACTATTGAATCTAGACGTAGTATTTTGTTGAAAATTAATTTTTCAAAAACTTTTAAACTTAAATAAAAAAAAAAAACATTTCTGGCTTTTCAAAACAGTACAACAGGGCAATGTTAGTATTACCGTTGTTTTTTAATAATGTGTTTGTTTTAATTCAATTTTTTTAGAAAGTTGCCCCTGCCAGCTAAACGGAGTGGTATAGACCCGCTCCTATAAGATTTTTTTTTTTGTTTTAATTTAACCTAATCGATGTAGCTTTTTGTCACACCTTATGCAAATCACGCTGAATAATAAGTTTCACCCGCAAATATTACAATTACAATTTTGTGTTCACCCGGAGTGAAATTTACATTTTCCGCCTTATTGTTCTCTCGTTTGTTTACTAAAAACAACTGAGAGCCCGAAATCAATGCTCACACTATGGAGAATTTTTCAAACGTGAAAAATTTTTCGGGTGAAACTCACAATAGAAGAGCGAAATGTCCTATTTTCCGGGTGGAATGTTCTGCGGGTGAAAAACCCAATAATTCTGAATGGTAATTTATATTACATATTTAACTTTGAATAATTTTTAAATATTAAATAAATAGATTTACTGTTAAGAAACTTGTATTATTTGATACTTAATTTATTCAATCTAATATGTGCAAAATTTCACTGAATTATTTCTAGTTACAGATTATTGAGTATTAAGTGCAAGTTTCAAGTTACCAAACAGATCAATTTGGTAGGATATTTAGGTCCTTAAAAAAAATTATTTTCTCCATTTAATATAGTAATAGTAACATTTAAAAAAACAACAGAAATTAATTTGAAAAATGTTCTTCCAGATATCATGTACCTAGCAACGTAGGTGAAGTTACCGAGATATAGGTATTTGAAATTCCCTTCGTACTCCTCTTTTTAAGATGCAACCAGAGTGTAAGAAGCCGAGCACTCGGTTTTATACTTAGCAAGATTTTGTGTACCTACCAGCCAGACTTTCAGGAGGTTACTGTCGTCAAGACTTTTCTGCAATTAAGCGCCTCTGTTGAATTGTGAATCTATCGTATAAATATCATCGGCTGGAAATCAAGAATTCTTGAAATGGGCGGATATTCTCATTATTTCCATTTATTTATTACAAAGGTCTCAAAGAATTCTAATTTTATATGTAGGTAAAAACTATTCTTACTTGTTGAATTATACTGCTTTCTTCATCGGGAGTACGATCTTCGCCGCTTAAAACTCTGCGCAGTTTGTCCATTCTAGCTTTTGTGTGCTTTTTTTTTTCTTATAAATAATAAATTTGTGATTTTTATTATTTACTCATAGAATATCAAACACTGAAATTGATATGATGAGAATAAAGATTTCTTTTGCAAAATGACAACAAAAACCAAAAATGTAACAAAAACGAAAACAACCAACAAAAAAAATGAGAAATTGGACGCGTTCAATAAAAAAATCTAAAATTGACTTCTTTTGACGTCTGTTAGTCATCACATCAACCTACGGCGAAGAGATAATCAAGTGAGTCGTAATTTTTTTTCATTTCATTTCACCGGGTCTCCACCTGAAATATTTCATAAATTATCTGTCACTTTCTATAGAAAGAAAGAGCGATAGTATACAATAAAATGTTTCATGGGCATTTTAATAGATTACTATTTCATTTGTCTCAAAAATTTCACAGGGCAAAGTTATGAAGTTAAAACAATTTAAAGAATTGATTTATTGTTAATTTTGCTTCAATCCACAAGAAAAAGACCAAAACATCCTTTTGGCACCTACAATTAATTAATTACATTCGAAAAAAACACAAATCAAAACAAAATTGAAACAAACCCACAACACAAATGTCAAAGGGAAAATTGCTTCTTCATAGAATACTATTCATAGTCCCCTTTCACACAGGGCAACTGAGTTGCCGGCAACAATAAGTTCATAGGCGAGAAGGGCAGGAAGAAAGAGGGGTAAACGAAATCTCCCCGGTCAACAAATTCAGGAGACTTTTTTGAAGTTTCTCTTCACACTACGTTTGTGTGCGTTCAACCAAGGTAGTTTAAAAGGAAAATACAGCAAGTCTCCTCCCACTTTGTATCTTCGTGTGAAAGGTACAAGAGATTGTTAAGGAGATTTAATGAAAACATCAAAAAAATCACCAGCAACTAGTATCTTCGTGTGAAAGGGGACTAAAAGTAGATAAATTCCACTAATAAATCAGAGCAAGAGAAACACACAAAAATTCCTTTCAGTACTACTTCTACCTCTCTCACACACATGGAACGTCAAATCTCATGGCCAAGCTTTGAACAGAGCTCATGTCTTGTTCAAAAAGTTATTTTCGTCAACATGTTCATGACATGGACACGGACATGTTGGTAGATGTTGTATTAAGTCTTAAGTCAAATTTTGCCACTTTTTGCAAAATTACAAAAGTAAAAATATTTTTTTTCCCGCTAGCGCAGTTGTTTTGTGAAAAAAAATGTATACAATTCTTTTTAAACCAAAATTTAAGCTTCCTGCATCATTTTTATAAGTTTTCCTGTGAGAAACACTATCACAAAATGAGTTTGAAAATTTTCACTTTTGTACTTTTTCACTTTTTTGGCTTATGTAGTTAAGGCTTTAGAGATGCCTGTTTGCGAAAAAATTCTATTTTGTCTGTAGTATCAATCTGAAATGGCATATCAAACACTGTTTTTGCAGGCTTTTTCGGACAAACACATTTCTAGCGCATGTTTTAGTTTTTCACTTTTGGGATTTTTGCAAAAAGTCTTGAATGTAGTTAAAGCCTAGTTTGCAGATCACGCTAAAATTTATCTTCCATACAAATTTCCGCCAAAGATGAATTTTAGCGAAAATATTTAGCTAGGCGGTACGCAGCTCACGCGCTAAATTCTAAAAGTCTCCATTCAATTTAGCGTGCGAAATAATGCTCAACGCATTCTTTCACAGATAAATTTTGACATTTGTGCTTTTAGCAAACGACTGTAGAGATAAAGAATCGTAGAGATAAAATTTAGTTTTAAGAAAAAATTGAGTGGAAGCGAAAAATCTCTCTGTATATACAGGGTGTCCCGAAACTCCACGTCAAGCGGGTACCGGGTGATAGGGCAGGATGTGCCCGTTTTTTGAAAAGTACGAAAAAATAATCCATCTCGCTTGGTTAAGTAGTTATAGCAATATTAAGAAAAATAATGAAAATCGATACCCTAGCTCACATTTTTAGATACAGTAGTTGTTACAAATTTTAAAATTTTGCTGTGTTTTTTTTACGTAATCCTTAATAACCATGCTTTTGATCGCAATCACAAATCCAAGAATTAATATTGTCAGTTTCGTAAGAAAAATAAAGTTTGACTGAGTCATTGTTCAAAAAAAATTTTGTAAGCTAACTTTGACACTTCATATTTTTAAAAAAATGTACCACAACACCCTCGGTAAGTTATTTAAAAAAATGGCCCGTTTCATCAAGATTTCAAAATGGCACAACACTTGCACTTATTTACTCGTACAAAATACGATTGCTTTTTTATAAGCAAAAGGACCTCAGCTCACTTCATATCACTTTTACGTAAATAATGCTTTTTTGTGCTCAAAAAATCGGTTTTACCGAGGTGAATGTAAGATGAACAGAGGCATTTGAACAAGACACTGTTTGCAGTAAAATAGAGTGAGACAGATCAACATTACACACGGTGCGCTACGATCTACGATCTTTAGGCTGCGTTCCTGCTTTTACTAGCAACTTCTCGTAGTTGTGCGGCATTTGTGTTACCCTGGACTCGATTAGTGTTGTGAAAATTAAACAGCCAAAAATCTAATTAATAAGACCACCTGTATATATCTCTTGCCAAATAATGTCTTAAATTCCTTTTTTTTTCTTTTCTTTTGTTTACATCGTAAATGTTATGATTATGTCAAACTTTGTAATGTTTTCTTGATATTTTTGTTTTTCTTTTGTTTATATTTTCTTTTCTTTTCACACACAATTTGACATTGTGTTAATACATGAAAATTTTTAGTATTAGTTCTAAAACCATCACACATTCTATCTCACTTGGGGGTTTGAGGTTATGGTGAATTGATTTGTTTGGACGCAAGTGTGTAAGCAAAATATAAAAACATTTTCTTCACACAAATTTGGCAGTCGTAAGTAATTCATCCCTCTTTTTTTTTGAAATGTGTTAATACTGGATGGGTAGTGTGGAAAGGCTACGCGCAATCGATCGCGCAATTGAGCGCGCGTTTGTTGTGTCCAGCCAGTGAATCGAATGCAACTAGTGGGCACCAAGCCTAAAGATAGAAATTGCGTTGAACACACCATCGCTCTGAATGATGACAACACCAAAGAAAGATCGTGACGATCAGGAACAAAAGAAACAAAAGAAAAAAAGAATCAACAAATAATCATCTCACCACAGCCCAAACTCAGACAAAAAATCTATCTATAGTATTAAAACAAGTAAAAACAAAATAAATAATTTTGCCATAAATTAATTTTCATAAGAAATAACATATTTCGGAATATCTCCCTGTGCATTGGAAAAAATAACGAAAAGACAGAAATTTCTGAAACAAAAAAAAACGATCGTGAATTATTTTCCCCTTCAGTGGGCGCGTTCGGCTGGTAATCCAAAGCTTGGATAAGTTTCTGTGAAATAACAGCTGATGCAATAACAACTCAAGCCATCTAAAAATTTTTGGGATAGGTGGACGACTGCCTATCGGATTGCCAACCGAACGCGCTCTGTGTCTCGCCTTGTATTATCGTTTACATCTTTTGGATATTTTCTCTTATGAATTAAAATTAATAAGCAATTTGCATTGAGTTTTTCTATGTTTCGTTGTTAAAAACAAAAACAGTTTTTGAAATCTAATCTTTAAGTGGGAAAGATCCGAAATAAACGATCCTCTTCAAATGAGATTCGATGAAATGCTACACAGAAAGGACATCGTTTACTCTGTTGCTGTTGTATCATAGAGATCCGGATATTTATGGTGCTTCACCGGGACATTTGTTGATGGTATGATCATGTTTTCTGTTGTTGCAATTGTTGATTAATTGAGATCTATTTCCCTATTTAATATTTAAAATAAAAGCATTTTTTTAGTTTTTCTTGTGCCTAAAATATTTATAACAAAATTCCTAAAGGGTTTTCAAGTCTGTTCAGTTCTAAAGGCCAAACACCCCTTTTCTGGTATTCGATTCGATCGGTAATTTCGATTTAAGAGTTTCATTTAATTCAAATTATAGGTAGGTACTAGAATCTTTCTTTTTCGCGAGTGCAAGGTATTAAAGCTTTTTACTTGCCATGTCTATAGGTATAGTAAGTACTACATGTCAAGATTTGTATCCATAAAGGAACTTGCGATTTTTTATTTTTTCAAAAACGAAGACGTTTAAGGTAGGTTTGACTAAAAATAAATAAGACCATTCAAAACAAAATTGCTACTTAATATCTTAAATTTTGAGAGTGTAAAAATGAATTTTTCAAAATTATTTACTTAATCAAATTGATTTAAAAACAATAAAAAAATGTCTGGCTTAAAAAAAACATATAGAATGACATTGTAAGTTTTGCCGTCGTTTTTTAATTATTTTTTTTTGCAACTTTAAGTCGATTTTTTAAAAAATTGCACCTCCCACGTTAACAAGGGGAAATACAGACCTCTATACAATTTTTTTCTTTTCTCATATCTAATAAGCTAACTTTAGATGAAATTGAAATCTAGTTGTAGTAGCCGTGGTGTGATGGTTAGTGCGATGGACTGTCATGCCGGAGGTCTAAGGTTCGATCCCCAGCCTCGCCACCTATTCATTTAAAATGAAAAAACGGCTAGCGCATCTTGCGAGGAATTGACAAATCCTCCAAGAGTATCTCCTGTCACAGAAAAGTGCCGCTCGTTAGCCGTTCGGATTCGGCAACAAACTGTAGGTCTCCTCCATTCCTGCAGACACGCACACAGGAATGGTTGAGAGTTGTAAGTCACTAGGCCCTAGTTCTTCATGAGCTGTTGTGCCATCAAATTTATTTATTTTTTATACACATATTTGTATGAAGTGTACACACAAAAATGAAAAAAATCTGTTTATAAAAATTTTAAAGAAAATACATACATTATTTTTATTTTACAGAGAGATGCGTTCACAGAGCCCAACCTTAACGCATTCAACAACAAAAACTCTCTGTACCGGTTCTTTGAAACTTTCAAACAAAAACAACTATATTAAAGAGCACAATCGATCAACAACACCAATTATTGCATTTTCCTCATCGTCATCATCAACAGCATCACCTCAAAAAATCAAGTTAATCCAAATGACTACAGGCGGTGGAATAAACACAAACAACAACAACAACAACAATTCCACACAAGATTCAACAACAGTACAACATAATCCACCATGCAATACAATACCATCGACATCATCCATAAATACCCTGGGTAAATCATTAACGATATCATCGACAATACGTCATAATAATGCTAGTTTATCATCGAATAATGTAAATAATAATAATAATTCAACGACTGCTATAAATAATAATAATAATAATAATAATAAATTGAGTACAAATGACAACGAAGGCAACAACAATACAAATTCAAGTAAACTCCAAACACTCGAACAACGAAAATTAGAACTAGAAAAATTACTCAACGAAAAGAATTGGCTTCTTCAGCAAATTCATAAACAAGTAGAACTTAAACAATTTAACGATCATCTTATGTAAACAAAATTTTATTTCTAGGAAGCTCAAATTTTAAATGGCAGCTATGAGAATTTCAATTTATTTGAAATTGGTAAACTAAGTGGAACTATTGGTTCCACTGGTGGCGGTTCCACTTCAAACTCAATTCTAAGACGCAAAGGTAGCTCGAGTTTAAAACTTCCCAAAAACAATGTTCATTTCAATGGAAAAAGTGTAAGTTTTCAATTGAATTTTAATGCAAGTTTCCCAAAAATATTAAATTGTATCTTTTAGAATCGGTATACACTCTCCAAATCAGAGTATGATCTCGCTCAAGAAAACAAACATAATAACAATCAACAATCGTCATCGGCTAATCCGAATATCATGAGTATTAAAAAACGACAAGGCCTACCGCAGAAAACAAACTCATTTCATGACAGTACATCAGCATCATCGTTAAGTTTAACTAAATCACCATCGTTTGAATATGATGGGAGTGGTGGAAATGCTCTACAGCAAAGTGGAGGCAGTGGTATCAAATACAGTGTTGTACGTCCATCTCATCACAACATCAGCAATAGCAATGAGAATTTGTCAAATATTCTTGGCAGTAAGTTGTTATTATTAATTTTTTTAATTGTTACTTCACACATGTGTAGAAAATAGTTTTATTTTGTTGCTAAGAAATTTTGAATTGCTTTTAATTTAGACGATATAACAGGTATTTAAAGGGAATTGCCCATTTCTGACCTAGAGTGTACACGAAAGTGTTTGGTATCAAATGAAAGGTGACGTTGAGATTATTTTGAATTGAGGATAGGCGTTATGAATATAAAAATACCTTAAATTCAATTACTTTCATTTTCAAAAAATAGCAGCTTTGTTTATTTATTAGGGCTAGTTGTACAAATATTTGATCCGTGGTTCAGGAATTTTAACTCACCAATTTCGGCGGATTAACTGTGGTTCAACGATGGTTCAGGCATGTTATTGGCTTTTAGTGCATATTGGAACCTTGAACCATCGTTGAACCTCAGTTAACCCGCCGAAATCGGCGAGTTAAAATTCCTGAACCACGGATCAAGATTTAAACCACGATTGTACAACTGGCACTTAATGTTGTTTTATTGTTTTTGTTATATGTTTTTTTTTTATCTAAATACTTCCTTGTGTGTAATAATTTAGTTCTTATTACTGTTAAATAAATTACTTATTAAAATATGAAGACATATATTATATTTATGGCGTATTTCAACATTCCTACTACCTAAAGCAAAATTAAGTCCATTTCGAAGAATCTTTTGTTTATTATGTAGTACTCATTTGACTAAGAGCACTTAATTTTATATAGAATTAAAGATGACCAATTAAGCTTTGCACTGGTGCTAAAAAAGTATATGTCATCCCTGAATTTTTTGATAATATCGGCTTGGTAAAGACCGCATAAAAATAGTTGCTTCACATTAAGTTAAAACTTAATTTCTCAAAATATATTTTAAATAGGAAAACATTTTTACTCTTATTTTAAAGAAAACCAAAATACCTTTTGTTGCCGCCGAAATTAGTCCGTTAGCAGTATTAACAAAACAGCAACAACTGATAAATATTTCCGTAGGAAGAGGGCAAGATTAATTTGAAGGAGTTTCTTACTTGTATCCTTTTCAAGTTGTTTAATGTTTAATTTTTTGTTTTTATTTTGTTTTCCTGTCTTAAATTTTATTATAAACTAGCTGGCCCGACCCGGCTTTGAACGGGTAGAAAATCGTAAGAAAATAGCATAATAAATTGATATGTATGTACATAATTATACGATAGGTAGGTAATGTCAATAACTTCAAAGTCGAAATTTTTTGGACAGCAGGTATCCGGCTTTATTATAAATTTGCCCTTATACTTTAAAAGTTTCCATGTATTGAGCTGTAACAATTTCAGCTCTAAAAGACGTCATTTGGAAAGCATGAGTTGTATTTCCTGATGTTCGAAAGGAAATGTTTTGATTCGGCGGAATATCCGGCAAGTAAAGTTTTTAAGGGCTCTGGCGGTTCTTCAAGTTGAGGCAGTTTAATTTTTCCGGCGGAGCAACACATTGCTATCGTTTCTCCAATAAATTTCAAAGCTTTGCAATGAAGACACACTTCAGTCATAGTGCCGATGATAACATTCCGACTCAAACTTTAATCATCAGATGGGTTATATCGGAATGCAATGTGAGTGTAATCGAGTGATTGCTGACATCTTGACGTCTTTCAGCCGCTCTCAATCTTTCACGCTCATGCAGTTTGAAACGAAGCAGATCTGAAGCTGTAGAACACGACCGCCAGCCGTGCTCGCAACCGTGCATCCTCTTATCTGGTTTCAAGGCATAACCGGACAAATTTTTCGGTCCCCCAGTGTCCGGTTTTGAGAGAGTACATACATATGTACTGTACATAATATGTATGTACATTTTTAAATTCAAAAAAAGAAAACAAAAAACTAAATGGTAAATCACGAAAAGGAAAAATTAATAAACAATACTTACGAAATTAACGTATCTCATATACATATTTTTGTACGTATAAAATACCAGCAAAAACATATGTAGGTACATATGTATGTATTTTAAATTTTTGCTTCAAATTTTTTGACAAAAAAAAATAAAATTTTTTTTTTTTTATTGATAATGTTCATGATTGCTGATATCTCAGTACAGCGGGTGTAGCTTTTTTGTCCAAATGATGGCGATATTTAAAAAAAGTATATATAAACACGCTCGTATGCAAATGCAATGTTGTGTCAAAATTTCAAAGCAATCGGTGAAGAACTTTCGGAGATTACTTATAAGGAACAAACGTACATTTACATTTTTATATTATAGAAGATTAAAAACCTATCCGAAAGAAAACAACTATTTTCTTTATTTGTGAAAATAATATTTATTTATTCAAATTTGCGAAGTAAGGTAAATACAGTCCTTTGAATAAAAGTAGCACATGGATCCACAAATGTCTATCGAAAACAAGTATCAATCGAATCATTTTGCTACGTCATTTATTTCGCACGTTATTAACAAATACTTGGAAAAAAGCTAAAATCTTTATTTTGCAAACGGCAACTTGAACCTTAAATATCTTGGCTTTCCCATGAACGATTTAAAAATATTACTCATATAACAAGCTCAACGTCACCTTTCATTTGATACCAAACTCGTTTGTGTACACTCTTGGTCAAAGCTCCATAGTAAATTAGGCATTCCCTTTTTGAAGGATTTTTTTTTATAAAAATGAATGCAACTCAAATTTGTGTGCTTTTTTATTTTTGAGTCAAGTCGTAAAAAAACATTACGTAAATCGATTAGCAAAATAGGCCTCTCGAAGTCGAACACAACGTGGACATTTTTACTGTCACTTTGAAAAATTTTATATTGCAAAGTTGTGAAAATCCAAACATAATGAACATTGGATGTACCTACTTAAATCTCCAAAAATTGATAAGTAAAAAATTCAATGTTTGTATTTGACATTTTGCGTTATTTACATCGCACGATAATTATTTCTTACATACAAATAGTTGTAAAAAAATTGGCCCTATCGAGGTATTCCGTCGGAGCGTAAAATTCTCCTCTATGTCGGAGGATAGCGCAAGAAATCCTTATGAATCTGTCAAAAATGTCACTCAAAGACGCACCTCATCACAATGTAACGCAAAACACCGGTGTGCGTTCAATAATTTCGGAAAAATGTTCCGAACAGCCGTTCGGAAAAACATCTCGAAGCAAAAATCCTCCGATTCGTATAAAATCGGAGAATTTTCCGCTCCGACTGATACCTCGTAAGGGCCGAATAATAAGAATTTTGCGACGAAATTTTACTTTTCTAGTGTATCATAGTACGTTGATATACAGTATTTTTTTCTTAAAGTTAATTATTTTCTAATTTTTGTTTTAAAGTTACACAATGTGATAAGTACTACTTGTCTCCAACGAGTCAAATGTACACCGATGGCAATGGATTCATTAAAGCCAGTCAAAACATAAAACAATGTCTCTCATCACCATCGCCAATTCATAAAATTATGAGTCTAAATGATACACACCAACAACAAATAACACAACAACAACAAGTTCATATGATTAATGGTCATCATAATTTGGTACATCACAACAATGGAAGCCAACCGCATATTGAACAATACGAAAGCATCGATGCCTTGTCACTGTCACCATCGCATGCGTTCGACCAGAATCAGCATTCGAATTTGTGGAGAGCTCTTTCGAATAATGATCGATCAGCATGGTGTGATAATAGGTGAGAATAATATATTTTGAAACTTTCAATCATAATTAATCATTTTTCTTAAATTATGTTTTTTAGTTACATTGAATTGGACAATGACAGTGTGAGTTTAAATCAATTTCACAGTTTAAAACCCTTGGCCAAACAAATTATACCCCCACAAGGAACGTCTTTAGTAAGCTAACTGTAATGGTTTTCTAGTATCACACTTATATCTTTGTTTTGTTTTTAGCAACATTCTCCTGAGTGTCCATCGTTAGGAAACTTCTATCCAGTTGGGGGAGGTCTTGTTGTGAACAGTTATCCGAATACATTAGAAAAGTCATGTGATGAGTTGTCAATCTCCTCGGTGAATAGTGAAACGAGTAAAAAACCAAAAAACAAACAATGGTGAGTTGGATTAACAAGATAAATAACGAATTTCCAAAATGTTCTTTAAAAAAAATGTTTGTTTAAAGGATGGAATCATCTCTAGACGGTCCGATAATTCGACCGCATATTCTTCAAACTACCCCATCAGTTACCCAAGCAATGGCTCATTGTCCAGCTTTGTCGCCAACGCTTAGCCAAAATCCACTGCAATATGCTTATTATAATGTTGCTTCTCGTCAAACGGCGACATCAGCTATTAATTCTGCCATACCAAGTGGGAAACTAACGCCAACACCAGCTACAGCTGGAGCTGGTGGAAGTGGAATGCTTTTAGTGCCAGTGGTCAATTCCAGGCCACCAACTCGAACTCTTACTCACGATTCACATCCTCCTCAACAACACCATCAAAAACAAAACTATCGGGAACGTACAAAGTTATCGTCGCAGTCTATGTCTAGCGGCAGCTATCGAACACCAAAGACAAAATTAGATGAAGAACATAGCCATTTGAGTCATTCGACATCGTATTTGAATGTTGATCCGTTTCACCATCATCATTTCCAACAAGAACAGCAACAGCCTCAGTTATATCACCACAATCATTATTATTTGGAAATACCAATTGTACCATTCCCACAGCAGAAACAAATTCAACAGCAAAAGTCACCTAAAGCCTCACCATCATCATCATCGCTACAACAACAACATCCGCAGTCCAAATTCAGTCCAACAGCTCAGCAGCCATCGTCTGCATTGTTGATTGATGATTTTGTCGGAAACATTCGCTATGCCACTTCAGTCGCCACTCAACCATCTAGACTGTGCAATTCTAGCCAAACCCTAACTAAAAATACGAAGCCCATTCCTCCGAATTCACTTTCCATAAATACCGTGCAACAATTGTCCCCCGTAGGCGCTGCCACATCACCAGACATTCGAATTGAATCACCGAAGAATATGACAGTAGTGCAGCAGGCAACATTTTTGCCCTACAAAGAAGTAACGAAACCCTTTGAGATGTCAGATTTTTATAAATATTCAACTAAGTTCCGCCAAAAAGATGCAAATACTGCTACAATGTCAAAAAATCCGAAACAAAATTAACGACCGAGAGAGTGAACAAGTGTTAATGTGAGTTTCTTTGCGTTTGTTTATACTATGATTTCAAATTCATTTTTGTGTATACTGTTTATTGCCACTTCCCTATTATAATTAGTTTTTTTTAGTATATATATTTTTAAATAAACAAATTATGTTAATTACATATAAACGACATTATTGTAGAAATACATATTTTATCTGAAAATTAAAATTTATTTAAATTGTTTCTTTGTAGATGAAAAAATATTGAAATTTTATCGTGAAAACACCCAGTGTTTTTTGATAATTTTGTTTTCATTTCATGAACAAAATAAAAAATAAAATAAAACACACTCAACGTGGATCAGTTGAAAACTTATCAGTTCTAAAATTCCTTTTGACTAAAATATGGCGTTTCATCCCCGGGTAGTCATATCAGTTGGAAAATCTTGAACCTTGGCATTGTTCAGACCTATCACAAATTTCAACGTAATTGGAAACTTATTTCAAATTCCGAAAAAACTATTACAGAATCCATCGAAGTGGAATATATCGTTCAAATCGCCATTACGAATGAATTCGATGATAGTTTTTTTTTTTCGAGATTCGTAAAAGTTTCCGATTACGATGGAATTCCTAGATCTCGTAATCTCTATTGTTCTGGAGTTTAAACTGCAATCTCTTTTGAAATATTCCCTTCGTGTGAAAGAAGTAAATAAAAATTTTTATGTTAGGTCATACAGTCTTGTTCAGTAATTAACGAACAGATATTTTTTGAGAATTTAAAAAAATAAATAGCGGTAAATGTTTATCTAAGAAAATTATAAGGTAATTGGGCCATCTCAAACTGGGTCAATTTTGAAACAGACTAACCCTTACTCCCTAGGTGGCTGTTGCTTTAATCGCACACGGAGTAAAGAAAGCTAGCGCAAAATTTTGTTTATATGAAACGGCTTTAATTTTGGGGGAGTATTTTATATAAAATAAAAATGTATATAAAATCTGATACTATCATGGGCAGATATTTTAAGTGGAACGCATGTCCTGTACGCGGCGCTGCAAACGCCATACATTTAGGTTTGAGTAATTGAATAATGGTAAGCATACGATATCAAGGAGAAGTACTTAGAGAGAGAGAGAGGATTATATTGTTTCAACTCTTACAGAAATTAGAGAAGTAGAGGAGGTATTTTAAATTTCAGTGAACTGTTTGCTTCATCGTTATGACAATGAGCGGAATAAGGTCAAGAAAATTAAAAAAATATTTTCTGCTATCTCTAATGTTTTTAATTTATCTACAAATAATTTTAGTTTAGTAGAGGAAGACCGTGCAAACACTTTTAGGAACTTAATCAAGCTTCAAAAAAGCGGAGTAGCGGATTTACTGCAAAGTAGAAATCGTATCGGAATTGAACATAGTCAAGATAAATAAATGTTTGAAGTTTTCATAATTTCAAACATTTTATTTGAAGGTAGGTGTCTACATTTAAGCACAATGCTTTTCCTTTATATTAGGATTGCCTTAGCACAGCCAACCTATCCAACTGAGAGGAATCGCCACTGGATATATGTATGTATGTATGTAGGTAAAACTATAACTGAAGGATTGGCAAGTAGGTGGTCATACTGAAACGAAACTAAGCGAATGCAAGGAATCTATTTGAAGGGTCCAATTTTCGTTCAATTTTGATCTCGACCAGCATTAAGTGTCTCCTCTATTTTGTTGTAGCTTCAACATAAAAATTTGATGTGAAATGAATCAATTATGTCCAAAACAGAGCTGTGAGATAAGCAGCATAATAAATTTTTATCATTTCCATGCAGTGGCGTAGCGTAGGGGGGGGCGAGGGTGTGGCCCGACCCGGGCGGCACTTTTAGGGGGCAGCAAAATTTCACATATCAACAAAAAATTCTATTATTTTTCTAAACAGTATTAAAAATCGATTTTTTTCTTCTAAGAAAATCGAATTTTTTGTTGAAAGGAAATCGACATTAATAATATCTTGATATTTAAAATGATTCGATTCTAGCTTCTAGCTTCGATTCTAGTTTTTTAAAAATTGAAATATCTAATTACGAGGGCGGCAAAATTTTCCCCGGCCCCGGGCGGCTGATACCTACGCTACGCTTAAAAGAAACAATCGAAAGAAACAAAATAAATAAAACAATTTCTTTTGCAATATTCAAATTGACGAATCGTTGATGACCATATTTCGTTTTTTGTTTATTTTTATTTTTATTTCTGTTTTTTTTTTTTCTTTTATAATTTTGAAATGATTAAAAGTATGAATTTCGTTCTTATCTTCTTTCTCTGTCTACATAAATTCAGTTTTTCTGACAATTTTTTCTTTAAAATATATATTTATTTTGCAATAACATTGTGTTAAATAATTCTGTTTTTTGTTTTTTTAGAATGTACAATAATAATTGTCTATAACAGAAATATTTCGTGTTGACCCATTTAAATATACAGGTTGGTTCACCTAAGGTGTGAAAAAAAGCTTGAGCGTGTAGGTTGAGTCGATACAAGAAAAAAAAATCGTATGGGAGGGGTCTATTTCCCCCCATTTTCTAAAGAATTGACTTAAATAGAAATAAAGTAATTAAAAAATATGGGCAACACTTATAATGTCATGCTATATTTTTTCTTAAAGCCAGAAATCCTCTTTTATTATGTCTAATTCAAATCATTTGAGAGAGCGTACAATTTGGAAACAAATTAGTTTGAACAAATTGTTTTTTATTATTTTTACAAAACTTTATGTTGCCGTCGTTTTTAAATGATTTTTACTTGCGATATAGGTAATTTAGGGCAAGTTTTGGATTCGTGTAAGAAATCGAACTCGACATAACAATCAAACTTGACATTACGATGATAGAGTACACGAAAAAAGTGTATCCCTGGATTCCTTCTGTCTGTCCTCAGCCTACAGCCTAAACCAATTACGCCATTTTCTTCAAACTAGCATAAGATTTTTAAGTGATTCCCAAGAGGGGAAATCGATTTTTTTTAGCTCAAAAAAAAAATTGGCCGTACAACCGTTTTGAAAAGGATAATTTATCTCAAAAACGACTCTAACGGTTTTTTGTTTTAATTTTTGGGGTATGATCTGCATTTTGGTGGAAAAAAATTACCAAAAACCGTTATTAACGGTAGGTACATAGCATAGAACCGTTTTTTTTTTTTTTTTTATTATTTTCGACTTTCTCGTTAACCGCCCAACCGATTTGTATCAAGTTTTTTACTCTGAAGGTCCTATTAAGTCTGAATAATATTGCATACAAATATTTTCAAAAAAATAGACCGTCACCCACCCTCCCATACGCGATTTTATTTCTTGACTCGACTCAACCTACATGCTCTAGTTATTCGTCACACCTAAGGTGAATCACCCTGTATTATATTAATGTAAGTGTGTACCTAACCTACATACATATATGCTCTTGTTTGGTATTTTTTTTTTTCAATTTCTTGTATTTTATAATTTTATTTCTTGATTTACATTTAGCTCACATATCACAGTGTGAAAAATATATATACATATATATATACATATATTAGACTGGCCGTTAAATGGGTGATGTCCAAATTTTAATGAGTGCACACCTCAAAAAGTCTCTAAATAAATAAAAAACATCGCCGCCCCTGTCTTATTTTGACACGTGCCGCCGGGACTGTATTTTTTTTTGTTGCATATAGAATTAACACAAAAATCCGGTGACTATGTTTTTCTCATCGAAAATTCCTTAAGAAAAAAATGTTTCAATTACGAAAAATAAAATGGCGGTCTGAAAAATTTAATTTTTTTGTAATCAAACCGCCATATGATTTCCGCCATTTAAGTTTTCGTAATCGAAATTTTTTTTATTAAAAAGTAGAGGATTTTTGGATGAGAAAAACATAGTCATCGGATTTTTTGTGTTATTTCCATCTGCCCCAAAAAAAAAATGAAAACATAGAGAAAAACTCATGTTATTTGTATGGAAAAAGATACAAGCCCGGCGGCACAAGATGGGGGCAGGAGGTTTCGCGACGATTTTTTGTATTTATTTAGAGAATTTTTGAGAAGTGAACTCATTAAAATTTGAACATCATCCATTTAACGACCACCCTTATATATATATGTATTTAACACATATATGTACATATATAGATTATTTTTAATTTTTAACTTCAGTATAGGAAAAATGTGTTTTATTATTTTGTTGATTTAACAGAATTTAAAACTTTTTTTATATGAAAAAATATCTCTTAGTTTATAATTAGTTTTATTTGTTTTTTTTTTTCTAAAAAATATGCTTTTTATGTTATAAATTAATTAACTTTGAATTTCTTTAATATGAATACTTTTTACGCTTAATTTGTTGTTTCTATAAATAAAGGATAGTTACAGTTTTTCTATAATTTTTTTTTTGTTGTTAACTTAAATTTATTTAACATTAAATAGATAGATATAGATACATTAATATTTTTTTCTTTTATTCTTGGAACATTTATACATTTTTTAATAGATCGAATTTTTAGTTTTAATTTGATTAGTTACATTTAATACATTTATATTCGATTTAACTTCCAAAAGGTAACAACACTTAAAATATCCATATATATGATATACATATATGTATGTGTATACTGTATACATAATATATAATTGGAATGATTTGATTTAATTAATTTATCTAAAGTAATAGATACATACATACATATACAGGGTGTTCGGTATAAGTTGCACCAAAAAGCTAGAGCGAGTAGGTTGGGTTAAGTCAAGAAAAAAAATAGTATGGGAAGGGGGGGGGTCTATTTCCCCCGTTTAGGCGGGAGGGGCAATTTTCTAAAAAAATTACTTAAAACAGAAAACAAATTATTTATAAACAACGGTAAAACTTACAATGCCATGCTATATCTTTTTGGAAAGCCAAAATTCTCTTCTTTAATTTTCATTTTAAATTAAGTTGTGTTACTGCACAGTTTTTGAAAAATTAATTTTCAAACTCGAAATTAAAAAAAAAAAAATTTTTTAAATTTAAAATGATTTTTGTTTAAATTGTACGTAATTAAATATTAATTCTGTTTTCAAAATTCAATTTTCTTATTAGTTTTAATTCAAAAACAGAAACCCCGACGCTAAAATGTCTTTTAGTTTAAAAAAAAAATTAAAAAATAACGGGAGCACCAATTTTCTAAATGAATTGACTTAATACAGAAAAAAAAAATGATTAAAAAACAATGGTAATGGTTAAAACGTCATGCTATACTTTTTTGTAGAGCCCAGAGATCTTGCTTTTATTTTGTTTTTAAATTAAGTTGTTTAAGTGAACAACTTTTCAAAAAATAATTTCCAACCTTATATTTTTGAAAAAAAAAATTGTGTTCAAACTAATTTTGTGCAAAATTTTACGTCATTAAGTAGTATTTTTGTTTTCAATATTTAATGCTCCCATTTCCCATTTCAATCAAACACTAAAAACCAGATGTCAAAATGTATTCTAATTTTGAGAAAATTGAAAATAACAAAAGTAAGTTTTTCTTAAATTCGACTTCAATCCGTTATTTTGTTGGTCAAAAGATCCTATACGAATTAAGTAGTAAAGAAGATTTCGTTATATTCAATTTTCTCAAAAACGAAAAGACATTTTAGCATCCGGTTTTCTGTTTTTGACTTAAAACTAATAAGAGAATTGAATTTAAAAAAAAAAAAATTGGTAATTAATTACGTATAATTTTGAAAAATATCAGATTGAACTTAATTTAGTTTTTTTTTTTTAATTTCGAGCTTAAAAATTAATTTTTCAAAAACTATTCAGTAGCACAACTTAATTTAAAATGCAAATTAAAGAAGAGGAATTTCTGGCTTTCCAAAAAGGTAGAGCATGGCATTGTTAGTTTTACCGTTGTTTTTAAATAATGTATTTTCTGTTTTAAGTCAATTTTTTATAAAATTGCGCCTCCTGCCTAAACGGGAGGCAATATACCCCCCTCCCATACGATTTTTTTCTTGTCTTAATCCAACCTACTCGTTCTAGCTTTTTGGTGCTCCTTATACCGAATACCCTATAAAGTTTTTTATGTGAGAAATGGTTCTTGTATTTTAATTTTTGTTTTTTCTGAACTAATTTCATAGATTTTTTTAGTTCTTCATTTCATTTTTATAAAGAATATATATATATATATATATATAACAATTTCCTAACAGTAAATAGTTTTCGTGTGATTTATATGAGTTTAAGTTTTTTTTTTTCAAATAATACATGTCAAGTTTTTAATTAGTTTGTATATTTTGTTTGCTTTTGGAAATATATGGACTTAAATACTAAACAGATTCCTAGCGTTGTAAGATTTTTGTTTTGATGTGGATGGATAGATATATATATTTATAGTATATTTTTTTCTAACAGAAAATCAAGCTGAAATTAAAAGTTTATATTTTAAAGATTGTGATCTTCTAGGCCTTTCTGCACGAGTATTTTTGAATTATCTTTTAAGACTTTTTTTCTGGCTGAAAATTTAATTTTGATTTAAATTCTGATTCATCTTTAAAAGCCGAAATACATTGACCTCAACATTGATCTAATGGAACCAACACATCATGTGGCACACAACTGCTCGTGTATAGTGTTATGAAGCTTTCCATCGATCGTAATGACCTTCTGTGAGTTTTTTTTAGTTTTCTGTCATTTTTTATTGAGTTACAATTTGATTTATATTTTTGTTGAAAATAAATTGATTTTTTTTAGTTCTTTCGATATGTTCTGACATATTTTGTTTAGAAAATAAGTACTATTAGGTCAGAGAATATTTTTTTGAAGACAGTATTGTTGAAAAAGAAAACCTAAAATTTTTCAAAAATTTGGTTTTATTTTCATATATTTGATAAGACTCGAATCACAATGAATTATAATTTACTATGTTGCAAGATCGCAAAAATATTTATATATTCAGGTTTTTTTTTTCCAGTGTTATTAGGTACGAATGTTTTTGTTTTTAGTGTTGACTTAAAATGATTCGAAGAAGGAGAACTACATACGAGTATGTTATATGTTTTAAGGAAATGGTTTCAGTAATCATATTAAATTTTTAAATTTTCCACATTTATGTACATATTGTATATTTTTTTGTAAACATATCCCCTTAAGACAACTATAGTGATTTATCGAAAAATAAAATATTTGTTTGTCCTATATTTTTTATTTGCATGATGTTTTGAAACAAAAAAAAATTTATTAAGGAACCTGTAGGTACTATAATAATAATAATAAATACTTTTTCACTTTAATTTATTTATTTAAATTTCTAAAATATTTTCATTTATTTCACTGTTTTTATTTTAAAAGGTTTTTGTTTTCTTTTATTTCTTAAAAGCATGATGAATAAAAACATTAACGTGGCAGTGATATCTGAGTGCGTAAATAGTGAAACGTTATATTCGGCCCTATCGTGGTAACCGTCGTCGAAGCGGAATTTTCTCCAAATTCCTACGAAGCGGAGACATTTTGCTTCGAGGTAGTTCTCCGACCCCCAAAATGTCTCCGATTCGTAGGAAATCGGAGAGAATTCCGCTCCGACGGTTACCTCGATAGGGCCGATTTTGATTTTATTTTGTTTCTATATAAATATTTCCGCATTAAGAGATATGAAATTGATTTGACATAATAAATTATAATTAAAATGTTTTATACTTCTTTTTTATCCAATAAAATTAGGATTTGACTTCCGACAAAGGTAGCTTTTTTATGACGTCTTAAGAACATCCTAAAAAGTACCTAAAGTTTGAACCACTGTCATTGATTTTATGAGGTGAGAGGTGAATATTTCGGTTTCTCGTAAGCTCAAAACAAATTAAATTTCATAAACCCCTAAAAATTTAACTTTGATCCAAATTTAGGGTGCTTCTTAGGAAATTTTTAACTTCAAGACAAAACTCTACACCAATATCCAGCTTGTCGGTATTTTATATTGTCTAATTTTAATTGATTTATGTGTAAAAATAAATATAATAACTAGGGCAAGGATTTCCATGCAAATGCATATATTTTTTGATAATCTTTAGAAGCGTGATAGCAAATTATCTTAACGAATCATGAATTTTCCTTTAATATGGCATTCAATCGTTAGTGCATATTTTTGCATATTTTACTATAAATGCATGTTTTGCATATTTTTGCTAAAAATTCAAGTTTATTTCCTAATAAATGTCTCGAAATACCTGTGCACTAAAAATTTTTTCGTGTGCGCCGAAAATCCACCGGAATAGGATAGCATGCGTTTAATGTGACACAAAAATTTGTGTGCGCTCGGACGTTCACACTGACATATTTTTTTTTTTTTTCGTATATACAAATATTTGCGCTGAATACGACGCTAACGCAAATTTTTATTGATTTGGAAGCGGCTTAAAACATTCGAAAGTTTTGCTTTTAAAATAAAGATACGAATAAGGAGTAAAATATTATGGTTTTATTTCATTTTTAAGAGCATATTTTAGGCGCATATTTCCGTTTTTTAGTGCATGAAAATCCTAGCCCTAATAATAACACTCGTATTTATTAAGCTGGCCATACACGATAGAGCCAAATGGCTCGGTGCCAAATGGACTGGTGGATTTATAACCTGCTGAAAGTCCAAATGGCTCGGCCAAACTCATTTACATGATGCAATTTGGCACGGACAGGCCATTTGGCTCTATCGTGTATGGCCAGCTTTAGATTTCTGTAATTTTCGGTAGACACGTAATAACTCAAGAAAAAAATGTTTCTTCAAATGCATATGCATGTTGATTAAGACGTAAAAAAGCTTTTAGATATAATGCATGCATTTATATATTCACGGGCATATGTCTACTAAATTTGAAACAAATCGGTTCAGTGGACATGTACACAAAGTTGCTCAAGTTCTTATTAAAGTCTCGTAAGAAGATGACCCGAAGCGGCAATAGTGCTACAAAATATTGAGACCAATATTTAGGAATGCTGTTTTTTTCTGATAGAATGGACATTTGGTTCTAATAAAGCGAAAGAATCTTGAACTTTTATTTTGGCTTTTAATGGACATCTTGGAATAAGGGTAAATATTTCAATGGCTTTTCGATTGGTCAGTTGTAAGAACCTACTGTTTTTTAAGGGAAATATCATATAACAACTAATTTTTTTGTTTTTGTTTTAATCAGAAGCTTATTTATACCAAAAATAAGTTCTACTTTCTTGCACATCAGCTCACTCCAAATCGATTTATTTTTTAATTAGTTTTTTTTTTTTTTATTATTATTTACTTTCCCTGATTGTCCTTATTAAATTTCCTTTTTAATTTCTTTTCTTTTATGTCTTTTATTTGTTTATTAAAATATTTTTTTTTTTGGATAAAATAAAGTATTTCTTATAGTTTTGTATAAACTTAAGCGAGCAATATAAGATGATTGTGCATTAAGAGTGTAAGATTGCTTTTTTTTATAATAATATAAAAATAGTCTAATCAATCTTTTCTATGCATAACAAAAATATAAAAACTTAAACTCGATTAGTTTAATTCTAAAGATAAAATGGATGAAGATTCCATTCCATAGAACGACTTCCTTCAAAAGGCTGAATTATAATAGAAAAAATGTTTTAAGTTCTGTTTAGATTTCCATCTTATTCGTTGTTATGCATTTTATTTGCTTAATGCATATATACAATTTTGAAAGCTTCAAATAAATCCTAACGAAGAATTATAAGATTAGCATTCTTTTAATTTTAGCTATTATAATTCTGTCTTTTTAGCTAACTAACATAATTTCACGATGAAATTAATTAGGACTAATCTATCTTTGATAGAAGTTTCAGTAAAATTGAACTTCTTTTATAAATTAAAAACTTATTTTACATAAAATTGGCATTTTAAAAAATTATCATTTCTTTTCAAAATTTAAGAAGTTTAATTTTTACAATATGGCTAAAAACTTAATTTTACAATATCAGCGGAAATAATAAAAATAGTCTTTTAAGTCTCACCATGGCAGATCAATTGATGATACTGCCATTTGCCTTTGGTCTCAAACTGATGATGTTGCATGGCGTTCACTATCAATTGTCAAACTGGATGCACGTAAACTTAGCGAGGCCAATGACAAATTACTTCTATATAATGTACTAGGTGATGATGTTACTAAGAGTGCATTACTATCTACTGCCGGCATAGCTGACAACGTATTATTTTTGGCATTACTACAGGTGACGCCATTATTGAATGTATCATTTCCGCCACAAGTAGTGACACTGATAGTTGCATTAACAGCAGCTGCTGCTGGCGCTAAGCCTACTGTTGTGTTGTTGGTAATACTGGCAGCACCGCCAACTGATGCATTTGATTCAGCATATAGATGAAGCCTAGAACTGAGAACCTTATTGCATGCTGGACATGCCCTTGGTACGCCCTTTTCTCGGCGGCGAAAGATTTCATGAGCACACCTGTTGGTATAATAAATAAATAAAACTGTCAATCTAGATTTAAATTAAATGATCTGTCACATTGACAGTTCATATCAATGGCTGCGTTCGGGCGGTACTCAGACAGGCTATTCGAGATACTTTAGTATCTGATCTGATATGTTTTCGAACGAACGGGATAGGTAAGTTTAAGTACGTACCAGAAATTATTTTTTCGCAGATCTCTGTTGTGTCTTCAAAAACGTACGTTGTGTCCTTCCAATTGACAGATATCTTCATTTTGTTTATTTTTGCAACAATTTTTATAGGTATTTTTATGTTTAAAAGCTAAAAACAAACAAAAAAAAAAGCAAACAACTACTCAAGCGACACCCGAAAACCAAAAGTGAGCTGTAATCAGCTGTTCCTCAAATTGCGCATCGGATAGTTTAGTATCCCGAAAATTTTAGGATAGCTTTAAATTTGTTTTTGACAACAGCTGTTTTATCCATCAGCTGAATTTTCCTATGGGATTACAACAACACAAACCTATCCAATAGGCCCCCTCCTAACCTAACCTAACCTAACCTAACCTAACCTAACCTAACCTAACCTAACCTAACCTAACCTAACCTAACCTATCCGGATAGGTTTGGATTGCCACCCGAACGCGCCCAATAACATGAGATTTTTTATGTGTAAAAATCAACAGATTCAACGACATCTGTCAACGAAAATATTAAAGACACAAAAAACAGATGTTAACACACCCAAGTCGGGTACTCACATACTTTTTTGTGTTAATTTAATTTTAAACTCATTTAATTACCTAGCATGTAAGATGTGCGCACAAGGTAATGCCTCCAAAGCATCAGCTTCGATTCCAAAAACATCTCCACAAGCTCCACAATTCAGTCCTAAGGCTGCTTCAGTTTGAGTAGCTAGACGTGAATGGGTATTAAATTGATCCTCATCTCCCAAAGCTCGATATATTAAGGCTAAGCGAGTACGAATTTTCCTTACTAAGAGCTGAAAGATAAAATATTTTAAATATTAAAAGAATTATTCGTTTTTTGTTCATTTATTCAGACCTTAGCACCGATAGAGCTTGCTACCTCTAAGAGACGCGTGTTAAATTCTAAAGGACGGCAGTTGCATATTTTTTGCTGCAGTCTCAAAGCTTCCAAACACCTAGCAGCACCGTCCATTGCTTCCATTTGTGCCATACGATCACCTAGTGCTGCAGCAGTTCCCATAGCTTGTTCATATTGACGAAATGCCCTCTAAACAAAATAAAGAAAAATCTTTTAAACTGTCTAATAAACTTTTTATATCTAATTATAATAATAATGTATTTCACACACATCGATATCCATTTTTTTTCTATAAATATCACCCATAACACGTATACTGCGAGTATATGTTGCCTGATCCCCGGATATAAGGGCAAGTCGTGTAGCTTCCTATATTTAATTTTTTAAGACTTTAATAAATTATTGTTTAAATTATAAAAAAAAAAAACAAAAAAAACGATTCTAACTTACCGTGCAATAGTCATGGGCATCTCCTAGATCCCCTTGTTTTCGAAGGGCAGCTGCCATCCGAAGAAGTGCTGCTCGATGATGTGACGAATTTAAATCTCCAAGTTGCAATGACCTTGAAAGATCATATGCCTTTGAAGCATAAGTAGCACTCTTGTCATTGTCTTGTAGACGGCCAAATAATTCCGACAGAGCCACATAAACTTGCAATTCCAACGATGGATCACCGATTGATGTGGCGATTTTATGTGCTCCCTGTAGACCTTCTAAGGCCCTCGAAAAACCACCCATTTCTAAATAGACCTTAGCAACTGTCAGATGCACCAATCCACCTGTTTGACATTGTGTACCACATTCATTGTAGAGTGAATGACGTGCATAGCTCAGCGCACGTTCCAAACCTCCCAAACGTTCATGAGCTCGAGCCAAATTTAAATAAGTTTCTGCACGCATAGTTGGTGAGTCTAGCTCTTCGGATATGCCAAGTTGTCTATGACCAAATTCTATAGCTTCTCTATATTTACCCCAATCCATATGAGCTTGATAAAGATAGCCTAGAAGTGTAAATCTATCCTCTCGACGATTTGTCGATTTGAGAGCACTTCGCCATGTTCGAACTGCGGCATTTTGATTGTGCTGCTCATATAGTCGAAGGCCTCGTTCCATCTTAAAATGATTTCTTATATTAAAGTTTCAAATAATAATTCGTTCTTTTTTACTTAAATGTCTTTTCATTTTTCTTGTTAGTCAAATTTTTTACATTAGATTAATTTATTTAAGCTTTAGGGCCAGTTGTATAAAAATTTGATTCGTGGTTGAGGAACTTTAATTCACTGATTTTGTCGGATTAACTGAGGTTTAGCGATGGTTCAGGCATTTACTTGGCTATTATCACATACTTGAATCTTGAACCATCGTTTAACCTCAGTTAATCCGCCGAAATCGGTAAATTAAAATCCCTGAACCACGGATCAAAATTTGAACAATTGTACAAGTGGCCCTTAGAGTTATAAAAGTGTAATTTTAGGAATTTGTTTTGCGTTCACAGGCCGTTCTGAGAAAAAAAAACTACAAACTGGCAAGAAGTGAAAATATAGAAGAATGAATAAAAATAGTTCAAGTGTATCTATGTATTTTGTCAAAGTTCTCTGCGAAAAAATTCGTGAACAAGTACGAAATTTAACGCTCTTAGCATCAAACTTACAAAAGAACAGCAATGAAGATTGTTATTTCGAAAACAATTGAAATACTTGACCCATTGAATAAATTGGCAAAGTCATTAAGGTGTTTTAAAATTTAAAACTTTATTTTTATTTAATTTATTTACCTCTTAAATTCAATAATTAAGAACACTCTGAAAGACAAGTTTGGCAGCTAACGCTCTTAACGGCAAATTGATAAGACAGCTAATTTAATATACAATTTCTCAGCGACTTAACTTACCTTTCTTCTTGCTAAATACTGCTTTAAGCTCCTCTGACATGCCAAAAAGCAATTTATAACAGAATTCCTAGATCGCGAAAATCCGTGACGAGCCCACAACGATGTACCATCAGGACTTGACCCGTATCCAGCCAATCGCGAAAAACTCTCATCCAATTGACAAATGTCTACAAAAAGAGGGATTTTTTTTTTTATAGAATCTAAATGAATGAAAATCCTTGAAAATAACTCCACAATTATTATGCATATTACCAGTTGAATTTTCAAGTAAATAACGTGACCCATCTGGAGATGCTAGCAGGTGTGTTGCGGATAGGTTATGACTATGCGGTACGCTAAATGTGTTTTAATTGGTAATTTATTTTATTTTTTTTTGTTAAAAACTTTTTTTTTTTTTACCTAAGAAGATCTCTCGAAGCGATACTCTCCCATGACATGACTCCCTGAAATATAATTTTTTTCGATTCACTCTTTTCTTGTCGTATTGAAGTGTAGATTTCTCAGTTAAATTTTCACAAGAAGCTTTGCAGAACCCTGAAATTAGTAATTTTTTAAATTTCATGACAGGCCGGATCTGACAGTTTTAATACAAAAACGACTTATTCTAAAAACGCGTAAGTTTGGGTTCGATGTCGATCTTATATTTTTAAAGTGAAAATTGAAGAATAGGGAATGATTTCTGGGAACATTTAAAGAAAAAATTGTATGGTCAAAAAACTCTATCTTTTTGGATTCATAGTTAAAATCGAACTCGAAATTTTTATCAAACTTGACATTACAATGATATAGGGAAGACGAAAAAAGTGGGTCTCGCAATTCCGTCCATCTGTCTGTGTGTTCGCCTACAGCCTAAGTGCATGGTTCAATTTTATTAAAACTTGGTTTTTTGGACATTCCACAGATTTTTCTAAAAAAAAAAAAATCAATACATTTGAATGGGTATGGCCTACCTTTTGGTAAAAATAAAATTTCCGCAAAATGGTTTTAAATGGTAACTCCCACAAAAGCATTTATTTTATTTTCGTTTTTCTCTAAAGTGAATTAGCTGATTTTGATATTTTTTTATGAAGAATCTTTCAAAAAATTCAAATAGTGTAAACCAAAATTTAAAAAGATTTATTTTGGATTTAAAAAAAATTATTTTTTTTTGAAAACCAAATATTTCGAAAACGACTCGGTTGAATTTTACAAAACTTGGTACTGAGCGGTTTTTTAACATTATCGAGAATATTATGACCAAAAATTTTTCTTATTAGTCATAATTAACGGTACCTTTCATATAAATGTTAAAAAACCCGTCACCAGAAAATCTAAATTGTCTAGGAAACGACGTAAAGGATTTCGATAAAATTGTTCTAAATACTAATGTCTACGATTTACCAAAAAAACATAAGCCATTATTGGCAGTGCCTCTCATAAAACCATATTTTTTTTATTTTGGACTATTTCGATGCATAAACGATTTAAATTAAATTTTCGGCTATGCGAAAAATCGCCCAAAAACAAAACGATTCTTCATTTTACACTATTTGGGTGATTTTTCATAATGAAAGATCGCCCAAAAATTTTAATTGCAAAATCGTCGCGGCGCGGGTGTGTCGTACGTGACCGCACGCGCCGACCACGCCGCGCCGAATTTTTGGGCGATCTTGCATTCATTTTTTGGGTCTTCTTTCATTCAATAATTTTGGGCGATTTCTGATTTTTAGGTTTTGGGCGTTTTGTTTTTGGGCGATTTTTCGCATTGCCTAAATTTTCTTATAAAAAGCTTTTAAAAATTTGAAATCACTGCATATCAAAATTTTCAAGAGAAAAAAACAAATTTCATTTTTTTTTTGAAAATTCGATATTTCAAAAACAGGTTGTTGATTTTTTTCGAAATTTAATTTTTAATTCAACATAAATAATTACTAAAAAATTGTGCACCAAGTTATTTTTTTTAAATTTTTTAAAAAAATTTATGTATACAAATTTAATTAAAAAAAAAAACACTCCTAAGATTTTGAATATTTAATTTTCTCAAAAACTAAGATACGTAAAGAAATTTTTTTACGTCTCAAAACAATTAAAGAAGAGTATTTTAATTAATTGTGTACTTATAATAAACTCAATTCCTTAAATTCGAAAGAATCTTTTATTACCAGAGCAAGTTCGTGCGATCCAGTTGTTCATTTTATTTTGCGTCATAAACATAACAAAAAAAAACATGAATTTCTCTAAAACTAAAAAAGATTTTTACATATCTTGTTTTTGACTAAGAAATGATAAGGGCATTTTTTGTGGGTCGAGGTAGGCGACGGAGGCATCTTCGGTGCTAGTAAGAGGGCAGGGGCATGCTTGCACTGGCTCGGCTAAGCTCGACGACGAATATTTGGAAAAAACGCTGGGACTTAAGTAAACAAAATTTTGAAAAAAAAAAAAATGTATCCCAAAAAAAAATTTACTTTGAAATTTAATTTCTCAAAACTATTCATTAAAGTATTTATTTTAAAAACATATAAAAGAATGAAAGTAAATTCAAAAAATAAAATTTCAGGAAACAAACTCAGTTATATCTATACAAAAATAAAATGCACGACTGGGTCGCACTAACTTGCTCTTAAGTACGATCACACTATGGTTTTAAAGTCTGAATACATAAACCTATTCATCCGATTTAAAAAAAAAGGAGGATGGGATCCTTAAGTAAGTATCATACATGAGCTTAAATTGAAATATTATTAAAAACTAACATAGTTCGAAATTAATTAGTTAAAAAAATCTTCTTAAATTATTTTGAGAGCAAAGAAAGGTACAAGATTTCATTAACAAATCTTAGTCTTTGAGAAAAAAATTCAAAACCGTAAGAATTTTTTTTTTTTTTTAAATAATTTAAAAAAAAAATTGGTAAATTATATTTTAGCATTTATCAATGTGGTATTAAAAATTAAATTTCGAAAAACAAATCATTGCCCGTTTCCGGTAAAGATTGGATAATCCTGAATCTCAATTTTTGAAATTAAAAACAAATTTAAATTTTGATTAATAAAAAAAAAAACCAAGAGCTATTCAAATTTTCTACCAATTATGTTTTGACACCAGTAGTGTAGAAAATTGCTTCAAACAAAAAATTGATGGAATTTATCTATTTGTAGTCGTGGTATTCAAAAACGTTAAGTAAAAAAAAAAATACACTGAACGAAAAAATGCACGTATTTTGAGTATCCTTTGAGATAGCCCTTTTATATTTCCGGTTTAGGAGCAGTCATAAAGTGGGCCGTTTTAGGATTATCCAATCTTTACCGGACACCCTGTATAAGTATTCAGAACAAATTTTGATTAAAATCGTGGGAGTCGTTTTTGAGAAAACTTAGATTTTCTGTAACGTTTTTTAAACATTTATATGGAAGGTACCGTTAACTTTGACTTTAAGAAAAATCTGTGCTCGAAATATTTTAGATAATATTAAAAAAACATCTCGGTAACAAGTTTTGTAAAAATCAAACGAGTCGTTTTCGAAATATTAAGTTTTCAAAAAATTTTGAATTTTTTTTTAAATCCAAAAAAAAAAAAATTTTAATTTTGTTTTGAAAATTTTGGTATGCAACACTATGTGAGTTTTTTTTAGAAATTCCTCCATAAAAAAAAATTATCAAAATCAGCTGGTTCCTATTCGAAAAATAACGAAAATAAAAAATAGGTTTTATGGGAGAAACCATTTAAAACAACCATTTTTTCGAAAATTTTATTTTCGACAAATGGTAACCTTTACCAAACAAAATGTATTGATTTTTTTTTTTTTTTGAAAAATCTGTGAAGATTTTCCAAAAATGCTAAAAAAAAATATATAAAGGTACCAATATTTTTTGTCCTAAAAAAACAAAAAAACGTGTCGGGGGAATGTCCAAAAAACGCTAGAGGCTAGATACCAAGTTTTAATAGTTTAGGCTGTAGGCTAGACGAACACACTACAGACAAACGGACGGAACTGCGAGACCCACTTTTTATCTCTTCCCATAATAATATGTTAAGTTTGATCAAAATCTCGAGTTCGATATTTTTTTACGAATTCAAAACTTGCCAAAAAACGTGCGGTTAGTGTTGAATTATTAGCTTAATATAAAAATGTAGAACACGTATTTGATGATTGCAACTTAAATAAAACGTCGAAGATAATGCTTTAATTGTCTTATAAAATCGTCCTTTAACTTAGTATGAAAATGTAATATTTATGCCGATTATGAAATCCGCAAAACTCCATCCGCAGTGATTCGCAGTGTAGTGCTTTATTTTCTCTTCATCGATTTAACGTGGTAAGGAAAGAGAAAAGTGTAACTACTGCGAATCACTGCGGATCTACTATTGCGGATTCCATAATCGACATGATTAATGATTTGTCTTATTAAGAACAGTTTAAAAAAAAAAAACAAAGGCTAAAGGATATCTAGGATAGAAAATAAGAAAATAATAAAAGATTTAAAAATATTGTTCATATTGAAAATTAGCTTTCAATATGTCAAAATAATGCAAAATTCTTCTCTAAATATTACATTATACATTTATAGTATCTCTTTTTTCCTATCTCATTTCGTTTTTAATACTATTTTATTCAAAACTTTATTGCGATTTTTACAGATGAAGATAAAGATGAAAAAGAAAAGTGCCAAGGCTTTTGTGAGAGGTTATATAGGGCGATTGGTGGTGGACTGAACAGTATGATGACTTGAGAAGTATGTTAGATTAGGGAAAAAGTAAAAATCGAAGCGCAGGATCATAAGCAAGAAAACGCGAGAACACATTTTGGCGGGGAAAGTCCAGGACCATCAGCTGATTACTGCTCATAATAATTGGCCACGGTCTAGGTCAGGAGTTTGGGACTAGATTTTAAAATTGCAGTGTTTCAAGGACTCTGTAATTCACAATTATGTATATGTACGTACCTATAGTGACATATTTAATCTCAATCATTAAGGTATTTGCCATGTCCTTGAAGGCAATATCAGATGCACAACTTTGACCCAGAACACATATTTACGCGAAAACAATAAAACGATAATTGCATTGGTGAGTGAGGGGTTGAAATATAGTATATATGAAAGACTTTACCATTTGGTACTCACACTATATTTAAATTTAAGGAAATGTTTACATCTAACTGTACCACAAACTTGAAGTCAATGTGTGGTATCCTTTTAAAACAAACAACATTTTTTCTTTGACATATCAACAGATTTATACAAGACCTAAGAGTAAATGCAATCTACGTCAAAATTATTCTAGAGAGGTGCGGTTTGAGTAGTTGTGATGGGCATTTGGTCCCATTTTGTTTCCATAATAATTCCTTTCATTCATAATTCATACAAAAAAATGTGTCCAAAAGCACCACCACCAACCACCATACTACACAAATTGTTTGGATATACCTACATTAGGTATGTGAGTTGTGGACAAAGCCTTGGAGGCTGAACATCGAACATAATATCACTTTTTACTTCATATCAGCATCAGAGTCTGCCCTACAAAAAATAGGTTAAATAATTGAACATATGATTTTGGTGTATACACATCAGGGCTTACAAAATTGTAAGAGGGATATCTGGGATACAGGGGTCTCTCAAAAAAAAAAAAAAAAGAAGATATTTTTCTATAAAACTCACAGGAAAATCAAAACTGAAAAATGTGCTTTAAGAATGATATTCTACTTACACTAAAAATAAATCGAATTTAAGGAAGAATTATAAATATTCCCACAACACAAATTTTATTGCTTAAAACAATCAAACGCGGAATATAAAAAAAAAAAAACTTTATAACCCTTAAAAAACTTCAAAAACACCAAATTAATTTCAACATCCTTTTTGTGGTTTTCCACAATAACAATAACAATAAATGACTTAAATTTAACTAACTAGCACAACCAAGTTTTTAATTTCGTTTTTTTTTCGGTCTAAATTTAAAATATATTTTTTCTTAAGATATGCAATTTGAATTGAATTGTGTTCCCGTCCGTGTTTTTATATCGATAGTAAAATTTCGAATCGTTTTTAAAATTATTTCTATAGCTATACTTTTCATAATTTTTGTATTTTATTTTCTTATATGGAAAATCCAACAAGAGACGAGAACTATGTATGTTAAAGCTATGGATGCGAACTGAAGACGATTTATAGAATTTTGGAAACAAATGCACAATAGATACATACTCATATTAAGAGGAAAAAAAAAGCTATAAGGAACTAACAACAACACAAAGAATTTTCGTCCTTTAAACGATGAGAGGAGAAAATCAACCCACAGGATGATGATAAAAACGTTTCTTTCTTACGTGTGTATTTTTTTTTACTTTCAGTTTTTACTCACGGAAAATTGACACAAAAAGAGGATTTTACAATTCACAACTTGGAGTATAATGAAGTTCCAGATGACTTATTTCTTCTGATGAGAAAATTTGAATCCTTTTTCTTCTTGAACGGATGGACATCGTTTACACCTCTATCAAGAGATGGAAGGAAACAAGATGCTCTCAATGTCAACGTTTGAACTGCAACGGATATGAGCAGTGTTGCCATCAGAATTTCATATTGTAATTTGAAATTTTGTTGTCAATTATTGACTTCGTTAAATATATCCATAACCCTTTCTTGATTTTCAAATTAGAAATAACTATTTTTCATTAAACTTTTTTATTGTGCTTTTAGTCCAGTCAACAAAGGAAAAAATATGCCTTCACCTGGAAATAAATCCAAGTTTTGAAACTTGGCACACGTATTAAGAGAAGCCTGATGATAAAGTGTGAAAAAATGCAATAGTTTTTGCATTGAAAAAGCTGTCGATAAGGAAAAGTGAAACGCACGTCTTCAATACAAGTGATAGTATTTATTTAACTAAAGAGTGATTAGAGCTTATGATTAATTAGTTACATAGCTGGAATTTAGTATATACAATTTTAGCGGGATTTAAACTTGACGAAGCGTCATTACTAAAATTATTTTATTGGAAATGTTGTAGAATTCATTTTAATTTATAAGGATAAGTTTACATTTGTTAAAGTTTTAGTTCAAATTTTTTTTATGAAGTATGAGAATGAATTAAACAAAGTGTATAAAAGTCCCCATGAATCTGGGGCGAGATCTAGCGGCAGGAAGGTGTAACATGTCGTCTTTTTCGGTTTTTCGTGTTTATCTCAGAAAATGTTTGTTCTTTTAAAAAATAATCTGAGACAAAAAAAATAGCTTATAAAATTCTCTACCAAAATTAATATGACCAAATTTTTGATATCTGTCATAGTTATAAAGTTATTTGGCGCCTAAAATTGGTATTTGTTTAATTTCTTAAAAACAGCTACATTTTATATAGTTAAAGCCGGTAGCAAATTTTGGCAGTGGGGGTATAACCCAAATTCATATATTAACATGTATGTTTAGGTACAGGCGTTATTATACCAAATTCAATCGTCTGGCAGGTTTTTTTTCAGCCGGGGGTGAGGGTGGGCGTTCGAAAACGTCTAGTATTTTTAATCAGTGCACAATCCTTTATTTTTTTATATACAGGGTGATTCGCATAAGGTGTGACAAAACACTAGAGCTTAGATACAGGTTGGGTCGAGACAAAAAAAAATCGTATAGGAGGGGGTCTATTCCCCCCCCCCCCCGTTTACTCTGAAGGGTCAATTTAAAAAAAAAAAATTGACTAAAAACAAAAAAAAAATAAAACAAAAAAAACAACGGTAACTCTTACAATGTCATGCTTAACAATTTTGTAGAGTCCAACTTTTCTTCTTTTAGATTGTTTGAAAATAAAGTTGTTTTGTTTTTGATTGAAGTCGAATTTAAGGAATACTTACTTTTGTTATTTTCAATTTTCTCAAAAACTAGAAGACATTTTGACATCTGGTTTTTAGTATTTGACTAAAATTTATAGGAGCATATTAATATTAGACACAAACATACAACTTAATTACGCAAGTTTTTTTTAACAAAATCAGTTTGAACACATTTTTTTCATTTTTTTTTTTTAATTTTGAATTTGAAAATTTACTTTTCAAAAAATCTTTACTAAAATAAACAACAGATGCCAAATAACTTTATAAATATGACAGATATGAAAAATTTGGTCATAATCTATTTTATAGAGAATTTTCTAAACTATTTTTTTGTCTCAGATTATTTTTTGGAAGGACAAATAGTTTCTAAGATAAATACGAAAAACCGAAAAAGACGGCATGTTACACTTTCATGCCGCTAGAGCTCGCCTCGGATTCATGGGGACTTTTGTAAACTTAATCTTTAGGCCTCTCTTAATAAGTGTGCCCAGTTTCAAAACTGTTGGATTTTTTCCAGGTATCAGGAATTCAATAAACCTACTTATGTGTTTTCATGTGCGTAAATAAGAGTTTTGCATATTATAATTAGGTAAAAACTGAAGACCATTTCTGAAAGAAATATGAACAAAATAAGTTTTCTTTTGCTCTCATAAGGTAACGCTGCCGGATGAACATGAACCAGGAATTCTCTTTTACTATGTGAGAGAAAATGAAAAAGCATGCGCGGGAAATTTCAATCTTCCTGTGGTGATGCACTTTTTTTTTGTAAATTTCTTCTCAGGAGTATGAATGAGAACAAAATATGGAATGTAATAAAAGGTTCATCATTGTCGTCTTTGTCAAACAAAAAATTGTAGTACCTAAATCCTGTCGAAATACTGCAATACCTACAGATAACCTATGAGCCAAGAACCAACCTTACGTATGGGGTAGTCTACCAGCATTTTCCATCAGGCGGAAGTTAACGCCATAGGAAAATGTGCAGACCGTAATCTCGAAAGGAACTACCATAACCAAAACATTGCTATCATGTCAGACAGCCAAGCTGCACTTAAAGCACTAAACTCATACGCCATCAGTTCTTAACTGGTATGGGACTGTATGTGCAGACTATAGAAGTGGGCAAAAACAACAATGTAACACTTTGTTGAGTTGCAGCCGTGGCATGATGGTTAGTGCAATGGACTGTCATGCCGGAGGTCTAAGTTCGATCCCCAGCCTCATCTAACTAATAATAATACAAAAAAAAAAGCTACTGCCTCTGGCGAGGAATTGACAGAACCTCCAAGAGTATCTTTTGTCATAGAAGTGCCACTCACGTTAGCCGTTCGGATTCGACGATAAACTGTAGGTCCCCACCATTTCTGCAGAAACACACAGCACAGGAATGGTTGAGAGTTGTAAGCTGGGCTCACATGCAGATTCTACAACACCCAAGAGGAGACACCGGACCACATTTTAGGCAATTGTAAAGCACTTTTGCATCAAAGACACTTGTTTTCTGGGACGTCACCAGATAGAAGAGAGTGAATTACCCTCCTTGAAAATACTCCAAATACCTACTAAAGTTCCTCAAAAAAAAAAAAAAAAAAAACAAATTGGGAGGTTGAGCTGTAAATGAGCAAGCTCATCTGGCTCTAAATGGGAACACAATAGATCTTAAGGTCGCCAGTGCATTTATAAACCCCAAATTATTCATTCATTCACAAATAACACTAATTTAATACCTGACCATTATCTAATCAAATATGATCTATTGAGCTGGCCATCGAGCTTGGCCGACGAATTCTAATTAATGTTTTCAAATCTTAAGGAAAGTTATATACCTTCCAATGGGCAAAAAAAATTGATTTTTCTCGAGAAAAAAATCAATTTATCAGATCTGGATTTTGCGGCAGATCTACCCCTCCTTTTATTAACACCAATCTGTACACCAGTACAATTATTGGCAGCTACCAGTTTGACAACATAATGACACGAATATACACTAATCCTATGACAAAAAAAAAATAAATCTGAAATCGTACTCCATTCGCCACGAAAAAAATCGAATTTTAGGCAGAAATCTGAATTTACCAAAGGAAAACCCCATTAATCGAGCCCTCATCCCTCAAGTTACAAAAAAAGTTGCGTTCGCGTAAAGTCCGAAACTACCCGAAACTACCATTTTCTACCAGATTTAGTCCAAATCTGTTCACGGATGCACATTTCGGGTAGTTTTGGGTAGAAGAGAGCGCTCCCGAAAGAGTAAATTATTTTCCCTTCTTGTCAGATTTTACCCGACAAATTTCTTCAGACAGAAAATGGTAAGTTCGGTGTTCTGTCAAAAAGCTAGTAGGAAGTAAAAAAAAATAACAACAAAAATAAAAAATGGCTGCTGTTTGTTTATTTTGAGTTTTAGATTGTTTTTTGTTAGAAGTGAATATTTTTCTTTGTTTTCATCTTGAATTTTTTGATAAACCACCGAAAAAATTTGAAAAGAAGTGTTGTTCAATTTAATTTGTTTACTTCAATTTTAATTAAGACTTTCGGTAAATGTATTCCAATGTTGTCGTTTTGTTTACATTTTCTTTTGTTTACTTTTTAGTGACGTTTAAAATCTGGCAGACATTTTTGGTTCAAGGCATTCGTGTACTTTTGGACTGTTTCTATTCTCTTTGAGAGAGAAAAGTACACGAACGAACCTAAAGTAAAAACCCTTTTCTAGTCTGAAAATTATTATAAACACAAATAACGAACCCATACCCATAGGCCGGCATGTCATGAATCAATACAAAACGAAGTATTGAATAAATTAAAATAGTCCATTGAAATGTTACAAATTTTTGACCGAACCTTGCATTTTGTACAGGACAAATTTTTTTTTTTGATGGATCTGTAGGAGGGATCGGTGTAAGTGTAAAATCGAATTTTCGGGACAATTTCTGAAAAATTGACTTAAAATGGAAAAACAAATTATTAAAAATTAAAGAAAGTATGTACCTACATACAATGGTATGCTATAGCTTTGTTTAAAGATTCTTTTTTTTAAATAAAGTTCTTTAAATGAACCGTTTTTGAGAAACTAAATTTCAAAGTCAATATTTTTGTAAAAGTAAATAAAAGAATGGTATACCTATTTATTTTCAACAAATTTATAGCGCACTATTGTAAGTACTTTCTTTGATATTTTTTTTCCAGAAATTGCCCCTCCCCGCCTCAGGGGAAAAAAATATGAAAAATTTTACGTAATTAAGTACTTATTTTGTTTTCAAAATTCAATACTATTATTTTACAAACTGGATGCCTAAAGGTCTTTTAGTTTTTGAGAAAATTAAAAATTACGAAATCTAATTTACTATTTAATTAGTAGAAATAGGATCTTTGGAGCAACAAATCAACGTCAAATTTAAGGAAAACTTACTGTTGTTATTTTTAATTTTTTGAAATCTGGCTTAAGTGTTTGACTGGAAATAAATCGGAGCATATCGAATATTAAAAACAAAAAAAAAAAAAAAATAACGTAAAATTTTGAACCAAATCAGTTTGAACAGAGTTTTTTAATTTTTTTTCTTCAAAAATTTAAGTTTGAAAATAAATTTTTTTAAATCCGTTCACTAAAAAAACTTAATATAAAAAAAAAACAGAGATTTCTGGCCTTACAAAAAAGTATAGTATGCCGTTACCGTTGTTTTTTAATATTTTTTTTCTGTATTAAGTCAATTCGTTTATAAAATTGTCCCCCCCCCCCTTGTTACTTTTTAATTTTCTCAAAAACTAAAAGACATTTTTATCATCCGGTTTTCTGTTTTTGACTAAAAACTAATATGATAAAAATAAAACATTAAAATTTTTTAAACGTAAAATAAAAAAAAAAAAGCTCTGAAATTTTTTTTTTCTTTTTTTTTCTAATTTTTAAGTTTGAAAAGTAATATTTCAAAAATTATTCTCGGCACGAGTACGATAACTTTGGCGCCAAAAATTGATAACGGTTTTTTATAGAGGGGCCAAAAACAAGTATTTCTTACTATGGGAGGGGGGCCTATCTTAGATAATTATTCTACAGAATTATAAGAAAATACATATGTCAAATTTAAAAAATATTCAAATCAAAAAGTCAGTAGATCAACACCCGCAAAATCACCGATTGAATTATAGAAACTACCGGATGCATAAAATCAAATAACTATCAACAATTGCGATAGTGGGGAAACACATTGATTTCGATGGTATAAATCATACTAATAAGCAATAATGCAGGCTAAAGTATATTGATAAGCTCACCTGTTAGTTTTGTGCTTAATTTTGTCTACTATTATAGCTAAGAGGTACTCGACCGTTTCTTTTTTTTACCTGAATCTTCTACGAAAATCGACGTCGTCTCGTCCCATTCCGAAAAATTATAACGTCCATTTCTTATTACCTTTTTCTTCCTTGAAAATGATTCGAATAGGCCATTTGCATTTTTTTCTTCAACAATAAAATCGTCGATATTTTCAAAGAAGTCCACAACAAAGAAGTTTTGACATTAAATTTATTTATTCCAAAGAATAATTCCTTATTCTGCTCTTGAATGAGCAGATAACTTTATTCCACTGATAAAAGATTTATTCCTAGGAATAGTTATTTTTGATTATTGAAAAACTGATTTTAAGTCTATCTGAAGAATAAGTTCTAACTGAAAGCTTAAATTTCTATTGAAAAATTGGCCCTTAAATTGAAGAACATATTTCTGGCTTTAAAAACCCGGTATAGGACTTCATTGTACCTAAGTGCTGACGTTGTTTTTTAATAATTTTTTTTTTATTTTAAGTCATTTTGTTCTAAAATTTCCCCTACCTCCTAAACGGGGAGAGAGAGACCCCACCTCCAACGGTAAAAAATGTTTGTTTTTGATCCCTCTACAAAAAACCGTTATCAATTTTTGGCGCCAAAGCTATCGTATTCTCCCCTTATTCTCTAAAACTGATTTATTAAAAAAATAAAATAAAAGAAGAAATTTCTGTTTGAAAATAATAATAACGCGTGCAACTAGAAACTACGGCTTTGGCAATCTGAACTGAATTATTTTCCAATGAAAATTAAGTCCTAAATATTTTTCAAATAAACCGTTTTCAAAATATTCTTTCATTAAATGTCTTTTTCATCCCTAATATAGATACGTAGGTAGATAGATACTGACTCAGTAAAAATTTGTGAATACCTCATCGATTTTTCTATTGACATTTTTTTAAAACAAATTATCCTATCATTTAGTGAAACCGGTAACGGTAAATCAATAATATACTACTCATACCTACCTATCTTTACCTTCAAAATACCTACTAAGAATTGCTTTTTATCTTTCCAACCATTTAGAAAAATATTATATACCTAAGTTAGGTGTATCTTCGATGATTGTAAGCATTCTGAACGAATTATTTATAAATAAATATTTTTACAAATAAAATATTTTTATAAATAAATATGTAAGCATTGAATGAAAATCGATAAAAATTTTGTTTCTTTGTTTTGGATATTAAAAAAAAAGTCGCACTTATAAAAAGGTCGTGGCTTAGTCGCACAGACGAAAAAAAAGTTGCAAAGCGCGAATAAAGTCGCCGAGCGGTAACCCTGTTACGGCGGTATTACTTACGATTATTGTTTTACATAATAAGGCCGTGTGTGAATTCGGTTAAAATCGCGTTAAATTTTATCCAAAGATTAATTTTTGACACTAGTGAGGTGAATCTGTACGTAGAATTGTCAAATTTTAATGTCGGATAAAATTTAATCGCAATTTTAAACGAATTCGCACACGGCCTAAGTGCCCAGCAGAGCTTTGGCCAGGCGGAGAGTGTTAAGTCACACGGTCTATGTAAACAGCCTGTGTAAGCAACTCTTCTTTCATATTGGGCTTTTCCAGAATCTACCCGTCTTTTCCTTAAACACAAACACAAATCCATTACCTCAGGGATGGAATGTTCTTTAATGGAAACATACTAGGGCTCTTAAATAATCATGTGTGCTTGTTTCGGTGATATGTTCAGAAATAAATACTTACTTTTAATGAAAATTTAGTACTGAAATCATATTTTCCAGTAGTACATTCAAAACATACTTCCTTTTTATCAATATAATAGAGAAACCAGCATCTAAAGATGAAATGTAGATTGTAAATTATTAAATCTTTGATTTATTTGAATGTCAAACAAACTATAACAGTAATAATTTTTATTCTAGCTCACATCTCTTTAAATAAACATTTCATAACTAATAAAAATTTGCGCAAATTAAAAACGTACAAAATCAAATTTAGTAACAAGAAAATAATTTCCTCATATAAAGGGCGCTTAAAGGGGCCTTGGACCTTACACTCATAAAAAAAAAAACAAATGCGTCCCTATGTATAGAAAAGTTTGATCATGTATTTTATATAAATTTATGTGGAAGATTAGGCGTAATGATCAGTGAAAATGATACAATTAATTAAAACAAACTAATTCATTCGTTTCCCGACGTTTCTCCGGTTATTTTCCGGCTTCTTCCTTCAGTTTATTATATTTATGTTTTTCTTGGAAAAAAGTACTTTAGTTTTTGTTTGGCACTTAAATACTACAGAATCGAAAATTTTTCAATTGGGCAACTATTTATTTAGTGAATTATCAATTTTGTGATTGAAAAAGTAACCGAGCAAACGGAGTAAAAAGCTGAGCGCAACCAACTTCATACAGTTTTCATGCAATTTGACAGATATGACAATTCAGTGCTCAGGTGTGTTTCATAGTTAAATCGAGGTGCTCTGAGCACACTCTGCACAGTTTATTCCGTTCGCTCAGGCTCGCTCAGTGCTCTGTTCTGCTCTGAACAAACTCTGTTTTTGGTTGAGTTCAGACGTTTGGTGGAACTTCAGAATTGACAACTTCGTGATTTAGCGCGTTTATCATCTTCGATAGATAGTTTTACTTTATTTTTTTTTTCAATAAAGTCTTAGC
The DNA here is from genome assembly GCA_947049315.1 of Epistrophella euchroma. NCBI lineage: Eukaryota > Metazoa > Arthropoda > Insecta > Diptera > Syrphidae > Epistrophella > Epistrophella euchroma. Next base: position 5,243,068 of record OX346249.1, on the reverse strand, counting down.
AACAAAATTCTTATTTCTTTTTTTTTCCTCCAAAATACACAGCAATAACCGAGTAATGTACTTCTTTGGACTTTAAAGGAATGCATAACACGCCGACTTCACAGGACATACAGATGTCCAACATCCAAACCACAATTCAATCAACAATCAGCTTATTTTTTCGCACTGGGCACTTTTGTCATGTCGTTAGTTTTGTTAGTAAGTTCCACTAATAAGTCAGGAGCCCTACTCTGTATTTCGTTCCGAAAGCCATTCCTATTCGAAAATGTTTTTCGTTACGCTTTTGAATTGGTACTCTGTAAAACTTTCAAAATTCAAAAAATAATACTTAATACTATTCCCACTTACGGATTGTTTTTCGAGTCTCAAATTATTTCTTTTGAGATCTGTCAAATTAAGAAATCAAAACAAGGCGGATAAAAACAAATTATAATTTTTAAAGAAATAATTTAAATTCCACTTTCGGAACTGCCAATCCGAAAGTAGTAGATTTCATTCCGCTTTAGAAATATAGAGTACAAAATATTCTTTTTCGGGAAATTTCACTTTCGGAACGAATTACAGAGTAGGGCCCCAGAGCAAGAGAAACACAAAAATTCCTTTCAGCACTACTTCTACCTCTGTCACACATATGAAACGTCAAATCTCATCGTCAAGCTTTGAACAGCGCTCATGTCTTGTTCAAAAAGTAGTTTTCTTACATGTTCATGACATGGACGTGGATTTTTGTGCCTCCATTGGATTTTTTGTAGACATGTTTAGTTCATAATCCTGACATAGTTCATGTCCACTGGAGGCGGCATGTTATGATACACCTGTTAAAATAACTTAAAAACAAGAAACAAGATCCACTTTTGTAAGATATATAAGTTAAATTAATTTATTATTGAATTGAATTCAAGTACACATTTTAATTTATTTTTTATTTTTTTTTTTTAATAATGCTATTCTTTTTTTAGTTTCTGTATATACTACACGCAATAATTGTCTATATTGTTGTGTTGAGATGTGATATAATTTTTAGTTATTTTTTCAGTTTTTTTTTTTTTTAATTTTTATTTTAATTAAAATTTTTCTTACGAAGTTCTAGGAGGGTCTTTTCTATTTCCTTATCTATGCTTATTTATCGTCATATTTTCTAAGTTACTTTTATTTGTGTTTTTTTTTATTTTTAATTTAAAATATATAAAACTTTTGTTGTGTATTTTTTTTTCTTACACAAAATAATTTTTTTAATTTTTTTTACAATTCATAGTTTTTTTTTGTAGTTGATACAGTATTTTTTTCATTAAATGATTATATATATATAGACATAAATATATATATATATGTATGTAATTTCTAAGTTTGTAGTTGAGTTCTTTCACAATAATATTGTTGATTGGTTGGTTAAGGTTCCATTTTTTGTCTTGTTTTTCTTTTTCTTTGTGATAAAATAGTTCTGTGGTTTGATTTTTTTTTTTGTTTTTACGATACATAATATAATTTTACTTAATTCTAATTAGACTTTAGTTCAGAGGCTTACATAAACTAATTACACATTATGTATATTACTTTTTTGCACCAACATTTTACTTCTATTTACCTTAATTTTGTTTGTTTTTTTAGTTCACTTTTGTTTCATATTATTTATTTATGAATTTTTGTTTTTCATTTAATGACTGCCGCAGAATCTCATAGTTTTTTTTGTTTTGTTCTGTTATTAAAATAAAATTTTCTTATATTATGTTTATATGGATATAAACATTTATATTTACATTAATAAACATTTCATATACTATACAGTCATTTTTGTATATAAATATATGATAGATGTAAGTATACGTGTACATACCAATAATGTAGTTTTTTTTTTTTTTTTATTTTTAACTTAAATCTTTGTTAGTACATAATTCCTTTTATCTTCTTATTTTTCGTTTTACTTTTTTCTTAACATGGCTTCTGAACATTTTTTTTTTTAAATTATTATTATTGTTTTTTGTTTTTCACCTTATTATAAATTTTTAAATTAATTTACAGTAATAGCAGCAGAAAGCTGTCATGGTTTTTATTTTTAAATCAAACAATGTGGAAGTGTTTGTTTTCGGTGTATATGTGTTACAAAACATTTCTTCTGGATTTTATGGTTTTAAAAATAAAAGGGCTCAAATAGTTAAACAATTTGATATTTGCTTATTTTCTTAAACAGTTTCTTTTTTTTTTTTTGTTACAGTTATTATTTTGTTTAAGTATTGGTTCATAGATATTTGTCAACTGTTGTGTTATCACATTTTTTGTTTTTTTTTTTAGTCACTTTTAACTTTTTTTTTATATAAAAAATTATTCTATCTTGCCTCCGTAGTGTTTAAAAAAAAATATTTGAAGGTAAACTTAGTAACTCGCTGTGTATTTTTGTTTTTTTTTTAAGACGGATTCGCCGACTGAGCAAAAATATTCAAAAAGTTGCTTTTATTCAATTAATAAATATAAAGCAGAAGTTTTCCACTTTTTCAATGATATTTTTTTTGTTATATAAATGACTGAATAATAATTATATATAGATGGCATCATCCACCAATACATTTTTTTCCATTAATGTATTTAATTTTTTTCTTTATTTCTTTTTGTTTGTCTTTCATTTAATTTTCTATTTTCTATACAAATTTTTAATTTTTTTTTTTTAATAAAAGTCAAGATGCAACAAAAAATTATAAAGACATCTTTCAACTTTACTAATTGTTTCTGGTTAATTTATATATAGGGTATTTTTGAATAATTTAAAGACATTTCTTCCTTGCACATTTCATTGATTTAAGTCAGTAGGCAGATTTCCATGTGTATCTAATTTATTAAAAAAAAGTTTTTCGATTGGTCATCGAATGACAAATAGAAAAATCACTTTTGGTATTGAATCAGAATCAAAGTCAGGCATTCACAAACTTATCCAAGGGTTCGGATAAAAAAGCAAAACATGAGCTGCTCTATAAATACTGACACATTTTTCTTTGTTTCATTTAAGCAACGTTCTCTAATCGCAGAATTAGAGACTTGAAACAATACAAAGGACGATGACACTGTTGAACTAAACTAAGCAACCAGTGAAGCAGTAAGTTCTCTAGCTAAATTGCTGAATAGTGCACAAATAAAATATGTTCACGTTATGAGACAACTGATTTTATGAGGCAAACATGTTCGAATTGCTTTTACACTTGAGATGTATTGGCACTTAGATAAAGTTAAAAAAAAAATTGTATCACTGATTTTTTTTTTTTTTTTTTTGAAGAGGTAGCTTAAAATGGTAGAACTATATGTGTTAAGTTAAAATTGAATAAGAGCAAAACTTTAGCCCTTAGACAAACAATGGTAAAGAAAAAAGTATTTGAATTTTGCAAAGAACTCGCACCATTTTTATTTGGGCCGTGATTTACGGACACCCTGTGTGTAAGGTCCAAGGGAAAAACCCAGTCTAGGGCAAATATAGAGCCTAATTTTTATTAATGCAAAGATAGGTAGGTACTCTTGGCTTTAACCGCGATGGTTGCTGAAACTCTATTATTATTAGACATAAGGAGAAAGCCAGTCGACGAAACATACGTTTTGCAGATGTGAAGAAATAATCACTGTGAATACCTTAGACATTAGGAAGGAGAAAACGAGCCAACGAAACTTCCGTTTTGCAGATATGAAGAAACAATTACTGTGAATATCTTACAATATCTGCTAAATGCCACGTTTTTTGATATTTAATGCGTTATAGCTTTTGAGCGATTGATTTTATCAATATTAATATAATTTATTTTTAAATAGTTTTTGATTTTGAAAATATGTTTTTTTCTTTTCTATTAATAGAAACTTTTTTGAAACTTTTTTTTTTTTCAATCAATAATAAAGTTATGTATCACAATAAATTTATCTGAAATGCAACACAAAAATCTTTTGATATGTGTTTTTAAAAAAATAAAAGAAAATAAAAATAAAAACAAGATAATTAAAAATATTCATCCCTACCACAAATTCACTCATAAATCGATAATTTAAATGGATTTTATGATATTATTATTCAAGATTTCTAATATGAGTATGTGTGTTGTAGTTCGAATATCTCGCAAAGTCTTAACCCAGCGAAATTGTGTAACCTAAATTAAGATGCATTTATATATTTAAATGGAAATGAAATATTATCACTTTTAAATAGATAACAGCAAAAAATACAGTAATTCCCAGCCGGTATGGGTAGGGCAAATGGGGATTGCCCCTACCGTGGGAGCGTGAACTGAACACAAATTAAATTGTGAATTTTTAATGCAAGAACAAATTTTGAATATTTTTTTTGTAACATTTTTTTATCGCTAATGATCCCTACAAATCATGCCATGAGAATAAATCAATACGGATTAGAGTAAAAATAACAGAGTTATATACACATGTCTTTTGTCCTCATTGGTTTATTTTTACAGTATATCCTGTCTCCTTTCTTTACATTAATTAATACAATTAAAAACTAAATAACCATCTACCCGCCAAAAAAACTCAATTTTGGGATCATGAAATCTGATTTGAAAATATCTCGTATTTTTATAATGCATTTTTATAATGATAATGGGTCAATTCCGATTCACATTGATTTTGAAGCAAGAAAGATTAAGGTGGATCAATTAAAATTTGATCTTCCTTAGGTTTTGTCTCATTGAAAATTCACTTTTCTGGGTTGCATGGTATTAGAACTACAACGACAATGATAACAATATATAGTTATAATAAAATTTGATAAAATTAAAATTGAATTTGTAAAAGGGCTAATTGAAAATTATAAAACACGATTATACTATTTATAATGATTTAGAAATTTAATAATTTTCTTAAAAAAAAAAAAAAAAAAAAAAAATACAAATCTTAACCAAAAAATATATACAATTTGTCCCTCTGCAAATTAAAAACAAAAAAAAATAAAAAAATAATAATTAAGTCAACGAAAAACATAGAACACAATTTGAATTGGTTAAATACTAATATTATAATAACAGCAATAATCTAATATCACACACTTAACGGCAAGATAGAGCATTTTGAACAAAAAAAAAAAAAATATTATCATAGTCGATTTTACAGTAATCATCATCAAATGTATGAATAAGTCACTCCTATCACAAAAAAAAAAATAACTAAGACACCCGAAAAGCCCACCACAAAATTTCTATTAAAAGGAATATGTGGCAATTTGTTATCTGATTCTAATTGCGATTGATTTTATTTTGATTTGAAATTATAAAATTATTTTAATGTTATAATTATATTCTGCTGTCAAAATATTACTGTAAATCAGTTTGAAGAAAAGCAAAAATATTGAAAAGCAATCAAAAACCTAGTTTTAATATCATTCTCCTCCTCCGCATCCTCCTCCGGGATTGTTGTATTTTCTTCTATGTCTTTTGTTATTGTATGCGGTTCAATTTAGCTCGAGAAGATTTTCCGGTAAGTATGATTTTAAATTTGACGGTGTTCCACGCTCAGTCGTTCCGTCTAATGGTGTCCATAAGCTTGCTGATGTATTAGCTGTCTGCTGCCATACAGATCCATTGCCCCAAGCATCGGTTCCTATTTTATTTTTAAGTTGTTTTCATCCAGAATTATTTAATTATATTTTGTTTGTTTGATTTTTTTTTTTTGTTAAATAAATTTGTACTTTAATAAATTGCATGGTTCATTCATTATGGAGATATATCATCGGCTGGGTAAGAAAACTGACGGCAATTATCAAATATCGTCACTTTTTTTGGTATTTCTGTTACAAATATCAAAACGACACAAGTGATCTCTGAGAGAGAAATATTGAACCAGAGTCTTTTTCGAGCACAGAATTTGTACTTTTAGTGCATAAAACCGCTTTTTTAACTCAAACCACATACATTTGTTAACCTGTTGCCGTTTTTTTTTCCCAACAGACGATATATGTTTTTTTATATGTATAATATGAAGAGATAGATATGCACATAGTGAGATCGAAAATATTACGAAATGGATGTTATAGAGCAGAATTTAATTCTTATTTTTTACTAATTCCATTTTGAATGTATATGAATATAATATCTATTATATTTATACATATGTATGCAGCAAAAACAAAAACAAGATACAAAGTTTGAAATAAAAATAGAAATTATAAATCAACAAGTCATGTTTTATTTGAATAATATTTTTTTTTTGTAATTTTCTAAAGACAAAACGCTGTTTCTGGTATTTTTTTTTTGTTGTTATTCATTTTTTCATGTGCACTCGTATGATGTACACGCTCAATATAAAAGTGCCCGAGATACTCATGGTCACTTAAGAAAAATATTCAGCCTTTTTTAAGAGTTTAACCCTAATTGTTCGCCCGGATTTTTAAAAGCTATTGTGAGTTTTGCCCTGTCCGACCGAAATTTCCATTTTCGGCCTTTTTGTTCTCTGGATCGCCTACTAAAAATAAGTGAAAATTTAAGCTGTTAATAGCATTACATTCCGCCCGAAATTAATTTTTGTTCGAATGAAACGCTAAATATGAAAACAAACTTTGATTCCTAGAAAAAAATAAAATTATTTTATTTTTTTTTATTAATTTATATTTCACCCTGTTATTTCTCTTTGAAAGGCAGCTATGTCAATTTTATGGAAAATAAATAATTCGATTTTCGCCAAACGGTAGCACAGCCTTTGCAGACTGGTGTGGGAGCAGAGCTGCGAAAACCATTTTAATTAAATTAGTTTCGCCCTTGTTCGCTTTAGGCAATAACCCAAAGGCTAAGATGGTCGAAAATGAGTTATCGTATTTAATACGATCCGCCACGATTTCTGGAATAGGCCTACTGAATTACAGAATCTTATACTCGTGAAGTGATAAAGTGAAAAGTTGCTGTGAAAACAGAAATAATATTTTTTTATCACTTCACATCTTCACAGAACGAGAATTGACCCCCGGAGACGATTTGACTGGACTATATAGGTAAAAAGAAAAGTAAATTAAAAAAATTACACTAAACGAAAATACATTACAATATACAAACTGTTATTAATTATTCTACCATTTGTTCGTGTGAAAGTTTGTATTCTGCTATTTGTGTGTGAGAACGAGAGACGATTTGCTTTTAAATTAAACTTGAAAGAAAGGAGATCTAGGATTTCAGTCCAAATCTTCACATTTATCCATATTTTTAAAATGCGAGATTTCGTAGAAAACGCAATGAAAAATTTTGCTGAAGCGATCTTTTCACAAAATCTTAATTTTGATGTTGTGAGCACCAATTTGAGATCTCGAAAGTTTTCAGCTGAAATAGACAAAATCCTCAAAATTTATGTAGCCAATATCGACAAACCTAAAAAAAATCCGATCTATGTGCTGCGGTGGCACGATTTCCTTACTTGATTCACCATTTACACATCTTATTTTTTCTTACGTAATTTTGTCCCAGGCAAAACAAAAATACTCATCTAATAAAATAAATTCTTCCTCCTAGTGACATTTTTTTTTTAACAGCTAAATTTCGATTGGAATGCGTTCAGCGTAATTTACGTATCTACATTATTTATTTAAAAACAGTAAAATTACGCAAAAAGGTGTTAGACAACAAGTGATAGCATTCAATGTAACTTTAAAATTGACAGTAAAACATTTTGTATTAAACTAAAAAAAATTGTGGGTTTTAACCATAAGTCCGCACTGAAAAAATTGTTTTGATGTGAAACATCTTTAGCCAATTTTAAACTCGTTTAAAAATGGCACGTCACGACGTTGTTGGTTAGAATAGAATTTCGGAAATTAATGGGTCGTGCATTCGATTAGTTCTCAATGGTTCGTGCATTTGATATTTGTGCGAGGGATTTTTCTAAGAGGATTTTTTTTTGGGAATTTAAAGCGCGTGATAGCAGGAAGTAGTTGTAGGTATTATATGGTTTTGTATTGAAAAGAAAATCTTTTTGCAATCGGATTGAATACATATCTACTACAAAAAGTCTCGAGTGAATTCGTTTGAATACAATTTTGCCCATTCTCCTTTAGATGCTTCACGGCTGTCAGGCGTCCCACGACAGCTCACTTTTTTTTTTACTCCGCATAGATGGAAGTTCACTGTTATAAAAATGTTCACATTTATAAGATGAATTTCGAAATAAATCGATACCAATAATTTTTGTTTCCAAAATGGAGGGGGATACACTAAATTTTGTTGTATTCTTTCTGTTAACAAAATCAAATAAGCACAAAGTACAGTTTTCCGGTCAATTTGACTTTGTTCTGTTTTTGTATTCGTGTTTAAGGGGATTTAGGCGCTTTTGGGAATTAAGTCAAACCAAAGTATATTTACCTGTCTTAAAAGATGTGCAATTAAGGTAACCAAGCAATAGAAATGTGTGCTCGCGATACCAAAACTTATTACCCCATATGTATTGAATTCCCATCTTGATAAATATATTGAAATACCAAAAATATAATCGAACGGAAATAAAATTTGTTTATCCTTAGAAAACTGTCACACTTGTTAATTATAAAAAGATACATTTTCGTAAATCTTAATAAAAATAAAAGAAAATAAAATACAATGTTAACTTAAAAATAAATTTAATAAAAGTTTATTGAAAAAAGGAAAAACAATTTTTATTCCAAAAAAATTAAGTATGTATAAAGACATTTCGCATTATTTTTCTCTCTTATGGCGATAAGTGTATTGAGTATGATTTTTTTTATTTTTCTTAAATTACCTCGGACCAAATAAAAATATTCAACAAAATTTTACTCCCTTTATAAAATAAATAATTAAAAAACGTTTGAGCGTAAGTATTTGAAACTAATTTAGGAGATTAAAATTATAATCAATAAGTTTGAAAAATTTAACTTTGTTTTTTTTTTTTTAGCATAATGATAGTTATTTTTGAAATAATAATATTACTAATAATAATAATATTAATAATAATACAAATACAATAATAGGATTTCCAATCGGAGAACTACCTTTTCGAAAAAACAAAAACAATTCTTTTAGACCATTCGGAAGGAAATCGAACCAGTTGCTCGTATTTTGTAAAACGAATTCGAAGAAACCATTGCAAAACAATTTCTAATTGTATTAAAAAAAAAAAAGAACCTAGCTAGACAAAATCCATAATATACATATGGCTTAAAAACTTCACTGCAGTGCTACACTATTTGGAGGAATTAAAGAAGATCAGTTCCCAGCTGTTTTTAGACCATGAGGGTAAAACATTACTTGTGATCTTATCGCCTATTCACGCCGCATTAAAATCTAGATATCTAGCAAAAAGCATGTTTTAGGCATCACACTGTTCATATAGGTGAATTTGTGACACAACATGAAAATGTACATACAAAGAGATCAATTTACGAAAAATACAAATCGTGAGCGCATAAAAAAATTCAGTATCTTTTTTGTAGAGAATATTTATAATTATACAGTGAACATATGTACATTTTTAGTCTAAAACTTTCGCCATTGAAGGGTGAAAGTAAAAAAAAGTATTTGGGTTTTGACTAAATTAAAAAAAAATAAATAAATATCAATTTTATGACAAAACATTTTAAGAGGTTTCCTGCAGAGGTTCACATATTTTACAAACTTTGCGTGGAGCTTTTTTTGATAGCACTTACCGTTTTGCCGCCATACACATTTTCATCGTTTTTCATGTCGATATCTTTCAGACGATCAGTCGGAGGATATCAAAACCATGCATGATGCGATAGCGTTTACAGTTGAAAACCGATATTTTCGACTTCGATTACTTTTAATGTGCACATTATTTCATAATAGACTTCACAATATTATACCAAAATAAAGACAATTTCGTTAAAAATTTTCAAATTTTATTTGACAGAAAAAGTACATTTCTCCTAAGCTATTAAGTCTCCAGCGGAACGGAGAGAGAAACGGTGAAGTTTTGAACTTACTTAAATACAACAATTTACATGTTTTAACTTTAAAGGCTTTTCGGAACTTTTAAGAACAGAAATCACAAACATAATAAAAGAGGACATATTACCATCCAACGAGTGAAAACAGATTCAAATTTTGAAGCATATAATTATAAACGATTAATTAATAATCCCACTCTGTTTACGTGGGAATTCAAAAAGCCTATCATCAGCTGCCGTTGGATTTCCGGAGGTAAACTTGGAAATGAATATAAGAAAAGCTGAGGTGGGATATTCAGAAAAATATGTGAAGTGAATTAGAATTTTAATACAAGAGCTAATTTATGCAAATGAAATCCATAGCAAAACGGAGACTTGGGGAGCAACAGCTGTATGTTGATGCATATCAACTTACATGGTCTAAAAGGTAAATATTATACTACTGCAATGTAAAAGATTAAGCAAATATGACAAAACTAGCGATATTAACAACGGTGCCAAATCCTTCTGCTTATTCCGGAATAGGTAATTTCCAACTTTGTAAAGTACATGTATAGAATCTTCAATATAATAATTTAAAATAACAAAATATTAATAATAAATAAAAATATTTTAAACTATTTTGTATATGCAAATAATTCAGGTGGTTTGTTTGGGCAGATAAGGAGGGTTAAATACATGCAAAGTTTATATGTTTATAAAATTAAAATTAAAGTGACTGGTTTCCTTTTTAATTATTTTAATTTGTTTTTTTTTTTTTTGTTTTTACCACTGGAGAAGAGTATCGTAGTGAGATATGATATACATTTAAAAATAGTGCATTTTTGTTTATTTTTGAGAAGTTTAATTCAAAGAATAATTCACAGTTAAATTCATAGTTATGAATAGAATATTATTTATATATGTATAAATATAATGAACTCTTATGCAACAAAAAAAAGAGAGTGCAAAAAAATCAGTTTCCGTATGAATGTATTGTTTTTTTCCCTTTTGGACAAACACATACATATATATGTTCATGTGTATATATGTATGTGCTATTATTTTTTTTTTTTTAATTTAAAATAAGAAAACTCAGTCTTCAACAATAGAACGTACGTAATTCTTTATGTACTCGAAATCAGTTTCCCTACCTGTCGGTCTAGATTGATTTTGTGGATTTTGTTGTCGCCATGCTGAATTGCTACCATTTCCACCGCTTGACACTACACCACCGCCGCCACCTCCACCTGAATTATTTCCTGAGTTTTGGGGATTATTGGTGCCATTGCCACCTCCAACGCCAGAATTATTGCCATTATTATTATTTCCAGGACCATTTGGTCCAGAATTGTTGACACCGCCAACAACGTTGGCAACATTCGATGATACACCATTGCCACCACCAACAACAACATTACCACCATTACTACCACCACCACCACTCACAGATACCCCACTAACGGGTACATTGGCTTGGCCGACAGATGGCGGTAAATGTTGTAGAATACTCTGAACTTCGGTTTCATTTGGTGATTCGGCGCATATTGTTGTATTACCAAGAACACAATTATTTAATGTCATTTGTGCTTTGTTTGCTTCTTCTCTAGTGGCGTATTTACATAAGGCAATTCCTTGATTCAAATACAAATGGAAATTTATAAGAGGACCATGTTGCATGCACAAGGTACGTAGTGTCGAACCATCAATCTGTAAAATAAATCAAAAATAAAGAAAAAAGTGATAAATTCAATTTAAAAGAAAATTCAATTTGAAGGAAAATACATTAAAATTAAAAAACAAAAACATAAGGTTGTGACCACATTAGCGTGGACACGCTAATCCCATGTCATCTTGTTCACAGATCAGTTTCTTGTGAATGTCTGAGCGAATATGTCAGGTCCACAGGCTTTCCATACTCTTCTGTCGCAGTGCACATCTTTTTATTATTTATGTACAAACAATTTAAAACTTACTTGAGTTGTTAGATTTTTCAAAAGCAGCCAATTTGAATTCCAACTAGAATTTGTTGTTGTCCAATTTGAATTAGCACTTGGAACACGACCACCTAATCCACTTCCTATCCAACCATTTGAGCTACCAGTTACAGCGGATGGATTAGTTACAGAGGCAACAGATACATTAACACCTCCTCCACTAGTTTTATTTGTACCTAAGCCTGGCGGTGGACCACGAGATGATTTGTTCATGGGCCATAACTCTGATTGCTGTGATACATTATCTGACCAACTTTAAGAAAATTTAAATGTTCTGTTAAAGTAATCACTTAAAAAAAATAGCATTTTTACCTTGGAAAGTTTTGATTACTTGTTGAAGGATTAAAACTCCATGTTGATGATGTTAAACTTAATGGTGGTAAATCAGTCGGAGAATTTTTGCTTGTATTTGCAAAAATATCAGCTTCTTTTGGCGTCGGATTAATAGACAATGGAGATCTAGCTACACTACCAGGAGTTATGCTTGGGTCATCTTCTATACTCTTGATTTGCGAGCCCTTGTTTATAAAATACAAAAAACACAAAGAAAAGAATGATAATCAAACATATGACTTTGTTATGCATTGTAAGTTAAAACGTAACTAGATATTAGATAGGTGCCATGAAATAAAGTCTAATGCAAGAAAGTCCAAAGCCAAATTTTGGACTTTATTGCACTTTTAAGAATGTAAAAAAGTCCAAAACAGTTTTGGAGTTTATTGCGTTTTTAAAAGTGCAATAAAGGCCAAAACTTGGCTTGAACGTTATTGCATTAGACTTTATTTCATAGCATCATTAAATAATATTTAAGTTCGTCTTTTCGAAAGTATATAGCCATCTGAGCAAAATTTTACACTGTTAAAAATAAAAACAAGTTTAAGATAAATACCAATGGAAAAAAAAACAACATAATAAAGATTTTATTGGACACAAAATAATTCAATCTTTGATTTACGTTCTGAAAAAAAAAACTGCATCAAAACTTTAATTTAAATTAAATTTTACTCGATCTTTTAGATAATAAGCGGGATAATTAAACCCGACTTTTTCAAAACTTCTATATAAGCAATTCTTTTTCTCAATTTCTAATAGATTATAAAATTTAGTATACTGTATTATACGAGCTTGCGTTGGTAATGTAGCTTTAAATTACAAATAACCTATCTACATCTCATTTCAAAAACTGTAAAATACTGAATGTGGAAGAAATTTTTAAACACGAATTAAACATAAAAAAAAAATACAAACCTTCCACGGCTTTCCGGGTTCAAACTCTGGAACTAAATCAGTAAAAGCAGTTGCAGCTGAAGGTTGAGCAACTGGCCAGTCTTTATTCTCATTATCATTTGTCGAATCAGGCCATCCATCACCAATATTTCGTCCCGTCGACCAGGTTCTAATTTTAATGTTTAACATTTATATAAATTAGTATAGTACAATTTAGTACAAAAAATATGCAAGAAATCTTTACCCGTCTCCTTGTAATCCAAGGGATCCCATATTATTTGCTGATGACGAAATACTTGGTTTAGCTGTAGCACCTGGCGCACGTGAAAAATCAGTACTTTCTGATGGGACATCCTTTTCTAATACTGGAAGCTTCCATTGATTTAATCTGGACTGTTGGTTAGGAGCACCTTGATATCCTCCAGGCTTGTTTTTTTTAGAAAATAAAAGTAAAATAAATTTTCATTGGAAAAGAAAAATAGTTTAATTACTTTGTTTAAATTTATTTCTGAAAAATTTCCTTGAAGAGCACTTATGGCATCATGTTGTCCTCTAAGATATTCTACATTTGCACCTGTTACATGAGCAGCTGCTGGATGTGGTTGTTGTTGTGATTGTTGTTGCGGCTGCTGTTGTTTAACATAAACTGCTTGCTGTGCATTAATTTGGCTTTGAAGATTTGATATTTGTTGCTTATATTTAGCAACCGTTACATTTATTTGTATGTTACTCGCATTATTGCCTCGACCTAAAGATGCTTGAGCTCCTTGGAGATGCTGTAATAGTAAATAAATGCGTAAGTCTTTTATGCTCAAAAAAATACTTAGGGGATTATGGAAGACCCCATATTTAAAATTAAATACTTTAAGGGAATTTATTTCACGGCACCCAGCTTAATTATTTAAGATTCTTTAATCACATAATTTATACAAACTTACCTTAATATTGCTTAGTAATTGATTCAATAATACTAAAGTTGCCGGTGCAAGAGGTTGATTTAATATTTGGCTCGACAAATAACCACTTTGAACAGCAAGTTGTATTTGCTGAACAAGCATGCGTAATTGCTGAGCTGTTGGTTGGCCAGAATTGTGTGAAGCTGCGGCGGCGGCAGCAGCAGCTGCTGCTGCATTTGAACCAAAAGCAGCTACAGCAGCGGCCGACTGTGGCCCAGCAACATTGTGCGGTCCACTTTGGTTTAAATATTTTTGAACCTGCAGTGGTTGAATGTTATTGAGAGCTGCTAAATTTGGATTACCCCCGACGTTGTTTCCTCCCATATTGCTTAGTATATTAGTATTCTACAAAAGTAAAGAGCGTTTAATATAAATTCATTATGAATAACAGTAATTTTTTTCCTTACCCTAACAGGTGGGAATGGCATTGATGGTTGAGCATTAGCTGAAGGAAAACGTCCTGGGAAACCACCCGAATTGGAATGATCAAAGCCACCAAGATTAGCCATTGACTCATCATGTCTTCGCCATGATTCTATTGCATTAGCACGAGAATTGAGAATTTCAGCAGCTTCTTCGACATTTAGATTCGTTGCTATCAATGCACGTTCAACGTCTTCTTTTTTGAAGCCAGTCTCGACCAACATGCGATATTGTTTGCTTGATTTGATCATATCGCTATTTAGGCCGACTAGTTTGGCTTGTGGTTTTGTGATGTTATGGGCACCCCATTCATTGCCAATGTCATTGGAATCACCCCATCCACCTTGTCCCACACCCCCACCGGCAACTGAGATTTTGTTTTGATTTTTGTTCCAAGCCACTGCACCTGTGCTATCATTCCATGATCCACCCCCGCCACCGGCACCACTTAAATTGGCCATACCCGGAGCTTTGTCGTCGCCCCAATTAGGACCTGAACCAGTGTTATGATCATCACCCCAAGCGCCATTGTTGCGAGGTGCACTGGCAACTACTGCGGCTGCTGCTGCAGCTGCTGCGGCCGCAGCCGCCGCCGGATGCACCCACATTGTGTTGTCAGGTTTCAATTGAGGGCCTACAGCAGGAACTCCACCAAGTCGACCTGGTGGTCCGCCACCACTACTCATTGGGGCTGAGTTAGTGTTGCCAGGATTACCACTTACTGGACCACCAACACCAACAGAGTTATTGACACCCGCATTGCTACCACCACCATTGCCCCCGACTACATTCGGATTGCCGATGGATCCGCGAATGAGATGATTACGTGACATTGGATCTGACATATCCTTCCAGTGAGAGCCACCACCAGGTACACGAGATTGTTGTCCCCACAAAGACGTACCATCGTCATAATTTGGTATATTGCGTCGTTGCGGAGGCGGCGAAGGCTCTTCCCATCCAGTCGGTTGTTTTCCGCCGCCAACTTGGCTACTCACTATACCTGTGTTACCGGCACCGGCTCCCATAACAGCCGTCATATCCTTTGGTCCTACTACTGATTGTGCTGATCCCCATTGGGTATTTGTGCTGGCTCCAGACGCAACAGGTTGTACTGCCGCTGAAGCTGTTGCAACCATCTTATTAAGTGGTATCTGCCCATGTGGTGGAATCGGATGATGCTGTCCCCACATTTCCGATGTCCCATTAAGACGGCCCGATATTCCTCGTGGGTCCCCGCGTATGGGATCCCGTGGATCAATCATTCCACGCATATCTCGTGGGTCCGTATTAGGTGTGCGTAATTCCCTTGGATCAACATTACGGATATCAATTGGACAAGGTCTCATATCACGTGGATCACCCCAAGCATTTGTAGTTGCAGCTCCAGCATTACTACTTCCTGCAAAAAGTACAAACAAACAAAATTATCTTATAGACTGAAATGAGTAAGAAAAAAGAATCCAAACCTCCTGTGACGGGACCTCCACTTGTTTGACCCCATTGTGGCCCGGCCTGATTTGCTGGTGCACCAGTCCAAACATTACTCGTATCGTTGCCATCATCATCTTCGCCCCATGTCCCACCTAAGTTTGTTGACGGCGTATGACCCCATGGGGTCTTTTGTACTGGTTGTGGCGGTGGTTGGCCGCCATTTCGTAAATTTGATTCCCATAAATCAGTTCCATTATTTATATTTGGTTTCCATATTGGCGGCCCAGCCGATGGATCTTTGTTTGTTGGTTCTGGTGAACTGGGTACTTCCCAATTTGTATCTTGATTAACATGTTGGCATCCCCAGCCATCTTGAGAGAACAAAGCCTCACGCATTGTGTTCAACTGTTCGAGTTGATTTTTAGCAGCTGCAGCCGATGTTCCACCACCTACAAGTCCACCACCAGCAGCAGCGCTATTACTTCCATTACCAGTGTTACTGTTATTGTTATTATTTTGTCCTGGCTGCTAAAATAAGTCAACAAATAAAAACAAAACAGAAAAAAAAAACGAAACATGAAAAATCATAAATTAATGTTGTCTTTCTTTTCTTTTTTATTTGTATTTATATTATTATATATCAATTCATATCATTAAACTCACAATTTTTTTCGTTTTCCATTCTAACTTAAAAACGAACTAAAAATAATAAGCCATATTCTGCTTAGCGCTTGGATCAAAATCGAATTATTTGATTTATTTTCTTTGAATCTGAATCAATTAATTCATTTCAATATTATATTCTTTATTTCACCGGGTTTAATGCATTTTAGATCTTAAGATCTTTTTAAACTTTTTGACGCCAATGTCACTACATTTCAAATCTAGGATTTTCAACATTTTCAAGGTCTCTTAGAAAAAACTTCCAACAACACATTTAAAAAAAAAAACAACAACACGTTAGATAAAAAGTCTATTAATGCTTCCCAAAACTGCCAGTTTTTTAATACCTTTTTTTTTTGTTCTTTATATGAACTTTGACAATCCAAAGATTGACAGTTCTGGGAAGTAGAGGAATAGAGGTATTATCTCTCTTTGGTAATTTAAAACGTTGTAGGACGTCGTACCATTTGGTGAAAATTTAAAAATACCAAACCGATTTAATATTATTTTTAAATATATTTTCAATTTTTAAATGTTCTACTGAATATTTTTTTCTAAGTACACCCCAAAATGTTCATCCTCAAAGCGAATTATAGCAAAATAAGGCTGATTTAAAATAAGCGTACCCTTTCTATCTTTTACTGCCTTAATATAAATTAATCACAGGGTGATTTACATGATACAACAAAAAGCCAGGGCGTTTTTTATAAGGTTAAGTAATGTTTTTTTTTTTGTATATGGTTCTCGAAATAAAAAACTAATGGATTATTGTGTGATAGCTTTTTGGTGGTTCGTAGCAAAATTTCGAACACGATTAGTTATTTAATATTAAAATGATGAGATATTCCAAGTTGGTTGCTTATAAAAGAATAATTCTGTTTTTACATAAGCTCGATATTCCCGCTATCACTCATGAATGTCACATCAAGTTCACTGTATTTCTAAATCTCCAAAGCTGTGGTCAAAATTGAAATTTTTGTTTTTTTATTTTCTTATGAATGTTTGAATGAATTTATGGGGTTTTCAGATTTCTGTATAAAATTTGATTTTTTTTTTGTGGCGAATGGAGTACGATATAGATTTAATGTTTTTTTCATGGTATTAGTGTATATTCGTGCCTTTGGACCTTATATCGTCAAGAGGGTAGCTGTCAATTCCGCTAAATTGTTTTAGCGAAAAATCTTTTTTTTTTTGCCCATTGGAAGGCGAAAATTTTCAAAAACGGTGTTTTGACAGATCTGGATCAAAAAATATTGATTTTTTTTAAATATTGGAAAACCCCATTAATCAAGCCTTATAAGTTCTCCTCTCATTTTTAAAATGGCCCATAATATTCTAGTTTTATTTTTTTATTGTGGTAATAATTTCTTTCACACAGATTATTTTCTGATACATAGGATTATAGACTACCTCTCTTTGCAGTCAGTATCTTCCGCTAAATTGAATTCCAATCTACAGGACGTTACAAGGTTTTCCATCTTATCTAATGTCGTTTTTTATTGCAATCTGTAAAATCTCTTCTTAAACCCCAGAATTGCTCTTTTGAATAAAACATATTGGCATCGAAAAATTTCATCTTCAGCCATATATTTTAATAGTATTGGTGACGATTTTTCACACATATAGACTTTCAATTCACTGAACAAAGATATTTTCAATTTGACATGAGAGCTTATTTAAATGTATGGGTGAACGCAGATCAAATCTCCCAAATTAAATAGATCGCATCTGTCGTCTTCAGAACTCATCCAGAACGCATCTTTTTATGAATAAAACATGAAAAAATGGAAAAAGTGCAAATCTTTTCGCAAAAAGATGGAATTTTTTTACGATGAAAAACGACATAATTTTCAAGATGAAACGTTTTACAAAAAATCAGAATGATTTAATATATAAAGGCGGCTTTATATATTAAGAAAAAAATCTTGTACTGTTTGTTCGATATATTTGAGTATAGTATAAGTATTTTAAAAATGTTAAACGGATTTTCAAGAGAAATATTAGTTTTTTTGTAAATTCCGTAACGAGTTTTTGTTAGAAAAATTATTTAGTAATTTAATATACCTTGAAAGTATACCGAAAAAAGTGTAGTTTTGCACCGTAAGGTTATAATTTTTTGAAAGATTTGAGTTATGCAAAAGTTTTAAGGTAAGATTCGAGTTCAGGGTATCAAAAACCTTCTGTTATGGGCCATTTTCATTTTGTCCTTTACTTTTACCTCCACTGTTCAATGTAAAATGCATCACTGAAATAATTGAAAAAATATTCTTATGTGTGACAAGCAAACATAATTTGTTTACTGAATACGCTTTGTTACCTGTCATTCATTGACTTATATTTTTGTCACAAAATCCGATTTGAGAAACTATTTTTTTTTAATCTAAATATGCCCGCAAGACCCAATATGATTTAGGCGCCAATTATAGCTACAGCATTGAAATTCATCATTGAAAATTTTAATGATTTATTTCAAGACGTTTAGAGATGTCAACGTAAAGTTTTTGACTTACTAATTTATCTGGCCAAAAAAAAGTCAGTTCGGCCCTACCTTTCTCATAAAATGACTTTTTTTATTTCAGTCATAGTTGATAAGGTAGTGCAATCATTGAAATAATGATAGTCGATTTCTGTGGAAGTTTGGGCCAAAATGAATTTTTTTTGCAATAAATATTAATTGAGACTTCAGCTTCATATTGGCATCAAAATAATCACTGATTTTGCTTTTTAAATGCCTTAAAACTCAATGATGAGTTTCAATGAAAGCTGTAACTGGCACCTTATAAAGTTAGGCATAAAAAAGAAAGAATGTGTATAGTTGGTACTAAAATTAACATAAATATTTTCCTTTGAGTTAAAGAAATAATTGGTTATTGTTTAGAACAATAATAAACAGTCTAGGGTTTTTTATTTTTCAAATTTATCAATTATCCGAAAACTAGGTTTTACTCGAGCGGGTAAATAGATTTTTTTTTTACAAATTTTCACAATTTATTGTCGAAACCCGTAGGCCAAAAACCCTGTTGAAATATTTATTTTTGTAGTAGTGTAATGAAAAAAGGTCAATATGGATCATCAGCGATAAAATAAAACGCACGCGAGTCATATTCAAACTGACAAAGAACAGAGAATGACATTCATCGTTGTCCACTACCCCGCATGAAGAGTCGCGTTCAGAAAATAAGGTCAAGATTGTTTCTATTTAAAAAAGAAAAACTGCACTATAGTGTGCTTTTAATGGGGAGTGTCATTTAAGAGTGATTTTGAATGCCAAGCTTCATGTAAAAACAATTATCATCATCATAGCGCCAAGAATAGCGAAATAAACAAACAAATAAACTATCACACTATTAATTCATATTTGAAATGTTGTCCAAAATATTCCATACGAATGAATTTCCATAATACTTTTCCACTTATACGATAAAATATGTTTATAGAAAAATGAAATAAAATTTAAGTTGTAGTTTTTCCATTCCCCCCTCGTCTTAAAAATTTAACAAAACAAATATGAAAGCTTTGTTTTTTTTTTTTTTTTTTTTCTAATTATTGTCTTACCATTCCAGCATATTGGCATACTGGTAAATTAGCAGCTAACATTGTGCAAATTTCGGCCAACTCCGTAATCAATTAAAATCCATGGAAAATAAGTTGATTTACTTGTATCTTCAGGTTTATGTTTTGTAAACAATTTTGAAAGTATTTTTGTTTTGGATAATTCTACAAGTTTTGTTCCTTTTTTGTGTTTTTTGCAGTTTTACAAACTGCAATTTTTTAAAATGCTAACACTGTAAGTCAGAGAGAGAAAAAAAAAACAAGAGTCGAGAGAGCACCAACAAAAACAAAAAAAAAATGAATTAGTAAGATAATCGCTATAATATACGAACAAAAATTATAAAACATTTATTTTTTATTATACAGAAGAAAAAAATTGATATTTTTCTTTTAATTTTGAAATATTAAAATGTAATGTATAAAACAACAGTTAATTTAAAATATGTATATATGTATGTATATATGAAAATATTAATGCTGGACAATCAAAAAAAAAAAAATATATATAAATGTGGAATATGAGAATTAACATTTAAAGCAAAAAGCGTTTATTTTATTTGTTTTATTTTTGTTACATGTCATATTTAGTGACAAATAATTTATAGCAACTTTGCTAAAACAAAACAACTTAAAAAGTATACATAAAATTCTCTTTTTCTTTTTTTTTTTGTAATTTATACAGTGGGGTAGCATACAAAATTCATAATATTTCTATATTTTTAAATACTTTTTAATTATTTGTATTTTTTTTTGCAATGATTTTACATTAAATTCAATATGTTTGTTAAAAAAAAATTGCTCTCAATAGGTACTCTTTGATTTTTACATATGTACGTATTTAAAACTGTATGAGGAACAATTGTCCGCTCGTTATTTCCTTAAAATAGAGTGAAATTTCTGAAATATAGAGTTCTCATGTGCAGGGGCTTTACTATGTAATTCGATTCTAAAGCAAAAATATTCGAATTCGCAAAATCGGAACTCTGTAACTCGATTTGCAAGTTTTAATAAACAAAAATGGAACAGCTCTAGTACTGCCAGCCAACTTTTTTTTTATTTTATTATGAAATTTATTACTTTCTAATTCTAAAGTGAATGTCAATCAAAGTCGTCCGAAATGGGAAATAATCATTATCAAATGTGTTTCCGAGCAGGCCGAAGGAAAAAATTTGTCTTTCAAAATTTTAAGTAAAAGGAAGTTATAAATTAGTGATATTTAGTTGAATATTTCATTAAAAAATACTAACATAACTAAATACCACAAAGAAATTCATCTAAATCCTCAAATACAATTATATTTGGAATACAAGTTTGCCTCCTGCGAATGATAAGATCTGGACACGTTGTTTAGCGAATATATAAAAGCATCTTTTGAAAGGCGGTAGTTTTTACAAATCTGAATTAAATATTTTATTGCATTAAAAAGGTTTTATGAGTTTTCAGTAGATAAGTGAACCTTTTTTCGCAGAGCTCTATTATGTTGGATTTATCTCGGATATTCCTGAGTTCAGTTTGTTCAAATTTTCCCAGATTTTCTTCGGAATTTATTTATTTATTTATTTAAGTATCTACGAATTGAACCATATTGCGACACTGTCCAGTCCATATTTATTTATTTGTTATTAGATTGGCGTTTTATAAAATTTCACAGCCGCATGATAACTGCGTTTGTTTTATTTAATTGACTTGTGTCAAAAACTATGCGAGACTCGTTCTAAGTTCGGAAACTTCATAGGAAATAATTGGCACTACTGGTATCCGATTCTATTTTCATACGTAGTACCATTTGAAAATAGAATCGGAATTAACTTTTGAATAGAATCAAAAGTAGAATCGAGTTACATTGTAGGGCCCCAGAGCTTAAAAGAGAATCAGTTAAGATTTGTGAGGCTTTCTCGACCGAATAGCTTTTTAGGCGGAATGTTTTTCTAACGGAAATTATCATGAAATCGTTTTATGGGAGATGTATATTTAAAGAACTTTTAAGCCGGGTCCACATCAATAAAAAAAAATGCATCGTGCTCCTTGTGTTCTAAATGCAGCATTTTTTGCGTTGTGTTCCGTGCTTTCGCTCATCAGTTATAAGGTCGATAAGGTCGAAGATCCAAGAATAAATTCGAGAATACTTCTATCAACCGATAGAATAGTTGTGTTTTAGCTATTGGATAGTGTTGGATTAACCGACGACATACGATGCAGATTTTTATTGATATGAACCCGGCTTTGGAAAAAAAACTCTATTGTTAAATTTTCTAGCAATACAAAGCAAAAAAAATGTATGCAAGAATGTTCCAAAAGAAACTATGGCGCAAAATATAAACATTTAATACCAATTCAACTTCAAATATCAGATATGAATCATTATTGGTATTAATTGCTTAAAATTTTGTGCTTACATGTTAAAATTGTATGTTTAAGAACGAAATTTCCTAAAAAAAAAAAAATTTCAAAATTAAAAGACTGTTATCAACGCAAAATGATAACAAAAAACAATAATTTGATATGCAATAAATGTTTCCAATATAGCTTTTTTTTTTTAAATAAATTTTCCCTCCCATTAGATAAAAAAAAAAATATGTTAACCTAACCCAAAAAACGCCATAGATTTATTTTAAGTCGTTAGTGCGAATCATCCTGTGTATTTATATAAATGAAAAAAAAAAAAAAAAAAAAAAAACAATTTCCAACATATCAATATGTAGTATTTTTGTTAAAAAAAAAAAAGAATTTAAAAAATTAAATATAAAAATCTATATCGATAAACATAATAATAACTTTACATAATATGTAGAATACCTACAGAGGATAATTTTTTTTTTGTTTATTATTTAAAAAAATAGTATTTTATACATTAAATATATTTGGTTTTCTGCGCGCTTTCCACTGTATAGCTTGTTGACTAGAATGGATTCTATGTGATTACCAACATTCTCCAGTTTATATATAACAATTTATGTTTTCGGTGCTGAATTTAATGAGAATGAACACACCTCTTATTTATAATGATATTCATACTTTCTAAGATATTTTTGAAAAGCCATTTTTTCGCTGACAATATGAGAGACATCGATAAGTCCTTACTTTTGTAATATTTTCAGCCAAAAAGTCTTTTGAATCCAATAAAATGGATTCCATTCAAAGTGGTAGACAGCACCAGGTGAACCAGTCGCGAAGAATAGGAAGAGAACCTTTTTTTGTCTTAAGGTTGAGAACAGAATCAAAGGACACTGACTGACAGGTCATTAAAATTTCGCACAACGGTAGGCCGTTTGAGATTTGTCACTTAGGGGGCATGGAATGCACCCACTTTCTGAGAATGGTTACCAATTATAAAAAAAAACAAACACATTTCTGCTTGTTGTAGAATGATGAAATTCGGAAGTTCGGTAGGGCTTGCAATTTACAGAGGGAATAATTGAAAATTTAAGGTTTTCCATATAGGGGGCGAAACCACGCCCACTTCTTTAAAACTAATACCAATTATATGGAACACTTCTTATCAATGTAGAATGATGAAATTTAGTATAGCAGTAGAGCTTGCAATGTATGTAAAGGAAAAAAAATTAATTTGAGATTTATCATTTAGGGGCGTGGCATCAACCCACTTTTTCAGAATTATTATTAATTATATGGAGCTTTTCTGATTGTTGTACAATGATAGAATTTGATAGAGTGTTAGGGCTCAGGTGCATGCAAAAATTGAAAACTTAAGATTTTGTGATTAAAAAAAAACTACTTTGCAAAAAGGAGTGAAATCACACCAAAAACATAATTGTTAAAAAAGAGCCAAGTTTTCCATGTATACAAAAAACCTATTTGTAACAAGTCAGCCGTGAAAAGTAATGAGATATAAAAGTATGCCAAGTTCTAAATTTATGAAAGTTACCAAATATTTTAAATAGAGTAATATCTAAACAACTTCAAATTATCTACGAACTAAAATTTAGTAAGTGGAAGATTTTTAGTCCAGGAAAAATAGACTTTTGCTAGCGAAAAATTAGTAAGAGGCTGAAATTTGGCATGGACGTTGGTAATAGGACTCTTTAAAAACTGAGAGAGTTCCTCATCGATCCGATGACCGAAAGGTCCGTTATAAAAATGAGTTTTTTGCAAATATCTCAAAAACGGTTTGTGCTAGAGAAAAATTTTGTTCTTTAAACTTGTAGCTGAGTCGATTTGCCACAAAAATAGTTTCTTCGGTTTTTTCGTAGCATAAACCATAAAGAAGTTACAGCAAATGAAAAGTTAAAACATCTCTAAAGGGGGTCAAATGTCATGAAAATGAGAGTATTTTGCACATATCTCAAAAACAGTTTGTGTAAGAGAAAAATTTTAAGCTTCAGTTTTTTAGCCCGTGTGATTTCCAAAAAAAATGCATTTTCACTTTTTTCGTAGCTTTAACCGTCAAAAAATTACAGCAAATGGAAAAGTCAAAAAATCTCTAAAAAAAATGGCAAAAAGTCATGAAAATGGGAATTTTTGTCAAATATCTCAAAAAAAGTTTGTGTTAGAGAAAAATTGTATTCGCCAATCTTGAATATAATTTCAAACAAAAATTGTTTTTCACTTTTTTTGTAACATTAACCGTTAAAAAGTTACAGCAAATCAAAAAGTCAAAAAATCTCTAAAAAAAAAAAAAATATGGGCAAACAGTCATGAAAATGGGAGTTTTTGGCAAATATCTCAAAAACGGTTTGTGCTAGAGAAAAATGTTATTTTTAAATCTTGTAGCTCATATTATTTTCAACAAGTTACAACAATTCAAAAAGTCGGAATTGTACGAGTAATTTAATTTTAATTTTTTGGGGGCCGAGAAATTTTTTCTTACATATCGGAGGAATTGGAATTTTTTGAGATCGGATACCGTTCTTAATAACATGCGCTACAACCAACACAAACATATACATATATGCCAGTAAGACCTAGGGTCTTATAAATTAGACATTGTTAGAAGTAATGAAGGAACAGAAGGACAGGATAGATTTTTTTTAGCACAGTGGATTGAGAAAAAAGGTTTTGATTATCTCATTAAATCCCAGGGATGGCGTTCAGTTGAGGGACTATAGAAAAGAATGCTGCCTAGACTTTGGCTCGAACCCACACATCCAGGTTAGCAGTCAAGCACTACTTCCACTGCGCCGGGGACACCCTCGGCCCCTTTTTTTTTTTACAGATTTTTCGACTTTTCGATTTGCTGTAACTTTTTAACAGTTAATGATAAGAAAAAAGTGAAAATACATTTTTGTTGGAAATCACACGGGCTACAAAACTGAAGCTTAAAATTTTTCTCTTACACAAACTGTTTTTGAGATATGTGCAAAATACTCCCATTTTCATGGCATTTGACCCCCTTCAGAGATTTTTTAACTTTTACTTTACTGTAACTTTTTAACGGTTAATGCTACGAAAAAAACAAAGAGACAATTTTTGTGGAAAATCACCTCAGCTACAAGATTGAAGAACAAATTTTTTCTCTAGAACAAACCGTTTTTGAGATATTTGCAAAAAACTCATTTTTAGACCCTTGGACACCTTATAACGGACCTATCGGTCATCGGATCGATGAGGAACTCTCTCAATTTTTAAAGAGTCCCATTACCAACGTCCATGCCAAATTTCAGCCTCTAACTAATTTTTTCCTTTCTTTGGCATTTTTTCGTCTATTCTTACTGGACTATTTTTGCAACCTTTAGTGCAATGCGTTTCGCCCAGGTACGACAGTTGGGCTCATCACTTAGATGCTGTCGTATATTTCTAAGACGTATAATATATTTTGCAGCAATGATATGCTGCAAATTATTTTTTCCAGGGGAATTTGTTTAAATTCAGAGACCTAGAAATGTATGACGAGCCCAACTGTCGAACCTAGGCGAAATGCATTGGACTAAAGGTCGCAAAAAATCCCTCATTATTGTGCAAAAAAAAAAAAGATTTAGCCCTCAAGGACCATTAGAAATATGACTTCCCAAAAAGGTGAAACCCCATGAAAAATATAAAACATTGCATGAATTAAAGCTCAAATTATTATTACAATTATGCAATTGTTGCCAGTGGTGGCCAATTTAAAAAAAAAATGGCTTCCCAATAATCAAGGACTTCATCTCAGAAACAGAAATCATATTTTAGACGGCTTGAAAAAAAAAAATTAAAATCACTGGGCGAAGGGTATCGACCTGCAAGGAGAGTGCGTTCAAAAATAAAACTACGCCACAAAATATATTATTTTTTAAGAACTTATTGATATCTGCTCTCTTGGATACATTTTGAATCTCTATATTTTTAAATTCGGTTAAAAGCTGATTAGAAAGAATGAATGGCCTTTTAATTAAAGTAATTCATTATTATATTCAGCCTTATTGTGTTTCACCCGAACAAAATTTCACCTTAAAATTTTCTGTTCGCCTGGAATTTTAAAAGCCATTGTGGAGTTTCGCTCAAACAAAATTAACGTTTTCTTCCTTATTGCTCTCTCGTTCGCCTACTAAAAATAGGTGAAAATGTTTGCTGTCGATGGCCTGCCTAAAATTAATGTTCACAATAAGGGAAATTTTCGGAGTATGAAATATTTTACGGGTGAAATTTAGAATAGGCGAAAACATTTTCCGGGTGAAATGTTGTTTGGGCGAAACTCAGAATGATGCTGATTACCATAAGGAAAAAATGGTAGATAAAATTGAAAAAAAAAAAAAAAAAAAGATAACCGATATAGTCTTGGCACCCAAACCTTGCGGTTCATGAATAGATTCTGGATTTTCCATTAAGAGTTAACATTTTAAATTAGTCTGAAAACTATTGTTTTTCTTGTAAAACTTATTTTATTTCATAAGAAATGAAACAAGAAGTTAAGGGAGCGAATTTTGTTTTAGTTTTAGTTTTTTTTTTTTTTTTTTTGAGTTACAACTGTATCAAAGGACAAATCCCATAATAAAATTCCTTTTAGCGGTGTTATACATCTTGGTTTTTGTTTTTTATGAAAACCTTTTGTCCTACATCATTGAATGTGGAAAACGATATCACGTAAATTGCCACTTTGATTTTCCTTATACGGTATTTTATAATCTGACCTAACAATTCGACCACCCCCTATTTATGTTCACTCACTTCAAACAGAGATCGTAAGTCTTATTTCTCGCCTTTTTGTCGCCATTTTGGATTTATGTTTTAATTGAATATTTTAGTTCATGTAAGTCTTACAAAAAAGTGTGGAAAATTAAAATTTTCTATTTTTTACGTTATAAAATTTTTTTCCATAATTTTTCGCATGAACTTGCTCTTATTGTTAACAACTTACTGTCTTATTCATAAACAAAAAATAGTTATTTCAGCTCTTGTGTTCAGGGACTACACCATGGAATAAGAATTTTCCGGACTCAAATTGAGCAGTAAGCAATTGCCTATATTTGAGTCCAGAAAATTCTTAAACCATGGTGTAGATTCCCTGAACAAAAGAGCTGAAATAACCAATTTTTTTTTATGAATAAGGCAGTTAATGTTGCTACTATATACAGGATGTCCCGCGCTTGGTGATGCAGGCGAAAACCTTGGGTTCCTAAGGGTGTTTTAAGTCGAAAAACTTAAGAGGTAATTTTCTCGTTTTCGCTTCTTTTTCGACTTATATTGCCTTTTATTCAAATATTCAACTTTTCTTAATTTGTTTTTGTTTTAATTTTGTTTATAATTTTAAATGTGGTTTTATGCTTAAAAACTGTCAAATGTTTTTAAGAGAACAAATTGGGCTTTCAAAATAAAAAAGGAAAAATGACCGTTATCCGCATAGGAAAAAGTAGTCGAGCGAGTTAAAAGTCCTCTTATGTAAATACAAAAAATTATAATAGGTTGCAATTTGGCAAAGTTAGAGCCAGTTAAAAAACGAGAGCAAAAATCATAAAAATCGTCGAAAAGGAAGCTTTTTATTAGAGCCGACAAGAGGCTAAAAGGCGTGTAGATTGGGTTAAGACAAGAAAAAATCATTTTTAGGCGAGTGGGGCAATTTTCTAAAAAATAGACTTGAAATTATAAAAAAAAAGGATTGAAAAACAACATCAACACCTAAAATGTACCTTTTCCTTAAAGCCAGAAATCCATTTTTTTTAATTTTTTTTTATAAATCAATTCGTTTTTATTGAAGAGTTTTTGAAAAATTAATTTTGAAACTCAAATATTTGAAAAAAAAAAATTGTGTTCAAACTAATTTTGTTCAAAAATCTGTTAAACACTAAAAACCAAATGCCACAGTGCGTGAAATAACATCGGAATAGTTAAACCGAGTCGAAGCACTTACTCCGTCTTTACGTCACGTTAAACAAATTCTTATTTATAAAATATTTTCTTGGCCGTTTTAGCTGCACCCTCCTTCTGTCAAATATATTATCAAAAAAATGTCAAATCTAAAACTCTGGTTATTACAAACGTAAACAAACCCCAGCTGATTTCAAAGATTATTCATTTTAAGTAATTATTATTGGTTTTATATTGTCTAAATAAGAACCTAATAAATGGATAACCAAAATAAAAGAAAATAGTTTGAAAAATGGGATAGTTCTCAAAAGTTATGTATAAATACCTTTTAGTATTAAAATTGGAGGTTTTAATGAAAAAACAACAACTTGAGTGAGCTAAGACCAGGTTAGTTCTAGTTATTTCACGGTCGCCAGGTCGATCATAAGACTGCTCATTAGTGGTGCTTACTGGCTGAACAGAATAGAATGACGGAACTGAAGACGCAGACGGAACTGGAAGAGCTGTCAAAAAGTGTCGTACGTTATTTTTTTTACATGTCCACAATGGAGCTGTACAGCTTTGAAGGTATTTCGAAGAAAAACAAAAGAATATTATTGTGTACAAGCTCAGAATTCACATTTTTTGTTTCCAATAATTTTCCTTTTAATAAATAATTTTTTTCGCGATACAAATAACCACAATATTTTTTTCCGACCCAAAAAGTTGTTTTTTTTCTTCATACAAATTGAAACGTCAAAAGTGCCGTACGTCAAAAGTTAAAAGTTGGTGAACTCTTCCGTCTGCGTCTGCGTCTCCGTATGCGTCTACGTTCCGTTGTGTTCGCAACATTGAATTTGCGTGTATTTAATATTTTGACAGCTATTCCGGCTCCGTCTCCGTTTCCGTCTGCGTCACCATTCTGTTCAGCCAGTTAGCCTATATTGTATGTTCAATTTTATTTAAAAAAAATTTTGCCGTCACTGGGGCTCGAACCATAGACTGCGTTACCGAAGGTAATAAAAATGCTAGTTGATTCAAATGTAGTTGTCAAAGAATAAAACCTACACTGGATCGAGATGATCACGTGACTTTCGGTAGCGCGAGACGCTTTGTCTATGGTTCGAGTCATACAAATTTTATGATGGCATTTAAACAAATTTTACTCACATAAAATTTTTAAATTAAATGTTTATTTGTAAAAAATACTTGGAACATTTAAATTTAATTTGGTTGGCCTGTAACTTTTTTTTAATATTAACACTAACGAAAAATTGTTTTTAACGTTAAAAATAAGAAAATTTAACTGTCCACACTTTTTATCTTACATAATATTTAAATAAAACACGAACCGAGACATTCAGTAAAATCTAAAATGCAAGATGGTGGCAAATAGGTGCAATGAACGAGTCCGAAAAATGAGACTTATGATCTCTGAATTAATGGGGAAAAAAATTGCAGATGGAAAACTGTTGAGTCCCCATGAAAAATTTTAATAAATGTACTGGACTATCATTTTCACATATTTGTGGAGTTATTAAAGAAATTTCAGTGTTTCACCTCTTAAATAGTTGAACTTTTACAGCCAAATTAATAAACGTGGAATAGCGTGTCGTTTACGAAGCTAAACCACTGAAGAAGGTCGTTTAGCGAAGGAATAAGAACCAGATGTGTCAAATTTATATTCTGAAATTACAAAATATATGTAAAGATTGTAAACTTATTTTGAATGGGCCTTACCAATATTCGAATTTAGTTATGACTTAAATATTGCAGTGAATAAAAACTATAACGTTATGTATCCTAAATAATTAACCATACATTGTATTCTCAATTTTTTGGAGTCAATTCGAAATGTGGTTCATTATTTTTAGTCCACGTAAATATTTAGGTAATCCCATGCACTGGTTATTATTAAGGCCCATTTCATTATGATCCATTTTACTGAAATATTTAAGTCATAACTAAGTTTCATTATTTTTTCTTTTGATTTATGTCGGTGCCAACAGTTTTATTTTCTATTGCGCACATTTTTTCCATGCACAAAGATTTGAGTAGGTTCTGAAGAATATTAAGAAAGGGTCTACTTTGTTTTTAAGAGCTTACTTTGTCGTTGTTACTCCAGCAGTTCTTACTCCTTTTTTATTTTTTATTTTAAATGAATTAATATTTGTGTTAAAATAAAACAGAAAACAAGAGAATTCATTGGTGTGTTTGTTAACGTGAACTTTTTTTTTTTTTTTTTTTTTTACAAATTATCAAAATATTTGCTGTCACAACCCATACGAAAAAAAAAGAAAGTTACCCAACAGAAATCTTACTTATTGTAGTAGATTTTCTTAGGAAATTTTTGGTAGACGTCACTTAACTATTCCACGAACATTTTGTTTTTATTAATTGAAAATTTTAACCCATAGCTTAATTCTTATTCCATGGTTTAGTAAATTCGTGGAATAAAGAAAAATAGGGCTGTTAGTGTTGTGAAGATCACATTTCACATCGAATCTATCATATAAGAAGCATGTGGACAAAAATTTTCGGTTTTTTACTTTAGGTCATTTCGTGAATATGGAGTTAATTAATTCTCATTTGGTAGAACATTTAGTACCCGAATTTCCATTTTTTGTCTTCATTTTCCTTCAGTTTCTGCGAGCTTTTCTTAACTTATAAGTTGAATTTCAACTATTTTACCCTCCGTCTTCACATTGGGGTATGTGATACACCACACAAAATTGCCGGGTATTTTTTTTTGTCCGGCATGGCATGTCTACGTAAATCACATTTTCGGCAGTAGTAGGTTGTTTTGAGATACTTTAATTTTAATACATGGTAGGTATATATAATTTTGCTTTGTTGTTTTCTATTGGGTAACATACACCCCAGTGGGCAGTTCAGTAGGTGTTTATTTAACAGTTTTTTTCATATGGGTTTTATAGTGTTGAAATTTCATGTTTTTTTTTTTTTTAACGTAAATGTTACCACATGATTCTATATCGAATCAAAAAGCATAATGTGGACATTTTTCAAATATTTTTTTAATGATTTTTTTTAAGGTCCAGTTGTAAAAACGCTGTTAAATCACGGTTCAGGTTTAATGCGGACGGAAGGTTAAATGCATTTTTCAGGTGTATATCGTTACATCGTTAACCGTATATACTACTCATTTGTCAAAGAATAACAGTAACAATTTTGACACATGAAAAATAGAGCTTTATTTAAAATGACAACTCTTAATGGAAAACGCGTTACATATTAATTAATAGCAACTAAACAAAACAATATTTTGCCATAATATACAACCCGGAGAATGTGGACTCCATACTTGTTGACACACACACACACACGCTTACAGCCACACAAACACAGCCACAGACACACACACATATACAAACGCACAAACACACACATACACACACGAAAATCAAAGATAGAAAATATAAATTAAAAAAAAAAAAAAAAAACAAAAAAAAAAAACATGCAGCATTAGAAAAGTAGTGAAATAAAGAGGTTATAAGAAAATGATTTTTTGTTTAAACTTCGAATAAAATAACTTACATTGTTTCCATGAGGATCCAATAGGACAGTTGTTGTTAATAAAAATTGATGATTTTGTTGACCTGTAATGTAGTTTGATTCGTATTGAGATTGCTGTTGTTTCCGCTTTTGTAACAATTGATCACCACTCACCATGCCGAGATATCGATTCAATGATTAATGGTTTTTTGTTTTATTTGAATTCACACTTTGATTTTAAGGTCAACTTTTTTATATACATAAATGTGTGTGTTTGTTTTTTTTTTTTTTTAATAATGCAGGTATTTTAAAATTTATCAAATAATTCCAAACTAAAACTCTACTACTAATATCATTATAAATGTTTTCTTTTTTATATTTTGATGATTTATAAAGTTTTTTCTTCACAACGAATTTAAGCGTATAACAATTGTTTATTTATTATTATATATATATATATTAAGTCTTTAAGAAATTTGTTCGTTCAATAAAGTCTATTGTTACAACACACGTAATAACACATTCAAACACTTACGACTTTTATGTTTATGAAAAGCGAATCTTATTTTTGTTGATAAATGTTATTTTTATATATATATGTATGATTATATATAAAATAACGAATATTAAGATAAATTTAATTATTATTTGTTTACTTATTCCATTGGCTAAGGTAATCACTTGTGTAGAAATATCTATCTGAACTAAAATTTAATACTATGTGTATTTTTGTTTTCGTTTTTTTTTTTAAATATTATAGTTACACATTTATATAAAGAAGTTTATTTTTATTTTTAAGTTTAAAGCTGCATCTTATAACTGTCTAGTTTTTGCTTAAATCTACGCATTTATAAATATATATATATTTATATAAATTATTTTCTTTAATTATAATTATTGTGTGTTTAGTCTTTATTTAAA
Organism: Epistrophella euchroma; assembly: GCA_947049315.1. Taxonomy (NCBI): domain Eukaryota; kingdom Metazoa; phylum Arthropoda; class Insecta; order Diptera; family Syrphidae; genus Epistrophella; species Epistrophella euchroma. The sequence goes on along the minus strand of OX346249.1, from coordinate 5,210,312 downwards.
AAAAAATTAAGCTTTTAATTCACTTTACACTATGTCCAAAAGTTTGTTTTGTTTGTTTGTTTGTTTGGTTTTTTTTTTTTCAAGCTTCTATTTTCTAAATTTGTTGCTGGACCACCTATATTATCACTATCAGTATTTTTACTTTTGTATAAGCTTGCGCATAATTTAGAAAAAACACGTCTTTAGTTGTTTTTTTTTTTGTATATATGTAACAATAATATTTTTTTACTAATCGTGGTATGTATGTTTAGTTTAACATATTTTTTTACTAATCGTGGTATGTTTAGTTATAAGATATTTTTTTTTTACTAATCGTGGTATGTTTAGTATAAGATTTTCTGATTTTTGTATTTTGGTTTAATATAATTAGCTTATAAATTATTTAAGCACTCAGAATTATTGATATCGTTATCACAACTATTATTTTTTTTTTTAATTATTTTAATTTTAAATGGCTTTCGTGAATCGGTTTTATTTTTTTTATTTGAATGTTCGAGAACTATGTTAAAAGTGTAACATGTTTGAAAAAAGAAAAAAATGTCTATCACTTTGTTTTATTTTTTGTATTACAGTAATTATGTAATAGTCATACGTTTTGATTTTTTTTATATGAATTAAATTATTTAAGTTTATTTTTTGTTTTGTATTATTATTCCACACTTTGTTAGTTATTTTTAATGCGATTAGTTGCTTTTATTTTTATTATATTTTTTATGTTATTTGATATTAATTTAGCAATTTGTTTATGATTTTTGGTGTAGTTCTCATCAGTTGAAGGTTTGATTTTACCTGAAAATAGAAATGGACGATATAAAATTATCAGAAATATAATAATATTGACTTTTTTTTAATATATTTGTGATACATGTTCAGCAATAAATACAAATTCATAGAATTATTTATAAAAGTTAAAGCAAAAAAAAAAATACGCCAATACACAATTTAAAATTATTTAAACAAAATTTTAAACAGCCTGATGTTAAGGCATTAGCATCATAGTACTTAACAATTTTCTAACTTTAGAACTCTTTACTAAAATATTGTTAGTTTTAAACATTTTCCAACTAGTATCATACTAAACTTATTTTTCTAGCTGGTGAACACGTGTGAACCCATTTTCGCAATTGTAGCTGCCAAAGTGACACTTGGATTTAGTATGATACTAAAAAGATAAAATAGGCATTTGGTGATTTTAACTTTAGTAAAATGTTTAAAAGCTAACTCGTTTAAAATTTGGAAAAGCCTGTTTTCAGCTAGCATCATACTAAAAATGCTTTAACATCTAAAATTTTGCGCCAATATTATTATTATGTTCCCACGCCTCTTCTTCCCCCCCCCCCCCCTTTTCTTTTACCGCTCGCGCTGGGGCCCATTTTCTCCGAACACGACGACAATTTCGGTTGCAAGTCGTATCGGAACTTATTTAGTTTATAAAAGGTGTTACTTATTTGATTTATGTAAATGTAGATTTATGTAGATGTTAGATGTATTCAGGCTTTACTACGGTTGTTGTAGGAATTTTCGGACGATCCTACAAGTATCAAGGTTAACTGATAACTGATGAAATAGGATGAATCAGGTGTTGACATTCAATTTTTTTTTAGTTCAGTCACACTTTTTGTAATATATCCTGCACTGGATATAATTATCGGCACTATTCGAATTAATTTAAGGTTTTCTCGTTGTTTTATTTCGTGTGCAAGTTCAATATATTTTCCAATTTTTTCAGCAAATGATCGACTATTTTCGTTTTAAGACAGTGGTACAGCTATATCTATCAGGAGTTAGGTTAGGTTAGGTTTTAAGGGGTGATGATACGGCAAGCCACGTCATCTCACTCGGATCTCAGTGGATCCATTGTGCTTTCTAGGATATGGATAGGGAATGAATAAGGACGGGTGAAGAAAGGACTTAGTGAAGTCTGGGGGTTAGGTGTGGGGTGCCTCCCTGAACCATCTTAAATTCTGGATGAATTTTATGATCCTTTTCAGTGGCAAACACGAGATGTCGCCCAATTCATCGAAGAAGTATTATCCGAGGGCTGTCTTCCTGGTTCTTGCTAAGCTGGGGCACTCACAAAGGAAGTGATAAGAGCCCTCTTTCGCCTCTTCATCATAACATCCTCTGCATAAGTCAGATGTGGATATACCCATTCTGCTCATGTGGGTTCCCATTGAGTTGTGACCCGTTAGGATTCCAACCAAGAGGGACAGCTGAGGTCTACTTAGCGTAAAAAGGTAGTCTGTTTTTTTTTTTTTTAGAGATATCCGGTCATAGGTTCCTCGAAACCCGACAAGTATCAATTGCTGACCATCTGTCATTTGCGGCCTTTAGGAAACTCTGGCATATTCTACTTTTTTCTTGTACCAGTGGCATGAATACAGAGGATTCAATTTGGCTCGGATCAAGAGAAGATCCGGTTTCGGCCAGTTCATCCGCCATTTCATTCACATATATATCGTGGTGTCCTGGGACCCATCGGAGGCTAGCTGTATTTGTTGCACTGAGCAATTTTAGTTTGTTACGGCAACGGTTTACCAGCTTAGACTTTGTGACGACTGAGGAAATGGCTTTTATTGCCGCCTGGCTGTCGATGAAGATATCTATATTCTTGTTTGTTAATTCACATGTGACAAGACATTTTGCGGCCTTACAAACATTTACATTTTGTCTTGGAGCCATCCGTGAAGACAGAAACAGGATCAACGCTTATGACCCGGTTTTCAGCCCAACGGTCCCTGGAGGGAATATCCGTTTGGGCAACTGGGTTGAAATCAGTTTGCTGTATGGACTAGTCTGTTTGAATGTCTCTGTCCGTAAAATTTATAATTGTTTTATGTCCGAATTGGTCCCCTTTCCAGTTGTTGCACTGTTTGAGTCGTACAGCACTTTTGGCCGCCATTTCTTTCGATCTATCAGGAGTCCTATTTTATTAATTTTGTCAATCCATATTACATCAGGTCTGTTAGCCATTATTTTGCGGTCTGTAATCATTGCTCGATCCCAATAGAGCTTGAAACTCGGACTCAACAGAACGCTAGGTGGTTGATGTTTGTAAAAAGGCGTTTCTATATGTGTTAGCTTAGATCGTACTGCAAGTTCTTGGTGGATAATTTTAGCTACATTGCTGTGCCTGCTGAGATAGTCATTACTCGCTAATGTAGAGCAACCATTAATGATGTGGTCAATAGATTCTTGGGTCTGTCGGCAACGGCGACAAGTGCTCTCAATATTTTGATGTATTATAGCTCGTTGGTATTGTCGTGCTGATATTATTTCATCTTGAATTGCCATAATGAACCGTTCGGTTTCGGGAAATAGCTGTCCTCTTTACAACCATATGGTTCAGGCTTCTTTATCAGTATCTTGGTGTCCCAGATGGTGGGGATACTTCGCATGAATTGGTTTTTGCTTCCAAAGATCAACTATATCATTGTGTTCACGTATCCGGGTCATTGGTTGGAGTTCAAAACTACCTAAATTTAAAGGTGTGTAGTTCTTATTTATGTGGAAAAGAGCTTCATATCTTCTGTCGATAGCGCCGCATTCATAAAAGAATTGCCGAAGGTTTTCAACTTGCCTATGATTTAGGTTGTAAATGTCGATAACCCCTTGTCCTCCTTCTGTTCTAGGCAAACACAGTCTTTCTTTTGCTGCTCCTGGGTGATGGTAACGATAGGATGTCATCGTTGTTCTTAATCGCCTCTCCAGTGCATCAAGGTCAGTTTCACTCCATATTATAAGCCCAAATGAGTAACTTAGCGCGGAAATATCATAAACGTTAATTGCTTTTGAGAGGTTTCCACTATTAAGCTTCCTTTTGAGTAGTTGCTTCAATCTTTTTTCAAACTGTATTTTTATATTTTCTTTAATTGTGCTGTGTAGTATTCCTCTCATTTTCTTTATACCCAGGTGTTTAAAACTATCCTCGATACCGATGAAATTGATAGTACCTTCCTCAAAGGTAAAACCATCTGTTTGCAGAACATTTCCTCTGACCATTTCTATCGCTTTGCATTTTTCAAATTCAAAGCTCATGCAGATGTCTTTGCTAAATTATCTAACGATATTGATAAGGCTTTCAAGATGTTGCTTTGATCTGGCCATGAGTTTCAAATAATCCATGTAAAGCATATGCGTAAAACTGCATTTTCTTTCATTATATTTGATACGGTAACCATTTGAGAAGTTATTTAGCATTCTACTTAGCGGACAAAGACTAACAATAAGGCAAAACAATAACGGACTGAATGTGTCTCCTTGAAATATACCTCTTTTGATTTGTATTTCGCGCGTTTCAATTTTCACAACATGTATTTTGGTCATCCAATTATGCATTAAGTTTTGGAAAAATTAAATGATGTTTGGGTCAATTCCTTGCATTTTAAGTATGTGGGACGCTATCAAAAGCTTTCTGATAATCTATGTACGCTACACTTAAATTTCCATGGTTATGTACTGCATTTTTTGGTAATAATTGCATCAACCATTCTCTACAACCTCTGGATTTTTTTTTGCACATCCTTTTTGTTCCTTCGGGATGATGTGATAAGTTTCACAGTGCGTCCAGACACACTCGCTTATTATGGAGGTTAGAACCTTATATAGTGTTGGTAAGCAGGTTATAGGTCTGTAGTTAGTTGAGTCACCATCCTTCAGAATAAGAAAAGTTGTTCCCTTTGTCAGGAAAGCTGGTAATTGAGCTCTTCTGTTTAGAATCGAGTTGAAATTTCTAGAAATACATTCATGAGCGTTTGTAATATTTTTAAGCCAGAAGTTTTGAATTCTATCTAGTCCAGAAGATTTCCAATTTTCACCTTTTCTTAAAGCATTTTTTACTTCTTCATTGTTTATTACTTGATGACTCCTTTGGAGCCACTGGGTTTCAGTATCTAAATAGACAGATTGAAGGTTATGGGATCGCTCCCATAAATTTCCCCAGAAACTTTCTACGTCTTGTTTACTAGACTCAGGTCTTCTTTCAGCCCTCTCATCTTGTTTATTAAGTCTTGCATAATATTTTTTGGTAAACATTTTATTATCATTTTTCCTTGATTGACTATCTAAGTAGAAGTAGTGGTGTAGTAGCCCGTGGCGTAATGGTTAGTGCGTTCGACTGTCATGCCAAATAAACTGTAGGTCCCCTTCATTCCGGCAGACACGCACACAGGAATGGTTGAGAGTTGTAAGTCGCTAGCCCCTGGTTCTTCATGAGCCGTTGTCGAATGTCTCGTGGAGTTGTTACTATAAAAGTAACAATTTTTATTTTCACCTTATTTTCTAAATAAACTGATAATTCTCGAGATTGTATGAATAAAAAAGTTTAAAACTAGGTACTACCTTTCAGTTTTAAAATGCCATCGTAATCATTTATCGTACACAAGCGAGCAAATACTGAACTAAAGATACTGTTAAGGGACTTCATTTTATACTTAAGAATATTTTAATAGAAAATAGAACAAATGAAGTCGGTATAAAATCAAATTTTGTTTTTAGTAATACTTTATACCGGTGTCACAAAAAATACCAAAAAATTGCTCCTATGTAAATGAGCAATAACTGATTCTTGATTGATGATTTGCAATTATATTAGGCCTTACCCAAATTTGCCGGTAGCAAATAAATAAATAAAAATAAATAAACAAAATGAACGTGCTAATTAGCTATTTAACTTCTAAAACACTTAAAAGCAATGCACCAAAGAATTTTTAAATTGTCAAAAAAATATTAATTTTTTAAATTAAATTTTAAGAAATAATAATAAAACAATACAAATTACCACTAATTATTATAAATTGAATTCGTTGGACAAAATCGATGCGTACATTTTAATTGTAGATTAATAAATACTTGAAAATACAATAGGACTAAGTATTGCAGTACAAAGGAATCACATTATGTTTAGATATATGCACATTTCGACATTCTGTAAAGAAAAAAAAAGAAAAAAAAAAAAACAAGTAAAGTATAGTAGTAATAGTAATAAAAGAAAAAAAAATATAAATATTTTTTTAAAATATGTTAATTATATTGATAATATATAAACATACATTTTATCCTGTATTTGTATTTTATTACTACACAAGATATGCAGTTTATTATAACTCGATTGGAAAAATTCTAACCGACATTCTCCCAATGAAACCAGACTAAAGAGACTATAAGCCGCTGAATCCGAATCCGACCTCAAAATTACATATTCCCTCAGCAAGATTTTTGAGATATTAAAATTGTTAAGTAAAAATAAATTGCTTTGATTACTTCACAAAAAATCTTTTTAAAGTAGGAAAATACTTATATTGAGGCCGTAATCCATCCTGGGCTGTGAGCGCCATCTAAAGTAAAGTAAGTAACTACTTATATTTCTCCCCCAAATTCTTTTGAATGTCTCTAACGTAATGAAGCAAATTTGAGTTTCTATTCTTATTTAGGGCTTCACATATAAAAATAAAATTCATGACTGTGTCACACATACTCGCTCTTACAGGTTAAGTGGTAAAAAAAAAAACATAAAATACATATCGATCTAAATGTAAACTGAACTTAATAAATAATAAACTTAAAAAAAGACTAATGAAGTTTTTTTCTAAAAAAAAAGTTTATTATTTTCGAAATTAAATAAAAAAAACGAACTTTCGTTGATCTAAAACTGAATACGACTTGTTTGTCTTTGAATTTAATATCTATGCCATCACTCTTTCCAAAAAAAAAATGAATTAATGGGAAACAAAAATCTTTTGAAGTCTTAAAAACTTGGATGTGACAAAAATTTAGAGCGTGCAGGTTGAGTTGAGACAAGAAAAAAAATCCCCCGACTTAAAATAGAAAAAAAATCATTAAAAATCGTAATGGTATACTTTTTTTTAAGGCCAAAAATCCGTTTATTTATTATGCTTTTAATTAAAATTATTTAAGAATTAGTTTTTGAACAATTAATTTTGAATCTCAAAATTTTGAAAAAATCATGAAAAAAATTGTGTTCAAACCAATTTTGTTCAAAATTTTACGTTATTAAGTAGTATTTTTGTTTGTAATATTCAATGCTCCTATCAATTTCTAGTAACGCTGAAGAGTAAATGATCAAGTGATTTTTAGTTTTTGAGAAAATTAAAAATAACGAGGGGAAATTTTCTAAAAAAATTGACTTAAAAACAGAAAAAAAAATATTAAAAAACACGTAACAGTTAAAACGCCATGCTAAATTTACCTTTTTCTAAAGCAAGAAATCTCTTCTTTTATTTTCTTTTTACATTAAATTGTTATAGAGAACGATTTTTCAAAAATTAATTTTCAAACTTGAATTTTTGAAAAAAAAAAGTTAAAAATTTGTGTTCAAAATTTTACGTTATTAAGAAGTATTTTTGTGTTTAGTATTCAATTCACTTTTAATTCAAAAACTAAAAACCAAAATATGTCAAAATGTATTCTAGTTTTTCAGAAAGTCTAAAATAACAAAAGTGAGTTTTCCTCAAATTCGACTTCCATCCTTTATTTTGCTGCACCAAAGATCTTAAGTAGTAAAGTAGATTTCGTTATTTTCAATTTTCTTAAAATCCAAAGACATTTAGGCATCCAGTTTTAGAAATTGGTAGGAGCATCGAATATTAAAAACAAAAAGTAAGCTTTTGTCACACCTTAGGTGAATCACCCTCTAAATAAATTTCAAAAAAAAATATTTTTATCTGTTTACGAAAAATTAAATTTTAAAAAAATAATTGAGTCTTCTTTTTGAACTAAAAAAACTTTTTATAAATGGTTCCGTAATTTACGGCTTTTTGGAAAAATTATTTCATGATACCTAAAAGTAGTGCAAACCTGAACGCACAAAAATCAATTGTGAAAAAAAGCTTTTCCAGGTAAATGCCTACCGTTAATTTTAAGATACCTGTAGAATTTTTCAGAAAGAGCTACAACTTCTTCTTCGAACAGAACCTATCATTTATTTACGAATCCATTACTTGATATTATAATACTAATAGGTACTAATAATAAGATGACTTTAACTAGCCTCTTAAGTAAATTCTTAAGGTTTGTTTAACTTTTTCTCAAAGACTACCTACATCCCAACTGAACTAACACCCCAACATCTGAACAACAAAAAAGTCAACAGACAAAAAAAAATGTGTTTTACGAAATAGGTGGTGCCTACCTACTTATGTAAAACACAACCATTTCTGAGATGGTAACTTTTCAAGTAGAACTTATTTCAACTTAGGTTTTGTCCGGCTAAGTTATTGTGAGGCTCTCAACACTTGTGAATAAAATCAGTGGTAATTCTACTTTAATTGCCCACAAATTATAGAATTTACTTGATCTTTTCCTAAATAAGATTAAACATACCATAGTGAATGTTGATTTTACAATGGAGCTTTGGCCAAGAGTGTACACAAACGAGTTTGATATCAAATGAAAGGTGATGTTTAGCTTGTTACACGAGTGAAATATTTTCAAAATCGTTCATGGGAGAGCAAATAAGTTTTGCAATGGTGCTAAAAAACTGAATTCTTTGATATATTGGTGTGCCAAAGACCGTATAAAAATAGTTGCTTCACATAAAGTTAAAACTTAATATCTCAAAATGTATTTTAAATAGAAAAACATTTTTAGTTCTTTTTTAAAGACAAGCAAAATTCCTTTCATTTTTCTAAGTCATTTATTTTGCAAGTTATGAACAATTATTTGGAAAAATGTCTAGAATATTTATATTGCAATCGACAACTTCAAGCTCAAATGTCTCGGCTTTCCCATGAACGATTTTGAAAATATTTCACTCATATGGCAAGCTCAACGTCACCTTTCATTTGATACCTAACTCGTTCGTATACACTCTTGGCCAGAAATGGGCAATTCCCTTTGATAGTAGGTTAATATATTTAGTAGTAATTATGAAAATAAATTATAATTTTCCCCTTTCAAAAATTTTAAAGGTTAGGTTTCTTTTCATATAAAACAATTAATAACAAACGAAGTGAGAGGCAACAGCGTGCATAGAATGGAAACATTTATACAGAAGTTTTTCTTTTTTTATTTTTGAATGGCATGCAGGTTAAAAATTCCGAACAAAACAGGCAATTCTACTATTTTCTTCTGCAAAAATTTGGAAAAAAAAAAACCTAAAAACTGCACTGGCTTTTCAAATAATAAAAGAAAAACTAGAACTGTTTATGCATATGAGCAACATGCAACAACTACCTTCCTCCTAGCCATCATTATTTATTTTCGTTTTTCTAATAAATGTTACGGGAAACCAAACACATCGGTAGGGATTGTTAAATTGTCTATTTAAATAAAGTATTTTTTTTCTAAACCAATACCTTATTGAGAAACTAAAAAAAAACATACAATTTTACAAAAAAAAAAAAAATATATAGGTACGTGTGTAGAATTAGAAAATACCGGCTTCAATTGCTAAAAAATAACTTCTACACTTACATTATTACAATATAAACCCACCCTGTCCAAATAAAATTTAATAAGAATTAGAAAATTCTTTCATTAAAAAAAAAAAATATAATAAAATAATGAAAAAAAAAATCAGAGAAAGTAAATCTATACGGATTTTTCTTTTTTCAGTAGGAATGCCAATGCAGTAACAGTTATCCAGTTTTAGTACTTTACCTAAGTAAGAAGTACACAATACAGTTATTCACTGAAACCACAGACTAATTTTTTTTATTTTTTGAATTTCATATTATTTTTTTCTGCATAGTGGCACTGTAGTACCACACACACTCTCCATTTTATTATTATTTTAAGGCAGCAGCGCAAAAGAAGGGCATACGAGGGAAAAAGGGGACAGAATAAAATATGTGGTTTCCAACTAGAAAACTTCATTTTTGTGTCTGCTCTTTTTTGTAATTTTTGCCTATGTACGGAATATATATACCTGAATATAAATACACACACACGCCATGTACATATATAATTTTTCATTTTAAGTGTTTCTAGCCTTATCGCACATCATAAAATTTCATACAAAAAAAAAGATATACATATTACTTTATGGTTGGTGCGCTTCGGACAGAGGTTTTTCCAAAAAGAAATAATTTTGGAATATAAAAATTGTTTTATTTGATATATTTCTAAAATTAATTACAATAAGATTAAAAGCGAAACCCACAGATTTATTTCTTATTTTTATTTTTGTTGAATGAAATTAAATCAACGCCACTCGGAGGAGAGAAAATAAAAACACTCGTACTTTCAGTCACACGAACGCAGATTATCATGCAACGGCAACTTTACAGCGGCCAGGCGCATTAACACAGTCGAGCTAGCTACCAGCCTAACAGGAACAAGCAGAACTAGCCTGATGGTGCGGTGCTTGAAATCAAACCGAAAAACCACCAGCCAGAACAGAACAGACAGAAGCAAGAAACACCACCACAAATATGTGTGCCTGTCTGTCTGTCTTTCGTCTGGCTTTCGAAATTTGAAAAAATAGTAGTGGAGTGGAACTACTTTCCTCGCTTTTATAATGTGGAATATCTCGTTGGTTTATTCTCACTCATTCGATATATCATGCTGTCTCGTCTCATGTTGGTTGTGCGATGTGTTCTTTTTTTGAAAATAATAAAGAATTAAATTAAACAATAAAGCCACAAATAATGTTTGTGATTGAAGTAAAGAGTGTAATAGGGTGACCATCAACTGTATTTTGTTTTCATTGCATCTAAAAATTTGAGCTTAAAATGTTTTCACATCACCAATTTAATAAATTTGAAAAAAAACAAAAAGAGAATTTCATTGGCTGAGCATTTCAATGCAAACTTGTACTGATAGTGTCACTATCTATCATCATGCAGGATAGGGAATAGGCATGTACTATGTACATAAATATTGGATTACAGATACACTATTGTTTTAAAGAAATTTTCTCCAGAAATAAAAATACGGTTGGTTCTCGTCATTCATTACAGCATCTTTTTTATGATTTACGGTTGGTTAGACATTTAATTAGTAAAAGTTTGGATCGAAATTAGGTTTTCATTTTAACCTTCCTATACCCAAGACCGATAATTTACTTTCTGCCATATTTAAATAACGGTTCATCCTTCAGCAATCTACTTTTTAGAAGGTTCCTTAATCTTCAATTTAGTGTGTTTTAAATCTTTGGGCGGGAAACTCTAGTGTTGCCATAGGCAACTATCGGGTCTCTGAGGATATATGTACAACCGTTCAAATTTGTATGGAGCGGCATCTGAAGACAATTTTGGCTGCGATATACATATGTAGGTACTATAGGGCAAGTTTTGGATTCGTGCAAAAAATCGAACTCGAGATAACAATCAAACTTGACATAACGATGATAGAGAACACGAAAAAAAGTGGTCCCCGCAATTCCTTCTGTCTATCCACTGCCTACAGCCTAAACCAATGAAGCGTTTTGCTTCAAACTAGGAGAATAATATTTATGGGTGATTCCGTAGTGGGAAAATCGAGATTTTTTTTAAGCTAAAACAATAACGGTTGTCATACAAACGTTTTGAAAAAAGTTATTTATCTCAAAAACTGCTCTAAAGATTTTTTTTTTAATTTTTTGTGTAAAAGTGGTAGTTGGGCTATATTTCGGTGAAAAATACCAATAATACCAAAAACCGTTATTAACGGTACCTACATCGTTGTATTTTTTTTTATTTTCTACTTTCTTGTTAACCGCTCAACCGATTTGGATCAAAATTTTTACTCTAAAAGTCCTAATAAGTAAGATTAATACTGCATACATATATTTTGAAAAAAATATTTTTTGTTTTTTTAAAAAAAGTTCAAAATGTTTTTTTGAAAAATCATTTTTTTTTTTTTGAGAACGGGTTGATAAATTTTTGTTTAATTGTGGTTTTAGTTGCATATTATTATATTCTTAAAAAAAGCATACCAAGTTTTTTTCTGAAAAATTTTGAAGAAATTTTGTACATAAATTTTTTTTTTAGGAAAACCGCTCCAACGATTTTTAAATTTTTGTCTGCATAAATTTATATTTTTTTAAGAATTGAGATGGCGGTCTTCAGTCTGAGATCAAAACATTTTAAGTACTTGTTTTATCAATTTAAAGAACGTGTTTCATGCTTGTTTTTCATATTTAAATTTCTATTTTCAAATTATTAAATGGATAAATACATATAAAATTATTAATAATAATGTTTTATATTACACTCAATCTTTAAAATTGGAAGAAACTTTTACTACAAGAGCAAGTTCGGGCCACCCAGTCGTGCATTTTATTTTTTCTGTTTTTGTTTATTCATTCTTTCCTTTAAAGCCTAGTTTACAGTTCCGTGCGAAAAAAATCTGCTATAATTTTGTCAAAAAATCCGCATTTCTGCCATGAAATGTCATAAATATATGATATTCACGTTTCAAAAAAAAACAATTGTTTGTTAGGAGCAAAGTGGATATATACACTTTAATGGGCAGGCCAACTTTAAGTGCGATTTTGTTCCAGGTCGATTTGCTGTAATAACTTTTCAAAAAATTCGTTTTTGCAAAAACCAAACATATTTGTATATTTTCATTAAATTTCTCAGTGGTCCTTTTTGATTTCCTCATCATTATTCCTTTTTCTTTTGCCAAAACAATTTTTATTTATACCCAATTTCATCGAGGAGATATATCTCATAGTATCCCTCTTCCTTTTCCGTACCGAAAATTACCATAGAAATTCGATTGACATTTTATATACATCGTCGGCTTGGAAAAAAAAAACGACACAACTCAAATAAAATGCACGACTGTGTCGCACGAACTTGCTCTTGTAGTAAAAATTTCTGCGAATTGTTAAGATTGAGAGTAATATAAGTATCTACACTCACAGGTACAATTATCCGACTACCTGCATTTTTCGTCACCCTGACTCTTTAGGTTCACTAAGATTTATCTACTTATTTTTTTTTTGTTTAACGGATATTTTTGCAAAAAACAAAAAACTATAACCCTTATTTCGCCCCATGAAATTGTGTCATCGAAGCGTTTTTTGCAATTTAAGCGTTATTTAATATTGTTTCAGTTACTTAAACTTGATAACATTTCTTGTTCTTTTGTACCAAAGTAAGTAACACCCATTATTAAAAATGTGGTAAAAAAACTTGTTTTTTGTGTTAATTAAAATAAACGCGTGGTTTTTTTTCAGGATTTTTTTTTTTTTTGTTTTCTCAAAGTTTGGTTTCAACATTACTTACATATGTGGTCTAAACTTGACGGTTTCTCAATTCTTGAAAAAATATAAATTTATGCATAAAAAAATTTTAAAATCGTTGGAGCGGTTTTCTTAAAAAAATAATTTTTTTATATACAAAATTTCTTGAATTTTTTTAGAAAAAAAATTTGGTATGCCATGCAACCAAAACCATAAATTAAAAAAATTCATAAGCTCGTTTTCAAAAAATGATCTTTCAAAAAAAAAAAGCAAAAATTGAACTTTTGTTTTTAAATATAAAAATATTTTTTTGAAAATATATGTACCTATGCAATATTATTCTAACTTGATAGGATTTTCAGAGTAAAGGCCGGGTCACACAGAACGCGGGCCGACGATTTTTTTTTTATTTATTTATTTAATAAAAATAAAAAAAAAATTAATCCAAACGCAATTCCAACAAGTTTTGCTCTTTTCTTCAAGAATTTACAGAAAAAGTGAGCGACGTATCTTTAAACGATGATATCTTAAATTTGGACGGCGCTAAAATACATTAGACTCAAGAAGTACGGGTTAGATCTCTATTTGCGTTTGGGTTAATTCTATTTGCGTTTAGGTTAATTCAATGTGCGAATGCTATATGTGCCTTGTTGATTTTTAATATTTTTTTTTTTCAATTTTAAGTCAATTTTTCAGAAATTGAGAGATACTTTCCCTCATACACTTATTTCTTTAGAATGATCACAGAAATCACTAGTGCGATGGACTGTAATTCCGGAGGTCTAGGTTCGAATTGACAAGGAATTGACAAAACCTCCAAGAGTAATAGCAGAAATAAATGAAATGAAATGAAATGAAGTATCTCTTGTCATAGAAAAGTTCCGCTCACATTTGCTGTTCGAATTCGGCAATAAACTGTAGGTCCCCTGCATTCCTGAAGACACGCACACAGGAATGGTTTGAGAGTTGTAAGTAACTAGGCCTTAGTTCTTCATGAGTTATTGTGCCATTAAATTTATTTTTATTTTATTCTGTATGAAGTTGGCCGCGCTCAGTTTCTTACTCCGTCTGCTCGGTAATTTTATTCTGACCTCATGGAACACGCTCTGAACGCACTCTGAACGAAAAAAGAAACACAAATTCCAAGCTCTGAGCGCTTTGAACTCAAAGACGGTGTTCACATTGGACTTACTAAACAGAGTTATTTTGACGTGAATCCAACTTCTCCTATTCAGACACAAACTAATGCGAACACAACTGATTCACTCTGACGTTCAGCAGTCGTTAAAACAAAACACAAATCTTTGCTCGACTGAGAATTTATTAGAATTTTTTTTCAATCACAAAACTGATATTTCACTAAATAAATAATAGCAACTTCAATCAAATATTTAGGCGTTGTCTTAGACAAATAATTATCGTTCAATGCACATATATTTTATATTTGTAAGAAATTGTGGAAAAAGTATACTATATTTGTGTAACAACACCCAAAAGGCCAGACTTCAAAAACTTCAAAACAAAGCCATGCCCGTCATACTTAAGTGTGACCGATCTACCTCTGTTTCAACAATGCTTGAGTCACTGAAATGATTTAATATAGGCCAAAGGCTTTATATGATGCCAAAATCATTTTCGCCTATTGAATCGTTCACATTGCACATAAATTAGATTTTGTTTGTCATTTCAAACGATCGTTTTCCCTCTTTTTCTTTCAACTCAACACCATAAAAGTAAACAACATTATGAAATGCCAAATTCAAACTAACACATTTAGATAAATGTCACTTTGTCTTGGTGTGTGTGTAAGTGTCTTGCAAGATCTTGCTAAAAAATAGGCCAGTCCCACGAAGAATTTTTTTTTCGTGGGACAAAAAATCTCACCTGAGCACTGAGATATTTTGCTGAGATATGTGAGATGAAAATTTTTTGGATTCATTTCTCAGTTTTCTTTCTCAGCCAAAACAGCTGTTCTTTTGACAATCAAATTTAAATTTTTTTGTGGTGCGCAAGTGCAAAAGTGGTAAATAAATGCAAAATAAGGACGGAATGTTAATAAAAACTAAAATAAATTGAACTTTTTATTATTTCTCATTCATTTCAATAAGTTTTCTGCTTCAAAAATTAAATATTTTAAGCAAAAGTTGAAAGTGATTTTTCAGAATTTCAGTACGAGAATTATAACACCTTAGTTTTTTACAATTAAGCGGAGAATGTTGTCCCACCAAATGATTTCGCCTCCGTCAAATTGACATTGAGCGCTCACTGAGATTTTTTCTCCGTGGGACTGGCCTATTGAGATCTGAGGAATCGACCTCAGGTCAACAGAAAATTCGATTTTTTCGGTTGAAAGGAACATAAAACCTTCTCTCAGATCAAAAAAAATCAAAATAAAAATCGAATATTTTGGTTGAAAGGATAACGATATCAGTGTTGATGTCTGTTACCAACATACTTCGCACTGGAACGGCTTCCGACTAAAAATGACTCAATCTGGTGGTCTGAAACTGTTTGAACAAAGTTAGTGACTACAGGGCCCAACCCATAGAATCCGTCGAATGCGTTGCAGCAACGTATGCAACTGACAGCTCGACATCACATTAGGTTTGCTCCCGACATTTTTGCACTAAATCTGGTCAAAATGTCAAAATTTTGTGGAGTGGGGTTGAGATGCTCTCACAGAGAAATAAAACTGTCAAAATGTCGGGAACGGTTTGCGCACTAATTTGCACCAATTCTTACCTTTTTTTAAACGTCAAAAATATATACTCGACTAGAGTTATCTTAGATCAACGATAAAAGAAATTTCTCGGACCCAATCTGGTAAGGAGGAAAATTGTTTATTCTCTCAAGAGCGCTCTCTTTAGCCAGAAACATCACAATTTTTCACTTGTGGAACGACTTCGAACTTCAGACTAAAAATGACTAAATCTGGCGGTCTGAAAATGTTTGAAACTAGGTGCGGAACACAACTATTGTTATGAGAAGCGTCCTATAGGCAACGCATCACAAAAAAGTAGCTGAACTTTTAACAGATTCATTAGCCCAGTCCCAGAAAGAAAAAATCTCTGTGCGCTCTGAGCTCTCGGACAAAAAATCTCATTTGAGCGCTAAGATATTTTACGGAGATATGTGAGACGAAAACTTTTTGGATTCATTTCTCAGTTTTCTTTCTCAGCCAAAACAGCTGTTCTTTTGACAACCAAATTCCCCACTAAATGATTTATTTGGTAGGACACGCCTATTAGCCCAGTCCCACGAAGAAAAAATTTCTGAGCGCTGATAGAACAAAAGAGGACATCTAATCGGAACAAAAGCGAAAATAGATGATATAAAAGTAAATAAATTTGGTGGCACAACGGCTCATGAAGAACCAGGGCCTAGTGACTAACAACTCTCAACCATTCCTGGTATGCATGTCTGCAGGAATGGAGGCGACCTACAGTTTATTGAAGAAACCGATCGGCTAGTGTGAGCGACAATTTTCTATTGCAAGAGATACTTTTTGAGGATTTGTCACTTCCTCACAGGAGGTAGTAGCCCTGAAAAAAACTTTGGGGGGTAGCGGCTGGTATTGAACCCAGACCTCTGACATGACAGTCCAACGCTCTACCATTACTACTAGATGATATATATTTACATATTTATCAACAAAGGGTTATAGAAAATTGAATTGAAATAAAATATGGTAGGACTTCAACTAAAAAATCTGTTTGATGGTTTACACCTGATGAAGGTCGTAGATAGACATGGGCATGCCGATTTATAACAATTAAAGTCCAAAGTCATTCGCGTTTACATAAACAAATAGTAAAATCAGTAGGAATTGGCAGTTTTGGGCTGTAAACATACAAACCATAGTATATTAACAAGAATGTTTACTATTTCTTCAGGCAAATTAATTGAACAAATTTAACTGTAATATTTCATTTCGCAAACAAAAAACAAAATGGTACTACGATACTAGAAGGTAACTGTAGGACAAACCGCTTGACTGGTTGGGTACCTCTAGATATGAAGAGAAAAGTTGGCAGACAACGGAAAAAAGGAAAATGAAAAGACAACTTAGATCAATTTGCAAACCAAAAGATCTACCGATAGAGACATTTGAAGAAGTCTGGGGAGAATTGTAATTGGGGTTTGTAAAGCTAAATATATGTAATTTACTATAAGTTGATTTCACTTAAAATGCTTGGAACATTGTAGATTAAAAAAAATAAAGCTGTATTTTAATGTTTGTAAAACAACACGGAATACGAACCATCCACAGGGTTCTAGTACTAACAAGAACAATATAACATAGTATGTAGGAATCCCGCTTAAAATCCTGAAATCTTATGAATCGAATGATATGATAACATACATAAGTACAGTGTATAAGCTACAAAGCATCCGCACCATCAATTAATACTAAAAAATAATGAATGTATAACTTAAATGATACCACCAATCATTAGGCTGAAGTTATAGCTATTTCACGCAGGTGGACCCGAAGCCAATGTGAATCAAATCAACCACAGATGAATTCTATAGGTATTTTTTATTCTTTGGTATTCTGAGCCCGACGCTTAAAAAAAGGGGCTTCAAAATATGTACTTAGATTTGCCCATGAGTTTGAGCTTAATATTTGCAGAAATTTAGAGTAACTATACCTACCAAATGCGGATAGAATGTTATGAAAAAAAGAACACATTAAATTTTTTTTTAACTTACATATCAATATCAGTTGAATTGAAGATTCATAACTGTTTTTTTGTATTTTTACACACGATCTGGTATGGTGCACTGGGATGTTTGTTGTTGTTATCGTTGAAGAATGATGTTTTTTTTAACTCGTTTACTTTTCTTGTTTGTCATAAGTTTTTTCATATAATTCGGCAGCTTTGTTAATGATAAATTTTTAACTGAATGAAAATTTTATTTTTTTCACAGTCACAGTAAATTTTTGAGTTATGTTTTTGTACTAATTCTTTTTTTTTTTTAATTTTAATTCTTCTTATACACACAAAACAAAAGCAACAACAGTCCTATTTATGCTGCTTTTATACATACACAATATATTGTACTCATTTTTTTCATTTTTTAGGCTTTCCTTCCCTTATGGTTGGTTGTTGTTGTTATCGCCTTAGTTTTCTGAAGAAAAACAAAAACACAATTTTCAACTTTTGAAATGCCCATGCATAAAAATTATTTTATTATTTTGGAAACCGCACATACATAAACCATTTTTTCATAGATACTGATACTCGCGTAGTTAACTGTCGCATGTCGGAATAAACTTTCCCACCCACTACCAGGAAAACGTCTTTTCATTTTTTTGTGAGCAATAACTTTAATGGAATAATGAAACTCTACAGAATATTTTGTTCCTATGAAAAGTAAAAATGTTTACTAACTTGAAATCGGAAAATAGGTAGTTACAAATTGGTTTCATTACTTTCTATTAGTTTTTAACCTTCCCGCATCTCGCATTAAGTAACGAACATACATATTATAAATTTATTTATGGGCTCTCCCCGTTTTACTTAACCAAGCAATTTAATAGTCTCAAAAAAAAAACGTTTATTCATTTTTTTTTCATTATAACGTCCTATAGGATTATTTTGGAATGCATTAAAGAAAAAATGCTTCCTGTATTCCGCCTTAAACTTCTTTCTTCCTTAAATAAGTTTTTACAAAATAAATAAATGTTTTTTTTTATCCTAACGAGATAAAGCGGGTGAATGAGTGAGAATAAAAACTGAACTGGCAGATTTCCGGTGACGAGGTGGTGACGACAGTGAGTGGATTTTTTTCTCTTCTATCTTTTTTATATTCACTTTTTTGGTTTTGCATCTAGTTAGAGCTCCCTTCACTAGATTGGATGGATTTATTCCTAAATATCGTTATACATTATATATTTGTATTCCATCTACATCTATATATATATTTATCTATATACGTAGCCATTGGTATTCGAATTATAAATTATTTATGTATATGTACTTCCCAAAAAATATGGAAATATTTTTCACACGTATTTATGTTTAGTATTATTGCAATTTTCTTTTTTTTTAATCATACTTTTTAAACAAAACTTGACTATTAGGTGCTGTTCCGTATTTTGTTATACAAACCGAACACAAAATTCAAGGTGCGAGAGAGAAGATATGAGAAAATAAAACTTGTATACATAATCTACCAAGTTTCCAGTTTTTATTCATTGGAAGTTTTCTAATACTTCCACGAAGTACCAATGGCTGTCAGACTTAAGTGCCTGTTTACATTGGATTTTTAATGAAAGGCGCATCCAGTGAGACAGGTAGATTTTATTATGTGTGAAAAAGAGATGGGTAGATTCTATCCAAATATTCTCGGACTCAGCATGAAGATTCTTTTTGTGTGAGTGAGAGATACATGGATTTTAAGGGTGTGAGTAATACTATGTTTCCACCGAAGGTTTATCTCAGTTTAGATTATAAGTCTATTTGGTGTTTCAACGGCACAAAAAGATTAAAAAGTAGATTTTTGACAGTTCGCAGATGTTGTTTCACTCTTTCTAATGGAGTTGGAGTGAGGCAGAAAGTTTCATATATGTCCCCTTTTCAATGAATGCATTCAGTGTGAGAAAATATAGGCCAGTTCGAGTTTTAAAACTATTCGACCTATGAAGATTTAACAAGATTTATTTCAAATCTTCGAGATTTAGGAAATAAATTTGTATGGTAAATCTTCAGGATTTGAAGAAGATTTAGGTAAATCTTCTTAAATCTCGGTTTTGTGGTCGGTGGAAACGTAGTATTAAGCCTTAACTACATTGGCCACTTTTTGCAAAATTACAAAAGTAAAAATATTTTTTTTCCCGCTAGAGCAAATTTTTTGTGAAAAAGAATGTACACATTCTTTTTAAACCAAAATCTAAGCTTTCTGCATCTTTTTTATACGTTTTCCAGTGAGCAACACTATCCAAAATGTGTTTCTCTTTTGTACTTTTTCACTTTTTGGCTTATGTAGTTAAGGCTTTAGATTAACATTGGACTCAAATTTACGATTTTTGTTGACAGAAGTCAGTCAGCTAGTGTTCAGACACAAACTAATGTGAACACAACCGATTCACTCTGACGTTCAGCAGTCAATAAAAAAAAACACAAATATTTGCTCGTCGGAGAATTTATTAGAACTTTTTCAATTACAAAATTGATAATTCACTACATAAACTGTTTTCCAATTGAAAAAACTTTAATTCTGTAGTATTTAAGCTCCAAACAAAAAGTAAATACTGAGAAAAAAAATGTCACAAAAGGAAACGTCAAAAAAAATCCACAAATTTTTAAAAAATTTAAAAAATCCTGCCTCACTTGCCTGTCTCTTTCTCACCACAGAGTGGGAACGAGAAAGAGTATATAGACGTCAAAAAAAATCCAAGGAGTAAGTCCAATGTGAACACCGTCAAAAGATTAAAAAGTAGATTTATTTTGACAGTTTGCAGATGTTGTTTCGTTCTTTCTAATAAAGTTGAAGTGAGGCAGAAAATTTCATGTATGTCTACTTTCCAATGAATGCATTCAGTTTGAGAAAATATAGCCTAATGAATGCATTCAGTGTGAGAAAATATAGGCCAGTTCGAGTTTTAAAACTATTGGACTTATGAAGATTTAACAAGATTTATTTCAAATCTTCGAGATTTAGGAAATAAATTTGTATGGTAAATCTTCGGGATTTGAAGAAGATTTAAGGTTAATCTACCTAAATCTCGGTTTTGTGGTCGGTGGAAACGTAGTATTAGGTCTGCCTCACACTTTCTTACATTACAACTGTATATTCTTTTTCAAAAAACAACTGCGCTAGCGAGGAAAAAAATATTTTTACTTATGTAATTTTGCAAAAAAAATGGCCAATATAGTTAAAGGCTTAACTACATAAGCCAAAAAAGTGAAAAAATACAAAAGTGAAAATTTTCAAACTCATTTTGGGATAGTATTTCTCACTGGAAAACTTATAAAAATGATGCAGAAAGCTTAAATTTTGGTTTGAAAAAAGGGGTATATTCTTTTTTACAAAACAACTGGGCTAGCGGGAAAAAAAATATGTTTACTTTTGTAATTTTGCAAAAAGTGGCTTATGTAGTTAAAGCTTAAAGGCTTTAGCAAAAACAAAACAAGTGCAAAAAAAAATTATGGCAGCTAATCTGGAATGCAGAAAAAAATTCTGTTTAAAGGCGCGATATAATTAATATTTATTCGAATATATCAGTTGGCTATCACCAAAAAATAATATAACAATTTACAGTTCAAAACATTATTTTAGTATTTGTAAAAATGTATACTGGCTGCTGTGTTTATAGGTTGCAAAAATTATGCTTTTAAAGAATCACTTCTTATCTTCGATTTTCCTTATTAAAACTCGACCGAATATTTCAATGATATGTTCTTAATCATGAATAATCAACAAACGCATCAAACGCACGTGAACACTTTTATTCTAATAAATTTAATCAGAAAAATATTTTTCATCCGCATTTATTGCACTGAAACGAGCATTTGTTTTCTTCATTTCAGGATTTGTCTTCATTTTGTTTTAACTGTCAAAATTAGAAAGAGAATAGACAAAGACAACTTTTTGAAAAGCTCTATAGGGCTTTTTAACAAACAGCAATATATCTTTGTCTCGTTCATATTTAAATGTCAAACTAAGATTCTTGGCACAATGACATTTAAGTGGCAGCCATTTGTTTGGTTTATTTTAGAGGCAAATAAATATTTCGAATTGTTTTTTCCTTTTTTTTATAGAAAACATGCAAGTAAAAATGTTTTTATACTTTATATAAGATATTTTAATCTTTTTATTGCACAAAATAGCAAGATTTTTGTTATTAAAATAAGTCCTCCTTATTTTTTTCTTTCCAATTTCATCTGTCATTGTGTCAAGTTTTTGCTGTCATTTGAAACTGACAATTTGGTAGAGATCTCTATTGTGGGGGCTTAAAAAATGGAACGTACGACACTTTTTGCAGCTCCGTCTCCAGTTTCAGTTGCAGCATTCTTTTCTGTTCTGGCAGGCAAGCCATGTTGCCAAACATGCTAATGCATGTGAAGGTGAACCCTCCTATTGCCAAATTTAGCCATTTTCTTCTATCTATCTATTATTATACTACATGCGTTTATATTTAACAACACAAGCGCTAGCTTTATTACACGGAACCAGGAAACTATTATCTGGAAAAAAAGAATTGAAAAAAAAAAACAAAACCCTAAACAAAGATTATTTTGTATATTTGTGATTAAAATAAAAAGAACAAAGTTGATGTAGGATTACGGCCTAAAAACAAAATTTCAATTCCATCGCATTTATTCGAAGTTTTCCCCTCAACACATAAAGCAAGAAAATGTATACTGCTGAATGCTGAATAGAGAGCATTATATAACCAATCTGTCAAAATGTTTAAATAACGTTGGAAAGAAAGAGTAGGAATATTTGTCAAAAAGTAAATTATTTTTTTTTTCCTCAAAAATTCTTTGAAAAGTGAGAGAAAGATAATTTGTTCTTAATTTATCACTCTTCGGTCTTCGCGCTTGAAACTGCTGAATAAAATAGACGATATAAGACGACGAAACGATAAAAGTGTGTTGCTTTTTTTTTGTATATAAATCGCCAGAAATTCAGAAAATTCATATATTCAATACAACAAAAACAAAAATACAACAAACACCTAACCAAAATACAACAAATTCCCCAATAATAATTTATTTACTATTATTATTGCAACAAATAAGAAATCACGAAAAATCTGTAGTTTGTCAGAAAACGATAACATTCGAGGGATTGATGGAAGATGTATAAATGATGTTATGTGATGTGCGCCGAATGTGTACATGTGAATGGATAAATTAAAAAAATTAAAAAGAAAAAAAAAATTGGAAAAGAGAATAGCACTTAAATGTAATTTACACACTGATTATTTGTTTTGGACATCTGTGAAAATATTTTTTTGAACTAACTCGATAGTTATCTGGATCTGCGATATTAAAGTTGTCCACACCTGAAGGAAAATTCTTTTAAATAGCTGGAAATCCTTATGGTAGCGGAAATGAGAAATCTACCACCATCATCAAAGCCAACACTAGGGCTCTTTATGAAAAGGTAACTCGAAGAATAGTTAAAATTTTAATTGTTTATATAAACTGATCTTTTAATAAATTAAATGAAAATGCATTTGTCCTGTGAAAGTGTACACAAATAATGTCTAAGCGCTAGATATTTTCTTCACTCGTTTTTATTGTTTTTTGGGAATTGGAATGTAGTTAAATAGAAATAGAGAAGGTAGGGTGTTGTGTGATGGAAAACAACAAAAGCTACCTTGGTCATTGGGGTAGATCTGATAGGAATTCAGAAATCTTAATTTATTTAGTTGGGAATTGGATAGGTATGTATGTTCTGCCATATAGGCCTTCTCACTGCGCCTTATTCATTCAGAGACTGTAGACCCTATTGGTTATGCCCAATGTTTTCCTGATTTTACAGCGTTGAGTTAGATTGGTCAAAAACACTTACAAATATTCATAAATTTGAAGTTTTCCATCTGCAAAAGGAAAACTTTTCGTACTCATCGATACTTTTCTACTGTTTTCCTTTGGTTCTTAGCTCACAACAGGGTGGCACTTTAAAGTCATAGCATCAAAAGGTGTTCCTTTCTGAATAATTATTTGAGTACTACTATTATATATGCTTAAATTAGGGCTACCCGTGTTTGCGTGAGACGTCTAAAATCATTCTTCAAAATCTTCTGTACTTTATCGTCGCAGCAGCTAAGCTGCAAATCGTCGAGCGTCAGTCACCAAGTACACAGTTTGAAGTTAGTATTCCACGCTTTTTGTCAGATTTTTCGGTCAACTATCCGGGTGGTTCAATTAACGGAACCCCTCTTAATTGACCGACCCGAAAACCGTTTAATTGCAAACTTGTATTCATACATTGTTTTTGTAAATTAATTTGTAATAATGTAACTAATTTTTGACAACCAGGTAATCTTAGATAACAGAAATTGTTTAAATGTACAAATAACAAAAGATGACTGTGAGATCACAGGGTTTATCTAATGAATATTGGTACCTTTTATTTCTGTTCATCATTTTAAGCGTTTATTGAACCTTTTAATGAAATGCTGGATATGAACGTTGCAAAAATGTGTGCAACTTATTGAAAACTATCAGGAGGAATCGTCACTAAATTTACGAATCTTGTTCATGACGACAAGCTCCGTGTCCATAAGGACTTAACAATTCTGATGAGAGGCACTTATTTATGACAAGAGTTACTCTTAGAGGATTTGTCAACTCCTCGCAAGAGGCAGTAGCCGTGAAAAAAAAAAACAATTCACAGATAAAACCTACCTATCCGACATTTCAACAAAATGTTATTTAGCAATCTGTGCCATTAAAGATAATTTCACTATAATAAATAAATTTCTATGTTTAGTTTCTAAATTTTGCTCAGTTTAATATTTTTACAATAATTTGAATTGATCAATATTATGTCTTATATAATCCAAAATTTTTCTTTTAAATACAAAAATAGTTTCTGCATTTTTAATGTTGTCAGGAAGGGTATTACATATATGTTTTTGTTCTGCGACGAATATGAACAGCTTATGCCTCGTATGCGGTTGTCTATTGAAACAGACATAAAATACATGAAGCTAAAGCCTTCTGAGTTACTAGGACTTTATTGGTTCTCGACGAGCTGTCGTGCTACCAATTTTTTTTTTTTCAAAATATTCGTTTGCTCCAATGTTGTGTATGTGCCGCAGCGAATATGTCCTGATGAACTAATATCTTTTTCTAAACTAAAACCTATTTTTTTATTTCTTATATTTCCAGGACAAGCTGCAACAATGTTTTCGAATATGATAATTAATTTACAACAACAAAAACATCTCTACAATATTTTCTTTCAATAATAAAATAAGGACATTTCTAAAGTTATAAATGAACACAAGCAAAATATTAAGAAATTATAAATTGGGAATAAGAAAACAAGAAGACAGAAACATCATTTCAGCGATACAACCATTTAGCTATGAGCACATCATCATCATTGACAACATCATCGAGTGGTAGTAATTCATTATCATCTTCAGTATCATCTTCTTCTACACCATTTTTGATATCCGAAGGAGCAACAGCCACATCATCAGTGGTTGAATCAGCGACATTATCGGCACAAGCTCAAGGAGGAACTGGATCGCCACGTCAAGTACAAACTGAGGGGGCCACAACACCCCTGCACCAGCAGCAAGTGACATCAGGAGGAGGACTCTTTGCATCTGGATGTGAGACTTCAATTGGATTGAATGGTTTGCTATTAGGAAACAACAACAATAACGAAGAAGTTACTTTAAATCAAAATAGCAACAGTAATAGCAGCAATAGCAGTGTGAACAGTTGCAATAGCACCAACAATAGCACAGGCAGTATTAATAGCACTAGTACAATTGCAGCGAATAATAAACTCGGCAATTGTATGTCATTGGTTGGTCCATTAACACCATCACAATTCAGTGGAGGAGGAGGAGTTGGTGGTGGATGTATTGGAAATTCAGGCGAAGCAGTTAATAATAATCAAAATAGCAACGACGGACAGAGTTTGCCAGGTGAAAATAATAACAACAACAATAACATAAATACGGAAGGAAACATCAGCGGTTCACCAGGTGGTGGTGGTGGCGAAGACCCAGCAAATGTTCTTAGTTTAGCTCAATTGGGTCAGCAGCAGCATCAACAGCAGGAGCATCCGTTAACGAGACCTTCAAATGGAACAGGTAATTTTTCATACAACGCATTATCAATTTTATCTTTTTTCGAAAAACTTTGAAATGAATTGAAAATATTTTTTATTTGAAATTTTTAGCTTACGTATACATTAAATAAAATTTTCAATTTGTTTTAAATCATTAAAAAATATTCTTAAACAACTTAAAGATCTCACAGTTTTAAAACCTCCTTCTTTCTTAATAAATACGGTTGAGCATCTCTGAACATGTTTTGGCAAATATGTTAGTTAAGGTGGATCAGATTAAACGATTTTTCTTCGAAATTTGTCATACTGTGAAAAATTTATTTCTTAAGGTTAACAGATTCCTCATCGACATTTTGAATTTACCATACACATTCTATATGCAAAAGTAGAATAACTGAAATTTTATAAGTGACTAAGGAGGTTAACTTGTACATATATACCCAAAATATGATATTTTAGAAAAGAGTACAAATATTTAATGAAAATAAACCCCACCTAAATCGTGCCTACGTTCTGTAACTCTCACATCGAAAAAATCAGTCGATAAGCGCTGAAAAATGGAACAAAACTCATGTACTTATTTTGTTTCAGTTTTCACCGTTTCTCGACCAATTTTAGGTATGTGAGAGTTACAGAACGTAGGCACTGGATTATTTTTTGTAAAAAAAAAAATTATTGTATTTCAGAAATTTAACATACGTAAATATAGGCGTTTTTTTCTTAATCTATACAGGGTGATTCACCTAAGGTGTGACAAAAAGCTAGAGGGTGTAGGTTGAGTCGAGACAAGAAAAAATCGTATGGGAGGGGGTCTATTCGCCCGTTTAGGTGGAAAAAACACGGCAACACTTACATTGGTCGTGTGTTTTTGGGTTTTTATGTATAGTATAAAAAAAACGCATCCACAGTAGAATTTTTTTTCACAGTTGGTATAGCTGTCAGGAAAAAACAAAAGAAAGTTTATAAATTAAATAAATAAATTTAGTGGCACAAACGGCTCATGAAGAACCAGGGCCTAGCGACTTACAACACTCAACCATTCCTGTGTGCGTGTCTGCAGAAATGGAGGGGACCTACAGTTTATTGCCGAATCCGAACGGCTAAGGTGAGCAGCACATTTCTATGACAAGAGGTACTCTTGGAGCATTTGTCACTTCCTCGCAAGAGGTAGTTGCTCCGAAAAAAACTTAAGGCGGAAGCTGCTGGTATTGAACCCCAGACCTCTGGCATGACAGTCCAACGCACTAACCATTACGCCATGGGCTACTACAAAATAAAAATAATCAAAAAGAAAGTTTGGTACAAACGAAAAGCAAAAAAAAAAATAACTTGAACCAAAAATTAACTATAGATACATAAAATGGACATTTTTTCAGAAGATATGATAAGAAAACATAAAGCCCTATCGAGGTATCCGTTCGGAAGAAATTTTTCTCCGATTTGTTCGAAATCGGAGAATTTTCAATCGAGGTATCCGTTCCGATTGACACATCGGACAGATGTTCCGAAAAAGTTAAACGCACTTCATCGCAGTGCAACACAATGCGTTAAGTAAAGAATATTTGACAGACGTTAAATTTATTCCGATGGTCTCCGACAAGAAATAGTTGCGGAATAAAAATGGAAACTTTTCAAAATTGTTATTGAAAAATGAATTATAAATTATTTTTTGTTGTCTTTATTAGTGTAATAGGTGTGTATCTGAAAAAGAAAACAATGACTAGGGCTAAGCAAGAGCGATTGGTGGATATACTGCAATTTTATGGTACCCATTTCTACTTACGCTGCATCTGAAATTTTTTTTATATTCGAGTGGAACTCGTCTTTCCTCTTTTTGTCTTGTCCTTATGTTTAAGCTTTCGGCTTCCAAACTTAAAGCGATACTACCTATTCATTTATTTGCAAACAAATCTATAATTTTTTCAACAATTTCTCAGATAAAAGTTTTTCGCTTATGAAACAAACAGCTGAAGCTGACACAATGTCAAATGAACGCGATTGTATGCTTCATTTGTGTTGTTCCGAAACGGATACCTCGAACTCTATCTAAGTTACGATCGGATTTGACTTTCGTATCAGAATTTCCTTCGAACGGATACCGCGATAGGGCTGATATTTTCTTAAATAATTCATGTAATAAAGGGAAAGAGTTTCAGCAATAAATGCTTCGGGAAGGGGTTTTGTTCGTAAATTATGGTCAGGTTAAGTCCACACGTAGAAACAATTGTCTGGAGATTTTTTGGCATTTCCTTAAAAATCTCTTGAAAGTTAGACACGAAATAATCAAAATCGTAGGAGATTTTCTTTATTCTACTTTTAAAGTAACTTGGTTGAACGCACTCATACGTAGTTTTAAGAGGAATGTCAAAAAAATCTCCTGAAATCGTTGACCAGGGAGGTTTTGTTTACCCCTCAAATTTTCTGACCTCACCCATACCGAAAGTAACTGAGCTCAGTTTCATCGTGTAAAATGGTACTAATATACTCGATACTCGAACTAATATACTCGATACTCGAATAAACGTCACAACCCCATCCGCAGTAGAATTCTACTTCTCTTTTTATCGGCAGTAATCCCACTGTGGATGTTGTATTATTCGTGTAAAATCCTACTGTACTATGGATAGCTTTCCCAAAAAAACACGGGTAATGTCATGCTATGTTTGTTTTTTAAGCCAGAAGTCCGTTCTTTTATTATGTTCTAGTAGTCAAATTATTTGGGTGAATTATTTTCGAAAATTAATTTTTAAACTCAAAATTTTGAAAAAATAATGAAAAAAATTGTGTTACTAGTTTTTTTTTTCATTTTTTTTTAATCGAGAAAGTCGTAAATAAAACAAAAAAGGTTAATGTTAATTGCGAAGACCTTAATACTGCGTTTTGATTAGAGCAAATGATGTAATTTTGTTCAAAATTTCCAAATTCAATTCAAAATCATCTCATTACCCATACAAATTCAAATTTCCAAATGAAGTAATTTCAACCAAACTTGCACGAAATTCGGAAGGAAATTACGTAAAACTTTCATGAACACACCTAAATGGAATCCATTCAAAGTGGAACCCATTTAAAATGACAGAATTCAATGTAGACAATAAAAACAAGCAATTGACAACCTGGACCGTAAGAACCCTATCCCGGTTAAGCCTTTTGGCAAAAATTTGAAATGCAGTATGTATTTGAATTTCTTAAACTACATATTACCTGTGCAAAGTTTCATTAAAATTGTTTAAGCTGTTTTTGAAAAACAATAAATTGAAAAAAAAACCAAAATCGTGGTATAACAGCTAACCGTTCAAGATGAGCTAAAGCAAAATTCGAATCTCTCTAGCGAGAGTTACAGTACAATTGGAAAAAAAACTCTTAGTTCCGAACTTCTCCATCACCATTTAAATTTTGATTAAAAATAGTTTCTTTAACACCAAAACCAATACTTGGTCCATAGACTAAAAATAAAATGAAAATTTTTATATTTCTTTATTTTCTTCGAGAAGACATACAAGCATCTGATTTTAAGGAATAAGAATCGAGTATGAAATGTAAAACAAAATATTGACCTTGTTTTTAGAACTGAGGCAGATAATTTTAGAAAGCTTTTCGATCGAATTTTTTTTTCTTATGCCGTTTTCGAATGGATTTTGGGAGTGTTCCATTGCTATCGATAAAGAAGAATTTTGAGGGAAAAAAAATTTCCATATTCAATGGTAATAAAACACTCCAAAAATCCAAACGAAAACGACATTAAATGTATCAACAAATTGTTTTATTTTATATTTGTTTATATATTTAACAGCTAGCACAGCAATTACCACAAATGCATCATCATCACTGACACCAGGCAACAACAACCCAACTGTGGTTGGCGGCTCAGTTGTTGCTACACCAGCTGCAGTTCTTTCATCTTTATCAACTTCATTGTCTCTAGCATTGTCATCATCATCGTCATCATCATCTTCATCGTCATCTTCATCATCATCTTCTTCATCTTCATCATCGTCATCGTCATCATCACAGGCGGCCTCACCACCACCAATTCATTCCCATCACCATCATCCCCATCCGTCGATAACACCTCCAATATCTGTTTTGCCACACAATGCTGTTGGTGGCAATGCGGCGGTAACACATCCATCTCTAGCGTCAACACACAATCAACAACTGGTGTCGCACCTTAGTACCAGCAATAGTAATCAGGGCATAGTTAAAATGAATGTTACTCCAAGTTCAACCCCAGGTGGTGGTGGTGGCGGTGGCAATGGGAGCTCAAGTCAAGGAGCTACACCGCCACATGTTTTAAATACACCAGGGGGGCCTGGATCTGTTGGGCAGACATCTTTGTCATCGCCGTTACAACAGCAGCCTTCCACTCCAATGGTTATAAAAGAGGAGCTACAGCACACACCACCGTCGGTAACAAATGGATCCGAAGGTGGTACATCATCAAATGTATTTGGTGGTAAGTCAATGATGATGATTCATTATTTAACCTCTGAATTAATCCTTTTTATAGATTCCAGCAAAAAAGTGAAATTAGAGGAAGATAACACTGGTTTGGATAGTGCAACAGGTAATAACAATTCTATTCCCTCATTTGGTGATCCTCATAATTCGCCCAACGGCTGTCTGACGTCGAATGCTTCCACCCTAAGTACCGGATCTATGGCAATATCAGCTGCTGGTGGAAGTGAGAACAGCAATGGCAGCAATGGCAGTACCGGAGGCAATCCCAATACAGGTAGTAGTGTGGGAATTGGTTCAAACACAGTGCAGCCAATACATGTGGCTGACAAATCTGGAACCGAAACAATGGATGAAAGCTGTAAAAATTTATATTTTGGCTAAATAAATAAAAAAAAATTCAATATTTTCCTTTTTGTTTAGTCTTTAATGTTAGTGCAGTGAAAGATGAGCTGATGTCCAGCGATAGTGGAATGCAAATGTCACTTGGATCATTGGGTAGTGTTAAGAAAGAAGAAGCAATCGATATGTCACCGGATGGATTTGGTCCTCTGACGAGTACAATGCCAGGACCGAGCATGTCTGCAATGGTCAACAATAGTGGTTGCGGATCTGGAGGGGGAATGGGTATGGGACACTCACCAAGTATGATGGGAATTAGCAGCTCTGGTGGCCAAGCTGCAGCGGGGTCTAGCAGTGGTAGTGGAAGAGGTGACACATTGACTTAAAATGACTTCAATAAGCATATGTGTTTTTTTTTTTAATTTTAGGATCGAATCTTAACAGCCTGGGTGATCTTGGAGGTGGCGGGGGAGCTAGCGGTGCAAGCACAGGCAATATTTTGCCACCAAATATGACCGGCGGAAATCTAGGTATCCTCGGTGGAAGTGGTGGTTGTGGCATTGGAAGTGGTGGTGG
Organism: Epistrophella euchroma; assembly: GCA_947049315.1. Classification (NCBI taxonomy): domain Eukaryota; kingdom Metazoa; phylum Arthropoda; class Insecta; order Diptera; family Syrphidae; genus Epistrophella; species Epistrophella euchroma. The sequence continues at coordinate 5,179,030 of OX346249.1, read as the reverse complement.
CGGTGGACCTGGTGGCAAACCGCCCACAAGCGGTGGAGGCCCAGGTAATGGGAATTCTTCCATGGATTACATGCAGCAACAGAATCATATCTTTGTGTTTTCCACGCAATTGGCTAACAAGGGCGCCGAATCTGTTTTAAATGGTCAATTTCCCACAATAATTGCATATCATTGTACACAGCCGGCGACGAAGAAATTTCTCGAGGAATTCTTTCTTAAGAACCCAATGAAATTATCCAAAATGAATCGACAGAATTCATCTAGCAGTGGTGGTGGTCCGAATGGACCATGGGGAAATCCCGGTCAAAATAATGGCAATATGCTGACGAAAATGTCACAACAAAATAGCAAAACTGTGGGCCCGAATAATAACAATAACCAAAGCAACAGTGGAAATTGTGTTTCGTCAGGAAGCGGATCGTTATCAAGTAGTCAGTCGACACCAGCGACAAGTAGTAGTATTGGAATGGATGTTAAGCCACCGGCAGGTTTTCACGACGATCCTTTGGCGGGTGATAGCGATTTGATGCCATGGGAACAGACAACTGTTCACTTAGGCCTGGATAGCATTTCAAATGGAAGCAATTCAGTTCCGAATAGTAATCGGGGTCCGGGAAATGCGACAGCAGGCCCGGATCCTAATGCAATGGACAGTAGTGGGTCACCGTCGTCGACTCCACAACAAAGATCGTGTAGTGCTTCGACTCCTTTGAGTTCTGGAATTCAACAGAGTCCCAATAAAATGTCATCTGGAGGTCCAACATCTCCTGAGGGTATGCAGCCATCGCTTCAAGGGGTCAAAGTGCCCGATGAAAATCTGACACCGCAACAAAGACAACACCGTGAAGAACAACTGGCAAAGCTAAAGAAGATGAATCAGTTTCTATTCCCCGAACAAATGGGTGATTTTGTAGGAGGGCCCCATATGAATGCAGTTGATCCCGTTACTGGGGCACCCACTGCTTCAGGAGGCCAAGGTTCGGGAGGCCCTGGAAAAATGATGGACGTCAATCAAACAAGTGCCGGCGGAGGCATGAGTATGTTAGGAGAATCTTTAGCAAGTGGCCCCAGTGGGCCCGGTCAAATGCCTTCGAATATTAATGTCCGGGGTGGTGTAATGGGTTGTGCTTCCGGTTCCGGTTCAGGTCCCGGTCCCGGTCCAGGTCCTCGAGGCCCCATGAACCGTTCTTCACATGGCCAAGGAATAGGAGGTCCCATGGGTCCTATGAATGATGGCTCACTAATGGGTGGCGGGGGACCACACGGCGAAATGGGGGGTATGCAGTGTGGTATGATGATTTGCAATCAACCTGGAGGTGGTGGACCCGGAAGTGGTCCCCAAGGTATGGGCATGAGTGGCATGGGCGGCATGGGCCCAATGAATCCCTGTGGAATGGTGTTAGGCGGTGGTCCAGGTGGAATGCCACCAGGCATGGCGCAAATGGAATGGTCAAAGCTACAACATCAATTCTACGAAGAACGCAAAGGCAAAAATCCTCAAAGTATGGAAATGATGGGCAGTGGTATTGGACTATGTCGCCAATTATCCGCCGGCAATGGCCCTATGGGAGGTGGACGTTCTGGCATGAATTCCACTGGTGGAGTTCTTATGCCATCTAGTGGTGGTGGAGGCAATGCAAATAGATCTCAAGGACCTCCGCCTCCATATCACCAAACACCGCGTTCGGCATCTGTGCCGATTGCAACACAGAGTCCAAATCCTGGAAGTCCAAATAATCCCACCTCGAATCTATCTCTTCCATCACCACGAACTGGTGGTGGCGGTGGCTCGACACTTAACTCACCAGCCGGTGATTCAGGCTCAAATGGAGGCGGCGGCGTTGGTGGCGGGCCTGGACCAAATGGAAAATCCCAAATCCCATCATATAAACAACAAGATTCTCCTCTAACACCTGGAGGCAGTAATATTGGTGGTGGTGGAAGTTCAGGGGGACCAGGAAATCCGTCTGGACCAGGACAATCAGCTTCGAATTCTACAAACAATTCAGGAAACAACAATAGTAATTCAGCTGGTAGCAATCAACAGAATAACAATGGAAATTCATCTAGAAATTCAATGAATCATACTAGTAATCCTAGTACACCTGTTTCATCGCACATGTCACCCAATACAGCTCTCAAAGATATGGAATTAAGTGGCCCGGGAGGAGGGGGATCCGGATCCGGAGGACCAGTCGGCAATAATAACAATGGAAATCAAGGTAAGTTTCTCAATTTTAAAGTTTAATTATATAACAACCTCAAAATAATGAAGCTCTCTGTCGAAAAGCAAACCCTTTCTATAATTCATTCAATATTTGTCTTGTTCTGGCCATTTGACTGAAGAAAAAACAAAGATTTGCCATATATTTTTCTAATAACTTCTCTTGCAATCCAAGGTAAAGATATTGGAGTTAACTTGATGCCAGTGCCGTCTCCACAGCAAATTCAATATCTTAACACATTCGAAAGTCAAGAATTAACCATTCAAAAACAACCCAATACAACGGTTTTGAGGGACTCATCAAATGCAATAGGATTAATGTTAGCTTCGTAAGAATATAGTTATTTTTTTTTTGTTTTACCTAAATTTTATTTATTTTTTGTTTGTTTTCGTTTTAAATATCAAGTCCTGGAAATCATAGATCATGCAACAACAACAATAATTCTCCAAACAGCACTAATTCGGTTAATATTTCATTATCTGCATCACCATCATCGATGTGTGGAGGCGGGGGCGGTGGCGATTCAAGATATCCACAATCCTCTGGATCATCATCGATGCATCATAGTCATAACAGCAATGGTAGTAATATTAATAATTATTCACATATAACCTCGAGTCCGCATAATTCTATTTCTTCGATAGCGGCTAACTGTAGTAAGTTTTTTCTTTTTGTATTCCTCTGGGTTTGTTGTTGCCTCTTTTGGTGAGGGTGGTGGTGGCTGGTTAAAATTTTAGTTTTTAGTTCTTTCGTTCTGTGTCTGCATGATTTAATTTTAGTTTTCTCTATTTCTATAATTTAGAATCGTGGGTATTGACTTGAAATTTGAGGTTAAGAGCAGTAGAATAGAAGATGAAGAAAAAAAAAAAGAAAAGATACCCGCAACCAGTTTGCAATTGATCTGAAATGTATAACGCTTGATAACTTTTTGAAAAGATCATAGAGCATGCAACACGATACTAGAAATCTAATAATAAGACATGGATCAATTAATTTTAGGGTCTAATACTCCAAAATCTTTTCCACTCGCACATTTAAGCGTTTTCTGATGTCAACAAATTTCAATTCACCGTTGAATGTTATTCCTTGTCATGTCGATCTTTACAACCTTCAGATAAGACTAATTACCACCTTACCTTGCGTCTGTCTATTGTAATCAGGCTTTATAGTTAAGGCAATTAAACAAAAATAATAAAATATATTATTTATAACTTGTTAATCCTCCTTTTGAAAAATCTTTCAACTGTGTTACCACATCTGTGCACCGTACTTTCAGTAAAAGTATTTATTTGGTTGATTCTTTCTTTTTAATAACAGAAAATTTAATATAAATTATAAATAAATAAATTATAAATATAATAATTTATTTAAAAATTAATATTTCACGGGTTAATTTTAATTTCCAGTTGAAAAGAGCTCTCGCCTCAATACATCATCAAACCCAAGTCCACAAGGTTCGAGGACGCCCAACATAGGTGAACCAACAAATAATCCCTCGAGTATAGATTCTAGATTTAATCCAGTCAGCCCGGCAATGAATTATCCTGGAAACGCTGGCAATAGCAGTGGACATGGAGTAAGTGGACCGGGTTCAGGTGCAGCAGGGAATAGTGGTGGTGGAAATAGCAGTTCAAATCAAAGTCAACAGCAGCATCAACAACAACAACAGCAACAACAACAACAACAACAACAGCAGCAACAACAACAACAGCAACAACAGCAACAACAACAGCAACAACAACAGCAACAACAACAGCAGCAACAACAACAGCAACAACAACAGCAACAACAACAACAACATCAACAACATCAACAACAACATCAGCAACAACAACAACAGCAACAACAACAACAACAGCAGCAACAAGGTCTAAAAATGGTTGGATTCATGGATGGAAAGTGTGGTGATGTAGGTTTTTTGTGTCAACTTTGTTCCCAAACTCTCACCATCTTGTTTTTCTTCTTCCTTATTAGCAATCACCCGCTGGTCAATGTGTCAACTTCTGTGGTCGAACGGATAATTTACCTTTGAATCCAAACAGCAGTCGACCCCCACCGGTGAAAGCTTCACATTTTGATCCGATTTCATCCTTGGCTCAAATGTCCCAACAGCTGACGAGTAGTGCAACTAATTCTTTAAATGGCGGACCTTCGTGCGGTGGTGGATCGAATGGGCCAGGCGGTGGAAGTATGATGAGTTCTGGATTTCCTAGCCATGCAGAAATGCAAATGGGTGGCGGAATGCCTGGCAGTGCGGGATCGCATGGTATAGAAAGTATGATGGGAGGACCCGGATCCGATAGCATGGATCACTGCGGCATGGGAGGTTTGCCGGCTCATGTTCTTCAAGGACCTGGTGGACAATATGGGGGAATGCATGGTGGTGGCAATGGTGGGCCTGGTGGGGGATCAATGGTTGGAAATCCAATGATGTTGGGTGGACCACCAATGGGCTCAAGAATGCTCTCACCGAAAATGAATGTCGGTATGGTTGGGTTTCATGGTGGACACGGAGGCATGGGTCTACCACCGCCGCCGCACAGAATGATGGGACGGGCGGGAATGGGCGGCTGTCCATATAATGGTGCGAATATTCAAGTAAAAGCAAGCACGCCTAATACCATTCAGTACCTGCCGGTGAGGCCGCAGGTAAGCAATACGAATCCTAGAGTTCCGCCCAGTTTAGAATTTCTTCAACGCTTTGCAAATCCCCAAATGTCACCGATGGATGTGAGTGGAGGTGGACCTAATGGTTCTGGTCCCGATGCAAGTAAAATGCAACAACCAGGTGGTCCCGGACAAGGCATGAGTTTCTACCAAAATTGTAACCAGATGAGCGGGGCTGGACCCGGCGGTGGTCCTGGTCCTGGCCCAGGTGGTGGTATGAATACTCACATGGACACAAGTGGTCCTGATGGAATGATGGGCTTAGGTGGTCCCCCGGTAGGAATGGTCGGTGGATCTGGCGGTCCGATGGGCGGTGGCATGAACTCACAAATGATGCGAGGAATGCGACCAATGCGTCAGCCAAGTGGTGGAAATGGTATGCTACGCATGCAAGGACCTAACCCGCACATGATAGGTGGTGGTGGTGGTGGTGTGCACCCGTTCGGAAATGGGCCGCCCAACCTTGATGGCGGTCCCAATGACCCATCGAATATTTTCCAAAACAATCAATTGTTCGGCGGACCACCTGGTCCCAAAGGAAGTCCAATGGGCCATGGAAATGGTCCGAATGGGGCACCGAATGGACCCGGCCTAGGTGGCGGTTCATCACCCATGGGAGGCGGGCCACCTGGTGGTGACCCATCACAATCAATGCAACCGCAGTTAAATGGACCAGGTGGACCATCAAACCCCGGTGGACCGAATGGCCCAGGTGGTGCCGGCGGTCCGGGTTCCAATTATAAATCATCGCCCTTTGTCGGTCCATCGACCAGTGAGCTTAAATACGCTCAGCAGTATCATAATTTCCAACAACAACTCTACGCTACTTCAACTCGTAGCCAAATGAATTCACAACTAGGTCACAATGGTCCTCCCGGTGGCCAAAACCTGCCGGGTATGCCTCCAAATCAAAATCCTTCGTTTTTCGTTTCAAAATAATTCAATCACTGTTTGCCATGTCATTTTTTTTTAATATAACATTTAAAATCTACGCGCATCAAATTTCGCCGTATTAACATTATGTCTTTTTTAAGACTTATTTTTTAAAATACTTAATTTTTTGTTTCTTGTAATCTATTATTAAGTAAGTCGCTTTAGATCAAGTAATTTTCTTTTTAAATAGACAAAAAAAACATTTTTTATTTAAGTGTTTTTATATTTTTTTTTTTTTGCAAAAAAAGAGATGTGTTAAACAAAATGCCGGCTTCATTCAATTAAACCATATAATAATTCTGTAGTATATTTTTTTTAGTTAAGGTAATTATTTTAAATATATACATAGAACTTTAAAGATTTTTTTATTAATTAATTAAGTAAAAAAATAATTTGTTATATAATACATCTAGCTATATATATTATACATAGAATGCACAACATAAAGTTGATCAATAGAGAAAGAAATGCAGGGAGAATGCAAGAAAATAATTCAATTTTTATAGTCCGTATATTTGAAATTTTATTTAAATAAGAAAATTGATTTAATATTTTATTTTTCTTTGAGCGTGAGTTATTTATGATTATATTTATTCTTTTTTTTGTGTTCTGTTCGATAATTATTCTTATTTTTTTTTTTTTTTGTCGAGAGCGAATACGAACAACAACAAAAGAAATAGCGTGTGATTTTATGAACGATTATAATAAATTATAAGATTTAAAAAAGAGAAATATAATTAAACTGAAGGGAAATATTATTTTTTAATAATTTTAAGAGATTTTATTATTATTAGGTATATAAAATAAACAAACTTTATCTTTTGTTTCGTGTCGTTTGAGCGGTATATACATACATAAATTTTAAACAAAAATGTCAGATGTCTACTTTAAAATGTGAAAAATAATATATGATACATACATATAATACATACATGTATAAGAAAACAAATTAAAACCATAACCAATTTATGTACATTAAACGAAAGCTAAAATGCAATTTAAAATTGATAATAAATTTATAAGTCATTAAACAAAAAAAAAAAAAAAAAAACAAAAACAAGATGTTCATGTTTTATTTGTACAGAGTTAAAAATAAATAAATATATATTGTACCTACATGAATATTTTAAAGGAGAAACAAAATTCTATTAGTGAAAAACCCAGGAATTAATTTATAAATACAAAATTTCTTTTCTTACCTTTCCAATATTCAGATTTAGCCCTAGAACCCGTCTACACCTTCAGAAGTTTAACGTTACACCTAAATACTAGTTTCGATTGAAGCTATTCCGCACACACCACTCTCATCACCACGGTCCTAACATTTTTTGTGTCGTTCGTCAAAAAACTGAATATGTTAATTCCGTTCCATTGCTTACTTTGCTTTTACTTAAGATGGCGCTTACAGTCCAGGGGCCCGATTCCGACACGAAAACTATCGAACGGTTTCGTTTTGCCAATAGCTGTCCCTATCTTTCTCTACAGATGTAATATAGATAGATATAATCAAAACGATATAGTTTGATCGTTTTCGTGTGCCGGAATCGGGACCCTTAGGACGAACTACGGCCTCAACCAACATCCCTTCAGCCAGCTCGGTCCCTAGCTTGCTGCCTCCAGTTACGCACTCCAAGTTGGCTTAGGTCGTTCTTCACTTGTGTGCGCCACCTAAGGTGGGGTCTTTCTCTGCTGCGCAGACCATCAGGGGTAGATTCGAAGACTCGTCGGGCTGGTGCATCGGTGTCCATACGCATACGGTGTCAGCCGCTGTATTTTCAGCTTTTTGACCAGGCCGACGTCGCTGTAAAGCCCTTAAAGCTCGTTGTTGAATTTTCTCCTCAATATTCTATCGATTCAGACTGGACCGAAAATCACCCGAAGAATTTTCCTTTCAAAGCACCCAATCAGATTTTCATCCGTTTTTGAGATTAATTTTGCAATTTTGCTTTTTAGAAAAGAAAACGAAACATTTAGATGAATAAGTGTGTTTGTAATTGCCGAAAGTGAAGCAGATAATTATTTGGGAATTATTTATGTACGTTAACATTTTATTTCAATTCGCTAACAATCCGCCACCTAGACACCTATCGCTTTCAAACCTAAAATAACATGAAGTAAGAACTTTCGTTTTTATGAAAGGTGGCATGGAAAGCGAATCGCTTTTGTGAATAGGAAATTGTAAATTCGCCATTATATGATTTATATGATATATGATTTGACAAAATTTTCAGTTTTTCTTAGAAAAGGTCAGCTATATGGTTCAGAGAAAAAATAAAACCAGTAAAATGTCGACTTTTGTCACGTTCATTAATTATTTTTAGATTTGACATAAAAAAAAAAAAAAACAATTCATCCTAAGAATGTTCAAAAATAAAACCGCACTTTTTCATTCAAAGTCATATTGTGTCTTCTAAAATATGGAAGCGGGAAAACCAAAAATTATCTACCAAATTAAATTTGAATGAAGTCAAGTGATTAATGCACTCTGTTCAATTGAAAACATTTTGCCTAGCCCTACTAACAAAATTGAAACCTAAGCATCCTTGTAGCTTCATCTCGATTAGACCATTTTTAACAGAGATCCGTGAATTATGTATGTAGCCAACCAACTCTTTGGCGAGTATTTTAACGTGTGGACCCAGGGTTAAAAAGAGCTTAAACAGAAAAAATTTTTATTTTAAAATCAAATAATGGTAAAAAAGTATTATAATAATTTTGCTATACAGTGCACATACTATATACTAAAACTATTGATTATGGACGAAGTTGTGGATTCCTACATACATTGTTTCTTTTCAAATAATGCGATGCAGCCCAAAACTGAAAAGACACCTCATTTCAACAGGGGCCCTGCGTGCCGCTTCTGCCATAATTACAATTACTTACTTATAAAACTACATGCGGAATTTGAGTCACCATTTCTTGGAAAAATTTATTTGGCGAAATAAACCCCCGCGAAACGTTAATTTGGCAAAAAATTCTGGCGGAATATACCATAATTAGAGCTACGAAAAAATTTGGGAAGACTAAAATTGTTGTATCAGATAAGCTAAAAACGACTCCTATATGTACTATGACTATGTAATTTGTTGCGCAAACCAAAAATTTGTAGCTCGCATAATTTCCGAGTTATTAAAGTTTCCGTTAAAATAAATCTGAAGTTAGCGGACGGAATCTAAATTAATGTGAATTTTAAACAATGATTGACATTCAAAATTGTAGCTTTTCAAAGGCTAATTTGTTGCGCAAACACAAAATTTGTAGCTCTAACGGTTTTTTGTATATTCAAGTTAAAAAGTTTAAAAGTTAGGTCAAAAGTGAGCTTCCAAAATCTAAAATAATGCGAAAATCCAAAATTGTTTCCCTATACTTAAAGAAACCCACAAACCCGCCAACTTCAGACAGACCGGAAATTCCTTTTTTTGAACTTAAAATCCTTATAAAAAATGATCCGTGAAAGCTACAAAATTAATTCTCACGCAAAAAATTAACATTTAAAAAGCTACAATTTCTGGCAAAAAAAATCGAAAATTCAATTTTTTTAAATTTCCACCGTTACAGTGGGTATAATGTCTTATTTTAGCCGAATAGCCTTCGAAGTTTCAACTTAACCAACCTAGCGTGAGGTGAATATGTACTGGAAATCGCTTACCGGGCGAATGCCCTGTGAAGGCAACCACTCTGAATCGAAGGCACATTGTGTTAATTGCGATAAGGCTCATCCAGCCAATTATCAAAGATGCCGCAAATACAAAGATTAACTTAACTCAAGGAAAAAAAACAATCTTTGAAGCAAACCAAAGAAAGTCACAAGGAATAATTCTTGCTAAAAATGTTGCAAATTCAGTGTTACCTTAAAAATCTTTTGCAAGCCTCTTCGACAAGGAGTTAAGTGATCCAAAGGGCTTTTCCCAACCAAAAGGTCCAAGCACAAATTACCTAGGTCAGTTCCTTGACCTTTCCAAAGATTTCTTTGTCATCGGTGTTTCCGAACTTTTAATAAAAGTCGAAAACTTTGTCAAAAACATTAACAGTGGCTCCCTACAGTAGAAAAGACTCGAATACTTGAACCTCTAAAACGAGGTTATGTTAAGTACACCATAATGATGCTAAAAATTTCAAGCTATAACATTTCGTCCTTGATCGAACGGAGCAGGAGAATCGAACTACTCAAAATTTTCCATGCTCAAAAAATATCGATAGCGTTCATCCAGGAGACGCATGTAAACTACAACTTCCTTTCCAAACCTTTTACTCAAGGTGTTGCTTTATAGTAATCAAAAACAATATAAAGTACACAACAGTCTAACTACCAAACCCAATTTTTCCAAGCATATTCTGCTATATTAACCTTACAGTTAACAGCATTCCAAAGAATATCCTACTTGGATCTCTATACTTTCCCTCAAACTTCCAATCCAGTCTTATGTTAGAAGAACTAGAAAAGATAAACAACTTATCTGAAATCCTTCGACGGTGCCATATTGGGCGGCGACCTAAACGCCAGACAACCCAACTGGGGTGACTCTAAAATCAACCAAAATGGCAGAAACTTAGTCAACTGGTTCAACTGTAACAACCCACAATTTTTTAAAATCACTCCTGCGGACTTTTCTCAGAAGTTCAGCCTACTTGGACCACTTTCTAGTATCCCCTAATCTCATTAATGGATTTGATAAAAATTTCATAATAAGCACGCTACCAACTCTCAGTGAGCACTTCCCAACCATTCTCGAACTGACTCTGTCGGACTTAATGCTCTCGCTGGTCGAACCCTATGTAGGTATATCCTACAAAAATACTAACTATAGCAATTTCAGGAGAGACCTAGATTTAGCCTTAACTTCAAATCTCCCCGTCCCCCTTCATTTTTTTTTTCAAACCAACCATCACACATGAAAAAAAAAGTCGACGCCGTTAAAGAACACTCACTCCGTCTCACGACCCAAACACTGTAGCCTCTGTCCAGGCTTAAAAGCTGCGTCTAACTCAATCTTATTCTGACAGAATCTTCATTTTTTCAAATGAAAACTCCGCCATTAGTTACTCTTTAAAATAAATAATACAATATATGAATTAGCAGAGTCACTATGGCGTATACGTACTTTTTTATCAGCATATACCTAGATTGAAATATCTGTACTGTACACCCCAGCTTTACAGTTTATTTTATGTAATAAAAATGTATATTTTTAATAACAAACCCCTTTAAGCCAAAAAAAGTGGTTATGTGAGTTATGTCAGAGTTTGTTCTTTCAAAAAAAAAGAGAAATCGATTGCGAGTTTTATCCCACTAGAATTTTACTTCCTTCCTTCGTCGCACAATTTGTATATATATGAAGCTTACCATAAATACCTACATATATGAAATCATATGAAAGATACCCGAAATTCTACTTCAATAGAAACAAATAATTTATACTGTTTCAAAAATTTTAATTGGACTAATAGGTAACTGTCCTTTCCTATGCAAATCAGTGGATGTTCAGCCGAATTATGCTCGTGCAAACAAAACCCAATTCAAAAAGTATGGTTTTCACGATTTACCGGCTTTCCCAGGCAAATTTTTCAACTTTCGGCCCTGCAGTTTGTTTACTTGTTTCAACACGACTCCAACAAAAAGATCCCCATGTAAATGGAATGAAAAATACATATTTAATTCATAATATTTTCATAGTGTTAAAATTGAAAAAAAAAAAACAAATAAAAACATCACTTTGCGCACTATTGGCCTAATTGCGAGAGTCTTTTCGGAATTAAACAATCAATACAAATTTAAAATAAACAAATACCAAAATACCTGGTTCAATACAAATCCAACAAAAAAACTCCAACTCGGATGATGTTTAGCCGAGTTATGCGCGTACAAACACGAAAAGGTTTTAATTTCTATATAATATGGATTTTTCATTTTCATTCATAAAAATTCTTTTCTATTAAAAACCTTGGTGTCACCCTGGTACCTACTACATACTTCTTAAATGATTGGTAATACATTATTACCTACTTTAAAAACTACAATATCGTTAGTTCTAGATTCTAGTGAGCAAGATGTGCATTTCATTTCAAATATATTGAGGCCAAGTTAAGTGTGCACTTGGGCGTATGCGTACTTTTTGTTATATTGATAATTTTGTTTGTATTTTTAAAACGGAAACTATCCATACAAACATTTTTACAACAAAATTTAATGTCAACAATTTTTTTATTTTTACTTGCTTTAGGGCAAGGTGGCTGCCATACAAATAGGTGTACCTACAGGATCTCACATTTCATTTTATTTTTGAACAATGTCAACTCTTTTATATTTAAGGATGTTTCACAATGCGACGAGAAAACGAGACGTCAGCGTGACGAGAAATGCTTTCATCTTTTTCTCGTTATAAAATCGTTTTTCAGAATTCACAATGCAGCGAGTTCTTTACACCGACAGCGTAGAATTAATCGTGTTTGACATTGAATTTTGGAAATAAAATACAAAATTTGAAAAAAAGGAAAATGAAAAAGGTCAAAAAAATGCTTTTAGTACTTTTGGGAGTGTTTATTTACAAAAAATCAAAAGGCAAAAAAAGACCAAGTGTGAGCAGAAGAAGACGGTGGGAATGTTAATGAAGACAAAATTAATTAGTCGCAAAATAAAAACATTTATTTGCTCGCCATTTTCGGTATATTTTATTTATTTATCTACAGAATTAATAAATATAAATACAAATACGCTCGATATCCTGTTCTCAATATTGTCAAAATAAAAATCGTCATCTCGTCGCGTCTTTTTTCAATTTTTCGAACTCATGGCGTGACGGGACGACGAGAAACGCTTTATTGTGAATACTCTGGTATATTCTCATTGCTTGAAATTGGTTTGACAGTTAAGACGAGTTCTGGTCACGTTCACGTCTCGTTTCTTCGTCGCATTGTGAAACAGGCTTTACTTGCCCTATATCCCTATTATAGGGAAAGGTGGTTGCCATACAAATAAATATTTCATTTATTTTTTATTTCTCAAAAATAGTTCCATCGATTTTGATTAAACTTCGTACTTGAAAATTATAAAAAAGTATTTTGAAGTTATGTACTTAGGAAAATTGCCTTATTTTCAAATTATATCTTCTTAAAAAGTTATCGTGCTCTCCCGACCTTCCATAGACATTTGATACCACAATAAGTAGGTATTTAATATTAAACAAACAGTTACCTGAGTCTTAAACTGACCTAGTTTATATATCCCATGTATTTGGAGGTCTAAGATCTACTAAAAAAATGTTCTAATTTCAAATATTTCACTTAGAAGAGGCGCTTTCATTTTCCATATTTGTTTTATTTTGATCAAAGCAAACGCCAATGAGAGTAGCCGAGCCGCGCTTTTTTATGTGAAAATTGAAATTATTTATACACACACCACACGCATTGCAAAAAGAAGTTTGTTTATTTGAAAAACTCAAATGAGATAGATTATGTAATGTGAGCAGCGTTGCCAACCACTTTGGAAAAAAAGATGCCTTTTTCAATAAAAAAAAAACCTCACTTAATTTTTTGTAATTAAACAAAAAAAATCTTTTAAATAACAAAACAATCCTTTATTAAAAAAAAAATAACAAATAAATTACAATTAACATCTAATTAGGGAACATTGGTTAATTCAGTCATTTAAATTATGGGGTTTTCCAATGGTAAAAAAAAAAATCAAAGTTTTTGATCCAGATCTGTCAAAACACCAATTTTCATCTTCCAATAGGCAAAAAAAATTGATTTTTCTCGAAAAAAAAATCAATTTATGAGATCTTGATTTTGCAGCAGATAACATAAGGTCCACAGACACGAATTTACACTACAACCATGACAAAAAAAATTAAATCTGAAAATGCAGTGTAAGCGGTTGTATCGACAGCTTCTTAAGCATCAAAAGTGACTCAATCAAAAGAAAATCGCAAAAAATTTGTCTTGCACTTTTGATGAAAAAAATTTAGACAGTTATCGCGAAATAACTTTAAATCGCATGCATTTACCGTTGAAGAGTTAACTGCAATTTATGCTGCCATTTTTCCTCCCAAGTATATCTCTTTTAACGGCAAAAAAATGTTATTTTACTATCATTGGAAAATTTTGAATAGTTTTAAGGTGGATAAACATTCTTTTAGAAAATAGTAATTATAGATAAGTATTATTTTTGGCCAATATTTTTTTAGAATGTTTTAAACAATAAATTAATAATAAACAATAAATTAATAATAAACAATAAATTAATAAATAATTTATAAAAAAAAAAATTTAAAAAAATGTACTTTGTATTAAGTGAAAAAAAGCCTTTTAAAAAAAAATAAAAAATTAGCCTCAAAGCCTCAGGCAGTGAAATAATGCCTAAAAGGCATAAAAAAGCCTCAGTTGGCATCGCTGAATGTGAGTATTATATAATTTACCTCCACACTGATTGGCGTTTGCTTTGATCAAAATATAAAAAAATATGGAAATGGAAAATGCAAGCACCTCTTCTCTTCCAAGTGAAATATTTGAAATAAAAAAATTTTTTTTAGTAGGTCTTAGACCTCCAAATAGATAGGATATGTACACTAGGTTGGCTTAAGATTTATGTAACTGCTTAAGTTAAATGTTAAATACCTACTTTTTGTGAGTTTCTATTCAATATAAAATGTCTAAGGAAGGTAGGGAGGGATACCACAATAGCCTATTAAGAAGTTATATGTTATATTAACTTTAAGTTAATTAACTGCAGTACTTTTTAACTGATTTTAGTCTTTTTAGTCAGTAAAAAGTCTTTGTACTGCGATGATTTTACTTTTAGTCAGCAAGTCTTTTAACTACAGTCAATTAACTGTAAGTCTTTTAACTTTTTCTAGTCTTTTACTTTTACTAATAAAAGGATGGAATAAAAAGAAAAGAAATTTAAAAGTAAAAAAAGTTAAAAAGAACTTACAGTTAATTGACTGTAGTTAAAAGACTTGCTGACTAAAAGTAAAATCATCGCAGTTCAAAGACTTTTTACTGACTTAAAAGACTAAAAGCAGTTAAAAAGTACTGCAGTTAATTAACTTAAATTTAATTAACTTTTTTTTTAACTGCACAGTCGGAATGTTAGTACTGACTGCTGACTGCTTGTTTCGCAGTTAAAGTACTTATTTACAGTATTAACTTACATTCAATAGGTAAAGTTAATTAACTGCGACTTTATTAACTGCATTACCAAAGTACTGCAGTCTTTTACAGCTCTGATAAGTAAGGACTTACGGAATGTTAACCAGACCGTTTACCGATGTCAACAAGTTTGAAATTGGAACATGAGACAAACAGAAGATAGAGAAAAAATTGACATAACAGCGTATCGCAAATTAATAGGAAGATTACTGCAACGTTTAACAAGGACTTCATCAAGAATTATAACTATTATTACCGGCAACCGCAGCATTCAGGCCATTGCAAGCAATACGGTTATCCAAGGGCGAACTAAGCATTTGAATATCAGATATTTGGTCAAAGGATCAGTTGCACGTGGAAATATAGAACTTGAATTAATTGATTCAGAAGAACATGCCAGCAGATGCTCTAACAAAACCTTAAGCAGTAACAGCTTACATCAAGAAATGTCTTAATGCTTCAAGAATGTATAGGAATGTCTTTTTCGAATAATGTTTAGAATATCAAATTGTGAATTGAGGACATTCCTTCACAATCATTTTTCATCTAATAGCATAGTTGTTTACTTACCAATGTTGTCGTAGTTTTAATTCATCTAAATATCTTTTCTGTGTATTAATTTATTAGTTTTGATTATTTTTTAAAAAACTACTTATTAAATTATGAGGAAATATATATTATTTAGCGTGCATTTTAACAGTCTTACTACTTCAAGCATAATTTAGTGCATTTCGAAGAATCTTTTGTTCATTATCTTTTTTATATAGAATTAAAGATGAACAATTAAGCTTTGTACTGCTATGTCGTCACTGAATTTTTGTATATATCGGCGGCGTTCCAAAGACCGCGTAAAAATAGTTGCTTCTCATGAAGTCAAAGCTTAACATCTCAATCGGCAACTTCAGGCTCAAATATCTCGACTTTTCCATGGACGATTTTGAAAATATTTAACTCACATATCAAACGCGTTCGGGTACAATCTTCGCTAAGGCTCCATAGTAAAATTTATTAGCCGTGTAATTTTGTCCGAAGGGAATTTGATGAAAAAAACGATGTCGGGGCTCAACTCTTTACGTGTGAAGTGCAACAACAACTAAGCCTATTTGGGCTTACCTAATAAGCATGGAGAAAATCTGTGTTACTTACCGGCATGAATTCCATACATGTTATCGATAGTTTTTATGGAAACCTTATGTTTTTTCTGTAATGTCGCTAGTCCCCGATTTCGTTTTTTTCGATCAGTTTTCTCCGTGCTTGTAAAAAAACATGCCTATGGAAAAATATGCTTTGACCTTTTATCCTCCGAGTTTAGTAGGTCAATACGCATGAATCCTCTACTGAAAAAAATCTTCTTCACTGTGCATATATTTGCAGAATAAGCTTATTCTGTTTTGACTCTCAACCCGGATAAGCACCTTACCATAAATGCCTCGTTTTGAGAGGTACTTATGCGGGTTGGGCAGTTATAAAAACCCGTTTAAGTGCGCATAAGCGCTTACCTCTATATTAACAAAAAATTAAAAAAAAAAAATGACAATAAATTTTTTTTAATGTTATTTAAAAAATTAGAAATAACATATCGGTCACCTTTTAAAAAGGAAGCGCTAGATGAATAAAAACCTTTGTCTTTTTCTGCTAATTTCAATTGTGTATTTAAAAGAATTTTTTTAGGTATACATTTCAATAAAAGTATACAAAATAAAAGGCAATTAAGCGGGGAAGGTAGTTAAGCGAAATGTACTTATTAGATGAGTTTTATATGAAAAAGTCTTCAAAATGTTGGTTCTAAAAAATAAAACGTACTTGAGGCACTTATGCGATAGGCACTTATCCGGGTTTTACTGTAGTTACATCCAGGACATATGCGTGCACCAGGCGAACTAAAGAAATTAAAAATAGTTCTTTTTTTTGTCATGTTGTCGAGTGTGTTCAGCCAGTTGAACTGCAGTGTATACAGTTCTAGGTATACAATTAAACCAACTACAAAGCTCGAAAAAAATATAAACAAAAAAAAGAGAGTGTGAATTCATTGTTTTTGTCAGAGACAGGCAGGTAATGCAAGTTGCGGTTGAATTATCTCATAGCCTTTGTTAAAATTATTGTTGACCAAGGTTTGAAGGTTTTTTACATATTTTTTTCAACCGCTTCTTAATGTCAATATATATATAAAAAAAAAAAAAAAAAAAAAAAAACATTAACATTTGTCATCATCAGAGAAACACTCTTTTGAATAAATTAATCTGACACATCGCATTTAATTTTGTATATCATAAATAAATAAAACACGAAAACGAGAGTAGATTTTTTTATTGGGTATTTGTTAAAACGTATCGTGAATAATAAAGTTGAAAATTAATTTCACGTAATACCTGTATACTTAACTTTTTAGGAAATTAAATCTAATTAAACCTACCTTCAGTTGGTTTAAGAAAACGAACTATGTTAATATTGCATGATCAAGTTCAAACTGAACTCTAAATAACCTTTCTTTAGAACCAAAGATCAAGATCAAAAAGGTACGAGAAATCATTACCTTTAAAGGTGTTTTCCTAATTGTTAGGGAACAATTAGAAAAACCGTAAATAATTATTAAAGATTGACTGATTTGCTTAGCCTTACCACCTCTCAATTCGGCATGACGTAGATATGATCAACTATTGAATCAATTTGAATCAAAAAATCGGATTGTACGCATTACCCTCTTTTACCATTCAATGTCTTATTGAATAATTTAATATTTATACAGCTCTTCCGAAACAAATGGTTTTATACGGGTCTTGTTGAAAAGCTTGACATTTTCAAAACCCAGTAAATACAGTTTTTTTTTTTATTACTTGAAAGTAGGTATAAGTATATAGTTATAAGGCAAGATTTGCATTCGTAAAAAATTGAACTCGAGATTTTCAGTCCATTGAAATGTTGCATTTTATACAGGACAAAATTTTTTTTTTTGATTATAACTTTTTTGTTTTCAATTTTACGATAAAAAGTGTGTTAATATAACTTGTAGAGAATTTAATTCTCTACATAAATGAGGTAAAATTTTGTTTGTGCGATGTATGGTTCTCAAGATATCGCGAAGAGCTTTTTACGCCCCCTTTTCCAAAATGGCGGCCAAATAAGGGGGGGGGGGGGTCAACCCCGAAACATTTCAATGGACTGTTTAATCAAATTCGGCATTGATGATAGGAAGAAAGTGGGTCCAGCGATTCTTTGCCTCTATACTCTGCTTCGCTGTCTAAAACGCTGAAGTGAATTTTTTTGAATTCGTAAATTTGGAAAGGACTTATAGTCCTTTCAGTAATGTCAAAAATAAGATGAAATTAAGTTAAGCTCGAAAGATAATAGTATAGTTATTTCTGCTATATAACCGTTATGGCTTAAGTGAAAGAAATTTTTTCTTGAAAACGGGTTAAGCGATTTTGATGATTTGTGTCTTCTCAGTACAGGAATTTCAGGGATTTTTATAAACGAGCCCATCATTTCCTATAACTTAAAAAAATAATAAGTCGAGCCCATATTGAATGAATTTTCTGAACTTAATTTATTACTACGGCCGGCCATTGCAGTCGTAGGTACCCCTCGTTGGAGACTATAGCCAGACTTTCGGATTGATTATATCATACACATATTATGTACATATACTATGGAGAGATCACAATATTTTTTTTTTATATTAAAAGACGTAACTATAACAATTTAAACTGTGAAAGCCATCAACTTAAATTGTGAAAGCAACTACGTGCGACCAATTCAAGCATTTTATTTGTGATGTAATTGGAGCATCTACCTTTCTGCTATAAGTTTGTTTATTCATAAACAAGTTTGCGTTTTTTGTCTCTGATATTGGTGATCTATCTGCATAATAAGTCGATAACCAGAGTGATCTCCAGTGCTCGTATAAAAAATACATTCGAATAAACCTTGAGCCAGGTTCCAGTATGTACCTACATACTTATATGTATAAAGATAAATTCAAAAAAAAAAAAATTAAATTTAACTTGTCCAGGAAGCAAATATACTTATAATCAGCTTAACGTGACAAACATATAGAAGATGGATGCATGGGTGCATGGCAACAAATTGCCAGTTGGTACTACCTAAACTTGAAATCGCAACGAGACCACACTGATGATGTAGTTTTCAGGTGACTTTTTTATTTCAACAAAATTCGTAACGAATAGAAATAGATAGTCGCGAATTAAATAAAGATATTATATACGAACTTTCTTGACTCTTCAAATAGAACTTACTTAATTATTCTTCAAAAACAAAAAGTTAAATGCAATACCTGCTTTATACTTTCATAATGATATCAGTACATTGAGCATGTATGTATGTATAGCAATCAGGATCAGATAGAATGAATGACAATTAGATTGTTAATTAAAAAAGACATGCATATGTATGTACATGTACCATCTAATAGGTATAATATTATAATTACTTTTAATAAAAGAAATATGATTTCGATGGTTTGACTGCTAAAAAAGTGAGACAGAGCTTAATAAAGACCTCACCTAGCATTTCAAACTTGGCTTAAGCTAAAAAAAAAAATCCACAGAAGTAATATAATTCATTTTCAGTTAATACGCACTTTCTTATTTTACTAAGATCCAGTTAGAAAATATTTGTGGAAACTTTCAAAATTCTCTATCGTCATTTTTACATTGTAAAGTTTTTTTTATTGATTTTTTCTTAAATATCAGTCTGAGTATAAGAACTAAAATAATTTTGGTTGCACAACGGCTCATGAATAACTAGGGCCTAGCGACTTACAACTCTCAACCATTCCTGTTTGCATGTTCACAGGAATGGAGGGGACCTACAGTTTATTGCCGAACCCGAACGGCTAAAGTCAAGCGGCATTTTTCTATGACAAGATATACTCTTGGAGGATTTGTCACTTCCTCGCAAGAGGCAGTAGCCTTTTTCTGTTTTTGGGTTGAAGCGACTGGGATCTAACCCAGACCTATGGCGTGATAGTCCAACACACTAGCCATAACACCACGGGCTACTGCCAGTCTGAGTGTAACTAAACTACAATTCAAACTTATTGTAAAAAAGAGGAAAACCGAAAAACAAAAATATGTTCTAGAGATGCTTGCTTGCGAAAAAGCGTTCGGAAATTTGTGTTTGATCTATGACATTTAAAAGGTCAGAAAGAATTTTTTTGGCACCCATGTTTTTTTTATTTTAATTTGTTGTCACTTCTTTGCAAAAAGTTGAATCTAGTTAAGTCTTTACCCTTAAAATGTCTTCTTATCTATATTATTTATTAAGCCTTCCAAAGAACTGTGAGTTATTTTTTCAAATCTTAAGCCTAGTACGCAGATCGGGAAAAGACAAATGGAAAAATCGCGCAAAATTAATGTTTTCCTCCTTTTTTTTTTTTTTTTTTGTAAAATTATCGATAAATAATAGTTGATCGTGTTTATCGTGCAAAATTATTGACCTGTCAAAATTTTTCTCGCAAAATAATACTTCGAACATTATTTTTCCTGGCAAAATTTAGTGGAGACTTCATCCTACAGCGGGTCC
This sequence comes from Epistrophella euchroma, assembly GCA_947049315.1. Taxonomy (NCBI): domain Eukaryota; kingdom Metazoa; phylum Arthropoda; class Insecta; order Diptera; family Syrphidae; genus Epistrophella; species Epistrophella euchroma. The sequence goes on along the minus strand of OX346249.1, from coordinate 5,158,514 downwards.
AAACGTCACAATTTTGCACGTGAACTGCCTCGAAAAAAAAACTGAGGACAAAATTAGTCCTGGGAAAAAGTTTGTATGAAAAGAAAAATGTTTCCCGATCTGCGTACTAGGCTTTTAAAACTTAATTAAAAATATTTTTAATTTAAGCGATTCATGTTTATTATTGCAACCTTTTGCCACGTCACTTACCGGACTATTTCGCTATTTCAGCACCGCTGACGGCACGGTGTCTAGGCTTTTCTGAATCATATCTTTATCAACGTTTGGATTGATTGGGTTATAGCCCAGGGCGTCAAAATTATAAGGGCGGCAGAAAATAAACTTGTTTCTCCAATTTTGCTTTCGAAAATGACACAACGAAAAATTTCGTTCTGCTTTTCGCTCTGAGGTACGCTGTTGGATGAGCGAAATCGATAATTGAAGCAGATTATTTGGAGCTATATATGTACGTTTGTATTTTTATTTTATTTTGTTTGTTTTTGGATTTTTAAAAACAGAAAATTTCTATATATCGATCAATGCAAAGTTTTTAAACAATTCTTTAGAAGTATAAATCACAGTATAAGTAATTTGAATTTTTTAGTAGATTTAGAGAAAGGTGGCCTCAAATGGCCCCCCTAAGGAAAATTTCCCAAATCTCGGAAAAAATCTGACATTCAAACTTAAATGTTATATTCTTTTCAAAGCTTAATCAATAACGCTTACATTTTTTCGCTTTATGAGTTAAAAAAGTTACAAAAAGTACAAGTTACAAACGTCTTCAAATTCAAACGATCAAAACTGTCCGCAAGTAAACCAACCAGGCAAGCTGACCAAAACCATGAGTGAGCCGAAGTCCAAACATACGTGATTCTAGAGGCAAACTATAGTCAACGAGCTCCTTTTCCATTTGCTTGGAAAAAGTGGACCGTTCTGCAAGCCACAGTGTTCCCAGATTGGTGGTTTTTGCCACCAAAATGGTGGGAAATTACGAGCTCGGTTGGAATATTGGTGGGAAAAATTTCATGGTGGGATTAATGGTGGGATAATATTGGAAATATTTTTTTTATGGGTGGAAATATTATTTTTACTATAACCACAACTTTAAAAATTCACCACCTCTCTATTTTCCTTCAACTTTTTTTCTTACAGCATATTCATAGTTTAACTGCACCCTCGATAAAAAATTATTTAACCTGTTAATCCGATATGTACACAGAGAATATGTCAACAAGGAGAGATACTTTTTAAGAAATAAAAGATGGATGGGATTTTTGTTGTTGTGCTCTTCTTTTCTTATGGCTGTTCTCTGCATTTTATATAGATTAACTCATACCCAGAGCCAAATTTCAAGAACAGAAATTCTTTTTAACCGTACTACACGAATGCGAATTGCTTTGTGCCATTTGGCTTTATCGTGTATGGCCAGCTTTACTATACTCCATTTTCCCCTTTCGTAATATTTTTATATTTATTTACACATTCCCACAACAAATTACAGATCGGTAATGGACAAAGCGCGGAGAGTGAAAATGTACCGAAGGTATAAATTTATTTATTAATATTTTACTTAACATCCTGAACGAAGTCAAAGAATGTTTAAAATTAATTTATTATAAGAGGTGAATTATGATTTATTTTAAAAAGAATGGCGCAAAATTTCTGTTGATTTGATATGATGTTTAGGCATTTTTAGTATGATTCTAGGTTAAAAACAGGATTTTCTAAATTTTAAGCGCAAGAATCGTTTTATATTTTTAACATTTTACTAAAGTAAAAATTGCCAAATGCCTGTTTTATCTTTTTTTTCATCTTGTTAGTATCATACTAACTCGAAATGTTAGTTTGACAGTTACAAATGTGAAAATAGCGTTAGCTGTCACTGTGTTTCAGTGAGTTTGTTAGGAAATTAGGTAGTATGATACTATTTATAAAATGTTTAAAACTAATAAAATTTTAGTAAAGAGCCTCAAATTTAGAAAATTGTTCAGTAAAATTGTGATAATACCTTAATATCAGGCTGTTTAAAATTTTGCGCTATTGTTTTTAATGTATTTTTTTTTCTTCGCTGAAAAATCATTTTTTGTCTCAGTTGAGACAAAAAATGTAGAAGTAAGTAATTGTTCACAATAAACATTTAGGTAAAATTAAGGCAGAAAAAACATGGTGGTTTTTTATCCTTCCAGTACAAAAATGGTGGGATTTTTTGTCAAATATGGTGGGATTTTAAAAATCTCATCAGGCATCACTGGCAAGCCATTCAAAATTTTGTTCTTGCATGGCTGCTCGTTTCCTCAGTGTAGTTTTTGGAATTCCGAATGTTTTGCATACTTTTTTCCAGTCTATTTCTTCATTAGGGCTTTCGATAACGCGTCTTCAGTCCAGAATTGCCTTTCTGTAGATCGTTAAAATTTCCCAACCATTTTCACTATAAAAAAAAATTAAAATGTAAGTGTAAGTATAAAATGGCACACTATGCCACTTTAGCCGAGTGCTTAGTACGCGATTTTGCCCTTTTAGGTTTTATTTGTATTTAAGTTTTAATTCCGAACAAACTGAAATAGTACCAACTAATTTCAGTAAATTAATAAGAAATAATTAATACTTACATGCATTTACTGCTTTCTCAAATTTTTTTTGTTTTTTTATAGAGTTTTTTGTCAACAAATTTTTCACAAAATCGTATGAAGTCTAATTTTGGAGATGACTAGAGATAGTTTGACCTGTCAAATTTAAAACATTAGCTTGAAGTTGCTAACATTTCGTGTATGTTGGTACTGCCAGATAAACTGAAAAACTGTGTTCTCAAAACTTTCTAGTTCTGTTCGATTATACGATTTCGAACGAGGGGGGCATTTTAGGCCATCTTCTCCTACCATCGATTTGTACATGTGCTTAGAAAATTGTCGGCCCTATCGAGGTAACCGTCGGAGCGGAGTTCTCTCCGATTTCCTTCGAATCGGAGACATTTTGCTTCGAGGTAGTTCTCCGACGAGCAAAATGTCTCCGATTCGTAGGAAATCGGAGAGAGTTCCGCTCCGACGGTTACCTCGATAGGGCCGTGTAATTGTACTTCTAATTATACTCAAACTTTAACTATACAGGTTTGGTAGGAAGGGCCTATTCTAACGAATCCTGGATGAACTGATTTTATATACATACATACATACAAATATTATACATACTAGATGCCTTACAATTATGCCACTCTTTTAGACGCATAGCTTTGACCTCATTAACTGGTGAAGAAAAGAAGAACTGTAACATGGAAATAAAAACAAATTTGTTTACCTTGAATTCTTGACATCGGCAAGAGATGAATTTCCTATTCAGTTAGTGATTTTGTCTCCATGTTGTGTAGCATAAGCCCGATGATGGATTCATGATGGATTCATAATCCGAAATGCTTCGCTATAAAAAATTATAATAATTTATGTTGTAATAATATTAAATATATTTAAATAATAATAAAAAAAAACGTTTATTTAAATTTTTATTTTTATTTTGTTTCGTTAAATTAACATAATATCTAATATTATCAAATAAAGCGACTTAGTCTTTTGTGTAATGTTATTGGATATAAAATCTTTTTCTTAACTTGTTGGATTTTACGATATCATTTATTGAACTACTTAGAACATTTTTTTTCTGAAAATATTAACCATGATGTTAAGCCTTAAGAGAACTATTGGTGCAATAGATGTACCTATCTACCAAAATATTGGAATGCCTTCTCAAACTAGATTCGACAAAGGACTGATAGAGCTGTAACTTATCCATTAAAGCCCTTGTTAAAAAACATAACTGCAAGTGATCTTGGTGACGTAACAGAGATGGAGAATTAAATAGTTGGAGTCTATTGGTCGTATTTATAAACATTGTCTAACTTTTAGACAGCCGTCCAAGTTATAAATAAATCTTTATAATTATTGCTGAAGTAATCTAACTTTTTATCTATCTTTGGACAGCTAAATTGATTGTCTTAACTTTGACAAATACAATATTTCGTTTGCTAAACAAAGCATAAGTAGTAGCCCGTGGCGTAATGGTTAGTGCGATGGACTGTCACGACAGAGGTCTGGGTTCAATACCTTAAGTTTTTTTCAGGGCTACTACCTCTTGCGAAGAATTGACAAATCCTCCAAGAGTATCTCTTGTCATAGAAAAGTGCCGCTCGCCTTAGCCGTTCGGATTCTGCAATAAACTGTAGGTCCCCTCCGCATTCCTGCAGACACGCACACAGGAATGGTTGAGAGTTGTAACTCACTAGGCCCTGGTTCTTCATGAGCCGTTGTGCCACCAAATTTATTTATAAACAAAGCATATTTCCAACCAATTCAAAATATTTACTGTTTAAACAATCAAAAACCTAATAAATACGACCATATACGTGAAAGTTGGCAAAACGGTTCTATACTTTGAACACACTCTATTCTCTTGATAAACCGCGTAGTATGGGTCTATAATATTCATCCGTATTAAAGAATTGTTCTAACAAATAAATCTAAAGAATTTTACTTGCCCAAGGCGACACAAAAACTAAATACGACACTGACAGTCGGTACCTACTGAACGCGATTATAGCTTGCAAACATTTGACTGAATATGGAATTACAAACAAGGAAAGTGGTTTATTAAAATAATAATGAAAACAAAATGTCATAATGGTAAACGGGTACATATATTGTAGATATATAACTATGATACAGATGACAAAGTTGCTTGTCGCAGCCATGCCATTTCACTTGTGTATACGTCGTAAAGGCCTGTTTTAGCATAATGTATGAAGTAATATGGACTGCGTCTATATAGACCCGCTTATTAATTACCTAACAATTACGCATGAAAATATGCTGAACAGGTTAAGAAAAAAAAAAAAAAAAGTGGATCATACCAAATAACCAAAACAAACACATCATGAATCACATAATGACCTCGACGATATTATTGTCTGAGACAATAGGGGCTTGAAATTTGAATTTAGGCTATCATCACTCCTTTACAGGTAGTTAAACCACTTTAGAGCTCTTGGTAAAACTTCAACACTGTTGAAATTAGCCAGAATGACTATATTTGCATCTTAGCGTTTTCGTTTTGGTAATCCGAAAGAACTGCTTGAAACTCTCCAATTCGGAATGCTTTCAAGTTGCAAATCTTTTATTGATTTTGAAGTTTGTGTTTCGTTGTAGGCATTTGTGAAACCTCAAATGAAGATTTCAAATTAAAACTGTTTGCATTCTTCATTTTTTTAAACATGGCGGAAACTATTTCGCAAGTTTTGATCCTATTTCCAAAGTAAATGGTGGATTGCATTTATGCATTGCATAATAATGCTCCAAAATAGATACTTAGTATAGGTATATAAAAGAAAATAGGTCGAATTTACTCACAAAACGTACAATCGCTAAGTCAAAATTAAATAAAAAATTACATTCTACAATATTGACGTTTGAAGTATTAGCATAGCATGTGTTCGTGCTTCTGATTTTGATTTTTTCTTTAAAGCCAGAATCGATTTTCTCTTCTTTTCGGAAGAAGAACTGTCATCTTGCACCAAACAAATGCTTTCAGAAACATTTGGAATGATTCCGTACTACCAAAGACCCTGTTTAGATTGGGAAAATTGAGTTCGGACTGGTGAGGGTCGTCGTGTCTACATTATAAAATGTGAGGCGCCTCAAAATACATTGATACAACAACAATTTCGAAATTTCGCACAGTGAAACAACAACAAATGAGTCTCATTAGTCCGGTTTTCTTCGTGCTTCACGAGATACTTCACCCCGCACTTCTCTTACCAACAAACTGCCGTGATACCGGCTTCAATATTCCCAATCTAAACAAGGTCAAACGAAAACATTGTTAATACAGTGAAAGCTCCCTTAGCCGGACTCGCAACACTTTTGTCCGTCTAAGGGAGTTGTCCGTCCAAGGGAAAAAATAAAAAAATAGTTACATAAGGAAGCCGTGGCGTGATGCTTAGTGCGATGGAATGTCATGCCGGAGGTCAGCCTCGCCACCTAATAATTAAAAAAAAAAAAAACGGCTACTGCCTCTCGCAAGGAATTGACAAAACCTCCAAGAATATCTCTTGCCATAGAAAAGTGTCGCTCATATTAGCCGTTCCAATCTGGCAATAAACTGTAAGTCCCCTCCATTCCTGCAGACACGCACACAGGAATGGTTGAAAGAGTTTGTAAGTCACTAGGCCCTAGTTCTTCATGAGCTGTTGTGCCATCAAATTTACTTTTTTTTTACATAAGGAAATGTATAGTATTTAGTTGGCATCATGCAAAATGTTTGCGCCTACAAGCCATGAAATTCATTCAAACTAAAAATTGACATAAAGATACAAAAAACAAGGTACAAAAACAGACTACAGCTGCAGAAATAAAATCCGTTATGCATTTGATTACGACAGTAATTTGGTGACATTGCATCTATTGTCGCTGTGAACCAGGTGGACCGTTTTTAATGCAAAATAAATATATGTAAAAGTATTTCTAAAAATAATAGTTGAAATTTACATACTAAAAAAAAGCTTTTGTCCGCCTAAGGAAATTTAATTTAACAAATCACGGCTAATATTCTTGTCCGCGTATGGGTAAGGAAGTGTCCGCTTAAGGGCTCATAAAATGTATGGAATTTACATCCAAGATCCGCACGGTCGTGAGAATTTGTCCGCCTAAAGGGATTGTCCGCTTAAGGGAGTTGTCCGCAATAGGAGCTTTCACTGTATCATCATCTTCGAGCTAAATTTAATGTATGTATTCAGTTTTATTCAATGAGAACTTACAGCAACATCCGGTCGGCATTTTGAAAAAGAGATAAACAAACTACAATCACCGCACTCTACCACCTGTTAGCATTATTGTTCATTATTCACGCATGAGATGAGTTCCATTTACAACGTTACAACTGATTTGTTAATATGGCGATGTTTACAAAACAAAACCAAGCACATCAACATCTCCTAAACATATACCTACACAAAACTAGGTACTATATAATTTTAATAAATCTATTTTGACATGTAACTCTATATGTAAGTACTACATTTATTATGTCTGCATAAATCATAAAGACGATGATTATGAACTCTCATCTAACAAATTTATGATTACTTACCATATATTGATGCCAATTTTTGAGTTGCACATTTTTATGACATGTCTTTTCCAGTTGCTAAATGCACATTGCGTTTGCGTCTTTTGTTTTTTTTTTTTTTAATTTCAGCGTAAGTATTGGTTTTGCTAAAAATGTCTTTTTGTATTTTATTTCTCATCGAAAATAAACTATAAAGTACGAAAAGTGTGGGCTTAGACAATTTACACTGCACGCCATAGGAATATACACACTGCTATTTATTGACCCCCCCATCCCGCCATTATGTGAGGTAATATGCAGCGCAGCGGTTCGTAATTATATTGGAATACTACTCTGCCAATAGTAGCCGTGGCATGATGGTTACTGCGATGGCCTGTCATGCCAGACATATAGGTTCGATCCCCAGCCTCGTCTTATTAATAATAATGAAAAAAAGAAACGGCTACTACCTCTTGCGAGTAATTGAAAAAAACCCCAAGAGTATCTCTTGTCATACCATCAGCGATCAGCCGTTCGGATTTGGGAAAAAAAACTGTAGGTCCCCTCTCTATTCCTGCAGACACACACACGGGAATGGTTAAGAGTTGTAAGTCACTAGGCCCTAGTTCTTCATGAGCTGTTTGTGCCATCAAATTTGTTTTATTTTTTTTTTTACTACTCTGCTAATACCGACAGTTTCGCATCAAGGATCGAGTTGGTTTTTATTTTGACTCCACTCCCTCTCTCCTTAACTCTTACCACCATATTATCCACTCGATACATCCAGGTTCAAACTTAAATCCAGATGAATTTACATTGAATTTGTATGAATTACATCCAGATTTAAGCTTTAATCTAGATGTATTGAGTGAATAATATGGCCGTTATTGTTTGTATGAAATTTTCAATCACAAAATTTATCCTTTTAGTTTAAAACACCTCGTTGATTTTAATACCTTTAAATCTTGAAGATCCGAACATTGGAACTCATGTCTTTTCGAAGATTTTTCATACTTGAAGCACTTTCAATCGGCAAAAATGTTCATCTATGTGGTAAGCTGCTCGAAGGACAACAACGCATTTTAAATATGACCCTGATTTTAATTTTTGACTTTGATTTTAATTTTTGACTTTTTAAATTTCGATTTAAAGATTTTTTGAAAATTCTTCAATTTCAAAACTCTATAGATTGGAAAAAAACAGCCTTCTATTACTTTCCATTTAGAAAATAGATTTTCGAAATTCATGCATATTTCCCTATAGGCAAATTTGTCTGTACTAAGGCTTAACTACATTGAAGATTTTTTACAAAAAGTGGAAAAGTGAAATTCAAAAACATGCCCTAGATGTCTGTGAGCAAAAAAATTATATTTGATCTATCAATTCAATCTTAAATGACAGATCAAATATAATTTTCGTACGCTTTTTCACAGAAGATGTGCATGTTTGCAAAAATCTTAAAATAAAACATATACCAATAAATCAAAACTAATAATTCAACAATCCAACGTTTTGTAACATAATGAGTTACATTTGATTGCTGAAGTAAAGGAAATTTTATTAAAAAAGAATTAAATTCAAGATGGCGATCGATGTGACTGTTACCCCATCATCGACTAGGTATAATAAACTCTAGTTTTTCTTTCGCTTCAGACATTTTTTTTTTCTTTTATCATTCGATCAGTGTAAACTTACATCACCCTGCTTCAAACATCAACCCTTTCTCGAATAGAAAACCAAAGATCCGCGCCTGTGTATTAAACAACACACCCAACCAAAATCTCACTATAATAGGTATCTCAGTGCAATAATCAAAATAAAATGCTAAATCCACACCACGCAAGCGGGCAGCAGCCAGCAAGCAATCCAAAACGATTCCATAGTTAAATAGTTTTTTTTTTGTAATTTTAATCTTGTTTCCTTTCTCTGTGTATAAATACCGGTGCTGTTGGTTGTATTTAACTCAATTCAGTACTTACTTTCACTACCTTCAGATCGCGTCAACCATTCGCCTTCGTCGTTGTTGTTTTTGAAGTTAATATTGTGGTTTTTTATTTTTTTTTAACTGGATCTAAAATTTTTTCCACCTGAATTCAATTAACATTTAAAAAAAAAAACAAAACAAAAAAATAGTAACGGAAATTTCTTAAACTTAAAATAAATTACTAATTTAAAAAAAAAACTAAATCAAGACTCTTCTTCAAGATCTTTGTCATTTAAAAATTAAATTTTTGTGATTAAAATTTAAGGACACTTAAATTAAATTTAAAAATGAGATCTCAAATTGCATTTGTTTGTGTTGCATTTATGTTTGCTGCCGTCTTTGTAAACTGCGAGGACGAGAAAAAGGCCGAAAAAGACGAAGAGATCAAAGTGTATAAGCGTTTGATTCCAGCCGATGTTCTAAGAGGTAAAATTTTATTTTTTTTTTTTAAATAAATTGAGTGTCTTTCAGAATAAACGTAATTATAATCCATTAAAGCTTTAAGCACTTAGTTGAAATTAAAAAAGAATTTAACAACATCAGAATTGGGTAAAAGAGGATTTTGCATTCAGTGTTTGTGTGTTTAATTATTATTTTAATTGCTTTGAATCATTGTACCTACGAACTTTTATAATTTCAACTCTTAGAAATCTTTAAAAACTGTATTTTCGGTTAGCCATAAGAACAGGAAAATGCATCAGGAAAAATTTTCTTTTGCGTAATTTTGCATAAATGTATGCTTACTTGCTTTTTTATAATGGAAATGTTCATTATAAAAAGAAAATTTAGCTAATTAAAAAAAAATATTTCAATTGATTTATCATCGATTCAAATCCTTTTTATATTTCAAATCGTATATGATAAAATATTAAATTTTCTAAAAGAAGTTTTTTCCCTGGTGCGTTTTCCTGATAGCTATAACCGGCCCCCTAATTTCACATCAAGAAAGATCAACTATCAAAGACAAAAAAAAAATTAGGTAACAAAATTTCAAAAGTGTTAAAAAGGTCTGTTGGGTAACTCTGTTTAAGGTCTTTTTAAAGGGCCCTACACACGATCAATGTTCATAGACAATAATTTTTGAAGATATTTTTTGTCAATGAATATTTATGAAAGATTGCCACCACACGTATCAATGATTATCGACAATAATTCAAAAAAGTCCTTCGGAATTCGGGAGAACTAAGACGAAAATTACATGCCTTCAAGTAACAGTTAAATTGATGAAAACGAAATTTATTTTGGTTCTCATCAATGTGGTCAATGTTCATTGACAATGACATTTAAGAGGCTACGAACGATCAATATTCAGCGAAAAATGACAATGAATATTGTCAATAAACATTGATCGTGTGTAAGGCACTTAAGATCAACGGACAGCTACATATATTATGGATACAAAAAAAAAGGCTGTGTTTGACACACTGATAACTTTCCATCGGTACCCTTTGAAACACGATACCCGATGCTATTTTGTATAAGAAAAATACCAATTTAATATCTTTGAAAACCTTGTCAGTTTTACAATCAAGGGAAGACCAAAGTTTGAGCTCTTTGCTATTGAACTTTTTTTTTCTTCAAACTATCAGTTTTTATCAATCAGCATTTTTTGTAGAATAAATTATCCAGAAGCCGATAACATTGTTTCTTTTGGAGATATTTGAGTCGAAAAACATTTTTCAACAATTTTTTAGCAGTTCATTTGGTAGTTTTATCGGCTTAGAAAAGTACTGCCAATTTAATTTGTTTACATTTTTTTTACAAAGTCTATAAGTTATTAATTGTGGCATTGTGTGTAAAATAAAATTATCTTGAAGTCAATATTATTGTTTGTTATAGAGATATTCGAGCCAAAAAGAAGTTTTCAACTATTTTTAGCAGTTTTTTTTTGCTTGAAAACAAAAACGTCAAATGATTTTTTTTTTACAAAGTATATTAGTTATCAATTGTGGCTTTGTATGTTGAATAAAATTATCTTGGAGTCGATATCATTGTTTGTTATTTTCTTTTTTTTTTATTGTTGTTGTAGTTTTGTTTTTAACTGTCAATTGATTTTTTCTTTAATAATTTTTACCAATTATTAACTTAGCATTGTGGATAGAATAAAATTTTTCGGAGTTAATATCGTTGTGTTTTCTCAAGATATTCAAGGCGAAATTCCTTTTTTTTTTTTTAATTTTTAGCAGTTTTTTTTATTTAAACAAAAAACTGCTGGTTGATTTTTTTTTAAAGTCTTATACCAATTCTTCACTACTTCATTATGCATAGAATGAAAACAGACTGATAGTCGATAGCATTATTTGTTTTCGATATATTCGAGAAACAAGCGATTTTACATATTTTTTTTAATTACTGTAATAAGACAACCGCTAATTGAATTTTTCTGAAAACCCTTTCCTTACGTTATTGCCTTATTATCTGTAAAATAAAATTTATTTGAAGTCGATACCTGTATTCGTTCTCGAGATATCGTCGGCGAAAAAAAGCTCGAAAACGTACGAACGTATACGTACACACACTACACAAGCTTTGTTCAGTAAAGAAATAGTCAGAACAGAACAGAACAGGACAGAACAGAACAACAACTGATTTTGACATTTCTCACAAATCTCTGTTCTAAGTTGTTCTACCTCAAAAGCAAGTACAGAAAATCCTGCTCTAAACTGTTCCAAACAGACTCACTTAACAGCAAGTCAGAACAGTTTAGAACAGAAAATTTCTCACTAAACAGCAAAAACCTGTTCTTTTCTGTTCTAAACTATTCCAAACTGTTCGGAACAGCCTCACTGAATACTCCTACAGACTTCTTTCTAAAAATCGATGGATTCGGATTCCAGAGACGTGGAGAAATGTCAAAATTTTCAATTTGACAAATCGGACGAATTAAAAAAAAACTTTCAATAGGAAGTTAAAAATAGATCTAACAGTTTTGATAAGATATCGTATTGGAGTTGTTTAAGACAATTATGCAATTTTAGGTGAGGAAATAGAGGGTAAGGTAGGTACATATGTATGTATTGTGTTGATGTTCTTGTTGCAAAATTGCCAGTTTACAGGTAATGACTCAACGGATTTCAATTAATTAAAAATGGAAATTCGGAGCAACTTTTGTAATATTTCTAATATCAATATTTTATGAGGCAATTATTTTGACTAAACCCCTTGCTTGTAAACTCCAAATTGATTGTAATAAAACTGCGTTCCAAATTACCAAATTTTGTTTTTATTCCCGTCGTATTTTTATTTGATGCCACGATTTTGTTTTTCAAATTCAAAAGTATCTATTTTTATATTGCCCAATTAATACTATACACTTCCGAAAATGTCAAGTTCAGATATTCTGCATAGCCGCACTTATCGATGCTTTAACTAACTCTATTTTTCCTTCCCATTTGTTATATTCAGAAATTTAAAACGTGCAGTGGTATGTAGTTATCTTCTAATTAATTTATTTCCATACCTATCTCATTTTCTTTACGCTCACACTGTGTTAATTTATTATAAGATTAATAAAGTTATACATAATTCCCTATTCGTGGACATAACAAAATAAATTTAAAAAAAAAAACTGCATTTTGTATATTAGTTACCAGGTTTTTACATTTTCACAAATCTTTCCTTGAATCTGTCATTATAAGGATGTTTAGTAACTTGAAAAAGATTAAAAAATATAATTAAAAATAACCAAATTTTTTAAATTAAAGCCACTTTATAGCCTGGAACTAGCTGCATCTTATTTATAAAATTGTTGTTTGTTTGTTAGCAAATGAAACGAAAGACTCCTTGTTCTTTTTAATGAAATGTATCTAACATTTCTATTCATTGCAAATATAATTTCTGTTCATGTACAATTTTGGACGTGCTTCCAATTACCAAACAATAATGGCTAAATATACCACCTTAACGTATAATGTGAATGCAAAGCTAACTTTATTTGAAAATCATATTATGTACGTGATATTTGGATAATCATATTCACTTAAAACTTTATACCGTTGAATGTGGTACCAACCTATTTATCTACCCCCCTATGTCCCCAAATATCATAGGTATTGATTTTATTATATATACCTCCCTCTGTTTTTTTTTTTTTTTTCAAAAACATAAACGATATTTGTTTTATATATTTATTTATATTTATTTAAGATAATTCTTCTGCCAACAAAAATGTGTTTTATTTGGTAAGCGGCTTTATATCACTCGAGCCTCAATCAATCGATCAGGCTAATAAATTCTGTCAATATACTTTTGCTTTGTTGATTTTATTAATTCACATAATCAACTTGCGGATGTTTTTTTTTTATTTTTTTGTATGAGACATTCATAAATAAAGGTCACCCAATTGGTTAAAATACACCTTAGATCCCCTTATTGTTGAATCCTTACGATTAAATAGTTTTCATTTATGGAAATTAAGAAAAACGAGAAATAAAACTTAAATCACGTAATCGTGTAGCTCAAAGTTAATGGACCATAAACATAAAGGAAAGGGAAGTTTAAAACCTGAAAAAGTACTTTCACAAATAATTTAAAAAAAAAAACATCAAATTCTCACATAAAAGCAAAGATATACGTACATATATACACCAATGTGGTTTAAAGTACATACATAAATAAATCTCTATTCATAAATTATTTAAAAGGCAGATATTTTGAGAAAGAAACGTGTTTTGTTCAAAGTGAGTTAAGCTCGCTATAAAATCAATATTAAGACGAAAACTTTTCGGACCTCCACTTCGCATCTACATTTTAAATGTATGTATTGTTTTGCACCATTCGGAAAAAAAAATTAAAAGTCAAACTCATTTATACTAAATTTGAGCAGTAGATTTAACTTGTCCCATTTAGTCACCGATTTTGTCTTAATATTACCGTTAAAATACAATGTAAAATAAAAGTAGTCATTTTTTATTATTTTTTTTTTTACTTTTGCTTGCCATTAATTTCTTTAATTATTTTTAAATTGTAAATTTACTGTCATTTTTACCGTTGCACTTGCTGGTTTTGTATGAAAATATACTAATAGAGGGCTAGAGATATTAAAACAAATTGTTTTTTTTTTTAACCTTTGTAGGTATTTTCTAACTGAATCATTTCGAAAATTTATTGTTAGACGTGTTTGGTCAAGTCACAGTTTAAACAAATCAAAATTTTTGTTTTAGAGCATAAAATTTTGTCTGTCATATTGACTATGGAAAATAACTTCCTTAGGTTTTTTCAAGGCTGTCAAATGCCAGCCAGATGTATGGAAATTGCCGATAATGAAAATCGGCATTGCATGTTATGAAAATTGACTACATAAAGTTCTTTAAAGGCTGCAATTAAAAACTGCCGATCATAAAATTAATTAGCTGATGCTTATTCCAAGGCTGTGAAATGCCACACAGAGATTCACCGTAATTGCTCATTTTTTTCTTTTATGGTTTAAAGATAACCTCCATCTCCGTTTTGATTATGAGTTCACGAACGGAAACTTAAATATCTACTCTTTTTCTGCGAATAAGTTACACTTTCTTAATTAATGTCATCTATCTTTAAGATAACCGCAACTATAGATATAACTACTCATACTATAGTTCAATTAACCAATTACAGAGATTTCAAGTATTTCAACCTCGACTTGTGGTTTGTAGATTTAAAACCAAAATTAATAAAAAAAAAAAAATTATATACGACATGCGATACGATTGCGTTTTAAATTGCAATTTTGTATTTTTTTTTTTGCCGCAAGAGCTGTAGGTACTGGTAGTTGCAGAGTGTGCAGTCCCCAGTTGCCTTTCAGTGAACGTTGCCGTTGTAATATACGTAGATATATTACACCAACATGTTGTCTGTTCAGTAGACCATAAAGTGACCCAGATTTTTTTTTTTTTTTTTTTTTCATATTACAACTGACTGATTTTTCTTCTTAGTGAGTTGTTGGTAACCGTAGGACGGATATTTGCATGAATTGTTATGACTCATAATATTGACCTTAGATTAAGATTGGACAACTTTTGCTTTTTTTTGTAACTCTTAAAAACAGTCTCATCACTTCACGTGCCACCTTACCTCCACTCCTCCAGCATTGGGTTCGAACGCAGAACGCAGTCCAATGAAACCACACACAACCACAGAGTAGTTAATTTAAATACACTCCGCCTCACTTGATTTATAATAGACTATTTTATAAATCAACCTGGACCCAAGTTCTGTAACTCTCACATCGAAAAATTCAGTCGAGAAACGCTGAAAAATGGAACAAAACTCGTGTATTTTGTTTAAGTTTCCATCGTTTCTCGACCGATTTAATGCATGCGAGAAGTTACATAACATGGGTGGTAATGTTTTTCCTACAACACAAAACAAAATTTTGGGGAAATCTAAACGAAATGCATAATAATCATATAATTTGGGATATAACTCTAAATGATATTAGAAAACAAATCTTGTATTTATTTATGAAAAAAAAAAATCACACCTTTTTATGGATTATTCTTTAATAAGTATTTTTTATATATATTTTAAGATTTCCCTGGAATGTGTTTCGCTTCAACTCGCTGTGCTACAGTTGAACCTGGCAAAACATGGGATCTAACACCATTCTGCGGTCGTTCCACTTGTGTCCTCGATGAATCAAACCCTGCAAAGTATATTTCAACAAAACTACTACTAAATGCATGTACAATTTTTTTATTTTTTTCATTAAAGATTGCTGGAATTAGTTGAAGATTGTGGTCCTCTTCCATTGGCAAATGACAAATGCAAATTGGACACTGAAAAAACCAACAAAACAGCTTCATTCCCATACTGTTGTCCAACTTTCAAGTGCGAGCCAGGTGTAAAGTTAGAATATCCAGAAATCAAAGAAGAACCCAAAAAGGAATAAAAAAATCAACTAAAACCAAATTCCTTAATCTTTTTTCGTATGAAACAAAGTAAATTATAATTTTTTTTTTACCAAAACCTCACAAACTATGAAGAACAAATTTAATGAAACAGTTATGAAGTGTTATATAAAAATATATGTAGACCGATTGTTTGTTGAACATAATTTTATAATTTATTCCCAGTTAGATCTCTCATATTTATGTGACGTTTATAACAAAAAAAAAATATAATCTATCCGTAAATGCTCCGAAACTTTTTGATTTTCTTTGTTTATATTTTAATTATATTTCGAAATAAATGTAATGAATAAATAGATTTGTGTTATTTTAATTATAGGGTTTCACTTATATATACAAAAAGTGAGAAAACGGGATTCACCGTGAGGATGTGTAAACCTTTTGTCTCAAAGTGCGTTAATTTGGTACACACAAAATTACTGTGAAATAAAGCACACCTTAATAAAAATGATTTTCCTTTATTATCTCAAAAATAGGTTTATTAGACATTTTCGAATGTCAGTGTGTTAGTTATGGGCTTTGCGATTGGCAACCCAGAATCATCCGGAATGCGTGTAAACCCTTTTGAATGTGTTCTTTTGGGATTCGGAATGACAGTTCCTCTCCCGAAAAGAATTAGAATCAGAATTACTTACACACTCAAACACAAAAGTTGTGAAGCGTCATTGTTGGTAAACAGCAATTTCAAGTTTAAATTTGAAATTAACTGCCCGATTCTCCCCAACATCACTGATACCTCACACAAGTCACAAGAAGAGGTGAAATTAATTTTGTGACTTTTTCGTATTCTCCCTCAAAGTCACAACTTGTGAGAGTCACAAAAACTATCGAAATTGTGATCTTCTTTAGAGCAGGTCACAACTTACAAATTACATATGTTTTGTGATTTTGATTTGATAGATATACTTTTTGTAAGAAAAATGCAAAATTCTAAGGTTTTTTCGGGAAAAAATAAAGCAAATGGGAGTATGAATTTCATTCTTCCGAAACTAATCATAAAATTTTTACGATGGCACATTTTTTTTCATAATATAGGTAATCATTGCAGCGCCGACCGTTTTTAAGAATTTCAAGG
Source organism: Epistrophella euchroma (assembly GCA_947049315.1). Classification (NCBI taxonomy): domain Eukaryota; kingdom Metazoa; phylum Arthropoda; class Insecta; order Diptera; family Syrphidae; genus Epistrophella; species Epistrophella euchroma. Next base: position 5,141,503 of record OX346249.1, on the reverse strand, counting down.
GATATAATGGTATAGGTTTTTTTAATTCCATTTTGAAAATATATTTATAAACATATTTATTTTCTCACTTAATTGCTAAAAAATAAATGGAATCTTCCATTTTTTAAGTTTTAAATAAAATGTGTGTGGCCCAATCAATCCAACAATTGATTCAGCAAAATTATTCATTGAGGATAAAATTTCCTGGTGGGTACCACCTGGTCGACGGCGACGGTTTGTAAAATCTATGCATGGATGGGGTTCTGTCGCTCAAATAAATAAAAAAAAAAATAAAAACAAATCAACATTTTAATATCTTTTTCTTTTCTAAAGTTTTATTTTATTGTTTTAAAAATATTTTTCTCTTTCAAAGTGCACTGAGCAAAGATAATTTTTTGTCACGTAAAAACAAACTAAACTATATAAATGAAATAAAAATCAAAGCAAATTTGTATAGTAATATTTTAATACATTTTTTGATTTATTTATATTATATGCAACACAATATTACATTTTATTTCATTACATACTTTTTTAATGAATATATAAAAATTACGATAACAAAGCAAAGAAATGAACAAAAATTAATATATGTATGTATGTATGTAAAACAATGTGTTTTTTTTTTATTTTTTTAATATATATTTTTTTTATACGAGATGATTATAACGGCATACACCATATGTTGATTACTTTCTTTTGCGAAACACAACAGTAGTACATTTAACAAACAAATAAAATAAATTCTATAAATGCAAACAGGAGTTGGTTGTATAAGTTCTCAATACAAGCAAGAAACAACTATTTGTTGTCAAAAAATGAATGTAAGAAATTAATTTTAGTTTTCTATCGAACATTCGATTTTTTAATTTAACGTTATCCTATTTTATATTCAATAAATATAAAAAAATACATAATAATAATAATGATAGTTATAATTATAATAAAAGTAAAAATAATATAATAATAATAATGTTATTTAAGATCAACGATTTGGTATTGAAAAATGTTTACATTTCCGAGCAATAAATATAAAGATTTATAATTTTTTTTTTTTATATTTTTATTCAATTTCATGAAAACGGAGTATTGCACGCCCAGGTATTTCTGAATTGCAAAGTTTTTGTACAACATCGGATGCTTGATCGCATGGAAATACTGAATATGGTGGTGGTTGAATCTGTGAATAGAATTTTAACGTAGTTTAACGTTTAGGCGAAATTATTAATAATAAATTAATATGAATTGAAAGTTATATACTTTTTTATTTGCAACCAATTGGACAAGATCATGTAATTGTTGTATGCTTCCATTTGATATTGGTATAATTTCTTGTTGATTTTCACTTGAAAGACGTGCGAATTTGGGAAGAAGTTTTTCAGCTACCTCTTCGCTTATGAGAACAACTCCACCCTGAAAAATTAGATTACAAGTTTGTCATACTTATTTTTGATTTTAGACTATTTTTAAGAAAAAATTATTTAATCATATTAATGTTTTTTTTTTTTTTTTTTTTTTTTAATTTAGCCGTGTTTTTTTGGGAAAGCTATACAGTATATATAGCACAGTAGGATTTTACACGAATTACAAATACAACATCCACAGTAGGATTATTGCCAATTAATGCAGAAGTAGAATCCTACTGTGGATAGGTTTGTGACGTTTGTTCGAGTATCGAATGGGATTTGGAGGTTTTGTTTTAAGATGTTGGTGCGATTAATAGTTTCATTTGAACCTCGATGGATGTGTTCATAGAGTAGTTGTGCGTACGTTCATGGTGTGTTTTTCCATTGGGAAAAAACATTAAACTTTTTCTGTTCTTCTTTCAACAGGAGCAATTTTCGGCAGCAAAATTACCAAATTTAATTGAATCATTCACACCACACATACACTAGATTTTATTTGAAATTTCAAACGAAATTCAGTGTTGGCAGAAACTACAAAAAAAAATTCTATTGCAATTAGGTAAGAGTCCCAAGAAACACGCATTTTAATGCTGTCCTTTTCTATTGACAAAAAAACATAAAATGAAATGAAATCTTACTACCTAGATACAATAAACTCTCTTTTCATCGTTTCGCTTTTTTTGGATGAACTGTTATTCTGAAGAGAAAACTGAGCTGTGTGTTGTTTCACATTCATACCGTTCCAAGAAGATTTTGCATTATTCTTTTAGATTACAAAATCTAGAAAACTTGTTGATAAGATATGGCTTGACATCTATACATACAATTTAGTTAACAAATCATGTTTTTTTATCTAACAAAATTATCGCCCAAGACGTCAACAACAGGATACATAAACCACGTCCTAGTCTTATTTCACACGAGGAAACTGAGTTTTCAGTTACTTTCGGTCTGGGTGAGAAGGCCAGAAAGTTTGAGGGGTAAACAAAACCTCTCCAGTGTCACCGATTTCAGGAGATTTTTTTTGACATTCTTCTTCAAACTACGATTTTGATTATTCGTGTGAAACTTATAAGAGATTTTTAAGGAAGTTAAAAGAAAACGCCAAAATATCTCCAGAAACTTGTTTCTACGTGTGAACTTACTTTGACCATAATCTACGAACAAACCCCCTTCCTGAAGCATTTATCGCTGAAAGTCTTTCCCTTAATTACATGAATTATTTAAGAAAGAATAACCTTTTCTATGGTTTTTTTCATCATATCTTCTGGAAAATTGTCCATTTCATGTATAGGTATGTATCTAAAATAATTTTTGGTTCGTTATTTTTTTTTTGGCTTTTTATGTATTTGTTTATTTATTTTTCTCGCCATGAGAAAAAATCCGGATTTCGTTAGAGCGCATTCGAAGCCCGCCCTGAACGCACATCGAGCACAGTGCAAATAACCCAGACCAAAAAAAGTGCTACATAAAACGCTTTAGATAGAGTTCAAGGCAACCAAGTGCGCCTCAGGGGCCCTACTTTGTAATTCGTACCGAAAGTGAAATTTCCCGAAACGAATATTTTCTACTCTCTATTTTTAAAGCGGAATGAAATCTACTACTTTCAAATTTACAATTCCGAAAGTGGAATTTAAATTATTTCTTTAAAAATTATAATTTTTTCTTATCCGCCTTCGTTTTGATTTCTTAATTTGACAAGATCTCAAAAGAAATAATTTGAAACTCGAAAAAACACTCCGTAAGTGGGAATAGTATTAAGTACTATTTTTTTGCATTTCGAAAATTTTACAGAGTACCAATTCAAAAGCGGAACGAAAAACATTTTCGAATAGGAATGCCTTACGGCACCGTACGAAACGAAGCGAATACAAGAAAATCATGTAACACACCCATAATGACCGGATTGCTCAGACTCGTTGAGTTTTCGTTCACTTTTACCTTCGGACGAAAAGTGCGCTCTCAACCGTACCTCGCGTTCGTAAATTTGACAGATGACTAGACTATTTGTTGAAAAAGTTTCCTATATTAATAAAAAGTTTTTTTTTTTTTTGGTAAATATTTTGGTAATATTTTTCTTTGTTCATATTTTCACAATTCAAAAATTAATAACTACACCAAACGACACAAACAAATTAATAAAAAAATTGTTACTATCAAAAATTGCTCGACAGGTTCATTTTTGACATTAGCATCCGTTTGCTTCCGTCTATTATAGTTGGGCCTTTACGACAAACTTTTAGCACGTTACGTGTCACATGTTATTATGATAGGTTGCATTATGTATATTGGATACGGTACGATCAATAAAAATAAATCCGGCACTGGGATGAACTGTGTCCCGCGAGTCCCGGAACTCACATATTTTTTTACTATTCGCCCCTCTTTCGAGAATTTTACATTTCTACCAAAAACTACGGTTACTTAATACCTATGTAGGTCTGTTTGGCAACTTGAAAATTCTTGCTAACTAATTTTCATAATTTGCGTCAAAACCCATATGACAAAAAAAAAAAAACAAACAGTTTGTGAAAATTTCTTAACCCAGCCAGACCCACAAAAACAAATCAAAAACATACCGTTGACAAGCAGTTTATGGACCGATGTAGACTTCTTGAAGTTGTTCCAAAATCAATGACAACATCAACAGCTCCACCGCACACATTTTTTGTTCTTTCGATCAATTGTGGCTCGTACAAGCATTCATTCCACTGTAGAACGTTTACACTATGTAAACAAAAAAAAAACAAAAAAAAAAAAAACAATTAAATCATTAAAACATTACTAAAAACCAAATAAAACTTTTTTAACTTACTTTTTTATCTCTGTAGCCAAACGAAAACCTTCATCTCTCAAACTTGCAACCGTTATGTCAACTAAATTATTTGCACCCGAAGTGGCAAAGTGATATGATGCAATTCTCACTGCCCACAATGCCAAACCACCTGTGCCAACAATTAAAATCTTGCACTTTTTATCTTCTTCGCAACGTTCTTTGCGCTCTTCGAGAATTTTTGTGACAACTGAATGTGCTTTGAATACTGCATTCATGGCCAATAAGGCACCAGTAGGCAACATTGCAGCAACACACATTGGTAATTCATCCGGAATCGGTACAATATATTTCAAATCAGGAACAACCATTAATTCAGCATATCCAGCTGGATCCTCATCGAATGGATAGACGATCACGCGCTGTCCAATTTTCAAATGACAATCAGAACCTACTTCTGCACCCAAGCAATCAATCACTCCAGCTACTTCGAAGCCTGAGAATAGTGATCCTTCTCTGAATCCCTGGTGTGCAGGTGACGATTGCTGAGTTGTTGTTGTCGGATTGTAATCACTGATCTCTGAAGAAACTGATGACATTGAAGAGATCGAAGCAGATCTATTGCGTTTGTAGCATGCACCTGCACAAACAATCTTAATACGGGCACCCTTTGGTGGAGTATCCTGAATCGGTACATAGAAATTGAATACGCAATTTTTGACAACTGAACCGGGCGATTCAATTGACAACTGGCGACACAACTTGTTCATGTTGAAATTGTCGTTTCTAAAAATAAAAAATGGAAGCATAATTTTTTTTTGTTGAAATATTTGTTGATGGAGAATCAAGTAGGATACGAAAATTTGTTTCGCTTGATAACGACTGTTTAATCCACGAAGCAAGCAAAATATGCAATATCTGATAAGCAACGAGTGTAAATGACCAGATTAAAATAAAAAGAAACTTGAAACAAATCGCATCATTCAAAAACCTTCAAATCGGTTGTGATAATAGGTCAAATACCAAGATATATAAGCATATGAAAAGAATTGCATATGGTAATGGTACAAGCGTCACTCAAAACGTCTGAGACGCATACATTATAACTCAGAAAATCAAGAGGCAGTCAAGATTTGCCCTATAACCTGAATTTTTAAATGCAAAAAAGGAACAAATACTACTTAATCACAGGTTACGTACTCCTAAGTTCTCCTGTTTTCCATCTAGCATCATACTAAAAATACTAAATCGTTTAAAATTTTTCGCCTATTTTATCTTTTTAGTATCATACTAAATCCAAGTGTCACTTGTGTGTCAAAAATGGGTTGAACTGTCACTGTTTTAGGCGTGTTCAGCTAGAAAAATAAGTTTAGTATGATACTAGTTAGAAAATGTTTAAAACTAGTTTAGTAGTATCGTTAAGTAGTATCATGGTAATACCTTAACATCAGGCTGTTTAAAATTTTGCGCCAATGATTCTAGAAAAATAGACAATTTTTGGATTTGTAAAATAAATACAACTTCTGTATGTCTCTGTACAATGATGTACAGTCCAAGCCGCTGAAGCGATTATCTTCAGGTTTTGTCAAATCCTCAATCCTCGCAAGCGGCAGTAGCTGTTTTATTTTAAAAATTATTAGGTGGACAGGCTGGGGATCGAATCTACACCTCCGGCATGACAATCCATCGCACTAACCATCACATCACGCCATGGCTACTAAATCATCAATTCGTATTATTTTTATATTTCAAATTGCATAACAAAACAAAAATTATACAAAAGAAAATTATTCCTGATCGCTATATCTGGCCCCTAACGCAGAAACAATTTAGAATTTTTTTTAAGCTGAAGTTGTTTTATGAATTTTAAAAAATTAATCTCATTTGAACAATATTCCTTAATCATATTCATGTTTTTATACATTTAAGTTTTTAAATTCTTAACCAGTTGAACATAAGAACAAGCACCTGCAACCCAGTCGTGAATTTTATTTAACCAAGGTTATTTATTATTGACTGGACATTAAACTTAAGTCATAAGTGTGTATGTATGTATGTATTTTCATAAATTATTTTTCTAAGTTACCCAAGAAAATAGCTTTGTGTTATCATTATCAGTAATAGATGCATAATTATTTTGATAAATATGTTTATACTTACAAAAATATTTATGTTATTTTTTGAGAAAACCTTTACTTAAATATATTGTTGCCCTTGTAAGCCTATACTAGCAGCTTATATAATTACATGTTAAGTCATAAACAAAATACTGGAATATTCTTTTCTAATCTATCAGTTGATATAAATGAACATAGGTATGTAGATAGGTATAGCCCAATTAAAAAAATAAACATTTATCAAGTGTTTTTATCTGTAATCAACAAAGATCTAAAGTAAGCTAGGAACTTAAAACTTATTTTAATCAAATGATTTAAGAAAATTATCTGCCATACCAAGTCAAAAAAAGGAAGGGGAGAGTACGATAACTCAGGCACCGCAAAATAATAACGGATTTTTATAGAAAGGTTTTATACAAACATTTTTTACTATGGGAGGGGGTCTCTATCTCGCCCCGTTTAGGGGGTATAGGGGAAATTTTAGAAAAAAATTACTTAAAATTAAAAAAAAAAAAATATTGAAAAACAACGGCAACACTTACAAAAAAGTACTAGACCGGATTTGAAAGCCAGAAATCTGTACTAAAATCCTATTTTTAAATTAAATTATTTAAGGCAATAGTTTTTAACAAAATTTGCATGCAAACTCAAAATTTTGATTACAAAAAAATAAAAAAAAAGTTTAGACCAATTTTTTTCAAAATTGTGTAATGAAGTGCTGAATTTACTTTCTGTGGTCAATGCGTATATCAATTCTAAATCGAATAGAAAAAAACGGTAAATCCTACCTCAGTGTTTATACATAGGACACATTCAAAGTTTCTTAATAGCTATCCAGATTCTTTAAATAATGCAAAAGAAACTTTGCATACATCCAACCTCGCACCTACCCCAAATCCTATAGTGGGTCAAGCAGGGGGGTTGCGGGTGACAGCATGCCCCCCCCCCTTACATACCTCAATTTTAATACGCCGAAATGCTGGGTGTTAGCACGGTATAATATGTAAGCAACAACACACAAAAAAACAAAAATCTCATAAAAAAGTAGTTTTAGTAATTTCCAATTTTATCGAAAACTAGTAGACATAAAACCATTCGGTTTTTTTGTGTTCGATTTAAAATTGATATACGCATTGACCACAAAAAGCCAATTCAGCACTTCATTTCACAATTTTGAAAAAAATTGGTATACATTTTTTAAGTAATTTTTTTCTAAAATTGGCCCTACGTTATAAAGGGGGCGAGATAGACCCCCCCTCCCATAGTAAAAAAAATACTTGTTTTTGACCCCTCTAAAAAAACCGTTATGAATTTTTGGCGCCTGAGTTACCGTAATCGTGGCAAAGGGAACAAAGGATTACGATCATATAGAAATAAAATGCACGACTGGGTCGCACTAACTTGCTCTTATGTACGATCATACTGAGTGTGTTTCTTTATTCATTCTGGATGTTCAGAATGTTCAGAATACCAGTTATGCGTTTCTTTATTCGATGTAATAATTCCAGATAAACCATTGTGTTGTTATTAGGGGGTTCACTTAGATTAGCATGTGTGACAACATGGCACGATGGGAAAAATAACTGTAAACGGAACGTTGCGTTCACACAACGTGCGTGACAACAACATCACTATGATTGAAATTTTTGAGGCAGACGGATGGAAAATAATGAAATTTTTTTCAGATATTCTGCAATATTTTGTGTAGAGATGGTATATACATATATGTATGTATGTATATTCAAACAAATCACGCCAAAACTCATTATATATCATAAAACCCATTTTTCCGCTTTTTTCTTAGGTGTTTACTCTACGAGAATTTTTTCAGAATGAAAAAATGAATTAGGCTTGACCAACATCTGTTCACATTGGTTGTATGGTTTGACAACACGGCAAGTTTTTAAAATATTTTGAAAACCTGCAACATGTGTGTTGATCACACATCAGTGGTTGTCATACCATGTTGTCACACATGCTAACCCCCCTATTAGGGAGGTTCACATGGATTAGCACCTTGAAATTCGGATCATTGAAACGAAAGATATAATTTTTTTTAAAAAAAGCTTAACTTTGAAAATTGCCACAATTTTGTAATTGACGGACCTTTCACCACTTGTAGACTACCGTTCTGAGATAAATCAAAATAATTGTTGTTTTACTGACACTCGAAAAAAAAAAACAAATTAAAAATGCATGCATTGATAAGATATGAGCTTATAGAACAAGGGTTCTATTCTAAAATTGCCGCTATCTCAGCTCATCGGTACTTTAGGAACTCAATTTTTTAATTTGATTTTGGATCTATTATCTGTGAAAATTTCAGCAATATATATTGACCCACTAAAAAGATGAAAATAAAAAACACAAAAAAAAGTCATATGAAAATATCGAAGCGCGTCCATTTGGACGCTCGTGTGACCATACTAATTTACGACAGTGCCCCTCATGCCGTACAATCTGGGCGGCATGAGAGTCAAACAATCGACAAAGTTTGACGCGCAGACGAAACCAATAAGTGGACGCTCGTATGTCCATTCCTATAAATTTTCTTGGTTCTCAGGACGTACTTCCAAATGGACGCGCAGAAAAAGAGGCTCGTGTGACATTAGCCTTCGGAATAAATAAAGAAACACACTCACTATGGTTTTGAGGTCTGAATACATAACCTATTCATCTGATTTTAAAGAAATAATTTTTGGATGGGAGCCTTAAGTTTAAGGTACATGGAACTTAGAGCTTAAATTGAAAAATTATTAAAAATCAACATAATTCGAAATTAATTTATTAAAAAAATCTTCTTGAATTGTTTTGAGAGCTTTTAAGAAAAAGTACACTACCTGATTTTTTTCAACAAATCTTAGTTATTGAGAACAAAATACAAAATCGTAGGAGTGGGTTTTTCAGAAATTATTTTCAACGTCAACATTTGAAAAAAAAGGTGGTACAACATTTTTTAATATTTATTAATGTGGAATTAAAAACTAAATTCCAAAATCAAAATAATGGTTCTCTATGAGAGGTCAAGTGAATAATGGCTAACTGTAATTTTTTTCGGTTAATGGTAGACCGTACTAATATTAGTATTCAGAATTTTAAAATCGTCTTCGAGAAAATTTAGATTTTCTGTAACGGTTTTAAACATTTGTAGGGAAGATACCGTTAATTTTGTCTATAAGTAAAATTTTTATTCAAAACATTCCAGATCTAGATAAATTGTGGAGCAATTTTTAAGAAATGTAAGATTTTTCAAAAATTATATGGCAGGTACCGTTATTTCTGGTCCTAAAAAATTTTTAAAAATGAATGTCCAAAAAAACGCTAGATACCAAGTTTTGATAAAATCGACCCATGCGTTTTGGCTCTAGGTGTATATCTGAGAACTTCTTCGACAAAATTTGTTTGTCTTCCTCATCAGCTTTTTTTGTCTTACTGTTGTTTTAATGGAAAAATTATTTAATTTCCTTCTCCCAACGTTTCGACAGACAGACAGACACACATGCAAACATACAGATACACAGATATATAGACATATAGACATACAGACATACAAACAGACAGACAGACAGACAGACACAGACAGACACAGACAGACATACAGACAGACAGACAGATAGACAGACAGACAGACAGACAGACAGACAGACAGACAGACAGACAGACAGATAGACAGACAGACAGACAGACAGACAGACAGACAGACAGATAGATAGACAGACAGACAGACAGACAGACAGACAGACAGACAGACAGACAGACAGACAGACAGACAGACAGACAGACAGACAGACAGACAGACAGACAGACAGACAGACAGACAGACAGACAGACAGACAGACAGACAGACAGACAGACAGACAGACAGACAGACAGACAGACAGACAGACAGACAGACAGACAGACAGACAGACAGACAGACAGACAGACAGACAGACAGACAGACGGACAGACAGACAGACAGACAGACAGACAGACAGACAGACAGACAGACAGACAGACAGACAGACAGACAGACAGACAGACAGACAGACAGACAGACAGACAGACAGACAGACAGACAGACAGACAGACAGACAGACAGACAGACAGACAGACAGACAGACAGACAGACAGACAGACAGACAGACAGACAGACAGACAGACAGACAGACAGACAGACAGACAGACAGACAGACAGACAGACAGACAGACAGACAGACAGACAGACAGACAGACAGACAGACAGACAGACAGACAGACAGACAGACAGACAGACAGACAGACAGACAGACAGACAGACAGACAGACAGACAGACAGACAGACAGACAGACAGACAGACAGACAGACAGACAGACAGACAGACAGACAGACAGACAGACAGACAGACGGACAGACAGACAGACAGACAGACAGACAGACAGACAGAACAGACAGACACAGACACAGACAGACAGACAGACAGACAGACAGACATGCAAGTTCGATCAAAATCTTGAGTTGGATTTTTTTTTTTTACGAATCCAAAACTTGCCATAAAGTACCTACATAAATATCGCAGTATATAATATAAATTCGTAAATTTGTAAAAGCAATTCTTATAAACAAATAAATTATATCTATCTAATTTAAGTTCGTGTCATCTTCCACTTTAATTTACATAGAATTTTCAAACTCGACGTAATTTGATCATCAATACAAACCAAAACGCACTTATGTAGTTAATAAATGTAAAAACAAAACAATAACAAAACCACTATTTACCCCTCACGTTGTTGTGAATATATTTCGGCTGCCATTGTCCTGTTTAAAATATAATGTTGTTTCTGTTCTTATTTTTCTTAGTTTTTTTTTTCTTTTGCTAATTCAAATAAACTGATCAATACACTTCTATTTTATTAATTTCACTTTATAAATGCTTTCCACTTATTTGCCACAATTAACAATAATTGAATTATTAGTTCTTCTTTCAACGAAAATGATTGTTCTATGGCTTTGTCTTAAAAAAAAAAAACACAAACAACTGAAATCAACACCTCTGGATTCTCTCAATCTTATACGCCTGAATGTTTTCCTTAACTAAACGTAAATATGGTTTTGAAATGCGATTTGAGTATACCTACTCAGCAATCAGACCAAGAAGACCCACCCCTTCAAGATTATTCACTCGTTTTATATTAAAAACAAAAAAAAAAACAATAGCAAACAACTTCTCACTCTATTTTATCGTATTTTCTTGAGTGAATTTTCGTTTTTGTCAATACTATGTAGAACACTGCTATAGTGACACCGGCAAAGTGACCACTTGGATCTTGGACATTGGATCCAGCGTTGCCGCTGAGGTATTTGATAACCAAAAGCCCTCAATTGAACGTATAAAAAAATGCCTTTTCTTATATCGCAAAATACCGATACCGAAACTGCAATTTATAGACGGTGTTCACATTGGAATTGGACTAACTCATACAATTTTTTTTGACGTCTATGTCCCCTTTCACACAGGGCAACTGAGTTGCCGGCAACAATTAGTTCATAGGCGAGAAGGGCAGGAAGAAAGAGGGGGAAATTAAATCTCCCCGGTCAACAAATTCAGGAGATTTTTTTGACGTTTCTCTTCACGCTACGTTTGTGTGCGTTCAACCAAGGTAGTTTAAAAGGAAAATAAAGAAAATCTCCGGGTTTTTGTTTCTTGCGTGTGAAAGGTACAAGAGATTGTTAAGGAGATTTAAAGAAAACGTCAAAAAAATCACCAGCAACTAGTATCTTGGTGTGAAAGGGGACTATGTACTTTATCTCGCCCCCACTAGACATGAACTATGTCAGCATTAGAACATGTCAACAAAAAAAAAAAACCAATGGAGGCACAAAAATCAAATGAACATGTTGAAGAAAACTACTTTTTAAATAGGACATGAGCGCTGTTCAAAGCTTGGCCATGAGATTTTACGTTTCACATGTGTGAATTGAATTGAATTGAAAAAAATAACGACATAACATAATTTGCCCAGTGCGAAAAAATACGCTGATTGTTGATTGGATTGTTGTAATGTTGTTTAGATGTTCGGCATCTGTATGCCCTGTCCCTTCAAGCAAATTAAACTGACCCAACTTTCTCGGTCTTTTTTGGATCTTTGCTAAACTGAGTATTTTTGTATGTACAGGCATTTTTCCTCAAACCTTTATTTAGTTCATCTTTGCAAGTGGAGTAGCGAAGACCTATTTTTTTCCTTATATTTTCTTATGAGAAATTGAGAAATGGTCGGTTCATAAATAAAATGTTACTATTTTTCGTTAATTTCGTCTTTTTCTAGTGCAATAAAATATGTTTGTAAATTGTATTTATATTATAGATCGAAAATAACCGTCAACCATTTATTTTCAATAGGTTTCTGTCTGAGAGATATTTAATTCGCCAATTTTTGTTTGGTCTTGGTCTGAGATTTATTTAAAAAAAAAAATTTTGTTTAGGTCTTTGGGTGAGATTTATCATTTAATTTGAAAAATAACTCTTTTTTTGACTTTTTTTTATTAAAATTAAGAGGAAACTATCAACCTTTAACCATTTTCTTAGAAAATAAATAAAAAATGCTTCATTTCTTTACATTATATTATTTTCTTTATTTTTCAAAAAAAAAAAAAAATGTATTAAATTCATAAAAAAAGAAAACTAAAGATGATATATGTAGGTCTATTAGCGGACAGCGAATTTTGTAATGGATGTACATATGGGAGCGTAACGGAATCCCGATTCCCGAATCACAAAATCCTGAATTGCGAAATTCCGACGAAAAAAAAAATATAAAATATAAAAATCCCTTCGAAAGATTTTTTTATACATATTTGACGGGATTTTCACTACTCTTTTTAAAGTATTATTTTGTACTTTTTAAAAAATATTTCTAAATTATATTTTTTGACAAAGTACTTAATTTTATTGAATTATTTTTTAATTATTCAAAATTTCAAGAAAACGCATTTTGAGCCTTAATGTATAAAAAATTTTGCGTTTTTATGAAGTTCTAGAGGAAAAATATTGATTTTTTTGAAAATATTTTTGACCAATCCAAAGAAATGGGCAGGGCCACGGAAAAAATGCTAAAAAGGCATTTTAAGCTAGACAAAAACGCTCAAAAAAGCCTCGTTAAAATTTTTCAATTTTCATTTTTTTGCGGCTAAACTAGACGTGCTAGAGGCATCAAATTCCTTTAAACTTGACTTGCGGCTAAACTAAACCTTTAAGCGACTTCAAAAATGCATATTCGTGATCTAGGGAGTCAGTTCTAAAACATCAAAAAAAAAAAATGGTAAAAGTTTTTTTCCAAAACTTTCAAAAAAATAAATAATAGACACAGTATTTCAAGAATCTAATGATGCAGGAATTCGGGGATAATTTGGGGCTAATTTAGTACCCCAATCCCGAAGAGGCCCCAAATTCTCTTCACCCTTTAGAAGGCTAAAACTTATTTTATGACATCACGGGGTTATCGCAAGATGCCCTAGCATCAACGGCACCATCAGCCGATATGCCAAAGAAGCGTAGGAAGAAGATTCTATGTACCCTAAGTCTAGTTAAGCACTGGCGGCGGCGCCGCCGCCCCACCATCAATTCAGCTAAACTGCCCACTGGAGCAAGGGATGTGGGGTGAACGGCGAAAACAGCAGCAGCCAAAATCCAAAATCAATTAGATACATCTCCGTCCGACGAAGAAGGGCGGGACGGACTGTACACAACAGGTGACAGCAATAAATTTGTCGACTTCACGTTACCAGAGGCGTCGTGAGAAGACGAGCCCGATCACCAAAGTGCAAAGGATTGAAAGAATCCAGAAACAATTTGCATGGGAAGCTCTTAGAATCTTACATGCCTTGTTATAACTGTTTTATTACTGTGTTTGTGATGTGGTGCTTATTACTAGGTATCCAAACTTTGAAATCGCGGCGGCAATATTTCGATGTAATGTTTGTGACAATGTTATTAATTACAAAATCAATTATTTCGATTTGCTAGCATTAATGAACTTTCATGCATTCGCGCTGCGTCAAGTCAAGTGTGGAGTGAACCACATTATAGGAGAGTGTTAACTTGGACAGGAAAGGGTCCAACACAGTACCCAGCTTAAATGCACTTTTCCGAGGAGACGGGCCCCCGCAAACTATCGGGGATGTCCAGCGTTTCAGCAAATTAAACAAAAAAAAGCGGTTAGGCAGCAAGTTGTAGAAAAACGCCCATCAATGCGTCCACCTACAATAACGCCCGCGCCCGCACACCCCCAAATTGCGAGAGATGGCTGCAGAGTTTACAACCCCACTCGGGAAATGGAATTTTTTTTCGGGAAATTGATGGGAGTTTCATAAGAAAAATCCCGTTACAGAATGCATACTGGAACACATAAGCGGGGGTGGGAGGTCAAGCATTCCATTATTTTTTTTTTTTTTTTTTTTTTAAAGCAAAGCTGGCTTTTGGACAGATTGATGAAGAGTGCATGGAAGAACAGATTTCAAAATGTCAGAAGGTGCTAAAGTTGTCGAAAATGTTCGTGTATATATTTAGTGACAAAATTCCAAATGTAAATGCCACAGGAGAGGCAGGAGGGGTGTCTTAAAGCTAAACATTCCATTCAACCACGTTAGATACGGGTGAACTTTGACAAGCTATAACTTTAATATGAAAAAGTCCCAGAGATCATTAACACCTCATTTTGTCATAACATTTTTTATGTAAAATTACATAAGCTACAACTTTTGGCTTCACATTTTTTTTTAGAACGCTTATAGTTTTTGAGAATTTTGCAAAAAAAAAAATGTAATTCAACCCCTTTCACCCCGGTCCAAATTTAGGGTACTTTTTGGAAAATGCTTAAGATACAAAAATAAACATCTTCACCAAAATTCAGCTTTGTCGGAATTTTGTTGTAGTTTGGACATTTTTTGTTCTAATTTTTCTGGGCCAATATCCATGATATTTTTATATTAAAAAATCTATCGATTACAAAAAGAACCGACTATCATTTTTCGTTTTTATCTAATTTACCCTACTAATAACCGATTTTTAAAATTTTTAAATAAAATTTAATTTCATATGGTATTTTTAGTATACCCTTTAGATTTACCGTCCGTAGTTGTAAAAACCTGAAAATTGACCTTTAAAGCGTGGCAACTCTATGCCTTGATCACTTTACGCTAGGAAACCCTTGCGCAAAATGTTTGTAAGTTAAAGTTTAAGTGTCTGTTTACATTCAATAAAAATCCAATGTAAAGAGGCACTAAAAATTTAAAAAAAAATACATGTCTTCCAGTCTGACTTCTGACATTTTGTCACTAAATACATATATACACGAATACACTAACAAGTCGTCTGAAGTTTCCGAATCAGGTAAATTTTCAAAAAATTTCGACAACTTTAGCAGCTTCTGACACCCCTTTGTCTTCCACTTAGCCTTCTGACATTATAAAATCTGTTCTTTCACGCACTCTTCATCAACCTTTTCGAAAGTCAGCTTTGCCGGAGACAGTTTTTTTCAAAAAAAAAAATGCATGTTTGCCCTCCCACCCCCGCCTTTGTTGTTCCAAAGGAAAAATGTACCGCGGGGGATTCCCGATTATAGGAAAATTCCAAGGGAAAATTATGTATTACCCACAAAATTCCCAATAGGGTTGATTAGGCGCTAGTGTCACATTTCATTTTTTTCTTCACTTACTACGTCTACTGGCTTGAGGAGTTAACTTGAGAAACACCATGTCATCTCAACACCATTTCAATTCAACTCAATATCGAGGATTTACGAAAAACCTGAGTCGAAAATCCGACCCTAATCCAAATCCAACTCGAGCTCTCGGTCCTGAATATAAACGTAATAACTTAATGCTAAGGTTTCTTAAAAAAATATTAAAAATAAATTTATTCATTTTTGTTTTAATTTTCTATACCAACGGTACTTGACGTCTAAGTAGAAGCTTTGAATATATTACCTTGTATTGTGTGTTTTTCATGGACAGAACACAGAAATCTCAAGTGGCATCTCATTATATTATTTAGTTTGGTTGGTCGACTTCTGTTCTGAGTAATATTTTATACGCACGCTATTTACTCATGATCGTGACGGGTGAGGTCACGATACTAAATAATATCATTGTTTTTGTCTCAGTATTAATCATTTTGTTTACGATATTATGATATGTTTTGGCTTTGTTATTGTTATTGTTTTGTTTTGTTTGATTTTTTTTTTGAGTTAAAACTTTTGAACTCAATAAAATATGAAAAAAAGGTCAAGGATTGAAATTCTAACTTTTAGGTTCGTTTAAAAAGCAAAATTAGCCATTATTCTCATGCAAAACTATAGCGTATGACTGGAATAATTATTCTATTCAAATTATTTTAGCCACAACGTTCACATAATGTTAATATATTAACTTTCAAAATATCAATGATCATTTATTGACTATTAAAATTCATTCATTCAAATTATCATTGAACTACAAGAAAAAGAGAAGACTTGCGAATGGCTGAGTGAATCCTACTGCGAATTCCTAATGATCGGCATGATAACTTTCCGCCAGACGTTTGCATGAACGCCCCTTAAAAAAAAAAAAAACAATTCATCCGGAAACCCGGGAACCAGTGTTGCCGCTGAGAAATTTGAAATGGTCGCAAAAAAAAAGGGTCACGAGGAAAAAAAGTCGCATTCAGAAAATTTCGTCATAGCTAAAAAAATCCGTTGCTTTTAATTATTTTAATCGGTTGACATTAGTGGCAAGAAACTAAGTTAATTTCTTAATTTTATTTTTATTGATCTACATATATATCTATTGACTATATCTATTACCAAAGAATATAAAGTTAAAAAGAATGCGCATCTCATACAAATTTTTTACTGTACATTTTTATATGGCGGGTTCCAATATTGCGGCCTGCTCCCAGAGCTTTTGCTTTTTTTATGGGCTTTTCAAGGACATCGCGAACAAATTCGCTGATATTTTTTTTTTTATTGAAATTATAAAAGTTGTATGTCCTTCTGCATTTTACTATAATTTTTTTAAATAAAGTGCCCTGTTATAGTTTACTAATGCAATATTTTCTTGCAGTCAAACGATATGGCCTGCAATGCCGTATTTCAGTTAACGAATTGATTTTTCGCCGAAAATTCATTACTTTTAGACAAATCAATTCATCATTCATATTTTTGCGACAAATATCAAAGTGAATCAAATTTTTTTTTCAAAAAGAAAACAATAAATATATAATCCAAGCAATTTTCTAAAAATAGGTTCTGAAAAGTCACAAAATTTACAAAAAGGGTCAAAAAAGCCAATTTTTTAAAACGACGTCTCATGGTCGCATGAGGACCCCGAATCTCGGGATCCTGGCCCATTTTTCGATCCCGAATATTCTGGAAATATAATTCTCCAATCCCGGGATTTCCGGGATCAGTGGCTTTAATATTCGCATACATTAATTTATTTTTCTGCTTGCTCATTTCTTACTGCGATAGCTAAAGATTTAAGAATAATAATAATTAAATTATTCTTTAGAAAAACGGAGTGAAAAGTGAAAATTAAATATGCAATTAAATAGGCACTTTAAAAAAAAAAGTTTTTGATATGTGTTTTCAGTTCAGATTAATTTTACAGATCAAAATGCTTTCCCCATCCAGGTAGTCTAGCTATTATTTTTTCACTTGTTGTCATATTTTAGCCACGTTTTGCAAAAAGTTTCAGAAAGTAGTTAAGTTTAACCAACGTTTTGTTGTTCAAAACAAAACCTGTTTTTTGAAATTTCACAAGCATTTTCTTTCCTTTTTTGAAGGTACTTTCAGTTTCCATTATGAAAAAATAAAAAAAACTAATAATTACTATTCCTCCCTTATTTCATTTTAGGGTGACCAAAAAAATAAATAAATTAAATTTGATGGCACAACAGCTCATGAAGAACTAGGGCCTAGTGACTTACAACTCTCAACCATTCCTGTGTGCGTGTCTGCAGGAATGGAGGGGACCTACAGTTTATTGCCGAATCCGAACGGCTAACGAGCGGCACTTTTCTGTGACAGGAGATACTCTTGGAGGATTTGTCAATTCTTCGCAAGAGGCAGTAGCCGTTTTTCTTTTAAATAAATAGATGGCGAGGCTGGGGATCGAACCTTAGACCTCCGGCATGACAGTCCATCGCACTAACCATCACGCCACGGCGACCAACCGGTTTAAAATAAACCAACTAAAAATTAAAAAATACCTTAGGTACTTGTTATCATGGCTTAGTTTTATTTTTAGGGGATAAAAAACAAAGTTTAAATGATAATTTTCATGTTTTTGAATAAAACAAAAATTTAAAATTGCATAATTATATCAATTATCAATCAGAAATAAAATCAGTATAATGTCAAGAAGAGCCTGGTCACATCAAAGTATATAACAGCTTAGAGACAGAGAAATAAAACATACATATGCTATCAAACTGGGTCGCCGTTAAACAACCGTATTGAAAAAATTATGCGTTTATATGTATTTATATCTTACGTTGATATTGCTTGTGGTGGTGCTGTATATTTTGTTGTTGGAGTGTAAGAAAATGTTACATTTTTGAACTTTTACAATAATACTAGACCAGTTGCACCGGATCGTGAACACCCCTATTGTGTATCTCTTACATTACTGATTGCATGTTAGGATTGAAATTAATGGTTTTGAACTGCTCACACTTATTGTGTTTTTTGTTTGCTATTTTATTTGGAGCGTTTTAACAAGAAACAATGAAATTTAAACTGAAATAACCTTTTATAAAATATTTTTTAAATCCCGGGATTATCCCAGGATTCAATTTTTTAAATCCCGAAACATCGCGGGATTCCATTTTCTATTTATAAGTGACGAAAAACTAACAACAAACGACGCGACACCAGCAAACCAAAAGCAAACGTAATCAACGGTCCAATTGCACATCGGATAGATTAGAAGGTATACCGAACATTTTCGGATAGCTTGACATTGGCCGCGTTCGGGGGGCAAGCCAAACCTATTCGGATAGGTTTGTGTTGTTGTAATCCCTTGTTGAAAAACTTCTGATGTCAGCTGATGCAACAACAACTCAAGGTATCTGAAAATTTTTGGGATAGGTGGATAGCCTATCTCACTACCACCCGAACGCAAGCATTATTTGTTTCTGACAACAGCTGTTTGGTGCATCAGCTATGGGATTACAACAACACAAACCTTTGGATTGCCTGCCGAACGCGTATTCCGATGATCAGGGAGAGTTTAGGGTTTATGGATCTATAGGAGGGATCAGTGCAGTGCGAGTGTAAAAACAAGTTTTTGGGGTTAAAAGCCACCCATTTCAAAATAATCAATTTTTTGAAAAAAAAAAAAATATCTTTTTTTAAGAATATCTTATTTTTTCAAAAAACCACTTCAAAATATTATAAAAGTAGGCCTGCCTATACAAAATTAATAAAAAAAAAAGGCTCTATCTATTTTTTCTCATAAATCAAGTTTTGTCAAAGATAGGTATCGGATGGGTATTTCAGGAGTTGTTTGATGAATTAATTTCTAACAATTTTTTTTTAGTTGAAACTGTAAGTAGGTACCTACCATGCATTGCATGCAGAATATCTTTTACTACATGGTACTATATTGTTCATTTACGTGTACTCACAAATCTGCCTTTTAAATCCACCACTAGAATTTTGTTTCTCTTACGAGTAGAAATATTTTATTTATTTATTTCATCAATTGATAATAATTATTGATAAAGTTAAAAAAAAAAACTATTAAAACTAGAGGTTGCTAAATTCCTTAGAATAGTAATTTTACTAAACAGTATTAGATAAACACCAATATCTTAAAACCAAGATAACATCTATCGATTAACCCAGAATGTAACGAGAGCTCTCGTACTATTCAGCAGACAGTCGTATCATTCGGCTGAGCTGATGGGTTGTTTTTCCTGGTGATTTTCTACCCAATGCAAACCCAAACGCCTTGTGCTAGGTAGGTATACCACCAACCAGTATCAACCTTTAAAAAGCTTTTTCAGTAACACGCAGTCAGCACATGATT
Organism: Epistrophella euchroma; assembly: GCA_947049315.1. Classification (NCBI taxonomy): domain Eukaryota; kingdom Metazoa; phylum Arthropoda; class Insecta; order Diptera; family Syrphidae; genus Epistrophella; species Epistrophella euchroma. The sequence goes on along the minus strand of OX346249.1, from coordinate 5,121,199 downwards.
TCGTCCATTAGTTTTCTTTTTTTGTGTGGAATCCGGGATGGGGTGTTACTGGTTGTGGGCATAGTATGGGTGGTTTTTGAAGTATACCAAAATATTTTATATACTATTTTGTTTGTTTACAGACAAGATAATATACAAAGCTATAGATATAGCAACAACAATAGGATCGAATTTTAGCTGATGCAAATTTTTTGCTGAAGTTTAACGATACTTTTTTATCATTCTTTCCATCCTCGTTTAAGTCCTATATTTTTAAATAAAACTAAATAAATTCTATATAATTCTATATTTACTTTGTTCTTTATATTTTGAAAAAAAGTGCCTTTAGCCTTTTCCTTTTAACTTCCACTATCGTTTTTATTATTCCACAAAAAAAAAAAACAGAATTCACACACACGGTATAAAATAAAATCCACTGACCGAATTAGTTAAACGACTTTGAATTCAGTCACCGAGAAATGAACAATAAAATTTGCTCAGAGGATAATGAAATGACTGTGTCCTTTTTCGATGTTTTTTTTATGGGTATGTTCATGGATGACATAGGGGACTAGAAAGCAAGGCAAGTTTCTGATTGGTCAGATGTCAAAAATATGCATTCCAGAATCTTCCTTTGTCTTTTCTCTTTCTAATTTTGACAGTTCATTAATCAAGAGGAAGCACTAAGGGGGAAAACAACAATACAAACATCCATAAATACACACCGATACTGTTCGCGCATTTAATAGTGTGATTGTTTACCCCCTATTTAGTTTTTTCATGCTATTTCCTTTTTGGTGTTTTTTTGCTGTTTTTCGTTTTGGTTTTGAAGTTTGGTGGAACTTCCGAATTTAGGCGAAATTTATTGGAAAATGACTGGAAAGCTTATCGAGAAATCTCCTACATTCCAATTCAAGTGAATTTGTGTCAGAATATCAGCTGATTTTGTCATTAAACAGCAAGAGCTGAACCTATTCTTCTTGACTTGTTTTTTTTTTAACAGTTTGAGATAGGCTATCCACCTATCCCAAAAATTTTCAGATACCTTGAGTTGTTGTTGCATCAGCTGACATCAGAAGTTTTTCAACAAGGGATTACAACAACACAAACCTATCCGGATAGGTTTGGCTTGCCCCCCGAACGCGGCCAGTGAATAGGCTATTTATTAAATAGCTTGTTCCAGACCTTGACCGAAACTGCCAATTGTCACAATTTGTCAACATTTTTGTTTTGGGCAAAAGAGAGCGCTCACGAGAGAGAAAAACATTTTCCCTTCCTGAAGCCTTAACTACATAAGAAAATGACTACATTGGAAAATGACTGGAAAGCTAGGTGAGAAATATCTCCCTACATTTCTAGTCAAGTGCATTTATGTCAGAATATCAGCTGATTATATTTTGTCATTAAATAGCAAGCTGAACTTTATTCTTCTGTGACTTTTTTTTTTTTTTCACGTTTATCTTAACAGTTTGAAATAAATAAATAAAGCCCTAACTACATTGGCCACTTTTTGCAAAATTACAAAAGAAAAAAAATTTTTTTCCGCTAGCGCAAATGTTTTGTGATAAAGAATGTACACAATTCTTTTTAAACCAAAATCTAAGCTTTCTGCATCATTTTTATACGTTTTCCAGTGAGCAACACTATCCCAAAATGAGTTTGAAAATTTTCACTTTTGTACTTTTTTGGCTTATGTAGTTAAGGCTTAAAGATTCAATTTAAGCAAGTTTACAAATAATATTACAAAATTCCTACTGATTTCTGCCTTGTGTGAAGTGATTCCCAGATAAAAATATTATTAAAAGTACTTTCTTCCTATCAACGGAAGGTAAAGGTTTGAAGTAAAGTTCGTAGTTTGGCATTAATGACATCTCTAGTCGTCAACTAGGTTGCTAGGTCAAATTTGCGTTCAACCAACGTAGTTGACTACTTATGAAGTTCCCTATGTCTTCTGAACGTACCCAATCTCTTGTACCTTACACAAGAAGATAGTCCCCTTTCACACAGGGCAACTGAGTTGCCGGCAACAATTAGTTCATAGGCGAGACCGCCGTATAGTTAGCAGCACTAAGTGAGGAATTTCATTTTTTTTATTCCTATAATTTGGAAAACATTTGGAAAAATTTGGAAAACCATTTTCAGAATTTGGAAAACCTTAGTTAATTAGTTATTAACAATTAAAGGTTAGGCGTATAGTTAGCAGCACATAGAAACAAAGTTAGGGTTTTATGGTATCAATCAATGGGAATAGTTTTGTGAAATTTGGAAAATCATTCTTAGAATTTGGAAAAGCATAGTTAAGTAGATAATTAAAATGTAAACAAAATGACAGTTCTATAAACAATTACAATTAACGCAAAACGTAATGTAACGGAGCGTAAAGTAATTAAAACTTCCATACAAGAACACAAAACCAACACATATAAACAAAATTAATATCTGTCAAACTATTTTTCTGTTAAAAAGTCAGCTGTTAAATTTTTTACCTTTTCAGATAGAAAATATAAAATATAGTTAAGAATAAAACAATAGCCAGTGCTAAACAAGCGATCCAATTCTATACGCCCTATAATTTTGTTGTTGGGACAGAATTTTGTTTATATGTGTTGGTTTTGTGTTCTTGTATGGCAGTTTTAATTACGTTACGCTCCGTTACATTACGTTTTGCGTTAATTGTAATTGTTTATAGAACTTTAATTTTGTTTACATTTTGTTAATTATCTACTAAACTATGCTTTTCCAAATTCTAAAAATGATTTTCCAAATTTCACAAAACTATTCCCGATTGATTGATACCAAAAAACCCTAACTTTGTTTCTATGTGCTGCTAACTATACGCCTAACCTTTAATTGTTAATAACTAATTAACTAAGGTTTTCCAAATTCTGGAAATGGTTTTCCAAATTTTTCCAAATGTTTTCCAAATTATAGGAATCAAAAAAATTGAAATTCCTCACTTAGTGCTGCTAACTATATGGCGGTATAGGCGAGAAGGGCAGGAAGAAAGAGGGGAAAATGAAATCTCTCCAGTCAACAAATTCAAGAGATTTTTTTGACGTTTCTGTTCACACTACGTTTGTGTGCGTTCAACCAAGGTAGGTGATTTGTATAGTCGCGTGATTTTTAATCGCTATGTCCCCTTTCACACGAAGATACTAGTTGCTGGTGATTTTTTTGACGTTTTCTTTAAATCTCCTTAACAGTCTCCTGTACCTTTCACACGCAGATACAAAGTTGGAGGAGACTTGCTGTATTTTCCTTTTAAACTACCTTGGTTGAACGCACACAAACGTAGTGTGAAGAGAAACGTCAAAAAAGTTTCCTGAATTTGTTGACCGGGGAGATTTCATTTCCCCCTCTTTCTTCCTGCCCTTTTCGCCTATGAACTATTTGTTGCCGGCAACTCAGTTGCCCTGTGTGAAAGGGGACTTTCGAATGAAACATAGTGCCCTATTACACGTTGACTCTTTCTTCATGACTCTTTTCAAAATTGAATGAGTGCGAAGGAGAAAAAAGATCGGATTTCACCTTCGCACTCATTGAATTTCGAAAAGAGTTATGAAGAAAGAGTGTAATAGGGCACAATCCAATTACATTCACAGTACACAATATTGAAGGTAATATATTGCGCATCTTCGAAAATTACAGTGACCTGCCATTCAGAATTTACAAAAACAAAACACAAATGTTTCCGAATCACAGTGACACTCGTCCACAATTTACAAAAACAAAATACAAGACATGCGCAGAACTGAACAAAAATGAAAACTCGGAAGATATTACGCAACTTCCAGCTACTTTTGGGAATTTTCCAAAATTTTTGCCAAATGAGAGGCTTTAAACCCGAAAAACAAGTTTTATTTTCATACTGAACGAATCACTAATCCAAAATACAAGGTCAATTTAACATTTCAATTAAAAAAACTGAACCTAAAAGTTGCTCGGAAATTGCCTAGTGATCGATGAAAAGCAACTCCGACCAACTTTTAGTTGCGCAACAAAAAGTTGCCTAGTGGGCGATGGGCCTAAGCGAATAGGGGGGTTCACATGGATTAGCATGTGTGACAACATGGCATGATGGGGAAAATAACTGTTGCGTTCACATGATTACAACATGTACTACGTTTCCATGTGGTATTTAAGCGAGCTTGAAGCTCACTTAGACCTTTGTATACCTGCATTGAGTTGAAATGAGCTTGAACCGACTCGACTGCACTTCAGGAGTCATCTCGACACCATTATAATTCAACTCAGTATCGAGCTCTCAAATCTGTGAAGGAAAAACCTGGGTCGAAAATCCGACACAAATCCAACTCGAGCTCTCGGTGCTGAATATAAACGTAGTAATGGTTGTCATGCCATGTTGTCACACATGAATACATGTAAACCAACTACGTTTATATTCAGGACCAAGAGCTCGAGTTGGATTTGGGTCGGAATTTCGACCCAGTTTTTTCGTTCACAGATTTGAGAGCTCGATATTGCTTGCGTTCGGGTGGTAGTGAGATAGGCTATCCACCTATCCCAAAAATTTTCAGATACCTTGAGTTGTTGTTGCATCAGCTGAAATCAGAAGTTTTTCAACAAGGGATTACAACAACACAAACCTATCCGGATAGGTTTGGCTTGCCCCGCGAACGCGACCATTGAGTTGAATTCAAATGGTGTCGAGATGACATATGATATCTCTCAAGTTAACTCCTCAACCCACTCCTGAAATGCAGTCGAGTCCGATCAAGCTCATTTCAACTCGATGCAGGTATACAAAGGGTAATACCACATGGAAACGTAGTATTTATTGATCAGTTTATATTTCAGAACGCTCAGTAATTTTCATCCGTCACTAAAGAGCAGGAGCATTAAATATAATAACCAAGATTCTTCAAAAACACTTGCTTTTCCTTTCCTTCTTATTTGATTTCTGCGACAAAATAATTGAGCACGACTCCAAAAAAAACCTTTCTCTTTTAAGTTTTTTGTCAGCAAAACGGAGAAATTTTTGTGAGGAATTGTGTTTATATATCTGAGAATACGGATTCCTCCGAGATCTCTGAAATATAAACTGGCCAAATGTAAAAAACGTGGGAGTAGATAAAGATAAAGAAAAGTCAAAAAAAGTCTGAAATTTCAGTACGAAATGTCAAAATCGGTGTTTTGAAACCTCGTTAAAGTCTGTAGAACAGGACGGTGAGCATTCAGACCAAATTCATGAAAATTAACAATACGTGAACAGACCTACAGAGACAGTCCGGTCCCCTACGATTCTTCCGGCCGCTCCGCTTCAACGAAAAAAAATACATAATAGACAACGTAATTTTCATCCATTTGGGTCGGAATTGGAAAAAAAATCAACACAATTTAATTTCAATTGATTATAAATTTCTTCGATATAAATCAGTAAATTCGTGGTGAATAGTATCGAAAGCAGTAAAACAAAAACATCCTTGCAATTTTCTTGTTTTTTTTTATTTTTTTTATTTTTCTTCAACGAGTTGAGTTTGTGTTGTGCAAAAAACAAGAAGTGCTAATTTAACAAATTAATTGAATTAGAGTAAGTCTGTTTCTCTTTGTATGCATTGTAATAATAAATTTTATTAAACAAAATGAAAAAATAGTGAAAAAAGGAATCTTTTTTTTTTGTTTTCATTCTGCCTGCCTATATTGCATTTCTGAATTCTTCCCCCTCGATCGTTTTGTTTTCTGAATAATTTTTTTTCTTTTTATTTACCATGGTTTGTTGTTTTTATATTTTTGTTGGGTTTTTGTTTTTGTTTTTCTATATTTTTGCATCGTCTAGTTTTTATGGTTCACAAAGCAAATACCGATATCTCTTTTTCTCCTTTAGATTTGTTTGTAAATAGTCTCCTTTCATGTTGCCTATTTTATTTGGAATTTGTTGTAGTTATACTTAAAAAAAAAACAGTTAAAACTTAAAACTAATAAGGTATGTAAGCTTTGCAGTGCAAAAACGCATTGTTTTGCTTATTGTGTTGTTTAATTTTTATTAATATAAATTAAATCAATTACCAAGTAATGAAATCGTTCTATTAATTTACAGTCAAAGGTTGTTTTTTATAAATAATAATTCTGTTTCAAAAGTTCTCAGTGAGGAGTTCATTAAGACAACAGATTTTGTAGAATTCTACCTATAGGTAGGTAATGTTCTTACCTCATCCTTATAGTGCTTTTAAAATGAGCCCCATATCTTCAACGAACATTTTGTAATGCTTCTCTCCTTACTTCATTTGTAGAACAGTAGAACTAGGTTGTGGTCTTCTTCCTGTTTTCCTGCAACCGTCGTGTCGTGGAGTGTACCCCATGTTTCAAAAATCCATCGGTGCTAGGACCGTTTTACACATATTTTTCTTTTTCCAGTAGGCCTAGTGACCTCATAAAGTCCTTAAATTTTAAGTAAAAGTAGGTATCTGAGAGTAACTTTTTGTAATTTTTTCCAACTAATCCTCATTGATATGAGCTGAAATGGTTAATCTGTCAAACACAGCTGAAAAGCAATGTTATCACTGTGTGAATCTTTTGTTTACTTTTCGTCCTTTTGATTCGGAATTGTATTCAATTTTTAAAATAATTTCAGTGATTTTGTTTGTCGATTTTAGTTTTTTGAATAGTTTTCTTTTATTTCCTGATAAATTTTTTTCTGATGAAATTTTTTACTTTTTTCATTAAAAATTCTGTACCATAAGCAATGAAAACAAAATTTCTGTTCGATTTGTACGACTACTTAGGCCCATTTGCTGAAACGAAGCTTAAGTATTTAAGTTCAACATAAGAGCTTATGTGACAGTTTACGCTGAGGAAAAAGTAGTACATAAGCGTTTAAGTTGAGCATAAATTATTGAAGTTTCGTTTCAGAAAATGGCCCTTAGTGCAAGGAATTTTATTTTGGATGTAATAATTTTTAATTCCTAAAAATAATTTTTGCAATAAATTTGATGCAATCACATTTTTTCTTGGTTATTCATCCAAATGCAACTCGATTTTTTTTTCAGCTCCTTTCGTTTGACAGATTAACCATATTTTGAACTCTGACCGTTCCTAAATAAAAAGTTTCCCAAGTTACTTTCTTAACTATTGCACAACAACTTTTATATTTGACACATTAACCATAGTTAACCACAGTAAAATAAAAGAACGCACCACAGTTGACTTAGTAGGTCTATTTGGTGTTAGAAACGTAACTGCACACATTTTTTTTATCATATCATTCTTTATCAAATAAAATGCAAATATACAAAATTTTTGATTGCTCACCTATTTTTGAAACCAGTGCAACTTTTAAAATGATTCAGTCCTATTGTGTGCTCTTCGATTCGATCGAATGCTGCTAAGCTTTTCTTTGGACGTGTTCTGAAAACACCTTTTAGGGCCAGTTGTATAAACGCGGTTCAATATTTAACCCGTGGTTCGGGAATTTTAACTCGCAGATTTCGGCGTATAAACTGAGGTTCAACGATGGTTCAAGGTTGAAGTATGTGTTGATAACCAATTTCTTGCCCGAACCATCGTTGAACCTCAATTAATCCACCGAAATCGGCGAGCTAAAATTGCTGAACCACGTTTGTACAACTGGCTTTTAGCTCTTAAAAGTCTCCAACGACAAGAGAACGCAATGTTGCGTTTTCCAAAGGACAAAAAGTTATGGTTAGAGACTAAAGAAACAATAAAAAACCAAGCTGGACCCAAGCAATTGTAAAAAAAACAACTTGGTCCTCGGACATATTCGTGCATCGTTACTCATAGCAACAGAGAGATTAAGCGGCACTTAGATCAAATTCGATACCAAAATAAAATCAAGTTGACACACAAAATCAACAAACTGAAGTCAATGTGCAAGTGGAGTTATCGGGCACAGATAATAATGATCGACCAATTCTTGCGGAAGGTAGTTCTGATGGTGTTTCTGTTTTCTCTAATCAGGCAATTTGTTTATTGGATCTCAAATTATTGTAAAACATCTTAAGAGGGGGCGTGGTCGGTATTGCCTAAATAATGACCAAAATGTTCTTCTTTGTAATTCCTTTCTTCGATCTATAATTTTAAATAATAAAGCATTCTGTTGTAATTATTTATTGAAGCCACACGTGATTTACCTTTTTTGGTTAGCCAATATATCACAATAAGTGAAATAAAGCCGATTTTTTAAAAGTTGGCTTTATTTTGCTTGGCCTTATTTCACGGCACCAAAATAAATGAGGATCTCACAAGATTTCTTACAAAAATGTATGTGTTAGTTTTTTTCTTCAATGGGTTTCATTGCAAACGCTTTATTTCAGTTCAAAAGGAAGACAGTTTTTATATTTCCTTTTGACATTATGTCAACTGACGCAGATTCTGTTTTGTCGTTCTATATGTAGGTGTTTCATTCGCAACGCCTTATTTTAGTTCAAAAGAAGTCTGTTTTGATATTTCCTTTTGACATTATGTCAACTGACGCAGATTCTGTTTTGTCGTTCTATATGTAGGTTTTTCATTCGCAACGCTTTATTTCAGTTCAAAAGGAAGACAGTTTTGATATTTCCTTTTGACATTATGTCAACTGACGCAGATTCTGTTTTGTTGTACTATATGTAGGTGTTTCATTCGCAACGCCTTATTTTAGTTCAAAAGAAGTCTGTTTTGATATTTCCTTTTGACATTATGTCAACTGACGCAGATTCTGTTTTGTTGTTTTATATGTAGGTGTTCCATTGGCAACGCCTTATTTTAGTTCAAAAGAAGCTTGTTTTGAACTTTTCATTTGACATTATGTTAGCTGATGCGTCATCAAGCCGACAGGATATATTTTGTTTTCAAATCGAAGATAAATCCAACAACTAATCGCGTAGGTCGTTGAAAAACAGAAAATCTCAAGATTAGAATGTTGCTGGCATTAGCTTTCTAATTACCTATGACATGGTTAGGGTTACATAATCTAACAAACATACGTAATTTGATTGACGAAAAATGATGAAATAAAGGAATCGAATCAAATAAAGGTTCCCGTTTTTTCGATATAATTTCAATCAAGTCTTGGAAGCCAACGAGAGCAGATATTTCGGGCTGCGCTCTATGAGCAAAGGATAAATTCCTAAGAATATATCGGAACTATTTGCCTATAATTTTCTTAATATTTTGTGTAAATTTATTCAAATGGAAGTTTGTAATTAATTTTGTATTAGATTATGTGCTCATTAAAAGAATGGTTATTGCAGTTCTTACTCTGTGTGCTATTTAAGTACTTCGGGCTACCAGGTATGCTTTTGTGAATTTTTTAATTTGTTTGTAGAGATTGTGCTTTGTGTGTGATATGAGAAGGAAAGGAAATTCGAGTCGTTCGTAAAATGTCCGTATCGTCGGCTAAAGACGGAAACCTCGTGAATCCACTTTCTATATAAAATGAGATTTTTTTAAAGCTTATTTGTGTTGACTAAAGACAGACTAACAAAAAATATTGTACACTCAATAGCTCTTCCAAATTAATACTGATTTTCTTTAATTTATGATCAAAAATATATTAATTTTTTCACTTTACATTAAACTTTAAAGAGATTAAACAATGAATGTTTCCGTTAAGTTAATTGTTACTTGAAGTGAGAAAATGAATAGTTGGTGTTTTTTTTTATTTTTATCGGCGGTCATCGTCTACAGCGCTCCATTCTTCTTTCTGTCATTCCATCCCCACATATCCGTTTGATAATCAACAAAGAATGGACCGTCATCATACTCGGGATCGAGAAGTCTACAATTTCCCACAGTGGCGCAACACCAAGCACGTTCGACCCTTTACGTATTTGCTCGATATTTACTTGGAATCTATCCCCAACGGTGAACAAGTTATGTCCACTGTCGTCGTACTTGAGGTAACCGGCCCGGTGAAGCTGCATCTGAAATAGGGCCCTGGAAACAGAACTGCGACACACAAAAACAACACGCTTTCAGTTTTAAATTTAATGAAATGCTTTATTGCACCGATATTTCTATAGTGCTCCGCACCGATACCTATAGTGTTGCGACATTTTTCTTCTCAATAGAACACAAGAACCACGAACGTTTTCACGTTTGCTAATCGAATGACAACGCACACAGTCATAGCCGGCAGCATAAACGTCAGACACACTTTCGTTCAAATCGTGTCATTCGTTCTATTATAACGATAAACGATCGTTATATTATATCGATCAGATTCGATCAATTTCATCGATGGTTATTTTTTCGAATTTGAATCATAAAAAGGGTTAACATGGTAACATGTTTGTTTTGCAGTGTTAATACAATTTAATATTCAAAATGGAAATTTACCTATTAATCATATTTAAATGTAGCTTGTTGTATTAATAGTTCTTGAATTTTCAAACTCAAACTATTTTACCAATTATCATAAATTTTAATAAATATATTTTTATATATAAAATATCTTAGGACGTTAATTTTATACATTGTCACATACAAATACATCCTTGAGAATGTATTCGAAACGAATTATACATAATTATGAAAATGATTTGATAAACCAATTTTTTCTTAACGAATTTCTGCTTAACTAATCATTATTTTTATCGATATTGTTCAGAAACAGAATATTAAATTGATAATTATTCAATAATATTATCACTTTTCCAATCAATAATTTCCACTCACTTGTTAACTTTTCAAAACTCAAATAAATATTAATCAAATTTCTTATTGGTGCAACAAAAACTTATCAAGAATCATGATATTTTGCTTAATGATTAGGGCCCTGGCCTATCACCATTATATGTTTGGACCATTCTTACCGGGACACCCTGTATAGGTACTATATGGCAAGTTTTGGATTCGTAAAAACAATCGAACTCGAGATTTTGATCAAATTTGACATTGCGATGAAAGTGGGTCTGTCGCAAGGGCGTACGCAGGATTTCGATTAGAGGGGGGCAAACTCAAATTTCATTTTATTTTTTTTTAAATAAGATATCACTCGGTACAAATTACCTTAAATAATTAGTGAAAAAAAGACTAAAGGATATGTTTAGATATTTTCTTAAGAAATCTTATTTGGCCTTAGGTCTATTTTCTAATTTTCATATTTTTTTTTCATGTTCTCTCCATTTTATGGTTCTATCTGCTATCCAGCTTTGAAAGTAAATAAGGGCTTTTCTTATTGTGATTTAAAAAAACTTAAGCGACGATAACAAAAAAAATAAAAAACAACATTATTTCTATTAACAAATACATAATATAATTTTTAAAATTGTAAGACAATATTTTACAAAATTCTGCAAATAAAAACAAAAAAATTTTAATTTTTTTTTTAACTTTTCAAAACTTTTTTTTTTATTATTTGCAAAATTTTGTTAAAAATATTGAAAATAAGCAGAATTTTTAAAGCAGAATTTTGACAACCCTCGTAAGGTAGATATAATATTCAGTGTTTATAAAAAACTCCGTTTTATTATTCTGACTGAAAAGGTCAACATCAAGCGCGATTATGGTGATTGAGAGAATAAAAAAGTGGGTAGCATACTGCCTGAACAGAATAGAATGCTGGAACTGGAGCCGCAGACGGAACTGGAAGAGCTGTCAAAAAGTGTCGTACGAATAAGAAGTGCTAAGATTTTGTTTGTCTGTTAACCTTTAACATAATTGAAATAAAAAAAAAATACAAAAAGCTTTCAATTTTTAAAAAGATTGCATTGATCTTGGCTCAAAACGTAAGCACTTAATATTTTTTTTAATAATATGGCAGAAATAGCAATTAGCCCTATTAAATAAAACAAATTATTTTATCATAAACATTGCGAAGCAACGAAAGCGCGGGTCTGCTAGTTTGATATATTCTTCAATTTTTATATGTTATATGTTATTATTGTTAGTAATTATATGTAATTATAATGCACTTAATCTTTTAAATTCGAAAAAACTTACATTTTATTTCTATTATATTCTATTTTATTTTATATATTTTAAATTATATTTCTATCATTTTAATAGGATCTGCCTTTAAGAGATAATATATTATACAAAACAGAAGGAATAAAGAAATCCAGCACCCTGCCCGATAACAATATTACTGCAAACGGCGTTGGCGAACGCGGTGAGGGGGACGGTGACGACGACGTCGATACTCTCTACGAAAATATTAGTCTACAACAAGGTATTGATCTTCGTGAGGATATTGTTCAAGAAGAAATCAATACTATAGTTGAATTAGTATTGCAATTAGCAGCCCGTCCCCTTACCGCAACATCTGCTCAAACAACAAACAACACAACAATTACAACAGCAGCAATAGCAGCAGCATTAACAACAGTAGCATCAGCTACGTCATCATTCATACCACAATCTTTAACTGATTCACAAACAATGGACACTAATAATGAAACAAATTTTGCTATTTTAACTTCGGCGCCAATACCTGTTGCTGAAATTACAACACCAACAGTTGTTACAGCAACAACATTAAGAATTCCAGATAGGCAGCTTGCATTTGTCTCTGTCACCAATGAAGAAGCCATGGATATTCAAGAGGCTGACAATACAATGATACCGCCCCCTACAGAGCCACCAACACCCCCCGAAACACCCCCAGAAAGTCCAGTACCAGTAGGAGAGAATCTGCACCAGCAAGATCAGCCTGATCTCGAGCCATTGCAATTCTTAGAGAAGCCCCAAGGTGAGGAAGAGGCCGAAACACGTCAATTAGCTGATGATGATGACGATGATGCGAATATGCAAGTGGCATCACCAATAAATGCCAATTCAATAACAACGGCAAATGAATTATTAGCCAGTATGGATACAACCACAACACCCCTCAAATCCGACGACGATGACGCTGTCACCGCTGTTGTCGAAGATCAGCAACAAATCGGTGTCGAAGAACCAAGCTCGACGACAGGACCAAAGTTGGAAGATGAAGTTCGTTCCGAAGCCACTTTCTCGTACGTTGTTCGCAACATTTCAAAATTAAAGGAAACCGAATTGTCACCGCCGACATATGTACGCAATTTACCCTGGCGAATTATGGTAATGGTGCGCAATGCACGCAATCAACCTGAGGCCAAGTCGTTGGGATTTTTTTTGCAGTGCAATGGCGAAAGTGATTCGACGACATGGTCATGCCATGCTTCGGCCGAATTGCGTTTGAAATCCTTCAAGGTCGGGCAAGAGGCTTTTGTGCAGAAAATCAAACATCTTTTCTACAGCAAGGAAAATGATTGGGGCTTCTCGATATTCATAGCCTGGAATGATATCTTCAATCCGGATAAGGGTTATGTTCAGAATGATTGTATTGTATTAGAGGTCCATGTGATGGCTGAAGCCCCACACGGAGTATTTTGGGACTCAAAAAAACACACCGGTTATGTAGGACTAAAGAATCAGGGAGCCACTTGCTATATGAATTCTTTGCTGCAAACGCTTTATTTTACCTCTCAGTTACGAAAGTCAGTTTACAAAATGCCCACCGAGGCGGATGACAGTTCGAAAAGTGTTGGTTTGGCTTTGCAAAGGGTATTTCATGATTTGCAATTTGCCGACAAACCAGTTGGTACCAAGAAATTGACAAAGAGCTTTGGCTGGGAGACGTTGGATTCGTTCATGCAGCATGACGTTCAAGAATTTTTACGTGTTTTGCTCGACAAACTGGAATCGAAGATGAAGGGCACCTGCGTTGAAGGGACAGTTCCGCATCTATTTGAAGGCAAAATGTCTTCGTACATTAAATGCAAGAATGTAGATTGCAATAGCACCCGATGTGAGACTTTCTATGACATCCAACTCAATATTAAAAACAAAAGGAACATCTATGAATCGTTCCATGACTATATCGATCCGGAGACTTTGGAAGGTGATAATAAGTACGACGCTGGTATACATGGCCTTCAGGAGGCTGAAAAGGGTGTCATCTTCACCTCATTCCCACCAGTATTGCATTTGCATTTGATGCGATTCCAATACGATCCGTTCACTGATAATTCGGTGAAGTTCAATGACCGTTTTGAGTTCTATGATGAGATCAACTTGGACAGCTATTTGGCCGAAAAAGAGTCGACCCCGGCTACGTATAAATTACATGCCGTCTTGGTCCATTCGGGTGACAATCATGGCGGCCATTATGTAGTCTACATCAATACCAATGCCGAGGGTAAATGGTGCAAGTTTGATGATGATGTCGTCTCCAGTTGCACCAAGACCGAAGCCATCGAACAGAATTATGGTGGAGCGGATGATGAAATTGCCAATGCAAAGAATTGCAGCAATGCCTACATGTTGGTGTACATTCGTGTGTCTGAATTGCCACGTGTACTCCAGGAGATTACAGAGAATGACATTCCAACAGATTTGGTGGAACGTCTAAATGAGGAAAAGCGTATGGAACAAGTTCGTCGCAAGGATCGCGCAGAAGCTGGATTGTACGTTGCGATTCATGTTATTCTCGAAGAGTACTTCGAGGGCAATCAGGGTACTGATATATTCGATTTAGAGAAGGTCACCGTCAGAGCTTTCAAACTGAAGAAAACTCAAACCGTAGCCGATTTGATTGAAACGCTGCTGCAGGCATTTAGTGTTCAGGAGAACCGTATTCGGATTTGGCCATTGGCTCAGCGATCCCAGGTCCAGAGATTTACCTATTTCAACATTGCTGAAGAATACAATCGAACATTGAGCAATGTCATTGAGCTGCAAGGACCCTGGGTTATATTTCTAGAACTAGCCAGTCCGCTTCATGTTGGACCATTGCCGATATTCGAACGCAAACGTGACATTTTATTATTCTTCAAATACTACGACCCGGCCAATAAACGATTGCATTATCTTAACTGTGGACAATATGCTTTGTCGTTCAGAGTTAGTGATTTAGTTCCGCAGGTTAATTTACTTCTCGGATTCGATCCAACCACCGAACTAACGGTCTATGAGGAATGTGGCCCAAATCCAATGCAGCGTTTGTCAAATCAAGCCGAAACTCTTGATAGAACGCTTAATCTATCCAATCATGATAGTTTGCATGGAAATATATTAATATTCGAAAAGAAACACGTCGACGAAAAACTCGAACTGCCTACGGTTGAGGATTATTTTCGAGATTTACAGTCACGCATTGAATTGACTTTTTGCGACAAAGGCAATCCTAATGATCCAGGGTGAGTTTTATTGATGTCATTAATAACATGTCTTTTCTTAATACCATTTTTCTTTTAGATTTCTTCTGGAACTTTCAAATCGCAATACTTACGACCAGATGGCTCAAGCCGTTGCACTTCGTATAAACACAGATCCTAATAAAATTCAATTTTTTAAATGCATTCCGTAGGTTCTCTTTGCTTTTTTCTGCTCTTCATTTTATTTGTTTGATAATTTATCTGTTTGATTTTAATGTTTCTTTCTTTTCTTTAAAGAAACTACAAAGACACTCCAGGGAATGCATTACGTTGCTTATATGATTGTACCATTAAGGATCTATTATGCTTTACCAAACCCAGAACACCAAAGAAACTCTTTTATCAAAGACTGTCAATGAATATTCATGAATTGGAGAATAAGAAACAATTTAAATGTCAATGGGTAAGAGAGAAAGGTGTAGTTTAGTTTTATTTCAGTCATCAGTATTTTTTTATTTTTTATAAAACTTAGATCCAAGTATTAAAAAACTTCTACAATAGGAGATGCAATTCCTTGTCTTTACTAACAGACACAGTACCTGCATTTATGCCTCTTATAGAATTACAAAAAACTTGCTTATATGTATGTATATATTGTGTATATAGGGTATCCCAAAGTGTACGGTGCAAACGAAAACCATGGGTTCCTGAGTTCATTTTAAGGCTGTTTCTCAATGCGACGAGTAAACGAGACGTTAACGTGACGAAATCTCTTCGCAGTTGTTCTCTCTTAAATAGTTTTAAACAGTGAAATAAAATATAATTAATCATTTCTCTTCGTGCGAAAAATTCGAAAAAATTGGAAAAAAAAAGACGCAACATGATGAGTAATACTTTATTATGTATTATTTCGTTGTTTTAAACTAGTTTTAAAGAGAGAACAACTGAGAAGAGATCTAGTCACGCTGATTTCTCAGCATTTAAGCCATAGAAGAAGAAATTAAAGGAACGGGTATTTCGTGGAAAAACGAGGCTTTTTTCAAACTATAGTTTATCCAACATAAATAAGCAGTACACGTTTTATGGGAAAGCTTTTCAAAATCAGTAGCGTGCCATATTTTTGCACCATACTAAACTGAAAGAACTCCTCCATAAAAAAGTGTTTGCCCGCCTGTGAATTTCTGATTGCATCTGACGCAGACCCAAACATCCTATTGAGCGCGCATCTTGTTGCGCACTGAATTGCTTTGCTGCGGTGGCCTATGGCTCCTTTAGTATTTTTCTCCTTGAGTTTCTGTGGAGGTGCTTTTCATTTTTTTGATAAGTGTTATCGTGGAGTGTTTTTTTTTCTTTTACATTTCTTTAAATGTGTGGAAAATACGTTAATACAGTTACACAATTTTGAGCTGTTTTTTTTTTTTTTTTTTTTTTTTTTTTTTTTTTTAAGAAGAACATTAGAATGTGTAGAACTAATTGGAAGGGTTTTTGTGTGATAATACACGCGCAGTGTAGGCTGCAAACCTTTCGTACCATCATATTAATATTGAAGGTTTGAATGAAAGAACAACAACTTGAGTGAGCTACCACCAAGTTCTATGCGTAGATTTTCTTAGCGCGCGGTCAATTAATGTTAAGTATTTTTATGTAAATTGTATTTTTTAAGGTGTATTTTTTTTCTCATGGTGGAATGGAAACAGATAAATGTGTTTTAATTTTTATATATAAAACAATTATATGAAAATTTTTACCTAAAAAAATGGCGGTAACCCTACATACTACCTATATTCTTTCGTATTTGGGTCCATTTAAAATAAACACTACGATTTATGCAATCCGCTGTAGTCAGAATGAGAGGCAAACTTCCTTTCTTGCCTACACTGCCCATTTTAGTTAGATAAAGTATAGTGTGAGTTACACAAACACAAAAATGCATTCACACAGGGTCGGCCAAATGATTTTTAGTTATATTTATTTTCGGCCAGGATTGCTGGGCTCTTGTTTGTCGTAATGGGCCCCTTTTTTTTTCAATTGTAGAAATTGACAAGGGCTACAACAAAATAAGCAAAAAAAAGTCTGCTCTTAGATGAGATTTTTTTTATTATTTGGAAATTTTTTTTATTAAATTAACTCCATCTTTTTGTTTATTAATTTAAACAAATTAAATTTAAATTTAAATAGTAGGCTATATAGCCCACACATTTTGGGTTTTTCATTTTTTACTATGCGACATACTGCAGCCGAGATATTTCAAAACAAATAAAAAATTCAAAAATTAGGTTTTTACCAATATCTTTGGTAAAAAAAAAAAAATTGTCCGGTGGTGCAAATTTGGTTTTAAGCTTTTCAAACATGTCCCTAACTATCCATGCCTCTGCGGGCAAGGTCAAACGACGCTATAAAGCGTGGGAGAAAATCGCTAAGGCTTTTAGTGCCCGAAGTATTTTTTAGTTTTTTTTTTTTTTTGTTCGGAATCTAAAGCGAGCAAGCTTTTGAAACAAAACTTAAATGAAAATATAAAAGTTTTATGTAGACTCTCAAATTTGCTCGGTCAACTTCTACTTTTTTCGAGAGTTGAAAAAATCTAGAGTTAAAAATCATAAGTTGAAAACTTAAACTTTGTGTGAATAAAAAGAAATTCACAAGTTGAGATTAAATATTCTCAAGTTATGTTCAACTTTGAGTGAATAAAATCGGCCTAAAATAACAATTATGTATTTGTTCTAAAGTATTAAGCTTAAGTTTAAAAGTCCTGCTTTCAACTCAAGATCATTTCTGACTGGAATGAAATAATATCTACCATGGATATTAAATTATTAAAAGTTAGAGTTGCAACAAGAATTCGAATCAATAAATTGGCGATCATTTTTTTTATATTTCAAGGTATATTCATATATTTCAATTAATTTGACCTATTACACGTAACATAAATAAAAGTTTTTGTTTCAAAGTCAACTTATGAATTCTCTATGTGCCGCAAACGGCTTTAAGGTATTCAGTGTCTCTTTATATCTTCTTTTTAAAATCTCTTTTTGTTTATAAATCCTTTACACAACAATTTCCAATTTTTTCCAAACAAAAAATAAACAGCTCTCATCTAATCTTAAAGAAGAACGTGAATTAATTTTGTATCCAAATAAAAATGGAACCATTAAAAATCTTCTCGAAGAAGCAGCAAAACAGGTACAATTTTCCGATGATAGTACCAGAAAGTTACGCATGGTTGAAGTGGCTAATCATAAACTTCTACCACGTCCCCGTGAAGATACAACACTTGAATGTAAGATGGAAAGACATTAAGAACAAATATCAGAGTTTTCTTGTTTGTTTCTCTGATTCTACAGCTCTGCAACCTCCTGACACAATGGCTAATCAATCTCATCATAAAATCTATCGTATCGAAGAGATACAACGTGATGAACTGCTATTGATGGATACAGAAATGTTAATTCCAGTAGCGCATTTTAGTAAGGATATTTATAGTTCGTTTGGTATTCCGTTTTTTATCAAAGCTCGTCATGGAGAACCATATAGTGATTTAAAGGAACGCATACAAAAGAAGCTAAATGTTCCCGAAAAGGAATGGGAAAAGGTAAATTATTAAAGAGAGAGATAAAGAGAATCAGAGTTGGTCTAAGACCTCTGCTTTTTTTTTTAGTTTAAATTTGCTACAGTTGCATTGGGACGAATAGAATACATAGCTGATGATAATCTACCCATAAATTTGGACATTTATAAGCACACTTCTCAAGGTGAGCTTTTGTAATATAATTAAAATAAAAGAAAAAAATTTTTGTTTTTTTATAAAATAAATTAAATTTCTTACAACACCAATATTTTGAGAAATAAAGGGTTTTGTTTCCATTGCTGAATAGTACTAAAATATTTTTAAAAATTTTTAAGAAAGTGTTCGTAAGAATATATATGGATCAATATTTCAAAACATTAATATTTTGGACATCGAAATGGACATTTACTAATATAAATATATTTAAACATTTTTTTGTTACTCTGCAGTCAGAAAACATTATTAAGCATTTGAAGCCAGTGGGACACACAATTTTATTATTTTTAACTGTTTTTCTTTTTCACGGGAATGACAGCTGACATGGAAATGACAAATTCCTATTAAGCACTGAAAAAAAAACCAATAAATAACCTAACATATTGTATAACTATATAAAATACATTTGAATTAAGTTTTTTTTGTAAACAAGAAATGGAACGTAAGAAATTTCAGTCTTGTGCTATTAATATAAGGAAGCCTTTCTTGGCATTTTAAAGTATCTTCTCTAACCTTCTCTTCCGGCAAAGCACGTTCTTTTTCCGCGCGAAATTTTTTCGTTATCATTGGGTACGAAGACCATATGTAGTCAACTACGTTGGTTCAACGTGAATTTGACCTAGGAACCTAGTTGATGACTAGAGATGTCATTAATGCTAAACTACGAACTTAACTTCAAACCTTTACCTTCCGTTGATAGGAAGGAAGTACTTTTAATAATATTTTTATCTGAGAATCACTTCACACAAGGCAGAAATCAGTTAGGAATTTTGTAATATTATTTGTAAACTTTTCTTACTAATGATGCATCGTTTTAATTCAATCTTTATTTATTTATTTCAAACTGCTAAGATAAACGTGACAAAAAAAAACAAGTCACAGAAGAATAAAGTTCAGCTTGCTATTTAATGACAAAATATAATCAGCTGATATTCTGACATAACGTTTTTCCAATAAAATTTGCCTAGTTTGAAAGGCATATTTTTGACAGCTGACCATTCAGAAACTAGAAACTTGCCTAGCTTTCTAGTCACCTACGTCTTCTGAACGTGCCAATTTTCTAGTTTTTTTGTTTCCACTTTTGCCAGGTGCGATGATGATTCACCTTTTATACCAATTTTAAATTAAAACGTTCCAAATATTTGACATATTCGTGTAATTTGACTGAAAATTTCATTTCCCTGGCAAACAAGTATTATTATCATTTATGCCACGGGAAACCATGGAAATGAGGCCGAAGGGTATTTTTTACAAACAAAACCGAGTTTTACTAAATATTTAGTTCGAAACTTATTTTATTATGAAATGCCTAAGAAAATACATGCATGGATTTAATTATGACAAACGAAAACTTGAAACGCCTATACTACAGTACATACAAATTCACTATTAATGTTTTTTTTTGTTTTTATCTACCATATTCCGAAACAACCATTGGGTCTCGTCGTTTTTTTTTTTATTTTTGTTTCTTTCCCAGTCCTCGTTAGAAGATTTTTGACAGAAGCGTTTCTCGATAAGATATTAAAAAAAAATTACGTTTTATAAGCTTTTATCTCATGACCGTCGAATATTAATGTTTTGAAATATTGACCTATATATGTATATATTTTTTTCAATTTAAGGTAAAAATTCTTACAATTTTTTCGATCTTTCTTAATATTTTGATAATTTTTTTTTTTTAATTTTTTTTTTTCTAAAATAGGTGGCTCGCCATTACCATTCTTTGGACTAGAACATGTCAACAAATCACAAAAACGTACTCGATACAATTATCTAGAGAAAGCTATTAAGATATATAATTAGCTTCAAAGAGTTTCGATTTGGCGTTCTCTACGATATACTTTTGCTCCTACAAAAAAAAAAAAGTTAAGACAAATTGTTGTTAAAAAACAAAAATAAAAATGCTCATTTAATGTGCATTAAATAAGTCCAAGTCCAAATAAAAACAAAATTATGAAGCATAGTTCTTAAGCAAAAATATTAAACTAAAACAAAATGAAAGTTTAAATCTTAAACTGGTTTCTTATATAAAAACAAAATATTCTTCGCCAAAACTATTCCCAGAGTAGTTTTTTGTTATTTTATTTTTTTTATTCCATATATAATTTATATAGAAATGAAAGTATTTATTCATAAAATATTTTTATTTGTGGTCCTGGAGTGATAATTGCTTTTCTTTTCTAATTTTTTTTACCTTCTCTCAATTCGAAAAAAGAATTAAAAAATGTTAATTTTAAGACTGAAAAAAAAAGAGAAAAAAAAAACTATATTTATCAAAAAGAGCACTACTACTACTTCTAGGGTATTATTAATTAATAAAGTAATGAAGTTAATATATTTTTGTTTTAATTCTTTTTCTCATATTGCTTTTATTTTTTTTTTCATTTAAACAAATTAAAATTAAATATTAAAACAAAAAATTATCACATGCTTTATGCCTCTAGATAAAAAATATAGAAAAAAGAGGAGAATCTCTGAAAACAGAGAGAAGAATAATTAAAAACAGCTTTGAAATTTGAAAGTACTTAAGTTAAAAAAATAGTTTCGCGCCTATCGGCCAACATCACAACGCATAGTCATTAGTTCTATTTTCTTTTCAACTCTGTAATAAAAGAAATAAATATTATAAAAATAATAAATGTTTTTATGTTGTTATTGCTGTGTATTAATAATATTTAAACACACACAAAAACAAGTCCTATTAATGCTCCATTATAATCTGGAATAAAATTTTATCTTTTACATGATTTTTGTAATTCAAGCAAGATATTCTCCTGTGTCAACATTATTAGTGGTTTTTCTTTTAAAGCCTAGTTTACAGGTCGGATGTAAAACAAGTTAAAAATATAAATATACAGGGTGTCGCCTAATTCGTGATTCATATTTTGGGGGATGATTCCTGGGATAATTCTAAGAAAAAAAATTTGTACTAGCATAAAACTCTATTTCGCCTTGAGGCGGGGAGGGACAATTTTCAGAAATTGACTTAAAATGGAAAAAAATATTAAAAATTAAATAAAGTAAATACCTTTTTTGAAAAGAAATATTCCATTCTCTTATTTACCTTTTAAATCAAGCTCTTTAAATGAATAGTTTTTGAGATATTAAATTTCAAAGCCAACATTTTTGAATTTTTTTTTCAAGTAAATTTTTTTCAAAATTTTGGGTGAATAATGACGGATTTCATCAATATTTAACAGACGTATTTTAAATGACGTATTTTGTATTGAACGAAACCTCATTTAAAGATTTAAAAGTCTCTTAAACGGATAAAACGGCTTTATGAAATCGGCCATAAGTGTCGCTGTTTTTTTTTAAATATTCAATTATCTTATCAATTATTAGCCAAATACTGAAAACCTCTTTTAAAAAAAACTTTCTTAGGTAAGGTTAGCGTGGTTGCCAGCACGAGTGCTTGACACACTTAGACCACATGAATCAAGTAGAATTTCTTCCTACTCGTTGAACCACTTAGAGCTTCTTACGAAGCTTGCGAGACGACTTTTAATGTCTATATTTGCAGGATCATTATCGCTAGGACTATTATTTTAGAACTCTACTAGATGGAGCCTACGTCTTTGAGAAAAAGCAGAACATGTACAGAGAAAATGAGGGATGGATTCTTCTTTAATTTTTCAAAAGTAATTACGTATTATAAGTTTAAGAATACATTTTTCAAAAACTATCTATGGGTAACAATTTGACTAAAACAGAAAATTAACGAATGGGTATCTAAATTCAGGACTGAGCATTTTTCTTTTGTATCTAAATTATTTAAACCCTAATAAGTAAGCATGACTTGGAAGATGCTCTGCCGTTGTTTTTAAACTGAATATTTTTGTTAAATTAATTCTTAGAAAATTGTTTGGGGGCCCCATATAATTTTGCTTCGTTTGTGATGTAGAAACATTATGACAAAAATTATTATGAGTATTGAGTACCTATATATGTATTTTTTACAATTAAAAGTATTTGAAGAGTATTTAAGTACAACAATTTTAAGTACTAAAGTAATGAGTACAAAATTTTCAATTCTTTTGTGGAATTATAATAAAAACAAGTAAAAGTACCGGTACTGGTACTTGGAAATTTTAAGTACAATTATCATGTAATTGTACCTGTACTTAAAATTTTAAAATACTAGGTAATTGTACTTAACTTGTACTTAAGTACAAATATATTTTTTTATTATTTTACAGCTCTGCTCAAGGACAACTTGATGACTTAACAGCTCCGCCTTTAAAGCAATAATAACCCCTCCACATTTCGTAAGTCCGGTTGTTTCAAAAGATCTGTCTTTTCTTTAGCCATGTTCCTGTCAGAAGAGCTAACAAGAAGAAACTACAGGATAAAACAGGAATGCCTGTTTGGTAACGTAAAATTTTCACCAAGTTTCTCACATTTGTTTTTTTCCTACGGGTTTTGACTTGCTGTAATGTAAAAATTTGTAAAAAAAAAAAATACACGCCATCAAACAGACCTATTTTTATACAAAACAGAAATATTCACATCAAAAAGCCAGTGGCCAAAGTACCTACTCTCGTTTATGGCCCAACCGATTTTTTCCAGTATTGGTAGCATTGTTGTTCTAAACATCCCAGTATAGTAGTAAAGTGTTATGTTAATCGATACGCCATTTTGGACATCCTTCAAAGGAATCTGGCAGTTTTGGTTTTAAATTTAGGGCAAGAATAATATTTTGAAGTAAAAAGAAATAAATCCAAGTAATCTAAAAGCGCCAAAGCCTTTTCTTGATCAGCAATAAATAAAATCTCGAAGTTTGGATTTCTCACAGGCCACAGTTTGTTTCAATCCATCAACCAGAGAACAAAATTCCTTGTCCAAATAACCACCCGGCCCACGATGAAATAGTCGATCCGGCACTGTTCTGCGCTTACGCTTCCAAAACGTGGAGTTGAAAGTTTTATCATTTAAAACAATCAGGACCCATGTTGTGTAACTTCTCGCATGCATAAAGTCGGTCGAGAAACGATGGAAACTGAAACAAAATACATGAGTTTTGTTCCATTTTTCAGCGTTTCTCGACTGATTTTTTCGATGTGAGAGTTACAGAACATGGGTCCTGTATTATTTTCCCAAAAAAAGAATATGTATGAGCAAAAAGAAAAAGTCATTTACGGTTCGATATTTTTTATTTATACAACGTTTTTCCCAAATACTATGTACTTAACAAAAAAAAAATCTTAAAGAAAAATATTAAACGTCAATATTTATAATGAATGATGATGTATACTTGTAAATACAACGCGTTGTTTTTTTATATAAATACAAAATCAAATTTGTATATCTTAATTAAATAATCGTATTACATGTAATAAATATATTAAAAAAAAAAAAGTTACACGAGAAAGAAAAAATACCGGTATATTTTCTTTACAATAAAAATAAATAAATTTTAAATACATACGTTTTTAGTCTCTATTATAATTTTTGCAAAGCAAAAACAAAAGAAATAGTATGTCCACGAAGGCTAATCCATAAATTAATGGTCCACCCTTAGTTTTTGCTAAAACTAATCGGGGACGTATCCGGGGTATAAATTCTGTAAAGAATAAAATTGAAATAAAAGCATAAGAGTTTAGAGAAATAAAGTTAAATCTATTAAACAAAGAATTTTTTTTTATTGAGGGTTTGAGTGAAACAAAAACTACTTGAGTGTACCCAGTTTTGCTGTTACCCAAATACTCGGGTTATTTTCAGTTAGGTACTATCCGGGTACCAAAGTCCTGGATATGTACCTGCAATATGTTTCATACCTACTCGAAGATATTACAATAAATTATGATCTCCATGAAGCTTAAACTCGCATAGTAGTACAGTCAAAACGTCATTTGACCTTGCGTGCAGAGGTATGGTCTGTTTTTTTTTTTTTTTTTTTTATAGACCGATATGGACAAGCTTAAAACCAAATTTGCACCACCTGACAACCTTTTTTTTACCAAAGATATTGGTAAAAATGTAATTTTTGACATTTTTTAAAAATACAGGGTGGGGCAAAAAGGTATGAACCGGTTTTGACCGGCTGGCGCTTGGCTTGTGGTTGTAGTGGGAAAAGGGGAGGGGTCTCGTTGTGGCAGTGAGGGAGTCTAGTTTTCAGTAGCAACCATGGTTTGGACGGAAGAGCATCGTGGGTTTGCTGTTAGGACTTTTTTTTTTTTAAATGGCCGCTCTGTTATCGCCACGCAGAAAGCCTACCAACAGCACTTTAATATCCCTGTTGGGGGAAACGTCCCTTGCGGAAATGCAATTAGACAGCAACTCCTTTGGCAATTGAAAGACCCAAAAACTCTAAGAACTCGTGAAAGAAATGCTATCGAACAGTCTCCCAGGCGCTCAGCCCGTAGACATGCAGTTGCTTTAAGGAGAACTTTGCACGAAGATTTACGGTTTCACCCATACAAAATAATGATGATTCAAGAGCTATGGCCCCGTGACTTTGAACATCGACGAATCTGCTGCCAACAAATGTTGGACAGAATTCCAGCAAATTCAACATTTTTCAGCAGTGAGTGGCCTGCGCGCTCACCAGATTTGAGCATTTGTGATTTTTTTCTTTGGGAGTACATAAACGAAAAAATTTTAAAACTTTGTCCACATACCCTGGAAGAACTTAAGGACAGAATCAGAGAGGAAGTTACGGCAATACCCATCGAAATGGGATATAGAAGAGCGGTTGAAAACTTCAGAATTCGCCTTCAAGAGTGCATCGCGACTGACGGCCGCCATCTACGTGATATCATCTTTAAAACTTAATGTAAAAAACTAGATTCTGTACTGAATTAAAAAATAAAAAACATAATTTCTGTAAGTTCAATTGTTTTTGTTTTACATCCCTTTAAAACCGGTTTATAACTTTTGACCCACCCTGTATATCCGCTCTAGTATGTCCAACAGCAGAAAATGAAAAATCAAAGTATGGGAAATAATATTAGCTACCATTAGTTTACCATAGTTTAATTAATTTTTGCAATTTTTAAGCAAAAAAAAGCTCATATAATGGTTGCTTTTTTTGTACCCACTTATTTCAGCCCTTTACGACTAATGGGAGCTGAGCAATCCGCGAAAAATATATGCGCGTTTCTGCGAATATCTTGGCACGATTATATCGCACGGTCAAAAAATTAAAAATATATTATTTTTAATTGTAAAGAATGAATAAGGCTATAAAATGTATGCAAAAAAAGCAACCATTAGACGAGCTTTTTTTTTTTTAATAATTACGAAAAGTGTATTTAAAAAAAAAAATAAAAATAATTAAAAAAAAACTATATCTTTTTATTTATTAATTTTAACAAATGGATTTTGTATATAAATGGTAGCTAATATTATTACCAATATTTGGGTTTTTCATTTTCTACTGAGTGACATACTGGAGCCAAGATATTAAAAGAAAAAAATGCCAAAAATTAGGTTTTTACCAATATATTTGGTAAAAAAAAGTGTCAGGTGGTGCAAATTCAGTTTTAAGCTTTTCAAATATGTTCCTATCGATCCATGAAAAAAAAACAGACCATGCCTCTGCGGGCAGGGTTAGGCCTTTTTGCGACGGTTTGACTGGACTATAGGGGCGGTCACGTTCCCAAACAATTTTGTTTACAACGTCTTAAAATAAACATTCACATGCATTTACCGAAAAAAAGGTATTTTTGGAGTTATTATGTTACCCCAAAACACCACTCATGTATGTCCCTGATTTTTAATGATATGCAGTAAAACCCCCGGATAAGTGCCTCACCGTAAATGCCTCGTTTTGAGAGGTACTTATGTGGGTTGCGCAATTATAAAAAACCCGCTTAAGTGCGCATAAGCACTTGCCTCTAAAAATGACAATAAAAAAATGTTAAATGTTATTTAAAAAATAAGAAATAACATTACATCAACTGACTAGTATCGGTCTCCTTTTAAAAAAGAAGCTCTAGATGAATAGAAATTCTTTGCATTAAGCTAAATTTTCACATGCAAATTCTACCAACAACAAGTTAACAGTACATTCGCTCTTCAGTAACTCTATGGCTTAATGTGGAACTTTGCAGAATCGAAACAGTAACTAGCTCAACAAAACACAACTTTTGTCTTTTTCTGCTAATTTTAATTGTGTATTTAAAAGAATTTTTTTCAGGTAAATTTCAATAAAAGTATACAAAATAAAACAATAAAAGTTTACAAAATAAAAGGCAACTAATCGGGGAAGGCAGTTAAGCAAAAGGTACTTATTAGATGAGTTTTATATGAGAAAATCCTCAAAATGATGGTTCTAAAAAATAAAAGGTACTTAAATGGGTTA
This sequence comes from Epistrophella euchroma, assembly GCA_947049315.1. Classification (NCBI taxonomy): domain Eukaryota; kingdom Metazoa; phylum Arthropoda; class Insecta; order Diptera; family Syrphidae; genus Epistrophella; species Epistrophella euchroma. The sequence goes on along the minus strand of OX346249.1, from coordinate 5,094,054 downwards.
GGCACTTATGCGGGGTTTCACTGTACATACATGCAAATTTTATTTGTCAGTTGTAGGAATTTTGAAGAATTCAATCAATCAAAATCATATAACAAATTGGGAAGGTATAGTTCTAAAAACGTTTCTCTTGCTAATAAAAGTTATAGATACTACATACAACATTGAATAATTACAAATAGAAGTCGACATTGAGAAACTCCAAGCGCTAGCGTTTTTTTAATCATTACGAAAATATCCCTCATAATTTCCTCAATTAAATTAAATGGTTGTGGTTTTCACTATTCAGTTTTCAACATCCGCGACATTAAATCTTGATTTCCGTCCATCTAGTGGCGATTTAGTCCAGCGGCTCTTCTATTTATATTTATTCAATGTGGATTCATATAATATAGTTTTAATTAAAATAAGATTTTTTCCAAATTCCAAATTTTTTTCCAAATGTCAAATCATAAGAAGGAGTTTTTGGCTTTTCTGTATTTTATATCACTCGCGTTGATCAAAAGGGAATAAGCATACAATACAAAAATGTCAAAAAAAGTTGCAGGAGTGTGAACACCGTCTTATGATTTGACACAACATTTTTTCTGTGGGGATAACGGTTTTTTCGCAATTTTCAGGTTGTTTTTTTTTTTTTAACTTTGGTATTATTAATTTTTCACGAAAACACGTATTGGCACGAGTACGATAACTCAGGCGTCAAAAAATGATAACGGTTTTTAATAGAGGAATCAAAAACATGCATTTTTTTTACTATGGGAGGGGCTCCGTTTAGGAGGTAGGGGCAATTTTAGAAAAAATGACTTAAAATGAATAAAAAAATATTTAAAAAACAACGGCAACACAAACAATGAAGTACTATACCGCGTTTGAAAGCCAGAAATCTGTTCTTAAATACTTTATTAAATTAAATTATTTGAGGCAATAGTTTTTAAAAAATTCGCATGCAAACTCAAAATTTTGATAAAAAAGTTTAGGCTAATATTTTTTCAAAATTGTAAAATGAAGTGTGGTATTTTGTGATTAATGCGTATATCAATTCTTAATCAAACACAAGAAACCGAAAGGTTTTATGTTTTCTAGTTTTTGAGAACAGTGGAAATTACTAAAACTACTTATTTATGAGATTTTTGTTTTTTTTTTTTGTTGTTTCAAAAGAAATTTTGCATACATCCAACCTCCCACCTACCCCAAATCCTATGGTGGGCCAAGCAGGGGGTTGCAGGGTGGCAGCATGCCCCTCCTTACAGTGACGTGCCGTGGTGCTTTTAGTAGGCTGTTCGCTTTGTTTTTTCTGCAGTAAAATTATCCATTCGGGGAGAGTACCTACGTTAGCTTTGGCACCAACATTTGATAACGTTTTTTTATTAGAGTGGTCAAAAATAAGCATTTTTTACTATGGGAGGGGGGTCTATCTAGCCCCGTTTAGGAGGTATGGCCAGTTTTAGAAAAAATGACTTAAAATGAAAAAAAAAATATTAAAAAACAACGGCAACACTTACTATCTAGTATTATACCGGTTTTGAAAGCCAGAAATTTGTTCTTTAATTTTAAATTTAAGTTAAATTATTTATGTCAATAGTTTTAAAAACTTTCTCATAAAAACTTAAAATTTTCATAAAAAAAAAATGAAAAAAAATGTAGACCAATTTTTTCAAAATTGTGAAATGAAGTGCTAAATTAACTTTTTGTAGTCAATGCGTATGTTAATTTTCAATCGAACACAAGAAACCGAATGGTTTTATTTCTTCTAGTTTTTTGAGAAAATTGAAAATACATTCTTTTTGAAATTTTTAAGATTTTTTATAAATGAGTTTTTGTAATATTGTGACATTAATAAAATGCATAATTCATTGAGGTTTTTTGATACCCCTTTCATAAGGAAGTGACAATTATTTTTGGTGTAAGAATTTTTTTTATAAGTCAAGTCAAGCGATCTTGAAAATCGTAATTTATCGCTACGCTCTTAAAATTACCGCCATCAAACCTTAAACTTATTTATTTGTTCAACACAGTTAGACGCACAATATTGTTGTACATAATTTTTGAAAATTTTGAAATTTTTCATCACATTTACCGATAAATGTGATTTAAAAATAATCAATTTTGGGTTTACGGCGCGCGCCTCAATTATATTTTTTAAATTATATTTTTTTAAAGATTTATAAGGGAAAACGATTTCTTGTGTTTTTTTTTTGAATTTTTTGTATGTGGATTTGGGTTAGCTTGCGCTGCGCTGAAGTTAAAAGAACACCCTACTCAGAAATTTTTTTCGTTACTTTGAATGGAAGTGAATTATTTGTTCTGATTTTTGTTTGAGGATTATTTGAGTTCGTACACAGATGTTAATTATTTATTGACGTATGTATGTATGTTGTGATAGGTTATTTAAGAAAAAAAAGACAAAAATGCGTATTTTGGAGAACTTTGGCTGAACGTATGGAAATTAAGATGTTGGTAGGGTGTGCGGTGAACACCTGCGCACCTTCGAATAAACGTCACTGCCTCGTTACATACCTCACTGTTGTTTATACGCCGTATTGCTAGGTGCTAAAAAATAAAAATTGAATAAAAAAGTAGTTTTGTTAATTTTCTTTTTTTTCATAAACTAGAACACATAAAACCATCTAGTTTTCAGTGCTCGATTAAATTTTTTTTGATTTTGATGTAAAGAGACCAAGGGCATTAAAATTCGCGCGAATTTGAATGCCCTTGGTCTCTTCACATCAAAAAAAAAAAAATAAACACGAATGGCAAAGTAATCGAAATGAACAAAAACCGAAATAATTTAAAAAAAATAAATAAATAATATAAGGCGAAATAAACTTAAAATGAACTAAGTAAAAGACTCAATAATTTTTTTTCGAAACAAATACAAACCAAGTACCTAATTGAAAAACATTTCGATTAAAATCAAAGCGCACGGTAGTGCCCAGCCAAGTTCTCGACACTACTACCTTATTTAATGATAACTGACTAAAATTTGGTATGTTTACTTGCCAAGTTTTCTTTTTTTTCATCTGATTACTCAACATTCAAAATGTTTTGAAAACTTGCCAAGTAAACATACCAAATGTTAGTCAGTTATCATTAAATAAGAAATTTCTCTTATAATTTGGAGTTATTACGATATTACTCTACCTAAAATATTTGATAATAAACCCTTCATAAACTTAGAACTTGGCATTACTTTTCACGGCTGACTTGTTACATAAAGGTTTTTTTGTATACGTGGAGAACTTGGCTCTTTTTTTAACATTTATGTTTTTGGTGTGATACACAACAAACAAACCATACCCCATTTCAACATTGTCTTGACTTGAACTAACTGACCGACTAGGACATGGAATGCCTACCTACTACCTACCTATCTAGCTCTACCTCCTCGTTGTGCATTCTGGGTAAAGCTAAATGAACCGCTGTACTTATAAAGATGAACCTATCATCAACATTAATCCTCAAAGTTTAATCACCGTAAATATACCAAAAACTAAAATCTCATAGAAAAGTAGTTTTAGTAATTTTCAATTTTCTCAAAAACTAGAAAACATAAAACCATTCGGTTTTTTGTGTTCGATTTAGAATCGATAAACGCATTGACTACGGAAAGCCAATTTAGCACTTCATTTCACAATTTAAAAAAAAAATTGGTCTAAGCATTTTTTTTTTATAAAATTTTTGAGTTTGCATGCGATTTTTTTTAAAAACTATTGCCTTAAATAATTTAACTTAAATATTGAATTTAAGTACAGATTTCTGGATTTCAAACCCGGTATAGTACTTGTAAGTGTTGCCGAAGTTTTTTAATATTTTTTTTTCATTTTAAGTCATTGTTTTCTAAAATTGCCCCTACCTCCTAAACGGGGTGAGATAGACCCCCCTCCCATAGTAAAAAAAATTAGTGTATTAAACCTCTCTATAAAAATCCGTTATTATTTTGCGGTGCCTGAGTTATCGTACTCTCCTCCACGTATTTAACAAATGAATAAGAAACTACGTCTATGTATCTGCTGAGTGTTAAAAAGAGCCTACAGTTAAAAACAAGTTAGTTAAACCGTAAAAAAACGTTACAAAGAAATTGTAACGTTTGAATTGAATTCTCTTGAATTTTCTATTTTAATTTCGTATTTTTTTTTATTATTTTGTAATAATTTAAGAGAACTTTTACAATAAAAAATTAAAAATTACGTGTAAAATGGGTTTCGTGAAAACTGTTTTCCGCATAAAAATAAGTTGTGGGGTGGATAAAAACTGCTAACAACCTTTGCATAAATAAGAAAAAATTCAAGAATCGTTATTTCAGTTAGAGCAAGTAAAAAGAAACGAGACCGTATAGATAAAACCGACTAATGATAAAATTAAACGTCATTTTACTTAGTCATTATTTTTATGATAAAAATTATGGTTTATACACGATTGGCAACATAATTAATGTAATAATGGCAATTTGTCACTCGTGTAAATGCGACATTATAGTATGTCAAAAACTAAAATTTGGATTAAATTTAGCTCGATTTTAATCCAATTCAAACACCGCCTAACTCATAAGCGTGGATGTTTAAACCAACGCTAATTAAGCGGGTATAATGCTATCGTTGTTGCCTTTTAAGCTTAGTTTACAGTTTTCCCGTGCGAAAAAAAGGACCTATCTTGCATACGCAATACAATATTAGTGAAGAATTTCCCTTTTTGGTTAAAGTAATTTTATTTCAAAATAACCTCAAGATAGGTCGCACTTACCATAGCTCTTGGCTTCACATCTTTCTCCTACAAAACCTTCAGCACATTCACATGACGACAGACTATGGTTCAAAATTGGATAAAGAAAACATCGTCCGCCATTTAAGCAAAATTCTAATTTTAAGAAATCAACACATTCCAATGAAACTATTTCACTTATTAATTTATATTGAGCATCGTCTTCTAGTTGTTTATGTGATTTTGTTGTTGTTGTTGTTGTTGTTGATGATGTTGATTTGATTGTTGAAGAAACATGCTCATGCTCTTTATTTGCCAATTTCTGCTCTAGCCGTTCTTCTTCTTCTTGAATATCTAACCTTAATGATCTATTAAGCTTCAAATAATCGTCATCTGATTGCTCGGAATTCTTAGAGTTAGTTTGGCCTTCTCCATGTCCAGGTGCTAATTGAAATGTTGGATATGCTGGTGGCGGGGAGGAGGGTCTTTGTTGTTGATGTAGGAAATGATTATTTTGTTGAAATTGCATTGGTTTCATTGAAAGTTCAAGGCCAGCTTTAGGATAGAGATGAATGGATTTTCTGTTGAAAATTGTAAAGCTCGAACAACAATCTGTAAACATGATAGACAAGGACATGACATGATTCAAATGTTGATGATGATTTTATAAGAGAACTATAGAACTGGGAAGAGGTATGCATTTCAAAGCCAACCTAAATCAGGGATGATTGTTGACAGCATTAGAATAATGTTTATTCGAAACATTGTTTTTGTTTTTTTTTTGGCGCGAAATCAATATTTATAAGACGAAAACAAATCAAAAGCTGCGTAAATGGGCATATTTTTTTGTGTCGGAAAAATAAATTTAATTGACAAAATTAAGAAAGAAAAACCCGATTTAATATTTATTACAAAAAACCGAAAAAAGCCATTTCAGCCCGGCTGAAATAGCAAAAAAACGCGAAACAGCGACGACGCTGACGATTTAAGGAAAAAAAATCGAACCGAAAAACAATCAAACGTGAGTTTTATCTTTGATTGTCACACATCGACTGGCATTTTATTGTATTGACAGAAACAAATTATGTAACGGGTAATTGTAGAATAAACCTGGATTATTATGGGTACAGGGTGTTTTGCATAAGATGCGACAAAAAGCTAGGGCTTGTAGATTCAGCGGGGGAAAAAAGAAATTTTTTCGTCGTGATGGGACGGGTCTATTTTCCCCTTTTAAGGTGGGAAGGGTATTATTATAAAAAAAAAGAGAACAAAAATAATTGAAAACAACGAAAACATGTGTAATGTCATGCATTACATTTTTTTAAAGCTAGAAATCAATAATTCTTTAATTCTGCACTTCAATGGGTACTTACAATTGTTTAAAAACTGAAAAATTAATTTTCAAAATAAAATTTAATTAAAAAAAAATCAAGAATAAGAAAAAGTGGACTGTTACTGTATTGAATGAAATTCAATTTAAAGGGGTTTTAAAAGGAACAAAATTATTCCCAGGGAATGTTTCCCTCGTTCAAACAACGTGAATGATGCCTAGAAGTTTCCCTCGGAATTTATTGGTATCGGGAATAAATTATCCAGGGGAATTTGGCTGTCATTGCATTGGATTTTCGTTCGAGGGAAATTTATTCCGTGGAAGATTCACGATAGCAGAAAAATTTTCGTGGGAATAAAATATTCTGCGGGAAACAAAATTCCCCGGGAGAATCCCGATAGGGCCCAAAGTTTTTTGTGACGTTTAGTATAATTGTTTAAACAATTTTTTTTTTTTAATTTTATGTCATTAAGTAAGTATATAGTATTTTTGTTTGCTTAACCAAGGAAAAATAGACCCCTCCCATACGATTTTTTCCTGCCCCAACTTGCAAAACACCCTGCATTTATAATTTTAAGGTAGGTATCAGCGTTGCCGCCCGAAAAAAAATTAACGTGCCATATTTTCTGAAAAAAAAACGTGTCATTTTCCGTGCCATATGAAAAATCACACATTCTTCTATTTAAAAAAAAATGTAAGCAATTTTTTTACGGGGTGTAATACAGCAAAAAAATCAAAGTAAATCATTTTTTTTTACTGGAGGATTGTCGAAAATATAAGTTTTTTCCATTTTTACGGAATCCGGACCAATTTTCTTTAAATTTTGTTAAAATTAGCTTTGTTTTAAATAAAAAAAGGAAATAAAAAAAAATGCCATATCGAATTTTTTCGTGTCACCGTGCCACGAGGAAGTTATTGTGTCAAAAAAGCACGTTCGGCAACGCTGGCTGATAGGTATCACAAACATGAAACTATTCAACAGTGGGACAGAGTTCTCTAAAGGCTTGACAACAAAACAATCTATTAAAACTCAAGGCATAATAGAGGTTTTCTAAAGGAAAAAAAGATTGATTTTAAAGTGTTTGCATAAAATAATGGAATTATGAAAAACGTTTAATGGGAAAATTAAGTTTTACTTATTCAAGTAAGTATTGTTATACTGAGGCCCCAGATATCTCCCCAGTGCCCACTAATTTGAATGAGTGGCACTTAAAGCGTGGTACAAATTTTCGAATACGACGAACAGTCCGCTGACTTGTGAGCATTAGTTTGCCTGACAAACAATCAAGCAGAGTTTACACACTATCAGTCGTGTCCAAAACTGTCATACGTGATCGATAATGTGTACCTCGCTTAAGTATTCCATAAAACAATTATTGATTTGATTTAGATGTCAAAATATGAAAGAATACCTATTTTGATTTAGATGTCAAAGTAATAAAAATTTGGGAAAAACTTAAAACTCGAAACCCCTATAGAACTACTAGTTTTTTTTATGTAGAATCTTCCGAAAAATTTAAATAGTATTGTATACCAAAATTTTCAAAAATTTTTTTTTGGATTTTTAAAAAAATTTTCAAAATTTTTTTTGAAAACCAAATATTTGGTTGATTTTCATGAAACTTGGTAACAAGCGGTTTTTTAACATTATCTAAAATATATTGAACAAACATTTTTCTTATAGTCAAAATTAACGGTTAAAATTCGTTACAGAAAATATAAATTTTCTCGAAAACTACTCGTACGATTTTGATTAAAATTTTTGGAAGTACTAATATTAGTATGGTCTACGATCTGCCTAAAACAAAATTTACAGTTAGCCAGTATTAAGAGTACCTCTCATAGAACCATTTTCCTTATTTTGGACTATCTCATTATATGTGTAACCGATTTAAATTAAGTTTTTTATACAAAAGCTTCAAAATTTTCAAAAAAAAAACAAATTTTGGATTTAAAAAAAAATTCCAATTTTTTTTTGAAAATTCGATAATTCAAAAACGGGTAGATATTTTTTTTTTGAAATTTAATTTTTAATTCAACATAAATACTAAAAAATTGTGAACCAATTTTTTTTCTTAAAAAATTTTATATAAAAATAAATTAATTTAAAAAAAAACCGCTGCTACGATTTTTAATTTTTTTTTCTCCAAAACTAAGATTAGTTTAAAAAATCAGATGGTGTACTGTTTTTTAGCTCTGAAAACAATTTAAGAAGATTTTTTTTAAATACATTTTTCTCGAATTATGTTGATTTTTAATAATTTGTCAATTTAAGCTCTAAGTTACATGTATAATACTAGTTTAAACTTAAGGCTCCCATAAAAAGTAATTTACTTATAATAGACTCAATCTTTAAAATTCGAAGAAACTTTTACTACAAAATCAAGTTTGTGCGATCCAGTCGTGGGTTTTTTTTGTTTTTTATTACTTTTTAGGCTATTTACCAAAACTTTTTTGTAAAAAATATCTGGGAAAGAAGTTGAAAACAAAAATTTATTGTCAAGGATCAGACTCTACATCCTCTACATGTTTCGCCTTGGACTTTATACAATATAATGCACAGGGTTAGGTGGAAAATTGCTTTGAAAAATTCGTTTTTTTTTCGCATAGAAACTGTAAACTAGGTTTGATTGCAACTTTTCATTATGATCTTTTATTTAGTTTCATTTTTGTTTCTTTTTTTCGGTGTTTATTCTTATTTCAAATATGAAATTATTTTTACAGCTACTTGTATTTATTATTTTTCAGATATTTACTTTTGTTTTGTTTTTTATCTTTGTTTTGTAATGAACAAAATTGTTTTATTTTTCATACTTTTTTTATGGCTCGGTTATTGCAACAACCTCAGTTAACGCAACTGACCGATTTTTTACAGGCGCTTTTACAGAGGACGTACTGTTATAATCACTCGCATAAGCGAGTGTGTATGACGCAGTGTTCCGCTTAAAGTAATTACGATTACAACAATCTTTTTTAAGTGAAATTTTAATATTAGTCATAATAAAATTTATAATTTTAAATAAAAGTAAACATCAAACACAATATTTTATGATTTCCTCTTGATTTTTTAAAAATTGGAAATATTCTTCTTTCAATTAAATCAATTTCCAAATTCAATAGACGCTACACGTTTTGCCTTTTTTTTTGTTTTGTTTTTGAAAATCAATAATAAATGCATAAATGCAAACATTCCAAAATCTATAAAGCCAACAAAAAAACATCCCATGTGTTTTTGTATACCTCTACCTATACCTACGTATTTTTCAAGTGGGTAATTTTATTTAAATTTTTTATTGAATGAATGCATAGTAATTTCATGAGAGCAAACGACCTCTTATTCAATATTTTTTTCTTCCACTCTAAAACAAAAAAAAAATAAATACGGATATCGAACTCTGTGTAAATTATTGTCGTTTTTGAGTTTCTCTGTTTTTGACCTGAAATCGTGTACACAAAGAGATGAGTACCTACTCGTTCTCATTTTCCCCCGAAATCTTAAACGATCTATTTTTAGTCGGATTTTCTTTTATAGAGAAGACTTCTCATGCTCTGACTTAGTTTGTCTTTTTTTCTGGATGTTCTCCGGAAATTGTTGAATAATTTTGGTAGTGATTTTAAATTTGCTTGTTTTTTTTTTTTTTTTAATTTTAAATTAAAACATTAAATAAAAATTCATTTGAATTTAAATTAAATCTTATAAACGATCAAGTAAAAATGGTTCGATATTTAATTTATTTAATTGATGATGTACAGGAAAAGCCAAAATTGTATTTAAAAAAAAAAAAACCCAAAAAGTCCCACGGGGTCTTCACAGTGGAAAATAAGCTTGAAAATTTAAGTGTAAATTCAAAACTCATCGTTCCATCAAACCTAGCATCACTTTATGTATTTGACGTTTATGAATTTACCCTAAGTTCAATCAAAATCGTGACAGTATTTATCGCGAAAGTTTGACTAAGTGCACAAAAAGTCTAAATCTAAAGTAGTAGGCCTATACTACTGAAAACCTTGGTGACTGATTTTATAAAAAAAAAAGTTTCGAACACTTAAGAATGTAACAGTATATTTAAGCTATGTATTTAGAGGTTTATATGAATGCAAATTTTGAACAAGTTTAGACTGACAAAAATATGGCAATTTGTCATAAAAATGTAAAAACTCTTTTTCAATCATGTGAATTTTGAGTTAAAATTATTATAGCCTTTTTTGAGAAATTATCAATTTAGGTGCCACTGGAAGTCGAACAAATCTAATGTATTTGGACTTAGTGCCAGTTGTACAATCGTGGTTTAAATCTTGATCCGTGGTTCAGGAATTTTAACTCGCCGATTTCGGCAAGTTAACTGAGGTTCAACGATGGTTCAAGGTTTCAATATGCACTAAAAGCCAAATACATGCCTGAACCATCGTTGAACCACAGTTAATCCACCGAAATTGGTGAGTTAAAATTCCTGAACCACGAATAAAATATTTGTACAACTGGCCCTTACTTCTAAGGCAAAGAAAAAGAAAACGATTGTTAAAAATACATCAGCTGCACTTATCAAAATTCTCAAAAAGAAAATCCGTTTTTTTAATATGGAATTTGTGCCACCAGCATTTTGAAATACTGATTTTTAAGAGCAAGTATTCTGTTTTTTCTTTTTTCTTTTGGATAAAATGGTAAAAAATTTCGTATATACGTTATTTTTCATTTCAAAATGCTACTGTTTCGGATATCAAAAAAAAAAAAAAAATAGAACAATTATCCTTTGGAAGCAAGCAAATATCAGTCTGTTATTTTGGCTTGTCGTTCCACTGTAAGTAAAAGCTTAATGTTAATGCTTTCTCTCTTTCTCTCACTCTCTTTTTCTATGATAGCTCATAGATTTGATTTTTTCCGACTGGTTGATGAGAAAGTTCGGGCAATATCATCTCGGTATCAGATCGCACCGGTTTTTTGTCGCCAAAATCCTGTGACACACGTAGACAAAATTTGACAATTTGCTAATTGTCAAAAAAATTATAAAAAAAAAAAAAATAAAACAAACCCGACTTTGAATTTTTGCGTAATTTTTTCTGTTTCTGTTTTTGTTTTTTGTTTTTTTTTTTTTAATTTAAACTTGTTTGTTTATTATACTATAATGTTATTAATTTTACAAATCTTTTTATTTTTCTTGTGTCACCTACGGAAGTTAAAATTTTTTTAAATGAAAAAAAAAAAAACAACTTTTACAAAATTAACAAAATTCTAAATTATCCACTATCTTATAGTTTTGAAAAGAGAAATAAATTATTTATTATTGTGTGAATTTATTCTAAATTAATCATAGCATAAAAATCCGGGAAAATCAAACACAAAAAAAAATTGTAATTTAATTTTTTTTTTTTTTTTCAAAAATTCACATACGACATTTCTCATTTTTGAAACAAAATAACAAACTTTTTTTTTCAAAAATCAATATATGTACCTTTAATTTTTTTGTATTGTTTAACGCAAAAACTTATTGTTGGTGGGTTGGATTGTTTTAAAAATAATCGAGCGTGTGTTTTCTTTTTATTTTTTTTTTTCTGTAATTTCGAATTTAAAAATACGTCAAATTTTATTTACAATATGTGTGTTGTTGTTATGGCGCATAAATAAATGTAGGTAAAACTTAAGTGTATTTATGTCTCAGGAAATTTTTTTTTTGTTAGGTTATAATTAATTAAAATACTCTTTACTTGGTTTAGTCACTGATGGCCAAAATGTGTGTTGTTGTTGAAATTAGTCAGAGCTAAGAATTCTTGTGAAAAATTGGTTTGCGAAAAAAAAAAGTAAATACAAATGTGCAGCGGTGAATGCGCGTTGTGAATATTTAGGAAGTGAATTTTCGATTCCACTATTTAAAACGAAAAATAATAATAAAAAAATGAAAGTGATGTCAATTATTGTTTAGATATATTGTGTCCTTGGATATGGCAGTTTTTGTTCCTACAGTGATGTGGTGAGTAAAACAACCTTATTTTTATTTAATAGGTTTATTAAAAGGAAATGACTTAAGAAATGTCAGTTAATAACAATTTTGTTATTAAAAGTAGGTCTAGGCCTCTTCGCCAGTGGGCATTCTGTTTGGGCCCCAAGAGTGTATTTTTTTAAGTCGCGCGTAACGCATTAATGCACATGCACATTCACTTTTAATGCGAAAAACTTTTATAGCTGACCAAATCAATATACGCAAGATTTGCAAAGCAAAACACGCATGCAAAGCAAATGCATTGCATGCTTTGACGTTTCGGAACAAACATCTGCTTTATAATTGTGTATTGTTGCCGAATAAATAAATGACCCCGAATAAAAATTATTTTAATAAAAACATTGCTGAATTTTTGCACTGCAATACCAATTGTTTAAAATAAAATGAACAGAATGATGACGGAGACGGAACTGGAGGCGGAGCTGGAATAGCTGTCAAAATATTGAATACACGCAAATTCAATGTTGCGAACACAACGGAACGTAGCCGCATACGGAGCTGCAGACGGAAGAGTTCAACAAATTTTAACTTTTCACGTATGACACTTTTGACATTTCAATTTGTATGAACAAAAAAATGTCGAAAAAAATATGGTGGTTATTTGTATCAAGAAAAAATTTTTTATTAAAAGGAAAATTATTGGAAACAAAAAATGTGAATTCTGAGCTTGTACACAAGAATTTTGTTTTGTTTTTCTTCAAAATACTTTCAAAGCTGTACAGCTGCATTGTGGGCACATAAAAAAAATTACGTGCGACACTTTTTGACAGCTCTTCCAGTTCAGTCTGCGGCTCCAGTTCCAGCATTCTGTTCTGTTCAGCTAGTTAATGCAATTGATATGAACAAAATAATATTTTTTTTTAAATTAGATTTTGAGGAACACTTACCTCAAAATCTTGAGAACAAAATCTGATTTCGACTCTGGGCCAATTGTAGGTATTCTAAAATTAATTACGTATTCAAAAGGATTTCTAAAAACATTCAATTGACAGTTTTTTTTCCAATGCTAAAGCCCGTGTTCGAATTGGTTTAAAATTTCGATAAAATTTTGTCCGAGATTATAATTTGACGTTTCCACAAAAATTAACCTCCGGATAAAATTTAACGAGATTTTAACTTAATTCGCACATGGCCTAAGACGGTAAAGATAATAATAAAGATGACAATGAATTTTGTTAACACTAAAAAATGTAACTGTGTAGATTTAATTACAGCCTCAATAAAGATTTTTTGCACCCGTTTAAGATCAGGCAGCTTAATTTGTTTATAGATTAGAGGCTAAGCTTTAATTTGGTGTATGTTTTTAGCTTTAACCTTATGAAATTTTAAGCATTCGATCTAAAAAACTATTAATTTCGGTATATAATTAAAATTAGCTGGGTTGCCATGTACTTTTAAGAGTTGCCTCAACTGCCAAATGTCTGCTTCCATATAGAATGAAAATTAATTAACTTTAATATAATTGTCCCGGTTTTAGTTGAGTCCATAGAGAAGTAGTCATTGTTTTTATTGAAAATCCTATTGAAAACTTTTAAGTCTGTGATAAAATATTTTTGTTTAACCTTTTCAAGATGTTTTTTCAAAACCTACATTTATTTCAATATTTTTCTACAGATTCTCAACTATAATTTGGTGTATAATACATGGCTGAAATAAAAAAAATAAATTAGTTGTGAGCAATAACGTGTTTATTATACTTTTTTCCTTTAAATAGGGTTGTGATGTCATATTGATGCAACCATTTTAAGAGTGACAACCCTATTTATTTATTTTCAGTACGATGTTATATTTCTTTTGACACTACTTTCAACCTTTTACTCGATGAGATAAGTCATGGTCCAAAAACAGTGATACGGAAATAGGGTTGCGGGTGCGTGGTCTTGCATCCATTTAAAATTAGGCAACCCCATATTTTTTTTCTATCTCGTTAAGCCCATGGTTTGAGTTTAGTTTGAACCTTTTACTCGATGAGATAAGTTGGAGTCAAAAAAAATGCACCGGAAATGGCTCATTTTCGACGTCATGAACCCAAATTCATTATTATTCCATTATTCGTGCCATATGAAAAAATCACAAATTCTTATGATTTGTTAAAAAAAAAACTGTAATAAATTGTATCATTATCAAAATCAAAGGAAATCATTTGCTCTATTCATGCATTGTCAAAAAACACGAGTTTCTGACAATTTTCTATGGAATTTGGACGAATTTTCATTAAATTTTGTTGAAGTTTGCTTAATTTTAAGTAAAATTGTGAAAATAAAAATCGTGCCATATTGAACTTTATCGTGCCATCGTGCCACGAGGAAAATATCGTGTAAAAAACGCACGATCGTGCCACTTCGGCAACGCTGTACCTGCCCTCTTATTGTACAGAGTGACCCTCAGGTTGCATTGATGTTTGTTTAAAGGTCTTTTTTTTTTGAGATTTATTGTTGGGCCACATCATCCTAATACACAACAGTGTGTCCTACAATTATACATATAGATACAATAGAAATAAATTAACTTCAACATTCAATTTTGACTCTTTCCACATAATTATGCTTTTAAAATTAATAAATAGCAAATTATGAAGATTTCTTTCAATTTATCATACAAAATTTTCACTGATGATTTAGCAATTTTTCAAGTATTTCAAATTATATTTTAAGTTGTATCCCACGTTGGGTATGCGTATATGTCCAGCGAAAGAGGCATTTTATTGACTAAATTCATTCACCTAGGGAGATTAAACTACTAAGGGGCGTATCAACTCAGTTCAAAAGCTAATTAGATGAAAAGCTTAAAAAATGTTAATTTTTTATTTTGTTTGGAAGGGTCTGACTTAAATCCCGAAGGACCTATTGGGCAATAAAAAAAGACAAAAAAAAAAAACTAAACAGAACATAACAGAACACAATGGGCGTGGTGTGAAAATTAAAATAAATAAAGTACATAAATGACAACACTTAAAAATTGAAAGTTTAGGAAAATTATTTTGGGACTATGGGTATTTTGAGTCAAGGGATTATGATTTTGATGTTGCCATTTAATTAGTAAAATTTAAGTAGCTTGGCTATAGTTGACCTTTTTATGGGCGCAAACAGAATATATCCTTAGGGAATTTGAATACGATAATAATGTTTATATTGAGGTAGAAAATCTTATGCTTGGCAAAAGCCAAATGATTTCGTAATACTTTGCATGTAATGCAATGTTGGTATAGTTAGTAAGTTGATAAGGTTGTTTTATCTGCCGCCAAGACGAGCCAAACTACTGGTGACGCTAGATAGCTCAAATTTTAAAGATAGTCTAGCTCTAGCTTATGAACTTTGGATTTTATTAATTTATAAAAAACGTCGATTTGTTCACTGACCACTCACTCATCAAAACCTAAAAGGTATAAAAGCAGTTTAGGATTTGCACACAAACAACAAAAAAAAATTAAGAAATTTGAAGCTTTCACCCTCCAAAAGTGGGGGTTGTGGTGCATTATAAAACCTCTAAAACAACTTTATCAAAAATATAGATCCCACAAAAAACATTTCATGTAAAATAAGTCGCCAAGACTCACAAGCTCATTACAATATCGCTATAAAAAAGTTATAAGATCTCATGAAGAGACAAGCCCCTAACTCTTCCAGGCCTAAGTCTCCAAGCCCTAACTCTACAAAACCTACATCCTGGTCAAAAAGTATGGCTTGCCGTTTAGCAGCTGTTACACAAGTTCCCAGTTTTATGGTAAAATGAAGTCTGCCATGCACAAGTTCTATGAAACGGCCAAGCCATACTTTTTGACCGACCACGATGTAGAGTTAAGTCTGGTCTAGTAGAGTTAGGGGCTTCACTCTTCGTGAGATCTCATAACTTTTTCAGAACGAAAGCGTTATGAGCTTGTGAGTCTTGGCGACCTTTTTTTAGATGAAATGTTTTTGGCGGGATTTGATATCTTGAAAATAATAGAACATTTAAGTAAAAAAAAGAAAATGCGTGGCATTGCCGTCTGTATCAAAGGGTATGGTAGTGCCCTGCCAAGTTCTTGGCACTACACCTTTTTACAGGTTCGTTCTAATTTGGGAACCAATAATCTCAGAAACTTTAAACTCGCCATATTTGCTAAGCTGGGCAAGCCTCAGACGCCTCAACAAATTTCATCTTTTTAGCATTAGTAGTTCCTTAAATATTGGATGTCAAAAATAGCGAAAATCGTAACTTACTGGCTCATTAATTCACTGCATCACAAACTCAATGACTGACAGATCATCAAGCAGCACTTCTCGACACCGTAAAATCTTGTAATTTCGCACAACGGTAAGCCTTGTGGTGTACAAAGGAAATAATCGAAAATTTGGGGTTTCCATAAAGGGGGCGCGGTACCCGCCTACTTTCACAGAATTGCTATATGGAGCACTTCTGATTAATGTAAAAAAAAATATATTTGGTGGCACAATGGCTCATGGAGAACCAGGGCCTAGTGACTTACAACTCTCAACCATTCCTGTGTGCGTGTCTGCAGGAATAGAGGGGACCTACAGTTTATTGCCGAATCCGAACGGCTAACGAGCGGTACTTTTCTGTGACAGGAGATACTCTTGGAGGATTTGTCAATTCCTCGCAAGAGGCAGTAGCCGTTTTTTCTTTTTTTAAATAAATAGGTGGCGAGGCTGGGGATCGAACCTTAGACCTCCGGCATGACAGTCCATCGCACGAACCATCACGCCACGGCTACGGTTAGGTTTATGCCTATAAAATAATCAGAATTATTTTAGGCAATGGTCCAGGGAATAACTTTGCATAATCAGTTTTTCAAATTTCTGAAATTTTTCATCAACTTTTCAATTTAGAATTCCAGGAATCAAATTCAATTGCTCTCCCATTACGTTTTTAGGGTAGAAGGGGGTACTTCTCCTCAAAAGTGTTTCAACAAAATTGTAGCCTGACATTTTATCTTTGTTTTAAGATCTTAACCTTGAAAATCGGATAATTTTTTAACTTTGAAAATTTTCACAATTTTGCAACCAACGGAACTTTCTCCACTGGTAGACTACCGAGAGCAATGAACCATAAACAAACAATTTCTATGCAATTTTTCCGATTTCTCGACTAAATTAAGATTGCGGGGCTTGTGGTGCACGTAAGAAATGAAGTATCAAAATAATCGTGGTTTTCCTGAAATTCGGAATAAGAAAAAAAATAGACCATGCATGCATTGATATCTCAGCTAATCGATACTTTAGGAACTCAATTTTTTTTAAATTTAATTTTGGATATATTATTTCTAACATTTGTGAAAATTTCAGCGTACCTATTATATTGACCCACTAAAAAGATAAAAATAAAAAAAAAACAAAAAAGTCATCTGAAAATTATCTGGAAGCGCGTCCATTTGGACGCTCGTGTGATCATACTAATTTACGACAGTACAGGGGTGGACTGGGCCACCGGGCACGCTGGGTTTTTCCTGGTAGGTCCCTTTAGTCAATATAAATCTGTTGTGTCCCCGGACTCTGTCTGAGGGCCCGCTATGGATTTTTCGAGGCCCACAGAATTATGTTTCTGGCCCTTTTAGTCAATGTAGGCTCCCTATGGATCTTTTGAAGCATACCAGATTCTGTTTGTGGACCCCCTATGGATTTTCCGAGGCCCAAAGAATTATGTTTGTGGCCGCTTCCAGTCAATTTAGGCCCCTATGGATCTTTAGAAGTCCACCGAATTTTGTATGTGGACCCCCTATGGATCTTTCGAGGCCCACAGAATTATGTTTGTGCCCCTTTTAGTCAATGTAGATCTTTAAGAATTTTCGATGCGCAGAGAATTCTGTTTGTGTATCTTTTAGTCAATACCTATAATATATGTTTTATGTAGATCTCTTTTGGCCCTTTAAAGTAAATAAATATACTAGTAGCTCCTAAACTATATGCCAATTTATATGTCAAAAATTATCGCCACGAATCGCTTTAATCGCTACCTTTTCTTTTTTAATCAATTCAAATTCTTTATGAAGTGAATTCACAAATAATTATTACTTTTATTAATATTTCATAAATATTTCACAGACCTTTAAATTCTTAAATGACGTATTTTGTATGGATAATAAAAAAAAAAATTAAAAAAAATAGTAAAGAAAAACCTTCAACTAGTAGGTATGCAATTTGTAGGTACCAATTTTCCTTGTTTTTCGTTGAAATTACTATTTTCCTGCCTATCTTTAAAAAAATAAATAATAAAGTCAACTTAGTCATCCCAATCTATATACTTACCTACATATCAAACACTTTTATTTCAATGCATATCTTTCAATTCCTGCCCCATATTCGACATCATATATACGAATATTTAGAATAGTTTTTGTTTCATCTCAATACGACCACTTTTCACAAATATACAGCCCTTCTAAAAACACTAATAAAAATTTTAAAAAAATTCCATTAGTTTTTTTGTCTAGTGTAATTTTGTTTTTATTAAACTGAAAGTCACACCCTCTTAACGTCGTAAAATTAATGTCAAATAACTAAGCCCTGTAAAACTTTGTTTGCTATTTATATTTATGTTCAAAAACTCAAGTAAATTAATCTGCCAGTTGAAACTGCTTAAAACTAAAAAATAATTACGATTACCTACACACAATGAATTGAACACGGATATTAATAAATTTTTGTACATTTAAACATTAAAAAACATGAATAAATTAAATATCAAGAAACAATTTATGCATATAAATTTTTACTTTTAACCATTTTGAGAGTGATTACCCGCCTGGAAAAAGAATCTAGTTTTCAATGAGGCCCTGAAAAGTTTTTCATAGTTACTAACAAGGGTCTAGCAAGGGTTACAATAGGCATTTGCTAGGCTCTCTCTAGTTATGAACCTTTTTGCCTCGACAGTTAAATCCTGTCTAAGCCCTGACCAGTTCCAATTAATCCCAGAAAATAAATTAAATGATTGGTATGAGAATTGGTAACATGACGATCGACATAGCCTATATTTTAAAGTTATAAACTTTGTTGGTTTGTATGTAGGGGGTATAGTCTTGAACTACTGAACCGACTCTATACATATCTTTGGGGTGTTGTCTCCATGTTGTGTGTATATAATGAAATAAAAATAAAAATTAGATTATTAAAATATAATTTAATTTTATTATTATAAAGTAAACTTTGAAATTATCACAACATTAATTATTAATTATATAAATTATAAAAGCGACGCGTTTCTGATATGTTAATCCATCTTCGGGCTTCAATTTGTTGAACTATGGTGTTAATTAGCCAAGTATATTTGTCTATACATTCCAAAAACATGAAATTCTTAGACTTGATAGAGATAGAGTCCTTTTTATAATAATAAAATAACTATAAAATTATAATGAGAGCTTGTGGAGCGAAAGCTTGGAAAACGACGAAGGACAATAAGGTTAATTTACGAAAAAATGAATATTGTTATTAGAGTTTAAAACGATCCTTATTTTATTAATTTTCATAAAATGTTTTCACTAGTTAGTTACTAGCTAGAGCTTCATCAGCACTTAACTTAATAAATATTCTCAGCGAGGCACTAAAGGGGGTCTGTCATATTTTCCTCGTCTAGATTTTTCTTACCGAAAACTACCCAGGGCGTTGTCTAAACTAGCCAAAAACTTGCCATTTTTCCAGCCGGGTATGTATTTTGGGGCCCTTTT
Source organism: Epistrophella euchroma (assembly GCA_947049315.1). Lineage (NCBI taxonomy): Eukaryota > Metazoa > Arthropoda > Insecta > Diptera > Syrphidae > Epistrophella > Epistrophella euchroma. Next base: position 5,074,373 of record OX346249.1, on the reverse strand, counting down.
CCTAAAAGCCCCGGTAGGCCCTTTGACTCCCAGTCCGCCCCTGACCCCTCATGCCGTTTTACAATCTGCGCGGCATAAAGGCTGTTTCACAATGCTACGAGAAAACGAGACGTCAGCGTGACGAGATCTCTTCGCAATTGTTCTCTCTTAAAAACGGCTTTAAATACATAATTAAGTATTTATCGTTGTCACGTTGGGTTTTTTTTTTCAATTTTTCGAAATTTTGACGTGACGTGATGACGAGAAATGCTTAATTATGTAATATTTCACTATTTAAAATTCTTTTTTTAAAAGAGAACAACCAACCATGAAGAGATCTCGTCACGCTGACGTCTCGTTTTCTCGTCTCGCATTGTGACAACAGCCTTGAAACAGGCTTAAATTTGAATGCAAGTACGTACATAAGTAAGTAAAGTAGGTACACACAGTATTTTTTTGGTTTGGAGTTTTTTTTTTCAAAAATTTAGTACAAAATTAATTATTGCTGGATTTCAAAGAAAAAAAGGGAACATTTGAAAATAAAAGTAAAAAATTAATATGTAAATTCAAATCTAGGTTGACACAAAATTTTAAATAAAAAAGCTTTTATTCCATTTCAAGCTCTCAATCTATATTAGCTTTTTTCTTACCGTTTTTGAGTTAAATAAAATCTACCTTTACTTTAACTCTTCTCGCAAAGTCGAACTCTCATAAAATGTAGGTATGTAGGTTGTTTTTTTTTTTGTTTATAGGGTAAATCTGCGAACAATTGGTTCCATTTGCTTAAAATAATTCTAATAAAATTTTATTTCGTTTAAATACTTTTCCGTGCCTATAGTTATTTATTACGTCTAATATCTTAAAATAGCCTGCGTAAAATTTCTGAAAAAGGTCATATTATCTATAAATTGCATTGAATTTCCATTAGAATAAAACAATGAAATATTATATGTACACTTCATGAAATACAAATAAAGAGTTAAAAAGATTTTCCCACACACTTACAAATTAACAATTATAAACTTTGTTATCAATAATTATAATGTCCAAGACAACGTCATCGCAAACCTTGAAAGTGTGATTTAATGACACTTTAAATTTAGGGGAGACTTGGCTTTGAAAATGGACACATATAGCTACTCTTAAATTCCGTATAAATCATCTGATGAATATAGACGAAAATCCTCACTGAAGTTCGAACTTAATAGTCCTTAAAAAGCTATAAGAGAGTAAGTCCAGAGAAAGAGAGCAAAGTTTCCATATTGCACAGAATCTTTACCAATTTTTGGGTGTGTTTGCTGTCATATATGCTGCTTACGGTGACCATTCATTTTTTTTTTTAAACGAATAGTAAATATTATAAAATCCTCCAAGGAAAACCTTTCAAAGACAAAATCCACAAGAAAAAAGCTTTATAAACTATTTTGGGCGCTGGGAATTACCTTTATTTCGAAATATTTTATAAGAAATTCTTATCAAAAATATTTCTTTGACAATTTTGAAGGATTCGGAGATTTTGGGCCCTATCGGGAATCTCGAGTGAAATTTTATTTTCTTTGGAATAATATATTCTCTCGAAAATTTGTCTGTTTTCGTGAATCTCCCCCGGAATATATTTTCCTCGAAAAAAAATCCACTGAATAACAGCCAAATTCCCCTGAAAAATGTATTCACGATTCCAAGGGAAACTCGGGCATCATTCACGTTCCCTATTTTCAAAGGAGGCAAACATTCACAGGGAATTTTTTGTTCGCGATAACTCCTATTTTATAAAAAAGAATGGCGCAAAATTTTAAACAGCCTGATGTTCAGGTATTAATATGATACTACTTAACAATTTTCTAACTTTAAAGCTCTTTGTTAAAATGTTTTTAATTTTAAACATTTTTTAACTAGTATCATACTAAACCTTTTTTCTTAATAAATTCCGGCTTAGCACCCCTAAAACGATGGAGTACCTAAATTATCTAAAGAAGCGACTGGTACCCGACTGCCTGAAACACCCGCAAATTTTATTTGAATTAAGTAAAATAAAACTCTGCTATTTTATACTTTATATGCACGGGACCACTAATACATGCTCAAAATAAGGGACACACTGCGAAATTGGGAGTTAGTGTGATAATAAAAAGATAAAGTTGGCATTTGGCGATTTAAACTTTAGTAAAATGTTAAAAAGATAAGACGATGCTAACTCGTTTAAAATTTGTAATATCCCGTTTTGAGCCTAGCATCATACTATAAATACGTTATCATACTAAATCTTCTAAAATTTTGCAACAATGATTTTATATTTAAAAAGAAATATTTAATGCTACAAATTAGATTAGAGATGTTTGGCAAAAGACAAAAAGAAAATCCTCAAATCCTCAATCCCAAGAGGAATCCGATAATCTCCCAAATAAAAACACCAAAAGATGATTGTAGTGGTGGTAATAGTGAGTCAAGCAAATAAATGGTCGGATTTTATCTTGGAGATTTCGGTTGTACTCGGTTATAGTTATTAAACAAGGTTTCAAATTGTTGGAGTCCTTTGGATAATAAGTGGAATTTTGGGATATTATTTGTTCTCTAGGGATTATGCTTATGTATGACTGAAAAATTAAATATACACCAGATGGTCACACTCCTCCACTTACAACTCCCTTTTTATTGAGTATTCAAATTGGTGAACACATATTTATCCACAGAAAATATGTGTTATAAATAAATAAAAAATCAAACTAAAATTATTTAAAAAAATTCCAATAAAAACAGAAATAGTAAAAAGTTTAAACAACCCCTTCCTTTATTTCTAAAATGAGCGACGTAAACATCGAATAACAAGAGGTTAAGGAATCCACTTCCGTCATTGCCACCACCCGCGCCTTTGATGCCATTATTCTCGCCAAAGTTTACTCTGAGAGTCCTGCAATAATAATAAAAAAAAAACAAATATGGGATGTGCTTAGAGTATGTTATGAAATTCCATAAGCTTGTAGTCTTTTCTGCGCTATGAGTCGGTACGGTAGGTCTTCTATTTGTTCTAATTCTTCTGACCACGATAACAACGACGACCACGAAGGTACAGCTAAAAAAATACTGTTTTTTGTTTTTAAATGTGTGGTATATAAAAGGCAAAGCCGACTTTATTGTTTGTTGTCTTTATATAACAAATTTAAAAAAATAATGATGAGAAATCATGGTGTCCTTTAATAATAATCCTCTCATATTTTTTGTTGTGTAAATGATATGGCGCGACAATTGTATCTTTGAAAGTAATATTTTTTTGTTAAAGAAAACCAGGGCATATGTACTCTAATTAAGTTTTTATACAAAATAAAAAAAAAAGATACTTTTAGGCAATATTTTTTTTATATATAGGTTTTTATGTTCTAGAAGTAATAAGCTATTTGCTCTGATCTCATTCAAAAATTTCGTCGTCTATCTTCGTGCTGTGTTTGTTCCCAAATAGTGTGATTATGTGTGTGCGTGCGTAAAGCTAACTTAGCCTTAGAGTTGACAACAAAAAAAATCTTCACCGAGATGTCGCCGCCCTGACTAATTCCCATTCAACAAAAAATATAATATACTAAAACGAAAACTATGTTCATCCCAACACAAAAATTGGGTTCGACTATCCTTAATTCATTCTGTCACAGTGCGCAAAATTAAAAAAAAAATAAATTAACGTATAATTTTAGGAGCGGAAGTGTAGGTCACTGTAATAATATGATCAACTAAAATTGTGTGCGTATTTTCCGATGACGAATTTAAATACATTAACAAAAAATAATGCAATGTATTAATTCATTCATTCTTATCTCGACAATTTTTGTTCTGTGAAATGGTTTATTTTGTCAAAAGGAAAAAAAACACAAATCCCCACCCAAGTGAATACAAAAAAAAAAAAAAACAACAACTCATTTCATACGCAATATCATCCTGGAATCATACTTTTGTTTTCGTGGAATCATTCCAAGAAGACATCTCAGACAGAATTCATTCATATTGGGCACGAATCCGCCCTGTTAAAGTCGTCCTTAGAACAACTCATACTTGCTAATTAAAATGAATAACAAAGAAATTAAAAAAAACAAGTGTTTTTCCACCAACTAAAAAATGTTAAAATAGCTTTATTAGTGGGATTCTTTAAACCTTAAAGATCTTCTTCAGACAGGATTAATAAGAATAGAAAGGCTATTGAAATAATGACCGCATGAGATTTGTGTCGTTTGTTGTTGTTTTGGTTGTTTTTTGTTGGTCCTCAAACCTTACGGGGTAAGCTTTGTTTTCCTATTTGTTTTTTTGCGCATTTTTCTAAGAAAGAAAGTATTTTAAAAAGACGCGGTATTTTCTTCCATTTGGTTTTGTATGTTTTTTAATTGTGAACATTTTAAAGTAAAATTTTTTTCTCATAAATCTGATTTTTTGATTACCTATATTCAAAGAAACATTTTAATTTTAATTTTAATTTTAATTTTAATTTTAATTTTAATTTTAATTTTAATTTTAATTTTAATTTTAATTTTAATTTTAATTTTAATTTTAATTTTAATTTTAATTTTAATTTTAATTTTAATTTTAATTTTAATTTTAATTTTAATTTTAATTTTAATTTTAATTTTAATTTTAATTTTAATTTTAATTTTAATTTTAATTTTAATTTTAATTTTAATTTTAATTTTAATTTTAATTTTAATTTTAATTTTAATTTTAATTTTAATTTTAATTTTAATTTTAATTTTAATTTTAATTTTAATTTTAATTTTAATTTTAATTTTAATTTTAATTTTAATTTTAATTTTAATTTTAATTTTAATTTTAATTTTAATTTTAATTTTAATTTTAATTTTAATTTTAATTTTAATTTTAATTTTAATTTTAATTTTAATTTTAATTTTAATTTTAATTTTAATTTTAATTTTAATTTTAATTTTAATTTTAATTTTAATTTTAATTTTAATTTTAATTTTAATTTTAATTTTAATTTTAATTTTAATTTTAATTTTAATTTTAATTTTAATTTTAATTTTAATTTTAATTTTAATTTTAATTTTAATTTTAATTTTAATTTTAATTTTAATTTTAATTTTAATTTTAATTTTAATTTTAATTTTTATTTTTATTTTTATTTTTATTTTTATTTTTATTTTTATTTTAATTTTAATTTTAATAATATTATTTTTAAGCCGCCTGGCATTATAACTTAATTTTTAAGGTCTTGAATGCTTTAACTTCGCCAAGCAGTTGGATACAATATCTGTGTATGTAAATAACCGTTGGCAGAAAAATTGTATAGGCTGGAGTTTTTTTGTATAGGCTGGCATTTTGTTACGCACTGCGTGTACATTGATGTATATATACTTTATCTATGTATTTTTATCTATTGGTTCGATGAGACAGATATTTTATCAGATATCAAATCAAAACCTTGTTCCCAGCCGTGATCTATTCGTCATACAAAAAACTTTTGTACACCAAAGTTGCAGGAAATTAAGTCCTCTACAACTTTGCCGTTTAAATGTGTCTTATTTTATATAAAAATGGTCCAAAATTTGAAAAAAAAACTGGGCCATTTTCCAAATTTTTCACACTTTTAGCTTATTATTAGCAATAAATAATTATTGTACAACAAAATTGTCTAGATAAAAAAGATAGAGAATTTAATTCTCTATAAATTTGATAATAACCATTTTAAGTTTGAAAGTATTTTTTTCAAAAAAAAATTTAACATAAATAACTAGGTTAAAACAAATGATAAAAGAATAAATTTTCTGGCTTTCAGAAAACTAATAATTTTTGTATTTTGTTAGTGTTGCCGTTGTTTTTAAATCTATTTTTTTTAATTTCCAGTCAGTTTTAAGAAAATTGCCCCTCACGCCCAAACGGAGGGAAATAGACCCCCCTCCCACAGAAAAAACTGATTGTATTAAACCTCTCTACAAAAAACAGTTATTATTTTGCGTCGCCTGAGTGATCGTACGCTCCCCGGTTACGGGTTGTAATACAACAAAAAAAGGAGCTTTCACGCAATTAAAACCAATTTTCATTAAATTTCGTTTAAATTCGTTTTATTTTAATAAAAACAATGGAAATAAAAAACGTGCCATTGTTTGATTTGACATTTCAAACGATTCTCAGTGTTGATAGTAACTACGAATTTCGATGAGATTCAAAGGCGTACGCAGGATTTCGAATTAAGGGGGGGGGGGGGGGGGGGTGAGGGAGGTCAAACTCACATTTCATTTTATTTTTTTTAAACAAGATATCGGTCGGTACAAATTTTAATAATTAGTGAAAAAAAATTGTAGTATAGTCCGTGGCGTTATGGTTATGGCGTTGTACAGGTCTGGGTTCAATACCAGCCTTAAGTTTATTTCAGGACTACAGCCTCTTGCGAGGAATTAACGAATCCTCCTAGAGTATCTCTTGTCATAGAAAAATGCAGCTCACCTTAGCCGTTTGGATTCAGTAATATAATGGCTCTCTGCTATCCAGCTTTGAAAGTAAATAAGGGCTTTTTTTTATTTAGATTTAAAAGATTTAATTACAACAATCCGAGCAACCAACCCTTTTAAGCGACGAACAAAAAAATAACATCATTTCTAATAACAAATGCATAATATAATTTTTAAAATTTTGAAACACTGTTTTACAAAATTCTGCAAACAATACCAAAAAAATTTAAAATTTTTTCAAAATTTTTCAAAACTTTTTTTTTAATTTTTTGCAGAATTTTGTTAAAAAAGATTTCGAAAAGCAGAATATTGAAAGCAAAATTTTGAAAAGCAGAATTTCGTAAGCAGAATTTTGAACCAGGCAACCCTCGTAACGTAGATATAGGTAATATTAAGTGTAAATTTTAACATGTACATGCATATTTAGTCCAGTCGGAATGTCATGCAAAAAATTAGAAAGGGGTTTTTTAAATTTTAATCGTTAGGGGGGCTTATTAGAAATCTACATTTTAGTTTTCGACCGCCTAGCTCCATTGCGTTGGTCACCATCTTGAATTTAAGGAACATTAGTTTTCGTTGAATAACTCGTTTATTTACAACTTTTGACTAAAAATGCACTTAACAAAAGTTGTTCAGAATTATCTACAACTTTGGTATTAACAGTTTTTTTTCGTAGGTTTGATATTTTTGTAATAAATCCGGAAAATACAATTACGATCGTTTTTTCGTGTCTATTTGGAACATAGTTTTTTTTAAATCGTTAGGGAGGGGCATAAAGGGTATATTTTGAAATTTTCAATCACGTTCCCCTTTAACTTTGGCCGCCATCTTGAATTCAAACCATCGTTTTTTCATGTCTATTTTGAAGTTAAGTGCGTTAGTTAACATTTTTTTAAAATAAAAACAAAAAGACAGGGTTTTTTTTAATAGTTGGGGAGGGGCATAAAGGGTATATATAGAAATTGTCGACCACCTTCCTCTTTAACTCTGGCTGCCATCTTGAACACAAATTAATAGGTTTGAACTCAAGATGGCGGCTAATGTTGAAAGAGCTAAATTTGCGTATTGACAAGTTTCTCCCTTGTCAACTCAAAATTCCAAATGAAATCGCTCAAAATGAAACTCCAATTTTTATAACACTAAATATATTGGTGAAAGCTGCTTCCAAGCAACGTTGTCGAAAACGCCGCGTACCTACTTACGAGTAACTTTTGCGATTCTATATGTGATGCAGGTATCAGAAGAGTTCAAATCTTCGTAGGAATTGCAAGATACGTCATATCTATATATGGTCTTATTAATTAGATTTTTGGCTGTTTAAACTATGTCTAAGTATTTTAAATCAGTCGGAAATATGTTTTTTTAATAAAAAAAAAATATTGCATTTCTCAAGGTTTAGACAATAGATTACGTTGTCTAAAGCAAGATAAAAAGACAGATCACTTTAGCAACAATTAGAGAGGTTTTTTAAAAACTTGGACGGCTGTCTAAAGTTAGACAATGTTTATTAATACGACCAAATGTATTGCAAGGATTGAAGTTTTATTTTAATTTTATTCCAATATAAAATGTTCTTATATTACCCCATCCTCCGTATGGTTAAGTATCGAAAACTCATCATAACACGTTAACCAAATATGTCGTCATATGTAATAAAATATATACATAAGTTTTTTTTTTTTTTTTCAAATTTACAATCCCTCACAGAGAAGGATATAATATGTCTACATATGTATGTGTAAATATATTAAAATATGTCTACATAATATTTAATGTGTATTTAAAGTGTCATCCTTTTTGTAAGAAAATCGATGAAAAAGCATCAGCGCGTACAAAAAAAAGACGATTATTCCATGTCACCAGAGCAAAGTATCGTCCCCTTTCACCAACCACCAATATAGCATCATCATCAGCATCATTATCATTTTCATCATCATCATCATCAATGAGGCCATTGATTTCATGTTTTCTGCATATATTTATTTTATTATATTGAAGAACAACACGATGGGAGAACTTACTTTTGTACTTCCATTCAATATATTTCATGAAGAAAACCTATTTTCGAAACCGAATTTTGTACATGAGTTTTTTTTTTTTTTTTGATAAAACAAAAGTAATGCAATGGAATGTAAAATGCACTACCCAGTCGCATTTGCATGTATAGGGACTTATTTACTCTTATATTTCAAGTGGCATAGAATGTTTTAAGATTTAACTAAATAAAAATATGTGAGGATGGTAGTGAAAAATCATGTTTCTTAGTTTTGCATTTTAGGAAAATAAGGAATTTTAGATGCACCATTTTAGATTCTTAAATATTTTATACCTACGCTACTTTTGCCCTCGCATTCTGGTGCACATATGAATTTTCATTACTTTAGATGGCGCTACGGCCTCAACCAACAAGCCCCTCCAGCCAGCTCGGTCCCTAGCTAGCTGCCTCCAGTTACGGACTCCAAGTTGTGTGTGCCACCTAAGGTGGGGTCTTCCTCTGCTGCGCAGACCGTCAGGGGTAGATTCGAAAACTCGTCGGACTGGTGCGTCGGTGTTCATACGCCCCACGTGTCCCAGCCATCTTAGCCGCCGTATTTTCAGCTTCTTGACCAGGACCCATGTTCTGTAACTCTCACATCGAAAAATCAGTCGAGAAACGCTGAAAAATGGAACAAAACTCATGTATTTTGTTTCAGTTTCCATCGTTTCTCAACCGATTTTATGCATGCGAGAAGTTACAGAACATGGATCCAGGTCGACGTCGCTGTAAAGCCCGTAAAGCTCGTTGTTAAATATTCTCCTCCATACTCCATCGATACATACTGGAAAATCACCCGAAGAATCTTCCTTTCGTAGCACCCAAGCAGATTCTAATCCGTTTTTGACAGGGTCCATGCCTCTGCCCCATACATCAGGACCGGGATGATAAGGGTCTTATATAAGGTCTCCTTGGTTCACTGAGAGAGGGCTTTTTTTTACTCAAATGCCTTCTTAGCCCGAAGAAACAGCGATTGGCAAGAGTATTTTTTTTAAGAGAATTTTCCGTTTGATCTCTGCGCTGATGTCATTTTGCGATGTTATAGTGGAGCCCAGGCAGACAAAGTCCTTGACGACTTCGAAGTTGTACCTATCCATCGTGACGTTCTACCCGAGTCGACGATGTTGAGATTTCTTTCTCGATGATAGCATATACTTCGTCTTGTCCTCATTAACAGCCAAACCCATTTTCGCCGCCTCCGATTCAATACTTGCAAACGCCCCGGTAACAGCTCGCTTCGTGCTCCCAATGATGTCAATATCATCTGCATAAGCAAGTAGTTGAACAGACTTTTGAAAAATTGTACCTCTTCTTGTGGATAGGGCACCATACCGAGGTTTCATTCATCGGGCATACTTTCTTCTAAAAAAATTTTGGAGATAAGCTGTTCTTTACCAAGTCATCTCCTCTGCTTTGAATAGCTCGGCTGACAGGCCATCCGCACCCAGCAGCCTTGTACGTTTTAGGCTTGGCTATCGCTAACCGCACTTCATTTAGGTCGGGTGGACGGAAATTTTGACGATCATCGTCCAGGTTGAATGGAGTGTTCTGCCTCACAGCGGAATTTTGGCCATCTTCGCCTACCCTAATGAATTTTCATGAATTTTCATTAGGGTGGGTAAAAATACATAACATTTTTATTTTTTTTAATTCTAAAAGTGAAAACTTCGTTGCTTGTTACTTCAAAAAAAAAATCCTCAAAAACTCGTCTGCAAGTTTTTTCATATTTTTCTCATATAAAGTGCGACAGAAAAACTTTTAAAACCACTGAAGCTTGGAGAATTTATTCAAGATCTGATTTCGCAATCTGCTGATGCTTGTGAGTACTTTAAACAATATTGAATTTAAAAATTTTGAAAATTATTTTGTTTAAAAAAAATATATAAAATAAATATTTTTTAGTACTTTTGACTTTGCGTTGAAAATATCATTACATTATTGATCCATTAATTAACATGATCTCTTTAATAATTAATCAACATGATCTCTTTAATAACAAGGTCAATAATTCTTTATATTTTTCTCGTTTGACGTTTTAAACATAGAGCTTTATTGATCTGTTGAGAATGTTAAAAGTCCAAAATGGTTTCATATTTATTGCAATAAAGTAGTTCAATTTTAAAGTAGGCTTTGAACTTTATTTCATGACTCCCAAAAATCACTACTTTAAAATGGTACAAAAAATTAACTATCATCATCAAACAAATAATCATCGCAAGATATAGTTTGAATCATGTATGTCTCACTTTGTTTCTGAAAATAAACAATTTCCCTTTCTTTCTCCCTCTTTATCAAAGTTGTTAAAAAAAATACTATTCAATTATTTATCATTTGAAAAAACACATTAATCCTTTCAGCATCCCTCATTTGTAATTTGTACCTCGGTGAAAGTTTTAAGAGAGGAGGAGGAGGCGCAAAAAAAAGAACACCATAAATGCCGCCGCCTTTTTTGTGGCATGAGATGTTCTAAAAAATATTTCTATAGTGACAAAATCAACAATACCTAGAGGTAGTGTTGAAAACAAACAAAATATGAAAAAGTGCAATACTACAGAAAACTCTACCCACCTCACTTTTTGTCCTCTTTGGCATCCAAGTTGTCAAGAGTTTTCCTTACAATAATTGTATAACAAAAATAAGCTTGCACAATGCACATGGTAGGGCAACTCTGCCACTTTTCAACACTCCCACTCTGATGCAGCTGAAGCCTGCAACTGACCCGACTCTCGACTGTAGGTACATATATTACAAAGAGTTTTTAGTATGTCTATTTTTTTGTATGTTCATTCAGGGTATTTTGCCTCTTTCACCCATCAAAACAAGTTCGTATTGTTTTTTTTTGTCCATTTTCTACTATTGTTTGTCTACTGGTGGGAACATTTAAAATTTTAATTGGTTTATCTTATAACCTACCTAATTTGAAGAATAGAATTTGGCGAAAAGGATTAGGCGGAAAAAGTGTAGAGACTACCCTTTAGCAAATGGGAGAGTAAATTTTACCTACTCTGTCAAAAAAAAACTGACAGCTCGTGAATACCAGGGGTATACTTATAACACAAAGCTTTAAGTCAAAATCCACTTGCAAACTCTCCAGAGCTTAGCTCTTGAAATCAGGAAAAAAGCCTTTTTAAGCTTATATCTATGATTAAGAATTAATACTTATCTTATTATAATACATACTCATATTCATGTAATAGTAATTTCATTATAAGATGTTACACTGGCGTAGCGTGGGTTTTTGCCGCCCGGGGCAAAGCCAATTTTGCCGCCCTAGCAATATTTTTCTGGGCCTTTAATTTTGTTTGCTGTTTTTAAAAAATCAAAGTGAAACAGCTTGTTATAATTTAATTTTTTATTCACAGATTTATTATATTTATTTATATTATATTATATAGATGGAAGTGTCTAATCGGGTGATGATTGCTGAAAAACAAAATCAACCCACACTGCATTATTATTTGTATTCTTATACTGCGTTTTCGTTAGAGCAATTCGAAATCATCTCATTTCCCATACAAATTCAATTTCAACCAAATTTGCACAAAATTCTGTGGGAAATTACGTAAAACTTTTATGAACACACCCCAATTGAATCCATTCAAAGTGGAACCCAATCAAAATGACAGAATTCAATGTAAAAAACAACAAAAACAAGCGATTGACAATCTGGACCGTCAAACAAAATTAGGAAATTTGAAATGTGAACACTTTTTTTGTATCAAAATTAAAGTGTTCAAAACTGGTTTTATCTTTTAAAAACGGTTAACATGTTTTTTCGCAGCTCAACGAAATTACCTATTACTTAGCAAAACTGTATTATTTATACTTTTACATTTTTCTATTGTTTCTATTTTTGATTAGATTTAACATGCATATACATATGTCCAATTTGTTTTTACTTTCTCGAAAGAACTGTCAGTCTAAATTTTCAATAACTAACCAGTTATAAGAACTTCGTAAAATGTGCCGCCTTGAAAAATTCTCAACATGGGCTCTAGCTCCTTCACTATAGTAACAATGACGAAGGGTCATGGCCTTTGGGATAAATCCCTCTACACAAAGATTAATTGTGAAAACTAAACTTTCTCAAGTGAAGAATAAATGAACCTGCAAATTTGAGAATTTTGAATAAAATAATAAAGCAGTGTTACCGCTCGAAAACTTTTAAATAATTTATCTGGACTGATAAACTTTATCCACAGTAAAATGTATCGGAATGAAAAGGATATATAAAAACATAACATACAAAAACCATTTACATTAACGTGTTTAGAAAAATTGCAACAAAGTGCCGCCCGGATATTTTGAAAAATTGCCGCCCCCAAGCAAAGTTCCGCCCGGGGCCTGTGCCCCTTTTTCCGAATTCTGACTGGATCAAAATTCTGCTTTTCAAAATTCTACTTTCAAAATTCTGTTTTTAAAAATACTGTTTCACAAAATTCTGAAAATAAAAAAAAAATTTTAAAAAGCTCGCGCATTTTAAATTATTTAATTTTTTTTTTATTATTTGCAGCAATTTGTAAAATAGTTTTTTTTTTTTTTTTTTAATTTAATTTGCGTCTTACAAGTTAAAAAATTAACATTATGAGGTATACATAATTTGTAAATCGAAATATATTTGTGCAAAATTTTAAACAGACTGATATTAAGGCATTAACATGATACTACTTAACAATTTTCTAACTTTAAGGCTCTTTACTGAAATGTTTTTGGTTTATTTTTTCTTTAATAAGTATAAGTATCATATTAAACTAATTTCCTTAATAAAATCCAGCTGGATACGCCTAAATCAGTGACAGATCACATCATTTTCACATTTGTAATCGTCAAAGTGAAATTTGGCGTTAAAGTATGATACTAAAAAGATAAAACAGCCATTTGGATATTTTTACTTTAGTGAAATGTTAAAAAATAATACGATTTTAACTTGTTTAAAATTTGGAAAATACTCTTTTTAATCTAGCATCATACTAAAAATGCTTTAACATCATACTAAATCGTCTAAAATTTGTGCAATTATTTTTAATTTTTTTATAATTTTAAATTTAATCTGTCAGAAAGCTCAAAATCAATAATAGAATCATTTGCTGCAACTTGAAAGAATTGAAGAAGCATATTATCGTCGCTTAAAAATTTTGGTTTTTCGGAGTCATGTGTAATGAGGCTTTTAAAATTTCTATAAGAAAAGATCTTATTTGCGGTCAAAGCTGAAGCATGTTACCATACCATAAAATGTAGAAAACTAGGTCGAAAGTTATAGCTTCAAAAGCCAACCATATTGCTCTATTTTGAATTATTTTTGAAATTCAAAATCGAGTTATATTGTTAGTTAAAACTTTGGTCCTAGTTATCGGATCTTTAAGGTTGGTGTCTTTAAATTAAGCCAGATTATCAGGCTACATTTTTGTTTACAAATTTTTGAGGAGGGGTAACAAAATTCGTACAAAAGGGGTGATTGAATCCACCTTTTAATGTGATTTTCGGTTTTTAAAATGAAAAAGTCGATGAAAAATTTTACAATTTTGAAAAATAATCTTTAACAAAGATATTTCACCAACCCTTCTCTACAAAGTTGTCATAGGTTTTAGTGGATAAAATGTCTTAAAGCTAAACATTTCATTTAACCACATTAGTAGATACATGTGAACTTTGACAAGCTATAACTTAAAGATGAAAAAAGTCCCAGAGATCATTAATACCTCGTTTTGTAGGTATTTTGATTCTCTAAAAGTTTTTATTTTGCCATTTTGTTACAAAATAATATCCAGGTGAGTTGTTAAATGAAAGTAAAATGACTAGCTGTTTCAATATGGCGGCTTTTTCATAACCCTTACCACCCCGGAACTTTGTTTTTTGTAATGTGGAGATGTACCCAAACACATACGATAAAAAAATATTTACCCGTCAAAACATGCAACTTCAATACATTTTTTTGACTAAATTCCGTACACGATAAAGTTTGTGCACTTTTTTTCTCAAAACCTGTTGATTTTACGAAAAAAAGTCTTGTCATAACATTTTTATTGTAAAATTAATTAAGCTTCAACTTTTGTCCTCGCATTTTTTTGAAAACACTTAAAGTTTTTGAGGAGTTTGCATATGAAACAGAAATTCAACCCCTTTCACCCCTCGGAAAAAATTTTAGCCACGGTCCAAAATTAAGGGTATTTGGAAAATGCTTAAGTTACAAAAATAAACATATATATAAATTTAAACTTGGTGGCACAACGGCTCATGAAGAACCGGGCTAAAGTGAGCGGCACTTTTCTATAACATGAGATGCTCTTGGAAGGATGTTTTACTTTCTCGCAAGACGTAGAAAAAACATTTTTTTGTTTTAAGTCGGCAGAATAAAAATTATTTAAATCGGTTAGTCAAAACTGCTCGGTCAGAACAATTCTTTAAAATAACAAAAACGCGAACAAATTTTCGTTTTGTGATTCTTAAACCAAGAAGCTGAAGCTCAGTTGGATATCTATAAATCGAATGAGCTGTTTCAAGAAGGAAACTCTCCTTAAAATTTAGGAATAATAATGATCAATCTCAAAAACGTAGTTCGTAGAGAGTTCTATAAGTGGTTCAACGGTTAGTGAGAGAGTCTCCTTGACTCATCTAATGGTACCTATGTGTATAACAATGGACGAACTCATGGTTTAAGTGTGTCAAGCATTCAGGCTTAGCGGTGCTCTTTTATTGCATACCATTCCAAAATAGCAATAAACCATTGAAAGATAAAGGATCTCCAAAAATCTCTTTAGTACTTCCCATTCCCAGAACGCCATTTAATTAGTCAATCACAGTTGAGAGCATGACACCATAACAAAGTGACAGAGAGCACTTAAAATCGCTTTTCCAACAATGTGATTGGCTCCTATCAGGTATCAATTTTTTTTACAATCTCTTATCGGTTATATAGAACTCAGCCTCACGTCATATTTTGTCACAAAAAAAAAAAAACAATAAATAATAAAACCGCTCCAAGTCACGTTGTAACCCCTCAAAAAAAAAAATAAAATCCTACATTCATTGCTAAATATCGAAAACAGTCGGCATATAGGACCATGATGAACTAACCACACACTTCGAAGAGAAAAACCCACACCAACAACACCCCCACCCCCAACCAAAGGGGCTAAGTATCGTTGTTAGTGTTTAGTGATGTGTTCTATACTCAGAGCTAAAAGGTGGAATAGGGTTTTCATTGAAATTGTAGGCGTTTTATTGTGATGTGATGATGAATGTGATGAATCTTTATTTATTTAATTAAATTATGCAGGATATACCGCAATACGAATACGAATCGACTGACTGACCACAAACTACATACATAATGTGTGCTTTCCCAGAGCAACAATTGCGTCAGAAACTAAAATGAATCAACGAATACCATACATATGCCTTGCTTATAGATACACCCATAGATATATTTGAACTGAATGGCCGCGTTTAATAGGAAATCTGAAATTTCAGTCAAAAGCCATCGTGTCAAATTCCTGTATTTACTTATAGAATATGCATTGAAGCGAAATAAAAGAGAACTTTATATGTATATTCGTAAATTGATAATTTAGCAGGAGCTTTGTAAATGAAATGTAATGGAACACTAAATTTCACTTAAATTGTTGTTATTATGCAGTAAATTTGTTTTTAATTCAATGAAAAATTGTTCTACAACAATCCGGTGGAGAATTATGGGAACACTTTTGTAAGACAAATCATTCCTTTTATTCAAAGCGTCATTAAACAATTAACAAAAAGTTCTTTAATTCCAATACGTAAGCAAGTATTACAATTTTTATTATAAAAAACTTATACGTAAGCACAAATTAACCACTAACCACACCGAAAATCATAAAGTTCAACTTTAAAGTGTAGCACTTCTGCTCTTTTTACACTTCCCCCCTCATAAACAACTGTCATCTGAATTTTCAGATGAAATTTTCTTGTCTGAAATTTCAGAATAAACGTAACTAAACGTAACTAAAAGTCACTAAAAGTCATCTAACTTTTTATGGCAGCTGGCCAATCGGAAGCTCCAAAAATTCAGATATCTGAAATTTTAGATGTAGGTTGAACGCGGCCATTGTAACGATGTACTTAACTACTTAATTTAACTTTACTTCCGGAATTAACGAAAATACAAGTGTAAACCTACCCTTACTAATTAACGACGATTTTATGACCAATTTAGCTTTGCCCTGGTGCTAAGAAAAAGTATGTGTCATCACTGAATTTTTTGATATGTGTATCGAAGTGCCTAAGACCGCGTAAAAATAGTTGCTTCTCAATCTCATGGAGTTAAAGCTTAATATCCCAAGATGTATTTGCAATAGCTTAATGTTTTAAGTACAAGAAAAATACTTTTTATCTGATTTTTCTACATCATTTATTTCGTTCTTTATAAATAATTATTTGCAAAAAAAGCTAAAACCTTTATTTTGCAAGTGCTTATTTGATAGTTTACGCTGAGACTGAGAAAAAAGTAAAACATAAGCGTTTAAGTTGATCGTTTTATTTTCAAGGGATGATCCTGATCTAGATCCGTAGTTAATAAGCTGCTCCCCACTTGTAAACCGTTGCTGCACATCTTGCGTTGTTTGTTCGCACTCGGTTCAGGCTAGCCTAAATTTTCCATCGCGGCCAGCAGGCATGGTTGTCGGGTCTTCGATTCGGAAGAAATCGTTATTTGAACTGGAATCCCATTCATATTTCCAGTACTCCATTGCCTCCCCAAGTTGTTGACGCTAACTTCTGGATGATGTTATTACGAGTTTTTAGTTTTGCTGCAGAATTTGTAATTATAAATATTATTAAATTAAATGATAAGGTTTGGTCCAGGGTGACTTCCTGGACCCTCGGAGTCCGGTTGTGAGTTAGATATACATTGTGGGATTTAACTTTAAGTTTTGTTTTCGCGAGTTTGTTGTCAAGGTGAAAACAAGTATCCTCCGTTTTACTGGGACATACTCGTAACATTCATTTCTTGAAGTATAAGCTCAGTTTTGAAAGGTCTGCGGTAAGGATATTTTCCGTTTGCTCTATGTTTTGGTGTTGGGTAGCTATAGCGAGGTCTCAGCATATGCAAACTTCTTTGAGGTCGTCTCTGGAAGATCATAGCTGTAGAGGTTAAATAGTAGCGGTGCTAACACCGATCCTTGGGGTAGGCCGTTGTTGAGTTTTCTTGGCCGGCTCCTTGCGTCATCGATAAAGACTTGAAATGATCTATCAATGAGCATGTTGTTTAAAATTTTTGATATTTTGATACAGGGTACGATCTGTAGAAGTTTGTAGATGAGACCATACCTCCAGACTGTGTCGTACGCAGCTGTGAAATCGATAAATACCACAGATGTTTTAAGCTTGGCTTAGTATCCTGATTCTGAGTGGGGTTAAAGCCAGCACTTGGTCGCAGCAGCTGCGCCCAGATCTAAAGCCCGCCTGTTCTACGGGTACTACTGCGTTAATGGTAGGTTCTATTCTGTTGTAAATAAGTCGTTCGCAAAGCTTGTATACAACACTGAGCAGGGCAATCGGCCGGTAGCTTTCTGATTTATCTTTGGGTTTCCCAGCCTTAAGCAAGGCAATGACTTTTGACTTTTTAAGTTCGTTAGGGAAAATTCCCTCAAACATTTAAAACCAGATGTCTAAATATCTTCTAGTTTTTGTGAAAATTGAAAATAACAAATGTAAGTTTTCCTTAAATTTATCTTATCCTCAAAAACGGCCGGTGGCGCCCGGCAGCCTAACCCATCTTCATTTCCTCCTACAAAAGTACCAGGAATTTTCTTTGAATCAAAATCGTTAGAGCCGGTTTCGTGAAAAATGTTAATAAATAGGGCTTTATAGTTTAGATGCCGTTATTTAAATAAGCTTTCAAAAAAACATCCATCACTAAGGCTACTTCAAGACAGGCGGAAAGAACTCATGACTCACATTTTTGTCTCAACTAGAACTAGATAATTTTGCAATTTCAGGTTCGATTGAAATCTATTTAAAATGTTGTGCGTATATGTATGTCCTCCTAAATTTGCGTAGGTTAGTAGATATTTTCTCTAACTCAATTCATGGAAAATTGTCTGGTCCATGTCGAATGACAGATATACATAATTGCACTCAGTTTTTTGTCTTCTCATAGTTATGTCATATTCGATTATAACCTATTTAGAATGTTGGAATAAATGTCCTCCTAAATATGCGTAACCCTGACTCAATCCAGAGGCATCTTCTCGTCCTTACTCCTTGACTTAATTTTATCTAAAAATTAAGTTAATATTGTTTTATTCCATTTTCTTCTCCTAAATAAAACGTGATTGAATTTCAAATGAGTGCGCATAAAATTGAAGAAATTATTAATAATAACAAGTATATTTTTAACAGACTCTGAACTTTGCATAATATAGAAAAAATAAAATAAAATACCTTAGGCATCCCTCCCAGAAGGATCCTTTTTCCATACGTATACGTATACACTACATACCTACCTATTCTCGTCTCTTGTTCAAATCGAGACAGAAATTTAATTATGTCATCAATATGAAGCACAACAAAAAAAGGATGGTTTACATTTCTTCTCCTACAGAACTAGATATACGATAAAACACTATAGGAGTCTAATATAAACTATGAGTGCATACTTGTTTGTCATCGTCCTTTCAACGTTAATTGAAATTCTTCTAGACAGTTATTAAATAGTCGTATACCCATTGACAGGATTTACATTTACATAGTACCTAGGTACTTTTTTTTGTGAGTTGACGAGAGTTTTTGCTCTTCTGATTTTTTTTTTTAGAGAAAATACTTTGGGGGTTTATTTATTTTAAATAGGTTTTTGTTTTTCAGCTGATGTCATATATGTGTCCTTAAAACGCTTCATAAACGTCACGTAAAAATTTAATTTTTTTTCGTCCTTTCATTTTCGGTTTCTGCTTAAAACATTGTTGTTACCCTGGGCCTCCACAAGAAATACTTCATTTCATAAAATCGAACTAGCAGTGGATCTGGATATTTCAAATGGAGACCACGAATAATAAATATAAAGCGCTTAATACACGATACAATTATCGTACTGATTATCGTAATCGATATGTTCCAATGTTGGAACCCGCACTTTGGCTTTTTTATGGGCTTTTTTATGGGCTTTTCAATAATTCTCTCAGCGCTTTTAAAATGGGATACCACACACATTGAAACAGTCTGCTTATTTGTCCTTAAAAAGCCCATAAAAAAAGCAAAAGCTCTGGGAGCAGGTCGCAATATTGGAACCCGCCATCTAAAAATGTGCAGTAAAAAATTTGTATGAGATGCGCCTTCTTGGTAACTTTATATTCTTTGGTCGAACTTAACTTATGCGTGAAACAGATTAAACCAGCAACAGCACCAGCACCGTCAACAGCAAACAGCACGCTGGCCAGCAAAAATTTCTCAAACACATTGCCACCAGCAGCAGCACCCACATTTGTATCTGTTTGACGTTTCAAATCAAAGCATCTTCATTGTGATACCCATACCACACCAACAACAGCAAATTTAGGACTTAGGCCTAACGGCGCCGTTGACGATGCTGTTGCTGTTTCAATCTGTTTCTCGCTTTAGATCTTAAGTTGGTTGGTTGTCTCCGACGTAAAGCGAGAAACAGATTGAAACAGCAACATCACCGTCAACAGCAACAGCGGCCGTCATTAATTTAGAACCAATGTATTTCAATTGTGCAACACAGATAAGAACAGCAACGTCAACGGCGTCGTTAGGTCTAAGTCCTAAATTTGCTGTTGCTGGTGTGGTACACGAAGAAGATGTGTTTGATTTGAAACGTCAAACAGATACAAATATAGGTGCTGTTGCTGGTGGCAATGTGTTTGAGAAATTTTTGCTGGCCAGCAGCGTGCTGTTGACGGTGCTGGTGCTGTTGCTGGTTTAATCTGTTTCACGCATAACTTTGATTTTAGACTTCAATTTCATAGAAACACTAGAACCTGAAATATATGATTAATCATCGCGGACTTTAACTGTTTTATGAATTACCTTCTGAAATAAAAAATGAAAATGTTTCAGCAACATTCAAAAAGCTTCTCATATCTCATATAAGAGAAACAATTGTATAAAAATTGTAGTTTTCTAACTGTATACCTACATATTTATAAGAATACATTTTTGTCACTTAATTTATTTATTGAATTGGAATAGTAAATTTTACTAAATAAATATATACATACTTACAATACATACATACATACATCGTGGGTCACAAAGTATGGCTTGGCCGTTTCCCATAGACTTACTGCCTGAACAGAATAGAGACGGAACCGGAGCCGGAGCTGGATTAGCTGTCAAAAAATGGAATACACACAAATTCAATGTTGCGAACACAACGGAACGTAGCCGCATGCGGAACTGCAGCCGCAGACGGAAGAGTTCACCAACTTCTAACTTTGCACGTACGGCACTTTTGACGTTTCAAATTGTATGAAGAAAAAAAAAACAACTTTTTGGGTCGGAAAAAAATATTGTGGTTATTTGTATCGCGAAAAAAATTTATTTATTAAAAGGAAAAGTATTTTAAACAAAAAATGTGAATTCTGAGCTTGTACACAAGAATATTGTTTTGTTTTTCTTCAAAATACTTTCAAAGCTGTACAACTGCATTGTGGGCACGTAGAAAAAATTAAATACGACGACACTTTTTGATAGCTCTTCCAGTCAGCGTTGCCGCCTCAAATAAAATTAACGTGCCATATTTTCTCAAAAAACGTGCCAATTTTCGCGCCACATGAAAAAAAACCACAAATTCTTCTATTTTCTTGAAAAACCTGTAATCAAGTTTATTTCAGGGTGTAGTAAAATAACAAAAATCAATGGAAATCATTTGATCTATTCGTGTTTCGTGCATTGTCAAAAATTATGTGTTTCTGCCCACTTTTTATGGGATTTGGACCAATTTTTATTAAATTTTGTTGAAATTTGGTTCATTTTAAGTAAAATAATGAAAGTAAAAAAACGTGCCATATTTAACTTTTTTGTGCCACCGTGTCACGAGGAAATTATCGTGTCAAAAAAGCACGATCGTGCCACTTCGGCATGCTTCCAGTTCCGTCTGCAGCTCTGGTTCCAGCATTGTATACGGTTCAGGCAGTTATTGTAAAATGAAGTGTGCCATGCAAAATTTCTATATGAAACGGCCAAGCCATACTTTTTGACCACATTGTAGGGTTTGTAGAGTTAAAGCTTGAAGAGTTAAGCCTGGTAGAGTTAGGGGCTTGGCTCTTCATAAAATCTCATAAATTTTTCATAGCGAAAGCGTTATGATCTTGTGAGTCTTGGCGACTTATTTAACATGAAATGTTTTTGGTGCGATTACAGATTTCATGAAATCGATTTCAGCATTTTTTCCTTACTATCTCTGAAAAAAAAAATGAATGTAGAATAATTTGACGTCTATTGCCAGTTGCACTGACATAATGTGCTGCTTTTCACCTTTAAATGTGGTTCGAGGAGTTGACTCGAAATTGTAGGTGGTGTATGTTTACTATTTTGCCCACTGAATGTAGAAATATACATTTTTTTTAAAATAGGTAAGAAATAATAATTTTGCCTGTGAAGGCGAGGTGTTATGAAGCATATTCTGGACAAAACTTGAATGTCAAATTGTATGTATTTTTTTTTATAAAAAAAATATGCCATTCAGATGACAAAAAAGCAGTATGCGTAGGTAGGTACCTACATGTTTTGGAATACAAAATTTCGAGTGGTAAAAACACTTTCATGTTTCCGTTGGTGGTAACCTTTCTTTTGTTCATTGGACATGTATCCATCTACTCTGCCCGCCTACACATGAGAACAAAACATACAAAAATATTTTTTGTCGGCCCACCGCCGCCGCCGCCACCCCAACGTTAGGTAATGATTAATCGATCCACAAAAAGCACATGGAAATTTATAGATAGGTACATTTTATTGTCTATGGAAGTTGATGGATAAGAGATGAATATGTATCTTTGTTGTCCGTCTATCCTTTATGTCACACAGCGGCGGCTCATGAAGAGAGGGTGGCGCGGGGAGGATATAGGGGTAGCAATAGGGAAAGTAGTAGGTATTACATACAAAAATACTTTGAGAGCAATTCGGTTAATAACACCTGAATTAATGTATTTTTTTTTGGGAGTATATTATATCTATCCAAGTGGAAGTTTTTATAATTAAAGAATGATGGGGATTTCTTTAAGTTTTTTTTTCACTCAGTGGACATTTACCAGGTTGGAAAGAAATTGCTATGATTTTTCTAAGACTTTAAGCTTTTTTCTTATTTTGAATTGTAAGTACCTAAAAAACTATGCTTATTCAATCAGCTTGTTGGTTGATGCCCAACCTATCTAATAACCCTTCCCTACTACATCGCAGTCTAAAAAATGTGTGAAAAAAGCATAATGGCAACAAAATATGAAAGCATCTCACAAGATTGTACAGCTCATCTCACACGATTTGACATGTGTTTATACATGACCACTATTAATAAACGACAAACATCGTCTTTTCAACTTGTATAATAAATTATTCTTATCAATAAATCTGTAATGGTCTATCTCTATGATATCGGACATGTGAGAGGGAGCTGATAACTGTACCTCCCCAAATTTGGCATTTAAGGAATGAATAACTTTGTAACAAAAATATATGTAAACAGGCCCGCAGCCAGGATTTTGTTTAGGAGGGGGCTTGTTTTATAAATTTAACAAAAACTTGGCGTTTTATCCTGACTTTTGTAGACTTAAGACGATTAAAAGCTATTATGAATCAATTATTATTTATTTTTAAAATGGAAATTAGATAAAATAGTACAGTTACTGAATAAAATTAAATAGGAAAAGAAAATGGAAACGTTTAAAGTTGTTTTTATTCATTTTTTAATCTCATTTTAAGTTTTAATTATTCGAATAGTTATAAAAATTCTTTCTTGCTTAAAATGTCAACAACAAAATTGAGAGCCCTTAAGTGTTTTTTGAGAATTGAAAAACCCAGGTTTTTTTTTGACAACTCTTCCGTTTGTCAAGAAAACCTGGGCAACCATGGATAAAGTTCAACGAACAAAGCAATTAACAAAAAGAAAAGACACAGCTATCACTATGATCCGTATCACTTTATTTTCAAAGCATTTTTTATGAGATATCTGCAAAAAAAACTCAGATTTTCATGACCTTTATAACAGATTCTTAGACTTTTCGAATTGCTGTAACTTTCCGAAGGTTAATAAGTACGAAAAAACGGAAAGACCATTTTTATGGAAAATTGTTTTTCTCTAAAACAAACAGTTTTTCAGATATTTTCAAAAAACCATTGTTATGACCTTTGACCCCTTGTAACTGACTTAGCGGTCATCGGATCGGTAAGAAACTCTCTCAGTTTATAGAGAGTCCCATTATTAAAACTCATGCCAAGTTTCAGCTACTGACTAATTTTTTCCTTGTAAAGCCTATTCTTCCTAGACTACTAATCTTAGAGAAAAGGTCTATTCATGTCGCACGCATCAATATACAAGTAACAACAACTGTGGTTGGGGCTTGATGCGTGGAGTCTCAAAATTTCTTCCTTCAATAACTCTCTGAGATTTTAACAATTTTTTTTTTTTCTAGGGGACCAGTATGAACTCCAGTCCAATAAAGCTCAGCAAATCCCAACAGCGGAATCTAATAATAGTAATAAAGAAGGAGGTAA
The DNA here is from genome assembly GCA_947049315.1 of Epistrophella euchroma. Taxonomy (NCBI): domain Eukaryota; kingdom Metazoa; phylum Arthropoda; class Insecta; order Diptera; family Syrphidae; genus Epistrophella; species Epistrophella euchroma. The sequence goes on along the minus strand of OX346249.1, from coordinate 5,050,214 downwards.
TAGTAACAAAAGTCCCGTCAATTCTAGTTCTAAAAAGGTCACAACTGGCCAAGACGAGAAACAACAACAACAACAACATAGTACATCAGAATCAACACAATATTTTGAACAAAGAATACCAACAGAACCAAGTGAAAGCTGTTCCATTAGCCAACAATTACAAAGGCAACGACAATTTCAATCTCATCGACAGCAAAATATCACTTCGAACGGAAGTCCAGTCTTTGGTGGAGCAACATCAACAGAAGCATCAACAACCAATAACAGCCGGCTTCACAAATCTCCATCAATCAATAATAACAGAGCTGAAACTGAAACTGACACCGAAGAAGCGCTATTGTGCCTGTCATCATTTCCAACGTCAAAACGACCTTACAGAAACTATCGTCACCGAGATCCCAGCCGCAAACGTCGCAGTTCAGACTCAACAGCCACCTTCCAGCATCAGCCGATTGAATCACAGCAACAACAATTTGCCGAGGATAACAACCCGTGCAAATGGTGCGGTGCTCAAGAACCAAAACGTGATACCGAAGCAACGCCTGAATGTCAATCAAGTACTATCTGTGGCCATATTAAAGAGAGACGAACGACTTGTGCTTCTACAACAACAACAACAACAACAACAACAACAACTACTAATAGAAGAAAATACCTCGATCAAAAGGAAAATTCAAATTTTCAGACGACACTTTATGGTTCTGTTGCTGCCGAACTTGGAATTGAAGACGATATTCGAAATTCGAAAAACGAGTACGACGACGTCGAAGTCAAAAAAGAAGGAGCCGACAGCGGTGGCGTCGCTGATCGAAGAAGGAAGCACAATCACACAAGCATTGGCGGTTTTGATAAAGAAAAATTTGGTGAAAAAGACTACGAAGATTTTGAAGAAGACCACATTGCTGATAAAGAAAGAGACAGAGAAGAAGAGATCAGCGTTGACACAGAAGACGACGACGACGACGAAAAAACCCTCTTTACCAAAACTAGCAATAGTCAAAGTAGATATAATATTTCTAGAAACAATAGTAGCTTTAGCTGCTGTTCAAATAGTAGTAATTGCAATTGTATATGCAATTGTAACATTTGTATTAAAGAACATCAGATCCAAGGCTGTTCTTCTGGCCCTCCCAATGTTACCGATATTGAGCTAGAACCAATTGTACCAATTCATCATACTCACTTAACAAAAAAATCATTACAATTTAGTCAAACAAAACAAATTCCTATTAAAACTGAAGATTCTGAAGAAATTGAAGAGTCTTCAAATAGAAAATTAGAAGCAGAAGAAGGAGAAAGAGAAGAAAAAGAAGGCCAAAAAGACGAAGAAAGCCAAAAAAAAGATAAAAAAGAAGTGATTTATAAAAACGTCCACAATCAACAACAACCACCACCTGAATATAGTAGTAATAGCAGAGAGTTTATAGATGATAATAATTGTAGTAAGAGAAGAAAACGAAAAAAAAGTACTAGTCCTACAAAAAAATCATTTTCTTGTTTGGAATGTTATCCGACACCTAAGAAAAAAACTACTCCTAACAACAACCAAAACAACAATAAAAATAATTCCAATAAAAAAAAACAATTTTACAATAATAACACTAAGAGTAGTAAATTAACTGTAAGTAATACTAAACAAACAATAAATAACAGTGCTGTTGTAAGTATTATTCCAAGTAGTCGAAGTGTCAACTTTGATAGTGCTTTGCTAAATGCAACAACAGCATCGGCTTTGGGGCAACGCAAATGTTCGGTAAAAAGTACCAATACAAATAATAGTGATTATTCGACGTCCCATCATCAGCGTCGTCGATCAAGTGCAAGTGCCGGTACTGTAACTGTCGACGGAGGAAGTAGTAGTAATAGTAGTAATTGTAGTATTACAGGTGAAAATAGTACTATTTGTGGATTCGGTGTTGGTGTGATAAGTAGTTTTAACGGTAGTGATTATTATAATGATGACGACGATGATTTTGTCGATGATATTGTCGGTGAGAAAAAATATGCCATTCGTCCGGACGATGTAACCGATTGCGATAGTTTAAGTGAGCAGCATAATTTATCTGATGCTCCAACTGAAGATATTTTAGAAGAAGTAGAAGAAGAAGAAACAGAAGACGACGACGACGACGACGACGACGACGAAGAAGAAATTGATGACGAAATTGACGAAGACGACAATCTAGAAGACGATAATGACAACGACGACGACGAAACAACAATTCCTCGCCGACGATGTCAAAGTGATATAGATATAAGTAGTACAATCGGAGTAGGTCGTATAAATCGAACTAGTTCTAAAAAGTACGTTAATACCGAGCGACCATTACCGTGCATACACGAATACGGTTCAATAGAACCACCAAATTTTAGTCGCCAAAGGCCAAGAAGTGCGGGTGTTGTGTGTCAGCAAAGACAAATACATTCATCACTTTTGTCACAAAATCACAAAAATTTATTACCTCCGGTTGTCGGTAGTTTTGGAGTTGGTGTATGGGAGACAACAATTAATGTATCAACAGCCATGAATGCGGTAACGAATAATAATGGTGCTAATGGAGGCGGTGGCGGCGGCGGATTGATGGGCAATCGCAATGATGATGGAGGTATGTCGCATGGAGGTGATAATATTGAACACATGAATGGAGGAATCGGTGAGTTTTGTTTTTAATTGTTTTTTTTTTGTTTTTAAGACAGAATTTTTTTAAAGATAAATTTATGAATGTTAAATTTTGGGTTTTAGTAATAGCAACAAGGCGTGTATTTTTTTTTTATCTAAAACTGAAAATTGACACGTTACAAAATATGGCAGTGCTAGGTTACCGCTTACGATGAACGAAATCAAGCATCTTCGTTCGTGGTTAGTGCTTAGATAGATAGGTTGGAAAAATAGTGTTAAATTTTATTTTGAGGTGAACATTTCTTAAGGCTCTCCCAAGCCAACGCGAAATATTCGGTGCGAAAAAGCGACAAAAGCTTCGTTACCCAATTGACAGACACTTCCACTGGCGTAGCTACAGAATGGCGAGCGGGGCAGTGACCAGGGGACTCCAAAATACAATTTGTCATAAAACTTTATAATATTATATACTTATTACTAACTTCTGAGCTTGCAAATCCCGAGGCCCAGTACGCAGGCATTGGCCTCGCATCAAGTTTCCCGATTGGAAATATATTCAAGATGCGAACGGATACTCGTGTGCAACTTCTGCACTTTTCTTTGGTTGGGTCAGTGCCTGGCCGTGATAACTGTAGTACATACATACGTTTATAAAAAATATACCTTTTGATTTGATTTACTTCATTTTATTGCTTAAAATACCAATATTATTTATCCAAGTACCTATACGTTCCTGAACTCTATGTGAAATTCCTGTGACCTGCAGTGTACGATATAAAAAGCTGATGATACTTAATTATGATTATTTATGATAAAGTAGTTTTGCTATTTTAAAATATGTATTGATGAAACCTAAACAGTTTATGAGGCCCCAGTTTTTTTTATTTTTTGCGCCAAGGCTTTTGGTCATCTAGCTACGCCACTGGACACTTCTCTTTCAATGTGATTATTATCTGTACAATTAATAAAAAATAATAATTCTTTAATGGCCTTTGCATAACCATATTTTCGCCAATGACAAGCGGAGAGGTCTGTCTACTATGTTCATACAGATGTTTGGATATTCAGCTCTTTTATTAAAACATTAAATTAATACAACCTTTCTTTTGTTTTGTTTTCTCTCTCCCTCTCTCTCTCTCTTTCTCCCTCTATCTAAAATTCTGTTTGTGGTGTTTATTTCTTTTATATAGGTGAGGGCACTGCCAGTGTCATGGGCGGTGGTGGAATCGGTACTCCAAATATTGCCGAAACTACAAATGGCACAACTATTGGACCAGCGCAAAAGACAACTACATCGGCAGCACAAAAGAAGCCCGTACGGCGGGGTGGCAAAGCCCAACCCGATCGACCCGTACGGGCGTTATTTTGTCTTGGTGTAAAAAATCCTCTGCGAAGTTTATGTATAAGTGTTGTTGAATGGAAGTATCCTTTTTATATAAGAAAAACCAAATAATTCATTAGGCAATTTAATTAGATATAAATGTTTTTAAAATTAAGATTTTGAGTTGATTGGTATAAAAATTGGATCTAAATATGTAGTTAAAATACACGATTTAAAAAAAAAAGTTAAAATAATATTAAGGTCCATTTGCTGAAACGAAACTTAAATATTTATGTTCAACTTAAACGCTTATGTTTCACTTTTTCCTTAGCGTAAACTGTCACATAAGCTCTTATGTTGAACTTAAATATTAAAGTTTCGTTTCAGCAAATGTCCCTAAATGTATTTAATATTATGTTCATTTTATTTTAAAAAATCGGAATTTAATTTTTTTATTTAAATTGTATTTATGAGATTTTAATTAATTTTTTTTTTAAACATTTGTGACATACATTATGTATGTCCACAATTATGGTCCACAATTTCCTTTTTGTGCTCGATTTTAGGTTGTTTTTGGAATGAAGTACCTTTGATCCAAAAAGTATTGCCAAATTGTTGTTCAGCCTGAGTTCTGTTTACAATTTTCGTCGTACAAGTCGTACTCAGGTCTATCAATGATGTAATTTTGAATGAGCAGAAAACTGTTATTTTACCAGAGATATTATAAATATTCCCAGGCTGTGTGCATTGGCTAATTTGCAACCTTCATGTTAGATTTTTAGTTCATTTTGGAACCCACTTTTCAAACTCACTTTTCATTTTTTTTAAAACAAGATATCGGTCGGTACAAACTTTGGTTCATTATTTGGACTGAAAAGGTAAATTTTAACAGCCTGTGCATGTATATTAGGGTGTCTGTTATTTCCCAAACTAACTTGTTGTTTGGATCAGACACCCCCTGTATAAAAAGTTAATGTCCTACAGTAAACTTATGGCCCAACAAAAAAAAATTGGCTGAGCTCAATTAACCCGTGCCTCTAGTCTTCCCAGATACAAATTTTTACGGAATTTATGAACTGCAGATATTCTAAATTTTCTTATTTTTATTATATGATCATCCCTTTAAAAAAATATCATTCAAAGTATATATGAAAAAAATGTATAGAAAATATTTTCAAAATTATTTCTTTTTTTTTATGTAAGAGGCACAGGTTAGTGACAGAATTTGTTTGTAAATACATTTTTTGTAGGGCATAAACTTTTGATTTAGATGGTACCTCCCCCCCCCCCCCCCCCCCCTTCTCCGTACGCCTTTGGTGTAACTTTACCTCTAAATCACGTAAGTGTGCTCTTTACAAAATTCGAAGCCGTTTTACAAGGACGTCCAACTGATAAATTTTTTTTTTAACAGAATAAGGCAAGTAAACCACACACGAATTGACCAAATTTACGAAGTTCGAGCGGAACTTCAATATCTACTTCTCCTCTTGGTAGCTCATAAAAAATAATTACAAATGTAAATATGGCTTTCTTAAAGTCAAACCCGAATTAACTCACCATATTTGGTAGGTTACCTCTGGATTTACTAAACATTTTCATGTTTTATCCTCTGAGTTTGATAGGTCGATACTCATGAATTTTCTACTGAAAAACTGCTTCTTCTAAATAAATTTTGCCCAGAGTTAAGTTACTCTGGTTTAACTAGCACCTTTAAATTGTTGTTGTTGTTCGAAAATTCAATGAAATTGACGGAATTAAGAATGGTCAAGTCTAATAAACTGACATTCTAGTATGAATAATACACTAAATAATGATAATAACAATTCAATTAAATTCATACAATATTTTCCAAAATTTGAAATGTCAAACTTTTTGTTTTTCGAACCTTTGTCTTTCGATTTCGATACTTTGTCTCTCGTATTTTTGTCTTCCGGAACTTTGTCTTTTCGAACCTATGCCTTTTCGAACCCTTGTATTACTATACTTTGCCTTTTCGAAACTTTATTTTGCTAACCTTGGTCTTTCGAACCTTTGGCTTTCGAGACTTTGTCTTTCGATATTCTGTTACTACTTCAAGTTCCTGTTCTAAGTTGCTATGATTTCCTGGAATATTAGTTTTGATGTTTTAAATGTTTTCGTCGTTTAAATTTATGTATAAAAAATCAAAAAGGTAATACGTATTAATATTTTTGATTTTGTCAATTTCTTAAAATACTTTTTCTGATTTAAAAAAAAATTACACCTTATTTATCTAAAATAACAAAAAAAATTGCGTCGCAGATGAATGCAATTCAGGTTGGTTGGTAGCTATCGGACCTATATGAGTATCATTTTAAAAATCTGAGCAATAGTTTTGTAAATTTTGTTGGCCCAGGAGAACTTGATTCAAAGAACATTCCAAAGTCAAAAGCACATAAAAAGGAAATACTGTGCCACAGTAATTCATATATAAAAACAAAATCTTAATTTTGAAAAATTCTAACTTTTTTTTTATTCCAGCAAAATATTAACAATAATCAATTTTTAATTTTCATATTTTAAGATTTAATTTAAGTTAAATATTTTTATAATTGCGGTAAGCTATTACGTTACCCTTTCCTTAACTCATATAATCAAATCTCAAACCCCGCATTTACATCAAAAACAGACCATTCGAATATTTAATTCTGTTAACCATATTTGCCAACTGTGTTGCCTTAGCCGTTTACACGCCGTATCCTTTTAGTGATTCAAATCAAACTAATGCGTATTTGGTAAGTTTTGTAAATTTTAAAACAGTAGGAGATATAAACAGAATCCACTTTGTTAACGCTGTACGAAAATATCAAAATCAAAATTAAATCTCTTCTTTCCACAGGAAAAAATTGAGTATGTTTTTTTAGTAATTTTTACTGCAGAATGTGTTATGAAAATCATAGCGTACGGATTTGTGTTACATAATGGTGCATATCTAAGAAATGGATGGAATTTGTTAGATTTTTTCATTGTGGTTATAGGGTAAATATTTATTTTTTTTTTTTCTAAATTTCTTTTGTAATACTATAAAATGCCATTCATATGTCTTAATTTCACCATGAGTATGTTGCAAAAACTAATTATTTTTATACAATCATTTCGCAGTATGATAAGTACGGCGTTATCAAATTTAATGAAGGAAGGATTCGATGTTAAAGCTTTAAGAGCATTTAGAGTACTTAGGCCATTGAGATTAGTATCGGGTGTGCCAAGTAAGTGAAATTATTTTAAAAAAGTAAAAATTGTAGAAATTAAATTATTGAATGATTTTGAAAAAAAAAAAATAGGTCTTCAAGTTGTACTTAATTCAATTCTCCGTGCCATGGTGCCTTTATTGCATATTGCTCTATTGGTCTTATTTGTGATTATTATTTACGCTATTATTGGATTAGAATTATTTTCGGGGAAAATGCACAAAACATGCCAACATAACGTGACAGGTAAGAAACACAAAAAAAAACACAAAACCTTTTAAGAAACTGGAGTTCCAAAATCCAAAGCTTAATTTGTACACTATCTCTTTAACATTAAAAGCATATAAAACTTGATATAATTTTTCAATAGACTAACTAATTTTGAATACCTACAGAAAAAAAAAAACGAAAGAAAAAGTTATTATCGTAACCAAAATAGGGTAAACAACTCTATTATTGGTATTTTAAGAAGGGGTTCTTAACTAATTGGTGTATTTTTAAGGTTTTTTTTTAAAGAAAAAAAATGTTAATGATGAATAGTAAACTGTGTCACGGTCTTACGAATCAAAAGAAACACATGTAAATGTAGGACATAAAGCCTTCATTAGTCAGATACGAAAAAGAAACTCGTAAATCAGTTTATTGTTTAACAAATGTCATTGGGAGTTGACAATTATTATGAGTTGACAATTATTATGCGTTTTTCTTTTTTAGTTCAGAGCAGAGCCCGAACTTTCAAAAAAAAAATGTTGTTATTTTTTGTTTGAGCTCAGAGCGTTCAGAGCTTGGAATTTGTGTTTCTTTTTTCGCTCAGAGTGCGTTCAGAGCGTGCCAAAATAAAATAACCGAGCAGACGGGGTAAAAAACTGAGCGCAGACAACTTTATACAGTTTCCTTGTACCCTTTAAGCAAAAGAGTCCGTTTTGGATCGTATACAGACCTTCGCGTACGGATCCAAATACGGATATGCAAAACCGCGTTTGTCGGCTCAAATTAGTATGGAAATTAGAATCACCACTGACACACTTGTGCATGTATTATGAGAGTGAGAGTTCACCATACTCAGCGAAAACCGAAACCAAAACGGGTCCAAAACGAATCGCAAAAAAAGTACTTCCCCACTTGAGTTCTACTTTACCTACGACAAAGCTTTTTTCATTCCAAGTTTCTCCAATGGAGTTTACGAATTTTATCTTCTCAGAAGTACTTAGGCAACTTTAAAGGAACAATGCAGGTTAATGAACCTGTTAAAAAAAATTGGATTATATTTATCCGATTAAATAAATAACTGAATGAAAGTCATGTTTTTTTTTAAATTGGGATAAAATTAAAAGTGAACATAATAAAATCATTTTACATTAATTTATGTAATTGTGATAGATGAGAAGCATTCTTCCAGTAAGAAAGGGTGATGATATGCCGAACCATCTCAATCTGATATAAGAAATCCATTGTGTTCCCCAGGATGTAGGTAAGGTAGCTATGACGATGTGAACCATCCTGAATTCTAAATGAATTTCAGTATCATTATCATTCGTAACAAAATTGAGATTGCGTCAAAGAAGGCAGCTTTTTTGATCCTGTCTGTGGTGAGTTTGATGTGCTAATGTCGGGTCACCATTGTTTGGCAAAATTCATTTGGAATTTCTTGTTTCGCCTTAGTTAAATATTTTGTTTAATTCGCAATTCTTAATTGGCAATTTACATTTTGTTTTTTATTCATTACGTTTTTCAATCATTCTGCAATTAACATTCGGCGGTTTTATATTTCGCTTTTTGTTGAAAATATTTTCAATCATTTCGCAAAATTCATTTGGCAAATTATTCTTTAGTTTTTCTTTGTTAAATTGTTTATTATTTGGCCAAGTGTTTTTTCGCAAAATATTGTTTCGCCGTTTCATTATTTTGCGAAATAACGTTTCGCCGTTTAATCATTTCGATAAATATCGTCAAGCCGTTTTATTATTTCGCTAATAGATCATTTCGCCGATTAGCTGTTTTGATCGTTTGACCAATCATTACCATCGTCTCTTTTCAAGATTAACAGTTTTTTTTCTGAACCGTTGCTTAGTCGTGCTTGCGTTGGTAATATTTTTTTAGTTGTTTTGCAATTTTTGCCGTAATCACTCTTTTGTTTAATATTTTTGACATCCCTTTTGTCAGAAAGAGGATTTTCACATTTTACTCCAAGGAAAAAAGGGTTTTAAGCAATTGGGCAGTTATTTTCGTATGTGCATTATATTTTTATATTCTCTATTCAGTGTTTTTTCGCTTTTTTTATTTGGCAATTTGATGTTTAGCGAAATTTTAAGGCATGTAATTTAATGGAAGCCAAAACATTGCCCAACAATCGAATGCCAAATAAAAAAAAGCGAAATAACAAAATGCTGAATGAAAAATAGCAAAATAATAAAATGCCAAATAAGAAAAAGCCAAATAACAAAATGCCAAATAAAAAATTGCCAAACCTAAATATGCCAATCAAACAAAATATTAAGTGAAAATTGCGAAATGATGGTTTGTCATATCATATAAAAAACCAAATGTAATTTGCAAAACGAAAATTGCAAAATAACAAAATGCTAAATAAAAAAATGTGAAACGAGAAACGGCGAAATGTACCACCGCGAAACGTTAATTTGCCAAACAATTCTGGCGAAACATACCATACCCGCTAATGTCGATTGTGCTCATTCTGGTTCACACCCATTGAGTTGTGACTTGTCACGCCGAAGGAAACTTAAGGTGGTGCTTACAGTTCAGGATGGACCACGGCCTCAACCAAATCATATTGTCCTTGCTAAGCGGCACTACGCGAATATAAATAAAAATTTATATAACAATAACAACTAATAACTATGTAGTACATAAAATTATATTTTTGGTTTTATGGGCACATAGAGGGCCTTGCGTTATACAATGGAAAGTTTTTAAGCTATAAAACATATACAATTAGGTTCATGAAAGCTTAAATTAAAAATTCAGTTGACTTTGATGGTCATGGTGTTATTAGCCGCGGTGATATGCCGACTGCGTGCCAGTATAAAAAACTTCTTCATCGTTGTCCGTTGGTAGTAAGTTCTCATCCAGGATATCCATAGCACAGAGGTACCTGGGTTCGGGATGTCGTTGTTGAGTGGTCATCCTTCTCATCAGCTGATTTCTGTGGTTGGCGATGCTTTCTACAATGTTTTTTTGCTGATTGAAGCAGATGTTTGTGATGATATGGTTTACCATACGGAAAAACTATAGCTGATGAATGGCCTCAGAAGCTGCTTGCTATTAGTCCAGTTTTTCATTTTATCAAAGGGTGCAGCCAATAGAACGCTAAGTTGGCTTTCCTCAACACAGCTCTCGAGTGGGAATTGAATATCAGCAAGTCGTTGAAGTGTATTCCTAAGTAACTTACGTTGTTTCTGGCCATTATAGTTGATCCGTGAGGGAGTTCTAAAACTTGAGATTTTTGCAGTTAACTGTTGATCATCCTCTGCCGTTGGAGGGTCTCCTGAAGCACAAAGTTCAGACTTGGATATGCTGATCCTGATGCCCCATTTCTTCTAGTATTGAACCACTCTGTAAGTAGACTTCGATCTTCTTCACAGCTATCATAGGGCACATCAATGTGGCGTATGTAAGTTAGTCGTCAGCAAAAGGCAATGTCTCGCACTCAGTTGGAGCAGGTTAGTCACTTGTCATCAGGCTGTAGAGGATTGGTCCGAGCTTTGAGCCTTGAGCAACTCCAGCTCTAGTGCTCTTTATTGATGATCTATAAATAGTTCTCTAGTTGTACGAAGTAGTAGTAGCCGTGGCGTGATGGTTAGTGCGATGAACTGTCATGCCGGAGGTCTAAGGTTCGATCCCCAGCCTCGCCACCTATTTATTTAAAAGAAAAAACGGCTACTGCCTCTTGCGAGGAATTGACAAATCCTCCAAGAGTATCTCCTGTCACAGAAAAGTGCCGCTCGTTAGCCGTTCGGATTCGGCAATAAACTGTAGGTCCCCTCCATTCCTGCAGACACGCACACAGGAATGGTTGAGAGTTGTAAGTCACTAGGCCCTAGTTCTTCATGAGCTGTTGTGCCACCAAATTTATTTATTTATTTTTTAGTTGTACGAAAAAGAGAGAAAATAAAAAACCAATTTTTATTAGCGATGATGATGGCAAACCTAGTAGATACAGTTTATGGATAAGGGCTTCTTTCCATTTTAGACATTTGTAACGAATGTCCCGGATTTCAGACATCACATAAATTTAGCTGTCCCACCGGGCACCCCTTTTCCCGGTTTCAACCAGAATTCAAAGAAAAATATCCAGTTTAAATATCTTAAAATTTAAACAATGAGCCCTATCGGAAATATCCCGGAGAATTTCGTTTCCCACGGAATATTTTATTCCCAAGAAGAATCATCCACGGAATAAATTTCCCTCGAACAAAAATCAAATGCAACGACTTCTTATTTACCATTTTTACAAGTTTTTACGGGATTTTTACGTTTTTTACACTCATATACGCGTTTTTTACCTACTTAAACGTAGAAAAGGTAAACAATAGTTTTTTTTTACATGAATTTGAACATCACTACGTCGTTTACTACAATCTTTTGAACGAGGATCGTTTTCAAAACTACGCGATGAGCGCCAAGATAAAATTTGTCAATCGTTTGGAGGCCAACAATTCGACTGTGTTTACCCTATTTGAAATTATGAAATACCTTATTTTAGCAAGCCCAAAGAAAATTGGATGAAAAAAACGATATCGGGGCTCAAAAGGTTATGTGGTAAATGCACCAACAAACTAAGCTCATTCGGGCTTAGCTAAGCACGAAGAATTTTCGGTGCTTAACTTAAGCATGGAGATGAACTGTCTTACCGACATAAATTCCATACATGTTATCGATTGTTTGCATGGAAACTCTTTGTTTTGTCTGTGATGGCATCGGTGATCCCTTATGTCGTTTTTTTCGGCCAATTTCCTCCGTGCCTACAAAAAAAAACACGGCTTTTATTGAATGAAATGTTAGTTTTGCGGCTTTTGGAACTCTATTGATCTTTTATTTAAACCTGCTTTTCAAAAACAGCATGATTTCAATTATTGTTATCCTTTTCCCCTAACAAAAATCCACACACCTTATTTTGACGCTGTTGCTGATGCTGTTGTTCTACATACATAATGTACTGCATTTGGAAGGTGAATATATGGAGGACCCACATCCATGTGGCAATGCGGGATATCACTGTCCTGTGGATTTTGAATGTTTTGACAAATGGGAAGGTCCAAACTTTGGAATAACGAATTTTGATAATTTCGGATTGGCCATGTTGACAGTATTTCAGTGTGTGACACTGGAAGGCTGGACCGACGTTCTCTATGATGTATAAATAAAGATTTTTCTTTTGGCATTTTTTAGTCTAAATGTTTTTTTTTTTTTTATATATTTAAGATACAAGATGCCATGGGCAGTACTTGGCAGTGGACATATTTTGTTTCCATGGTCATATTGGGAGCATTTTTCGTAATGAATCTCATTCTTGGTGTGTTGTCAGGTGAATTTTCAAAAGAACGTACAAAAGCCAAAAATCGTGGTGACTTCCAGAAGCTCCGTGAAAAGCAACAAATCGAAGAAGACTTACGTGGTTATTTAGATTGGATAACCCAAGCGGAAGATATTGAACCCGAGGCTGATGGAAATCTAATACAAGATGGTAAACAAAAACAGCCCAATGAAATGGATTCAAATGATCAATTAGGCGAGGATGGTCAGGAGCAAATGACCGAATCATGGGTTCGAAAAAAGAAAAAAGAAATGGATCGTGTGAATCGTAGGATGCGGAGAGCTTGTAGAAGAGCTGTTAAATCACAGGCATTTTATTGGCTGATTATTATTTTGGTTTTCCTAAATACTGGTGTGCTTGCGACTGAGCATTATAATCAACCATTATGGCTGAATGATTTTCAAGGTAACATTAAAGAAAAAAAAAAAAAAAGCTCTATAGCCCCGTTGGCGGGAGATCAAATATTATGATTTTCATTGGTCATTTTTTTTTGAAATATCTGTCAAGAAATTTCGATTCCACTGCATCAACATAGTTCAGCAATGCTTCCTTTCATTTCAAATCTGAGCTCAGAATTGCTTTAATTTGGTTAAGTTAGATAGATAATAAAATTTGAAATAAAAGATATGTTTTCAATGTGACGTGTCAGTTCGTGGATGGGGTGGACCTGGGACTCAACAAGTGAGCTTATCAAAGCTATTGGGACTCAGCTATCAGTTTTTAGCCAAGTTTGTACAGGTCCCTTTACTGACTGAACAGAATGGTGACGCAGACGGAAGTGGAGCCGGAGCTGGAATAGCTGTCAAAATATTGAATACACGCAAATTCAATGTTGCGAACACAACGGAACGTAGCCGCATACGGAGCTGCAGACGCAGACGGAGGAGTTCATCAACTTTTAACTTTTCACGTACGGCACTTTTGACGTTTCAAATTGTATGAAGAAAAAAAAACAACTTTTTGGTTCGGAAAAAAATATTGTGGTTATTTGTATCGCGATTATTTATTAAAAGGAAAATTATTGGAAACAAAAAATGTGAATTCTGAGCTTGTACACAAGAATATTCTTTTGTTTTTCTTCAAAATACTTTCAAAGCTGTACAGCTCCATTGTGGACATGTAAAAAAAATAACGTACGACACTTTTTGACAGCTCTTCCAGTTCCGTCTGCGTCTCCAGTTCCGTCATTCTATTCTGTTCAGCCAGTTACAGTTGCGTGTGTCCCCTAAATCATTTTTCTTCTTCCATTTGGCCGTCATCTTCGAAAGAGTGGTGTAGTGTAAAAAGTTTTCCGCGTTATCTAGAGAAACGTAAGGTTCAAAAAAAAATTAAATCCATACTTCGATCTGAAATCTCTACAATTTTAGTTAATATGTTGTATATTCTAGAGTTTAAAATAAGGAAGTTATAATTAGAAAAGGTCTCTGTAACATTTCAATTGTCTTGGTATACAACTACAGTACAATACGTATAGTTTGTTGTCGAAGCAAAACAACAGTCCACCATCAAAAACCGGATAATTTGCCGTTAATTAGTGGATATTTTCGAATTTGTAGACCAATGTTTTCTATGTTTTATTTTTTGTTACCAATTTGCCAAGTATCACAAAGCACCACCTTGAAAAAAGGTCAAAACTTCTATGATGTGGTTATTGTTCAGTTATATTCTTTAGTTAGTTGTGACAATTTTGATTTTGCTGTGAAACTCCTAGAAAAGGGTTCAAAACTTCATAATTGAATTATTAGTTCTTCTATGTTTTTTTCCTTAATATAATTGAAAAAAGAAAACATAGAAAAACTTTCAGAAAAAAATGAAATTGTCGCAACTAATCCAAGGTTTACTTACGGCAAATTATTATTATTAAGCAATAACCCATTCAATAAGACGTTTTTACCCCTTTTCGGGAGTGCTGATTGTAATTTGATACAGGGTTGCCAGTTTGGGGGTTTTCTCTCCAGATTTAGGGTTTTTTTTTTCATCGTCAGGGGGAATCCTGGGGGGACAAGATGTTTGGGGGGGGGGGGTAAATTTAAAGGTAAATTATTCCAATGCCTGAATTTACAAGTTTTGTACTGGTACGTGTATGTATTTTATACCAATCAATGGTTGCTGTTTCCCGTGTAGTATTCCAAAACTCTTGGTTTTTCTTAAGGACATACCGATACATACCTAATACATCACAAAAGATTAATAAAGGAATGGACAAAATTATTTTGTTTATGTTTTGTGTCTTGTTCAATAATAATCGTCATTGGTCACATTTTCAATTTCCATTGTCAGATCTTACAATATTATCAGAACTGTCGATGGTCTGACAATAGCTGATAATTGACAAATTTCTTACAATTGTCCGTTCACATGGTTGGTAGAATTGGTACCAAAGTCTGACAATTTCTCTTGTCTGACCATTTTCGGACAATATTGTCAGCTTAAAAATTTGATTGGCCGCTTTCGGCTGTCAATCCGATAGTCTGTCTGAGATAGGTAGTATCTGAATCGACCGGAAAAGCCGGATAGATAACATTTTCTTTTCAAAAGTCAAAACAGCTGACAAAAGGAAAATTAAAGTTTAATCTTTAACGCGAATATTTGGTTAATTTCTTTCCAATCCAAATAAAATTGTAAACAGAGCCTTGTTCTATAAATTTTGTTCTATAAAACAAAACTAAAATTCGCGTTACGTAAGATGATTGAAAGTGAAAAAAATAAAAATACTTCTTCTTTTTACCTAAAATTTATTTCTCTTAAACAAATTAAATTAATTGTTTGCTTCTTACACCTTAAGAACTCTGCCATCCAATAAATGACGAGTGTGATTGGAAGCATTTTTGAATGCGTCACGTGTTCAAAATACAACAAAGCCATAACTAACTCTTGGAGAATCCGATGTTTTTATCGAATAAAACTAATGCATTGCAAACGTTGTTTCCAAATTTTGAGAAATGTAATTGCAGCCCCCGGCTTCCCACTGTCCATGGAATATTATCATTACCAAAAATTAGTTTATAACAGCCATATTATTCACTCGATACATCCAGATTTAAACTTAAATCCAGATAAACTTACATTGAATTTGTATGATTTACATCCAGATTTAAGTTTTAATCTGGATGTATTGAGTGAATAATATGGCCGTGAGAATTGCGAAGAAACGACGCCTGAGACATTGTTTTTGATGAACTCTATTTAGACACTTCTACTAAATGGATGGTAGCCGCTTATTAATTCAAACACAAAAATTAGATAAATATAAACTCTTGAATGAAAGAATAGTTTTTCGGAGTATAATGTTATTTTTTAATCAACATACAATTTTATAAAATGCCAAGGAGAAAAAAAATCAATTTAGGTACTTCAAAAATACAACTACCTACTAAACTTCAAATAAAATCAATTTTTTTTAAATACCAGAGGTCTAAGGTTCGATCCCAAGCCTCGCCATCTATTTATTTAAAAGAAAAACGGCTACTGCCTCTTGCGAGGAATTGACAAATCCTCCAAGAGTATCTCCTGTCACAGAAAAGTGCCGCTCGTTAGCCGTTCGGATTCGGCAATAAACTGTAGGTCCCCTCCATTCCTGCAGACACGCACACAGGAATGGTTGAGAGTTGTAAGTCACTAGGCCCTAGTTCTTCATGAGCTGTTGTGCCATTAAATTTTTTTTTTTTTTTATTAAATACCTTAAAGTTCTTGTAGGTACATACCTACATGAGCTGAGTATAAAAATAAAAATAAAAAAGTTGAAAAAAACTTAGCTTTTTTTTTGGTTAAAATGTGGTAGTCTGAAGATTTTTTTAATTTTTCTGGGGGGAAATTTTTTTTAACTGGCAACACTGTTTGATATCAACCTAGCAAAGCAGTAAACATAAAAATAGAAAACATAGGACGACAAATTCGAAAAAACTACAACTTCTGAACGCGGCAAATTAACCACCTACCCTTTAAGCAAAGAGTCCGTTTTGGATCCGCACACGTAGTCAACAACGTATGGAGAACTCCGCGTATGGATCCAAATACGGATCCGCAAAACTGCGTTTGTTGGCTCAAATTAGTATGGAAACTAGAATCACCACTGACCCACATGCGCATGTATTGTGAGAGTGAGAGTTCACCGAACCCAAAACGGATCTTAAATGAATCGTAAAAAAGGAACTACGCCACTTGAGTTCTACATTACCTACAACAAAGCTTTTTTCATCCCAAGTTTCACCAATCGAGTTTACCTACAAACAACAAACAAAAAAGGCTTTTTTTTTATTTCAAGACACTTTTATTTTCATCAATTATATAATTACAATTTACAAACATATTTTATTGCACTACAAAAAGACGATATGAACGAAAAACAGTAAAATTTTACTGTAGTGACCATTTTTATGAAGTGACCATTTATCAATTTTTCCTAAAGAAAATTATAAGAAAAAAGAACAAAAAAAAACTGTGTCTTCGCTGTTCCACTTGCAAAAATCAACTAAATAAAGGTTTGGGGAAAAAAGCCTGTAGATACAAATAATTTTTGCAGGTGTGCGTGAATCACTCAGTTTAGCAAAGATCCAAGACAGACCGAGAAAGATATGGGTCAGTGTATTTGCTTGAAGGGTAACCACATTTCGATCGACAAATATTACTTCGTTAACTTGTCATTCAAAGGGAAATGAGTAGGTATGTATTTGTATATCGAATTAAGCGAAAAAAAGTTAATTTTACTGTTATTATTGGATTGGAATACCTTGAAAACCAGGTTGAAGCCATTCTGAGCTCGGAACCTAATTCATCCGATCACAAATCATCGGCTATCTTATTTGTCATGAAATTTTATCGGATGGAATTTATGGCACTTGTCAGTTGGCGTGTAAATTCACCTGTCAAAATCGTAAAATTTTTTTTCTTTGCTGATTGGGTTAAGTCGCAGAAATACATATAAATTCTTTTTCTAATGATAATAAATACATCAGATAACACTAATATATTCTTCGTGGCGTTGTTTACCTGCGAAATGGTCCTCAAGATGTACAGCTTGGGATTTCAGGGATATTTCGTGTCTCTGTTCAATCGTTTCGATTGTTTTGTTGTCATCGGCAGTATAACGGAGATGATCCTTACCAATACCGAAATAATGCCACCGCTGGGTGTTTCGGTTTTACGTTGTGTTCGTTTGCTGCGAGTCTTTAAAGTCACAAAGTTTGTATAAAAGCTCAATTATTTTTCTCTTTTGTCAAAACCGAAATTAATATTTTTGTGTATCTTTTTTTTTAGATACTGGCGTTCGCTGTCGAATTTGGTGGCTTCATTGTTAAATTCAATTCAATCCATTGCATCGCTTTTGTTATTGTTGTTTTTGTTTATTGTTATTTTTGCTCTGTTGGGGATGCAAGTTTTTGGCGGGAAATTCAATTTCGCCCCCGAAGAGGAGAAACCTCGCCCGAATTTCGATAGTTTCGTCCAGAGTCTTTTGACTGTTTTTCAAGTGAGTTTTGATTGATGGTTGACTTTTTTGTTTGTTTTGAAATATAAATATGGTTCTATCAGATACTTACCGGTGAGGATTGGAATGCTGTGATGTATGATGGTATAAGAGCTTATGGGGGTGTTGCATCTATTGGCATATTGGCGTGCATTTATTTCATAATATTATTTATTTGCGGTAATTATATCCTGTTGAACGTGTTCTTGGCCATTGCTGTGGATAATTTAGCTGATGCTGATTCACTGACTACGGTTGACAAAGAAGAAGAGGTTGTTACTTAATTTATTAACAGCGATATTTGTTTGTGATTTTTTTAATCCATTTTTTTCCTTCTATGTCAGACTGATGAGAATAAACAAAAATCACATAGTCCATCGCCAAATATGGATGGTGACGATGATGATGATGGCATGGATGAAGATGGTCGAGATATGGACGATGAAGAAAATATGTAAGTTTGTAAAAACAGTTTTCATTTATCTGAGTAGTAGTATCTTAGTAGTGCATTTGTTTTCAAAATGAAAAAAAAAAAAAAAAAAAAAGCTCTTTTCTTAACCCTGCTGCCGCATTTCTCTTACAACGTGGCCTCTGGGGCAATCCCAACTTTTGGTATTGACGATATAGTCCAGTCACTCCGGATGATTAATTGAGGAAAAAAATACAGAAGATTTTTTCTCAATCGTGTTTATGTTTTCGGGGGTGCTGAATCCGAATTTCAACTTTGCTACTTACTTCCCACGGATATGGCTTCACAAGAAAATCACGAAGAACCTCAAAATGTACGTCCTTTTTTTACTTTTTTCCCCAAAAGTCATAAAAATATAAAGTTTTTGGAGAAAATCAAGTATGCAAAATTAAAGTAAATTAAATTTCTTACAAAAAGCACTCCACACATGTTTTTTTTCAGTTGAATGCCAGAGGGCGCCAAAAAACGACCAAAATTTCTTTTTTTTTTTTAGAAAAACCAGTTTTCTAGTTATTTTTTCACTAATATCTTTAAAACTATGTTTTTAATTACAAAACGTTTTTTGTGGGAAATTTAATTTTCTTTAATTGTGCATAATTGTTTTTTCCAAAAACCCCATATCTTTATGACTTTTTGGCAAAAACCTAAAAAAAGGTAGGTACGTTGTGAAGTTTTTCGTGATTTTCGTCGTGGGAAGTAGCAAAGTTGAAATTCGGATTCCTCACCAAAACACCATTTGATTGGACTAATATCCCAGATGGGATAGGCCTAAGGTGTATCAGTGTATTTACACAGAGTGTAAAAGTCCTCCTAGGGTTTATTGGCATAAAAGGCACTATTATAAAACTTTAACTCTTAAAGAGTTATCCGGTTTGTGGCTTAAACAAATATAAAGAAACCCTAGCTTGTCCTCCTTTTAATCCTGATTTACTAAAACAACTCTAGCTGTCAGATTAACTACCTGTTGCTGGAAAATTATTTTTTTCGAAAATTAAACTCCTAAAAATTCATCTTGCATGCAATATACCTAGTTGTCGAGTTAAACATTCATTAAATTCTCTACCATTTTATATTACATATTTTTTCAGGGACGATGAAGAAACTTTATCAGAAATGAAAATTCGCCTCGATAACGAGGACTACGAAGAGGAACAAGAAGGTAATGTTTTTCTATAAAATCTTATCAATTGCATTTGTATGTTTTTCTTAATTTTTATTTTAATTAAAAAATTATTTTAAAGTACTTGTTAGAAATATTAAGCTTAAATTAATTTAATTAAAAATTATCCAAACTAAACAAAAAAAAAATAAATTAAATTTATTTAAAAATTTGTTGCAAAATACACATACAATTAATAAGAATACAATTCAGAAGTAGTTCACGATCAAATAACAGCACGTCCACGGCGAATATCTGAAATCAGCGTTAAGAAGACAAAAAAACCAATACCACGTGGCTCGGCGTTTTTTATATTTTCATATAAGAACAGGTAAAAATATAAACAAAAAACAACAAACAAAATTAAATACAAAAATAAATTTTTAAAAAACCACTATTTTTTGCAACAAATTATTTCACAAAATGTAATCAAAATTAATAACTTTTAACTTAAATTTAATATTTTTTTTAAATTTTTTTAACATTATATCTAATTTAAAAAAAAAAAAAGCACAAAACAAGAAAAGCAAAATGGCGTTCGTTTGGTTTGGAATTTCAGTAACTTGAGTTTTTTTTTTCTCTTAATTTGAATAAATTATATTCAAAATTAAACATTTCTATACATATGTATATGTTTTATTTTTTTATGTTTATTCACATTTTATATATGTATTAAGGCTTAACTACATTCAAGACTTTTTTTTAAAAAGTACAAAAGTGAAAAATTAAAATGTCTGTGTTCAAAAAAGGCCTGCGAAAATAGTATTTGATATGTCATTTCAGATTTATA
The DNA here is from genome assembly GCA_947049315.1 of Epistrophella euchroma. Classification (NCBI taxonomy): domain Eukaryota; kingdom Metazoa; phylum Arthropoda; class Insecta; order Diptera; family Syrphidae; genus Epistrophella; species Epistrophella euchroma. Next base: position 5,029,628 of record OX346249.1, on the reverse strand, counting down.
CTACAGACGAAACACAATTTTTTTTCGCACACTGGCATCTCTAAGCATATTTTAGCTTATCACATTTTCACTTTTTGCCCTACTTTTTGCAAAAAGTCTTGAATGTAGTTAAGCCTTTAAGATTTAGCGCTTAAAAATAAAAAGAAACACGAATATCTTGGATTTGCTCTTATGTTTTAAACTTTAAAAATTAAGAAGAGTTACAATCAAGGAGCTTCCAAGAATTCAAAACTTTCTTTAAATAATTTAATTTCTGTTTTATTAATTTTTATTAAAGTATTTAACATCATTAGATAATTTTTCTTCTTCTCTTTTTCTATATTTTTTTTCAATTTTTTTTAATCTGCATTGTGTCTTCAATGTCTTCTTAATTCATTCTCAATTTGGCTCTCTAAACATTCTGTGTTATATCTGAAAATTTTAATAAAAAAAAAAAAATCGTAAACAAAAAACAAAACGAGCAGAAGACGGAATCGTTTCAGCTCGTCCAAGGCGTATATCAGATTTAAATAATGCTCCAACAAAAATTCCGCCAATTCCGCCAGGGTCTTCCTTCTTCATTATGTCGCAAACAAACAGGTTTTTAGTTAATTATATATTTTTGTTTGTATATTTTAATTTTGTAAACCCAACCAGTAATTTTTATTGTGTTTTAATATTCTACCTATATACAGTTCGACAGTATAATTTTATTGTTATAAATTTAATTCGTTTGGTGTTAATTTTAAAAAAATCTTACTTTCATATGGATTTTATTTCCAAAACAAAAAAAAAAACAATTATGTTGGGATATCAATAAAAAAAACATCAATTAGAAAAGTATTGGCATTTATAGTTAACAAAAATTCGAGCATTGGCAAATATTGATATTCCTTAAAAGTCCTTATTTTATTATTTTATATTTTTTTCCTCTGCAAGAAGCTAATTCTATAAAACTTTACATGTACGTGAATGTTAATGTGTATGATGTGAGTTCCTTAAAAATGTTTGCATTTTGAAAATTATATTAGAAAAATTATGAGGCATGATTGGATTAGCTATTTCGTTTTTATATATTTTCGGTGTATATTGTTAGTTTCATAAGAGTTTGCATATCAAAATTTTCCTCTAACTAAATGTGCTATGCTCTAAGATCAGGCCAACAATTTTGGACAAAAGGAATATAATAGTGGGAAATGTATGATTTCAAGTTAGTTGTCGCAATGTTTACAGATCTTATGTTTTATAGGGGTGGTTTTTTTTGCATGCGTTTATACCCTAAAAATCAAAAGTTCCCATATCATCGCTTAAGAAAATTATTATTACGACAGAAAGGGTTACTGTGAAGGCGATTTAAAGGACGGTTGGGAAAAGTACATTTGTAGGTATCGTTTTTTTTTCACGGCAAATATAGAAAATCGTCAAAAAAAAACACCAAAAATGTAAACTTTTTTTCTGTTTTTACGAAGTGAGCCTCTATTTCAAAAAGCGTATGTAGTACCTACTACCTATTGAATGCAATGCAATTACCTACAATTGATGTTGACATCATTTTTGTACGACTTATGGTTTCCACGAAAACGGACGCTGAAAAACAGCCCAAAATCTGTCATTTTTGGAAAAATTAAAAAAAAAATCACTTAGAAATTCTTCCCTAACAACACGAAAAATTAACACTGCACTGCACTGTTAATATTAACCTTTACTTCGAAAACGAAATGCAATGGTTTACGTGCTAGGTATAATTGGTAAGCATAAAAATTATTTGTTTGTAGAATAAACCAAATCTATAAACGTCTTCCTTACTTATTTTTCTTATAAAGCAATAAGGCCTCAAAAATAAAAAGAAGTCTAAATTTTTGGGGTTTCTTGATGATTTCGTTTATTTTCCGTGAAAAATTTTGTTGGTCAGTTTAAATTCATGTTAAGCGACACCAAAAACATAAAGGGAGCCACAATTACAGCAGAACTTTCCACTTCAAACTACCATTGACGGGACTATATATAAGTCAAGCATTAACATATGTACATATTATATAGCATTCAGGGTGTTCCGGTAAGAATGGTCCACACTGACTACGCTGTTATGACCTCTCAGAATCCAAAAAAAACATGGTTCGAAAACAAATAAAAATAAAGGGCTTGTTTTTAAATCGAGCTTTATTGCGATTGTTTTGGATTACGGCATATCCTTACAGCAACCTTTTACGATTACAGGCCAAGAGCTTGAAAAAAAGATATGGCCTTGAGATAAAAAAAAATACGTCACTACTCCGGTTCAATCGATTAGGCGCTAAGTTTTAGTTTTGAAATAAATAAAAACAACACCTGAACTAGTTGGCTAATCGATCAAATCGGAGTGTATGGTTGACGTTTTTGTATTTGACAGTAATATTTCTTCCTTTAATAAAAGTTTTTACAATGTTTCTAGCTCTTGGCATGTAGTCAAAACGTTACTACAAGGATTGTCCGTAATCCATAAAAATCGTGGCGTATTAAGGTAAAAGGCTGCTATTATTGTTAAAATTGAATAAATTATGTTATTCGTGTAAAAATTAAAAAAAAAAAAAAAAAAATCAATTATGGACGGGGTGAATAAGAAACTCATTCAAAGTAAGGGTTTTTACAAATTTCAAACAAACAGCCGTTACTCGAAAACCGTTATGATTCGGTAAAAATAATTTACAGAAATCTGAGAGATCATGACCTGGCCTATCACCAGAATAAGTTTGGACCATTCTTACTGGGACACCCTGTATACATAGCTATACTTCAGTTAATAACTACAAGAGTTCGTGCGAACCAGTTGTGCATATTTTTTTTTAACCGTTAAGAACACATACTCTCATTTTCTCAAAAAGCGTCGGCAGATAAAAAACCAACTCTTTGGCTGGGAAAATCCCGCTTTCGAGCTAGTCCCGCGTTGTCCCACCAAAACGTACATGCCCCGCTTTGAAAACTTTCAATAAGTGTATACATCTTCAATATGTTTATAAATTTAAATAAATTTAGCTCATCGAGAAGTTAGATTAAAATAGATTCACATATTGGTACCTAACATTCAATAAATTATGTTATTCGTGTAAAAATTAAAAAAAAAAAATAAAAAATCAATTATGGACGGGGTGAATAAAAAACTCATTCAAAGTAAGGGTTTTTACAAATTTCAAACAAACAACCGTTACTCGAAAACCGTTATGATTCGGTAAAAATAATTTACAGAAATCTGAGAGATCATGACCTGGCCTATCACCAGAATAAGTTTGGACCATTCTTACTGGGACACCCTGTATACATAGCTATACTTCAGTTAATAACTGCAATAGTTCGTGCGAACCAGTTGTGCATATTTTTTTTTAACCGTTAAGAACACATACTCTCATTTTCTCAAAAAGCGTCGGCAGATAAAAAACCAACTCTTTGGCTGGGAAAATCCCGCTTTCGAGCTAGTCCCGCGTTGTCCCACCAAAACGTACATGCCCCGCTTTGAAAACTTTCAATAAGTGTATACATCTTCAATATGTTTATAAATTTAAATAAATTTAGCTCATCGAGAAGTTAGATTAAAATAGATTCAAATATTGGTACCTAACATTCAAAAAAAAAAAAACTTGTAAACAAAAATCAAATTTACTACTTACTATGTATAAAGCTTTTTTTTCAAGATCAAAATTACGCCAAAACAAGAAGGCCTAAGCGACACCAAGTACAATAGTGCCAAATGTTACTGATTGCTGATGCTCTTTCGAATGCTGAATGCAAAATTCAGGTCGAAGAAGACTGCCATATAATAAAATCTAAATGCACAGTAGCAAACAAAAAAATTAGAAAAAAAAAATCGGAAAAGTTATATGAAAGTATCTCTACTGAGATACAACAAATTGTAAAACCATCGTCGTAATAAAAATACTTAGATCTAGGGTTTTCATTGTCCCTAAAATATTAGGGTTTTTTTTTCTCCGCCACTCATCTCTGTCTAAATGTTTATCAGTTTCCTTTCCTTTCATTAAAAGCATCAACCAAAGCATGAAGTATAAAAAAAATAACTTGCTGATTTGTATTATTAATTTGTAATTATTTGAATTTTGTATGATTTTTTTAAGTTTTTTTCTTTGTTTTTCTTTTTAACAACAAAATTAACGCTACGCACTTAAAAAAAAAAAAGATGAAAACTCGTGCTGCTTACGAGTATGTGTATAAATAAATTCAATTAAGTGCAAATGAAATGATTTATATTCATATGTTGCAAAATTCTATTTAAGGTATTATTATCTATTTACAAACAACAAAATCTATATTTCAAAGCTTACTCGATTTTTTCTTTGTCTATTTTCACAAAAAAAAAAATAATAATTTTGCAAGGTTTCGAGTGTTCTGCCACTGGCTGTGTAACCATAGTTATTTTGGAAATGTCATATTATGCTGCATTATGTTCTCATCAGCTATGTTAGCTGCAGAGGATCCTCTGGCCTCGGGGGCACCTAGAAATTTGGTACGACATAAAGAAAAAAAAAGTTTTTAATTTTATTTGTACCTTTTGTTTTAATTTAATTTTAATTTTTGTTGTTTTTTTTTTTTTTTTTTTTTACAGATCTTGAATTATTTCGATTATTTTTTCACGGCTGTTTTTACAATGGAACTGGTTCTCAAATTGATTTCGTATGGCTTTGTTATTCATAACGGAGCCTTTTGCAGATCTGCATTTAATCTATTAGATTTACTTGTGGTCTGTGTTTCCTTAATATCAATTGGTTTCAGGTAAGTGTAAACAAGAGTTTATTTATTCCATATATCGAGTAATATTGTAATAATTAACGCGCATATTGACACGCGTTTGACATAACATGACGAGCGTGAGTGTATAAAGGTTGATTTCCAATGGGGCGTTGGGCGTCGCTTTGACAGATTTTTCTGTCAACGCGAAAGTTCACACATAGAAATTTATGCAAAGTTTTTACAATGACGCGTTGGGCAGTAATGTAACGATTTGGAACCTATTAGCATGGACACAAACCAACGAAACATATAAGCTACCTCAACGTTGAAGTTGAAAAAATTCAACTTCAGCGCGCGTCTTGACAACTCAACTCATGTCAAATTCCTTTCAACAAAAAAAATCGATTTGTTTAAAAGAAAAAAATCGATTTTTCTGGACAAATTACCCCTATTGAAAGAAAAAAAATCGATCGAATTGTTTGTTGAAAGGAATTCGACATTACAGTTCTGTAGGTTCATTTTGATTTTTAGAATAACACTTCAATTGTTTTTAATCAGCTGATTCTCTTCAAGTCGTCTGTTATGTCGACGCGTTCGTAAAGCTTGTAAACGTAACGTAAGCGTTTCTAACTGCACCTGGTGCAGTTTGGCCGCCATTTTGTTTTTAGAGATTATTTTCATTTTCGCAAGTAACTCGCGTATTTTTGACCCCAGAAAAAAGATTTGTATTACAAATTTGTAGCAAATTTAATTTCCTACAAAATATTTTTTGTAATTTTTTTTGATAATCGCTTTTGTTCAAAAGTTACAAGATTAGTACTACAAAATTGTACCAAATTTAATTTCCTACAAAATATTTTGAGCAAATTTTTTCGACAGTTGCTTTTGTTTAAACTCTACAGTGCATTTTGTTGGAAAAAAATATGACCAATGTTAAAATTCAAGCGCTACTTTTGACAACAAAATGCACTGTAACTTTTGAACAAAAGTGAATAATAAAATTTAAATAAAACACAAAGTTTTTTCCTTTTATTTGCACCTTAAGTGACTTTGCCAATTTTAATTTAATATATTAAAGCAAAACAAACACCAATATATCAAATAAGATTTGGATGCATTTCGACGTTAGTCATCCTCAGCGAGCACGTTCGTACTAAGTCTCCCATGGGTGCAGGTCAGTTAGATGTTAGCATGATACCTATTTGAACTGAAATTACAACAAAATTAAAACGTTATTTAATAATTTCGTCGATTGTTTTGAACAGTGGGGAGCGTATTGGTGCCTCCAACGTGTTCATTGTAACATTTCTGTTAAGATACATATATATACTTTCGTAGGCATCAAGTTTGTACGCATCGTTGACTTGTTTCTTCAATTTTATATTGTCGACACTCCAATGTGTGCGATGGTTTTGTTCGAGAGCATGTAGTGCGACAGCTGATTTTGTAGCTTGTTGTTTTTGGATGCTGGACAAATGTTCTTTGAAGCGTACCTCTATACTTCTTTTCGTTTGGCCAATATACTTTTCTTCACATTCACTGCACGATATTTCATATATGCCCGATTTATGCAAACTTTCAGTTTTGTCTTTTAGACTGACAATTAAATTATGTAATTTGTTGTTGCTACTGTGTACAATTTCCAAATTGTGCTTTTTAAAAATATGTTTTAATTTGTTTGTAAAGATGGGTATATATGGCAAAGAAATTCTTTTTACTTTTTCCTTTTCAAAAGACAATGTGGTAATATTTCTTTTAAAAATCTTATTAGAATGCAGTGAGACCAAATTTTCAACCATTTGTTCAGTGTAACCATTTAGTACTGCAGCGTATTTGATGTATTTTAATTCTTCCATGTAATTTTTGATGTTAAGTGGAAGTCTGCAGAGTCGATGAACCATACTATGAAATGCGGCTTTCTTGTGAGTAATTGGGCAATGTGAATCGGATGGAATGTAGCATGGTGTGTTTGAAGGTTTTCTATAAACCGAGAATTCGATGGTTCCATCACTTTTCCGTATCAAACGCACATCTAGAAATGGTAAAGATTCATTTTTCTCCATTTCTATTGTGAACTTAATTGTTGGCCACTGTGTGTTTAAACGTGATAACATTTCTCCTTCTTTTCCTTTTTCCACTATTGCTGCCACGTCGTCTACGTATCTCCACCATACTGTCGGTATTGTTCCTGCTTCTTTCATTACTGTCAAAAGTGATTATCAAAAAAAATTACATAAAATATTTTGTAGGAAATTAAATTTGCTACAAATTTGTAATACAAATCTTTTTTCTGGGGTCAAAAATACGCGAACAACTTTTGAGAAGTGCATTTTAAGTTCAAAGGTATTTAACGAAAACCAATTTGCCTTTAATTTAAGATGACAGCCAACGCAACAGACCTAAGTGGTCCAAAAATATAGCGTAGACTCCTAATAAGTCCCCTTAACGATTAAAATTGAAAAACAAAAAAACACTAATCATTTGTATTTCACGATTTTTTTTTGTACCATCCAAAAGACTGTTTTAAGATCTTCTCTGGTGTAAAACATTTAAATTTAATAAAATAATGCCTAATTAGACCAATCCAATATTTTTTGTGTGTTTTGTTTTTTTTTCTAGTTCGAATGCGATTTCGGTCGTGAAAATTCTTCGTGTTCTCCGAGTCTTAAGACCTCTTAGAGCCATTAATCGAGCTAAAGGATTAAAGGTACTTTAAAACGCAAAAAAAATATTTTTTCTTTTTTTTTTGATTTTTTTTTCAAATATTGACAGCTTATTTGTTTTTTTCCTTTTCAAACAAAAATAATAAATACATTTTATCAAAGAAAATAAGCTAAAAAGAAAACAACAAGAAACTAACTTAAATAATAACCAACGCAATTTTTTTTTTAAACAAAATATTTTTCTTGATTTGTTTTATTTATTAATATCTACCCAATCTATGGGAAACGATGCAAGGGGCTACTTGTATATTTTTTTTTTATTAAAAAATAAAGTTCTTGTATAACAAAATTTGTGAAAAAGGGCTAAATAAAAATAAAATAAATAGAATTTATTTTTTTTCTACTAAAACCAGCTTCTTATCCCATCTTTTCTACAAAAAAAAAAAAAATAATAATATAAGGGTTTCCACAACTAACATACCTTTCTACTTTCAACAACAAAGTTTTAAAAATTGTTGCTTCATCTGAAAAATAACAAACAAAGAGAATATTTTCGGAACTAATTTGTAGGTCCGAAAACAGCAAATTGTTTTAATTTTTTTTTTTGTTTTCACTGACCGATTTTGTTGTTTTATTTTGTTTGGATTTTCTTTTTTTTTATTTTTGTTTTATAAAATTTATGTTTGTTTAGATTTTATTTTATATTCTTTTGGTTTATTTTTATATCGAAAACAATCTACAACAACAAACAACAAACAAATTCTATTATATTGTAGCATGTAGTTCAGTGTGTTATAGTCGCTGTAAAGACTATCGGAAATATTGTCCTAGTGACATGCCTTCTTCAATTCATGTTCGCCGTCATAGGAGTCCAATTATTTAAGGTAAAAACAAAACAAGCAAATCTGTGGATTATTCTTCAAAAACAAAACTTACAAAAATAAAAAATAAAAAACAGTTTCACAAAGAATCCTCGCCCTTTTCTATTTCTCTATTATACCTATGCTTTCTGATTTTGTTGTTTATTTTCTTTCCTTTTTCTATTGCACTTTTGATTTTGTTTATAAATTTCAAAAGTTTTATTATAAAATTGAAAATTTTGCTTAGAAAAAAAAAATAATAAAAAGAGATTCCAATAAAACTAGTAGGATATTTTTTAAAATTTTCTTACTCGTAAACCCAACATACATTTTTGGTAGTCTCTTTTCTTTGAATTCGTGTGTTTTTCTTTAGTTTTTAACCCTTTCATGGTTACCAAGTGTTATCGATTATGATTTAACAAAATTGAAAACATTGTGCTTTGTTTGCTCGCATTTGTAGTGTAGATTTAGGACTAACTTTTGTCATTTTTGTTCTTTTAATTAATATTCTATTTAAGTTTGAAGTTTAACGTTTTATTTTTGTGAAAAAGGAAAAATGAAAACAGTAAAAAAAATCGTCCCATAAATCCTATCATAACAAAGGCATTTTGTAGCATCAGCTTAATTTTTATGTTGGATAGCGTGACATTTTGTTTGTCTTTTTTTTCTATTGTTAATTTTGTTTGCAAAATAATAGTATGTTGTATAAAGATTTATATTTTCATTTGTTTTTAAAAATTATTAAAAAATGCAATTTTCGTTTTACATTTTTTTTTATAAAAAAAAAAAAACTATTTTTGTTTTTTTGAATGAAAAAAAAAAAAAAACAAAGTTATGCAACTTTTTCAATTTCTTTTTTTTTTTTTTTTTTGATTTTGTGTCCGATATAGTTTTATTGAAAATTTACAAAAAAAGGAATCTTTTTTATGAAAGTTTATGAGAAGCAAGTATTTTTGAAAACGAAAAAAAAATATTAAAAAAATGGTTGTTTTAGTTGGACGTTAATTTTTCAGCTTTGTGTGAGCAGCACATTTATTTTGTTTTGGTATAGAACTGGATTAAAATATTTATAAACATACATACAACATTTTTTAATAAACGCCATTTTAAAAACACATTAAAACAAAAATAATAATATAAAATTAAAACCTCATGCAAAATGTTGTTTCGACAAACTATTTTTTTCAGTCCACTGTAAGAAGAGATTTTTAAAAGGAAACAAAATTATAAAAGGTTGAATTTATACATGCACATTGGTATATATAAAATTCCTCATAATCATTAATATTACAGTTGACTGTTGACGGGGCTGGGTCATAGCCGCAAGTTCATGAAAATGGGGTTTTATGCGAACATGTTGCAAGCGGTTTATTTTAGTTTAATATTTCATTCTACAAACTTTTAGCTGAGCCAAGAAAAGTTCTTGGAATTTTGTTAGTACGTAGCATTACCATACCAAAGTTATAGCCCCTGAATCTAGAAACAAAAAAAGAATAACGTAAAATGTGTTATGACGATCCTAGAATGCACCAACTCCATTGCAGATGTTTCACGGTTGTAAACTAGAGCTAATTTAGGTATAGGTAACATGACCGCCTGAGTCAGTTCATCCCCCTAAAGAGTCAACACATTTCAGTAATTGGTCAGGCATATAGATTTTTTTAACAAAGTTTTTAAAGTTTTTTTTTCAAAGGTCGTTCAGATGGAGAGCAGGGCTAGAAACAACAAGGCCACAGGGGTTAACAGTTAAAAATGAAAAGGTTCCCCTGGAGATTAAAAAACGCTTGATGGAGAAAAATGTTCTTCTACTTCAAAGCTAACGTCAAGTGTACTTTGACTGTGAATTGGACATCAACAAGAGAAGTTGTGAGGAGTCCCCAAAATGTATGGTTAGGTTAGGAGGGGCGTGCCCAGCCCAAAGGCTGCTGCATACACGGGGGCCTAATTGTTCATTGTGATCCCCATAAACAGAAATGCTGACTTAACAATTATTGACATAGATTGCGTTCATTAGCAAACCAGCCTATGCTATGAATATATTTTTTCATGTTTACCATTTAGACTCGTGCTAGATCGTCCAGTTCTCCAACAAACCTATTTCCAAAATAGCAGAGGCGGTTTGTTTGGAGTTTGGGACAATCACAGAGCATGTGTTTAATGGTTTCAATTTCTTCGACGTCCTGACAGCTCCTACAGAAGTCGGGTGCGAATACACCTAATCTATCGGCCATTGTGCCAATGGCACAATGTCCCGTTAGTACACCTATCAGGATCTTTATAGTCTTTTTACTCAGTGATAATGTATACCGAGTTTCTTTTTCATTAATTCTAGGCCATATAGTTCTAGAGATAACGCAGTCATTCCTGGTAATCCAGAAGTTGTTGATTTGCTCTTTCGTTATAAGGTCTATCTTCCATTTAATTACACCAATTGGGACACTTGGTCCCGTATCAGATTGGCTTCTACTGTCTATATTTGATAATAACCCCTTCCTTGCCAGTTCATCCGCTATACCATTCCCTTCTATATTGCTATGTCCAGGAACCCAGCAGAGCTTGACTTGGTTGGTGTTGCAAATATTATTCAGTAAGCCTCTGCATTTTGCAACTGCTTTCGATCTTACTGTCACACTGGCTATTGCTTTGATAACAGCTTGACTGTCCACGAAAAATGTGATCTCCGACGAGGTCAGTTATTTCTTGTGAACCATTTCGGCTGCTTTTTCAATAGCGAAAACCTCAGCCTGAAAGACAATACATTCATCTGGGAGTTTATATGATTCTCTTATATTAAGACTTTCACAGAACACCCCAGCTCTTGTTCCTTCTTCCATTTTGACCCATCTGTGTAGAATGGGATACCCTGTTCACCAATTAGCGAGTTGGGTTCCCATCCTAGCCTTTCGGGTATTAAGATGGAGAAGTTTCTGTTAAAATCTAATACAGGTGGTGCGTAGTCCGTAGTCACATCAAGATCGGTATACCTTTGCAAGATAGACCCATGACCGAAGGTGCTGTGCTTCCAAAAGCCCATTTCCTTAAGACGAAACTTTTGGCTGCTGTGCATCTTATGTACTCGTCCAAGACTGGCTAATCTCTGTACCATGTTCAGGTTCTTGAGGTAGCTATCTTTTTTAACCGCCTTCCACCATACAATCAATTACTCCAAGATATTTGGCTTCATTGGATAGTTTCAGAGGTATTTCATTTGAGAGAAGTAAAGTCCTCTAGTTTTCTTTTCTTCGTAAACAGAACAAGTTCAGTTTTTGCCGGGGTAACCCCGAGACCGTTTTGTTCTGCCCATGAAGATAGTTCACTAAGTGCAGATTCCATAATATCCTTGATAGTGTTAAGAAACTTACCTGATATCAAAATTATTATGTCGTCTGCATAGGTCACTGCTTTGATGCCTTTATTTCTAAAATTTGTAAGAATTTTATTAACAACGAGGAGCTGAGATTACCCCTCCCTGTGGTGTGCCTCTTGTAACTGTTTTCTCGACAATAGTGTCTCCAAAATGTGTATACGCTTGTAACTTTATTTTTACTTGCGATATACAGGGTGTTCGGTATAAGGTGCACGAAAAAGGTAGAGCGAGTAGGTTGGGTTAAGGCAAGAAAAAAATCGTATTGGAGGGAGGGTCTATGTCCCCCCGTTTAGGCAGGAGGGGCGATTTTCTAAAAAACCGACTTAAAATAGAAAAAAATAAGAAAATACTCAAGTGTCTTTTTGTTTTTGAGAAAATTAAAAATAATGGGAGGGGAAATTTTTTAAAATAATGACTTAAGACAGAAAAACAATCATTAAAAAACAACGGTTACTGTTACAATGACAAATTCTGCAAAAGCGGACAAGAACACATATTTTTTGACAATGCACGAGTAAAACAAATGATTTCCTTTGAATTTATCTGTTGATACCCCGTAATAAAATTCATTACGGTTTTTTAAATAAAATAATAGAATTTGTGGTTTTTTCATATGGTAAACAAATTCGCAGTTTTTTTTCAGAAAATATGGCACATCAATTTTATTTCGGGCGGAAACGCCTGTTGCCGACTGGCAGAAACAGATAAAAGTCGCACTCGACTCGTCATCGTGATTGTGTGAAAATTTGGTGTGGTGGACAGGGTTGGCCGAAATGTCACTTTTTCGAAAAAAAAAACTACATTAGTTACGTCTGCCACGTAGTTTTTGTAGTTAAACGTAGTTAATGTAGTTAATGAAAAAAAATATAGTCTCAAATGTCAAATTGAAAATTGAATTTTGAGTTGAAGCCGAAGCAAAATTAAAATTACGATAATAGAAGTAAAGGAAAAAGTTGTTCCTTGAATTCTAATAATAATAAAGGTGGTATTTAAATTAAAATTGGTCCAGAGAAAAATGTGTATAGAAATTGTTTTGTTTATCTAAAAAGAACTTTTCTCGAAATGTTCAGAACCTTGAACCTCTCGTGATATAGCATTCTTCGGACCCATGAAAACTTTCTAAATTTAAAAGTAAAGAATCCTAACACCAACTGGATGACATCGGCTCTATAGGCCTGGATTTGATGGAGAGACGTGCTAAATCTCAGGACCGGATCCCGGTTATAGAGTCGATGATTATGATGATGAATGATGAATACCAATGTGTAGGTACACCAAAATTAAGTCTTGCTTCATTTTGTTTCTTATTTTTTCAGCATTTGTATGGCTATTCTTACTGCTGGAGTATTTGGTTCTTAATTTGAATTTAAATGTTGTTTTTTATGAATAATTAAATTTATTGCATTTCAACCAAAAAAGGAAAAACACATACCTACAAAAAGAAAACACACAAACTAACACATATTATATCGCCCTTATATATTATAAAAATACATACTTTTATAATAATTCATCTAACCAAAACTTACTTAGAAGTCACCACCAGAATTTCACTTTTTAACCAACATATTTTTTACACAATTCTTTTGAGTAGTTAAATCCTTATTCAAATAAAAAAAAAATACATAAAAATAGAAAATAAAAGTATTTCCCACAACAACTCAAGTAAGCCCCACGCATTTAGTTTAATTATTTTTATTTTTTAACGTAACTTTAATTCTTTTTTTTTTTATTCCAAAAATTATTTTTTTTACTATAAAAATAAATCGTATTAAAATTAAAATCTATCATTAAATATCATACAAAGTATAATCGATAGAAAATAATATGCTTTAGGCAGTTTAATGCATTAACTTTTTTTGTTCTTAAATTTTTAAGTTTCCTAATATAAAACAAATACCATTTTAAGAATTAAAATTTATTTTCCTTTTTTGTTTCTTTTCATACATGCACAATCAATAATTAATTTGAAAAAATATAAAATCATTATATATGTATATTTTTATACAAAACCAAAAATATATATCTATATATAATGTTTTTAATGCATTTCTATTTAACAAAAAAAATTAAATAAAACAAAAAACTATTTTCCCGATTTGGATCACACACGTATAACCGTCACACCTGACCAAAAATATAAATATATATATTATCGATTATGTAAAAAATTATATATAATTCACTTGCCTTTTCCTTTTTTCATTAAAAAAAAAAACACAAACTTACCTTTCTTCATTTTAATCAACAACGAATGAATTCATAATAAATAAATAAAAAAATAAAAATGTTCAAAAATCCAACAAAACAACCGTCTAAAAAAAAATTATATATACATATACATATAACAAAAAAATATATGTAGTATGTTGTAAAATGTGTGATAGTTGCAATTAAAACAATCGGCAATATAATGTTGGTTACCTATTTGCTACAATTTATGTTTGCTGTGATTGGAGTGCAATTATTTAAGGTAATAATAATATTTTTTTTTTGTTTTATATTTAACAAAATAAACTTTATTTAGGATGTCAAGGGAAAATACAATGAAATATAATTCTAAATTTGATTAAACAAAATAAAATAAATCGTTATATACATAGGTGTTGTTGATAACAATTTTTTGTATACATTAAATTATTTATGTGTTCGTGTCGTTCGTCGCTGCGGAAAGGATAAGGCTTTGCTGTTTTATTGTTTTCATACTCAATTTTTTTTTTATATAAATTTTGTATTTTTCTCACTTAAATTTAATAGGCCTAGCCTTACACAAATAACTAAAGAGTTAGCCAACGTAAGCGGTCCTATGCCACTAATTGTATTCTATTCTATTTTAGTAGTACCTTGCAATCTAGAGTTGCATTTGGGACTTACGATCACATTAAAACATTAAAATATGTTAAAGAATAAAAACGAGCTAGCAATTGATGGAATTATGTGTGGAGGATTCGATAAGTGCTTTGTGCTTGACTTTTGATTTTCATTTAAAAGACTTAAGCCGGATCCACACATGTCTCGTGGGGTGTGTTGCGGAGTCATATGTCGCTATCGCTCTAATGTATTTCACATGCGTAGATCCATATTTGTCTCGTGTGATGTGTTGTGGAGTGGTGTGTTGTGTTGTATCGAAATCTATTTTTTTAACGATTGCGCCATACCATGCTATAGCGAAGATATTTTTTTAGTGTGCAGGCAAGAGACAACAATGCTCTTGAAAACAGAATAAAGCAATAATACAATTAAATTTAGATTAGAAACAACTCCATTTAAAAAACATTAAAGATAAATATATCAAAATTTACTCAGTATTCAGTCCACAACACACCACACGAGACATGTGTGGATTTAAAATCTAACAGATTATTATTATTATTATTTTAAGCTTTATTTTCCAATTAAACTAATATCAGTACAAATTAAATACAAATTATACAGGGTGATTCATCTAATGTGTGACAAAAAGCTAGAGCGTGTAGGTGGGGTCTATTTCCCCCCATTTAGGCGGGAGGGGCAATTTTCTAAAAAAAATTACTTAAAACAGAACAAAAAATTTATTAAAAAACAACGGTTAGACTTACAATGCCATGATAAACCTTTTCATAAAGACAGAAATCTCTTCTTTTATTTCATTTTTTATTTCAAATAAATCTGTTTTATAGGGAATAGTTTTTAAAATATTAATTTTCAAACTCAAAACTTTGAAAAAGAAAAATGAAAAAAAAAATCAAATTAATTTTTGAAAATCTGTTCACTAAAGCAACTTAATTAAAAAAAAATTAAAGCAGAGTTGTTACCCTTACCGCTGTTTTCTTATATTTTTCTTCAGTTCTTTTAGAAAATTTCCTTTCCCGTTATTCCTCCCGTTATTTTCTCAAAAACTAAAAAACATTTTAGCATCAGGTTTTCTGTTTTTAATTAAAAATTATTAAGAGCATTGAATTTTGATAACAAAATTAGTACTAAATTAGTATTACTTACTAAATTTTGAAATTAAATTTTTTTTGTTTTCATAATTTTGAGTTTGAAAATTAATATTTAAAGAACTAGTTCCTAAAACAGATTCATTTAAAAATAAAATAATAGAATGTATCATGGCATTGTAAGTGTAACCGTTGTTTTTTAATAATTTTTTTTTTTGTTTTAAGTCAATTTTTTACAAAATTGCCCTTCCCGCCTAAAAGGGGTGAAAAAGACCCCCCCCCCCTTATACGATTTTTTCTTATCTCTACCAAACCTACACGCTCTAGCTTTTTGTCACACCTTAGGTGTGACCCTGTATAAAAACATTACATAAAGTATATTTAGTACAGTACAAAAAATTTCCGTCATGGTAGTGTTATTGGCCGGCATGCATAAGCCTCCCCAATTCTACCCATACATCTCTGCACTTGGCATCGTTATACAAATTTTCAAGTTAAAAAGCCCATCTATTTTCTTTTAAAGGTCTAACAAATATACAATAAAATTTATTGTGTACAAACTACAAATGCAAGTCCGCTCTTGTTGACCAGCTCTTTGATTATTAAAAAGTCATCATAGACTTATTGCTACATACACAAAAAAAAAATTATTGAATAAGAAAATGTATTAATTAATTCTTTTTTTCTTTACAATTAAAAGAAATTGAAAAAAATTGGAGTGAAGTTTCTGAACAAAAACAAAACAAAATTACCTTATAAATCTTGACTTATTTTCGATTCTTTTCAACAAACACATTTTTTTGTATATCTATTATTTGAGACGAAAATTGTAAAATTTTATTTTTATTTTTTATTTATATATTAACTGTTCAATAACCCTGTTTATGTATAGTTTGTTCTTTTGTGTGATTTTTTAAGTGTTTTTTTTTTTTAATTTAAATTTTCAGAAATCATAACAACATGTATATAAATTAAAACAAAACAAAAAAAACCACACATCATATCTTAGACATTAATTTTGTTTTTGTTTTGTATTGTTTAGTGAACCGTATAATGTGATACACCTTTACACTCAAAAAAAAATGCAAAGATAAAGCTTTTATTTAGTTTAAGACTTCTTGTTTCTCGGTTGATATTTTTTTCTCGATTTAAGTTTAAAGAAAATATCATTATAAAAGTGAAACTAAAATAAGGTTTTGTTGCGGCTGATGTGGGATCTTCATTCGCAAAAAAAGTATTTCGTCTAAAAAGTCAACTGAACTTAAGTAATTGGTCCGCCTTTTTTAAATTTTTTCACCTCGTGGGATATTCGAAAAATATATATACCATCTGAAATGTTACTTAATCCTTATTAAAAGTTAAGCCATAGGTTTGTTTTATGAAAAAAATATGGAAAATTATTTTTATCAATTACCTATAAATTAAAAAAATTAAATATTATAACTGTAATAGTTTAATTATTAAAAAATGATCATGCAAATGATAATTTCTTCAAAACGCCCAAAAAAGTGGGCGTGGTAAAGTATTTTCTGTGGGTAAATTGTTCAAAAGAATGTTAACTTAAAATGTTTCAAACACAATATTGTTTTGTATGAAATTTGGAGGTTATATTCTTTTTTAAATGGGGTGTGTCAGTGGACGAAAATTTATTTTACGCAATTTCCTTTAGTACCTGTGCATACGTTCTGTAACTCTAACATAGCAAAAATCAGTCGAGAAACGGTGAAAAATGGAACAAAACTCATATAATTTGTTTCAGTTCTCATCGTTTCTCGACCAATTTTATCGATGTGAGAGTTACAGAACGTAGGCACTGGAGTGGTTTGTGAAAAAAAAATTAAAATACCTAGAATGTAGGAAATTTGTTCACCTTTAATTTATCTCTTGACTATTTTAAACTTAAACTTTGCCAGAAAGCACATACACTGGCGAAAAACTGTTTTTGGGGGCCATATTTTTAAGTGGCGATGAGTGGCAAAGAAGTGAGATGGCAAAGTGAAAATTCGGAAAGAAAATGGCAGTATTTAAAACTCCTCCAAAACTTTGCAGGTAAACTTATAATTGAGAATCCTTTTTTGGTGAAAAATTGATTAAAGTACCTCCATTTCCATTGCCTCTCAAAAGTTAGACTTTGCCTATAAATTGACCAATATTATTTTAGGAAAGGGTTTGGGAATAACTTTGTGTAATTAAAAATAAAGAAATAAATTTAATGCCACAACAGCTCATGAAGAACTATAGGGCTTATAGTGACTTACAACTTTCAACCATTCCTGTGTACGTGTCTGCAGGAATGGAGGGGACCTACAGTTTATTGCCGAATCCGAACGGCTAATGTGAGCGGCACTTTTCTATGACAAGAGATGCCCTTGGAGGTTTTGTCAATTCGCAAGAGGCAGTAGCCGTTTTTTATTTAAAAAATTATTAGATGGCGAGGCTGGGGATCGAACCTCGACCTCTTGCATGACAGTCCATCGCACTGACCATCACGCAACAGCTACTATAACTTTGTGTAATTAGATTTTCAAATTTCTGAAATTTTACATTACCTTTCCAATTTAGAATTCAACCGGATGCCCCTCCTCAAAAATTTCTATACACAATTGTAGCTTGAAATTTTATCTTTGTTTCAAGACCTTTACCTTAGAAAACCAAATCATTCTATATTAAAGAAGCCATGCTTTTAAAATTTTAACCTAGGAACCCAGTTAGAGTAAAATTATTTGATTTGATTTGATTGAACATTTCATGACAAGGCCCTCACTAGTCAAGTGATGAGTCCAAGTGAGATCGCCGGGATGAAATGTAAATGCATTTATGTGAGCCTAAAAGAATATAAATAAATTACAAAGGCAGACATGCATGGGATTGACTTCGATTTACCCTATGTGAAAGCCATCATTTTATTTTTTGTTTATATTTCTTTAACGACGCGATGCCAAATAAACATTTCTACAACCTTTGGCACCTGCAAGAATGAATAAAACTTTCCTACTTCTAGCTTCCAACTTGCATGAAAAATATCTTAAGTGAACTCAGTACAAGTGAAATCGGTTTCCGATAGTTTGTATGGAAAGTCCATGTTTTTTACTTAGATAGCGTCGGTAATACCCGATGTCATTTTTTCTTTCGACCAATTTCTTTCGGGCATGCAAAAAAAAAAACATGCCTTATTTTACAGAATTATATTTAATAATTTTCTAAAATCGGTGAGTTCAAAATCCTGAACCACGGGTTAAATATTGAACCACGCCCTAAATGCTTTTGTAAGCCAGATATGTTTGCTATGTAAATATGCAAGATATACAAGATAAAATGCAAATTCAGACTTTTTACAAAAGTTAAACACAATTATATAAATATAATATTGTTGGTCCGAAAAAATCGACAGTTTTGTATGTTGTGTTTTTGCGAGCAAATTAAGTACATTCTTAAAATCCGCCGCACTACATTTTAAAACTTTGCAGTGGGCACAATCCAATCACGATCTCTTGCTGTTGTGTTTATTCAAAGCATTATAACAAAATTAGAGTTACCATTCCTAAGATTTCCCACGTCAACTATTCTTTTTCTATAGTTTGTGTGCAAGAGCTTACAGAATTAATGCTTTTTTTTAAAGCTTTTAGGATTAAAAAAAAGTATTTATTATGCATACTACGGCATCGCGATAATAGCTTTTATATGCGATAGACTTATGCAAACTGCGATGCAAACGTCATATCACAACTTAAAATAGGTAGCTCTGGCTTACAATAATTTCACTTTTTTAAATTTTCTCGAAACGATTTTGATTCAGCTTCGTAGCTGGAATAATCAAAGTGATTGCAACAAAACTGTATTTTAGTTTACTTAACCAATTATTATAACAAAAGTAAAATAAAAAAAAAAGAATTTTTCAATGAGATCTATAATACAGGGATACCGAGATCCTACAAATTAATTTTTCTTAATTGGAAATCCAAAAGTCTTTTCATAACATCTCTTAATACTTCTTTAAATTTTCACCTTCAATCTTAGCTTATTTTGGACTTTTTATTTAATGAACAGTTCGTCGTTCGTGTTCATTCTTCTTTATGCATTAGTTTTTTTAAAAATTGTGTTTACTTTTTTGAGGAAAAATCAACCCCTAAAAATTACATAATAAACTGTAATTATAAATAAACAGCTCTAATCTTTGCATTTTACCATAAACATACATTAATATATACATATCTAAGCAGTGTGTGTGTGTTAATACCTTATATTCCACTAATATCCAACACCTATACAGTCACTGTCATAAAAAAACTTACAGTCATTATAATCTTAGGTTGTTTGCTCTTGTATTATATCTGCATTTTTAGCAAGAGATCATTAACCCTTTATTGTGGTCTCTTATCAAATAATCTTCATAAAATTGTATATTCGAAGAATGTGATGCAACACGTCATGAAATTGCGTAAAATTTCTCACTGTTATATTTCGTCTAGTAAAACTGTCGCGTCGTCGTGAAAAAGGGTCTAACCTGGCGCGCAGAGACATGCTCTGTTTTTTTTTTTTTTTCATGGATCGATAGAACATATTTGAAAAGCTTAAAACCAAATTTGCACCACCTGGCAACTTTTTTTTACCAAAGATATTAGTAAAACGTAATTTTTGGCTTGTTTGCTTTTTTTTTAATTAACAAGAAAAAAGAGAATCAAACGGTTTATTTTTTGTATTTCTAATTTTTATTATGAAGACTTTTTTATTCCCTACAATAAAAAAAAACTACCCCCTTCTAACAAATGATGACAGAGCAATATATGAATTAGCATAGCGCATAAGTGCGTTTGCCCACCCATAGTATGAGGCATTCGGTTTTTTGCTGGGAAATAATTCCGGGACGCATTTTGACTTCGTTATTCGAAAGTGATTAGTACACAAGCCAAAAACCACTTTCTTTACAGTTGCACCTTCTGTCGTCTGGCCACCATCTTGTTTTTAACCGTTATTTTGATTTTCGAATGTACATAACTTTCGCATTTTTGGTCCTCGGAAAAAATTTGTCCTACAAAAGGCGTTTTTCTTTTTTAGTTCAAAATTTGTTCAGAGCAGAGCACTGAGTAAACTCTGATCGAACGGAGTAAACTCTGAGCAGAGTATGTTCAGAGCACTCCGATTTAATTATGAAACACACCTGAGCACTCAATTGTCATATCTGTCAAATTACATGGAAACTATATGAAGTTGGACGTGCTCAGTTTTTTACTCCTTCTGCTCGGTTATTTTATTCTGAGCTCATGGTGCACGCTCTGAACGCGCTCTGAACGAAAAAAGAAACATAAACTCCAAGCTCTAAGCGCTCTGAACTCAAAAAGAAACACAACATTTTTGTTTGACAGTTCGGGCTCAGCTTTGAACTGCTCTGAACGTAAAAAAAAACGCCTAAAACGATTATCGAAAAAGATACTTATAACATTTTTTAAGTTTCTTTTTAGATAATCGCTTTGCTTAAAGTAACAGTGCATTTTATGGAAAAAAAGGAGTTGATTTTTTTTATTTATCATATTTTTTCCGGTAGTTTTTAGGCTGTTATAATGAAATATTTTTGAAAACACGCTTCAATAAACATAATTTAAAAAAAAAAGATTTTACGCTTAACGAGCTGTTTCTTACCCATCTAATACTCTTTAAACAGGTGTATCTACATTAGGCAAACCTTCGGAATGAATTTAAAAAATTTCAGAGTATATTACATCATTTTCCGTGAATTTTTGCCTATTTCAAAACTTTTAAAAAGACCTTGACTCAATCGACAATACCCAACAAAATTATGTTTTTGTATATAGCGTGATTCACCTAAGGTGTGACAAAAAGCTAGAGCGTGTAGGTTGAGTCGAGACAAGAAAAAAACCGTAGGTAGGGGGGTCTATCCCCCTTGTTTAGGTGGGAGGAGCAATTTTCTAAAATATCAACTTAAAATAGAAAAAAAAACATTAAAAAACAACGGCAACACCAGAAGTCCGTTCTCTTATTGTGTTAAAAATTCAAATTATTTAGGAGAATAGTTTTTGAAAAATTAATTTTTAAACTCAAAATTTTGAAAAAAAAAATAATAAAAAAAATTGTGTTCAAACTAGTTTTTTGTTTCGAAATTTTACGTTATTATGTATTATTTTTGTTTTTAATATTCGATGTTTCTATCGATTTTGAAGTGACGACGAGAAATGTATTATTTCATTGTTTACATCTCGTTACAATGGCGTCTCGTTTTCTTGTCACATTGTAAAACGGCCTTCAACTCAGTGATGGGGCGCATTTTTAACAGAATTCCCTTTACGCAGTCGGTAAATTCCCTTTTTTGTTCCACAGAAAAAAGTTGAAAAGTTGAGTTGTGTTATAGTCTTTTTGAAAGCTAATTTTTTTTTGTACATATTGTGTAATTTTTCAGGTCTTATAAAATTTTCTAAGGCGGTGTGTGAATTGAGCTAAAACCGCGTTAAATTTCAAGAAGATTAATTTTTGATACCAGTGTGTGGTAAAGCTGTACGTAGAAATGTCAAAATTTAATCTCGGATAAAATTTAATCGAAAATTTAAATGAATTCGCACACGGCCTAAGAAATTATATTGATATTTCTTGAATTTTATTTTGACTTGTTTCGAATTAATCTAAAAAAATGTATTATTATTTTGTTGATGTTTTCTTTTTCGGGTAAAATTTCAAAAATCAAACAATTCCCACAAAATGAGTCGGTTTTCCCTTTGTCCCTTTAGAGGTCAAAATTCCCACAAAAAGGGATTTTTCCCACGATCCCTCAGCACTGCGGTTCAACTCCACTTACTTTCTATTCTGTCTCGCTCCCCCTTTTACCTACCCGATTGCCAAGCAGTCATGCACAATGCACATGCTTGAATTGTTTTGTGGTTGTTTTTTTTTCACTTTTTTGTAGGTATTTCGTGACGATTCTCCACTGAAGTTCATCAGTGCACGGTGAACATGAACAATCACCCTTTATCTGTTTCTTTAGTTTTTAGGTAAAGTTTTGAAAAAGGCTGGGAGCTTTTTGATGTTGTTGTTGTAATGGCAAATAAAGAAATGCATTTGGGATTGGGATGTTTCTGGTTTCTTTATGGGTAAATGTCACATTTCACAACGGTAACTAAAAGAAATCGATTTTTTTAAAACGAGCCTTATTTTAAAAAGCCAATATCAAAGAATTACTAATTCTAAAGCGGTCCCTAGACGCTCAATATTATTGTGCAAAATATTGCATACAATTATTGGCTAGGCGCCTCAGACGGTTCAATACTTTATCCAATAATTTAGTTGACAGCTGATTCAAAAATAAATTTTCTCACTTATTAAAATCACTCGCGGAGGTGTTTACTCTTCGACACTTGAAAATTAAATAAACAAATATTGTGCAATTGTACCCACAGACGATACAATATTTTAGATTGTGCAATAAATATCAAAAGGGTTTTGATTTTCTACAATATATTGCACAACATTGCAATTTTATCCATAGACGGACAATACTTTTGTGCAATATCAAATATTTCACAATAACACTGAGTGTCTAGGGACCGCTTAATAAATGGAGATGAAGATGGCAGTGTTGAAAACGAGAAAAAAAAATTAATTTTTATGGACTTACCATTCAAAAACCGTTTTATGTATATGTACTACCCGACGAATTAAATTTAAAAATTTTCGGTCAGCAGATTTTTTGTTTGACAAGCAGTAGCTAAATGGGTGGATTATTGCTGAAGGGGGAATGAAATAAGTGAAGAAACACGTTTTGTGTGGATTTAGAATGCCACGGTATACCGCGGGCGAGTAAAGAAACAGACCTACATATATCCAGTCTCTGTCACTCGTCTCACGCTCCCCTTTAAATCGAAATTTTCTTTTGTTATTTAACTTATTTGTGATTCAGTAATTTTACAAATTTATATTTTATGCACTTTTGTGGCACAAAAAATTTGCAACGATACCTAATTTATATGCCTTCGGCTTTTGCAAACCTTGTAAATCGTACCACAAAATTCGTGTTTGCGTTTTATTATATGAGAGGACGATATCGCCCTATTTTGCAATTACGGGACTTTGGATGTCACCGGCTCACGGGCTATAACGTGCTCAAAAAAACCCTTGATAACAAAACTACGTACGATTTCCTCCAACTTATTCGCGCTGCAGAGAGAAAACTGTAGTTCATATTAGAAAACTGTAAAACAAAAAATATAGGTATCTAACTTAAGGATCTTACGAATTTTTTTTTAAGTAAGAAAAAAAAACTTTGATCAATCATGTATAAAAAAAATCAACCTCTAGTTTTTTTCATAAAATACACCGTAACTTTTTAACAAAGGGCTGGTTATAGCGATCAGGAAAACGCTTCGGGAAAAATTTTCTTTTTGGTAGTTTAATGTTTTATCATATAATTTATATTTAATTCATAAACAAAATTTTCATTAGAAGAAATATTTGTTGTACAAAAAGCATTTCCTGAAGGAACAGTCGAGACACTGGGATCATTTGAATATCGTACCAAATCACTAAAAACGCGTATTTTCAGCACTGTGATTCATAATGTTTAGTATTGAGTATTGACTATATACTATACAGTGAAAGCTCCCTTAGCCGGACAGCGACGGTCGTAACACTTTTGTCCGTCTAAGGGAGTTGTCCGTCCAAGGGAAAAAATAAAAAATAGTTATGTAAGGAAATGTATAATATACAGTGGCATCATGAAACATTTTTGCAACTACAAGCCATGAAATTCATTCAAACTAAAAATGAACATGAAGATACAAGAAAAAAGATACAAAAACAGACTACAGCTGCAGAAATAAAATCCGTTATGAATTTGATCACAGACAGTTATTTAGTGAAATCGCATCTATGTCGCTGTAAACCAGGGGGGCCGTTTTTAATGCAGAATAAATTTATATAAAAGTATTACTAAAAATAATGGTCGAAATTTACATACTAAAAAAAGTTTTTGTCCGCCTAAGGGAATTTAATTTAACAAATCGCGGCTAATATTCTTGTCCGCGTCCGGGTAAGGGAGTGTCCGCTTAAGGGAGTTGTCCGCAATAGGAGCTTTCACTGTATATGAATTGAAATATTTTTCATAACAACTGTAGGTATTAAGATGATAGCTAATATTATAACCCACATTTTTGTGTTTCATTTTTTAATGTGCGACATACTGGAGCCGAAATATAAAAAAAAAAAACAATGCCAAAAATTATGTTTTGTTTGTTTTGCCTCTGCGCGCAAGGACGACGCTTTGACTGAATTAATTTCTCTGCATTCGAGTGAAATGATTTCATTTAAGAAGTTGAAATAATGAGCTTAATTGTTTCCTACTCCAAAAGGTTTAATAAACAATAAAGTAAATCATTTAAACAACCTACGATTATTTTGAATGCAAGTTTTTAACGGATACTGTAATAAACGATGTTTTTGCAAAATTATTAAGTACCTATAAATTTTTTCACTGAATTAAATTAAAAAGAAATATAGATAGATTTTAAAGATTTTAGTGTGTTTTCCTAGAATATCCTTACGATTTTTTTTTTGTGAGTTTTTCGTCCTCATAATCATCGTCCTTCTCATACTTAACGTTAGCGAAAATATTAAAACATCTTTTTATTTATGTTGCCAAATGTATGAATGTAAAGTAAAAAAAAAATATTATATTAAAACAGTTTTCGCTAACGATAATGAAAAGGCAATCATTTTATTTCTAGTATAATTACATAAAAATTTTTAATTATTAATTTAAAATTAATGCTAAATTTGTGTGTATAAAAATAGGGAAAATTTTTCAAATGCACAGATGGTTCAAAGATGATCGAAGCTGAATGCCAGTAAGTTCTCAATAACAATTTTTATACTTAAATACAAGTAAAAAATTCAAATAGAAAATTTATATTAATTTCTTTCTAATAGTGGAACATATCTTGTCTATGATGATGGAGATGTTCAAAAACCACGACTCAAAGAACGCGAATGGACACCAAATACATTTCATTTTGACGATGTAGCCAAGGCAATGCTCACCCTATTTACAGTGTCGACTTTCGAGGGATGGCCTGCGTAAGTTTGTTTAAAACAAACAAAATATTACTTACTTTTTTAACACCAATTTA
Organism: Epistrophella euchroma; assembly: GCA_947049315.1. Classification (NCBI taxonomy): domain Eukaryota; kingdom Metazoa; phylum Arthropoda; class Insecta; order Diptera; family Syrphidae; genus Epistrophella; species Epistrophella euchroma. The sequence continues at coordinate 5,003,996 of OX346249.1, read as the reverse complement.
CCTTGTTTTAATAATTTGATATTTTGTCGTTTTTATTTTAATTAATTTTATTTTATTTTATTTTATTTTATTTTATTTTATTTTATTTTATTTTATTTTATTTTATTTTATTTTATTTTATTTTATTTTATTTTATTTTATTTTATTTTATTTTATTTTATTTTATTTTATTTTATTTTATTTTATTTTATTTTATTTTATTTTATTTTATTTTATTTTATTTTATTTTATTTTATTTTATTTTATTTTATTTTATTTTATTTTATTTTATTTTATTTTATTTTATTTTATTTTATTTTATTTTATTTTATTTTATTTTATTTTATTTTATTTTATTTTATTTTATTTTATTTTATTTTATTTTATTTTATTTTATTTTATTTTATTTTATTTTATTTTATTTTATTTTATTTTATTTTATTTTATTTTATTTTATTTTATTTTATTTTATTTTATTTTATTTTATTTTATTTTATTTTATTTGAACGATTTTGAAAATATTCAACGTCACCTTTCATTTGATACCAAACTCGTTCGTCTACACTCTTGGCCAAAAATAGGCAATTCCCTTTTACACTTTTGAAATTATACTAGAAACAGTTGCACTGGATTGTGACTGAGAAATGCATAGAGAAATTTGCCTTCTAAAAACAACAAAAATTTTTGAATATTTTATCATATTTGTTATTATTTTTTTTATTTTTTATTTAATGAATTATTTTTTCTCACTTGCAGACTTCTTTATGTTTCGATCGACTCAAATGAGGAAGACAAAGGCCCTATACACAATTTTCGACCAATTGTTGCAGCCTACTATATAATTTACATTATCATCATAGCATTTTTTATGGTTAATATATTCGTTGGTTTTGTTATTGTTACATTCCAAAATGAGGGCGAACAAGAATATAAAAATTGTGAACTTGATAAAAACCAAAGAAATTGCATTGAATTTGCCCTAAAAGCTAAACCCGTCCGACGTTACATCCCTAAACATGGAATTCAATATAAAGTCTGGTGGTTTGTGACATCGGCATCATTCGAATATACCATATTCATTTTGATTATGATAAATACAATAACATTGGCTATGAAATTCTATCAACAACCGCCCTGGTATACGGACTTACTTGATGCACTGAATATGATGTTTACAGCTGTGTTTGCTCTGGAATTTGTCTTTAAATTGGCTGCATTTCGATTTAAGGTATTTATGAGTTTTGTATTTTTTTTGTTTTTAATTTCCTTTTAACTATATCTACCTAACTAAATATATTTTGTATGGAATATCTGCAGAATTACTTTGGAGATGCTTGGAATGTATTTGATTTTATAATCGTTCTGGGTAGTTTTATTGATATTGTATATTCGGAGATAAAAGTAAGCAAAGGTCTGCAATCAGATACTACTGGGGCTGAAAGTGGTGCTGGAGGAGCCGCGAATAAAGTTTGTACCGATTGTCAATACAGTAATTTATACATTTATTTTGCATTAGTTCTATTTTATTGTTCGATGAGTAAACAAATCCCTTTTTCCCCTAAAGTACGGATACATAAAATCAACATATAAATATGTTAACACAATATTTTTTTCATATTTTTGCATGTTTGATGAACATTTTTTCTTCTTAAATATTGAACACTAGAATTGTTGTATGTATCTACATATATTTTAGTTGTTAAAAAAAATTGAAAAGAAAGATACAATAATGCAAATGCACATATTATAAATTTTATTTTACCTAATTTCTTCTAATCTCAAGATTAGACTTATATCTCAAAGGAAAGTTTATCTTTTATTCAGCTATTCGATACAACATGCCAAGGGGCCAGTTATAGATATCATTGAAAACCATCATTGATAATTTTGATTGTTAATTTTAGGACATTTAGAAAGTCAAATACTTTTACACGTCTAGGAAATTCAGATATAGAATATGTTAACACTGCTAAAAATCTCGGTATCACTTTTAATAGGACTCTAACATGAAACGAGCATATAAACTCAACCATGCAAGGTTTAGGGCACGCTCCGAGTACTTTGGGTCGCACAGTCATTTTTACCGACCACAACGAAGCTCATATTAGCAAAAACTTTTGTTTTACGAATATTTTTTTATTGCTGTGAAGTTTTTTGCAATGTTAGTAGTCGTTCCAGACGAAAACTGAACTTGGCTTTTAGGGCTGCCAACGAGACGAGCCAGGCGAGACTTTTGTTAGTCTCGTCTCGGTCTCATCAAAATCGAAAAATTTCAGTCTCGTCTCGGTCTAGGTCTTGGTCTCGCCTAACCAAGTCTCGTCTCGATCTCGGTCTCGCCTTTTTCTTTTCTTGTCTCGTCTCGGTCTAGGTCTTGGTCTCATCCTAAGACTTGGTTTCTTTCGTGCTTTTTGGTGGTAAAAAGATGTAAGATAAGACGCCTGTTTAGATTGAAAAGATATAGAGTACGATATCTCGGCAATTTGTTGGTAAGAAAAATGCGGGGTATGGAGTCTTGTGTGAAGCACGAAGAAAATGTATAAAACAGACTCGTGAGTTTTAAATGGCGGAGACCAACATGGAGAAATTAATATTAAACTCGTATCTTCAATATCTTCCATTTTTACTTTATTGGTACATTAAATTTCACCCAAATGTCTACTATGGTCTTTTTCCAGAGCAAAAAATAAAATCGAAAAACCTTTTTCTTTCGGGGAAAACAAAGTCTGAAAAATGTCGTTGGAATAGAAATCGCCTATTCCAACGACATGCATACGTATTTTTTTCTGGATTTTCGCAGTGCAGTATAAAACTATGTATATTATGTGGTTCGATATTTTAACGTGCATAGAATATTTTATATTTCGCAAAAAAAACTTGTGAATATTGTAACGATGAAATCAGCACCTAACTACTTTCGGAACAAACAAAGAGCCAAGTACAAAAATACCCTTATCGAAGACAACAACCATTTGTAAAAAATCCCGAGAGAGCGCGCCCATCTCTCTTAGGGGGAAAATGCGCTGAATGGAAGAGTGGAGAGAACGCCATCTCTCTTCATTGGAATGGAACCTTCCAGAAGCTTATGTGCCAGTACTTTCGAGTAGAGTCCCGAACCTCTCAGCTCACTATATAAGGAGAAACTTTTTGAGCACAGACAGTTTATTTTTGAAAGCGAAAGTGTAAAGTTCAAAGTTAAAAGTATCCGGAAGTGAATTTAAGTTGCATACTATTGAGATTGGTGATTAATAAAATATTTGAAGTGAAGTAAAGTGTGTTTAATTTAAAAAGGAAATAATTGACGGTTGACAGTTAAAAATAAATAAGTTTTATATCGAACCGTGGTAAAACGTTACATTGGTGTCAGAATAAGGGATAAAACTTATTTTATCTGTGCATTTAAGTAAATTAACTTAAAATAAAAAGTGCGTGTGTGTTTTTAAATAAATAAACAGACAATGGGTAAAATTTTGAATGATTTAAATTGTGTTGAACTCAAAGCAGAACTAAACAAACGAGGTCTTCCTACTGCTGGATCAAAAAATGACCTCATTATTCGTCTGCAGGAACATTTAAGGCAACAAGGTGAAAACCCAGACACGTTTATTTTTACGATTGAAATGGAGGAAGAGCAAGTAAGTACTAGTTCAGATATGACCAATATGATGGCTCTGCTGCTCGCCCAGTTCGAAGAGCAAAGAAAAGAACAAAAGAAGGAACAAAAGAATCTTCTTGAACAAATGGAAAAACAAAGTGTTGAGCAAAAGAATCTTCTCGAAGAGCAAAGAAGAGAACAAAAGAATGAACAAAATAATCTTCTCGAACAAATGGAAAAACAAAGTGTTGAGCATAAGAATCTTCTAGAGGAACAGAAAAACATCCTCGAAAGTAAATTAACTGTATTTGAAAACAAGTTCATTGCTCTTGATGAACGTTTTGAAGGCGTCGAAAAACAATTTTCGAAAGTAGATGCAAAGATCGAGAGCGTTCAAGATAAGTTCGAGACAGTGGAAAATAAAATTCAGAGCATTACGATGGAACTAGATAGGGTTCGAAAAATGAAGATTCGAGAAAGTTCTGGCGAACTTCCAAAGCGAAAGGAAATGCATCCGCCAACCTTTGATGGACAAACTTCTTGGTCAATCTACAAGAAACAGTTTGAGGCAGCTGCAGCGACAAATGGATGGGATGACGAAGACAAGTTCATAGCTCTGACGCTTGCCCTTAGAGGACCTGCTGCTGAATTATTGCAAACCATACCAGCAGACAAGAACGGCAACTTCACGGCTCTTGTGCAAGCCATTGACAAACGTTTTGGAGATGGCCATATGCAAGAAGTCTTCCGGGTCCAACTCAATACCAGAGTCCAGAAAAGAGGAGAAAGTCTGCAACAACTTCAAGCAGATATCGAACGGCTGGCTCACCTGGCATATCCAACTGCAGGAGAGGAAATAATAAACCAGTTCGCAACAGAAGCATTTGTCCGCGCTGTATCCGACATCAACCTTCAGCGAGCGATTCGAACTGCCGGAAAACGCACGCTTCCTGAAGCATTGGCGTTCGCTCTAACTATGGAAGCAGCAGAACAGGCTTCACAAGGAATCCATCGGGTAAGAGAAATAGAAGTTGAAGAATGCTCCTGTCAGAGAACCGCATTCCAAAGAAGTCAGCGAGACGGACCTGCCCGATGCTGGAACTGTAACAAGACCGGACATCTCCAGCGCCAGTGCAGATTGCCACCAAGAAGACCTGCATGTCAACATTGTGGAAGTAGAAATAGTACTCGAGAGCAGGTAAGCAATAACACCAACATTCCTGCTAAGCTTGTTTCCCAGCCGGGAAACGAGTAAGAACCAACTTCGAGGGGCAGAAGCTGGTTTCTGGTATCGATGGCCCCAGAACCACTATCCAGGTCTCACAGACTAAACGAAACAACAAAAGTCTGACTGTGGAGGCAACATTAAACGGGAAGAAACACGTGGCTACAATCGACACTGGTGCCACTGCCTCCATTGTAAGAAGGGACTTGGTCAAGATGACATGGCTGCATAACACCAATAGCTATCGTCTGAAAACCGCTACAGGAGAGGCAGCTAAAGTGTACGGAGAAGTTCGTCTTCCGATTCGTTTGGCAGAACTGGAGTTTTCGCATCTGTTTTTGGTAGCAGATATATGTGACGAGTGCATCATTGGAATCGACTTCATGAAAGAACACGGAATAATTCTGGATATCGGTAAGCAAGTTCTTAATTACCAAAATGTAGAGATTCCTATGGTTTATGGTGACGAAAAATCATCAACTCTAAGAAGTGTCATTAAAGAAGACATATGCTTGCCGTCTTCTTCTGAAGTGTTCGTTTGGGCTAAAATAAAAGGCGATTTGGGTGGTCATCGATACCTCATGGTGGAACCAGATACTAACCAAGGCTCCCAAAACATCATCGTTGGGAAGACTCTTGTGGCACCAAAGAACAACATGGTACCTGTACGGATTCTGAACATCAAACCGTACGAAGTTAAGTTGAGAAAAGGAGAAATAGTCGGAAAATGTGAACCTGTGTCAGCGATAACTAAGATCACAGAAGAGGACACGAAGAAGCCTGCGAACTGCGAACAACTAAAGGCAAAAATCCTTAACTCAACCAATCTTAGTCAACATCAACTAAGTATTGCCGGTAGCCTTCTTCATGAGTATGCTGACATATTTTCTTCACCAAGTGGGCAGTATGGTCGAACACAACTTGTGCAGCATCGGATCGACACAGGAGACGCCAGACCGATTCGTCAACCAGCAAGACGTCTCCCCCTAGCCAAACAAGCCGAAGTTGAAGAGATGATATCAAGCATGAAGAAAGATGGGCTGATCGAAAACTCTAAAAGCCCTTGGGCATCGCCAGTGGTCCTTGTCAAAAAGAAGGACGGAAGCACTCGATTTTGTGTGGACTACAGAAGGCTGAACGATGTGACAAAGAAAGACAGCTATCCTCTGCCCAGAATCAGCGATACTTTAGATGCAATGGAAGGTGCTAAATGGTTCTCTACATTAGACCTAAAGAGCGGCTACTGGCAGGTAGAAATTCATCCAGAAGATCGTGAAAAGACAGCTTTCTCCACAGGAAACGGTCTGTGGCAATTCAAAGTGATGCCATTTGGACTGTGCAACGCTCCGGCTACATTTGAGCGTTTGATGGAATGCGTTTTACAAGGACTTACTTGGAAATCTTGCCTGGTCTATTTGGACGATGTCATCGTGTATGGGAAAACATTTGACGAACATTGTGACAACCTAAAAGCTGTATTCCAGAGGCTTCGAGAAGCACACCTCAAGCTTAATCCAGATAAATGTGCTCTTTTCAAGACCGAAGTTAAATATTTGGGACACATCATCTCATCCCAAGGAGTAAAGACTGATCCTGAAAAAGTGGACACTGTGAAGAATTGGCCAACACCACAGGACAAACATCAACTCCGAAGCTTCCTTGGCCTAGCCACATACTACCGGCGTTTTGTGAAGGATTTTGCTGGAATCGCCAAAAGCTTGCATCAGCTTACAGAAAAAGGAAAGCCGTTCAAATGGTCAGGTGAGTGTGAGAAAAGCTTCCAGGAGTTAAAGCTGCGTTTATGCAATGCTCCTGTGCTTACCTACCCTACTCCAGGGAAACCTTTTATTATTGACGCGGATGCAAGTAATGTCGGAATTGGAGCTGTACTGTCACAAGTCCACGACGGAGAAGAAAAGGTTGTCGCCTACTACAGTAAGGTACTCTCGAAGCCAGAACGGAATTATTGCGTGACCAGAAGGGAACTTCTAGCTCTGATATTGGCAACAAAACACTTCCATAAGTACATCTATGGACAGAAGTTCCTTCTCCGAACAGACCATGGAGCACTCAATTGGCTTCTGAACTTTAAAAATCCTGAAGGTCAAGTAGCAAGGTGGATCGAGAGACTACAGACATATGACTACCAAATTCAACATCGAAGAGGAAAGTTGCATTCAAACGCAGACGCATTATCTCGACGGCCTTGCAAACAGGACTGCAAACATTGCACACGCCAAGAAGAAAAGGAAATGATTGCCGTCCAACGAATAAGAGCTGATCCCATTTACGGTTGGAGTAATGAAGAACTTAGGACTGCCCAACAAGAAGACTCGGACATAGAGCCCATTCTTGCGTGGAAAGAACACCAAGAAAAACCAGAGTGGTGTGACATCTCCGACAGAAGTCCGGCCCTGAAAGCATATTGGGCACAATGGGACTCACTTCATGTGGAGGAAGGTGTTCTAAGGCGTAAGTGGGAATCCGCAGACGGTAAGTCCTATGTGATGCAGCTGGTCGTTCCTCGGTCCAAGGTTAATGACGTTCTTCGAGAGATGCATGACGGAGCTTCCGGAGGTCATTTGGGAGTCAATAAGACTTTGGAAAAGATACGACAACGCTTCTACTGGCTACATGCAAGAGAGGACGTCGAAAAGTGGTGCCGAAAATGTGATACTTGTGCTGCTAGCAAAGGCCCAGGTAGGAAGCTTCAAAGTAAAATGCAACAATACAACGTAGGCACGCCTTTCGAAAGGATTGCAGTAGACGTCGCAGGCCCTTTTCCTGAGACCAACAGTGGAAACCGATACATCCTTGTAGTCATGGATTACTTCAGCAAGTGGCCTGAGGCATTTGCCATCCCAAACCAAGAAACCAAAACAGTTGTGGATCAGATTGTCTTCAATTGGGTGAGCAGGTTCGGCGTACCGATGGAACTTCATTCCGACCAAGGAAGGAACTTCGAATCTAACATCTTCCAGGAAGTTTGTTCGCTCCTTGGCATTAAAAAGACGAGGACAACGCCGCTTCATCCACAATCTGATGGGATGGTCGAGCGATTCAACCGGACGCTAAAGGAACATCTATCTAAGGTTGTCGGCGACTACCAACGAGACTGGGATAGACATATTCCATTATTCCTAATGGCCTATAGGAGTGCAGTACATAGCTCGACAGGACATACACCATCGGAAATCTTGTTTGGAACGTCAATACGACTGCCTAGTGAGGTGAAATTTGGATGCCGGACAATTGAGCCACAACGAACAGAAGAATATGTGGATAACCTCAAAGAAAGGCTCATTGACATTCATCAACGAACCAGAGCATTCATAAAAACATCTAGTGATCGGATGAAAACACGTTATGATGTCCGAGCAACAACAACAGGATTTCAAGAAGGAGACCTCGTGTGGTTTTACAATCCCCATCGACAAAAGGGACTGTCACCAAAGCTTCAACAGAACTGGGAAGGACCCTACACTGTTGTGAAGAGACTAAATGATGTGGTCTACCGTATACAGAGAGGAGTAAGAGGGAAACTGAAAGTAGTTCATTGTGACCGTTTGCATCGTTATAATGGTGAAAGGAGCGACAGAATTGTTCGGGACGATCAATCTTAGGAGGGGGGCAATGTAACGATGAAATCAGCACCTAACTACTTTCGGAACAAACAAAGAGCCAAGTACAAAAATACCCTTATCGAAGACAACAACCATTTGTAAAAAATCCCGAGAGAGCGCGCCCATCTCTCTTAGGGGGAAAATGCGCTGAATGGAAGAGTGGAGAGAACGCCATCTCTCTTCATTGGAATGGAACCTTCCAGAAGCTTATGTGCCAGTACTTTCGAGTAGAGTCCCGAACCTCTCAGCTCACTATATAAGGAGAAACTTTTTGAGCACAGACAGTTTATTTTTGAAAGCGAAAGTGTAAAGTTCAAAGTTAAAAGTATCCGGAAGTGAATTTAAGTTGCATACTATTGAGATTGGTGATTAATAAAATATTTGAAGTGAAGTAAAGTGTGTTTAATTTAAAAAGGAAATAATTGACGGTTGACAGTTAAAAATAAATAAGTTTTATATCGAACCGTGGTAAAACGTTACAATATTATAAAAATTGAACATGAGTACCTACTAAAAAATAATTAAATAAAAAATATTTCTTCTAACGAACTCCGAAACCAAACCACTGAGACCGGCGAGACCACAGAGACCAGCGAGACTCTCGGCAAATTTCGGTATCAAAAATACGGTCTCGTCTCGGTTCATTTGGGTGCTTTTAAAGTAGTCTCGTCTCTTCATATTCAAAAACTATTTTCGGGTGCTCTTTTGATAATCTGTTAAAATTTCATGCCATCGTTTACATTTTTGAAATAATGCAATCACGTCAACCTGAATACTTGTTTGACAAGCTTGTTTTTCCTGTGTCTCAAAGGTCTTGTGTGCTTATTAAACCATTGCCTACTTGCTTGATCTCAGAACGTCAATTTTTTGTTCAAGCCTCTCGCTTTTGGAACTCTCTACCTATCGAACTGAGGCGATGTAGGAGCACGAAACTTTTTAGGAAAAATCTTTTACTGTATCTGGCCAATGATCTACCAATGATCATTGAAAAATTCAAAGCCATTTTACGTTGAAGTTTGGTACCGAATTAATTTTTTCTTTGACTGGAATAATAATTGAAGTCATGGCCTATATTTTCGCATCAAAATATTTACCGATTTGACTTTCTAAATGTGCAAAAATTAACAATTAAAATTTTCAATGATGGTTTTAAATGACATAACTAGAATCAAGAGGTAATATGTAACTTTACCATTTAACGGTCTCTAATTAATAAACAGACATCTATAACTGGTCCCCAAATCTTTTGAAGAAAACAATCAATCCTTAGATGACGATATTTCAGCAACCAAGCCTTGTTACAGGTTTGTAGTTTTCATTGGTTAATGAACACTTTGAGTTAAGAAGTTTTAAGCTTTCCGAAGTTTTTTTTTTAATATGTCTCAGAATTTCTCGTCAAAAGAAAGGTCTGTTTTGTTTTCTATCAAAAAATGGCGTTCAATATTCTTTATTCCAAAATTTTTATTATGTATTCAAAAAATGTGCGTATGTATTATATGTGTCCTTAAAAAAAATGGAATTAATTTGCATTATGTTTGCATCTTCAAAATCCAAGCATGCCAAAAGAATTTTAATATTTATTTTTCTCGTAATCAACGGCCTTTATATTTTTTCCTCAAAAAATAAAATAAATAACCGTAAGTAAATTCGACAAAATAAAAAAGAGAACAAACAATCACCGCTACACTTTCACCACAGCACAATCTGATTCAACAAATTAAAGTCAATTTGATAAATAAATTATTTAAAAAAAAAAAAATTGGAAAACAAAAATAGTCACCAATGAAAGGTATGGTGATTGAGAAAAAGTTAATAAATTCAAGTTTTTTTTTATGTCCCTCCTCATCATCCATTTTAAATCTAAACAAAAACTAAACCAAACAAAAAATCAAAGTCACTCACTCCAGATCATAAGAATAAACACGCAAGTTATATCATCGAAGACATCACAAAGCCAAAAAAAGTAAGTCAGAAATAATAATCAAAAAAAAAAAAACTTTTGTGCGGTTTTTTACTTAATTCTGTACCTAATGATTAAAAAAAAAGAATTGTTCTTGCAATGTGTGACTCAGTGTTTGGTTTTCATCCATAAGGCGTTTTTGTTTGTTTTCATTACAAAATGTGTGTGTTTCTTGCTGTTTCCTTTAAATGCTAATAAACCAGTCGCCAGAGATAAAAAAGATTTTCCAGAATGCAAAAAAAATACTGATCAAATTCTATAATTGGAATGGGTAGGTGGGTCGTTACCAGTGTTGCCCCCCTACTACAAATGTAGCGTTTTTGCTACATTTTTTTCCAAGAAAAATTCACTCCGTACAATCGTAAAATATTCTAAAAACACTACAATTTCAAAACATAAAATTCTAATTTAGAAGGACAATTTTGATCTTACTTTCCATTTGGCAAAATATTTTTTTTTTATTAATCAATAGCTGGATTTTTGCAATCCCGAAAGGAATTGGATGAAGAAAACTATGTTCGGGCTAAACAGCTTACGTGTTAAATCCAACAACAACTAATTCGCTTCGGGTTTAGCTAGGCACAGTAGGGAGAATTCTCGGTTCTTAACTTAAGCACGTCGAAAAACTGTTTTACCGGCAATACATACATACACGTTTTGGATAGTGTGTATGGAAATTCCATGTTATTCTGTGATGGCGGGCGTCGGTAATCCCCGATGCCGTTTTTTTTTTTCGACCAATTTTTTTTTAGAAGTCATCAATTTTTCGTTTCTGAAAGTGGATAATGTGATTCATTTTTTTTTTTTAAGTAATCACTCGGAAAATATTATAATTACAAAACAATCAATTAATGAAATCATATTTGACACCAAAATAATCAATTTTAAAAATAAAATATAAATAAACCAATGTAATTGACATAAAAAAAAAAATTATAATGCTCTAATAAGGTTGTGTGTCCACCTTGATTTTGAAATTTTAGTAGGAAATTTGCAAAAATGTTTTTGTAAGCCAGATATTTTTGCTATGTAAATATGCATGAAATAAAATCCAAATTTAGACCTTTTTTTATTTATACAAATAATATTGTCGTTCCGAAAAAATTTACAATTTAGTATGTTGTGTTTTTTCGCGTTTTAAATTTTACTACATTTAAAATTTGCCACACTACATTCTCAACCTGTTAGGGGGGCAACACTGGTCGTTACTAAGTGGCTCATAGCACACAAAATTTGTAAGCACTTATTCTATAGGAAATTTTATTATGTATCTTTCTTTTTTTCATCGAAAATCTTTTTGTAGAACTTATACTTTCTGAGCTAAGACGCCCTAAAGCATGCTTTGTTCTGGATTTTTTTCATAATATCAACCGTTAAGGAAATATTGAAAAAAAACTAAAAAAAAAACATACTTTAAGGCGCTCTAACTCTGAAAGTATTTTGAGTACGATAAGCCGTTTTCAAGATATTGGATACATTGCGATTTTCAAAATGGCGGCCAACGCACAACACCTACAGCCACGCCATTTTATTTTTAAACTCCATTTTTTTTTTAATTCCAATCATAAAATTTAATCAGTATATTTTTGCAAAAAAAAACTCTGGCGACTGACCTATAATTTTTTTTTGATTTTGTTTTAAGTTTAAGAATGTTTGTATTCGATTTTTATAGTCATAGTCTTCGTGTCATTTAACCAGTTTTTTGTTCAAAAATTTAATCACAAAACCAAAAAGAATCCAAATTAAAGTTTTTGTTAAATAAAATATGTATAGGCTTATGTTAGGAATAAAAGTTTTCTTAAAAAAATAGATAAATGAGGTTTGTCCTCGGCTTCACTGTCTTTTGGAACATTTGCGTAAGAGAAAAAAGCCCTGTTACTGCTGCGAAATGAAAATGTTCGGCTGCAAAATGTTTACAAAACCCACAGCTCAAAAACATCCATAAAATACAGTCAAACCCGCTTAAGTGAAATGACAAAAAATCCAAATTATTATAGCACATAAACTAGTTTTTCATTTAAGCGGACCTTGGATAACTGAAAAAAAGTTTCAATTAAGCGAACCTCTGATAACTGAAAAAAAATTTCACCTAAGAGGATTTTGATACTGAAGAAGAATAAGTTGATAAGACAAAAATTTTTTCCTTAGTAACAAAACAATAACGAAAAAATGGCCTGGTTAAAGCCTGCTTGCTCATTAGTTTTTTTTTTTGTTTGATTTTTGTAAATTTGTCCATTTTTTTTTTCACTTAACCGAGTCTTTTACTATAAAAATATAAAATTTCAAGGAAATATTTCTTTCGGATATCCGTGTTTGTCACTTAAGCGGGTTTCAGTAAAGCGGATTTATTTGGGGGAAATTTGTCGAAAAATACACGGGGCTTAGCTATGTTATTTACTTAAGCGGGTTTTTCAGTTAAGCGGGTTTCACTTAAACGGGTTTCACTGTATCACCAATTGCGCAAATTTTTTTCGCCAAAACTTCTGGAACACATTTGTATCCCCTAAGACACTACAAGTCGTCAAACGTAAAACCTTCTCTAACTTTAAGCAGCCGTCCCAGTTGTAAATAAACATTTTTAATTTTGTCTAATTTAAGGTCAAACTGCATTCAAGACTTTTTGCAAAAAGTGGAAAAGTGAAAATCCAACACCATGTGCCTGTGCGTGCAAAGAAGTGCAGAAAAATTGTGGTTGATCTGTCATAGGTATTTCAAATTGATTTTGATTGATATAATCAAACACAATTTTTTCGCACTCAGCCATCTGCAAAGCTTTGTTTATGTTTTTCAATTTTCCACTTTTGCCAATTTTTGCAAAAAAGACTTGAATGTTTTTGACAGCGAAATCGATTGTATTAATCTTGATTAATGGTGGATTTACATTGATCTTCATATAAGAGTTCTGTAAAAAAAAAAAAAACCGGATGTGAGAAAAAAAATTTATAGATTTGCTGAATAGAGAGAGAGAGAGAGAAGACAAAAATGCATAGATATTCATGAATGCACATTATAGAAACGAAGATGAAGATTATATCGAAGACGAACATGTTCATCTCTCTTTCATACATTCGTTTTTTTTGGCATGATTCTACCCCGTTCTATTTTTCTTGATAATTGCAGATGAAGATAAATAATGTAAATTCGTCGTAATGGGACATTTTATTTAACTAAAAACAGTATACACCAATGATCGTATTAATAAACGTTGTCTAACTTTAGACAGCCGTCCAAGTTTTAAAAAAAACTTTCTATAATTTTTGCTAAAGTTATCTAACTTTTTATCTTACTTTAGACAACGTAATCGACTGTCTAAACCTTGACAAATGCAATATTTTTTTATTAAACAAAGCATATTTCCGACTGTTTCGAAATGCTTAGACATAGTTTAAAGTTTAAACAGTCCAAAATCTAATAAATACGACCACAAGTATTTCGAACTATATTTAGACACTATGTAACTAGTCTAAAATATAATTACCAAGTTTAAATAGCAAGAATAGTTTTCAGAAAATTTCAAAGAACAACAAGAAAAACCATTATATGGGAATTAATCGACATTCAACAAAAATTCGAAGTTCAAACTATTAAGGCCGTGTGCGAATTCGTTTAAAATTTCGATTACATTTTATCCCACATTAAATTTTGACGTTTCTTCAATGGTGAATACAATTTCCTCTTTTTGCTGTGTGAATTCAATTAAAAGGGATGTTTTTAATTCTAATATATTTTTCTTCCGTCCGAGTTCTAGAAAAAAGTAGAACACATTTTTTTGTAATAAATTTCGCGAGTTAAAAAATTGAACGCCCATTCTAATGAGTTCAAAGAGAGTGCTCTTACCCTGGATCTGTTATAAAGAACGCTTAGGGTTCGCATTCTGTTGCAAGCAGCTGCAGATCAAAACAAGACACAAAAAAATCTGGCCGCTTGTGGTGGTCACCATAGAGTACCTATATTATCTAGAGAACCGACTCGTACCCCTCTTGCCTGAAACACCCGCAAATTTTATTTGAATGGAGTAAGAGAAAACTCTCTTATTTTACACTTCAAATGCACGGGACCACTAATACATGCTCAAAATATAGGGCAAACTGTATACATATTGTGGTTGGAGTTCCATTTAAAATGAAGGGACAACTAGCCCATACAAATTCTAATGGGCAAATTCTCGCAGTACAGCTTGTAGGGTGGAAGAGAACAACCACCTTAAGTCGGTTCTCTAGATAATATAGGTACTCTATGGTGGTCACAATGGGCTGGCAACTTTATTTAATGCTTGTTATCATTGCTGCAATTAGCAAATGTTGTTCTTCAGATGAATAAAGGGTATCAATCCATTCATCTTTGAGATGTAATGACCTTTTATATGGAGACTTTTCATTCAGAACGATGTGTTTTTCTCAGAATTTTATTTTAACCACCAGATCCGGGGTTCTATTTTGCGTCAATTCAAACTCGTAGCGCAAAAGAAGTTGTATCCAAGAGAACGAGCAATGTTCTACTTCTGGCTTCTATTTCTCTGCAAGCAAGGATCCAGTAGTCTTCATTGTGGCTCTAGAAACAACATTATACAAATTGGCGTTGAACTTTTTCTTAATATTTTAGAGTGAAATCATTTAATTATATTTTGACTTATCTATTAATGCATCTTCATTGAATATGTTCTTTTTATGCACATGAAAACAAACCAAACCTTTCGTGGGTGCTGGTAAACGTCAAAATTTAATGTAGCAGCACAAATTTAACGTGCCCCCGGACCATGTTAAATTTTGACGTCTTATATTCACCTCAATAGTGTCAAAATTTAATTTTGGGATCAAATTCCAATTCACACACGGCCTATTGTTTTTAACGATTTCATGACGTGACAAATACTATTATTTAAACAAAAAAATTTGGATACGATTTTCGAATGCTTTAGAAAACATATTCCATCAAAAATAATATCAGTTAAATATATGAGAATCAACAACAGTGAATCGTTATGATATTTTCTGTTTCTGGGTTTTGTGATTGGATTTTTGAGTTACTTTGCCTTTTTTGTAGCCGTGGCAAGTCAATGTTTTATATATTGCTCTCAGGGGAAATGATACAAAATCTTCAAAAATTTTAATCTTCATTGCTGTTAAGTAAGTTTTAAACTTAAAAAAAAGGGAAAATAGGTAAAAAAAAGGAAAAATAGTACTTGCAATATAAATAACGTGTACTTATTGAATAACACCTTAAACCAGAGTGTCCATTAGAATGACTTGCATACACACATAGCAGATGCATACATACATATACATACCTACATATACTAGTTCTTAATAATTTTTTAGTTTTAATAACATACTTATTTTTTTTTTTAACTAAACATAAATAAAAAATATAAGTCTAGCTAGATGTGCTTAATATTTCTGTTTTGTTTCTTTTTTTACATAAAAATACAACTCTACTTCTGTAACTTTTTTAAATCTTTTTTTTAATAATTTGTACTTAATTTTTCTTAAAAGAAATAATTGCTTTTTAATTTCTAACAAGTTTTCAAAAAAAAAAAAAAAATCTCTACTTTTTTTTTTTCAAAAATCAAAAATAAAACAAATCTCCACACACGTTTTTCCGGGATCCTTACACACTACGCGCACAGACTGGATCGAATAATTTAATATCGATAAATTTCTTTCGATTATTTCGTGTGATGCGTTTGGTAAAGCTTCTTAGCAAAGGCGAAGGCATCCGAACGCTTCTCTGGACATTTATCAAATCATTTCAAGCGCTGCCCTACGTAGCCCTATTGATTGTCATGTTATTCTTTATTTATGCCGTTATTGGTATGCAGGTATGAATTTTTCAAAACAAAAAAAAAAATAAAAAATAAAAAAAAAATAAATAAAACAAAAACCATCACAAAAGGTTTTTGGAAAAATAGCTTTAGACGACGACACAGCCATAACAAGGAACAACAATTTTCAAACATTCCCGCAAGCCGTTCTGGTCCTTTTCCGTTCGGCAACTGGAGAAGCTTGGCAGGACATAATGATGGATTGTTCAGTTCGACCTGATATCGTTGTATGCGACGCAAATTCGGATGACAGTAGTAACAAAAATTGTGGATCAAATATTGCATTTCCGTATTTCATATCGTTTTACGTTCTCTGTTCGTTCTTGGTAAGTTTTCTGTCTTTATTTTTTTTTTTCATATTTTTCTTTCTCAAATTAAAATTGATAAATATGAGTAAAAATACAAACATTCCGAGCTTAGATCATAAATTTATTTGTGGCGGTCATCATGGATAACTTTGATTATTTGACACGGGATTGGTCAATCCTGGGTCCACATCATTTGGACGAATTTATTCGATTGTGGAGCGAATACGACCCCGATGCTAAGGGTCGCATCAAACATCTGGATGTTGTGACATTGTTGAGGAAAATATCACCGCCTTTGGGCTTTGGTAAATTGTGTCCCCATCGAATGGCATGCAAACGTTTGGTTTCAATGAATATGCCATTGAATAGTGACGGAACTGTATTGTTCAATGCCACACTGTTTGCCGTTGTTCGAACATCGTTGAGTATTAAGACCGATGGTAATATCGATGATGCTAATTCAGAATTACGGGCAGTAATCAAACAGATATGGAAACGTACAAGTCCGAAATTGTTGGATCAAGTTGTCCCACCACCGGGCAATGACGATGAAGTTACTGTTGGAAAATTTTATGCCACTTATTTGATTCAGGATTACTTCAGACGATTTAAGAAACGCAAGGAGCAAGAAGGCAAAGAGGGACAAGATAGTAATAATACGGTTAGCTTGCAAGCGGGCTTAAGGACGCTTCATGATGCTGGACCCGCCTTAAAGCGGGCTATTTCGGGAAATCTCGATGAGTTACTCGAAGAACCCGAACCAATGCACAGAGTAAGTATCTTCGAAAAAAAGAAAAATTTATTTTATTAAATAGTATCTGCCTTTGAGAAAATAATTATATTTAATTTTGCATAAGAGAACACTAAAAGTTTTAACCAATTTTGGACCCTCTTAATTGTATTAAAAAAATCTTCGTACCAGGTTGCGGTTTTCAGTATGTATAATAAAATCAGGTGATTTTCCCTTCACAATTTAGACCGAATACTTTGACCATAATATTGAATAAACGCTTTACCCCATGCCACTGTGCCCTGTTTGGTCCACCTTCAGTTCTTCACTATCAAATAAAGTATTGTCATTTTTCGCTCCATCCCAGTAGGAAATTGCCAAAAATTCACCAGGGAATCCACAGCTTTTTCATCAAGGAATGGAAGCTGCACCCGAGGAATTCGAGGTGAATCCATCGATGAATTTCGCATGGCGATTTCATTGGCGTTCACCAAGTGACTTTCTTGGTGAATATTTAACAGTGAAATCACTAAGTATGTGTAACTTGGTTATACATAAATATAATATGGTTGATGAAAAATAGCATGAATATAAAGTAGCGAAATCACTAGATCACTACGAGTTGCTTATTTACTTGGTCATTCTTCTTTGCTGAAAAATGTCATGAATTTTCACTTATGAAATCACTTTCTAGATGTAACTTGTGTATTCATAAATGAGTTATATTTGCTGAATTATGTAGTAAATGCTTCAATTCAAGTGTGTAATCAAATCATGAATTTCTTATTTGAATAGAAACAAATAAAACAATTGTTCTTATTTAACAAGTTATTATTTTTTTATTATTTATTTTAAATAAAAAAGTTTGGCGTTTGTTCCATAAAAGTTTATATTAGGTATGTATGTCGAGTTTTTGCAACCTCCGTAGAAAATATATTTTCGATTCGACCGCTGCGTTGAGGACACAATCTTCTTCTGAATATATCATTCTGAAAAAAAAGGAAGTAATAAATAGCAACCAGATAAGTTATATGGGCCTTCCAATATTATACCCCTCTTACCAATACTCACATTCGGCTGTGAAATCTTTTGTAACTGTGATGCTGTCAGCAGGAGAAGACTTAATGTCACATTCAACAATACGAAGATTCGATCATGTTTTACTGTTTTAGGTTTCTCAAAGCAAATATATAAAATTTCTCTTAATCACTTGTTGCGTTTTCGGGCACTTATATTGCTGTTCAAACACAGCAACCCTGCAGTCTATTTGATAGGATACAGTTTGGTTCCTTAAACAGATTTCAACAACTTTCCCAACCTCGTTATGCTTGCCGGACTTCGAAGCGACAGTTTTTCGTCAACGCCATCCGATTGTGGAACTCTCTCCTAAGGCACTTAAGGAGAGTGAGTGGCGAAGCACAGTTTCGTAGAGATCTACATACCTATTATATAAATTAATTCTGGTTTTCCCTTGTCACAGTACAATGATTGTTAATTCTTTTTTCTTTTTCCTTCCTTCTTTCTTTTATAGAGATGTTTTGTATTTTCCTTTAATCTTTTTGATCTTTGTAAAAGGTGTATAATGTTACTGTAACTGTCTAGAATTTACCGGTAAATCCCAGAACAGTCTTTACCAATGGTGCTGAGAAATTCTAGGATTTACCGGTAAATTCTAGAATTTCATTATTTCGGCTTTTTACAGTAACAGGCATACATGGAATTAAATAAACTGAACTAAATAGGCAAAATAACATATGCAATTCATACAAAATTTCCTTCCTCGTTTTTGTTTCGCGAAATAACTGATATGCTTAAATCTATTAATTACATTAAATTCATTTTAATTCACTTAATAATTGTCCACCATAACTTCACGAAAATTAATAAAATGACTCCTTGTCATCCAGTTGTATTTTTGTACCAAGTAAACAAAAGGCGTAGATAGTATGAAAATAATGAACTGATGAAAAAGACGACTAGCTTTTTCTAATGAAATCATTACATGCTATTCCCCTATAAAAGCAGTCGATGAATTCCTTGTTCTATTCACCTAAATTTTTTATTGAGGACGAAATTTCCTGCTGGGAAGTGCAGTGTCCGTTTTATTTTTGGGCAAATGTAATCAAGAGATGGAAAATTAACTCCAGGGGAGAACGAATAGTTGAATCGAATCCATTTCGATATATTTTTTTTTGTTTCCGTTTTAGTAAGTTGTCGTTGGCCCTATCGACCTGCATTCTATTTTTTGAGAAGGTCGACGAATTTCGACCACCGGGCGATACTATAGTTACATATTATTATAATGTTGTGCGTGTGTGTATATTTTGGTTTTATCTTGCAGCGTAATCACACCCTCTTTGGAAGCGTTTGGTCATCGCTGCGCCGCCATGGAACAGGGCCATTTGCTCGCAATCGCAAAACTCAAGGCAATGGCAGCAACAATGGCCTCCAATTGCCTAACTCGCTATCCAACGATCAGCTGTACAGTTCGATGCATCGCAGCGTTGCGGATGGCATAAATCATATTACAAAAACAATTATGCAAACACGAGTTGGAAGCGGTCCTTTGGGCTATAATACCGAGCTTAGTGGCAGCGGAGAGCTGCGAACATTTAGCGAAAGCATTCCAATGAGGCCTCTGATGATGAAAAATGGAAGCAGCAGTGGAGGTCTATTGGGTGGTAATCCAGATGGAGGCAGTTCGAATCCACTTAGCAGTCAATCATACGAGTAAGTACATTTATCTTTAAGACAAATTATGATTTTATTATAAAATCAAAAATACTCAAAACAAGTTAAGATTTGTGTTTTCGGGGGGGCCAAGATCAAGGGCCAATACAACAAAAATTCATCTTTCCTGGACTTAATATACCAAAGATAAATATTTAGGCAAAATATTTAGGAGAAAAAACTCTGCTTATTGGGATTTTTTTTTTACTTTCATTTTAAAATTTTATTTTATATTTTTAAGTTTTTTCGATTATTTTAATTTTTTACTCGATGTAAAACATACAATTTTCCTTTCAGCAAATCAAATCGTGGTATCTTATTACATCCTTATTATAACGGTAAGAGAATATAAAGAAGGCCGACAGGTATTAGGAGTTTTTTTTTTCTTTCAAACAAAAAAAAAAAAAAATATTAAATTAATGAAAATTTGATTTTTGAAATTTTTCTTAAAAAAATTCTCGTTAACATTTATTTGTAAGGAATTTGTTTTCGTTTGTTTTTACTTTTATTTTGTGAAGTGAATGGCAGTATAATATTTGGTTTTGCTTTCACTAAACAGACTTTATTAATTTTTATATTCACATATCACAATACTAATTTTGTACACAGAATATATTAAGTACGCTAACTTTGAGTTATGCACTCTTATACAGAAACAAAAATTTTAGTTTTATGAACTTAGGATTCTCGCTGTATGTTTTGATTTTTTTTTTATCAACGAAAACACAGGGGAATCGGACTTCCTTTTTCCCTCGATGTGAATTTGGATCGAAGGATAAAAGGAATGTGGCCTAAATAGTAAATTGTTACTCCCGTATCAATAAACGAAAGACAGCGGAAAGATAAGACTAACACATCTGTCAACTTGCAATTCATATTAATAAATATGTAATGGTTGTGATGTGACATGGTGACAGCTAGCGATATACATGAGCACGCAATATAGGGCAAGTTAAAAATTCGTGAAAAAAAAATCGAACTCAGAATTTCAATCAAAATTGGCATTGGATGATAGAGACCACGAATAAAGTGAGTCCTGCAATTCAATATATCTGTCTGTACCTCTGTCTGTCTGTCTGTTTTGGAAAAGTTTATTTATCTCCAAAACGGGTCTAAAGATTTTGATTCAAATTTTCGCGTTTACTTATGTGGATATGGTATCCATTTTGTTGAAAAAAAAAAATACAAAAAGCCGTAATTAACGGTACCTGCCATAGAACCTTTTTTTTTTTTTTTGACTTTCTTGTTAACGGCTCTACCGATTTTGATCGACATTTTTCTTCCGAAGGTCCTTACAAGTCTGAATAATACTGCATACAAATATTTTCAAAAATAAATTTTCTGGGTTTAGAAAAAAAGTGCAACATTTTCTTTTTTTTTTTGAAAATCATTTTTTTTTTTGAAAACGGACTGGACCGATGATTTTTTTTTTTAAATTATGGTTTTAGTTGTATTTTATTAAACTCTTAAAAATGGGATATAAATTTTTTTTCTTAAAAATTTTAAGAAATTTTATTACTACATAAATTATTTCTTAAAAACCGCTCTAACGATTTTCGAAATTTTTTCTGCATAAATTTATATTTTTTGCAAGAATTTTAATGGCATTCTTCATTTTGAGATTAAAACATTTTAAGTACTTTTTTTATCGATTTAAAGAACGTGCTTCATGCTTTTTTCCATATGTTCTTCGAATTCTTTAAAATTCGAAGATACTTTTACTACAATAGCAAGTTCGTGCTATCCAGTCGTGCATTTTATTTATTGTTTATTTCAAAGATATTTGATATTTATTAATTAACAGCTACTACGTTTTCATGAGGTATATAAGAGAACTTGAAGCTCGCTTTGACCCTTTGTATTTCATATACCTGCATCGAGTTGAAATGAGCTTGAATCGAAATTTGTGCTAAAATATCTGGGTTAAAGATTTAACATAGGGATGAGAGACATCATAATGTCATCTTAACACCATTTCAACTAAACTCACCATCGAGCTCTCAAATCTATGAACGAAAAACCTAGGTCCAAAATCCGACCCTATTCCAAATTGAGCTCTCGATCCTGGATCCATGTTCTGTAACTCTCACATCGAAAAAATCAGTCGAGAAACGATGAAAAATGGAACAAAACTCATGTATTTTGTTTCAGTTTCCATCGTTTCTCGACCGATTTTATGCATGCGAGAAGTTACAGAACATGAGTCCTGTATACTGTATAGTATAGACATATTAAACGCAGAAACAGAACGTAGACACAGCATTTAAATGCCCAGTTCCTACGTTCTGTAACACTCACATCGATAAGATTAGTCGAGAAACGATAAGAACTGAAACAAATTATATGAGTTTTGTTCCATTTTTCACCGTTTCTCGACTGAGTTTTGCTATGTGAGAGTTACAGAACGTAGGCACTGGTTTCGAAAAATAAATTTCACTTAAATTCATGGACTTTTGATCTGTCACATTTCTTTGCTTCCAATAAAACACTTACTTGTATTTATCTTCTCCTTTGTTATTTCTTACTCCTTACTGCCTGAACAGAATAGAATGCTGGAGCTAGAGCAGCAGACGGAACTGGAAGAACTGTCAAGAAGTGTTGTACGTTATTTTTTAGCTTTGAAAGTATTTTGAAAAAAAAAAAAACAAAACAATATTCTTGTGTATACAAGCTCAGAATTCACTTTTTTGTTTCCAATAAATTTTCCTTTTAATAAAAAAATTTTTTCGCGACCCAAAAAGTTGTTTTTTTTTCTTCATACGAATTGAAACGTCAAAAGTGTCGTACGTGAAAAGTTAAAAGTTGGTGAACTCTTCCGTCTGCGGCTGCAGCTCCGTATGCGGCTACGTTCCGTTGTGTTCGCAACATTGAATTTGCGTGTATTCAATATTTTGACAGCTATTCCAGCTCCGTCTCCGTCACCATTCTGTTCAGCCAGTTATATACTTACTTAACTAAACTCATGATTCAAAATTTCGACAAACTTTTCATATGGGCTTCTGTTACTTTTTTTCCCCCCATTTCACTTGACTTGACTTGCTTAACTCGATATTTTCCACTTAGCAGAGAACATTTAGAAATCAATCAAAATCCTAGTCTGGCATCAATAAATCCTAGTCGTTTCCTGTTTACTACTTTTATGTTTAAGGGAAGCCAAAGTCCCTTCAGTACACGTTAAGCAAATAAATCTAAATTTGTTCTTTCTTGAGTTTAAATGCGCCCACCATAAGTGGTGGAACCTAAAAAATCAAATAAGCTCCAATCTCAAGAGTACCTACCTATACTAATTTCTCCAACGTGTTTATTATTCCCTCGAGTGAAAAATCTAAAATTCCATTATTGCATACAGTTAAAATTTTGATTTTCAAAAAAAAATATAAATTTTAAACTATTTTTTTTAAATCAAAATTTAAAAAATTCTTTCTAATATTTTGATTTTTTTTCAAAAATCAGTTAGAAAGAGTTTTTTAATTAAAAATCCTAAGGACAAATTACAAACACATAACGCAGTATTTTTTAGTTTCTAAACACTTTTTCTAACACAAAACTTAATTTTCTTCTTTGCTATATGGATCCCATTTCTCCACATTTACAATGATTTTTCTCATTTCATGTAAAAGCTTCTTAAACTTTACTTTCCTTTCCTTTAAATTAAATTTTAAATTAACAAACCAAAAAAATAACAACTACAAACGATATAGTAGTAAATAGTATTGAAGTTTGGACTTTGAAGTTAATGACAATGAAAATATTTATTTCAACACCTTTAGTTATTTTGATTAATATGCAACAATTTTCCACAAGAAACAATAATTTTTTTTATATACATAGCTACATATATATACTACCTTTTATATGTATTAAATCTTTATACATAATCATTAATATTTGCATTTAAACTATAAATTCAAGTAAAACAAAATAAAATTTAATTATGTACTTAATTTTTTTTATTTATATTTTTAGTTAATATTTTCTTTAAAAAAAAATTTGTCCATATAGTTAATTGCAATAAGCGCTTTTAATATATTCATTCATTACATACTTTTTTCCCAATATAATTTTCTAAATATTTAAGTGATTATTTTTTACAAATAAATTTATATAATAGCGCAATAAAAAACCAATAATTTGTTTAAAAAAAAAAAGAAAAAATAGACAGCAAAATCGTTTTTTACTTTTTAGAATGAGAGAAGGACTAGTAGCTTCCTCATCGTCCTCATCAGAGAATGGAGACGAAACGGATTTAGCTTCATTTTACTACTATCCAAGTCACCATCACCATCAACATGACCATAATCAACAACAACAACTCCACGACCACCATCATCACCACCACCACCACAACCACAACAACCAGCATCATCAAAATCATTTTCATTCCAAGCATCGACATCAGGAGCAACACCAGGAACAGCAGGATCTCCCGAAAGAGTCAAGTGTGGATCATCATGAGCTTCTTCTTGCAAATTCAATTTCCCAATCTGTGCAGCAGGAGGAATTTGATATTGGTTTGCAACCACATCATCATCGTTGCCCAGCGTGGAGTGCGAAATCGCCATCGATGGAATTCCATGTACTGCATGCATCAACTGCACTAGGTGCGACTTCGATGACTTTGGGCGATCCTAATTGGAAATTTTTCGATGACGACGAAGCGGCCGATGATACCCGACCATCAGCAGTAGCAGAAGAGCAACAAACAGCAGCAGTAATTAGTGCTGCGTCATGTTCCCTGAGTCGAGTAAGACGCAGCCAAATAAGTTCGATCTCAACAACGACCACAACATTGTCACCGTTGTCTCTATCCCCGCCATTTTCGGCGACTTTGGCAAATCTACCTACGACAACCAAACGTTATCCGCCCATTATGACAACACTTAAGACGGACAGCTTAAGCGATGAATTAATCCCACCGACTCCTCCTCCACGTCGCTTTTCGAATCGCCTTGTCGATATGTACAGCAGCTACCACCGCAGCAGTGGCGGCGATGATTGCGCCTTTGGGATTTTTACCGATGAGACCATTGTTCCGTTTGTAGGACGGCATGAAAGCGTTGAGGACTCAGATGGAGCTGGTTCCGTCGTAACCACCATGACGCAGTCTACAACTTTAGACAACCAAAGCGGATCAATCCGTGAACAGTGCATAACGCCCTATAAATACCAACAGCCATCCTGCACCACATCTGATGATCGAATAACTGTTACCCAGGCTGTGGTGCATAGGAGTGCTTTTGGCACCGACGACGATGTGATTCCCATTGGTATGCCAGTGGCTCATCTGATCACGCCGAATCCAATGGTTACCGATTCGAGTTCGGGAATGCGTCGCATAGCGAGTGGCTTACGTTTGGCTCAGTCTCAGGCCATGGCTGTGGCTGGATTCCTTCCGCAGTCGATGCAGATTCCAGACGCTGGTGCTAATGGTGATCCTTTAGAGTTATATGGTGATGATATGGTTACAATTGATGTTGGTGATCGGGACTGTGCTGACATAATTGATATAAGTAGTGTATGCTCTCTGCAAATGGCCGAACTTGATGACACTGTTTGTATATATGATAGTGACAGAAGCGTCAATGTCGGCGGCGGTGGCTGTGAAGATAAAGATGATGAAGATGATGATGGTGGCGGCAAAACAAGTGAAGACGAACATCGACGGCTATCGCAGGAGCTTTATGATGATAACAGTACCGGCGGAAGTAGGAAATTTTTAAGACCTGCCTGCTACTCTGATATGAATATAATACCAATTCTCGGAACAACAACAAAATCACTGCCATTAATGGAATTGAATTTGCAACAGCACAGTGCGAGTAGTATGTGCGAGATGACAACAAATAAAACCCGCCACAGATCATCTTACCACGGCGAAGGAGGTTAGGGTTGTTCCTTCATTATTACTACTCTTTATTATTTTATTCTCTCTCTCTCTATATATATACATTACTCTCTTATTCTCACTTTCTTTATAAAATTCTAATCTAAAAAAGTCGTATGTAATTTTTTTTCCAAAAAGAATGAGGATCCTTTAAAGTTTTTGTTTCTTTCTTGCCTCTCATTTTTCTCTCTTCTTTCTTCTATTCTTTATATCTCTCTATCCCTGTCTATTTTATCTTTGCTTGTCTGTGAACAAAAAATAGGTGGTGTCTCATTTTATTTTATTGTAACCCTTCTGACTGTCCTTGCAAAAAAAAAAAAACAAATAATTAAAAAGAAAATAACTAAAAATTTCATTTTCATCAACATCACAAATCATCATTTTTCATCATCATTCCATATTAGCATCCATCATCATCATCATCCATCATCATCATGCAGCATTATCCTCGCCATTTTATTGGAAAAAAAGGCAAAGGTACTCATCAATCATTATTTTAATAACTATTATCAGAGGCATGTTTTATTGGTAATCATACATGTATCTGCAACATCAAGGTCTAATGAAATGGTAAACACTTCTCATTTTTGTAAATGTGCTTTAAAGTTTCCCTGTCTCCGTAGAGCAGCATTTTATGCTTATTTATTATTGATATTGAGACCTGGTAAGTTGCTTTGCACGCCCTTAGTAGTCAGCGCGTGTAGCTTGCTTGTGAGATAGATCTTTTTTCGTTCCATTGAAATGTTACAAAATTTTGGCCGAACCCTGCATTTCGTACAGGACACAATTTTGTTGGTGAATCTTTAAAAACGAGTTTTCGGGGTTGAAAGCCCCACATGTGGGCGCCATTTTGAAAAAGAAGGCGTTAAAAGTTTTTCACGATATCTTGAGAACCATAAATCCCACAAACAAAATTTCAGCACATTTGTGTAGAGACTTTAATTCTCTTGAATTTATATTGGGACACTTTATCGTAAAATTTAAAAAAAAAAGTTATAACTTAAAAAGATTGGTTTCAACCCCGAAAACTCGTTTTTACACTCACACTTCCCTCCTATAAAATACAAGGTTAATGTAACATTTCAATGGACTAATGAGAGAAATCAAAATAAGGGTCTCATTGATGCTGTTTTTTTTTTTTAATTTTATATGAACGGGTATCTGTTTTTTAATTCAAAAAAAACAAAAAAAAATAATAATAAAACATGTAAGTTTGTGATTCAAGCTTAAAATATATTGAAACGGATAACTAAAATACTTTTATTCTTAGATGAAAAAAGTAAACGAACTACAACGAGAAACAAAAACAATACATATTTAAGAAAACAGCAAGGCAGGGGCGTAGCCAGTTTTTATTTTGTGCTGTGTAAAATGTGCTTGCAAATTTTAAAGAAATTAATGGCAAATTAGATGAAATTATTTTTTAAGGTGAAAGTTTTTTTCTGGAAAATCGAAAACTGTAGAAAATTATTTTTTATCTTGTTTTTTACTTTTTACAAAATTTTATTTTTATCAAAAGAATGCAAAGGAAAGCTCCTAAAAGCAAAAATAGCATCTAAAACTTTGCACTTACAAGTTAATCGTGTATTCAAACTTTTATGACATATTGTAAATGAAAACAAATTCAGCCAAATTTTGAAGTTTTTTTTTTTTCCACAAATTAGTTTTTGTGCGGTAAAGTGTTAGGATATTGAACGTTCTAACATTGCTTCAAAAAACTACAAGGTACCTGGGAGGCTGTCAAAAAAACAATTATTTATTTTGAATTTTTGTCAAGGAATATGGAATGGCCAGAAAAAAAGGGAGAACAAATTCATTCCTATGTTTGTTATTAAATGTTTTATTTGTTTTTTAAATGTTTTAACTAACTGAAACTTTATACCGGACAAAATGTTATTTCAATTCAATCGAAAACTCATTTTTCCCCTTAAAACCGTTCCCTGACTACGCACGTGAACACATTTCAACTGGCAACGGTCATCCATTTTGGAAAACAACAATTCACGTTTATTTACATTTTTTATCGGCAAAATAAAGCAAATAAGTAGTTATGTTCTTTTTGATTAGCAAACTAACATATTTTGTTATTGCAATTTTATTATTCTATTATTATTATTCTAAAATTAATGTTTTGCAGACTATTTTTTCGTTTTTTCTCTGGGAAATAAAAAAAAAAAATCTATCTGACAAGCGAGCTACGCGCGCCGACTGCCAGGTGACGGACGCGTCTCCATGTGCCAATAAGGTGAAATGTTTGTTAGAGCTTAGAGGATTAATGATGTTAAAATTAGAATATCTGCCTGACTTAAACCTTTGCACACGAGGCGTTCGCACGACAGAATACTGCAAATTGTTATTCAATATCAAAAATATCCGACAATTAACCAAATTTCATAGAACTTCATAGTACTTCAGACTGTACGCCTGGTGGCTGCAGCTTGTATATTGCGACAAATAAGTACAGCTTACTCCTCGTCTATTAAAACAATCATGCAAGCTACACACAAGCTGCTCGTAAGCCCCAAACAATCATAGAACAAGTCTATGGCGAGACGTTCCTTGTGGACAAGGCCTTACTTTGACGTTTAACATGACGTCTATCCTTCATGATATGAAATTAAGTTTGTTCCTCTACTTCATAAAACTGTCAATTTCTTCCAATTTTAGACGAATTTCATTTTATTTTTATGAGGTTTGGCAGAACTTTGGACTGAAATCGGTAGAAATTGGCAGTTTTGGGAAGGAAACAAGCACGTACAGTTGAGAAATTGAGGCAGGATTTTTAGAGATTTTCAAATATTGTTCCTGTTGGGGCACTTAATTTTTTTATCACAATAAACTATATTTTGACGTTGATTAAGCATGTATAAATGTCACAAACAAAACTAAAATTGCTTTCTTCAAGAATAAAAAAAAATATTTTTGAATTTTACAGATTTTTTAAGCCATTATTGTCATCGTAGAAAACATTCTATAGAATTTTGACAGCTAGTGGCTTGGCTTGGTTATAGGACTAATTACATGTTGTCAAAATCATCAGCGGAAGGTACTAAAACTCCTTTTTTTAGCGAAAAAATGTCCACGTTTTTGGATTTTCAGTCAATGATGGCTCCACTAATAATGCTTGATTTTTTTTTCACATGCGAATCACCATAAGAAAAGAACACATCCCCTGGTAGTCCAAAGTGCACTGATTGAATAAAAACAATTTGAATGAGCCAGATACATTTTCCAATAAATCATGGCCTTAAATAAATCAAATATTTGGGTCTCTAATCTGTATTGACTCAAGCACAAAACGCTGTTTCAAAAATAGTTCGAAAATTATTTTATGTATTTAGGGACATTTATGTCCATATCTTTTCTTAGACACGCCCCGAGCTTCCACATTAAACAGCCCAGCTAGCTAAAGTATATACAGGTACAAACTATTAATTAAATCCTCCGCCTGTGTTTTTGGTTTCTGTCAGCCACTGTTTCTGTTTTGGCAACATGTCAAAATCTCGAATTACAAAATTCTAAAAGATCAAAAATTTTTAACTATTTGCGTTCGAAATAATAAAATCCCGAATTTAAATCAAAGTTCTGAGTTTAAAAATCCCGAATTAGAAAGTTTTGAATATCAAACTTCCATATCAATTATTAAAACCGATTCTCAGAATTTGCAGTTCGAAATTTCATACCAATAATGCCTGTCGTAGTAAGTTTTTTCTTTGAATATTTAAGATCTAGAAATATGAAATCAAACTTGTTTTATCCTTCATTTTCATTCAGCTAGTAAATCTAAATTGTGTGCCATTTCATAAGTACCAAAAAAAAAATGTTTTAAGTCAAAAATATCGCTTCAAACTTAAGCATAAAATGAGACTATTTTCCTGCAAAAAAAAAAATAATTTTATAAATTAAATTAAATCAGTTCCAGACTTTTAAATTAAATTCATAAATATATTATATATAATTTTTATACATAGTAAATTTTTTTTTAAATGTATTAAAAAATGCATATACATTATGTAGGTATATACAAAAATGTTTTAAAAATAGTAAAGAAAGAAGAGATTGAAAGATGGAAAGTGTTCTTTGTTAAGAACATTTAAATAATAAATAAAAACCCACTTAACGTTCAATATTGTATAGCCACCCAATACCATAAATTTAAATTACATACATTTACATAATATATAATTGTTGTGAAGCTATTTATAAATAAAAAATTCAAAAGATATTTAAATTTCTAATTTTTTCTGCAACACATTTTTTTTCGTTTTTTGCAAAATTTTCCATTTGAATTTATCCTTGCTTGCATGTGTCAAAATCAATAACACAGTTACCAGCTAAATTTTTTTTTTTAAATGGTTGTTATTGTTGTCTTCTTCTGCTTGACCAACCTTTTTTTCTATAAATTTCGCTGTTCAAAAATTTGATTGCATATTTTGATGATTCGACTAATTTATTTGATTTTTATTTTTGTTTTGATTCAAAAAAAAAAAAAATAAAAACTTTGAAAATATGTATGTATGTAGTTTCATCGGGCAATGAACCAAATGGTGGAGTTGGACATGAGCGCATGGTACAGTCAACACCTGGCAGTCCATTCGATCAACGGCGGCCAGCCTCTTTTGAGGTAATTGGGTCCGCGGAGAGTCTTGTTGGGAGGGTAAGTTTATTAGTTTTTTTTTTTTATTTATGTAGTAAAATTTAATAAGATCATCGTCAAATTTTAAAAATAAAGCCTTCTGCACAGTAACGGCCATATTATTCACTCAATACATCTAGATTAAAACTTAAATCTGGATGTAAATCATACAAATTCAATGTAAATTCATCTATGGATTTAAGTTTAAATCTGGATGTATCGAGTGAATAATATGGCGGTAAGCTTTCTGTTACAGAAGCTGTGTGTGCCAGTTGTTTGTAGCATCGTCATCGCATTAATTCGTGTCACTCTTTTTATATGGGTACTCATGTAATTAGTGCTCCATTGAAACCGCCAGTTGGGGTTCTCCTTTAAAACAAACCAATCTTTTTTGTGCCTGTTAACATGATATTTTTCATTCATTACCAAGAGCCCTGTGCTCACATTACAGATTAAAAATCCTTTTATTTAAACCTATCCTTCCAAGTGCTGTGCACGCACTTGCGATTTGTAGTCGCTTGATTTTTAATCGCTATCGAATGCAACATACATCTTTTAATGGCTGTGCACGCACTTGCGATTTAAAGTCACTGCGACAGTCGCTCTAAAAATGGAACCTGTTTCAGTTGCATGTGCGTGCACTCCCATTAAAAACCATGTGTTTCATTTCTTGGGACTGAAAAATCGGGCGACTGACAATCGCAAGTGCGTGTATGTTTATTTCATTCCGTGACTACGATTTTTAAATCGCAGAAATTTCAATCGCAAGTGCGGTCACAAAAAAGTAATTGCATTTGTTCCATTTTATTTTGCGTCGCGCGAAAAATGGAACAAATTTCAGTCGCAGTTTCTTGGTCGCAAGTGCGGTCACTTACTTTGAAATTCATTTGTTCTATTTCTTGCGACTAAATAGTCGCGCGATCGAAATCGCAAGTGCGTGCTTAGCCTAAGGCTACGGATTAAAATTTTCCATTAATAAAAACAAAATGTTCGTGGGATAGCAAAGTGACGTTTACTGAAAATCCCTTAAGAAAATCTACTACAATCAATGAGATGCCTGTTTGGTTACTTGAAATTTATACAAAGTTTCGCAAACTCCGCATGGGTTGTAAAAGCAAATTGTGATAATCTCTAAAAAAAAAAAATAATAAAATAAAGCTCAAGTTACCAAACACACCTAAGAATTCTCTTCTATATTTCTTTCAAAATTATTGTTGCTTTTGTTTTGTTTTTATTTTAAAAATGGAAAATTTAATTACAAAAAAAAAAGAATGTCCACCTCTTCCATCCCAAATTTTGGTCATCTTCAACCATTGCCTCATATTTTCCTTGGAAAACCTATATTTTGGATTAACATGCTTTTACATATTTTTTTTTTTCTTGTCGTTGATGGCTGATTGTCAAATAGTTGCAAATGATTTAAGAACTCGAAAATATAATGATTATTATTATATTTATTTAAAATTAAATTTTTAATCTCAAAATCTTCGGTAGTTTAGTTTAGTAAACGTCACTTTGTAAAAATTTTGTTCTATTGAAATCATTTTGTACTAAGTCCACGAAATAAGGTCTAATCTTTTCACTATTCCACGTTTATTAATTTGGCTATTAATGTTTTATTTTATTTCGTGGTTACAGGTACTAGCAGCTGAAGGCCTGGGCAAATATTGTGATCCTGATTTTGTTGCATATACATCGCGTGAAATGCAAGAAGCTCTCGATATGACTCGTGAAGAAATGGATATGGCTGCCCATCAAATTCTCCTACATGAACGTTCCGGAAGTTTACACAGCGGAAATGGTCTTAAAAATAATAGCAGCAACGACAATAGCAATCGTGGATTAGCTAATTTAACCGAGTATAGTCCCGTAAATGCTATAAATCAGCGTCAATCTCATCAATTGCTATCACCGATGTCATCACCTACATCAAATTATAATTATCAGCAACAACAACAACAACCATCGCTTCTAAATAACCAATTAGCAACATCTACTGCAAGTAATGGAAATCGCAGCATTGGCAGCACTGGTGGTAATGAAAATGATGGAACAACGATAGGGCGAGGGGGAGGAGGAAGAGGAGGAGGAGGAGGAGGTATATCATTTCTTCAAACAACTAAAAATAGAAGTCACAACTCATAGCATTTGGTGAGTATTGACAAGGAATTGTAACTTTTTTTTTTAAATTTATAGACAATTCTTTAAATTTTCTTAGTAAAAATTGTTTTCTTTTGTGTAACACAAAATTAAAATATATACATGTTTATATATTTATATATATGTATATATCAAAACCCTTGTTTCCTATATACCTTACAAAAAAAAAAAAAAAAACAAAGAAAACAAGATATAAACATTCAAAAACAGATTTTATTTTTAATGGTACTTATTCGTAAAATTAATAAAATATAAAAAAAAAACTAGATAAGACTTTTTGTAAGAATGTTGTTTGAATTAAGAAAAATGATAACTTAAAAATGAACATATACATAAGTATATATGTATATTATATATATTATATATTTTTTCCAAATATAAACTTAAATATAATTTTTATTTAGTAAATAAAAAGCTTTATACAAGTAAAAACTTTGAAATTTGAAAAAAAAAAAAATTTTCGTTTTAAAATTATAATCTACCTAATTCGTTTAAATTAAAAAAAACCGTGTGAAATATTTACGTTTTTTTATATAAATGTATTTTTTTCTATATATTAAAAGCATAGGTATCCCACCTTTAAAAAAACAATGATAATGATCCCTAAAACATTCTTTTCCAATTTATATTTTTCTTAGATTGTCTATAAAAATATTATTTAAATTAGCTATTGATTTTATAATGTTTAAATATAAACAAATTAATTAAAAATTCTTATACAAGTATATAGAAAAAAAATATATTTTTTTTTATTTTGTAGTTAAAAATTGTTCATTAGTTATAATATGATGCTCGATTCGAAATATAGAATTTAAATAATATTTAATATTGAAACCAAAAAAAGAAAGAAACTAAAACAAACAACAACAACAAAAAACAAAAAGAGACTAAACCAAACCTTTTAAAAATAAAATCTAAAAAAAAAATAAATTTAAAATAATTTTTTCTATTTGTGTTAAATATATTAAATTAAATTTTATTTACAACTTAAAAAAATCTAAATAAAAACCAAAATATTAATAAAATATTATAAGAGATAAGATAGAACAGAAACTAAGTGCCTAAATAAAAAAAAATAAAATTACAAAAATAATGAAAGTGGAATAAAAAAAAACACCATTCACACATTCACATCCGTATAAATAAAGTAAAAAACAAAGACGTTTAATTATTGAACTAATTGTAGAAAAACAATGACATAACAGTTGTCGTGAAATTTATTAACTAACGTAACAGAAAATAACCCTTTATGCCAAAATAATAATAATTATTAAATAATAAAATCTTAGATAAATTGTATATGTAATTCCAAACAAAAAAAAAAAAAAACAAATCGAAACACGAGGTAGAAATTGAAAAGTTGGAAAATGACAGTTGACAGTCAGAGGACTATCAGATTTGTTACAGAGGAAGCTACCGACTGCTAAGTATTCATTTAATAATAAAGAAGGCCAAATGCAGTCTTTGTTTTTTAATCAATATTTATTCAATATCTGCTGACGGACGAGCGAATTCTGGTTGAAATCGTCTTTAGGGCCTGGAACTGGGAAATGGATTCATCGACCCCTTTCTGCCAAATTATCGTAAGCGACATTTTCATACTGTCACATAAAGTTAATTATTCCATTTTTTCATGTGCACTTAAAGCAATCGGACCTTTTGTCATATGTCAATAACAGTATTGTTAATAATGTTCAATGCTGAAATTTCGCCTAATTGGTTTTGTTGCTGAGCAAACAAAAAACAAAATGTCGCTTACGATACTTTTTATTTTTGTCGCTTACGATAATTTAGCGGAAAAGGCTCGACATAAGTAATAACAATTGAGTATACATATCAATTTTTTGCTAGGATTACAATTTTTATTTTTCACTTAATATCGACTGTGTCCTTACAGATTTTTTGTCAACAATAGCCATAACATATTTTTTTTTTTAGCAAATTTATGTTTTAGCTGACACGTTCAATATTATTATCATTAATTTTTTTAATTGACACGTTCAATATTATTATAATTAATTAAATAATTATATTAAACGTGTCAATTAAATTCTTTTTGAAAAAAAAATATGTTGTAGGGTTAGGATTGTATTTGGTATGCAAAAAATTGATATCTATACCTAATTGTTATTATTTACTTATGTATCCCTTCTCCGATTCCAGACCCTGAAGAAGATTCCAACCAGAATCGAAATTTCGGCAGATATTAAATAAATCATGATTAAAAAATAAAGACTGCATTTAGCTTTCTATTTTATTATATCAGATTTTTTGTTTGTATATTTTTAAGGTGGGATAAAAATAATAAGTAGAAATGGATTTTGAACTTGAATAACTTTTTATTTGTTTATTCATCACTTTAATTGTGTTTACAATTGCAAATCTAAAAAATTAGCTTTGTCTCCACGACGAAAATTGAAATAAAATATGTTCGTATAGTTAGATGACGGTCGAAATTATTTTGAATTTTCTAAAATTAAAAGAATATAATTGCAGGTATTGCAGGTAGCTTAGTCTTTACTATTTTTTTGTAATTTTAATAATGAGAGTAATGACCAATGATAGGTGAGTAAAATTTGGATTTTGTAACACTCCTTTAATAATATTTTACATCATTTTTTATTAAGTTTTAATTAACTTAAAAGTTTTAATTGTACAAAATTTTGGATTTTGAGTTTATGGCAATTTTGGACCTAGGGAAATGTCCCAGGGGCCATTACGAAATTATGGGCAGAATTATACTTGAAATAGATAATTGTTTTTTTTTTTTTTAAATGCGAGATTGTAGCTATCGAGATTTAAGTTTGAGGGTTTTTGTAATTGCAAAATTGTGAAAAGCGGGATTTCGTTATGCGATATTTTCAATACAGGATTTTAATTTGCAATATTTCGTAGCCACCCCATTCAAAATTAGTATTCCAGATACTTCCAATTTCTTCTTCTTTAAGTATTATCAACTATAAAAAGAAAACTATTTCTTTATCACCTTTAAACTTACTGATCTGAGGCCCATCGCCCACTAGGCAACTTTTTGTTGCTCCCAATCCCAATCCCAATCATTAGCTTATATGGGAGAGCGCCCACTAGGTAACTTTTAGTTACGCAACTTTTTGTTGCTCACAGTTGCTCGCGGAACTTCTTTCCCGAGGCAATTTCCGAGCAACTTCCAGCAACTTTTGGGAATTTTCCAAAATGTTTGCCAAATGAGAGGCTTTTTAACCCGAAAAACAAGTTTTATTTTCACACTGAACGAATTTTGTATCGTCACTAATCAAAAATACAAGGTCAATTTGACATTTCAATTAAAAATACCGGACCCAAAAGTTTCTCGGAAATTGCCTAGTGAGCGATGGCAACGAACTCCGAGCAACAAAAAGTTGCCTAGTGGGCAAAGGGGCCTATTAATCAGTCCATTTCGATCTGAGGCTGTGGTTTCTATGCAAGAGAATTTCGCTCACGTGTCTAATCGTGTCACTTAACCTTGAAGCGGTTCCAAACAACTTCGCTAACAACGAAAAGAAATTTTTCCATAGTTATCCGCTCACAAAAGCTGAAGAGAAATTTATCCCTTTTTAATGATGAATAAGTTTCAAAACACTCAAAAGCGAATCGCCATGTTAAAAATTTTACTGTCGCTTAGAATAAAATTAGACTTTGAAAGAGAGCAAAAACACAGTGCACACCCGACTGACAAAATGGTATATTTTATATCCGAAAACTGGCAAAAATGCAGTTGATGCACTATGATGCTGGCAGAAAAGATAAGATCATGTTAATTAATTATTTTGATAATGTTTTGTCATTTATCAGAAACCAAATGATATATCCCTTTGACAAGAAACCTCAATAAATATTTTTTGAAAACATAAAATATAGGCGTGTTTTTTTTTTATTTTTTTTTTTTCTAATTTGATCTTAGACAAAAAATTAATTTAAGAAACATGCTAACTGAAACTAGAAATAATTCGTAATCTTAATATCTATCAAGGATTTATGTTCTTAACTTGAATACATTTTCTATTCAGGCTAAGGAAAAGTTAAGAAAATAAACCTCAATAAACAATCAGGCTAACTATGGACTGTATGTATGGTTTAGTTTTTTTTATTAGGTATTTATTTTGTTTCAAATTCAATGGAGGCATTTTTTTTTTATAAAATTACTAGCTGAAATGTTCCTTTCGAAAGTCGGACAAGCTCCAATAGGGCTCTTCACCAAATAGCAATATATCTTTCTCTCGGTCACTCATAAACGTCAAAATCATCACATTGTGGGCTTGACATGTTTTCACTTCGGAACAACAAACTAAACTTCTAGTAAAAAAACGCCTTTTTTTATTTTCGCTTTCGTTCTTCGTTCGGATCTGTCAAGCCCACAAAGTTATGGCTGTCACTTTTGATATTGACAGATTCGTAAAGTTCCCTATTGTTATCACGACTTTCCGACTTTTCCGGCCTAATTTTCCAATTTTTATCTCCGTAGTTTGTTTATCTGTTTCAATACAAATCCAGCAAAAAAATCCCCAACCAAATTGGGTGATGTTTAGCCGAGTTATGCGCGTACGAACACAAAAAGGCATTCATATGTTTTCACGATTTTCTGACTTTGCTGGTCGAATTTTGTAATTTTCGTTCGAATTTTTCAATTTTGGGCTCCGTTTTGTGTTAATCTGGTTTAATACAAATCCAGCGAAAAAATCCCCAACCAAATCGGATGATGTTTAGCCGAGTTATGCGCGTACAAACACAAAAGGGGATTAATTTTTTTATATATAGATTATTGAACTACTTTTTAAGCCTAATAAAAAAAAAGAACACGCCTAAGATTGAAAATTGTCATAACAACAGATCATGAAATATAATTTCCTTTAGTTGTTAAATATGTGCCGGTCTAAGAGTGAGCCTTGTTTTACTTTTTTAATTTGGTTCTCCAGCAATCTGATTCGTACATCAATTCATCTGTTTTTAATTCAACTAAATTTCTCCAAGTTGGTCGTCGTTAATTATTTTAAATAAAAAAAATCTGATCTAAACATTTATAAGAACTTAAACAAATAAAACAAAACTCACACGAACCGCCACCAAATGTGCCCAAAACTGCATACTTACTTACACTACCTAAACTTTAACATTGAAGGAAGCACAAAAAAAAAAAAAAAAAATTAAAAACAAAAAAAAATACTTAAAATAAATATGAAATGGACTATTATTACACAATTTATTAAAATACCAACAATTTAATAAAAAAAAAAAAAAAAAACATCTTTACTGGACGTTTCAAGATAATGGGGGGCCAAGCGTATTTACTATACATAAAAAATTTACTTATAAGAATGTACATATACAATAATAATTAAAAACAATAAATAACAAAGAAGCGCACAAAACAGCATAACATAAATGAAACAGCTCCATAAAATAACATTTATGTAAAATTATTTTTTGTATTTAAACAAATGTATTAAACTAATACAAAACCAGTTTGTAAAGTGAACCCATTAAATTGAAGTCACTTAAAATCATTTCAACAATATTCAAACTCTTTGAAAGAACAAAAATGTAAATTTTGAACATATTCCAATATTGTAACCCCGAATGGTAACTAATACATACCTACCTATTGTTTTAAAACAAAATAAACATAAAACATATTAATTTCAATGTATATTTGTATTAATACAATAAATGCATATATGTGAGTAAAGTATAAAAACAAAGTTAAACATTTACTATACGGATTAAGAATTGACTTGAAAATGCTCGAATACTTTTAAGTCTGGCTTATGGAAATTCAGAGAGCAAAACTTGTAGGCTTTTAAGACATAGCTTGAGGGCCAGAAATCCCATTGGCAATTTTGAATTTCATGAGCCAAGCCTAAAAATTCGACATATTATAATATTTGCACTTGATTGAAAAATATAAAAAATAAAACTCAGAAATTAAAACAAAATATTTTTTTCTAAGATTCTTTTTTCAAAATAAAATATTCATACTTGAAACGAATATCACATTAAATACCATAAACATAACAAAATAAATACAAAAAAAAATAAACTGTAGATAATTAAATATTTAATTACAAAATGAATGGTATATGAAACAATAGTATATATGACATCATATATGTATGTACTCGTAAATATACTCATCAATTACTTTTTATCTTAAGATCTCTTTAATATTTTTTCTATAATTCTTAAAATAAATATTAAAAACAAAAAAAAAAAATACAAACAAAAAACGCAAAAAAATGAATAAATAAATTTATTTGCAATACACACTAAATAAATATTTAATTAAAAAAACAAACTAAAATAATTCATGTAAATACTTAAATAAAATGAAACTCACAAAAAAAACCTAAATGTTAACATAGTTTCAAATTAAAATTAAGAACAAAAACTAGTTCAATCCAGAGAAATAAAAAAAAAAATCATTAGCTGTCTAAGTTCCAGAAATATTAATGATGTGAATAGAATAATTAATAAAATTTATTGGAAACCGTATTGTAAAGAGATTATATACACAAATATATATATTATTGAATGTTATAAAATTGTCGTTTTATTTAATTGCCTGCCTAATTCAAAATGCGAGACGAGAATACAGGGTTGCCAGTTTGGGGGTTTTCCCCCCATATTTAGGGTTTTTTTTAATCGTTAGGGGGGAAATCTGGGGGGGGGGGGTTAATTTTATAGGTAAATTATTCCAATACCTGAATTTTCCTCTCAAATTGAATCTACTATTAATGTCTAATAATTACCCCACTATTTGTTTACTGTAACTGTACAGTACGGGTATTTTTTTTGTACAAACCAACACTTGATGTTCTCGTGTAGTACCGTTAAATCCGCTTAAGAGAAACCCGCTTAAAATAAAAACCCACTTATCTGAAACACTATCCTTTCATCCAAGAGTATTTTTCGACCAATTTCCTTTAAGACACTCTGCTTAAGCGAAACTTGCTTAAGTGAAAAACTCGGATACCTGAAAAAAATCCCTCTTAAGTGAACAACAAAATTGAATCGCACAGAATGAAAAATTTGCTGAATCCTTTCGTTATTTTTGACTTTTGAATTTCTGATTATTTCACAAATGTTTACATTTACATTTTATAAACAAATTGCTTTGTCCTCTCAAACAAAAATCCAAAACAACATTTCAAATGGCTCAAGAGGTATACCTACGTATTTTAAAAAAGATAAATATAAGATAAATACAATTGTTTCTAGCATTAAATTCGCTTAATGGAATTTTTAGATCCGCTTAAGTGAATTTTTTTTTTCACTTAAGCGGGGTTCGTTTACTGGCTGAACAGAAAAGAATGACGGAACTGGGGCCGCAGACGGAACTGGAAGAGCTGTCAAAAAGTGTCTTTCGTTATTTTTTTTACATGTCCACAATGGAGCTGTACAGCTTTGAAAGTATTTTGAAGAAAAACAAAAGAATATTCTTGTGTACAAGCTCGGAATTCACATTTTTTGTTTCCAATAATTTTCCTTTTAATAAATAATTTTTTCGCGATACAAATAACCACAATATTTTTTTCCGACCCAAAAAGTTGTTTTTTTCTTCATACAATTTGTAACGTCAAAAGTGCCGTACGTGAAAAGTTAAAAGTTGGTGAACTCTTCCGTCTGCGTCTGCAGCTCCGTATGCGTCTACGTTCCGTTGTGTTCGCAAAATTGAATTTGTGTGTATTCAATATTTTGACAGCTATTCCAGCTCCGGCTCCAGTTCCGTCACCATTCTGTTCAGCCAGTTAAGTGAAAAGCCCGCTTAAGTGAAAGAAAGACTGTTTCATTTTGCAGTTTATCTTAAGCGGGTTTTACTGTATTCCAAAACTATGTACACCACAAATCATTAATAAAGCAATGGAAAGCATTATTTTGCTTATATGTTTTCTTACGCGTTTAATAATAGTCTTAATTCGTCACATTTTCTATTTAAAATTTCAGCTTAAAACTATGGTTCTTATTTGTAATTTTTATTCGATTTCGTTGGTGCCTTTTGAAGGTACATCCATATGGTATGCGCTGTGAATACAAAATAAAAACAAAAAAGTTGAAAAAAAAAGAAACTTGGCGGCTTTTTCTCTTAAAATGTGGTAATCTGGGTTTTTTTTAATTTTTGTGGGGAGAAATATTTTTTTTCATCTGGCAACACTGGACGAGATGCACTCTTCTAGCCCTATAACCTAATTATCTTTCGCAATTCAAGTAACAAAAACTCTTATTCCATCGTGATCCTACTGAAACTCGGTCAGTAAGAAATCTGTTGAAATTCACAACAAAAATCAAATCTCGGCTTCATATAGGAATGGTTAATTTGATTCGCAATATCTAACTATCTATATTTATATACATATAAAAATGAAATGGTTTTCATTTGTAACCACATTACTCACGATTTGCTTGATTTTTTTTGCATTATGTTCGGTATTTTCGGTGGAAGGTTCTTAACTAAGAAATTTTTAAATATTTAACTCCAAAATAGGTTTTTCTATGCAAAATGTTTATTTTTACATTTTGTTTATTTGGTTGCTATGCTGTTTGCAAAAAGGACCATAGAAACTAATTTAACTTTTGATATGTTGTTTGGAAAAAGTCCATAGGAAAAAATTTAATTATTTATTAAAATTCATTGTAGTAGCCGTGGCGTGATGGTTAGTGCGATGGACTGTCATGCCGGAGGTCTAAGGTTCGATCCCCCATCAGCCTCGCCACCTATTTATTTAAAAAAGAAAAAACGGCTACTGCCTCTTGCGAGGAATTGACAAATCCTCCAAGAGTATCTCCTGTCAAGGAAAAGTGCCGCTCGTTAGCCGTTCGGATTCGGCAATAAACTGTAGGCCCCCTCCATTCCTGCAGACACGCACACAGGAATGGTTGAGAGTTGTAAATCACTAGGCCCTAGTTCTTCATGAGCTGTTGTGCCATCAAATTTATTTATTGATATTAAAATTCATTGGAAGCCTTGAATGGAACACTCTAAAATCTACGTGGAAATCTACGTAGAAATTGCAGTGTTAGGTACAGTTTTATTGCTGGCCGGTGATTTTCGCCAAACACTTCCCGTCATTCCGAGATCAACAGCACTGCTGACGAAATCAATGACGTCAAGACACTCCAAATGTCTTTAAACATATGCGTGCTCACTTGCAACATTATCAAACTTCAGAGACATTTTCAAAACAATTGTTAGACATTGAAAATGGGAAAATTGTTGCAGATGTTTCTACCGGACTTATTATCTTGCCTGACGATTTTTGCAATTTCACTACGTTAAAAGAAGAACTCATCCAAAAAGTTTTTCCAGACATTGCACAGCACTGCAAGAACCACATTTGGTTGAGCGAACGTGCATTAGCTGCCAAAAACAAAAACGTCAACGATCTCAATGCAGCCATTCTAAATGCGATTTCGGGTCAGACTGTTTCCTTTAAATCGGAGGCGAGGTGAAACACAATCACGACTAGCGGCAAAAAAACTCATGAGCAACATCATCGAAGCAACTTTTCTAAAGGGAAATTATAAAGGCGAAGACGAAGACGGAAATGAAAGTCCCACGGGTGCAAACTGTGGAAGTAGACTCTGCAATCATTATAAGAAATAGACTAAATGACCACATCCACGCTACAATGACCTTTCAAAAAGTCAGATTTGAAGACGAAAGCCAAAGAGGCCCTTCCCTCTAGCACTAACTAGGGATAATATGTGTAGTGCGTGTCGAAGCAGTGTACCGGCCGAGTCTACCATCATAAACCGCCCACAAGATAAAGATTCACCGGGTCCGAGCCAGCCTTACGAGAGAGCCGAAAAGCCTGGTAGAGATACGCACTCCCGAGGACTTGCGTTAAGTTGACGGCGAACTATTCGTCCTGTAAGAAGCGGTGTATTCGGATGTTGTTAATATTTTGCCGGGGACAAGGAGCACCGTTCAACTCCTCTCAGAAGCTAAGTGCTGGCTGGCTCGTCGCCGGCACATTTGCTTTGCAGTAATGCCAACAATAATGGGCCAACTATTTTCCATCCATGTCTATTTGGACGAAATTGTGGGCCCTCTCGTATTTTGCCTCATGACTTATGAGCAGAAAGTCCATAGAGGCCTACAGAGAATTTTAGTTGCAGTTGCTGAAGTTCGCCTGTGACAGCAACATTCCTATCAGGCCGGATGTTATTGTCTGCGAATTCCAGCAGCCAATAATATCCTCAGCAACCGAATTTTGTATGCAGGTCGAAACCTATGGCTGCCTGTTTTGCCAGATAATTTGGCGTTAAGTCCAAGGTCTAGACATAAAACCATCTAGTTTTAGTGCTTGATTAAGAATTTATAGGGACATCAAATAAAGGCAATTCAGTACGTAATTTTAATAATTTTTGAATAAAAATATTACCATTTTTTTTTTTGATAAATTTTGAGTTTGAAAGTTTTTTTTTTTCAAAAACTATTAACATAGATAACTAGGTTGAAACAGGTGATAAAAGAACAAGTTTATAGCTTTAAAAAAAAACATAATTTTTGTATTGTAAGTGTTGCCATTGTTTTTAAATCTTCTTTTTTAATTCTAATTAATTTTTTAGACAGTTTCCCCTCCTGCCTAAACGGAGGGAGATAAAGATAGTAAAAAATGATTGTATTAAACCCCTCTACAAAAATCCTTTAATATTTTGCGGTGCCTGAGTTATCGTACTCTTCCCGCATACGCCCTTGAGCCAACCTTAAATTACATGAATTAATTTGTGTCAGTGGAAGTAAAACTAAACGGAATTTTTGGACTGGTTGAAGAAGGTAATTCTCTTTTAAATACCCCACAGCAACAGCACTGATTTACGCTTCTGAAAAGAATTTCTCTTTCTTGGGCATTCAGAAGAGCATTATTCTTCTGAACAAGATTTGTGAAGATTTTGTGTAAAAAAGTTATACAGGATAGGCTACGTGAATAGAACAGAGAGGTTTCACGTCCCCTTATACTGCCTATTTACAATACAGAGTTGTCCACCATCGGTGTTGTCTCGGAATTGGTCCAGTCTCGCATAACTGAATCGTGTCGGTCTCATCTCGTTACAGTATCCCAGCAGGAAATTTCGTCCTCAATGAAAAATCAAAACATCAAAAATTCACGCCTGAAGATGAAATTTTAATTTCTAAACGCGTCGCCAAATAAATCATAAACATAAGTTGTGACAGTTTTATTTATAAATAATAAAGCATTAAATATTTAAATAATTTTAATATT
This sequence comes from Epistrophella euchroma, assembly GCA_947049315.1. Lineage (NCBI taxonomy): Eukaryota > Metazoa > Arthropoda > Insecta > Diptera > Syrphidae > Epistrophella > Epistrophella euchroma. The sequence goes on along the minus strand of OX346249.1, from coordinate 4,960,111 downwards.
TTTTATTTCATTCATTTACATACATTAAAATTATCCTTTCTTTTTCCTGGTACGAACAATGTAAGTATTTCTGTAGTGCAAAAATATGTTTCCTTTCAATTCAACAGTGGTGCGTCTTTTTTTTCTGTAAAATGTTAACTATTGTTGATCTGTCAAAAAAAAGTGTTAAACTGTCATTGTTAAAAATGTTACACTTTGTAACAATTCATTTGAGAACGCTCAGTTAAAAATATTGTTGATCTGTCCAACAAAATGGGTTGCAAAAAACAAAATGGGTTGCAAAAAAAAAAAATGCGAAATACATGAATGAAAATAGAAGAAAATTTGTGATTGCATCAAATTTATTTGGAAACATTATTATTACAACTTTAAAAATTAACACAATTTATAAATTGAATTCGTTTATTTATTTTTGCAGCACAAAGTCGAATCATCACGCAAAATTAAAAGAACTATTGGCAACTTCTTTCCATTCCAAATAGATACCGACGCATTTTTTTGTAAGAAATCTACTTATCGAAAAATAAAAATGTCGGGAGAAAGATAATTAATCAGTTATTAACAGAAGACAATAAAAAAAAATCAAAATCTACAATAAAAATAAAATTAAAAAATACCGAAATTTAAGCAATCGAAAAGAGAAAAAGAAACAAAAGATAACCGCAAAATGAAAATCCAAATTCAGCTGCTTTTGACAGATTAACATTTTCAATTCATATCGACGAGATGAGTTGGAAAATGTTACAGCGTAAGTGCCTGTTTACATTGTATTTTTGACGAACGGCGCATCCAGTGAGATGGGTAGATTTTGTGTGAGTAAGAAAGAGAAGGGTTAATTCCACCCAAATTACGCCGATGCGCCAGTTTCATTAAATGTTTTCGGATTGAGCAGGAAGAGTTTTTTTTTGTGTGAGTGAGAGATACATGGTTGTTAAGGATGTGAGATAGGGATGGGTAGATTGAAATGAAAGAATTTTGTCTCTATAATGTAAACACGAGGAACATTTTGATGAACGAAAATATGCTTTGTCAAAAATACAATGTAAACAGGCACTAACATTCTGACACTTCAACACTGGAATTTAGGAATGATTTTATGACGTCATAACGTTAACAAATGTTACACTTCGCGAGTTAAGGAACGATCAGAGTTAACAACAGTTAACAATAGTTGACATTTTACAGAAAAGAAACGTACTACATGCCGTGATCACGTGATCGTCTGTATTTCCAATTTGTGTCTTCTATAGGGAACTTTACGAATCTGTCAATGTCAAAAGCGACAGCCATAACTTTGACAGATGCGAACGAAGAACGAAAGCGAAAATAAAAAAAAGGCGTTTTTTTTATACTCGAAGTTTAGTATGTTGTTCCGAAGTGAAAACATGTCAAGCCCACAATGTGATGATTTTGACGTTTATGAGTGAACGAAAGAGAGATATATTGCTATTTGGTAAAGAGCCCTATTGTGTTTTTGTTTTGTGGCGCGTACTATATTTCTTTGCCGGTTGGATATTTTTTTTTTGTTCTAAGATATTTTCATTTCAAGTTAGTTGTTCTTTTTTATTTGAATTTTGAAGCGTGTGTAAGGTACTTAATGTAAATGTAGCTATATGATTTTTTAAAACGATGAGATAAGCAAGAAAAATAATGTCAAAGGTTAGTACTCTTTATACTTTTGAATAATTGTATGTATGCTATGTAAATAATAACGAAAAAAAAATCAGTTTTTATTTCAATGAGGGAGGTCTATTCTACTATAAAACAAGGGCAAAATGTTATGAAAGTGGAAGTTTTTGGCAAATACCTCAAAAACGAGATGTCATAGAAAAATTTTATTCTCTTATTTTGTATCTTATGTCATTTCTAACAAAAATGAATTTTCACTTTTTTCGTAGCATTAACCGTTAAAAAGTTACAGCAAATGGAAAAGTCAAAAAATCTCTAAAAAGAGGGAAATAAAGTCATGAAAATAGGAGTTTTGGCAAATATCTTAAAAACAGTTTGTGTTAGAGGCAAATTTTATTTGTTAAAGGTCATACAATTTTATTGCCAAAAACTTCCACTTTCATGACACTTTGCCCCTTTTTTAGAGATTTTTATCTTTTCGATTTACTGTAACTTTTTAACAGTTAATGCTACACAAAAAATGAAGAGCCTTTTTGGTTGAAAATTATATGGGCTACAAGATTGGGGAATACAGTTTTTCTCTAACACAAACCGTTTTTGAGATATTTGCACAAAACTCCCATTTTCATAACATTTGGCCCATTTTAAGAGATTTTTTAACTTTTCATTTGCTGTAACTTTTTAACGGTTGATGCTACGAAAAAACCGACAAGACCATTCTTATTGGAAATCGCCCCAGCTACAAGATTGAAGAACAATATTTTTCATTATCACAAACTCATTTTTAGACCCTTGGACCCCTTATAACTGAAACTGACCTAGCGGTCATCGGATCGATGAGGAACTCTCTCAGTTTTTAAAGAGTTCCGCCATTACCAACGTCCATGCCAAATTTTAGCCTCTAACTAATTATTTCCTTTCTTTGGCATTTTTTCGTCTATTCTTACTGGACTATAATTGGAGATTTCACTTTTGAATATTCCTCACATTTTTCATCGGGCAATAAGAAGGCCATGAATAAGCAACTCCCAGTTACCTAATGATTTCACAATTGAATTTTCATCACATTATTCATCGAAAATAATAAGCAGAAGAATAAGTATGTTACATTTATTAAGTGATTTCACTGTTTAATATTTATCATATTTTTCACCGTATTCCAAGCTTGGGAAAAATGTCCGCGTCCCGTCCAAGAAGTCGACTTTCGTCTCTGTCTGCTATATCTACAGCAACAAGTTGGTCCATGTTAAATTCATCAGAAAAAACAGCAGAAAAGTGATGGGTGCAGCTTTTTTTTCCTCGAGGAAAAAGCAGATTATTCAGCACTGATAATTTTTAGAAATTTCCTACTGGGTATCGCGGTCTTTTTTTGTATTTTTGTGGATGATTTACTCCATCACGATTTTTGTTCAAAAAAAAAAGTCTTATTTCGGTTTCGTTTCGGGTACGTGAATGTAGTCTCGGTTTGTACAGATAGAATTCAATAATTTTTGGGTTAATTTTAGCAGTAAAACGTAATACCATCCATCATCTTATTTTATGAATTATCTACATTGTCTACATTGTTGACAAGCTCATGTCAACAATGGTGAATTGTATACCTTAAATTGTTTACACGTAGACAATCGTTTATAGTCTGCATATATAGTTTACATGGCACAACACTGTCCACCATCGATGCAGCCGAAAACCATAGATTCCTAAGATCATTTTAAGTCGAAAAACTTAAGAGTTTTTTATGAATTTTGGTCTTGCCGTTCGGCAGAAAATAAAACTGTACATGGACATACACCTGGGGGGGGGGGGGGGGTCATTACGTCGTTTTTAAGACTTCAAATATTAAATGAACAATAATATAATTTACTAATAAAAACTCATAAAATACATATAAAAATCAATTTTAGTTAAAAATTTGATAGGCCAATTATAGTGCAAGTACCTAATGTTATTTATTCAATAGAAAATAAATATTAATTAAAATTTCTTTAGAGACCTGAAGAAGTACGTAATCACGTACGAAACGTCGTCGTCTATTTTACAATCAAAGAATTAAGAAAGACCTAAAACCCATTTAGGATTAGAAAATTTCACTTTAAAAAAGGTCACGAAAAAGGAATCATTCAAATTTTGGTATATTTTTGTATAAATTGAAACAAAAAAGGGTCATTGCTTTAAAAAGATATCAATAGTTTTGTTCAAGTTACAAAAAAAAAAAATAATCGTTTGGTATAGATACCCTTTAGTTAGAGGCTAAAATTCCTAAAAAAGGGGATTTTCCCACGACCCCTGCAGCACTATCTATCTATAGTTGAATTTATTGGAAAGAGCATTGAAAAGGAGCAAAGACATCTTGAAGCCGCAACCGCATCTGAAAATTACAGTACTAAAAGCTTCGAAGAATTTACAATTTACTCTCTTTGGGAGAGTTTCCCTTATCTATATGCCTCTCCTAAAATTTACATGAAAATGTCCTTTTCAAATACACCATCATTATTATTCGCTGAACAAAATAGTGTAGCTGTAGTCTGTAGATGTAGCACGTAGCGACGTAGCACAGTTAAAATTGAAAGTATAAAGGGCTGCAATGTGAAGCTGTAGTTGTACTTCTACTAGAATGAGTTTTTTTTTAGCAGAATTTGAGCAAAATTTAACTTCCTGCTATAGATACGGTTACATAGATTCATTGTGTTCAAGAGGTTAGAATCACACAGTTACAATTGATTAAATTCAACCTAATATCCCGTCGAAAAAGCAGCAATCACAAACTAAGGAAAAAATACATTCGCAGTTTTTTTATTTTTAAATTTTGAAGCTGCATCGGTTGATAATAATTAATGGTGGGACTTACAAAAAAAAACCTTCTCTTGGGCATTTTTTTACTATTTCAATTAACATAAATTCCTGTGTGATTTAAAGGATTTATTCGATTTAAATAATTTTGTTATACGGGACTGAAACGTGTGTGCTAATCTGTAATCAGTCTTTTGGATAATGATAATAATGAAATGAGATAACAATTCCAAAATCAACCTCTCAGTCTTAAGTGCCAGTTATTTTTTTTTTCTTTTCGTTTTAATTTCTGGTGGAATTTAATTTTATCGATTTTCCACTGGAAAATATTGGTTATTCTTCTTTCCCGCATTAACTTTAAGTAAATTTTAAAAAACCAAAATAAAAATATACATAAATACAATACAAAACAAATTTCAAAAAGAACAAACAATGATGGCAGTTAAGGTGAGTTCAAAAAGCCTATGTGTATTATTTAGTTCTTATATTTGGACTTAAATATTATTATTTTGTGTGTATCATTAAACTTGGCCATATGGAAATTTCATGAGTGATATGATTGGCAAAGGTTGATGGCTGTATCAGGCAGAGAGGCGGCAAAAACTCGGTCAGAGAGTATTGTTAACTTGGGTTTGTTTAGTTCCGTGTGTCATCGTTTTGAATTTTTTAATAAAATTTTAAAAAGGTAGGTATTCATTTTTTAGAAAAGAAAGCAAAACAATTATGTATAGCCTTGATGGTTGAGGATATGATTCCTATTTATAAAAAACTCGCATTTATTTTCCTTATATTCTTAACTGGATTTTAATTTAAGAATAAGTAAAATCCTCCTTAAAGTAGGCTGCCTTTCCTGTTTTTTTTTTTTTTTTTTGTTTTTGTTTCGTCAATTTTAAGGGAAGTTTAAATTATTTTTTTCTTAATTTGGCGCTATTTTTGGGTGAAGACATTAATTGGAGGTTCATTGCTCTGTAGGCCAAGGGTGTGTGTACACATTTGTTTAGAGACCTAGAGAACATTGGTACTATACAAAGGTAAATTGAGTGTTTGTTTTGCTCATTTAATCTGAATTTATATTTAATTTATCTAATTCAAAAAAGTTTAAGAGAAGTTCAGTAATCTGTCAACTCAGATATCAGAGGACCAAGCGAAGCAATAGGAAGAACTATGAATTCTCGAAAGAACCTTCATAAAGTTTTGAAAAAAGACAAAAAGCAATAGGTCAGGTACAGAATAAGACCTTGTTGTGATGACTTTGCATGAAGACATTCGTATAGGTAAACAATTATATTTCATTTTCTCTTTTTGATTTTCTCTTAATATTCTCATTAAAAAAGTTGAAAGGGTGAATTTCGTTGTGTTTGCATACATTTTTGACAAAATAATAAAATCTGTAAATGCGAAAGAAAATCACATCGAATAAAAACATTATGGGCATAAGCAGCGTTGCCATCCACTTTAGGGAAAATAATGCCTCACTTGAAATAAAATTATGCCATTTTTTTCTGTAGTTAATGTTTAAAAAATTAACACACTTCTGATTTATCTCTAAAAAAAAAAATAACATGAAAACATCGTATTTTCTAAATACCTAATTTTATCAACGTACCTACACCTACATTACATACAGAATGGAAAATAAACGAAGAGTTTTATGTGGTTTTTCTTTCAGCCAAAAAAAAAATTGATCCCTTCCAGGGATTTTGATCCCGGACAAGTTTTTGCATTTCTTTCAACCAAAAAAAATCAATCCCTATGACAATTCGGGATCAAAATCTCTGATCCCAAATTAAAGAGAGATTTACACCTACATGAAACACGCACTTGCACACACACTATTTATAAAACGTCATTTTGTGCTTTTGTGTGATTCTGTGATTTTCTTTTTCATTTGCATTCCGTTTTTGATTCTTTGCCTATCAAAATTATTTTTCGCTTTATTAAATTAAAATTATTTTTCACAAAATTAAATTTGACATCCCACACACACATTTGCAAACAAAAAACAAATCCAATCTGCGTTTATTTTGCCAAGAAAATTCGTGATCCGGGATCAAAATCCCTATTTGCAAAAGAAAAACGACATTAGTCGAGATTGTGCTGTTCTTTCTTTTTTTTTTACTGTTCTGACTTGCTGTTCCGTGAGTCTGTTTGAAACAGTTTAGAGCAGGATTTTCTGTACTTGCTTTTGAGGTAGAACAACTTAGAACAGATTTGAACAGAGATTTGTGAGAAATGTCAAAATCAGTTGTTGTTCTGTTCTGTCCTGTTCTGATATTTCTTCACTGAACTAAGCAAATATTATGTACGGGGATACCATATGCCCCAGAGTGTAATAAGGCTTTTTAACAAACAGAAATATATCTCTGTCTCGTTCATTTTTAAATGTCAAACTAATATTTTTGGCACAATGACATTTAAGTGACAGCCATTTGTTTGTTTTATTTTGGATTGTTTTATATGTTTCATTTGTTTTATAAAAGATATTTAAATCTTTTTATGGCACAAAATATCTGGATTGTTGAAATTAAAACTACAGATTGCACTTTCAAGTTTCAACACTTTAAAAATCGAATGAGTCTTATTAGCCCGCCTTTTTTTTTTCTTTCCAATTTCATCTGTCAGTGAGTCAAGTTTTCAGCTGTCATTTGAAACTGACAATTTTGTAGACATCCCCATCGACCGTAGTTGTAAAATCACTTGTGCAAAACAAAATTCAACACTATCCCCGAGACTATTACACACAGATGAGATTAGGGTGAATACATAACACACAACAGACAATAATTAAGAAATATCTTTATGTAAATTTGATATATGCGCGGATTCTTATTCAATTGTATCTTTTTTTATCGTTTGGGGAGCAAAGCTTCTTATAACTTAGGGGAGCAATTTGTAGGTATGTATTTTTCTTCTATTTTTTTTTGTTTACTTAGATCATTTTGTTTGTAGTTTGTTGAGCCATCTTCTGCGTTGAAATTCATTGGCAAGTCGTTAAATAAGCTAAATATTTTCATTACAAAAAAATTAACATTGTCAGTGGCAGGAATTTATTTTCGAAGTGGGCTTGTATCATACCTACCTTGAGTTTGTATCATATCTACCTACTCCCTAATTAATTTTGCATCATTAGTATTTCTACTAGATACAAATTTATCTCTGCTTTGTATTGTGGGGGTGCTTAACATATTGATAAAAGAGTAGTTTTTTTGTTAAATATAAAATAAAACAATTTACGCGCCCAATTTAAGTATTTTTTTTTTTTTTTTGTAATTGAAAAATAATTTAAATGAATTTATTCTATTTAATATTAAGGCAGCGCCTTTGATTCTTGAATTTTGAAATTAGATCTAAAGAATTCAAAAAGTGTTCAAGCAAAGATAGTGCACACTGACATATTGTTTTGTGTTACACCTAAGTATGGTATGTTTTATTTTTTATTTTGATCTTTTTTTTTTTTTGGTTTTGCCGAGTTGTTTTCGACAGTGATTTTTATTTTTGCAACTTTTGAGGTGAAGGGAAAAAATAAAGTTAATAAAATTGCACACTATATCACAGTGTGTATTTAAATGTCAAAAATGTGTGAGAGAAACAATTGATAAAGTGTGGAAACTAAATTTTAAAACAAGATCAGAATATGGGGGCTCGTTTTTAAATAAAATAATATTTGCTCTTCGGATATTGATTCCGACAATTTCAACTCCGAAAATTGACATATCTATATCATATGCCAAAACCTGATTGAATTCTTTTTGGAGAACATATTTCTTTTTAGTGAATATTTAAAACTGTGTACGAAAAAAAAATTAAAAAAAAAAAAATCAAAAACGCTCCAACGATTTTTTAAATTGCGTTTGCATAACTTTACAATTTGTTAAAAAAACGATTTTTTAAGGTCAACCCTATTTAACGTTTTCTCTAATTTTTAAATTTTCAAACCACTTAATCATAAGAGCAAGAACCTGATAATCGTTTAAAGTTTTTTGAAACTTTGAGGCCCTTTGTAATAGTAAAAAAATGATTTAAAACTTTGAAGTTAATCTTTTTAAAAATATTTAAAGTTCTTAAAAAAAGAGCACACTACTTTTAGGCTAATGTCACACGAGCGTCTTTTTCTGCGCGTCCCATTTGGAACTACGTCCTGAGAATCGGAATGGGCACACGAACGTCCACTTATTGGTTTCGTCTGCGCGTCCAACTTTGTCGATTGTTTGACTTTCATGCCGCGCAGATTGTAAAATGGCATGAGGGGTACTGTCGTTAATTAGTACGGTACGGACACACGAGCGTCCAAATGGACGCGCTTCCAGATAATTTTCAGGTGACTTTTGTTGTGTTATTTATCTTGATCTTTTTAGTGGCTCATTATTTTGTTGCTGAAATTTTCATAGATAATAGAAATAATGTATCCAAAATTAAATTTAAAAAAATGAGTTTCCAAAGTGCCGTTACCGGTAAATTCTAGAATTTCATTATTTCGCTTTGTTACAGTAACAAATACAAGCCTCACAGCCTTAATTTTAATTTTATCGAGGAATATAAAAATTGCATACAATTTTTTTGTTTGGTTCATTGCTCTCGGTAGTTATGCTCAAAAAAACTATTATATCTTTCGTTGTAATGATCCGATTTTCAAGTTAAAGGTCTTAAGACAAAGAAAAAATATCAGGCTTAAATCTTTAAGGAGGGACACCCCCTTTTACCCTAAAACATAATGGGGAACAATGGAAATCGAAAGTTGGAATTATAAATTGAAAAGTTGACGTAAAATTTCAGAAATTTGAAAAAATAATAATGCAAAGCTATTGCCCGAACCCTTTCCTAAAATCATATTGGCAAATTTATAAGTATAAACCTGACAAGAGAGTCAATGGAAGTCCTTTAATCAATTTTTTTACCAAAAACTGACTTTAAATTCAAAAGTTGTAAAAACTTTCAGAATTTTGAAAAGAAGTATTCTACGTTGTTATTGGTCCAACTCCATTCTACAAAAATGTTATGCATTTTATAAGGCTCATTGCAATAAGAAAGGCAGTAAGAGTCATTTTTTTATTTTTCACCCACTTACTTAGTAAAATGTTCCGTCCACGCGCACAAAAAGAAGTTCGTGTCACATCAAGAGTTTTATATTGGACCCGCTTCCAAATGGAAGTAAGTCCATTTGGACGCTCGTGTGACATTGGCCTTAGGGCTGTGGTGATGATATCCATACATTTTCTTACTTTGGACTTTTGGAGTATTCATTGGACGTGAATTTCTAAAACTGTTCCTACTTTCATTTGTTTGGCATTCTAACTGGCTGAACAGAATGATGACTGAGACGGAACTGGAGCCGGAGCTGGAATTGCTGTCAAAATATTGAATACACGCAAATTCAATGTTGCGAACACAATGGAACGTAGCCGAATACGGAACTGCAGCCGCAGACGGAAGAGTTCACCAACTTTTAACTTTTCACGTACGACACTGTTGACGTTTCAATTTGTATGAAGAAAAAAAAACAACTTTTTGAGTCGGAAAAAATATTGTGGTTATTTTTATCGCGAAAAAAATTCTTTTGTTTTTCTTCAAAATACATTCAAAGCTGTACAGCTGCATTGTTTGACAGCTCTTCCAGTTCCGTCTGCGGCTCCAGTTCCAGCATTCTATTATGTTCAGGCAGTAAACAAAGTGCGAGGCCAAAGTAAGGCCAGGATCCTTGGCTGCAATGAGATATATAATTAAAGTTGCCCAAACACTCGACACTTGTGCATGTACTTGTGTCGGTTGATGGGCTGGTGTGTGCACAAAAAATCAAAACATTATGATTTTGATGTTTATGACACCGTGTCTGACACACCGGTACACACACTTGTGTTGTGTGTATGGGCCGCTTAAGGACATTGCCAAACCCTTTTAATGGTTCAGAATTTGTTGGCGTCGATCGGTAGCGTCTTGTAGTCACCCTGGTAGGTAAAGCTTGAGTGTTGTGAAATACTAGTAAGTTTTTCAAATTGATTCATTTCTGGGTAAGACTTTATTTTATATACCTAAACACTTATAGAGAGATTTCTAATCCTCTTCACCCACGCCTCGCAGGAAATTTTCTTTTTTTACGGTTGAAATGAGTAATCTAAATTCTTATATTTAATTTATTTTTACAGATGACTCGTTACAAACATGCAGACTTTCAAGACGACGACACTAGCTCAACTGGAGCAATTCAATTGAGCGAAACTAATTCAAGCTCTGGGTACCATTTGCGTTATCATACTTCCAGGGTGAGTGACTTTATTTATTTTTTAAATTGTTGGGCACAAGCAATTATCTGTCATTGCGATCATAAAATCGGACAAATGGCTAGGGTGATACAGTGTTACCCCCCTGTTACAATTGTAGCGTTTTTACTAAATTTTGTTTCCAAAAAAATTCACTACGTACAATCGTAAACTATTCCAAGAACACTACAATTTCAAAAAATAAAATTGTAATTTAGAAAGACGATTTTGATCATTTTTACTGTCCATCATTTTTTTCTTTATATTTCTCAATAGCCATGTTTTTTTTGCAAGTCCAAAGGGAATTGGATGAGAAAAAAATGATGTCGGATCAAAACAGTTTTCGTGTTAATTGCAACAAAAACTAATTCCCTTAGAGTTTAGCTAGGCACAGTACGAATAATTCTCGGTGATTAACTTACGCACGGCGAATAACATCTGTTACGGGCATGGATTGGTGTCGTGACATAAGGCCAAGTGACATAAGGCCAAATTTAGGTGTTTGGCCTTATGTCACTTTACAAATGCGACAGGAAATGGACCGGTTATAGCGATCAGGAAAAAAAATTCTTTTTGATACTTTACTGTTTAATTATACGATTTTAAGTTTATATAAAAAGGATTCGAATCGATAAAAAATTACTTGACATATTTGTTTCATAAATGAAATTTTCCTTGGAGGAAATATTTTATCTAAAAAAAATATTTACATATTCATTTTCCTGACGGTAATTCCGTACGGTTTAGTAAATGCTTTCTAGGAAACAAATTTTACTCCAAAGAAAATTTTGTTTATAAAAAAAAATATTACAAGTGATTTTACATCGATTCATATCCTTGTATTGTGTGATACGACATTAAAGTATTCAAAAGAAACATTTTTCTGATCGCTATTACTGGCGCCGTAGCTAAGCTTGTAAAGAATGAGTTCTTGTCCTTGTTGCATTCAACATGTAATGTGATTAGCTCACTGATCTCTATAATACACTGGATAGCGCATCCATACAAGAACGTTGAAGCCATTTGAGAATTGTTATAATGTTGAGTTGCCTATTTTTTTGTATAACGGTATAACTGTATAACATAATGAAATGCAAAATTTTTTACAAAATTGCAACTAAAATACTTTAAATTCACTTTTACAATTATTTTAAATTACAAAAAATCAAATTTACAAACAAGTGATGGTTCTTTTGCTTTTTTTTCTTAGAAATTCCACATTGGTTTTTACCCCTCTTCGGTTGTAGTAGAATTTTTGAGATCTCAGCAACTTGAACTGGCCTTCTCAGCCTCACTGAACATACCTAAAGTGTTGAGTTGCCTCACTGAACATACCTAAAGTGTTGAGTTGCCTACGTACTTGTCATCTTCAATTGGAAGTAGAAAAACTGTTATACTTTGTAGGGAACCCACTATCCAGTGTATCCTAGAGATCAGTGGATTAGCTGCGCTGATTTAGTTTTTTTCGTCCATTTTTTCGGACTCTGAAAAAAACACATCCATTTAATGAGTTTAGCTTAGTGAGTCTAGCTTAGGAGAAATAGGATTTTCTAAACATATTAACTTAAGTTAAAAAATAAATTTTTCCTGTTATCCTCAAGGCAACGTCAAAATGGCGGTCTCGAAACAAATTAGAACGATGTCTTATTATAACAACAGTCCTAATGGCAGCGACAATTCTTCTTCTTATAACATTTATAGGAGTCTATTCGCATGACAATACAACCCGCATTCTTTACGTTCAACCGCACAATATTAAAAGTAAGAGCTCTTATTTATTTTTTTATAAAATATAAAACAAAATTAGAATATTCCCAAATAGTTGCACAAACCTCTACACAGAAACCAAAGCAACCCCCAGCAGTTGCTGAAAATATGAAATTGCTTCATAAAAATAAAACAGCTATGGAAAAGCAGCAGTTAGACGATACACAAACAATAACTTCGTTGTCATCTACATCAGGAGGACCCTGCCTCAACAAGTATTGCATTTTTGCGGCAAGCGAGATACTTAAGTCGTTGGACATGACCATTGATCCTTGTGAAGATTTTTATGGATTTGCATGGTAAGTCGATTTTTTGTTTATTCTGTTGGCTGTTTCCATTATTGTCAACAACACGCGGCACAAATGGTTTTTCAGGGATATCGTTCTAACGGCGCCTTGTACAGAAAAAGTGTTGATGACGAGTTTGTTGCTTAGAAAATTTCCTACAAAAAAGATGACTACACTTTTATTCACAAAAATAATGATTTTGGAGGGTGGTCTATTTTCCCCTGTTTGGGAGGGAGGGGCATTCTCCATTTGTGTGGAAAATTAAAAACCTTAATTCTACCGATTGAATTATTTTGAAAACCGTTATTTTTATGAAGAAAAGTGTTGTAATCTTTTTTGTAGAAAATTTTGTAAGCTACAAGATCAAGATCTCTATTTTTTCAGTAAAAGCCAGCGTTAGGAAGATATTCCTGAAAAACCATTTAGAGGGGCCTTTAACCCCCCGTAAAATTGTTAGCGGCGCTCCTATCGATGGGGACTTTTTACAGTTTCTTAAGAACACCATCAGGCTGTATACCGAAATCCAGCCTTCTGGAATACACGCAAATTCAATGTTGCGAACACAACGGAACGTAGCCGCATACGGAGCTGCAGACGCAGACGGAAGAGTTCACCAACTTTTAACTTTTCACGAACGGCACTTTTGACGTTTCAAATTGTATGAAGAAAAAAACAACTTTTTGGGTCGGAAAAAAATATTGTGGTTATTTGTATCGCGATTATTTATTAAAAGGAAAATTATTGGAAACAAAAAATGTGAATTCTGAGCTTGTACACAAGAATATTCTTTTGTTTTTCTTCAAAATACATTCAAAACTGTACAGCTGCATTGTGGAAAGGTAAACAAAATAACGGACGACACTTTTTGACAGCTATTCCAGTTCCGTCTGCGGCTCCAGTTCCGTCATTTTATTCTGTTTAGGCAGTTAAAGTTATCCGCTCGCTGACACCATGTGAGAGACCATTACCTATATTTATTAATTCGAATTGCAAGTTGACAGATGCGATAGTCTTATCTTTCCGTTGTTTTTCGTTTATTGATACGGGGGATAGTTTTTATCAACTTAACTAATGGATAGACAAATTAACGGCCCTTAAATTGACACACAATACAGGGCTGCCGCTACTTTAGAAATAAACAGCTAAAAGCTCTTTTAATTATTTATTGCCAAGTTTTTTATTTTTATTTAAGAGTCATGTTTTTTGTTGCTTACTGGCAACGATTTTAATGGAAACACCCAGTTGATATTTTGTAGCTTTATTGGTAAAAATATACATTATGTGCACATAAATATAAAGCAAAAGATTTTTTGTGACTTTTTAGTTATTTTTTTTTTTTTTTTATTTTATTTAAATATATTTTTGTTTTATTTAATTTTATTATCATATGAATTCAAAACAAAAAGTGGTAGACTGTATTTTTATATTATTACATTATTAAAAATTGTCAAATTTAGTAATCAATGGATACGAGAAAATCCACTGCCAGATGGTAAATCCGTTTGGGGTACATTTGGCAAACTAGAAATGCATAATCAATTGGTTATAAGGAATATTTTAGGTAATTAAAATTTAAATAAACAAGTCTCAATACATATATATGGTTTTTATTTTATTTTGCTTAAATTTTTTTATTAACAGAAAAACCATTTAGTTATTTTAAGTCAGAAGCAGAAAAAAAAGCCAAACTTTACTATCAATCATGCATGGATGAAGATGAAACTATGGACAAGATTGGTGGAGCACCAATGTTGGACTTCATACGCGAAGTGGGTGGTTGGAATATTTCAACTGTTGGCTTTCGTATTGATAATTGGACGTTGGCGTTCACATTGAAAATGTTGCAAAATAGGTAATGATTTTGTTTGTATTCTTTTTTGACTGAAACGGTAATTTTCACCTTCCAGTGATACTTTCACCTAAGAGAATTACTGCAGATTACCACATCATTTAAAAACTGTGTCCCCTAATTCGTGCATGATATTTTAGGGGGTGATTTATGGGATCATTCTAAGAAATTTTATATCATGCACAAATTAGGCGGAACACCCTGCATAAGATCTTATGGTAACCAACAAAGTTTTTACAGCCCTTTTCTTCTTTGTTCTTGTTGTTCATATTTTTAGATACAATATGGGTGGATTTTTTTCATGGGCTATCGGTGAGGATGACAAAAATTCATCAAATCATGTCATTCAAATCGATCAAGGCGGCTTAGCTTTGCCGACTCGAGAACATTATTTAAATACAACTATTCATGAGAAGGTACGCACAGCTTATCTCGAATATATGACAAAAACTGGCGTCCTTTTGGGTGGTAAAGAAGCCGACGTTAGACGACAAATGCGAGATGTCCTTGAGTTTGAAACGAAAATCGCAAGTATAACAGGTATGTATCTGTATGGGCGTTTTTCTTTTTTAGTTCAGAGTTGGTTCAGAGCAGAGCACTGAATAGACCCTGAGCGAACGAAGTAAACTCTGAGCAGAGTATGTTTAGAGCACTCCGATTTAATTACGAAACATACCCGAGCACTCAACTGTCATATCTGTCAAATTACATGAAAACTGTATGAAGTTGGCCGCGCTCAGTTTTTTACTCGGTCTGCTCGGTCATTTTATACCAAACTAAAAGAGCGTGCTCTGAACAAACTCTGAACAAGCTCTGAACGAAAAAAGAAACAAAAATTTGAACTGTTATACACTCTGAGCTAAAAAAGAAACACGATTTTTTGTTTGACAGTTCAGGTTCTACTCTGAACTAAAAAAGAAAAAACCCCTATTATGTAGTACGTAGGTATGAAGGCGATAATGATGAAAAGTGATATAGTTGCTGATATAAATATGAGTCTTATAGATATCGACATAAATTATATTTTTCACTATTTTATTGTATTTTATTGTATTTCTTAGCTCCAGCCGAGGAACGACGAAACGAAGAAGCCATGTACCATTTTATGTCACTACGTGAGGTAGATGCAATGGCTCCCTTTATGAATTTTACTGCACATTTTGATGATGCTCTACAAACAATTGGCAGAAAAATCACTCAAGACGAGCGGGTTATCGTTTATGCTCCGGAATTTTTGAAGAATCTATCAGCACTTGTTGAGGAATACCAAAAAACGGAAAAAGGACGAATGTAAGTTTTTAGCTTAAAAACAAAAATATATATATTTTTCTTATATTATAATAACGTATACATATGCATGTATTGTACATATAAGACAGGCTTATATTTATATGTCTGGTTTCGGACATTTTTCGCAATGAATCTGGCTAAATTTAAAATTTTGAAATGCTCTCACAGAGACGCAAAGCTGTTAAAATGTCGACAACGGTTAGCACACTTTGAACTAATTCTTACCACCACAATTTAAAAATAATACTCGACTAAAGTTGCTTTAGATATCAACGATAAAAATGAACATTTTGAAGAATTAAAAACGAATAAAATAAATTTTTACAAAAAATAAACGTACCTGCTTGTATCAAGTTTATTAATATAAAAACTAAAAGGTCTTTGGTAGTACATTAGATCATGAAGCCCAAGTGTGTTTCTTCAAAAAAACGCTACAATATATGAAATACCCACTTGCCAATTCGACATTTTCTCCATCAAAAATAGTTTTGCACACATTTTACAAAAGTTATTTGATTAGTTGAAATATTAACAATAAAAAATATGACAATGTATCAAAACTAAAATAAAAATAAAATTAACACTTGGGCAATCCTTATTCAACAAATTTTGGCGGTTGAATTCAAATTTCAAACAAATCTGTCATCTGACATGAGATAACATGACATTTGCCAACTAGCAAGAAATAGCCAAAAGAAATTTCTTGGACCAAAACTGGCAGGAAGGTGAAATGTTTTACTCTCTCGTGAGCGCTCTCAGCTCAGCACAGCACAGCACAATTTTTGACTTGAGGAACGACTTCGTCTGAACGCACGATTAGGACATTGTCAGACTCATTGCTGCCAATCAAATTGTCAGACTTTGGTACAAAATCTACCAACCGTGTGACCGGATAATTTTACATTGTAAGAAATTTGTCAATTGTCAGCTATTGTCAGACCATTGACAGATCTGACAATCGTTTGTACTTAGCTTTAGTCACCAAAACGGTTTAACATTAAAAAAAAAAGCCTTTATAAATAAGTCCTACTTTTATGGGGAATTTAATGCTCTAAAAAATTGATATAAGATATAAGAAATTGATTGATTGATAAAAGCTCTCACAGGGTTGTCGTAGTCTTTATTTTAAATGGACCCAAATATGAAAGAATATGTAGGGTTAGCGCCCTTTTTTTAGTTAGAAATTTTCATTTAATTGTTTTCTTTTTAAAAATTAAAAAATACATTTATCTTTTTCCACACCATCATGAGTTAAGATAAAAGGCGCCTCTTCAAAAATACACGAGTGAAAAATACAAATGGCACAAAACTTTTACATAAAAATACTTTAAATAAATAAATAAATAAATTTGATGGCACAACAGCTCATGAAGAACTAGGGCCTAGTGACTTACAACTCTCAACCATTCCTGTGTGCGTGTCTGCAGGAATGGAGGGGACCTACAGTTTATTGCCGAATCCGAACGGCTAACGAGCGGCACTTTTCTGTGACAGGAGATACTCTTGGAGGATTTGTCAATTCCTCGCAAGAGGCAGTAGCCGTTTTTCTTTTAAATAAATAGATGGCGAGGCTTGGGATCGAACCTTAGACCTCTGGCATGACAGTCCATCGCACTAACCATCACGCCACGGCTACTACAATAAAAATACTTTACTTCACATTAATTGACCGCGCGTTAAGAAAATCTACACATAAAACTTGGTGGTAGCGCACTAAAGTTGTTCTTTCATTCAAATCTTCAATATTAATATGATGGTGCGAAAGCTTTTTAGCCTAAATTGCGCTTGTATTATCACACAAAAACCCTTTGAATTATTTCTACGCAACTAATGTTCTTCTTCAAAGAAAACAGCTTAAAATTTTGTAATTGCATTAACGTATTTTCCACACATTAAAAGAAATGTAAAAGATGAAAACACTCCACGATACCACGATAACAGTTATCATTAAAAACTTTTTTTTTTAAGCTCTAAAATCAAAAGCACCTCAACAGAAACCCAAGGACAAAAATAATAAAGGAGTTACTAAATAGACACGGGTAACTCTGAATGCACATCAATATTTAATGGGTGTTGAAGTTGAATAGCAGCAGCAGCATCCATAGGCCCACAGCAATTCAGTGCGCCTGCGTACGCACTCAGATGTGCGCTCAATAGGACGTTGGGTCTGCGTCAGATGCAATCGGAAATTCACGGGCGGGCAAACACTTCTTTATGGAGGGGTTCTTTCAATTTAGTATGGTGCAAAAATATGGCACGCTACTGATTTTGAAAAAGCTTTCCCATAAGATGTGTAGGTATATATTCAAAAATTTTCAAAAATTCTTGAGATTTAATTAGTTTTTGAATGACAATGCTAATACCACAGAAGAAACGCACGCATTATAGAAACTCATCTTTAATTGAAGGCAACCGTCCGTCCAGGACATAGATCAAGTATGTTATCTAGAGAGAACCGACGACGGCACCCCTCTTGCCTGAAACACCCGTTAATTTTATTTGAAGAAAAACCTCTTACTTTTGCTCATTTTTATTGTCTGGTGCCTAGGAGTCATTTGTGACACTCAACTCAATTTTCGCTCCCACTACGAGATTATAAAGTACAGCCAACTCAGCTATTGGCTTTATAAAACGTTGGTCAAAAGAATTCTCTTGTCCCTACGTTACCAAAACCCCTTAAATGACTTTTCTAAGACCACTGCTTGAATATGTCGCCCAGGTCTGGTCACCCTATCATCAAGTTCACGTTGAACGAATTGCAGCCACACAGCGCAGATTTGTATGCTTCTTATGCAGACTGACTTAAACTTTTTAAACCTTTAAACACTCAATCTGCGTCGGTCGTGACATTGCCGACATTCTCTTCGTTCACCAATTATTAAATGGGGTAATAGATTGCCGTGATTTACTTCAAAAAATCTCTGTCTTCGAATTCTTCCTAGCTGAGGAAAAAAATTAAAAGCAATTTTTCTTCAAAATTTTAGTATTTTTGTTTTTGATGTTCAATAATCCTATCACATTTTAGTCAAAAACTTAAATTTCTTGTTTTTGTAAAAATTGAAAATCAACAAAACCCGTTTTTTTTTGTTTGTTACTAAGAACCTATACACTCATTTTTCAATTTTAACGCTAAACAAAAAGGAATCGAACTACTACGTGTTGCTTTTGTTATTGTTTTGCAAATAAATTTAAAAATGAGTAGCTACTTGTAGTGATAAGAAAAATTCGGCTTAAATAAGTTTTCGACGTCAATCCCTTACTTTGTTGCCCCAAATATCATATACAAAAAAGGTAAAGTCTGACATTATAAATATTGCCGTTATCTTGCGTCGCGTCGACCCAAATTCAAATACTACGCCCCCTAGGCTTAGAAGGAACCTATACAAAGCACCCTATTAATCATTAATTAAGTGATTATAGTTTATCCAACATAAATAAGCATTACCTAAAATAAAATTCATGGTATGAAAACTTGTATATTGTCACTTTAAAGAAATCATAAGCCTTTACCTAAGCATTCCTTAGATTCCAAGTTTTTTTTTTTTTTGGTTTACTTCCGCAGAACCCTCAACAACTATCTAGTCTGGCAGGGAGTCCGCACTCTAACAACCTGCCTGTCGAAACCTTTTCGTGACGCCTACAAGGGTGTCCGTAAGGCGCTACTCGGTTCCGATGGAACCGAAGAAACCTGGCGTTACTGTGTAAGCGATACGAATAACGTGATTGGTTTTGCAGTTGGCGCAATTTTTGTGCGAGAAACATTTCAAGGTGGCGCCAAACCTCAAGCCGAAAAAATGATCGAAGAAGTTCGTGATGCTTTTAAAAAAAACCTCCGCAACATCCCATGGATGGATAAAAAGACCCGACAAAAAGCCGAAGAAAAAGCTGATGCAATAACCGATATGATTGGATTTCCAGAGTATATTTTAAACACCACCCAACTAGATGAGAAGTACAAGGATTTGCATTTAAATGCCACCGAATACTTTAATAATAATTTGCGAATAAATCAATTTAATTTAAAGAAGAATCTCGAGAAATTGGATACACCAGTGAACAAGAGTGGCTGGGGGATGACTCCGTCGACGGTAAATGCCTATTATACTCCGACTAAAAATCAAATTGTCTTTCCGGCTGGAATTTTGCAAAAACCATTCTACGATGTGAATAATCCAAAGAGTTTTAATTACGGTGCTATGGGGGTTGTGATGGGACATGAGCTGACACATGCTTTCGACGATCAGGGCAGGGAGTATGATAAGTATGGAAATTTGAATAAATGGTGGGAGCCGAAGAGCATTGAAAATTTTGTTGAACAGACCGATTGTATAATCAAACAGTATGGCGACTTCAAAGTTATCGGAATGAATTTGAATGGCAAACAGACTGTTGGTAAGTGCTGAGTGAAATGACTTGGGTGGTTCTTTTCTGAAAAAAGCTCATAATACTACCTGATCTGATTTAATCTACTACTACATACAATTATATATTTTTCTAGGAGAAAACATAGCTGACAATGGTGGTCTAAAGGCCGCTTTTAATGCCTATATAAATTCGAAAAATGAAAAAGAAGCTGATTACTTATCCTTGCCGGGCTTGAATCTAACCCATCGACAGTTATTTTTTGTATCATTTGCTCAGGTAAGTTCGAACTCAATTCATTATTTCGTAATTATAAATCATTTTGAGAATAGCTTTACTTATTTGAGCATAAATATTGAAGGAGAGATATTAAGCAAATTACAAAAAATCTAAAGTTAAAATATTTTTTTTTAATTTCATTGAAAAATATTTTGTAGAGATTGTTTTTAAGAAAAATTAAAATATATTTTTAGTAGCCAAAATTAAGTCACAGTTTTTATCAACATCAAATTAAAATTTAAAACCTATTTCAATGTCGGAAACGCATTGGATTAGTAATGGGAACTATCGAATAAAAACTATCGACTTATTCGATAGTTGCTAAATGTTCATTCATTCGATAGTTCCTATTCGTTCAGTTACTATTTCACTCGATATAAGCTTTGAATGATTTTAGTATACTTTTCACTCGACACATCTAGTAGCTCTTATTCTACTGATTTTTATTCAGTTACTCTTTCAACCGATAGCTGAACTGAACCATTCAGTGCATTTTACTGCTTTTGTTTCTCGGTAACGGCTCAAATTATATGGATGAAATTTTCAGTGTTTGTTCCTATAAGCAAGAAGAAAATAAGAAAGCGGTTTTGGTAAAATCCGCCTACTGCCACGCCCACTTTTATTATTTCTTGCTTTCTCTGTAATGGCTGCAATGCTTCGTTTTCTCGGCAACGGTTTGAATTAATTGCATGAAACTTTCAGTGTTTGTTTCTACGACCAAGAAAAAAAAAATTCTTTTGATAAAATCCGTCTTTGCCATATCCATGTTTATTTTTTCTTCATTTATCGGATGAATAATAAAATAAATTAAATTTTATTGTTTTTGTGGTAAAATTATTTAATTTATTTATGCATTCTGCATTTCTGTGCAAAAAAAAATCCTTTTGAAAAATGTAAATTGTACCACAAAATTTATGTTTGCCGTTTTATTATATGATAGAATGCTTTGAATGATAGAGGGTGTAGTTATGTATTGACAGAGTGTGGACTAGAAGATTCAAGCACAAACTTTATAAAGGCCTTAGATATGCGACAGCGACCAAGATGGCTAGGACTCGTGAAACGAACAGCGCACTAGCCGGACAAGTCTTCGAATAATCCCTGATGAAATGTGCAGTAAAGGAATACCCCACCTTAGATGGTGCGCAGAATCACCTCAACCAACTTGATGTCCATTACTAGAGGCAGCTAGGTAGCAGTGTTCCCAGATTGCTGGAGTCCAAAAATGGTGGGACTTTTTGTCAAATTCGGGGGGATTTTAAAAATCTCACCTTGCATCACTGCTAAGTGGGGACTGCACTCGAACCGGCTGAAAGTGCTTGTTGGTTGAGGTGAGGCCGTAGCCCACCCTTTTTTATTTTCTGATTGTCGCAATCGGTTTTTAATCATCGACCAATAAATATTATACCGAAAATTCCATCCTGAACTATTGCCTGAGAACTTTCTCATTTTTTGTTAGTTTTAGTGGTAAAAACTGTGATCTCAATTCCATTTTTTTTTTTTTTTTTTATGAAAATTTTAAAATTGTATCTGAAAATTCTCTTCCAAAAAAGGTTTGGTGTTCAGCAGTTACAGACGAAGCAGCAACTTTACAAATTGAAAAGGATCCTCATGCTCCACCAGAATATCGCGTCATTGGTCCTTTATCGAATTTAAAAGAATTTTCCAGAGAATTTAACTGTCCATTGGGATCACGGATGAATCCAAAGAAAAAATGCGAAGTTTGGTGAACAAAAAAAAATCATCAAAAGGAAATACCAAAATAATAATTGCAATAAACAAATGACCATTTATTGAAAATTTTAACTATACTTATTGAATATATAAAAATTTAATATTCATAAGACTATATATGAAAAAAAGAAAACCTCATTTTTGAATTGTGTATTTGTCCAATTGAAAGTTTTATTAAAAGCATTTTAAACAAACAAACAAAAAACTATGAATGTATCTCGCACAAGTAGACGTGTATATTATTTATGTGTGTTGGTGTAGCAAAAAAAAAACATATATATATGTAATTAATATTAAATTAAGTGTTATGATTATATATAAATATACAAAAAAAATGAACCAAAGAAAAAAAAAAAGAAAAACAAAAAGATTTTCGAACATTATTTTTATATTTGAAAAAAAAAAAATATATATATTTATTTGTAATAATCATAATTATTTTTGTATTCAAAAATTATTGTAAAATTAGCACAAAAACAAAAAAACAAATGTTAAATTTAATTAAAACTATGTATAAAATATATTCTAATAGAAAACGATTTATCATTTATATATTATTTCTTTTAATATACCTTCTATTTGTGTTTTTGTTTATTTAAATTTTTAGTATAGTCAAGGGATTAAATTGCATGTGATGGAATTTTTATTGTATGAAGTTTAAATTATACAAATGCATTTTTTATGAAGATACATAAAAAGGATTGTGTACCTATGAAGAAAGTAAAAAAGGTTATGATACTACTTTGAATTTCTTAAAGAACAATTTACAATAGGAATAGTTGTATATTTCCAATAAAAAAAAAACTATACCAATAAATACAAAACTAAAAAAATAACAATAAGGAATGCCAATCGTCTTCTTCTTAAGACTTTTTAGGGAAAACGTTGTTTCTTTCAAATGATTTTTTGAAATGAAATTTCCTTATGATTTGAAACTTGGTAACCGAAACAACAGCCGAACAATTAGTTGAAAACCTGAATAGGTTAAAGGCTGATGTAACAGCCATCCAGGAAGTGCGATGGGATGGAGAGGGTATACGAAGGATGAAATCGTGTGACATCTATGTACTTCGGTGAGTGCTGCAAGGAGCAGGGTTAACGTCTCTTTGATTGTGGTTTTATGGTAAGGGGAAGACTTAGGCAAGAATTCTTGGACTTCAGAAATGTAAGCGAGCGCCTGGTCACAATCGGTATCAAAGCAAAATTCAAAAACATCAAGTCGATCTGTGCCCACGTCCCAACGGGAGAAAAAGATGACTCAACCAAAGAAGAATTGTACGATCTCCTCGAGAATATGTATGATAGGTGCCCCAAGAACGACGTCAAGATTATTCTTGGCGATTTCAACGCGAAAATCGGAAAGGAGTGCATCTTTGGTTCTATAGTCGGAGGGCACAGCCTGCACGACAACACTTCCGGTAACGGACTCAGGCTGATTGGTTTTGCGGTGCGCGGGACGAAATGTCATCATAGCAAGCACTCGATTTCCACACCTCAATATACACAAAGGGACCTGGCGGTCTTCGGATCAACGAACCGTCAACCAGATTGATCATATTGCGCAGTGACGTGCCGTGGTGCTTTCAGTAGGGTGCTCGCTATGTTTTTTCTGCAGTAAAATTGTATTTTCCGTGAGAGTACGATAACTCTGGCGCCAAACAATGATAACGGTTTTTTGTAGAGTGGTCAAAAACAAGCATTTCTTACTATAGGA
Source organism: Epistrophella euchroma (assembly GCA_947049315.1). Classification (NCBI taxonomy): domain Eukaryota; kingdom Metazoa; phylum Arthropoda; class Insecta; order Diptera; family Syrphidae; genus Epistrophella; species Epistrophella euchroma. The sequence goes on along the minus strand of OX346249.1, from coordinate 4,936,156 downwards.
GGGGGGTCTATCTCACCCCGTTTAGGAGGTAGGAGCAGATTTCGAAAAAAAAAATGTAAATAACGGCAACACTTACACATTACACCTGTTTTGAAAGCCAAAAATCTATTCTATTATTATAAATTTAAAAAAAGAAAAAATTAATTATGTCAATAGTTTTTTTTTTTAAATTCGCATGCAAACTCAAAATTTTGATAAAAAAAAATGAAAAAAAAAGTTTAGACCAGTTTTTTTCAAAATTGTGAAATGACGTGCTATATTATTTTTTGTAGTCAATGCGTATATCAATTCTGAATCGAACACAAAAAAACCGAATGGGTTTATGTCTTCTAGTTTAGGAATCGATTACTCACCTTCTTTGCACATGCCCTGCTTTATCTCAAAGACGCAGACTCCATCTTGGAGACTTCTACTACAATGATCCTAGTGATCTGGCAAATATAGATATAAATAATCTCGTTCGCTTCGTAAGAAGCTCCAAGTGGTTCAACGACTAGTGAGAAAGTCCCCTAGATTCAATGTGGTATCACAATGGACCAAAGTATGGTCTAAGTGAGTCGGCTCTTGCTGGCTACCACGTCAACCTAACCTAACCTAGGGTGTGCGGTGAACACCTGCGCACCTTCGAATAAACGTCACTGATATTGCGATAGATGCCAGACATGCTCCCAGGATGTCCGATAGTTCCAAGGGGCCAACATTGATTCGGACCATTACTTGGTTGTAACTTTTTCATTTCATTATGTTATACTGTTATGCAAAAAAATGGACAACTCAACATTATTATAACAATTCTCAAATGGCTTCAACTTTCTTGTATGGATGTGATATTCAGTGTATTATAGAGATCAATGCAAACATGGTGAAAACAGTCTTCTTTCGCTTTTAGGTTACATAGAGAGCAGAATTGGTTGAAACTTCCGTTATAAGGGGTTCCGTTTAGACCGAAAAGTTCACACCTCGTTTTAAAAATTAGGGATATTTTATTATGGCGTAGCTGGTTGTGAAAGTAGTTATTTTCCAATAAATTATATTGAGCTGTGAGTATATAACTCAACTCTCCGATTCACGAGCTCTCAATATGAACGCATCGCGCACTGAATCTTCTTGCTTCTGAATAATTCGATATAGTTATTCTTTAAACACGTGACACGTGCATCCTAATGAGAAAGAGTTATCACGATGTAATCAGCCTGCAGCTTAAGTGTATAAGTGAAAAATTTTGGAAGTCCTGTTTTAAGGTGAAGTGCATAGTTTGGCTTTTTTATTGACAAATTGAAAAGTTTTTTTTTTTTAAATTTCCTTTGAAATTTTTCAATAGACTCGTATTCGTCAATTCTCCACACTTGGGCAGCGTAACACAGCATTGATCTGACCACAGCATCAAATATTTTATATTTTATTGAAAGGTTGATTCTTTTATTTAAGAAAATGTTTCTCCATGAAATATTGATCAAGCTTTGCGAAGAATTTGACTTTTCTGTAATGTGTAAGTTGAAATCAAGAGTTCTACTCAGTTTCACTCCCAACTACTTGTATGCATTTACAACTTTCAAACTAGAACCAATTAAAGAACCAATTGTATGTGCTCTGGCTCCTTGCTGATCTGGTAAACACAATGGCGCAAAATTGTTAAGGTATTAGCATGATACTACTTAACAATTTTTTCTAACTTTAAAGCTCTTTACTAAAATATTGTTAGTTTTAAACATTTTCTAACTAGTACCATACTAAACGTATTTTTCTAGCTGAACACGCCTAAAATAGTGACAGTTCAACGGTTCAACCCATTTTTGCAATAGTAGCTGCCAAAGTGACAATTGGATTTAGTATGATACTAAAAAGATAAAATAAGCATTTGACGATTTTAAATTTAGTAAAATGTTAAAAAGATAATACGATGCTAACTCGTTTAAAATTTGGAAAAGCCTGTTTTTAACCTAGCATCATACTAAAAATGCTTTAACATCATACTAAATCGTCTAAAATTTTGCGCCAGTTGAAGATTTTCTGGTAATTTTGAGAGTATTACCAGATCATCGGTATGCAACAGAACGTTGATGTTTAGCTTTTCGATTCGGATTCCTCCAGGGAGATAGGCTACCACATTAGTTATAAAAAGTGAAAACAAAAGAGCACTCAGAGGACATCCTTGTTTTACTCCATTATTCGTTTAAAACTATTCTGAGAAGGTAAAACCATCCCACACAGCGGCTTTTGATTCTGAATATAATTCCCTTATGATAAATGTATGAATTTCGTTGACAGGCCTATTTGCGATAGTTTATAAAAGATAAAAGAGAGCATTTTGATTTATAAAGTCGAAGGCTGCCTTTAAGTCCTTTCTTTTTTCTGGCTTAGAAAGCTTTCACTATTGATGTTTGTGTGATAATATGGTCAACAGTAGAAAATTTTTTTCGGAAACCAGCCTGAAAATCTGAAAGGATGTTGTTCGTATCAACCCATATTTCTAATCTGTTTACGAGTACACCGCAGAATAAATTAACCAGGACTCATGAAGATTCATGAAGAAGATAATTTTCGATAATTTTCAACACTGTTCATGTCTCCTTTTTTGTGTATTGTAAAGATTACCAACCTTTTTAATGATAACGGGACATCCTCACTCGTGAACACTTTTTCATTCTATACATAAGACTTTAAAAAAATCAACCGACATTTTTTTAATATAAAAAAAAGTTTTCAGTTGCTAAAAATTGTTAAAGAATGATTTTCCACTCGAATATCTTGAGAACACACAATGATATTCACAATAAACTTCGGACTACCCTGATTCTATACACAAGTTGATATTATATACCATAGTTGATATAAGTAGTTTGAAAAAAAATTCAATTAACACTTTTTTTTTAACAAAAAAAAAGAAACTACTAAAAATAGTTGAAAAATGTTTTTATGTGCGAATATCTCGAGAACAACCCAGATAATTTTATTCTACTAACTGCACTGAAAGAGTTTGGAAAAAAAAATAAATTGCCAGTTTTTTTCCAAGCAAAAAAAAAAATGCTAAAATATTGTTGAAAAATGTTTTTCGTCTCGCATATATGTATGACCCACCTTTAGCCTTCATTTGATTGCACACCTGTTAAGCTTTACGAAGATATTGAATATGGCTCTTTACCAAATAGCAGTATATCTCTTTCTCTCTCGTTCACTTATAAACGTCAAAATCATCACATTGTGGGTTTGACATGTTTTCACTTCGGAACAACATACTAAACTTCTAGTATAAAAAACCACCTTTTTTTTATTTTTGCGTTCGTTCTTCGTTCGCATCTGTCAAGCCCACAAAGTTATGGCTGTCACGTTTGACATTGAGAGATTCGTAAAGTTCCCTATTGGCGAATTTCTTATACAAAAATAGCATGGGATATCGAGTTTCAAAGGCACCTAGCGCCTTTTTATGATTGATTTAAAGAATTTTTCTTTTGCAAACCCCATCATTAAAAGAAAGGTCCATTCTAGTCTTATAATAACCTAAATGCCAAGACCTGGTTGTTAAATAATTTGCATCCAATGGTCCAAAAACAGATTTTCCACGCAACTTAACCCCATTTAAAAAAAAATTGTTGATTTTTGATCCCAAGACTTATAAAAAGTCTACCCTAAAAGCTAGAATTATATTTGATTATAAGGTATGTCTCTATTTTCGTAAACTACCATTTGGTAGAACAAAAAGAAATCACACCTAAAAAGATAATGAGCGTGTTATCTTCAATTTATCGCACACAATAATCACCTTAAGTGTTATAAAACTTTTTAAGAAACAACAACAGGCACCTGGGAGTGTAGTGTTCTACACTAGAACCTGTATAGTTTGTTATTGGTTATCAATTTTTCAATGACCTAATTTTTTGTTTTGTACTTTTATTCAATCAATCAAAAAAAAAAAAAGTAATAATAATAATCCCAAACTTTGTATAGTCATATTGAATTTTCCTAGCTTAGCCTAGCAACAGCGAATTTGAAGAATTATTATAGGTAGATAAACCTATTTGTATTCTGTATATTTTTAACAAAACTTTAAAAATAGCCATACCCACCTACCTACTTGTATTAACTTATTATCAGAATTAATTTTGAGAATTACAAAAAGCGGTTATTCCCATTTTTTAGTTACATTATTTGTTTTGACTTCTAACGAAAAAAATCAGCAGCGAACCAACCTGAATTTTCTCTTGGTCATTTCTTCTACCTGCAATCAAATTGTCAATAATTCCAACAAAAAAAAAATATTCAATTTCATCAAGTGGCGTACATTACTTGTATGTGTGTGTCTCTTCTTCAAATTTTTGAAATTTTTTTATTGAAAATCAACAAATATAACCAAGTATTAAGGGTACTGCTGTTATCGTGTTAGATTTTACGACAGGTTGATATGATCACTTGCACAAATAATCCCTGACTTTATTTTTTTTTGTGAGTAAATCTAATCAGATATTATAAATTTTATTTCCTGTGAAAGATAAGCAACATTAGTAATTCGATTATTTAAGTTTTACCTAGAAAAAACCAATTGGCATTAATTTAAGCCGGGAAATCACTTCAAAGGTTTTGAAAGTTTTGATCAAAAACAAAACCGATTATATCCAATTTTAATAGTTTCGAGTAAAATGAAAACTTGTATCTTCTAAACCAAATAATTTTTAAGAACTTTTGTTTTGCAGGATTGATTGAATTGACATTCCTCACAGTAAAAGTGAAGAAATCATGATCTGAGGGTTCTAGTTTTTAAGTTATATAGCAAAAACAAATATGGATAAAATGGTTTTTGAAAATTAAATCTAGATATAAGCTAAAAAATAGAACAAACAAAAAATTGATTCCAATAGCTCAAATTATCATTTTGATTATTTTTTTGAGCATTTATAGCATCGGTGCAGGGTTATACATTTATAGGTCAAAAGTCCATAATGGTCTTTTGGTTCACTTGAAATTCTTGCGGACTTCTAGCCCATCGATTGTGGATTGTTGACCTACTTTTTGAAGCTTTTTCTTCGAAAAACCTTGGACAACAGCACCATGGGTGCCCTGATTTGCGGGTTTAAAGGATCTTAACTCCTGTTCTGTACGCGAAAGCACATAGTTTTTAACTTATGACCCACTAGTTCCCATAAATCAGGGAATGTTGACCATTTCACTTTATTTTATTTTTACATGGTTCAATTATGACGATTATTGAAATACGGAAAAGAGTTTGAAGCTTTTGGTTCCAGCGTTTTGACGATACCATAAACATTCATGCCTGTCAATTACATTGAGAGCTATTTTTGTTTTTACGTAAAGCTAGAGGATGATTACATTTTTTTGCTCGCAAGTGTATATTTCAACTTTTAAGAGTTTTTTTTAAATACATTTAACGCTTCATCCTCAACTTGAAAATAAATCTTCCTCGAAACAGAACTTTTTCTCGAAAAATTAGAAATTTCAAGCTGATTAGAAAAAGACCCAGAATATAGTCCAGGAAAAATAGACTTTTACAAGGAAAAAATTAGTTAGAGGCTGAAATTTGGCATGCACGTTGGTAATGAAACTCTTTAAAAACTGAGAGAGTTCCTCATCGATCCGATGACCGCTAGGTCAGTTATAAGCGGTCCAAGGGTCTAAAAATGAGTTTTTTGCAAATATCTCAAAAACAGTTTGTGCTAGCAAAAAATTTTGTTTTTCAATCTTGTAGATTGAAAAATGAGCTCTTCGGTTTTTTTTTAGCCGTTATACAATTACAGCAAAATAAAAGTTAAAAAATCTCTTAAAAGGGGCCAAATGTCATGAAAATGCGAGTTGTTTCAAATATCTTAAAAACAGTTTGTGTTAGAGAAAAATTTCATTCCCTAAATCTTGTAGCCCATGTAATTTTTAAACAAAAATGGCTTTTCACTTTTTTGGAAACTGTTAAAAAGTTACAGCAAATCGAAAAGTCAAAATATCTCTAAAAAAGTGTCAAAAAGTCGTGAAAGTGGAAGTTTTTGGCAAATATCTCAAAAATGGGTTGTCATAGAAAAATTGTATTCATCCTCCTTGTAGCTCATGTGATTTCCAACAAAACTGCATTTTTAATTTTTCCATAGCATTAACCGTTAAAAAGTTACAACAAATGGAAAAGTCAAAAAATCTCTAACAAAGGGGGCAAAATGTCATGAAAATGGGTGTTTTTGGCAAATATCTCAAAAACAGATTGTGTTAGAGAAAAATTGGTGTAGCCATTCTTAAAGACAATTTTGAAAATATCTCAAAACCGATATGTGCTAGAGAAAAATGTTACTCCCAAATATTGTATCTCATGTAATTTCAAACAAAAATAGGCCTACTGGGGATACCATACCACATCACCTCTAAGGTGGTGTGCAAGAAAGTATACACAGTTTCTGACTTAGAAAAAACTATCCCGTGAACGTTTCTTAAATCCTGCGTTATCCTTTTAATATCCCTTTTTCAGTCTCGGAAAATTTCAAACGAAAAATGTTTTGAATTAATTTGAAAACCCTAAAACGATCAAAAAATGCGGCGATTATATGTGCATGTACATTACACAGTTAGCTAAGCCTAGTTGTCATTGTGTTAATTGTTTTTATCCGCGCGAAACTGTATGAAAATTTGTTCGGCTTAGCTTAGTGTTATTATTTTGAATAATTTCGAATTGAAAAAATTCGAATTAAAAAAATGATATTGATCGATTGATTATCAAAATGTTTTTAAAAGATTAATTTCTTTCTGCTAAATGCAGAACATTTTCACAACAAATGTTTTTGAAATATAAAATCTTAAACTAAAAGATGATTTGTGGTGGACATTTCTTATTTTTGTATCCTGTATTTATCCTTTTTTTCTGATTCCGATATCCCGCGAAATCTCCAAATTTTGCGGGTTTGTCCTTTTTTTTCAGAACAATTTTGTCGAATTAAGTACAAAAAGTAATAAATAAAATAGAATAAAAATAAAATAGAAAGTAGAAGAAGTTGTGTTTTTTCTTTAATATTAAAATAAACAAACATCGGATCCTGTGAAGGCCGAAAGGCCCTTTAATAGGATTGGTCTAGAAAATGGTATTGAAGCCTGTTTCATAATGCGACGAGGAAACGAGACGTGAACGTGACGAGAACTCGTCGTAGCTGTCAAACCATTTCAAGCAATGAGAATATATATTCCCGCCGTCTTCTTCTGCTCGCTTTTGGTCTTATTTTGCCTTTTGCTTTTTAAAAGCATTTTTTTAACATTTTCATTTTCCTTTTTTTTAAATTTTGTATTTTATTTCCCAAATTCACTGACAAACACGAATCTATCGGTGTGAAGAACTCGCTGCATTGTGAATTGGGGAACGATTTTATAACGATAAAAAGATGAAAGCGTTTCTCGTCACGCTGACGTCTCGTTCTCTCGTCGAATTGTGAAACAGCCTTGAATCAGTAGGCAGGTAGACTACTTTCCTTCCCTGTTAATTTTCATGGTGCTCATACATAGTATGAGCCTAACCACCTATCCCCGGCAGGTTTGGTTCACCACGGCATCTACATGTTGGTTTTCCTTCTTACCTTGATGGTGTCAATGGGGTTTTAAAACAAAAAACAAAAATTATACAACACATGGGCTTGTTGCATGTGACATGCTGCATCTTGCATATTGCATGTTGTATGTTTCATGTTGCATGTTGCATGTGACATTTTGCATGTTGCATGTGGCCTTTATGCAATACGACGTTTACCACTTGCAACATGACTCATCCACATCCAGCAAACCGCAATATGACACATGTTACAAGACAAATAGTTATCTTCATCATGATAATTACATAATCCCCAAATCACAAACCACCAAAAAGTCTGATACAATGAAACTCTTCCAATTCCTTACTGCACGAGAGCCTTGTGAATTGAACATAAGACATATTTCAATTCAGAAATCAAAAAGAGCTTGTGAGCTAAATATCTTTCAATTCACAAAAGCTTGTGCATTGAATATTTATCATTTCAAGAATCAAAAGAGCTTGTGAATTGAAACTCAATGAATTCTCAAATCCCCAAGAGCTTGTAAATTAAATCTTTCGCAATTCAAACATCAGAAAGAGCCTGTGAATTGAAACTTCAATTAATTCGTAACTGCATAAGAGCTCGTGGTTTAAATATTTTTCAATTCACAAACCCAGTACTGACTTAAGAATTGAACAGGGGCTTAGCTTAAAAAGAGCTTTTACAACCCTGCTCTGCAGACACGAACACAGGAATGGTTGAGAGTTGTAAGTCACTATAATTTGTCCACCAGGGCACCTCTTTTTAATAATAGTAAAATTTTGGACACTTTTTATAAATCTAGGAATTTTTCGAACACATACAAAGAAACAATTTGTTCGAAAAATTGTATTTTCAAGAGCCAATGAAATAAGATGCACTTGGAAGAATGTGTTTCTAATAATATATCACTCATACAAAAGTATAGAGATAGAGAACAAATCTTGAATACAAATTTTTTCCATTCGGATTCGGCAATAAACTGTAGGTCCCCTCCATTCCTGCAGACACGCACACAGGAATGGTTGAGAGTTGTAAGTCACTAGGCCCTGGTTCTTCATGAGCTGTTGTGCCATCAAATGTATGTATGTATGTAAGTTTTAACATCGTCTTCCCGTATTGCGAGTTGGCGTAGTGGTTGCGTAGTCGGCTGGTATGTTAAAGGTCCCTAGTTCAATCCTCAGAAAAATAAAGTAAGTATATAAGCTTTTTCAATTAAAATAAAATTGTATACATTTTAGGTTTAAAAGAGACAGCTTCAAAACCCCTACAATGGAAGAAAATAAACAAATGAATGCAATCACAAAAATTATCCTTGAATTGCAGGTTATTTGTTACAAATACTATTCGTGCTTGGAGTTAAAAAAATTTATTTTTTGGGTAGAAAATAAATATTGTTTGTAACAAGCACTTTTTAGTTGCAGTTTGAAGGTTTTCTTTTTACAGGCAAGATTATTAGTTTTCCATTTGATGACTTAAAATACTGGTCACAAACAACTTAAACGCTTGGCGCCTTTTATCGCTTGTGGTAAACAGTTTTTTCCTTGTGGAAAAGAATATTTTATTTCAATGTACCCATGCATGGTTTATTATTTAGAGCCCATTCCGTTATGGTCCATTTTACTGAAATATTTAAGTCGTAACTAAATTTGATTATTGGTAGGGCCCTGTCTTGTGTCTTTAATTTAATCTGCAAATAATCAAAATGCTACTCTGCTTCGACGTTTTAAAACAAGGAAACAACAATTCTTGCTAGCTCTCAACAAGTACATTTCGCATGGGCCTTAGGGGTTGATTCTTGAACGGAAGGTATACAAAAAGAATTCTCTTTCTTTCTTCTTATTCTGTAAAGTGGTATATAGTTATAAGTTCCTTTAAGTGGAAAATGTCTAAAAGTCACAGTCAAGTTTAAAGAAAACCAAGATAAATGTTTAGCTCTACCCATATAAGAGTATAACCAGACAGACAGAAGTGTGAAATCAGCTTTAATTGATTCAAATCTGGGAGATACATTATGTGATAAATGTCATACCTATATCAAGTCCAATTTAAAACGACGACGATAGTTATAAGAAAAACGCTTTCAATTTAAATTTATTTATTTATTTAAGCTTAATACAAGCAAAACTTAAAACTAAACATAGTATTTCTTAAAATATACTTGATTAAAAGAGTCAAAACGAAGGTAGGGGAGTAAAGTGCTAAGGAAGGGTGGCGCTAAGGATGGCTTGTTTTAGAGAGGGCGTACTTATGTTGAGGTTGAAGGTATTTAAGTTGTTAGCTTTACGTTGCATTCGAGTCAAAGGTTCGTTTAGGCCGTAATCAGTGCGGTGATAGGCGACAAGGAAGAAAGGAACAGATCTCAGATGACGAGGGTTCGGAGACAGAGAGATTTTTTGACGTAAATCAGGGCAATCTATTACGCTATTTAATAATTGGTGAACAAAGAGAATGTCAGCGATGTCTCGGCGCAATTCGAGGGTTTGTAGGTTTAAAAGTTTAAGTCGGTCAGCATAAGAGGGAAGGTTATAAGGATCATCCCAGCCAAGACCCCGCAGAGCGAAGCGTAAAAATCTGCGCTGGACGGCTTCAATTCGTTCAATGTGAACTTGATGATATGGTGACCAGACCTGGGAGGCATATTCAAGGAGTGGTCTTACAAAGGTCATATAAAGAGATTTTGTAACGTAAGGACAAGAGAATTCTTTTGACCAGCGTTTTATAAAGCCGAGAGCTGAGTTCGCTTTGCTTATGATGCTGTCGTAGTGGGAGCGAAAATTAAGTTGAGTGTCACAAATGACTCCCAGATCACGAATAGAGGTTACGACAAGAACGGGCTCACCATTAATGGAGTATTGCCTTTGTGGTAGAGGAGGACGCTTACGAGAGAATGTTATGCCTTGACATTTCTTAATGTTAAGTTCAAGAAAGTTTTTCTGACACCACATATAAAATTTATTTAAGTCTGATTGTAATTTGTTTCGAAATCCTCATATCGTCAGCATAGATTTCCAAATCAGAATTAAGTAAAATCAGTTCAACATCATTTATAGTCAGAACAAATAAAAGAGGACCTAAATGGCTTCCCTGAGGTACTCCAGACAGTGCGTGAATAGGTTTGGAGACACTTGATCTGAAAAGTACACGATACTGACGATCAATTAAATAAGATTGAATCCAAGATACAAATAAACTAGGGAAACCGAGCTTTTTTAGTTTAAAGAGAATGATTTTGTGGGATATTTTATCGAAGGCCTTACTAAAATCTGTTGCAATGACATCTACTTCTGTACCATTTTCTAACGCAGACAGTGTATTTGACACGAATTCAGTAAGGTTAGTGGTTGTTGATCGCCCTTTCAAAAACCCATGTTGCTTGGGTGAAAAAATTGGTTTACAGAGAAGAAACAATGACTCATACAGTATACTTTCAAAAAGTTTAGGAATGCAAGAGAGTTTGGCGATAGGTCTATAATTAAAGGATAAAACAAAGTCAAGAAATTAAACAACATGATTTATGTATTTGGATTTTAAAAAATAAAATATACATAATTATCTATCTATACATATGAATTTCTTCATATACCGCTTGACATTATTTCCTTCTATTACAGTTTGATTTTTGATATAAAAACTTAAAAAATAAATAAATTGGAAAAAAACCTGTGAAAACAAATTCCCTTATCATTGTCGTCGATGAATATTTTCAAATCAAATAAAAAAAAAAAAAAAATTTCAAATTATCACACCGTGCGTCGTCGGTCGTCAATATTTTTCTACCTTTATAAGAATATAAGACCTTCTTATCGTTATAAGAAAATTTCAACCGAAACTCAAAGTCATACATACCCTCTGCATGTTCCTACCTACTTTCCCAACTGACTGCCTCTACATATTTGTCACAGAGGCGCATAATGATATCAACTGATATCATCGATATCGATATATTTTTTTTTTATGGCATAAGGGAAAAGAGTGTTATGTCAAGTATCTACAAACTACCTTTTTAAATATAAAAAAAAAAATATATGCGATGAACAAATCAAATAAGAAAAAAAAAAAAAACTTTATCATGAGGTGCGACAAAATATTGTCCAACTCCGATAACCATACCAACCTATAAAAACTCATATCTATAAAAGAATTTGTCATATTTAGTTATTGAACACGATCGAGACTATAGCTGGATATATTTATATAATTTCTATTAATTTAATTTACTGATTTTTATGGAAAATTTTAACAAGTGCCCCAATAATAAGCTTAGAATTTTAGTTTCAATAAGAAATCCACATAAAACTATTCAGTGAGTTGAATTTTGACAGGAATATTCGTTATTCTCCTTTGTATATATAAAAAATTTATAAAGTGCCTTTGGAGTTTTAATAGTTAAAATTAAGTGGTTATTTGAAAAGCCTTAAGCACTCTGTATTATTTTGTATTTTGTCCTGTATTTTCTTGTTGATTTTAAGTTTTTTTTTTTTTTTAATTCATGTGTATAAGTTTTTTTATGTTTTTAATATTTTATTTTTGTGATAAGTGATTTTTTACATTAAGGATTTTTTTTTGGAATTTTCAAATCGGTGGTACTAAAAGAAATCCGATATGAAAGAAAAAAAAACAGTTTTTCGTGATAGTTCCTGCATATTAATGTGAAGAATTCTTAGTTTTGCAAAGTTCTTTCTTTGGATGCAAACCTTATAATGATATTTTTTTCTTCAAAATGATTATGCCGGCGATAAATAAACCCGTTAACGCATTATAATACATTTCCTTAAAAACTGAAAGATTTTGCCATATTACCTGCAAATAAATGCACTTCAACCGAAATTTTCAAGATAGCAAGTAATGCGTTTTAACAACATATAACGACCTCGATTCTCAACAACAGCAATTCCTTAAGAATTTCTTCCTCCCGACATATCAAATAAATGTTAATTTCCTTCCTAAGGAGACATTATGCATTTGATTTTAAGCTTTCTAAGTTGTTTTAATTTTTCTCCATATTATTTGTTTGCAATTTCTTTCCTTTTTGAGATATGGAAGACCAGGGATGTCTTGTGGTACATGACTGTTTCTAATAAAATTATAAATAAATAAAATCCCTGGGAGATCCTGAATATATTTATTTTTTTTTTCTCTGCACATGAAGAAGAGTTAAAATGATGAAAAATGATGTTGGCGGGATTGACCGCAGCATCAACAAAAAAGTGATATCGTAACACGTATAATACACAGATTAATCTCTGAGATTTGAAAAATAGAAGAAGAAAAAAGCAACACTAATAAAATGTCATATGGGTATAGTTCCCGGGAGATGTCAATTTGTATCTCTTGAAAATAAGATACACATAAAATAAGTAAAAATAAATTTTATACTTTACATTATGTAGGTACATATATTCGAATTAAAATTCTTATCTAGTATTTTTTTTTTTAATTTTATGGTTTTATTTTATTTTATTATATTATTTTATGATATTTTTTTAATTGTTTCTAATAATTCATATATTGGTGTAACAAGGTAAGTAGAGTAGCGGGCTCATCACTTTAATTTTAAATATTAGTGAGATTCTTCTATTCTACTTGTTAAAACACCAAAACTCAGCAATGGTACACAATAATTAAATATTTATTAAAAACAATAAATACATCATCTACACACTGATCTCTATAATACACTGGATAGTGGATTCCCTACAAAGTATAACAGCTTTTCTACTTCCAATTGAAGATGACAAGTACGAAGGCAACTCAACACTTTAGGTATGTTCAGTGAGGCAACTCAACACTTTAGGTATGTTCAGTGAGGCTTTGGCAAAAACCAAAGTGGAATTTTTAAGAAAAAAAAAGCAAAAGAAACGTCACTTGTTTGTAAATTTGATTTTTTGTAACTTAAAATAATTGTAAAAGTGAATTTAAAATATTTTAGTTGCAGTTTTATAAAATAATTTGCATTTCATTATGTTATACAGTTATACCGTTATACAAAAAAATAGGCAACTCAACATTATAACAATTCTCAAATGGCATCAACTTTCTTGTATGGATGCGCTATCCAGTGTATTATAGAGATCAGTGCATCTACAGATCTTAAGTTATAATAATTAGCCTTTTTGCATGCTTCTACATCTACATAAAAACGTACACACACACGAAAAAGCTTATTTCAACTACACTAGCAAAGATAAGCCTACAAACTTCATGTTGGACTCAGACATCGAACAATATAAAACCGTGCAGCGTATCGTATGGCGACGTTTTTTGAGGTCATCCCGGTGAACCTCACAAGAGGATCAATAGTTATGAAACAGCAAAGTTGGAGTGGAGAGTTTGTGGTCTCATTCGAGAAAAACTTGAGCAAACGTTACAATACTATAGTCTATCCAACATAAATAGGCAGTACACGACTTATGGGAGAGCTTTTTCAAAATCAGTAGCGGACCATAATTTTGCACCACACTAAATTGAAAGAACTCCTTCATAAAAAGTGTTTGCCCGGCCGTAAATTTCCGATGGCATCTGACGCAGACCCGAGCGACGTCCTATCGAGCACATTGCGCACTGAATTGCTGTGGCCTATATGGCTGGTGCTCCTGCTATTCAACTTCAACCCCCATTAAATATTGATGTGCATTCAGGGTTACCCATATCCATTTGGCAACTCGTTCAGATTTTTTTCCTTGGGTTTCTGTTGAGGTTTAATTATGAGGGTTATCGTAGAGTATTTTCATCTTTTGTATTTCGTTTAATGTATGGAAAATACGTTAAAATGCAGTTACAAAATTTTAATCTGTTTTCTTTGAAGAAGAATATTATTTGCGTAGATTTTCATAGCGTGCGGTCAATTAATGTGAAGTAAAGTAGTTGTCTGTAATTTATTTTTTTTTTAAAGGTGTGGGATATGGACGTTTTCTCGGAAGGCGCTCTAAAAAGTCTTATTATAAACCTAGGTGAAGATAGTAGCAGCAGCAGTGACTTTTCGTTTGAATAAAATATTTTGTAAATATAGTTTTTTAAAAGATGAATGTATTTGTATATATATTTTTGTTAAATTTGGTTATTTAATTTGTATTATTATTAATCTTAATGAATACATTTTTTTTATTTTTGCTTGTTTTTTATTTAAAAGGGATTAGGCCTACTGGGGATACCCTTCAAAAAATGCGCCTTTTATTTTACCTCATGGTGGTGTGGAAAAAGATAAATGTGTTTTAATTTATATCAATAAAACAATTAAATGAAAATGTCTATCTAAAACAAAAGGCGGTAACCCTGCATACCATTTTTTTTATAATTGGGTCTATTCAAAATAAACAATACGACAACCCTGCGAGAGCTTTAATAAAGGACAAATTTATGCAATCCACTGTAGCAAGAATAAGAGGCAAACGTCCTATCTGGCCTACACTGTCTTTTTTAGTTGGAAATTTTGTGCCATAGATATTTAAGTTTCGTTTTGGAAAATGGGCCTTAATAAGTATCCACATCGAACCCTTAAAACGTGAATGATTAGAATGACTTTTTGGGGAGGAAACGGGTCGCTATTCTGTATTCCAAAATTCTGTATATAAAATGTGGTATTCAAGTTCTGGAAAATATTACAAAGTGTATTTTTATGTTTTCTATTCAATCAGTTTGTCTTTTTTACTTAAAATGTTTATTCCATGCGCAATTTTTTTTTTCTGTTTGACAATAATTTAATTATCAATCTTCACGTAGGTACTGAAAAGAATAACTTATAAACATTTTTACAAACGACGAGGTAAATAATTTGAAAATAACTTCTATTCATATTTCAAAATGAGATAACTCTAGCCAACTTAAAAAAAAAAAAACTCTGTGTGTACCAGTGGCGTAGCGTGGATAATTTCACATGGTAAAATTAGTCACCCGAAAACATAATAGGTAATTAAATTATAAATGTCTGCCTTAAATTGCCCATATCGAGTATTGTAAATCCACGCCATGGTATAAGTATTTGCTTTACAAATTTTGTATAGATAGGGTATTAAAAGTTTAATTTTACAATAAAATAAATTACACATTACTTCCTCAGCAAACTTCACACAGCAGCCAGCGCAGCGATACACATACAAAATTATTGAAATAAAACGAAAAAAACGTGTTACTTTTTTTCGAATTAAAATAAATTTTTCGAACAGAAACCTACCTCTACATCTACCTCTGCCCTGCTCAATAAACTTAATACATACAACAGCGAGATACATGCAACATTTTCTCTTCTCCAACTTCACATATACCACAATTTATTCTCTTTGGTGTTCTTCATTTATTCGCATAAAATATTTTCTAAACAAGACGCAGAAAACCGAGTTATTTCTTTTGCTTTCTTATAGAAAAAAAACAGCACGGTTTTCTTCGACATATTTAGAGAATTTTCTATTTATTTTGCTCGTTATTTAATAAGCATGATTGAATGTTGAAAGGTGGAATTTCAAAAGGTAACTCGATAGGAATCGTGTTATATAGACGCCACGCCACTGGTGTGTACTAACGTACGCGCGCTGGAAGTTATACTTCTTTAGCGAGATGATAAAACTATTCAACCCTATCACAGATTCCACCGTAATTGAAAATATTCTCCGAATGAAGTAAAAACGTTGGTAGTACGTTCGTATTGAAAATCTCCTACGAATTTCGAAATTCGTGGAATTTGATATCACAGAATTCGAATGAAACGAAAATAAGTAATTTGTCTCTACTACAAGTTGTTATTGACATTTGACGTACCCAAAGAGGAATTGATTATTTGCATGGAAAAATATGAATTTTTTAAGAATTGAAAATAAAAACAGATAACTATGTACTTTTATTGATTAAAGTTATCAATTTGATATTTTAAACCCAAATTCCAGCTCTTTAAACATATTTGTATTCATTCAAAAATTATCAACACAAAAAGATTTCGCTTGAAAAAAAAAACTCATTTTTTGTAGAAGCATAGGTATGTTAGTATTAGTATTTGTAGTTTGTAATTTTATATACACAAAAAAATTATCAGCTCACCTAACCATATCCCTGCAGGAAATTTCGTCCTCAATGAAAAACTAAGCTGACTTCATCATTGAATTCAAGTACCATTTCATAGGGGAAACAGTGTGCACTGATTACATCAGTAAAAAGTAATGTATTGTTTCAGCAATTCATGATTTTCAGCACTTAGGAACAATTTCCAAACAATCCCTTCTCTTACTTGTTCCAAAAAATCCAACTGAATTCAATACGGAATTAAAGGGTTTTGTAAAGATATCTAGAAAGCAATAATCTAGAAAACAAAAATCTCGAAAGTAAAAGTCTAGAAAACAAAAATCTAGAATTAATAAATTAATAAAAAATGCATATTCGTAATCTAGGAAGCGCCACCTTTCGATTGATGCATCGCATTATATGAAAAGTCGACTTTTATACTTAAACGCGATTTTCGGCTAAACTAGACGTGCTAAAGGCATCAAAGTTGGTGCATTTAAACTTGACTTGCGGGCTTGCGGCTGAATTAAGCGACTTACAGGGACTTCAAAAATTCATATTCGTGGTCTAGGAAGTGCCAGTTCTAAAAAATTAGAAAAAAAAAATTGTTAAAAAAATTTTTCTCCAAAACTTTAAAAAAAAAAAAATAAATATTATAATAAAAAAAAATGTCTAACAAATTCGAAAAATGTTTGCTTTTCATTTTCTGCTCCGGAAAAATGCATTTTAAGGGCAATCAGTTCATATTTGGAGCGAAAAATACTTGATACGCCAAAATAGAATTTATATCCTATCTGTCAAGACACTGTCAAATTCTATATAAGCATTTCTACGATGACGTGACGATGGACGGTTAACATTCGCCTTATTCATCCCACTTTTTTTATTTAATTGCTGAACCATCTCATTCCCACTTCATCAGTCATTGGTGTGGACGTCCGAGCCCTTCAAATTTTTTTGTCACGTTCAATGCACGCTATCCAACTCCGATGGATCTTTGGCGCCCTCGTTTGCGTGTGGTATTGATATAGAAACCATGCAAAAATAATTTTGCATGGTTTTTGGTTGATTTTAAAATGGCTTTGTGTAGATGAAAGCGAGGGATTAGAATCGACCAAACCTGTAAACATGTCCCTGAAAGTTGGCCAATCTATATAGTCATCACCCGAAAAGATTGGAATCGATATTTTGGGTAATTTAATCGAGGCAGGTTTTTTCGAAGAAGAGTTTTAATTTTCGATAAACGTGGCTTGCTTACTTGCTAATGCTTCAGCTATCGACTTGTCGTGTGGATTAAGAGATTTTTTGGCCTGAATAAAATTTACGAAAACCGATTGAGCTATGAAGTATTTTGTCTCATACTCTTCAAATTTTGGATCTGGATCAACGAATTCAGGATCAGCCGCAAAATCATACATCTGCTCTTGGAGCGCGACAAGCATGGACCACGTGTCCTCTAGTTTAATAAAACGGTTTTCTATCATCGGGACAGGTGTATTCATAACCAACGATTCTGCATATGTTGCAGCCCGACTAATTATGCTTTTGCATTACCACGCTTAGCTTTAATCTTAATCATTTTAATTTAATTTAATTTCAATTAAACCGACAAAAACCGAATCGAAAAAGCTGTAAATAGTTCATGCACTACACTCCAGTCACACCGATATATAGTTTTTCATGCAAAAAAAGGTTCATATAAATAATTTAATCCGGCTCGAAGGACCAGAATGATTTTGATTGTAGGCAAGTTTATCGAGAAAAAGTCTTTAATCAAACCACAATTTGCCTAATTAATCGAACGAACGAAAAATGATTGTAACGCCGACGAGAGTAGGTATTCCCAATTCCAATAGGCTATGAAAAGAACCTTAGTTAAATTTGTATACTTATTTATTGCTCCAGGAGATGTTGATGGCTTGGTGGTTGAATCGAAAATGTAATCTTAGATAAGTTTAACATTGATAAAGATCTTTGAGAAAAATAAAAAATAAGATAACAAAGAAGAATATGCAATTACTTTAAGAGGATTATAACATCTTATAATATTATAGGGTAAATAGTACCTACATGTGTTTCGCACATTTTAACAAAAATGTATCCATAGTAAGCGCGTCTTGAGAATCAATAGCCTTTATCAGCTTCTTCAACTTTGGGTTATTCGCATATCACGTATATCTCTATATTTTCTCCAACAATTAAAAGCACAAATATGTGTTCCAAAACTTTCTCCATAAACAAAAAAAAAAAAACAAAACAAAACAGACAAGAAATTAATTTCTTTAGTGCCTTTTTTATTTTTTTTTTAAATAAGGTAAGATAAATTACCATTGTTATAACAAACTAGCATTAATCATTTCAATGACTGGTCAAAATGTATAGCCTTAGACCACAAGAACAAATCCGTGCAACCCACCAGTCATTTTAGTTAGTTTTTCGTTGAAAAACTCAACAAAATGACCCATGTTATCTGTTTTTCTGTATTTCTTTTTCTTACTTCTGCTAACATTTCTACTGAAGATGATTTGAATCGCTTTTAGGCAGTCGTGTATTTTATTGACTTAAAGTCACAAATGAAAAATCGTTGACAAAAAATCTTACAAGCTTTCTGTTTTCTTGACTTTATTTTAAAATATATATAACGTGTTATACGTATGTTTTATATATTTCCAAAAATCACCCTCAGATACATTAAATCCTCAACGTAAATATACATATATTTCTCACACATCACTCAGAAGTATATCATATATTAAAAGTTAAAATTATAATTCAGACTCTAGGTCGCTCTGAGTATTTAATAGCATAAGTCTATGCATTCAATATCATCTTTGACGTCATATAAACAACGAGAAGAAAAAATAAAATTTCTTTCGAAAATCAGACAATGCCACACACACAAGAAGAAAAAAATGTAATTACAAAAACTCGGAATCGTTTATTTTTGTAACTTCAGGAAATTTTTTTTCAAACGTACATTATTTAAAAAAAAATTAAATTCTATCTATTTTCTTCATACATTTGGTTCTTTGGAATTGAATAAATGCAAAATTGTGACCCTAATCACCGGTAGGAAAGAGTCCACATTTTTGTATGTATATATGAGTGAAGTCTTAGACCAAGCAATTCAATTAATTTTTTTTCGTAGTCAATTTAACTATTCCAGCGTAGTCAATTTAACTATGCCTGCGTAGTTAATTTACCTATGCCTGCGTAGTCAATTTAACTATGCCTGCGTAGTCAATTTAACTATGCCTGCATGCAAGTTGCATGAAAAACTTGCATGCAAGTTGCATGAAAAAATTGCATGCAAGTTGCATAAAAAACTTGCATGCAAGTTGCATGACAAACTTGCATGCAAGTTGCATGAAAAACTTGCATGCAAGTTGCATGACAAACTTGCATGCATGAAAAACTTGCATGCAAGTTGCATGAAAAACTTGCATGCAAGTTGCATGACAAACTTGCATGAAAGTTGAATGAAAAACTTGCATGCATGAAAAACTTGCATGCAAGTTGCATGAAAAGCTTGCATGCAAGTTGCATGACAAACTTGCATGCAAGTTGCATTAAAAACTTGCATGCAAGATGCATGAACAACTTGCATGCAAGTTGCATGAAAAACTTGCATGCAAGTTGCATGCAAGTTGCATGAAAAACTTGCATGCAAGTTGCCTGAAGAACTTGCACGCAAGTTGCATGAAAAACTTGCATGCAAGTTGCATGAAAAACTTGCATGCATGAAAAACTCGCATGCAAGTTGCATGAAAAACTTGCATGCAAGTTGCATTAAAAGCTTGCATGCAAGTTACATGACAAACTTGCATGCAAGTTGCATGACAAACTTGCATGCAAGTTGCATGAAAAACTTGTATGCAAGTTGCATGAAAAGCGTGCATGCAAGTTGCATGACAAACTTGCATGCAAGTTGCATGAAAAACTTGCATGCAAGTTGCATGAAAAGCGTGCATGCAAGTTGCATGACAAACTTGCATGCAAGTTGCATGAAAAACTTGCATGCAAGTTGCATGAAAAACTTGCATGCAAGTTGCATGAAAAACTTGCATGCAAGTTGCATGACAAACTTGCATGCAAGTTGCATGAAAAACTTGCATGCAAGTTGCATGAAAAACTTGCATGCAAGTTGCATGAAAAACTTGCAGGCAAGTTGCATGAAAAACTTGCATGCAAGTTGCATGAAAAACTTGCATGCAAGTTGCATGAAAAACTTGCATGCATGAAAAACTTGCATGCAAGTTGCATGAAAAACTTGCATGCAAGTTGCATGAAAAACTTGCATGCGAGTTGCATGAAAAACTTGCATGCAAGTTGCATGGAAAACTTGCATGCAAGTTGCATGAAAAACTTGCATGCAAGTTGCATGAAAAACTTGCATGCAAGTTGCATGAAAAACTTGCATGCAAGTTGCATGAAAAACTTGCATGCAAGTTGCATGAAAAACTTGCATGCAAGTTGCATGAAAAACTTGCATGCAAGTTGCATGAAAAACTTGCATGCGAGTTGCATGAAAAACTTGCATGCAAGTTGCATGAAAAACTTGCTTGTAAGTTGCATGAAAAACTTGCATGCAAGTTGCATGAAAAGCTTGCATGCAAGTTGCATGACAAACTTGCATGCAAGTTGCATGACTAATTTTTGAACAAGGCATGAGTTTTGTTCAAGCTTGGCCATGAGATTTGACGTTCCATGTGTTTACTACGTTTATATTCAGGACCGAGAGCTCGAGTTGGATTTGTGTCGGATTTTCGACCCAGGTTTTTCGTTCACAGATTTGAGAGCTCGATATTTACCCCTAACACACGCCACGAACTACTTCACCGAAGCATATTGTCGGTAAGGTTTTTGGTCGTGTGAAATGAAAATTGTGTCGACACAGCAGTGCGATCTCTGGCAGTCGAAGTAGTATGCCGATAAGCCGATATGGCGTGTGAAAAGGAGCGATCAAGTTCGTCGACACAGTTTTTTTACATACCTAAAGTGTTGAGTTGCCTCACTGAACATTACTACGTTTCCATGTAGTATTTAAGCGAGCTTGAAGCTTACTTAGACCATTTGTATACCTGTATTGAGTTGAAATGAGCTTGAACCGACTCGACTGCACTTCAGGAGCAGAGTCGAGTCGAAATTAGTGCTAATAAACCTGGGTTGAGGAGTTAACTTGAGAAACACCATATGTCATCTCGACACCATTTTAATTCAACTCAATTCGAGCTCTCAAATCTGTGAAGGAAAAACCTGGGTCGAAAATCCGACACAAATCCAACTCGAGCTCTCGGTGCTAACATGCCGCCTCCACAGACCATGAACGATGGCAGGATTATGAACATGTTTAAAAAAAAATCCAATGTCAGCTATTACACGTTGACTCTAGAGTCATGACTCTTTTTTCGAATTCCTCTTTAAAAATAATTCTGTGAGTCGCGTGCTATTACACGCTGACTCTCGATTCATGACTCAAATTTGACAGTTCTCTTTTAGCTTTGTTTTCCGTGTTAATGCTCTTTGTCTCCGCACCATACAATTATACATGTGCTCTCGACAAGAAACGAACAGAAATGAAGCGACATGGTAAAATAACGAACAAGAAAAGGAAAACGTCAAAAAAAGTCGCCGAAAATTTGGCCCACGACTCTCCGGTTAAAATATTTTCCATCTCATTCTTTTTCTCTTTCGCACTCATTACTTTTGAAAAGAGTCATGACTCTAGAGTCATCGTGTAATAGTAGACAATGGAGGCACAAAAATCCATGTCCATGTCACACACCGACTCCACAGAACATACAGATGCCCAAGATCCAAACCACAATCCAATCAACAATCCGCTTGTTTTTTCGCAGTAGGCACTTTATGTCCTGTCGTTAGTTATGTCGATAAATTCCACTAATAAGTCAGAGCAAGAGAATCATACAAAAATTCCTTTCAGTACAACTTCTACCTCTCTCACACATACTACGTTTCCATGTGGTATTTAAGCGAGCTTGAAGCTCACTTAGACCCTTTGTATACCTGCATCGAGTTGAAATGAGCTTGAACCGACTCGATTCCACTTCACGAGCGGAGTCGAGTCGAAATTTGTGCTAAAAAACCTGGGTTGAGGAGTTCCTCGCGTTCAGAAACCTATCCAAGGCGGTGTCAACCTATCCAAAAATTTTCAGATTCGTTTAGTTGTTGTTGCATCAGCTGTTTTTTCACAAGGGATTACAACAACACAAAGCTATCCAGATAGCTTTGGATACAATCCTGAACGAGGCCGTTAACTTGAGAAACACCATATGTCATTTCGACACCATTTCAATTCAACTCAATTACCCCTAACACACGCCACATCGAACAACCCACTGATCTCTATAATACACTGGATAGTGGATTCCCTACAGAGTATAACAGTTTTTCTACTTCCAATTGAAGATGACAAGTACGAAGGCAACTCAACACTTCAGGTATGTTCAGTGAGGCAACTCAACACTTAAAGGCCTGTCAAACAGAACGCGGGCCGACGGGACGGTCAATACTTCAACATGGAAGGAAAGAACGCGGCGGGCAAATTTTGTTTGTAATTTCTTACAAAGACCGCCGGACCGCGCTCTGTTTGACACGGCCTTTAAGGTATGTTCAGTGAGGCTGAGAAGGCCAGTTCAAGTTGCTGAGATCTCAAAAATTCTACTACAACCGAAGAGAGGCAAAAACCAAAGTGGAATTTCTAAGAAAAAAAAAGCAAAAGAACCATCACTTGTTTGTAAATTTTATTTTTTGTAATTTAAAATAATTGTAAAAGTGAATTTAAAATATTTTAGTTGCAATTTTGTAAAAAAAAATTTGCATTCATTATGTTATACAGTTATACCGTTATACAAAAAAATAGGCAACTCAACATTATAACAATTCTCAAATGGCATCAACTTTCTTGTATGGATGCGCTATCCAGTGTATTATAGAGATCAGTGGAACAACCACATCGACAAAGTATTTCGTTTTTGTATGGGCATTTACACGCCAATACGTCGATGTAGAAGTATATGCCAAAATCAGCTGTCTTTAATTATTTCCAATAAAATAATTATTTCGTTATGAGTCCAAATACATTTTTCTTGATATTAAAATACTTTTAATGAAATTATCCAAAAAATATTCAGTGAATCTAAGATTAACGGGACCAAAAACACTATTTGACAACAAAAACCGAATAACAACATAAAAAAACTGTG
Organism: Epistrophella euchroma; assembly: GCA_947049315.1. Lineage (NCBI taxonomy): Eukaryota > Metazoa > Arthropoda > Insecta > Diptera > Syrphidae > Epistrophella > Epistrophella euchroma. The sequence goes on along the minus strand of OX346249.1, from coordinate 4,912,416 downwards.
TCGACGAACTTGATCGCTCCTTTTCACACGCCATATCGGCTTATCGGCATACTACTTCGACTGCCAGAGATCGCACTGCTGTGTCGACACAATTTTCATTTCACACGACCAAAAACCTTACCGACAATATGCTTCGGTGAAGTAGTTCGTGGCGTGTGTTAGGGGTAAATATCGAGCTCTCAAATCTATGAACGAAAAACCTGGGTCGAAAATCCGACACAAATCCAACTCGAGCTCTCGGTCCTGAATATAAACGTAGTAAACACATGGAACGTCAAATCTCATGGCCAAGCTTGAACAAAACTCATGCCTTGTTCAAAAATTAGTCATGCAACTTGCATGCAAGTTTGTCATGCAACTTGCATGCAAGCTTTTCATGCAACTTGCATGCAAGTTTTTCATGCAACTTACAAGCAAGTTTTTCATGCAACTTGCATGCAAGTTTTTCATGCAACTCGCATGCAAGTTTTTCATGCAACTTGCATGCAAGTTTTTCATGCAACTTGCATGCAAGTTTTTCATGCAACTTGCATGCAAGTTTTTCATGCAACTTGCATGCGAGTTGCATGAAAAACTTGCATGCAAGTTGCATGAAAAACTTGCTTGTAAGTTGCATGAAAAACTTGCATGCAAGTTGCATGAAAAGCTTGCATGCAAGTTGCATGACAAACTTGCATGCAAGTTGCATGACTAATTTTTGAACAAGGCATGAGTTTTGTTCAAGCTTGGCCATGAGATTTGACGTTCCATGTGTTTACTACGTTTATATTCAGGACCGAGAGCTCGAGTTGGATTTGTGTCGGATTTTCGACCCAGGTTTTTCGTTCACAGATTTGAGAGCTCGATATTTACCCCTAACACACGCCACGAACTACTTCACCGAAGCATATTGTCGGTAAGGTTTTTGGTCGTGTGAAATGAAAATTGTGTCGACACAGCAGTGCGATCTCTGGCAGTCGAAGTAGTATGCCGATAAGCCGATATGGCGTGTGAAAAGGAGCGATCAAGTTCGTCGACACAGTTTTTTTATGTTGTTATTCGGTTTTTGTTGTCAAATAGTGTTTTTGGTCCCGTTAATCTTAGATTCACTGAATATTTTTTGGATAATTTCATTAAAAGTATTTTAATATCAAGAAAAATGTATTTGGACTCATAACGAAATAATTATTTTATTGGAAATAATTAAAGACAGCTGATTTTGGCATATACTTCTACATCGACGTATTGGCGTGTAAATGCCCATACAAAAACGAAATACTTTGTCGATGTGGTTGTTCCACTGATCTCTATAATACACTGGATAGCGCATCCATACAAGAAAGTTGATGCCATTTGAGAATTGTTATAATGTTGAGTTGCCTATTTTTTTGTATAACGGTATAACTGTATAACATAATGAATGCAAATTTTTTTTACAAAATTGCAACTAAAATATTTTAAATTCACTTTTACAATTATTTTAAATTACAAAAAATAAAATTTACAAACAAGTGATGGTTCTTTTGCTTTTTTTTTCTTAGAAATTCCACTTTGGTTTTTGCCTCTCTTCGGTTGTAGTAGAATTTTTGAGATCTCAGCAACTTGAACTGGCCTTCTCAGCCTCACTGAACATACCTTAAGTGTTGAGTTGCCTCACTGAACATACCTGAAGTGTTGAGTTGCCTTCGTACTTGTCATCTTCAATTGGAAGTAGAAAAACTGTTATACTCTGTAGGGAATCCACTATCCAGTGTATTATAGAGATCAGTGGGTTGTTCGATGTGGCGTGTGTTAGGGGTAATTGAGTTGAATTGAAATGGTGTCGAAATGACATATGGTGTTTCTCAAGTTAACGGCCTCGTTCAGGATTGTATCCAAAGCTATCTGGATAGCTTTGTGTTGTTGTAATCCCTTGTGAAAAAACAGCTGATGCAACAACAACTAAACGAATCTGAAAATTTTTGGATAGGTTGACACCGCCTTGGATAGGTTTCTGAACGCGAGGAACTCCTCAACCCAGGTTTTTTAGCACAAATTTCGACTCGACTCCGCTCGTGAAGTGGAATCGAGTCGGTTCAAGCTCATTTCAACTCGATGCAGGTATACAAAGGGTCTAAGTGAGCTTCAAGCTCGCTTAAATACCACATGGAAACGTAGTATGTGTGAGAGAGGTAGAAGTTGTACTGAAAGGAATTTTTGTATGATTCTCTTGCTCTGACTTATTAGTGGAATTTATCGACATAACTAACGACAGGACATAAAGTGCCTACTGCGAAAAAACAAGCGGATTGTTGATTGGATTGTGGTTTGGATCTTGGGCATCTGTATGTTCTGTGGAGTCGGTGTGTGACATGGACATGGATTTTTGTGCCTCCATTGTCTACTATTACACGATGACTCTAGAGTCATGACTCTTTTCAAAAGTAATGAGTGCGAAAGAGAAAAAGAATGAGATGGAAAATATTTGAACCGGAGAGTCGTGGGCCAAATTTTCGGCGACTTTTTTTGACGTTTTCCTTTTCTTGTTCGTTATTTTACCATGTCGCTTCATTTCTGTTCGTTTCTTGTCGAGAGCACATGTATAATTGTATGGTGCGGAGACAAAGAGCATTAACACGGAAAACAAAGCTAAAAGAGAACTGTCAAATTTGAGTCATGAATCGAGAGTCAGCGTGTAATAGCACGCGACTCACAGAATTATTTTTAAAGAGGAATTCGAAAAAAGAGTCATGACTCTAGAGTCAACGTGTAATAGCTGACATTGGATTTTTTTTTAAACATGTTCATAATCCTGCCATCGTTCATGGTCTGTGGAGGCGGCATGTTAGCACCGAGAGCTCGAGTTGGATTTGTGTCGGATTTTCGACCCAGGTTTTTCCTTCACAGATTTGAGAGCTCGAATTGAGTTGAATTAAAATGGTGTCGAGATGACATATGGTGTTTCTCAAGTTAACTCCTCAACCCAGGTTTATTAGCACTAATTTCGACTCGACTCTGCTCCTGAAGTGCAGTCGAGTCGGTTCAAGCTCATTTCAACTCAATACAGGTATACAAATGGTCTAAGTAAGCTTCAAGCTCGCTTAAATACTACATGGAAACGTAGTAATGTTCAGTGAGGCAACTCAACACTTTAGGTATGTTCAGTTCAGAGGCTGAGAAGGCCAGTTCAAGTTGCTGAGATCTCAAAAATTCTACTACAACCGAAGAGAGGCAAAAACCAAAGTGGAATTTCTACGAAATAAAAAGCAAAAGAACATCATTTGTTTCTAAAGTCTTAACTACATTGGCCACTTTTTGCAAAATTACAAATGTAAAAATATTTTTTTCCCGCTAGCGCAATTGTTTTGTGAAAAAGAATGTATACAATTCTTTTTAAACCAAAATTTAAGCTTCCTGCATCATTTTTATAAGTTTTCAAGTGAGAAAAACTATCCCAAAATGAGTTTGAAAATTTTTACTTTTTGTACTTTTTCACTTTTTTGGCTTATGAAGTTAAGGCTTAAATTTGATTTTTTGTAATTTAAAATAATTGTAAAAGTGAATTTAAAATATTTAGTTGCAATTTTGTAAAAAAAATTTGCACTTCATTATGTTATACAGTTATACCGTTATACAAAAAAATAGGCAACTCAACATTATAACAATTCTCAAATGGCATCAACTTTCTTGTATGATGGATGCGCTAGCCAGTGTATTATAGAGATCAGTGGTTGTTTATACTGATTTATTTTCTTTTTTCCGACAGTATTATTTTTCGATAGGTAGATTTCTTACAAAAAAAAAACCGTCGGTATCTATAAAATAAATAAACGAATTCAGTTTATAAATTGTGTCCATTTTTTAAGTTGTAATAATGTTTCCAATAGATTTGATACAATCACAATTTTTTTAAATTTTCATTCATGTATTTCGCATTTTTTTTTTTTTTTTGCAACCCATTTTGTTCCTAAATGAAATGTTACAAAGTGTAACATTTTTATCAATGACAGTTCAAATTTTTTTTTGAAATATCAACAATAGTTAACATTTTACAGAAAAGAAACGCACCACAGACATAGCAGGTAGGGATCGTTAAACATCGATAGTCATAGGTTTCGATAGTTTAAAAAGAAACTATCGACAGACTATCGATAGTTTTCTTTTTTAAAAACCAAGCCATAGAGGGCAGAAATACAAGTAAAAAATTAGTATATAACTTTAAAATGCACTAAATGAAGAAATTCCACTTCACTTTAGTCCGAGTCCGAGTGCCTATATTATTTTTTGCACTGCATTAGGTAAATTCTTGGAAGCAACCTCTCCATCGAACTTCTTGAAAAAGTCCCACAGAATGGAATTATTTTTAAGTTCATTTTACGAAAATACAACAGAATAATGAAACCTGTAATTTAAGAAAAAATAAATTTGATGGCAAAACAGCTCATGAAGTGACTTACAACTCTCAACCATTCCTGTGTGCGTGTCTGCAGGAATGGAGGGGACCTACAGTTTGTTGCCGAATCCGAACGGCACTTTTCTGTGACAGGAGATACTCTTAGAGGATTTGTCAATTCCTCGCAAGAGGCAGCCGTTTTTCTTTTTTTTTTAAACCGGTTATTTATTAGACGTACAAAGTTCTAGCGCATAAAACTTCAATTTACAAAAATTTACAGAAAAACGACGAACGAAAATGAACCAATACAAGCAAAGTAAAAATTTCAGAAATAAACAAAGACTAGAGATTTGCGGTGATTATAATAAAAACGCTCGAGTGTGCGTTGTAGATTGTAATCGTGAAATTTACAAACACCAATGCGTTTTATTGAAATTCACAACTAGTGAAGTTGTGAGGTCAAAAACTATCGATAGTTTTTTAGAAACTATAATACATTCGATAGTTTTTTACTATCAATACTATCGATGCTATCGATAGACTATCGATGTTTAACGATCCCTAACAGCTGGTGTGAAAAATCTCCTGTGGAGTCGGGGTGTGAACGAAGAAAATTAATTTCATGTTAATTCTGACGTTTTTAGTTTTCCCTGAAAATAAACTTCTATGTCCTTTCTTCACTAGAAATTTAAAGTAAAAAAAAAAATATATAAAAGAAAACTATTATTCTCTTTAAAAAGAGTTCTATTTTTTGCACAATGGAAGACAAAATTAAAAAAAGAAATAAACAAAAGAAAATGTAAATAAATATATTTAATGCTTATATACTTATTCGAATATATTAACCAGATCGAACTGAAAGAGCACGACGCGAAGACACTTCATCCCCCAACCCAATCGCGCTGTCGGTCTTCGTTGTGGTCGTTTTCATCTACGTTGTTCGTTGTGTACCCTCAGCATAAAAGCAAAATTATGAATGAAGAATGAAGTAATTTTTTTTATTAAATCGAATACTAAAAATTTATGTTCGATTAACAAAATAAAAAAATCACGACAGCAAGGACACAAGCAACTAACCTCGCTTATCATCGGATCCATCGATTTTGTGTGTGTTCAATATAGTGAAGTGGATCCTATGGATAGATTAAATGATAGATTTTCAAAATTTTCAACTTCATTACCTATTTGTTTGTGAAAATTGGAATTGCAATAGATTCTCATTGTCTTTTTTATGTAGTTAGACAAATAAATATCTATACAACCAGCTGACGATGACTACAACGAATAAGAATCTGTTTTATTACAAAATCTACACAAACTGTTATTTGTTCTCCATAGGAAATTTACCTTGTCAGGTTTTTTTAATTTTAATTGTAGTTAATTTTCTTAAATTAATAAAATTGTTCCCTCCAAAAAGAATATTTTCTTGTAGAATTGAAGTTGTTGATTGCGATATTTTTTTGTTATTGTCATTGCATCAAATATTTTATTCGAAATAACTTTTTTTGACAACAAGTTTGTGAAAGATTTAAAAAATAAATAAATAAAGATTTTTTATGTGGTGATCAAAATGAAATTAATGATAAAAGTAACATACGAAACATTCAAAAGAACTATATTACAACTGTATTCGAAACCCAAGTCCGTTTTATGTTTTCAATTATTATCATCATCAATTAATAATTCTTTAATATATAAATACGACGAAAAAGGAAAATTGCAACACCAACTATTAAAATATGTTCTGTTGCTTATCGAAATAGCTGTAGAAGATAACAATTGTACTGTAAGTAAAATTTTTATTCAATACAAAAAACTAATCATGAACAAAGCTCTGACCTGCAGCATCTCCAAGAACAAAAAAATTCTAAATAATGAGGCACAAAATTGTTTATAATTGATTTTTTAAAATTTATAAACTCATATTTCATTCATTCGGATGTTTTGGTAAATATTTGGTTATAATTTCACAAACACCTTTGAACATTCAGAAATTTGGTTAAAGAAATCAGCTCTCTTTTAGGTTTCTCATGAAACTGTGAAAGGCCTCAATGATTGGATTGCCAGCTTATGCGGGGTTAAGGGTCAAGAACTTGAATGTCTATTTCGTAACCGGCACTTTTATAGAAAAAATGTATAAATTTTGGAGGTTTGAAAATTTGCAACAAAAAAGATCGTTTTTCGGTAGTAGGTTTTGCAACGTTTTTAATAAATCGCATTATAAAATTTGTGTTAAATATCCCTTAGGTAGCGGTTATAACTTTAAATTCATACATTTAAAAACATCTGAAAATAATGCCAAGAAATCTTAGTCGGATTAGAACGATATTAAATCATTCTAAAAATGTAAAGATGAAAAATATGTTATCCATAGCATAACTAGTATCGTAACCTTGAAGGTTTTTTAAAGTAATCTTTACAAAAATATTCTCTCTTAAAAAAAATCACAAAATCTGCTTTCCTGAAAAGTAGAAAATTTTGAGATACGTTCCTTTGCCACTAAGGCGACGACTTATTCTGGTTTTGATCGTTAAGATTTCTTTATTTTGAATATATGGATGAAGAGGGGTAGGCATCAGAGCAATTCGCGCACATAATTCGAGTGTATTCTGTAGTTTCATGAGGTTGAAGACTGCAAACTTCACATTGTTTGTTGCTGTTGTATGTCCCAAAATCTGAAAATTTTTACACCTCCTAGGGCTAGGTATATATTCTAAAACTTTTGTTTTTGCTTGAGCCATCCTAGTTATTGCCAATCTTAGCAATGCTGGAACTAAGGAAATCCCTAGAAAACCTGGCTACAAACCTAGTTACCCTGTGCCCACTGATCATCTCGCTAGAGTCAACACTAGGTTAGAGACTCTCGTTTGCCGATATGGTATAAGAGAACACAATCTCCGAGAGCTTGACTTCGATAAAATTATACACATCTAGCAGACCTCTGCTGTTTGTGAAAAGCTCATCCACAACCGCTACTACTTAGAGGTCATCACTGATCAGTGGCGGATCCATGGAGAGGCGGGTTTTTATGACTTGACATTCACTTGACTAAAGGTGTAACTACATTCAAGACTTTTTGAAAACAAGTGAAAAACAAAATCGTGATCTAAAGATACCTGTGTGCGAAAAAATTATTTTTAATCCGTAAATTCGAACGCCACTTTATTGCAAAAAGTCGTGAATGTAGATGTAGATTCATTTTCCTTTGCAGCGCTGCTATGGTTGACATTACTGCACGAGGGTTTGGGTTCGGTAATTGTCGGTCGAAGCAAAGTGGTACTATGGCTGGTACAGCCTGTGCTTCCTTGTATATGCCCGAAGTCTCCAATACTTAATGAGTTGCCTATGACGATCTTCTGGCTGTAGGCCAAAAGTTAATCCTTGAGGTCGGGGCATATACTTAGTCTGTTATGTCAAAATCGTCCATATGTGAAGAATATAAATAATCCCACAAGTAGAACGGAAAGAAAGGTCAGCCCCGGCAGAGCTGATATACGGTGGTAAGAAAGAAAGTAATATGTACTCTGCTAAGGCGTCCGAATGAGCTCGTTAGTCCGGCAGCCATGCATTTTATAATGAAAAATAATAATTATACTTTTTTATAATAATTTCTTAATCTTAATTTGAATTTTCGATAATTTTTTGTTAATTTCAGGATATAAATGTCGCATTATGGCATCAGAATTTAAAATCAGTAGCGACTATAGCCACGAAATTTTAGATCGCATTAAATCATCCTCAATATCGACAGGCAATAATTATTTAAAAACATTTTCGATTTCTAAACATAAACCGAAGGGTCATTTGAAATTAAATGATTTTTTATTAAAACGAACTGATGCGTTGAATTCAAAAGGCTTAACACAAATAGCAAAAGAAAGTATTTTGTATCGCTTGTTGATGCCAAAAACAAAACAACAACAAGATCCTTTATCATTATCAGCATCTTTAACAGCACCTGCAAATTCATTAATTCAGCAAAAACATAATTTAAAAGAAAAAAGTCTAGCAGCAAGTCTCAAGCATAAAAAAGCTAGGACGACATTGGAAAATACAAAACGCTCTTCGTCTGAAAACAATCTCAATAGCTTTCAAACTCAAAAACTCGAAACTCCATCCAAGCTTTCGAATAGGCTTTCGTTTCGTGCCCAGAATACGAAACAATCATCGCTGAAGATTTTAAATGATGAAAATATTGCAATTATTGATGACGTAGATGTTTTGCCATTAAATGGAAAATCAACATTGTTCACAAGTCTCGAAGCAATTGGTTTGGTTGGAGTGGTATTCGCTGTTGTTGTTCTTGTCTTCTGGTTAAAGAAACTCATAATAAGTTTTATCAGTAAAAAATCGTCAGTAAAAGCGTTGAAAATTGAAAAGAAATCAAATCAAATTAAAGCAAAAAGAATAATATCAGTTGTTCGCAAAAGCTTCATACTGAGACGACCAATTTTTGTGTCGAGAATTATGGATACCAATACAGAAACTGATAATTTGAACGATAAGTCGAATAACGACAGCAACAAAAGTACACCATATTTTACACCGTTGGGAACATTCGATGAGGATCGAAGTCGATTTGAATACCCAGTACCATCGCCACCTATCAGTACTTGCAGGAACAGTGGTAAACTCAGTTCGAATGAAGAGTTGTTATTACCGATTTCAACTACACCAGCTTCTGCTGCTGATTCTGCCCAGAATGTCTCGTTGAAATCAAAAACCTCCACCACGGCAAACACCGCAACCACCAACACTATCATATCAATAGAATCTCCAGCTCGAAGGAGTTCAACAGAACGCCGTCCATGTTCGCCAGCATGGTCGTATATGAGTCATTTTCTTACTACCAATCAGGTTTCTAATAAATCTCAGTATGATACTTATGAAAATCTTTATGCCGCTGGTTCGTCACCACTTTTTTCTGCAAAGTCGGCAGCAAATTCATTTCATGCATCGCGCCCATCACCACCAGCTTCAGCTTCAGCTGTTGAGGGTGGTAATTTAATGAATCGACAAAATTGTCGAAGTCCAAGAGTATACGATAAAGAGGGCGACAAAGAGAATGAAGTACCCACCAAAACAAACCACAGACAGCAGAATTCTCCATTAGCTATGGAAGTCACTCGTCTGGCTGCAACAAAATTTTCGTTCTCACCCAAAGATATTAACGATAAATCATCATCAGCAGCAGAAGGCAGATGTGTAATAAAATCAAGTCCAACACTTTCATCGGCAGGTTATACAAAAAATGGTGATTATTTTAAATTTCCCGAAGTTGATCTATTTTCACCTGGAATCATACATAAAACAAATACTCATCATTTTGAAAATGAAAACGATGACGAACTTGAACTCGAATTCGCTTATAGTTCCAATAATCTTCTACAAGATGATAAACTGAAAGTGAAATCATCAGATGCTCAGGCAACAAGAAGAGCACGTTTAAAATCAATTTCACTTGATTCTGAGGGTGCAAAGTTGGTGGAAGATAATTTGGGAGTTCCGGTAGAGGAACTCATTGAAATGACCACGCCTACACTTATGTCAAGTGATTTTATGGCAACTTCTCCTAATACAAGTAATAGAAATAACATATCAAACCTGAAAAACATTTCAATCTCAAATTTAAAAAGTGACCAACTGGAAGTAAGCCATGATGTTGATGATAGCTGTTGCTTTGAAGAAGAACCACAGGACGTACACCATGCTTTAAACAGCAATAAAAGTAATAATTTATCTTTGAAAGTAATGTGGTATAATGATGTCAATCAGAATTCACATAGGGAGCCAATCATTCGAACTCCCCCACCGAAAACCCCAACATTGGGCAAAACCAAACAAAAAGCAATATCATTTGATTCTTCTGATTCTTCTAAGTTGTTATTGACTTCTCCGTCAATCCCAAAACAATTACAAGATCGAGATCAAAATGACGCACTTAATGAAAGCAATATTGAAATCAGTCCACCAAAAGCCGTTTCCTTAATGCATTTATCATCGCTGTCCATGCCCGGTACACCGAAGAGGAATTTTTCACTAAATAAAAAATACAACCATGTTGTGAATCGAATAAATCGAACAAAACAAAGGCAACTCAGCTCAAATATAACCCTGACACCGTCGACGCCATCACTATCTTCATTCGATCATAATACCACCCCTACAAAATGTGCAGAACGGCAAGGATTCATACTAAAATTAGATTCATTTAATGAAAATTGTTTAGATGATGTGGATTATAGTGATGTGGAATTAGGTGCAGTAGATGATGATGGTGATGGTGAGAATTATTTCATCAATTTTGACGATTCAGCTACTGCTTCTGCCACATCCAATACTAATAAACTACTCCATGATTATGACACATCAACAACATCAGCAATAAAAAAACTAAGTCCCGACTATTTAAATGGATCAAATCTTCAAACACAAAAATGCGCAACAGCACTTAGTTTATCGAATAGCAATTTGAAAACTTTACCTGAAGTTATGACACTTAGTGACTTTTCAGTAAGTCGCCAAGATGATGAAATCTATGGAGACACTTTAAAGGCATCGTCACTTGCTCTTGCTTCTTCTGCTATTGGTGGAAAACAATCAAATTTGTTAAGCAGTCGTGCAACAGCAAGAAGTTCATTACTTCAACGTCGAGGATCGAATCATAGTTTAACACTGAACTTAAATGAATCATATGGTAGTCTTAATAAGGGACTGAGTGCATCAAATTACAGCTTATGTAGTAATTCACAGTATAATTTATCAAATTCAATATACAATTTAACTGGTTTGAAGCAACAAGCTGTATTGTTCAAGGGTAATTCAATTGGAATTGCATCAACATTTATTCATAATGGAAATAATTTAATAACACAAGGATCTGGAGGAAATCCAGGAAATACATCTGAAAAGAAAAACTTACTACAACGTCGTGGTTCGAATACAAGTTTAACTCTTAACATTCATGGTTCATCATATGTTCATTTAAATCGTTTCAAAAGTCATAGTTCCCTCAATATAACCTCACATCCACCACAGCAGCAAAATGTATTTAAAATACAACAACAACAACAACAACAACAGCAGCATCATACAATAAAAGATCCCATTCTAAATGAAAATCCATCAAACAGTAAAATATCAGGCAATAAAAAGGGTCTTTTGGAAAGACGAGGCTCAAATGCTAGTCTAACAATTAATCTACAATGTAATGCTTTGGGAGTATCGAATTTACGTGGTTCGGCATGCAGTTTGAGTAGCATAAATACAAATCAATTAGAAGAAGAATATGGAATTCGCGGACACCAAGAAAGCGAATTTCTAGATGCTGCCACATCAGTGAATTCTGTATGCGTTGGCAAACAAAGAAAATTTTTTAGTTCGGAAAATTTGAATAATCTCAATAACCGGTCACAATATTCAAAATTAAATCAAACCCATATGCGTAACTCAACAAAAACATGTTTCGGGTCAGTGTCTGATTTGAACAACTATTGTCAGTTACCAATTTCTTTGGTTAGCAACCAAGCAGAAACAATTCTTCCAACAACTCCACATATCAAACAAGCCACTTCCTCGAATTCTAATTCTTATTCTAATCTAACTTTATCAAAAAACAAGCAAGCCATTCCTGAAAGTTTCATAACAAACTTTGAACAAAGTAACTTATGTTCATGCACTGGCTTAAGAAATATCACAACACGACCACTTTCACCACAAACAACATCCGAGGACTTCAAAATGTATCTTGCCAATGTTCAATTACTTCAGAATGCCTCAAATGTCTTGGATGGATATGATTTAATGAAATTAAATTATGTTTTCGAAAAAAGTTACAATGACGATGAGAATGTTCATCAAGATAATACGTTGTCAAGTGATATTGAAACATTCGACGAACAAAATCAATGGAAATTGATAGTATCGTCATTTTTTCATATTGATTTGCCTGATGAAAACGAACAGAAACGTTTAATAAGAAGTTTACATCAAGAATTTTGGGACTTACCGACGAATCACCAAGAAAAGCCGATGGTTTTTGGATCACAATCGAAAAATCGCTATAAGAGTATTTTGCCAAATGAGCATTCAAGGGTGCAGCTAATTGCCGAAGAGGGTTGCAATGAAGATCCTTATATTAATGCTAACTATATTAAGGTAATTCTTTTTTTTTTTTTTGTTTAATACTATAATATTATTATGTATAAGCTTTTTATTGCGATTCAAAATTTAATATATTCGTTTAATAATTAGCTACTTTATCATTAAGTTATAAAAAATTAAAAAAAAAAAAAATAACCTATTGATTGTTCTGACCCTTGCGCGTGCCTATGCATTTTCCTATATTTGAGTAATATAAATTTTTTATATTTGTTGGTGTTTTTTTTTTGAATTCCAGGGACCAGATTATATGCAAAAAAGTTACATAGCCACCCAAGGCCCATTATCAAATACTATTTATGACTTTTGGTTGATGATTTTTCAAAATATCTGCAAATACGATGAACAACAAATTTGTATTGAAAGTCCACAGCCAAATTGTATGAATAACATATACAATTTCCCATCCTCACCAATTGACAAAAATGCTGATTCCTGTTCTGCAGAATCAACAAATCGACAACAATTCAATAGCAAAAGGCAAAAAATTATTATGCTTACAAATTTTGTTGAAAATAATCGACAAAAATGTGCAACATATTTTCCAATCAATGAAAATGATATATTTTTAATAACCTATACAAACGATGAGATCAAGAATAATGATATTAAAACATTTTATAATGAATATTTAAAAAAACACGAATCATCATCATCGAACTACGATACATTCGAAATTGAAATAAATGACAAAAACATAATCGATTACTTACCAAAAGTTAATTATTTCATTGTGAAAAACAACGGAATCATTATGAAGAATGGTTTTTCCATACGACAATTGCAATGTTTGTTTTGTTGTCATGTTAGCAATAAATCATCAATTAATAACTGTAATAATGGAAATAGTAAAGAAGCCTCTAGTGATGTGAATGATAAACGAATTCAAATTGTGCATAGTTTTAGTACCTTGCATTATTGGTATCCTGATTGGCCAGATCATCGATCACCAAGTGACATTAGTGTGCTGTTGGAAATTAGTCAACACATGTTGACATGGGGTAAATATATATATTTAACACATATTTATTGCGCACAAAAAAAAAAAAAAAAAACGCCCAAATCGATTTACTTACACAAATGACACACCCAATAAAATTTCGTATCGCTCCTAAAATGAAGAAGGGCGTGGAAATGGGCACATTCAGAAGACGTAGGTGACTAGGAAGCTAGTTTCTAGTCTCTGATTGGTCAGCTGTCAAAAATATGCATTCCAATCTAGGCAATTTTTATTTAAAATTGAGAACTTCCACCAAACGTCAAAAACTCTAGATGGGGGGGGGGGGGGGAAACAAACACACTATTAAAGGCGCGAACAGTATCGGTGTGTATTTCTATTTGTTTGTATTGTTGATTTCCCCCCATCTAGAGCTTCTTTTCGATTAAAGAACTGTCAAAATTAGAAAGAGAAAAGACAGAGTCAGATTCTGGAAAAGCCCAATTGGCTGGAAAGCTAGGTGAGAATAGTTCCGTTGCCAAGATTTTGCGCACTAAATCTGGCTAAATGTCAAATTTTGAGGAGTGTCAAAATGTCAGGAACGGTTTGCGCACTATTTTGTACCATAACAATTTTTAAACGTCAAAAATATATACTCGAATAGAGTTGCCTTAGATCAACGATGAAAATTTATCAACATTGTGAAGAATCACAACCCAAAAAAATAAATTTTAACAAAAAATAAACGTATTAATATAAAAAAAAATATAAAAATTAAAAGATCTTTAGTTGTACATTTAATCATAAAGCCCAAGTGTGTTTAAAAAAAAAAAAAAAAACACTACAATATATAAGAAGAACCCAATTGATAATTCTATATTTTTTTTCTTCAGAAATAGTTTTGCTAAGTTACACATATTTTACAAGAATTATTATATTAATGAAAAGATTAACAATATAATAATAAATATACCCATGTATCAAAACTAAAATTAAAATAAAATTAACACTTGGGCAACCCTTATTCAATGTGGTTTTTTTTTTTTTTTTTGTCATCTGACATAAGTCAGACAGCCAGAATTAAATTCCTCGGACCAAATCTGGTAGGGTGGGGAAATTTTTTACTCTCTCGAGAGCGCTCTCTTTAGCAAGAAACAGCACAATTTTTCACTTGCGGAACGACTTCGGACTGAAAATTACTAAATCTGGCAGTCTGAAACTATGAAGTTCCCTATGTCTTCTGAACCAATGTAGCCTGAAAATCCTTGCGGTCCAAACCTAAAATTCAGGCGTTATTTCTTTATTTTGAATTTATTTTCCTTTCATAACTTGAAAAAAAATTTAATTGAACTCACGACACAAAGTAAGTTTTGATAATGTACACACAGACATGGTTTTTGGCTTTTTTTGGTTTGTACCTTGGTTTCTCATTCGACTAATGAAACTTATTTTTTCATGAGTTATTTCCTATCATAGGCAAGTACTAGCTGAACAAGGAAATAACACCCAAATAGCAAAAATGGACAGCAAAGAGCAAATTGCTAGGTGTTTTTTTATCGTTTTTTTTTTTAATCATTGGGTGATAATTAAAAGTTATTAATTTTCGTGGCCTTTCTCTATAATTTATTATGGAAGTGGTTTAAGCGGGTTGTTCTTTTAATTCTTGATCAGGCATTTATGGGTCAAATTAAAGAATAAATAAACACTATATTTTATATATACAAAGCTTCAAGTTTTTTTTTACAATAAACAAATATCACAAATCCACATTGTAATTTATAAACTTATTAAAACTTCAAACCGGTCTAATATAAATTAGGCGTTTTTAGCTAACATCTACTTATTGCTTTAATCTTTTATTTACAGACAATTTACTTGATCAACCATTGCCAGTTATACATTGTTCGGCTGGTATTGGACGTACAGGCTGTATGGCTGCTATATTAAATGCTATTTGCCAAATCAGAGCATCATTTTCTTTAAAATCAATGAACGCTTATCACCATGATGCAAAGATAACAAGTCCAACTACAACAACAAAAAGTGTTGTTGCTTGTTGTAATAATTCAAATAATATTTTAAAAAGCAGCAAGAGTGATGTAGACAATCTCCAAAGCTTCTCTAGTCAATCGTTTCCTTATAGTAATAATAGTAATAGTAGTAATAAATTAAAAAGTAGTAATTTAAATATAACTAAGCTTATTCGAATTCCTACTGAACTTAATGATGAAAAAAATGGAATCCAATGTATCGTTAATGCAGAGGATGAATTTTCTTCTTATTCGAATTCTTTTTGTTCTTCTAATGAGCAAACTAAAAATAATGTGTACTGCGAAGCATCGGCGTTAGCAGCGGCAACACCAATTAAAAAATGTCCAAGTATTCATGTTGATATTCTTGGTATAGTTTGTAATTTAAGATTACAACGGGGTGGAATGGTGCAAAACTCAGAGCAATATGAGCTAATTCACAGAGCAATATGTCTGTATCTGAAAAGAGTACTTAAATTAATTTATGAGGCACAAATCTAATTAACATATTATAAAAAATAATATATAAAAATATTTGAATGTATTATACAATATATATACATAAACATAATATATTAAGTGCCAAATAGCCAAATTTTATAGTCATATTTAATTTATACAAAATTTGAAAGTATTCCAAAAAATTGAATAAAGCTAAATTTTAAGTGACAAATGTTCAAAGTGTAAAACGAAAAGCAAATATTCGATTAGCAGTTGGAAAAAAAAACAAAAGCCTTGAGCTATGGAAATATGTTTGATCTGCGAATTAAATCATTTTAATTCTTGTGTGAAGTAAGTGCATATATTCTAAACTTGAAACAAAAAAAAAAACACTAAAATTAGATTTGTGTTATTAACAAAAAATTAAGTGTAAATATAAATGTATAAGAATTTCTTACAAATGTTGTCCTTATCTCTTCTTTATTTTTTTTTTCCTAGAATAAGATGTATTGGTACGGTTTTCTTAAAATGTGCCATGACTGTTACTATTAAAAAATTATTATTTAACTTAAAATAAAACTTTATATTGAAATTTGTATGCTGTATTATATTTATTATTAGAAAAAAAGAAGAAAAATTGATGTTTTTGTGCTATAAGAAAAATAAAAAGTAATAACTACAAAATGTTGAACGTATTTTAACTTGTTTTTTTTTTCTATTTCCTCAATATCGACCTCTTATCACATTGCATTTGTACCTACTTACATTATGTGCACTAAATATTTACGCCTAAAAACCTCTTGAGCAAATAAATCCTTCTTCATTGACTTAAATTGTGCAGTGAAGACAATTTTTAAGTTTTAGCTTGTTATGTATGTACATATGTAGTTCTAAGTTGCAACTCATTCATTCGTAAAAAACACAATGATGCCAATGTTTTGATTAAACTCGTACGGTGATAGCGATAGGGAAGACATGCCTCAAAACATTGACTTATTATATCAGGTGTGACAAAAAGCTAGAGCGTGTAGGTTCAGTCGTATGGGAGGAGATATATTTGCCTCCGTTTAGGAGGGAGGGGCAATTTTCTAAAAAAAATTGACAAAACAGAAAAAAGTTATTATAAAAACAACGGTAACCGTTACAACGGTACTATAACTTTTTGTAAAGCCAGATTTCTCTTCTTTTATTTTACTTTTAAATCAAGGGGGGTCATTCCGTAATTTTTAAAACGATAATCATCATAACGACTATCGTTGACGTGATCGTCAATAATTTGCTTCACGTAACTGAAACACTATCTTCTCATCTATCGTGTTTTCATATACTGTCAATTTTTTTCTTGTCTCGACCCAACCGTTATGTCCTAGCTTTTTGTCACACCTTATGCGAATCACCCTGTATATAGACTACTTTTTTTTCTTGTCAATTCCATACATTTCGTGCGTAGAAAAAATTTTCAAGAAGTCGCAGCACTCTTGGGAATGAGCGGCCACATAGGTAAAACCAATGGTAAAACGCCTAAAAAGACGTTAAAATTTAAGTATTAAGAACTGACAATAGATGGCACCCGAAAAAGTTTGATAAATTGAATAATCCTGTAAGGTGCCAGTTATAGCTATCACTGGAATTCATCCTTTAAAATTTTAATGATTCACGAGAGAGAAAAACATTTCTCCTTCCTGACAACTTCTGCCCAAGAAATTTCTTTGGACAGTTTGAGTTCTGTCAAAAAATGGCAGTTTCAATTCAAATAAATTCAAATATGCTGTTGACGTTGCCCAAGTGTTGTTTTTGTTTTAGTTTTGATAGATGTGTTATTTTTGTATTGTTTTATTAATCTATTAATTAGGGCCAGTTGTACAATCATGGTTCAATATTTAACCCGTTGTACAGCAATTTTAATTTGCCGATTTCGGCGGATTAGCTGAGGTTCAACGATGGTTCAAGGTTCAAGTATGTGATAAAAGCCAATTACATTCCAAACTTCGTTAAACCTCAGTTAATACGCCGAAATCGGTGAATTAAAATTCCTGAACCACGGATCAAATTTTGAACCACGGTTGTACACACATTCATTCTCAGAAGTATAAACAAAATTCCTCACAAAAATTTCTGTTTTGTTGTAAAAAAACGAAACTTGCGAAAGATTCATATCTAATGTCGTTTTTCTTTCAGCCAAAAAAAATTGATCCCTGTGAGGGATTTTGATCCCGGACAAGTTTTTGCATTACATTCAACCAAAAAAAATCAATCCCTGATAATTCGGGATCAAAATCTCTGATCCCGAATTAAAGAGAGATTTACACCTACATGAAACACGAACTTGCACACACACTATTTATAAAACGTCATTTTGTGCTTTTGTGTGATTCTGTGATTTTCTGATTTTCTATTTCATTTGCATTCCGTTTTTGATTCTTTGCCTATCAAAATTATTTTTTGCTTTATTAAATTAAAATTATTTTTAACAAAATTAAATTTGACATCTCACACATACATTTGCAAACAAAAAACAAATCCAATCTGCGTTTCTTTTGCCAAGAAAATTCGTGATCCGGGATCAAAATCCCTATTTGCAAAAGAAAAACGACATTATATTCAATATTTTTGGTTTTCAACACAGCATGAGGATTTTTTTTTTGTGAGAGATACATACATCGATAGGATGGTGGGACGGGTAGATTGAAATGAAAGGATTTTTTTCTTTATAATGTAAATACGAGGAACTTTTTAATGAACGAAAACATGCTTCATTAAAAATCCAATGTAAACAGGCACGTAGGCAAATGAAAAGCCAGGGTTACCACTTTTCGGCAAACTTTCCGCAGTAGATTCACAAAAAAAAAATGCAGTAGATTAAAAATTTTTTGCAGCAGATTTGTTTTATTATTATTTTTTTCAAAAAACAAGGAAGATTAAAATTTTAAAAAAATATTAAAGGTAATTAAAAAAAATAAATAACATATTTGTCATCAAAAATAAAAAGTGTTGTTAAAAATACATATCTATTGTTAAATATCAGGCTATAAGTTATTTAGGTATAACTATTTTTTTTAATTTTAAATTTCCTATCACTACTAAGTCTGTCATGACTTTGGCCTTTACCAACACTGTGCATCCTTAAGAAATGCATATAAAATACAATTGCATTTGATAAATACAAATTTTAACCTTTTTGTGCAGATTTTATTAAAAAAAAAAAAAATTGCCCATTTTACCACAAAAAAACGCAAATTAACAAAATCAAGATTTCCGTCGGCTTTCAATATTCATCAAAACAGAGCCGATATAATCGAAAGCCACATTTTTGCACTTTCTTCCATCGCAAACAAATATCTTGAAAAGAATAAAAAACTTTATTGTTGCTTTGTAGACTTCAAAGCCGCTTTTGATACGGTCAATAGACAAGCTCTGATTTATAAGATGGCATCTCTCGGTGTCTCTCGTAAGTTTTTGCTTCTCTATTTTAATTTCCTAAATTCAACAAGTGCAGCTGTTTGGGATGGGATTAATTTGTCGGAATGGTTTGATACGTCAGCAGGAGTTCCTCAGGGATGCATTCTCAGTCCAATTTTATTTGCTCTGTTTATTGATGCGGTTTGTGATATATTACCGGGTGGTGTAATTTTTGCAGAAACCCTTGTTAAGGTTTTGCTCTACGCTGACGACTTAGTGTTGTTAACGGATAACCCTTTCACATTACAACTTCAAATAAACAGACTGCAGGATTATTGCAAATTGTGGGGACTGCAAATTAATTCTCAAAAAACTAAAATCATGGTTTTTGAACCAAGACAACGAAGAAGGCTGCCCGAAGAAAGTTGGTTTTTGAACAGTGAGAGAATAGAAGTTGTAAGCCAATTTAAGTATCTGGGAGTATTGTTGTCTGCTAACTTGAACTTTAGCAAGCATGCAAGAGAGAAAAGCAATGAGGCCAAGCTTGCATTAAACATGATGTGGCCAGCCTTCTTCAATAACCAACAAGTTGATGTCTCATCAAAATACAGAGTATTCAACGCCACAGTCAATACGTGTATGTGTTATGGTGCCCAGGTTTTTGGCTTCACTCAACTCGAGGAATTTGAAACAATTCAAAGGTATTTTTTCAAAAGGTTATTTCGGTTACCTAATGCAACACCATCTTATGCTATTTACGCCGAATCCGGTATTCCACCTATTTTCATCCAAAATCTTAAGGCCCATACAAATTATTTAGTTAAAGTTATGAAAAGAGAAAACGGCCTTCATAAATCAATCTTACAAAAGCTACTCCAAACGAATTCTACACCCTTTAGAGAATTGAATCAGCTAGCTGTAGCTCACGACGTAAGCCTATCGCTCAATGAAAACAATTTAAATGACTGGCACAATATTTTCGATGGTCTAATAGCGAAAATTGATGAAAAACTATACAATCAATGCCTGAACAGCGCAGCTTCATCAGAGAGCAGAAATATTTATAGAAGCTTAAATCACAAATTGCTAACGGAAAATAACTATTTCTGCACTGAACTTTCCGTAGAGGCTATTGGTACCATTTTCAGAGCTAGACTGGAGTTACTCAATCTCAATTATATTCCTCATAGGTCTGATCTCTTTCAAATTTGTAATCTCTGTAATAGAAGAGAACTTGAAGATAGTTATCATTTCATAGCAGTTTGTCCAATCCTTCAAGAGATTCGTCGGCTTTACTTTCGTGAGAGCTTGTTGTCATTTAGCCAATTTATTAATATATTGAACGGTTCTTTAGGATGGTCAAATCTATTCAAATTTTGTAAACATGCTTTATTATACCGCAACAGTTTCTAGCTTGTACCGTCGCTAAGGGTTCTTCAAATTCCACCAGTTAAATATTTCATATCTTTTATGTTTCAAATCATTCTAAAATTGTAAGTTTTATGTTTCAAATCATTCTAAAATTGGTAATTTTGTGCTTCAAATCATTTTAAAATTGTGCCACGCAAATATTCAATTATAAATTTTAAATAAAATATAACTCTAGAAAACATAAATTCCCAAATTAAATTAAGAGATTTAGTAGTTATGCTAAATAAGAATGTAAATTTGATTGTAGGCATTAAATATGTACTTTCATCCTTATATTTCATAGTTTAAGAATTGTCAGTCAGGCAGACGGCAGCAAAGCCATGTCCTTATTCTTAATTTTTTATTGTATTGTAAAATCTATTGAAATAAAGAATCTATCTATCTATCTATCTAATCGAAAGCCGTAGATGTTAATAAGTAAAGTAGGATGTGAGTATTTCCTGAAGAATTAGAATTTGCAATCAATGACAAACTTGAAAAAATATTTGTGGTGTCTTTGTTTTAAGCTACTACGCAGATCGGGAAAAGACAAATTTTATAGCCTAGTACGCAGATCGCGCTAAAATTTATCTTCCATACAAAATTCCCCCAAAGATAAATTTTAGCGAGGACATTTAGTTAGGCAGTACGCAATTCACGCGCTAAATTTATAAAGTGTCCACTTAATTTAGCACGCGAAATAATGCTCAACGCATTTTTTCACAGATAAATTTTGACATTGGTGCTCTTAGCAAACGATTGTAGAGAAAAGAATTGTAGAGATAAAATTTAGTTTAGCTTGAACTGCGTACCTGGCTTATCTCTATAATTCTAATCTCTACAAAAACGTTGGAAAAATCCCGCAAAATTAATGTTTTTCTTCTTTTTGTAAAATTATCGATTATTGATCGCGTTTATCGTGCAAAATTATTGACCTGTAAAAAATTTTCCCGCAAAATAATGCTTCGAACATTATTTTTCCTGGCAAAATTAAGTGGAGACTTCACCCTAAAGCGGGTACAAACGTCACAATTTTGCGCGTGAACTGCGTACTGCCTGGAAAAAAACTTAAGACAAAATTTGTCCTTGGCAAAATTTTGTATGAAAAGAAAAATTTTTCCCGATCTGCGTACTAGGCTTTAAGGACAAGTTTTTGTAAAACCAAAAATGCAGTAGATTTGATTTAAAGGCAGTAGACTTATTTTGGGAAAAAATGCAGTAGATCTACTGCAATTGCAGCAAAGTGGCAACCCTGAATTGACAACCGAGTCTTCATGCGTACGCTTCACCAAAGTTTTTTATGCGGCTGTTTATACTGCAGCGTGCATTGTGCAAATGCAGAACTGTATTAAACAATGTTCGTGAATCGTGACATTTTTGTCCGTGCGCCCGCAAAAATTTAAGTTTCAGTTCAACAAATCAAACAAAAAACTTAATTCTTTCTCCCATTCGAGTGAGCCAGTCATATTTTTTAATTTATATAATACAATCATTTTTGGAAATACTCGCCCGACTTAAAGAAATCATAAACCAATTAAATTGATTTTTTGCACTTCAGCGCAGTGTTTGTGTTGTTTCCGAACGTTTTTTGTTTTGGTATATATAAGTAAAATACCCTTGTCTCATTCTAGCATCTTTTTGTTCATATAGTAAATTTATTGTATTATATTCATGGTCTTCCATGAATATACATGCAAGAAACAACAAAGTGTTGTGTTTCCTAATATTCCCTGATTAGTTACACATTGAATATTTGCTAATGCTTTTTTGTGAAAAACGTTTACGTGTGTTGAAAGTTAGTTAGAAAAATTCGAATCTCGACAAAGATCCATTTCCAACTTTCCAAATCCCAACTACATAAGAATCAA
This sequence comes from Epistrophella euchroma, assembly GCA_947049315.1. Lineage (NCBI taxonomy): Eukaryota > Metazoa > Arthropoda > Insecta > Diptera > Syrphidae > Epistrophella > Epistrophella euchroma. The sequence goes on along the minus strand of OX346249.1, from coordinate 4,889,820 downwards.
AACTTGTTTATAATTTCATCGAAGAAAGAAAACGTCCAACAAAAAGAAAAACGTAAGTTCAAAACCAGATCAAATAATCAATTTTCTTACGAACTATTATTTTTATGTAGGCAGATTAGTGTTTATGTTGCTTTCTTTATTTGGGAAGTATCGAAGATTAATTTGTTTATGTTGCTTTCTTTTTCGTTTTTTATATTTGGGAAGTATCCTTTCAAAACTGGGTAAAGGCATCAATAAATAAGTAGATTAAATAGTTCCCGTTGTTGGATTTACGTTTTTTCTCTTTTGATGTCTCAGAAAAAAAAATAAAATTTAAATGAACAAATCAAAAGCGATAAAGAGCTAAAATCAAACCCCAAGGTTGACTGTTGAGTTGAATTGCAGTTGAAATTTGAACGTTACAACTTTCCAGTTGAGTCGAAATTATTTCGTCTGACAGATTTTTTCTGAATTATACCTAGACCACAGGAGATAATTCATCCCAGCATGTTCATCTTGACATGAAATATCTTGTGGAGTCGCGACATTTAAACTTATGATGTCAGCGATCTATCTCTGAAATTTTATATTGACATGGAATTTGACAGATGTTTGTTTTCTGTTGCTTTTTGTCTAGAAATGTCATTCTTGTCTCATTAGGCGGGTCCTACCAAATAAAATCTCACTGAGCAATTTGACGGAGGCGAAATCATTTAGTGGACAACATTCTCCGCTCAATTGTAAAAAACTCATATGTTATAATTCACGTACTGAACTTCTGAAAAAACACTTTCAAATTCTGCCTAAAATATTTAATTTTTGAAGCATATAACTTATAGAAATGAATGTGAATAATAATAAGCTCGATTCATTTTAGTTTTTATTAACATTCTGTCTTTCTTTTGTATTTATTTACACTTTTGCACTTTCGCACCACAAAAAAAAATTGAATTTGGTTGTCAAAAGAACAGCTGTTTTGGTTGAGAAAGAAAACTGAGAAATGATCCAAAAAACTGAACGCAGAGATTTTTCTTCGAGGGACTGGGCTTATGATTATTGAATATAATTCAAAAAAGTCCTTCAGAAGTCGGGAGATTTGTTATTACATATTTGTTTGCCTTCAACTACACAACACAATAGGTTTGTTCGTGTAATTTCCGGACTAAAACTGGCAAATTGTCAAATCTTGAGGAGTGGGGATGAAATTCTCTCAAAGAGAATTGAAACAGTCCTAAAGTACACGAACGCTTTGAACTAAAAATTCTGCCAGATTTTAAACGTCACCAAAAGTAAACGAAAGAAAAAGTAAACAAAACCACAACATTGGAATACATTTTACTGAAAGTCTTAATTGAAATTGAAGTAAACATATAAAAATTGAACTTAACACACTTCCTTACAATTTTTTTCAGTGGTTTATCAAAAAATATAAGATGAAAACAATGAAAAATATTCACTTCTAAAAAAAAAAAAAAAAAAAACAGCAGCCATTATGTATTTTTGTTGTTGTTTTTTTTTATTTTCCACTAGCTTTTTGACAGAACACCGAACTTACCATTTTCTGCCGTAGTAATAGCGATCAGGATAAATTGAAACTTTATGATAGTCGGTTATAGCCTATAGCAAACATAAAAATTACGGCGGTAGACAAGTTTTCCGAAATATTTTCCATAGTGAAATGCACACGAAAAACTTTTTCGTTTACAATTCTGTCAGTGCAACAAGTAGGAATTAAGCCTTAACTACATAATAGCCGTTCCACACTATCCCATCGAGTATTAATACATGTCAAAAAAAAGTGTGATAGAATTACTTACGACTGCCAAATTTGTGTGAAGAAAACGATTTTCATATTTTGCTTCCACACCTGAATCCAAAAAATCAATTCACCATAACCTCAAACCCCCAAGTGGGATAGAATGTGTGATGGTTTTAGAACCAATCCTAAAAATGTTCATGTATTAACATTAACACATGTCAAATTGTGTGAGATGGGCTGTCAAGTCGTGTGGGATGTGATTTCATATTTTGTTTCCACACTATTATACACGATTTACTTCCCACTTTTTTGACATGTATTAATACTCAGTGGGATAGTGTGGAAGGCCTTTAAGCCAAAAAAGTGAAAAAGTACAAAAGTGAAAATTTTCAAACTCATTTTAGGATACTGTTTTTCACAGGAAAACTTATAAAAATGATGCAGAAAGCTTAAATTTTGATTTAAAAATAAAATGTATTTATTCTTTTTCACTAAAAAACTGCGCTAATCTGCCCGAAGTAAAATGTCTATTTTGACTGGACTAGTTCGAAAAGAGTCATGACTCATGAGAACGTGTAATAGCAGCCTAGCTGATTTGAAACGCATTTCAACTCAACTTGGTTATAGAAGTCAAGCTAGTTTCAACCCAGGCCATAAACGGGGTATTTATCTTTAGTTTTAGTTTTATTCTCCTTCCATCTTGCTCTATGGTGAGAGCCATTTTGTCAAAGGAAGCAACAAGTCGCAATTTCTGCAAACAAAATTTTTTAAATTCGTTTTTTCTCCAAGTCAAACCTTATTAACTCTAAAAGACAAAAGGTAATTCTTTTAAAGGCTTTATTAAAAGCAATCTACCTCCAATTACTATTGGATGCTCTCTCCCCCTGGAGATTTTCAAGGATTTTCTACCAAAACCACGCTACTCAACGATACAACCACACTCTGACCGAAGCAATTTAGGTTAAAATCACTGTGGTGCCTCATCATGAGGCCTAAACCGGATTCTACTCCAACAATAGACACCCCAGGTGTCCAAAATAAGCATTCATGCAAAATGAAGACAAACAATCTGCCCCCGGCCAGTCATGTTAAACTAGCCGCTGAACAATTGCTGCTCTTAGGCCAGCTGCCTAACACCACCAACGCAATGGACACTTCCAGCATGGATGATGATACCACCTTAACCACGCAACCAAAAACGTCACCTCGAATTGACCTCACCGCCACCATGTCACAGTACACCGCCACCATGTCACAGAACACCATCGCCACCGCGCTACAGAACACCTCCACCACCAAAAGGTGTCTCAGCCCACCGTCTGACGTATTTGATACGAATGATGCCCTCCTGCATCCAGAATGGCAAGCACCTGACAAAAAGCATATTGCTTACACTCATGGCTCCTCACGCCCTAAAATGGAGTCCAATCAACCTAAGGACGGCAATAAATTTGCGATCCTTGGAAATCTACTCATCAACGCTAAATTGCCAACTGCCCACAACAGTCACAACAAAGTTTCTACAGAAACCATCACTCAGCCTACCACCACCCAGAAGGAAGACTCTACCATGGACAACGAGGGACTCACCTCCTCATCAATCAACATCAACAACAGTGATAATAGAGAAAACTCAGCTAATAAACTGCTCAAAGGTAAGTCTTGTCCGCCTATAATTATGTACAATGTAGACATCCGTAAACTTTTATTGGATTTTAAAACTAGATCAGTGAACTTTGCGTACAGGGTGGTGAATCGCGGCAATATTAGTAAATTATACGTAGATGACGGGGGTGTACATAGGGAGCTTCTTGAATTACTCAGAAACTCTCCTGACATTCAAGCCCACTCTTATACTAGAAGAGAGGACAAAACAGTTAATTTAGTTCTCAGAGGCCTCACCTCTGATTACCCTGAGGCAGAGATTCTTGAAGAACTTAATTTCAGAGTCAATAACGTTGAGAAGGTTTCGAAGTTTGAAACACTTCGCTCCAAACAAAATCAGATCTCCTACAACCTCTTTCTAGTCCGGCTCATACCTGGCTCTAATCCTAATGAAATACTCAAGATCAAGTATCTCTTCAACACGCGTGTTACTTGGGAGAAACCCAAAGGCAACAAAGGCGCCCTGCAATGCAGGCGTTGCCAACAGTTTGGCCACCTTGCCAAAAACTGCGCCAACAACTACAAGTGTGTCAAGTGTCCTGGCACCCATGAGCCCGGGCAGTGTCCCACAGTAAGAGACGAACAAAGCAAGGTTGTGTGCGTCAATTGCGGTGATAATCATACTGCAAACTTCAGAGGGTGCAAAGCCTACAAAGAATATGAAAAAAAAAGAAAAAGGCTGATACAAACAGCCAGCGATAAGACTAAAAACAGCAATGCTCTCTCTAAGCTAATTTCAAATAATAACTTGACTACACCTGGTGTTTCCTTTGCCAGCCATTTCAGGAATCCGAGTATCATCCCGAATACTATTCCCGATTTAAATAACCCTATCCCGCTAACTAAAGCCACCCCCTCATCTTCTAAAAAAAACTCTAGCGTGATCAGCCAGTTCATGGATCTATCTAACGATCTATTTGGTATGGAGATGACAGTACTTATTAACAAAATAGAAAACTTCATGGCAAATTTAAATAACTTCAGCTCCTTAACCCAGAAAAGACTCGCTTATATCGAGCTTGTCAATAATCTCCTAATCTCCGACTCACAATGAAACTAAACCTTCTACAATTTAACATTTCGTCCCTAATTCATCATGCCAGGAGAATAGAACTCCTTAAAATTCTCCAGGCTAGCAATATTTCATTTGCTTTCATACAAGAAACGCACTTGAACAGCAAACACAAAGTTCTCATTGATACCTACAACATTCTTAGAAATGATCAATCTCAAGGTGTTGCCATTGTTGTTAAAAATAACATCAAATACGATATAGTTAACTGGCATTCACCACATTTTCCTGCCTTTTTTATAACCATTTCATACAAAAGCAATAATATCACCAAGAAACTACTCCTTGGCACTATTTATTTTCCCACTAACAGCACTCCAGCCATGTTAGACAGTGAACTAAAAAAAATCGAGAACCTTGCGAATTTGTATGACGGTGCCATCATAGGCGGTGATTTGAATGCCAGGAGTCCCAACTGGGGCGACTCTAGATTCAATATCAATGGAAAAACCTTGGAGAACTGGATCAACTCTAATAATCCCACACTAGTAAACCTAGCTTCTCCCACTCCTTCTTTCCCAAGGAGTTCCTCCTTTCTCGATCATTTCTTAGTCTCCTCTCATTTAATTAACCAAATTAACAGTAACTATGAGATTTACACTCTCCCTACCTTTACAGAACACTGCCCTGTTCTGTTCAAAATTGACTTGGCTGAAGTTAGCATTCCTCTTCTTGACCCCGCTACCACTGCCTCTTTCAGGGCTACTAACTGGGACTCCTTCTGGGATCACCTCGAATTATCTATCGCTCCTCGTCTGCCACCCCACACGATTCACCTCTCTAATAATGAGATTGATTACCACATTTCCACCTTCAACGAAACTCTTCTCAATTCACTGGAATGTCACTCCCAACAAATCAACATTTCCTTCAAAAAATATAACAACATCCCTACCGACATTGAAAACTTATTCAAACTAAAACACCAATGGCAAAAAAAACTCAAATACCTATTCCACAACACCTACAATAGAACCAACCCCCAATACAGAGATCTTGCTAACAGAATCGCTCTTCTCTGCAAAATCATTCAAGACAAAGTAAGGATATGGCTCAACAAACAATTTGGTAACAGGCTTGCTAAAATTAAACCGGGCCCGCAAGCCTTCAAAGAGGCCTTCAGGCTCATTGGGAAAAAGAAAAAATTCGCTTGCGAACAACTCTCAATCAACAACCAAATCGTTACAAACGAATCCAACATAGTCACCTCCTTTGCAGACCATTTCAATGAGATTTATCAGGAAAAGGTTCCCTTCTTTAACCCTCAAATCTCAAACGCTGCCATCAGTAAAGCCTGCCTTATTCGTCTCTCGAGACCATCCCGTATTTTCAATTTTGGCTCTGATAATACAGCATTAAGACCAATAGCCCCTCACATTTTCACTGATATCGAAGAAGTTTCTTCAATTATCTCTCAACTCAAACCTAAAAAATCCACTGGCCCTGACGGTATCTCCAATTTTCACATTAAAAAATTACCTCCTCTGGCCATAAGTTTCCTAACCATCATTTTCAATAATTGCATTAATAATGGATATTTCCCTAATTCCTGGAAAACTGCCAGGATATTGCCCATCCAAAAAAAACCCAACTCCTCTGATATAAATAATTTTCGACCCATTTCACTTCTTTCCAACATTGGGAAAATTCTAGAAAGGATTATCTTAAACAATCTTCTCTCTCCTACCGAAAATCCAATAGATCCCATCTCAGATTACCAATTCGGTTTCCGTAAAGGACATTCAACTGTACATGCACTGCTTAAACTTCACAATGACATATCTCTTAATTTAAACAATAAACGCTGTACAGTTGCATGTTCATTGGATATTGAAAAGGCTTTCGATAGTGTCTGGAGAGACGGACTCCTTTCCAAAATTTCCGAGCTCAACTTCCCCCCTCATGTAACTTCCCTCCTATGCAGTTTTCTTAGTGACAGACAATTTTTCATTCAAATTCAGGGTACTAAATCTAACACTCGCGCCTGCGACCGTGGGGTACCTCAAGGCTCTATACTTGGGCCCCACCTCTACAATTTATTCCTTTATGACTTCCCTCATCTCTTCTCAGAAAATAACCTAGCATCCACTGGCATTCTGTACGCCGATGATACGATCGCCTACTCCAGCCATAGCGACCCCTTTGTTGCTTTAAGACATTTGGAAAAACACATTTCCATTATTAATGAATACTACCAAACTTGGGGTATTAAAATTAATAATCAAAAATCCGAGCTGATTTGCTTCCGTAACGCCTGTGGAAAAGGCCCTCCCGGTATCTCTAAAGACAGCAAACACCTTAAATTAAAAATCAACAACAACTGCATTCAGGTTAAAAACAGCCTCAAATATCTTGGAGTATATTTCAATAACCTTCTCAAATTTAACTGCCATGCCAGATTTTCTCTTAATAAAGCACGCAAAATCTCTAATGCCCTAACACCTTTCTTAAGACATAGACTACTCAACAAGCGCTCTAAACTCCTCTTTTACAAAACCCTTATCAGACCTATCCTAACCTATGCCTTCCCCATCTGGTTTTCTCTCTCCCCAACGGTGGCCATGGATCTTGAGAGACTGGAAAGGAAAATTCTTCGTTACTGTTCTGGTAAAAACTATGAATCCCGCACTAAGCGCTACTCAAACACCTCTTTATACATGGATACAAACACCATTCCGCTGGTTTGCTATGCTCTTACAATCATGCAAAAAACTGTTTCTAAACTTAGTCTTTCAGAAAACTCACTTATAAGTGAAATCCCATCTTTAAACCCCAACCCTTCTTGGGAAAGTAATATCTACCCTTCACCAGTGGGAGTCTCATGCCTAGTTCTCGAGGCCACCCCTATCGCTACACTCCCTTCATTCTTTGTCAAAGCAATCCCGGGCCATAATCGTGGCTAACCACAAATTCTTTGTAAGGTGGCACATACTCATCACTCCCTACTACAGGTCTCACTGATCTGGGAAAAACTAAATAAAAGACATCATTTAATCTGTATTATACTCAAATGGACAAGACTTATCTTTTATACAATAAGCATCAGTACACTTCTAATATTAATAACTATCAAAAATAGTATAGGTAGTCTTAATTACTCGTTCCTTTACACTTAATCTAAATTTCAATTAATCAATTCAAAATAAATAAGGATATAAATCATCAAAAGAAACCACTATCAGCTATTAAAATTATACATTAGATAATGTAATCGATTAACTTCAAATTTCATATTCGTATCTTACAAACATGAATCAACTATTTATCAGATACTGTAATTTCATTTTTATCATTTATGTAACTATCATATAAAATGTTATCGACACACTAAGTCTAAACTTAACAAGAACGAATCACATAAATATTCGAATTCATTCATATCTTCTCTATCCATATGTAATTTCATATTTCATTATCATAATTCATACTACATACATTCATGTATTCATATTTGTTAATATATAACTCATACTACTTACATTCACGTATCCACATATGTTAATATACTCACATTAAATTCGCTTTAAAGGTCGCGCTGTGCGCATTCTTACCAAAAGGAGTCGACCATATATGTATACTGTGTATACTTGTCTCTCCCTCTAGATTTAAGTTAGTTTTTAAGTTATTTTTAGGAAATTTTGTATATTCACGTGACTCACAGTCACACCCTTCTATCGCATTCTATGCTCCTGAGCAAGAGCAGCCTAAACAGATTATAACTGAAAGCCAAGTGGCAAACATATCACTAAAAGATAAAATCAAAGAAAAAGCAGGCAATACTTTAAAGCCGCAGTATAAATGTATCAAAGCAATAGAATAGTATCAACATGTTATGTATCTTTTATAAGTCTCAATAAAAATCAAATCAAATCTTGCTCTATGGTATGTATATTGGACTTATTTTCTTCTCCTTTCATCTTGCTCTAAAATATATATGTATTTCTTGTCCTTCTCTTTTTCTACCTTCCTAATTAAAAAAAAAATAATAAGTTAAATAGAATAATATTCAACTTTTCCCAATAAGTTTTCTTGTTTTTCTAAATGGTGTTCGTTTACTGATGTCTGAAAAGATTGGGTTCGATTCATCAAAACAACAAATTGAGATGTGAAGTGTAATGATATTTTATGATTTCGATTGCCGGTAAGACGACCGATTTGCTTTTTTTTTATAATAAAGTAATAATAATTATAAATTTCCAAGTAGCAAACTTTCAAGCTCGTTGTTGATTTGTTTTTCATAAATTTTGTTGTTTGCTGTTTGAGTATGTGGTCAGTGGTGGATACTTTGTAGATTTTTAGTTTTTTTCTTAAGCTAAGGGATTTACAGAAAAAATGATATAGCTACATATGTGTTAAAAAAACAACCAAATACCAAAAGTTTGTTTGAATTTCACGAAAAAAAATACGAAAAACAATAACTTAAAAGGTTCTTTGAAAGTTCCTTCGTAAGAAGGGTTTTGATTGCATGTATATGGGCCAGTCTATTCGCAGCTGGTTAGTTTTAATCAATGCAATACTTCTTCCTTTACTCCAGTTAGAAAATCTCTAACGGGTTCACAAAGTTGTAAAGTTCTTGTTTTGGTTAATAAACCGGGTTCGGAAAATCGTTTAGCAGATTTTTGTCGGTTAGCTTCAATATTTTTACTGCAATTTCGTGCGTTCAAAAGCTGTTAGTTACTAACGATCAATATAATCCACCTAAGATTTTTTAAACAATTTTTTTTAATAGCGCTTTAGCACCATTTAATTGGACTCGTTGAATTATTTTCACCCCAAATTAAAAAATAAGATGAACGAAAACGATATTTTAATATTTCGCAAATTCGAAAAATGACAAAATCAGTCAACTTCCTCCGCAGCTTATTAATCTGATTCTGTAACCGGGGTGATTGATTCAAAATAACATCCTAATAGCCTTTAGTCCAAAAAGTTGTTTCATCCCGGTGGTTTCGCTGGTCTCATTGACTCTAAGTTGACTAGTGAGGCCTTTGTCAATACACAATTTCTGTTAAGTTCAGTTCATTTTGGGCAAGGATTAAACATGTAAAGCCTAGTAAATACTTTTGGACCATGTCGTGAACCCATAAGGGGGGTTCACATGGATTAGCATATGTGACAACATGGCATGACAACCACTGATGTGTGATCATTGGCCACGTTCAGGATTCACTAGGATAGCCTATCCTGGATACTCGAGTATCCATGTTTGTGGCTGAACGACTAATGTCGTTTTTCATTGTAGAAAAGATCTTTTTGCGAAAAGATTTGCACTTTTTCCAGTTTTTCATGTTTTATTCACAAAAAGATGAGTTCTGAAGACGACAGATGCGATCTGTATAATTTGGGAGTCTGCGTTCACCCATACATGTACCTACCTAAATAAGCTCTGTCAAATTGAAATTGGCCGCGTTCATCACCACGTTTTTGACAGATCTAAAAATTCAGTGCTGAAAAACGTAACATTGAAGGCACAAAAAAGTCTGAAATTATTTATTCTATTTTTTATTATTTTTTTGCACTCTGAAACCAAAATCCGGAAAGCGATACGAGACCCAGACGATCAGATCACACCAAAAAAAAACTGGACCAAGAACAGTTTTTTGTTTTTTTTGTTGTTTTAAGCTGTCATCTGAATTTTCAGATAGAAATTTTCAACTGAAAATTCAGAAAAAAACGTAAGCAACGCAACTAATGGCGTTTTTGATTTGTAATCCGGAAGACATTTCACCAATCGAACAGTCGAGCTTAATTTAATTGATTCTGAAGCTTATGCATCACTGTATTTGTGTTAATAAATTTAAAAAATTATCACAACGGCTAAGACAAACTTACCAACACTTGTTTTCACACAGTCTGTTTGGTTACTTTTGTAGCACAAAGTTGAAAATCTGTCAAACTTCTAAAAGAAGAGAAAAATTCTCTCAAAGAGAGTAAAACCTGCCACAAAGTTAACAAACGCCTTGTTGCAGTTTTTATTTGAAACTTCAAACGTAAGTTAAAGCAGCCAACGATAAACAAGACAGAACATAGAAGGTATGTTCATAACATACACCCTATTCTCCATCTTTGGATTTTTGTGACGTCATAATCATCTTTTTGTATTATTTTCTTTCTTAAAACAACAAATATGTATTATGTATAATATATGTATATGTATATGTAATTATAAATAATATTTATATATTGACAGTTAAAAACTTTGTCCGCCGTATTGCAATTTTAAATTTACAAAAAAAACAGCAAAATGAAAATGAACGGCCAGAAGAGGGCAGTTAAGGATTTTGACAGTTGTTAAACTTGCAACAAGAAATTTGTGTAGCAGAAAAGGTGCGTTCGCGTACAAGTCCGAAACTACCCAAAACTACCATTTTCTACCATATTTAGTCCAAACCTGTTCGCGTATGCACATTTCGGGTAGTTTTGGGTAGAATAGAGCGCTCGCGAGAGAGTAAATTATTTCCCCTTCTTGCCAGATTTTACCAGAGAAATTTCTTCCGGCAAAAAATGGTAAGTTCGGTGTCCTATCAAAAAGCTAGTGGGAAGAAAAAACACAACAAAAATACAAAATGGCTGCTGTTTGTTTACTTTTAGTTTTAGTTTGTTTTTTGTTAGAAGTGAATATTTTTCTTTGTTTTCATCTTAAATTTTTTGATAAACCACTGAACAAAATTGAAAGGAAGTGTTTTAAGTTCAATTTAATTTGCTTACTTCAATTTTAATTAAGACTTTCAGTAAATGTATTCCAATGTTGTGGTTTTGTTTATTTTTCTTTTGTTTACTTTTTGGTGACGTTTAAAATCTGGCAGAAATTTTTGGTTCAAATCGTTCGTGTACTTTTGGACTGTTTCCATTCTCTTTGAGAGAATTTCATCCCCACTCCTCAAAATTTGATAATTTGCCAGTTTTAGTCCGGAAAGTACACGAACGAACCTAAAGTTGCAAGAAGGGGAAATTTCTTACTCTCTCGCTGTGCTCTCTTCTTTCTACTTTCTGCAACTTTCTTTAGTAAACAAACAGGAATTTGTGAAAAGTTGTGCGACGTATTTCTGGTGTGTACCAGCGATAATATGTCAAATATTCACTTTCTTCACTGTCAAATTGTTCATTTCACGAGCATGTACATATGTACTAAGCTTTAGTTTTAATTACGACTTAGGCCTTCTGCACACAAAGCGTCTCGTCATAGACGCGTACGATTGTTTCCGACTTGTGTGTATCTCACGTTTATTTCAATAGACAACTGCACACGAGGCGTAAGCATGTGTGCATTACATGCGTAGGCATGCATTCGTCGCAGCACAGAAAGTGCCTCTTCAGTTGCCAGTCGTATGCAGTTTAAAGTATTCACTGAATATTTTTCTGAGATGTCGGATACATACTAAAATTGTGTGATTTTGATTGCAAATGTGTAGTGATTTATCTATGACGTGACGTTTCCTGTGCAGAAGGCTAGCCGTAGTGGAATCGTCGCTATATTACGAATTTTGAACGCGTCTATGTCACGACGATTCGTGTACAGAAGGCCTTACTTAAGTTTTACAGAAGTAACTTACAGTAATTTTTACACTACAAAAAATGAACTTACAGTAAGAAATGCTTTTTTAAATTGATAGTGCGTTAAACTTGTGTAACCGCTTAGAGAACCGTTTACATTAATTTATGAATGACTGTGAGAGATTGATAGTAGTAGCTCGTGGCGTAATGGTTAGTGCGCTCTGTCACGCCAGAGGTCTGGGTACAATTCCCAGCCACTACCACCTAAAAATGTTTTTCAAGGCTACTGCCTCAAAGGATTACAAATATTTGGAATAGCATAGATTATTGAGTTTAGGTTGGGGTCAGGCAAATGGAGGGTTTGAAAATAAATCGCGAGTAAGCTTTCATCAATTCTGAACGATATCCTACTACTCTGTCCACTTAAAAAGCATACGGTTTTCCAAAAAGATTTTTGAATCCTTACATTCTACGAGCTTAGAAGCCCACTTTTTAAGATTAACATATTTCTTTTATACTCTTGGTTTGGCTGATTAATGTTGTTATCGATTATTTGGAGGCTCATAAAAGGGTTATCGAATTCACATAAGGCAATAATGGGTAGGTTTTGGTGGGAAATTAGAAATTATATATAGTCCACTAGAGGCTTATACATATTATAAAAAGAAAAGATCGTGAAAAAAGGATATAAGGTATTCAAAAAGTTATAAAGCTCATTATATTTCATACTACATTCATAATAATCACTATATTAATACGTGAACAAGAATTCTCCAAGGGAGAACGAATTGTTGAATTTGCTTATAATTTGATTAATCATAGCAGCTACACTATAAGTTTTAAAAATATACCTACATAATATGTAAAAAAATTTTTCATGTCCGTTTCAGTAAGTTGTCGTTGGCCCTATTAGCATGCATTCTATTTTTTGAAAAGGTCGAATTTCGACCAACGGGCGGTACTAGTTTAAATAAATAGGAAGTATTTGAAAATGTTTCGTTTCATAAGTGATGTCTATAATTATGTTGTTTTCACTACTCTTAAATTTTATATTGTTTTATATGCCATTATTTTTTATACCGCACATAAATAATACCACTACTAGCTCTACCTATTCTATTTTTTCTAATAGCTGGTATACATTTTATATGAAATTTTTTAACATATTTAAAATGATGCAGTTCCTTTCCATCTTCTAAAAATGTTTCTAAGGGCCAGTTGTACAAACGAGGTTCAATATTTAACCCGTGTTTCAGGAAATTTATTTCGAAATAATTTTGTGTTTAACGTCTTCTTCCCCACCATTGACCGATAGCTTTTCCTCCTTCGATTCTAGTTGAACTCAGTAGTTATCCTAGACGTAGGAAGATATTTTTTATGCGCTCACTGGTGAAGCTGACCTTTGCTTCTACTGGCCACCTTCGGGGATACCCCCGGAAGCAAAGCTAAATTACACAGGGGGCAAGTCCTGCATCATAAGTTCAGATGTTTTTTTATTATTAAAATGATTGAAATTAATGCAGTGAATATAATGGGGGTTTTTGGTGATTTTCATGTACAAACAGTACAAACCAGCAGAAAATAAAAAAAACTGCCCTACATGCTCAAAGCAATTTAGACTTTGTATTGTACAAAAAAACAGCACACTGGCGTAGATTGTGATATTTACAGAGGTCTGAGTTAGATTCCCAGCCTCTGCCACCTAAACACAAAAGTGTTTTTCAGGAATAATGCCTCTTATGAGGAATTGACAAATCCTACAAGAGTATCTCCTGTCATAGAAAAGTGCCGCTCACCTTAGCCGTTCGGATTCGGCAATAAATTGTAGGTCCCCTCCTTACCTGCTCCAGAAATAATTGTCTGAGATATATAGTTTATATTTCATTTTTTAGAAGAAATATAAGGCTTTATTTACGTAATAATTTTAAATGAATAAATTAACTTTGCCATCAGATATTTAATTTTCAGCCAAATTCCTTTTTATCAGTTGACAAAATATAGTTTTAAATCTGAGAAATTGCACCCGTTAAATTGCGATACACATAATCTAGATTACGATGTAAATACACGTTTCGTGGAATTAACTCTAGAAAAATAATACACCACCAAAGCTGAAATTTGATGTAATAGTACAGTTAATATGATACTGCAACAAAAATGATCGACTGTATGCGGCGGAAAAGCCGTCAGCTGATATAGTAAGAGGTTGCGCTAGGCTTTTAAACGTGCTTCTGTAGGTGCATGTTTCACTGCGTCAGCTGACCGACTTTCTATCTACATGCAGTCAGCTCAGCTGACTATGTTTTTTATATTATACTGGGTGTTCGGTTGGGTTAAGAAAAGAAAAAAATCATATGGGAGGGGGGTCTATTTTCCCCCGTTTAGACAGGAGGGGCAATTTTCTAAAAAAATCGATTTGAAATTAAAAAAAATAAACAAAATAACCGATGGAAGCCAAATTCAAGGAAAACTTACTTTTGTTATTTTCAATTTTCTCAAAAACTGGAATACATTTTGACATCTGGTTTTAAGTGTTTGGCTGAGAATTGATGGAAGCATTGAATATATAACATGACATTGTAAGTGTGACTGTTTTTTTTATTTAATATTTTTTTTTTCTATTTCAAATCGATTTTTTAGAAAATTGCCCCTCCCGCCTAAACGGGCGAAAATAGACCCCCTCCCATACCATTTTTTTCTCTTCTTAACCCAACCTACTCGCTCTAGCTCTTTGGTTCACCTTATACCAAACACCCTGTATAATGGGTTTACTATCATAAAGCCAAATTAATAATTTTAATAAAATCATTAACCATCTTTGTTTGTTTACATGTTTGGGAGGCTGCAATAGCCACACGCATCACAGTTCAATCAGCTGACTGCCACTAGACTTCATGATAACATTAAATTAAGCAGTTGACAAAAAATTAGATTTGGTGAATTGACTAAAATATGTCATGAACTCCCAGACTATAGAATTTGAATATTAGAATAAAATATATATTTATATATTTTATAGTAAAAATATTCCCTCTATTACCCACAAACCTCATGAATCGATTTAATTTCAATGTTTCTGAGAAATTTTTGTTACTTCTTTGGTTGAAAAAATGTAGTTAATATTTACTTACCCTAGTTACTGTTAAATTTTTGTTATTTAAAATGAGAACTCGTCATAAATAATAGTATGTACAAGTATTTTGGCCTCCCGTTCCTTTATTTTGGTTATTATTTTTTTGTTTATATATTTTTGTATATTCAAGTGCAACGATGGAATAGAAAGTAAGACAACGCTGAAAAAGGACACAGCCCAAAGATTTCAATACTTCAAACGAAAAAATGATTGTTACGAGCCTAATACGCTATGCGTAGTGTTTGCATAGTTGATATTCATTTTCATAGTTTGAAACAAAGTCTACCTCATCCACCAAAAGCTCTCATAAAAGACTTCTAATTGGTTAATAAAAAATAAAGAAACAAGAAAATATCAATTTAGGAGGCCAAAAAAATTTAAAAGAAGATAAGGATAATGGACGATGAGATCTTAAAAACAGTCCATTCAATGTTCGGCAAAAGTGTACAAATAGTCGATTGTGAGAAAACCTCATCAGTGCGACAGGAGGAGGTCCTTTTAGTCAATGGAATTCCTGTCACTCTAGATGGACACGATAGTGAAGAAATAAAAAATGCTCTTCTAACTGGACAAGTGCCATCGGTTGAACTATTAAATCAACTACTGTATCAAGCTGGAATCTTGAAACAATCAGTTCAATTAGAAACGTCATTGTCAGTTAAATCTTCTATGGTTACAACGGAAGAGGTATCAGTTCAACGAGGTGGTAAAGTAGTTGATGGTAGGACAAGTGAAACAAAAGAAGATTATGTCTATAATAGTTCGAAGAAAGAAATTTGGAAGCCAATTACAACAACAACAAAAGTAACTACAGCAGAAACTATGTCACATACGCCAAGATTTCCGTTGCCAAGTGAGCAAGATTCAACTAAATCATCATCTGAGGGTGTTGCTGAGCAATATAAAGAAAGTTGCAGTGCGACTTCTGTGATGTCATCTGATGCACCACTGTCAGGACTGATCAGACCCTCAACAACATCAAATTTCACAAATGGATCTTTAGAAAGTATAAGTGGTAGCATTAGAAAAAATCAATATAATTATGAAGACAAAGGAAATGGCGATGAAGGTGATGATGACGAC
This sequence comes from Epistrophella euchroma, assembly GCA_947049315.1. Classification (NCBI taxonomy): domain Eukaryota; kingdom Metazoa; phylum Arthropoda; class Insecta; order Diptera; family Syrphidae; genus Epistrophella; species Epistrophella euchroma. The sequence continues at coordinate 4,873,635 of OX346249.1, read as the reverse complement.
GACGATGACGATGATGATGATGATGATGAAGATGGAGAATTGTATTTATTAAATCCAGGACAATACAATGGAACTATTGTATCAGCAGCGACAGCGACGATGACAACACCACAATCTACAAACAGATTGCCAACTATTAGAAATGCCACCACAACAGTTTCCAGCTCATCAACTGCCACTGCCAGTAGTAATGATGACTTATTGCGAAAATATCAAAAATCTACATCGCAATCTGGCCGAAAATCCAGTCTATTGAGTTTTGATTCTGGTCATGATGGTGGCTTCCATAGTCCATCACAACAGACATTCAATAATCTATCGTTACCAATACAACAATTAACAACAAATAATACCGGTCAATCAATATCATCGTGCTATGATTTTATTAGTTCGGATGAAGCTGACTTCTTAACTGCTACAAACAATAGTAGCAGTAATCTTGGCAAACATGTTAAAACAATATTCCCAACACAGGAAAGAAGCTATGCTGATTTACAACAACAGAAACATTGGGTAAGGGTATTTTTTTTTTTTATAATTTTAGTTTTTAATTTGTTCTGTTTTTCTTTTTTTTTTTTTTAATTTTTATTAATCTGAGATAGATTAGATATTATGTATAAATTCGATGATTTAGATATGCAATTGGCAGTTTAGTTCTTTTTTAGCAGTATTGGTTTGAGCTTGACTGCGCGATTGGCATAATTTCAGAATATGTCATTCACAAAAATTCTTCTAAGAAAAGTAAAACGCTATTCAAAATTAAAAAATCTCAAAACGCTAACTTGTTTAGTGCATGTACATAAAAACCTGTTATTTAATGCGAATCGTCTTCTTATTTGAGACTCACTTTAACTTGATCAATTCTCAAAATCGAAAACTTAAGTCTCGTGTCAAGTGGGAAAAATGGAATCGCATTGAAGTGAAAACTAAAAGTGTGGTACCAAAGAAAAAAATTCGCTACAAAATCAGCTAGCTTTGAATTCTATGAAACGCCTCCTTTACTGTGCAGGAAGAATATTTGAGGTCTATTGTGTTGGGAATTTTAGCTACAATAAATATCAAACTCTTTTTTTTTATAAGTCGGAACATTTTCTTGCAACGAACTACCTGATCGAGAAATATCAGAGTGATTCTCAAAGCACACACTTTAAAATTATGATGAATTCCTAATACATCCTATACTCGACTATCATTAAAAAACTGTTAGAACCATTTAAGTTTATTTTTGAGATCGAATTTGGGTAGCAATTAGCAATTAAAGCAAGAACGTGCCGCACAGTCGTGCAGTTTATTTATTAAATATCCATTTTATTATATTTTATGTTATTCTATCCTTAACCAAAGATATCTTCATGTTTTTCATCTAAAATCTTCACTTGGATTATTTTTTTCTTTTTTTTTTCAGGAACAATCAACAAATTTTTCCAAACCATATCATAAAAATGTAAAAAGTCCCACTGTGGGTAAAAAACTGTCAATGTCATCGAGTAGTTGTGTATCTGGTAATCCATTATCATCACAACCAAAAAAACAACAGCAGCAACATGGAACTATTAATAAATCAAGTGCCAATAACATAATTCCATCATCTGATGATGCTGCTTCTGAAGCTACTGCTACTGAATCCACAGTTTCAACTAAAACATCTGTAGAAAACGGTTTAGTCTTTCGAGATGGAAATCTTATATCAGGACCTTTGGATGCCCTTATAGCGCACATGGTCCCATCAGATCAATACTATCCAGATCAATCATTTATATTTTCGTTTCTTTTAAGTGCGCGTCTCTTTATTCGGCCGCATGAATTGCTTGCTAAAATTTCAGATACTTGGGGTAATCAACAACAACAGCAACAACAGCAAATCGTTCAACCATCGATTGATACTGTTGATGAAAAATACTCCTCCCACCATCAACCGCAAAGTTTGTGTGTCAGCGGTGTCAAATCACAGATGTATCAATTCGCCGACGAACAAATGCATCAAAAGGCTATGAAATCTGCTCAAAATTGTATTCAGCTGCTGTCGGAGTGGATTGATACATTTCCATACGATTTTCGTGATGAACGTTTAATGCAACATGTTCGCGTTTTGGCCAGAAAGTGTGTCTACATCGATAATAATCTTGGCAAGACCGTATCAAGTATCTTGCAGCAATTAGTTCAACGACTTACAGTGCTCGAAAAATACGAAGAGTTCCTGCAAACGCTTACAGCAAACGAATCCAACGAACAACAAACAAACGAAGACTTGGCCACCACACATCATCAAAAACCATATTTGTCAACAGCGTCATCTGCATCAGCATCACATGGTGGTGGTCAAACTAATAGTGGTTATGTTCATACCAGTTCAACATCATCATCTAGTGATCGAGATGACATGAACGCATCGTTGCTAGTTGAATCTTTGAATGTACATTCAACAGCTTCCTCGTCTTTAGTGGGTATACCTCCTCATAAGTCACTGTCATCGTCTTATACCACTGCTTCTGGAACTTGCCATCAACATCAATTGGTTCATCATCATCATCATCATCATCACAATAGTCATCAAAGTGATAGTTCTTCGAATTCAGTTAATACTCTTGGTCCAAGTGGTGGTGGCGGAATGGGCATTGGCATAAGTGGATGCACGAGTTTCAGTGGGACATTAAGTAATGGCTCTGAATTGACAGGCATCTGCGATTTATGTCCAAACGCAGCTCTCTTAGCACATCAATTAACTCACATTGAATTGGAACGACTTTCGCACATTGGTCCGGAAGAATTTGTTCAGGCATTTGCTAAGGAAAATCACTTGGAATCGTTTAGTGATATGAAGAAAACAAGAAATCTAGAATCATATGTGCAATGGTTCAATAGATTAAGCTATTTTACTGCAACAGAAATAGTTAAGGTGCGTAATTCTTTATCGATCCTTTCTCACTGTGAACCTATTTAATACAAGAAAAAAAAACTTATCTCTTTTGTGATTTTACCCGTTTCTAGTATCCAAAAAAGAAACAACGTGTACGCATAATTGAATTTTGGATTGAAACAGCTCGTGAATGCTTCAATATTGGAAATTTTAACAGTCTGATGGCAATTATTGCCGGGCTTAATCTATCACCGATATCCAGACTCAAAAAAACTGTAAATATTGAGTTTATTTCTTCTTGCTTAAAAACTATAATTTTTTTTTCTTTTTATCTTTTTCTTTTAGTGGTCTAAGATACAATCAGCAAAATTTTCAGTTCTCGAACACCAAATGGATCCGACTAGTAATTTTAATAGTTATCGGTCGACTTTAAAGGCAGCTATGTGGCGCTCTGAAGGTGCTACTAACGAAAGCGAACGTATAATCATTCCATTTTTTAGTTTACTAGTTAAAGATTTGTATTTTCTAAATGAAGGATGTTCAAATAGGTGAGTAACAAAATAATAAGGAAACAAATTTTGGTTTTCAAGTACAAACTTGAACAAACCTTTCGTTTTATATGATATCTGGGTTTTTGAGATATTTTTGAATTTTTGTGAAGGGGTTGTCTTAATTTTTTTACGAAAAGCAATAATTAAATGTTTATTTTTAAATTATTAATATTATATACAGTTTTTTGCATAAGGTGCGTCAAAATGCTGGGTAGTGTAAGTTAGTTTATTTTTCCTTAAATTCCTTAATTTCCAATAAGTAGATTTTGTTTTGTTTTCGTATTTCTCAAAAACCAAGAAAAAACAGCATTTGTTTTTTAGTTTTTTTTTTGACATAGAAACCACGAAATTCCATTCGATACTCGAATAAACGTCACAAACCCATCCGCAGCAGGAGCAAGATTCTACTTCGCCTTTTTTCGGTTGTTTCGTCTTTCGTCTTTTTGACAGATCGGGTGAAAGGTGTAGAAATGTAAGGGGATCATCTACGTTTCCACACCTCTCACTCTGTCAAAATGACAAAAGAAGAAACGAATGAAAAAAAGAATCGTGTAATCAGCCTCTTATTGGCAGTAATCCTACCGTGGATGTTGTATTTGTAATTCGTGTAAAATTTCACTGTACTATGTATACCATACCCAAAAAAAAAAAAAACACACGGCCATAGTTGATAATCGGTAGAATAACAAGGAAATCACATATAAAAGAATTATTTTTGTTTTTGTTTTAGTGAGCTGTATTGTATTTAATTGGTAATTTTCTTATAAGCCCGTGGCGTAGTGGTTAAATGCCCTAGCTTTTTGTCGCACCTTATGCAAAACACCCTGTATATCTTTTTTTATAAAATTTTAATTTTTAGATCATAAATGTAGTTATTATTTTTTCATAAATTATTTGTTCTATTTTTTATTTCTATAGATTACCAAATGGACATATAAATTTTGAAAAATTTTGGCAACTTGCTAAGCAAGTTATGGAATTTAATACATGGAAAAAAGTCACTTGTCCGTTTGAGAAACTCCCAAAAGTGATAATGTTCCTACAATTGAGTACAGTACTCAATGAGAATACTCTTTCGATGGCATCATTTGAATGTGAACCACCCGAAAATACTCAAGAAAAAGGAAGATACAAAACGTTAAAATCTGAGACCAAACAGCAACAACAACAACAGCAGCAAACGTAGTAAGGAGTTTTAATTGAATCAATCAATTGGTTGCCATAGGTATTTTTACACTAGCCACAGCAAAATTAAAAAAAAAAAAAAAAACGAAGCAAAACAAACATATTCATAGGGTACTTGAGTGTGTGTGTGTATGTGTATGTGTATATGTGTGCGCGTGTGTGTTTGGATATGGGTGTGTGTGCGTGTGTGTGTGTGTGTGTTTGTGTGTGTGTGCGTGTGTGTGCTTGGATGTGAGTGAGTGTGTGTGTGTGTGTGTGTTTGGGTGTGGTTGTGTGGGTTGATGTGTGTGGGTGCGTGTGTGTGCATATGTGTGTGGGTGGGTGTGGGTGTGGGTGTGTGTGTGTGTTAAGAGAACAAGCTTCAATTTATAATATTTTGTTCATATCTTTTATAATGTTTTACTACCGAAAAAGCATTTCATCTGTTTTCTTCCTCTAAAAAAAACGTGTTTTAGTGAGGCATTGCAATTCACAATAAGTAAATTCAATTCCAACACCTAGTTCAACTAAATTCAATTCCTTTACCACCGTTTACCCCACGCAAAATTTTTTGGCGATGTTAACAATTTGGAGCCTTAGACTAGATTGGCTTTGCATATTTTTGGCAGGAGAAGCTTTTAATTTATATAACTTAATCACGTTTATAGACAGAAATGTAGAAAATAAGCTTTTACTTGCCAATAAGAAACAGTAATAATATGTCAAAAACTATTATGTTTTAAAAGTGGTTTCGCATAGTTGAGAGATAAATTGATTCGACATGGTTAGTTATCGACCAATTTAGCCTGAGATGAAACCACCGGAATGCTTTTTAAATAATAAATGCTTAGTCATTTAAGTACGCTCAAAGTTATTAAGTTTCTTGCCGTCGTAAATAAGAGATGCTTGCCAGGTTGGTTGGCTGATAGAAAGGCTGTTTTCGATAACGTCAAATCCAAATTGATTTGCGTCGGCAAATGATCGACATTAATCGTAAAGTATGCAATCGTCAAATGATATTTTTAGCAAGAACATTTAATGCATCTAAAGAAGATCGACATCTCAATGTTTTCACTGCACAGCTGCACCGCAGATTTTTCGAACATTTGACTTGACCAAACTGCATTACCGAAAGAGTAATTAGGGACAAAAAATTTGTTTTAAATCGGACTTTAAATATATAACTTTCGAATCAGAAATGAAAGTTGCCAACAATCAAATTCGATAATTTATTTGCAATCAAACGTATTTAAAAAAAAAATTATTTATTTTTTTTTATTTTGTTCAACGATGACACCACGGCTCGAAATGTAATATATTTTGAAATGACTGCTTTATTTTGTCATATTTAAGCTCAATCTGGTTTGGTTCTTAATTTTGAATTCCTGTAAACTGGTTGCCCGTGGCGAAATGGTTCAGTGACTGTTAGCTGAAGGTAGGAGGATCGAATCCCAGCCTCTACCACCGAAAAACAGAAACGATTTTTTCACGGGAACTGCCGTGACTGAGGAATTGTTAAACCCTCCAAGAGTATGTCTTGTCATGAAAAAGTGCCTCACAATAGTCGGATTCGGCAATAAACTGTAGGTCCCTTCCATTCCTGCAGACACGCACACAGGAATGGTTGACAGTTGTAAGTCACTAGGAACTAGTCTTTCATCATATTTTTTTTAGGAACTTTTGTTTGCTATTTTTGAAAAACTGATTGATAATACTTAGTATGTGATAGATAAATAAGATATATGCATATAAAAAGTCAGTATGTCCCGTTGGGGCATGGGCACAGATCAACGTTATGTTTTTGAACTTTGCTTTGATGCGGAATGTGCATCCCATCGCACTTCCTGGATGGCTGTTACATCAGCCTTTAGCCTATCCAGGTTCTCCACTAATTGTTCGGCAGATCCGAAATTCATTGTCCTTGTTTCATATCCAAGGCTTGTAGTTGTTTCGGAACCGAAAATATTTTCCGTGGTAGTGAAGTCACCCCGACGCACAACCCCCTAGCCTGGAGGACCAGATCCTTATTATATCTCCAAGGACGGGGAGCCGGATAAACCGCTCCTCATAGGCCTGAGCTACGAATATGTCGTAGTAGCCCATATAAGGTGTTCACTAAGTAGTTCAACCTGACTGGAACTGTAGACGCCACCGTTGATTCCATCTGGGGAATTCTTCCGCTGCCGCCTATATAAAGGAGAAGTGCCTTAGTGGGAACACTCCTCCCCACTAACCTATACTTAATTATAATTTTGTTAGGTGGTATAAAAGATAGGCTACCATAACAATTTATTTCTTTTAAAATCAGAAATATATTCACACAGCAAAAGGTAAAATAAAAGCCTTTAAAGAGTTGGGCTTCAACCATCGACGTATCGTCAAAAATTATGGTGGAATCCGAAATGGTGTAAGCTATTATCTGCGAAAATGATCAGGCTATAGAAATATTATGAAGAAAGGCAGTTCTCACAGGCACAAAAAAGCTGATAATTTGGGACATTTTTTTTATGAGAGCTACATCCAATTCTCACGACTCTGCTTCAAATTTATTCGCAAAAACCATTATTACCTGTAGCTTTGCTACGGTAAAGTATGTTATTTGAAGTGCATACTATTTAATAAGAATGAAAATGCAAAAAAAGCACCGCTTATTGCCACTCGCAAAGAAACAGGCCGTCAGTTACGAAACGAGGGGAAAGTAAACTATATTTAAGTTAAGGATAGTTACGACAAGGAACGATTATGTAAAACGACAAAGGTTTAATAAAGGTGTTGCCTAACGAAACCAACAAAAAATATATATTTTTAATAAGAATGAAAATGCAAAAAAAGCACCGCTTATTGCCACTCGCAAAGAAACAGGCCGTCAGTTACGAAACGAGGGGAAAGTAAACTATATTTAAGTTAAGGATAGTTACGACAAGGAACGATTATGTAAAACGACAAAGGTTTAATAAAGGTGTTGCCTAACGAAACAAACAAAAAATATATATTTTGAAGCACAACCAATTCCACGCCTGCTCTGCACTCTCAAACATTGGAAAACGAGTATCGTTAAACTTAAAAGATTATAGTTATACGTAATCGCATTTTTCAACGATAATTGTTTTACCTGAAAAGAAGTAATTTCTTTTTTTTTTTTTTTTTTTTGCTGGTTCCTCATGTCTTTTCCAACCGATGCAACACGTATTTGATGAAATTGATAACAAATAAAAAAAAAATAGCTCTTAGCCCTTTTTTGTAGCATCACAAACTCAATTTTTTTTTTAAATTCTATTTTTTTTAATCGTAATTGGAAACTTTTACGAATCCCGACAAAAACGATTACAAAATCCGTGTGGAATGACTATTTGTTTGACATTGTCCACTGAATGGAATTTGTGATAAGGCTGATTTCTTTTACTCTATGATGTACATTTTTTAAAACGCGATTACAAATGCATTAAGATTAGAAAAAAAAATAAATTTTTATTAGAGAAAACAAAAAAAAAATGTTTTACTAAATATATACAAAACTATATAAAATACAGCTCGAATTATATTAAATAGTATTAATTAAAAAAACAAAAAACAAAAAAAAAAACCATTCTTGTTATGATAGTTTTCACTGTGCAATTAACTTACATTCCAGTTAATATTTTATTAAGAATTTCGTGTTTTACTTTTTTTTTTAGAAACTAAATTTTGTACACAAATACACTTTATAAGATAAAAAACAAAAAAATTAAAACTTCTTTCATTCTCCCTTTCTCAAGATTTTGTTTTTGTTATAAACTAAACAAATATGTATGTATTTATTTTATTTAAAAGAATATAAAATTACAAAAATAATATTATTTGTACTTATCTATACAACAAGAAAAACAAAAAAATTAAAAATTTAAAGTTAAGAACAAAAGTATACTTATAAGTGTTAATATGCAATATACATAATGGAACAGAATTAAAATGTTTTGTTTTCTTTATCTTTATTTTTATTTTTATTACAATCATTCAATATAGATTGCACACACAAATGCATAACCCCTAATTTTTACTTGCGATAAACAGGTACTACTATATGCCAAGTTTTGCATTGGTAAACAAATGGAACTCCAGATTATAATTAAACACGACATTAAGATGTCAATATGCATGTAGAATTTTATTAATGTGAAATTTTTACGCAAAATTTACATTCGAGCTACACGCACACACAAACGCACTCCTTGGTGCTCTTCCCCGCACTTTAGCACAAACTTATAATACAATTATAGAGTTGTCTGAAAATCTGACAAGTTTTTTCCACGTGGAACTATGGAACCATTTTTTTTATCGGAATTACATAAAATTGCTCTTACCGGCTAAATGTTTCATTTATGTACGTTCATTCATTTATAATATCGCTAGTAATATTTTTCGACAGTAACAACATTTTTCAATATTCAAAAATTTTGCATCAAGAATACCAAAATTCAATTCAGCGAAACTTAGCTCGTAAATTTAAACCGCTATGGAAAAATTAATCTAGACCGCGTGCGAACTGTTTACTTGACTTATGTGAGAGATGAAATTAGATCGCGATCATCAAACATAAAACAAGAACGCGCTGATGTTTTTAATTTAATATATTTTCGATGCACAATGCTTGAGATCCGATCAATAGTACTCAAGTTTAAAGCAATGTGACTTTTCGTAACGATGAATATGTAATTCATTTTACTTTGCCATGCATAAAGAAGTTTCATTTCAAAGAAAAAGAACTACGGAAGAATTTAGACAAAAAATCAAAATGAGCCGAAAATATTAAGATTATCGAATTGAAATTTTATAATCAAAGAGTGAAAAATCAAATAATTCCATAAAGAATACGCTGAAAGCAAGTAAGCTTTAACTGCTTTCCAATTGTTTGTAAAATATAATTTTTAATTTGAGAGTGTTCATTATTTCTCGCTCGACTGAGGTGTGTATGTTGTTTCTTTTATATCTTGTAAAGAGTAAAAATATTAAAAATGTAAAGAAAAATCATTCCTTCAGCTAAATATACTGTTTTTATTATTATACATACATATACATAGATCTAATATATTTAATATAATTTATTGATAGAAAATAATATAAATACGACGTAATAAGAAATACAAATATAATCAAAACTTAAAACAAGCAAGGTGATTCTAATTCAATTTGGCAAAATTATAGAGGCAAACATTACAATGGTAGATTATTGTCAGAATCCTCCTTCGGCGGCGGCGGGCAAACCTGAAAACCCTAAAAAATGTTTTGAATCACGATTTTTGCATTTTAGTGTGCAGTTTAAAGTTATAGAGCATTTCGTAAAAAAGCTAACTCGTCATAGCCTGATAGTATGAAGGGTTCGAATTGTTGTAATAACTCTGTATTTACAAATAAAAATAAAACAAAGCATTTTAGAACTTAATCTTAAATGTAAAAAAAAAATCATAATTATATATGTACATTTTTGTATTGTTTCAATAATCTTTAAAAGTATCATGTAAATTGTGTTAAACAAAACAGATTATGTTGTTTAACTGGTATTTAGTTTTTTTTGTCAAGTATTTAATTTCTTTAATTTAAAAAAAAAAAATAAATAAAATTGTAAAGCTTATTACAAATATATATATCAAAATGTGGTAGTGGGGTTTTATTTATTCAAGTACGAGACATTTTACAAAGTTGTAATTACAAGCATTTTTTTGACAAATTTGTAAAAATCGAGATTTTGTATTTTGTATTTTTTTTTTCAATACAAATTTGTGCTTGGGAATTACAAGTCAAAGATTTGTTGACAAATAGAATTTTTGTAATTGTAAATTACAAGCAAAAATATAGGTATGTGAAAATCGTTTTATTTTGTAGGTTTCTGTTTGCACCATAATAAAAACGATCAGTTTCTTTCAGCCAAAAAAAATTGATCCCTGTAAGGGATTTTGATCCCGGACAAGTTTTTGCATTTCATTCAACCAAAAAAAAATCAATCCTTGACAATTTGGGATCAAAATCTCTGATCCCGAATTTAAAGAGAGATTTACACCTACATGAAACAAGCACTTGCACACACACTATTTATAAAACGTCATTTTGTGCTTTTGTGTGATTCTCTGATTCTGTGATTTTCTTTTTCATTTCGTTTTCGATTATTTGCCTATCAAAATTATTTTTTGCTTTATTAAATTAAAACTATTTTTGACAAAATTAAATTTGACATCTCACACACACATTTGCAAACAAAAAACAAATCCAATCTGCGTTTCTTTTACCAAGAAAATTCGTGATCCGGGATCAAAATCCCTATTTGCAAAAGAAAAACGACATCAGTTTGTGAACAAGTTCTACAGGTGAAGGATCGCTTGTAAATTCTTTCACAAGTTTTATTTCCTCATAAATTTAAAATGTTTTTGCATAAAAGGTACGGCAATAGCGATAGCAGTGATTCTGTTTCTGAAGCGTTTTTTGTCGTTCAAAAAAAGATTATCGTCCGCGTATTAATTATAATTTAAACAATTATTTAATTCTAAGGCAGAAGAAATAAAACAAAGCTGAAGGTTCTAACAACCTTAAACTGGCTTAGAAACTGAGGGAAATATCATTGAGTTGCGGAGTATTGTAAGTACTGATAAATCTACAGGGGCCCTATAACGAAACGAGCACCAAGTAAACGATAGATACGACTATAAAGAGCGATTATGTAAAACGAGAAATGTTAATAAAGATGTTGCCCAACGAAATCGAAAAAAAATAGGGGTACGTCGTAAAAACATCGTAAACGCCTTAAACTTCGTTAAGTTGTATGGGAATTCCGGCGTTTAAGATGGTTTACCGACGTTCCATGAATACCCCAAATATATATTTTGAGAAAAAACCAACTTCACTCTTAGGTCGAACTATAATAGGTGGACGCTGTCGGAAACTAATGTCATAAACGAACGAAAAATTTCTTTCCGAAACGTCAAATGCACACGTAAACCATAATGCTAGTTTACTAGTTTACTACAACAATTTACATGTAGCTGTCAATTTTCTTCCGTAAGGAAGCGCTCTTCCCCTCCGAAAGCAAAAATGAACAAAAACGTAACAAAACGCAATTATGTTTGCGTCTATTGAATTACTTGTATTCGTGCGGTTTCGTACGCTGCGTTCCAACAATTATAGTTCTAACTTTACTCTTTACTGTCAAAAATTAAAAAACGAAACGAAAACAAAAACTAAACGATAGCCAAATAGCAGTCGTAAGAAATAACGAGTACCTATCGTTAAAACGAAAATTATTATCGTAATACGAAATCGCATTTAAACGATAATGAAGTCCTTTTAACGATAATCGTTTTACAAAATAGGGGTCCAGTATGTAGATGTGTTCAGTAGTATTTATATATGTATTTTTTTATGTTGTTAAGTGACCTAATCATAGGGGGTGTTATCGTTAACAAATATTTCCCAGGGAATGTTTCCCTCGTTCAAACATCGAGAACGTAAATGATGCCTAAAATTTTCCCTCTGAATTTATTGGCATCGGGAATTCAGTTACTTCAGTTTACAAGAAAATGTTGCCATACCAAATCGAAAAATAATTTTTTTAAGCACAAATAACCCTATTCCAGTGTTGATGGACTTTTTTTTAATCTGCTCCCACTCTTTTCTTTTTCACTTTTCTAGACTCGATTTATTTTTGCCAAATTTCCCACAGCAAGAAAATTTCCATTAAATATATAATAAGATTTTTGGTTCAGTTTAATAAATTAACTAAACCAGTACACCCAAAAGAATGGCTTTGTCAGAGGAAAATTTGAAATTATTCACCTATTGCAGACGCAAATGGAACATAAATTGATTCTAAAGTTTGTGTATCACTGCATTTGTGATATGTAAATTGAATAATATCATGACAACGAATGGAATTATTTTCAATCACTTGATTTCACACATAATGTAGAATATCCCATGAAAAAGGAATTTCTCCAATGACACGTTTTCTTTCAATCTCCTTTACCTCCCGGCTCCACAAGCAATTTTTCTTTATTTCAGAAATAATTTTAAAAGTATTTATTTCAGCAATGAGTGGGCATAGGTAGGTAGGTTAAAATGGCGGCCCCAAGCAACCTAAGCTCGGTGACCCAATTACCGCTGAAGAGCGCCGTTTTGATACCATAACTTGTTTGACCTATTGATTTAAAACGGTATTGAAGAGGTATTTGAAGGTCAAAATGCCAGGCTAGGCAGATTGTTGGTCTCAGAATCCGTTTAGCACCTGCCAGTGGTCTAGGGAGTCTGACGGGAGAGATGGTGCAGTAGCTACTAAGTTCATCTTAGAGCCCGTTGAGGAAAGAGAGTCATTGATCTTCAGTTCGGAGAGTTCATTCAGATCGTCGAAAAAATCGTTTCTAAATGACTGTGCTCTCATTCTGGGCAGAGTGGGAAATTTACAGAGGAAATGAAAGACAGTTTCCGTTTCCTGCTGGTCCCCACAGCTACGACAATGAGTATTGTGAGGGATGCCCAGCTTCGCCACATGTTCTCCGATAGGCCAGTGTCCAGAAAAGGTCGCAACGACCATAGCTATATCTCGCCTGGGTCTGCATATCAGGGGCCAAATAAACGAAACGAAAGCGATCGTTCTTTCAAAAATGTCACCCCAGGTCCAGTTGTACGATTTTTGCTGTCGGCCACGTCTTTTTAGATATGACGCAGTTAGCTAAACTGCGCCACCTAGGGTTGGATTCATTTATAGAAAAATTGAGAATATATTGTCCTTGATAACCCCAAGAGATTGACTCTTTCCGCAAGAGAGTTATGAAGGACTGATCCTTGCCTGGCCAGTTCGTCTACCCGCTCGTTTCCCTCAATGCCACAATGACCTAAAACCCAGATAATGGAGACCCTGAGGTTCCCATCTAGGCTTGCAAGCTCATCACGACATTGTCGAATCAATTTGGAAGAAGATAATGGCAAAACAATTGCTTTGACGGCTGCCTGACTCCCTGTAAGGATGGAAGTATTGTTTGAGTATCCTGCATGCTTCCCTATAATTGCCAATAATTCCGCCTGGAAAACACTAGCGAAGTTGGGTAGCCGATAAGATTTTGAAATATTCAGAGATTCGGAAAAGACACACGAAGAAACTACACGCTCCCAACTTTGAACCATCCAGTAAAAATAGTTGTGTCGAAGCCTCACGTCACGAGCTTATCATTCCACTTCTCCCTGGGAGGAAAAAAATTTATAGATTTCAGTCATGGAGTAACCATGGGGACATTAAAAATGACTTTATTTTGCTAGATAAACAAAACACATGAGAAATCTTTACAATTTAAATTAATTAAAACGTAATAAGCTGTTTCAGACACCAAAAAAAACTTCATTGGCCACTTTTTGCAAAATTACAAAAGTTAAAATATTTTTTTCACGCTAGCGCAGTTTTTTTGTGAAAAAGAATAATTATAGACTATTTTTTTTTTTAACACAAAATTTAAGCTTTCTGCATTATTTTTATAAGTTTTCCAGTGAGAAACGCTATCCCAAAATAAGTTTAAAAATTTTCACTTTTGTAATTTTTCACTTTTTTGGCCAATGTAGTTTAGGCTTAACTCTATTCAAAACTTTTTACAAAAAGCACAAAAGTGAAAAACTAAAACATGCGGTATGCGTTGCGTATGCCATTTCTGGTTGATTTCACCGATCAAACACTAATTTTTTTGCACAAAGGCGTTAATAAGCTAATTTCAGCCGTGTCATTTGGTATAAAGGCTTAACTACATCCAAAACTTTTTGCAAAAAGTACAAAAGTGAAAAACTAAAACATGCGCCAGAAATGTCTGTGTGCGAAAAAGCCTGCGAAAATAGTGTTTGATATGTCATTTCAGATTGATACTACAGACGACACACAATTTCTTCGCACACAGGCATCTCTAAGCATATTTCTGCTCATCACATTTTTACTTTTTGCCATACTTTTTGCAAAAAGTCTTGAATGTAGTTAAGCCTTTTAATCTCGATAAAAACATTTAAAAATCGGAAATAAAATTACCTAAATTATAACAAACAGTTTTAATGAAATTTACTAAAAGCCTGTTGCTAATTTGTTACATAAGATTTACACTTCAGTGCTCATTCTAAAGCCAAAGTAAGTGATTCCATTTTCTTGCTCGCAAGGGTAGGTCAATGTAAAAAAAGGCTACTGCTGATGCGTTTTTTTGGAAATTTCTCACCGTACTATACATAAAATCCCAAAAAACACGGCTACTGGCTTGGTTTTTGTTACCATTAACTTAGGAACGAAACATTATATTCCTGAATAGAGTTTACATTTGCGCACAAGTTAGCACTAGTATTGGAATCTTTTTTTTTATGGCTTGGTTCGGTACAGCTGTGAGCTCTCCATATACAGTAGCAGAGCCAGAGAGGGAATTAGATTCAAATATAAATTTAATTAAATAGTAATTTCTCTAAGGTACCTTAAAAACTATATACTATCTCAAAAATTACAAAAATGTAGTTACCTAATTCTTGCATTCAGGTGACGATATGATAAAAGGGATATTAGTGGTACACACTGTTACCACCAGGTGTAAATCGTCCTCAAGTGCTGTTTGAGCAATGCTCCGGTGTCACATTCTATTTGTAGTTATTCAATGAAACTTTTGAAATCGTCTAAAATCATTAAGGGTATTCATGCAACGTCTTAAAACCATCGTAAACGTCTTATTAGTTTAAGACGTCTTAAACGAACTGTCAAAATTAGTATGGACAATTTTTGTCCAACAAATCGTAAACTTAAACCATTAAAAAATGTTCGTTGTTATTTATTTTTGGCATCTTCAAACTGCAGATTAAACAAACTACTTTAATGAAAATTAAAAAAATATGTTTTGAATTCCGACGTTTACTAAACAGGTGATTGGTGTACCACATCTTTTAGCACATTTACGCAAGCAGTTTTTAAGGGCGTTCATGAAATGTCTATCGTAAGCTTTACAATTTTACGATGTCCGTCATAAAGTTTTCGACGTTGCATGAATACCCTATTTTTAACTAACAAACATAAATCGGTGGGTTTTTGCATTTAACAAACCGATTCAACACGACAGAATATAATATGCCTTTGCTAAGCGAAAACAAAAACCATTTTTTTCAGTGTACTGAGTGTACTAAAAGTTTATAGAATATTTAAGGGATCTTTTTTGTTGTGTATGTTTCGACATTTCGAGCAAACGCTTTTTGAAAAATTATTATGGCAAACATTTATAAAGTAGTTATTAAGTTTGGGAGGGTGGTGTTGAACATTCTACAATATTTTGATTGGTTGGTGGTCGGACAACAAATACAAATGCACATTTATTTCCTATCCTATCAGAGATTAAAGGTGAAATTTTATTTTATTTTTCTTGGAACTATATTTCTCATTACAGTTTATTATTTGTGCGCGTGCTTCAAACAAAAAATAAATCTTCCTATTACTCGTTGCGTATCGTCGATTGGGATAGAAAATATTATGTTCTTGCGTCCTAATTCTCGGCTTTTTGATTATATTTCTTCTAATAAATTAAACCTATCTTCAAAATGTTGAACTTTTTTTTTGTTAGATCTTCGATTTGCTTACAAAGGAGATTTATTTCTGTGTTGAGCTTACTTAGGTCTTCTTTGGTGGCTAAGTTTGCAGTAGCCAACGCAAGCTCTATGTGGAGCGAAGAATCAATAATTGATTTGATTTTTTTGTAAATCTAATGGTGATATTGATATCTTAGCTTGTTTAAATATTTTAGCTGTGGTTTTGTTGCTTTTCAGCTTTTTTGGGAGATGTTTCGCCGAATTTACGTTTGTCACTCATGTGACTTTGATCGCAAGCAAAAAATTTTTGTTTGCTTATCAGAAGATATATTTGGATGTCTAAAAATTTAATTAACATGGTGGCTCCACGAGAAAGATTTCATAGAATACTGTATTGTATGCTAGTAAAATTGCTCATGGAGGCTACTCATAGTATTCTTTAAAAATTTTCTTGCCACATATTGCTTTGCTCATAGAAAGCTATGAATAGTATTCTATGAAGAAGCAATTTTCCCTTTGACATCTGTTGGTTTGTTTCAATTTTGTTTTTTTTTTTTGTGTTTTTTCGAATGTAATTAATTTATTGCAGGTGTCAAAACAAGTTTTGGTCTTTTTCTTATGGATTTAAGTAAAATTAACAATAAATCAATTCTTTAAATTGTTTTAACTTCATAACTTTACCCTGTGAAATTTTTTGTCTTCGTAAGCATTGCGTTTTCGTATTGGAGACCAACGAATAATTTTGTTTAGCATCAGCAGCTTTAACCCAGCGTCTCCATTAGCAATTTTGAGGCAATAAATTGCTTCCCTTAATGCCATTGCCCTGAATATTGACAATGGGGACGCTTTTGCAATGAAAATGGCAATATTGCCCGAAAAATGAAAGTCAATTATTGATTTCCATCAAATAGGCAATAAATTTTGACGTTTCGTCTTTTACAAAATGGTTTCTCCAAGATTTTGAATGATTTCTCCTTCATTTTGAAACAAAAAGTGAAAATACGAAAAGGAGTGACCACAAATAAGTGAATTAAAATTTTATATTATCAAAAACAGTAAATTTAAGCAGTTGCTGTCGCTTTTTTACTTTATACGTAAAGTTCTTGACAACTGGAATTGCCTGGCCATGAAATGCCCTACCCAAGCAATAAATAGCAAACGCTTTTGAAATTACCATTGCCTCAAATAGTGGCAATGGAGCCACAGGTTTATTAGGCTTAAGTTTAAGCCTTCTTTTCGTTGGAATTTAACAACTCTATCAAGTGAAAACGGTGCACAATTTTTTGTATTCAAATATGAGCGCCCTCTTCTGAAAACTAGCAAATCATTTGAAGCATTTAAAGCTTTTGTGTTGTGTTCACTAACCCAACAGGATTTTTATAAAACGGTTAAAGAGGGAAATTTGTGCTATGCTTTTACTTCCTATAATTTGTGCCATAAATTCCATGCCATTTTCTACAGGGTGTGATGTGTAAATACAAAAATAGCTTTCAAATTAATTTTATTTCGATTTTTTTATGAAAATTCGACCAAATAAAAAGAATAAAATTCCGAGTGCCGACAAAAAGAAAATGAAGCAGAAAATAAAATAAAACTATTCCAAAAATGAAATTAGACAAAAACAAAAAACAATGTTCCTTACCAATAATCAAATTTAATTATGACTTAAATATTGCAGTGAAATTAACCATAACGTTATGGATCCTAAATAATTAACCATACATTATATTCTCAATTTTTTTGGAGTTAATTCCATACATATGATTCATTATTTATAGTCCGCGTAAATATTTAGGTAATACCATGCACGGTTTGTTATTTAGAGCCCATTCCAGTGTGGTACATTTTACTGAAATATTAAAAGTCTTAACTAAATTTGATTATTGGTAGGGCCCAATGAAATTGATAAAAACATAATCTTAAATATTGAAAATAATTCTAAATCAAAAGGAAAAAAGTAAACAAAAGATAATGAAACATTACATGTGTGCTGTGTTTGACAGATTAATTATTTCATCTCATATCAAGGAGATGACGATCAAGTTACAAAAAGTTACTTTCTGACACTTTTGCTTTGACGTCAAAAAGTTAACTCAAAGTAAGTAGGTTTGTTCGTTGAACTTTACTCAGGGCTTACCCAGGTTTTCTTGACAACCCCAAGAGTTGTCAAAAAAAACCTGGGATTTTCGATTCTCAAAAAGCACTTTAGGGCTCTGAATTGTGTTGTTGACATTTTAAGCAAGGAAGAATTTCTGTACTCGAATAATTAAAACTTAAAATACGATTGAAAAATTGAATAAAACCAACTTTAAACGTTTCCATTTCTTTTCCAATTTAATTTTATTCAATTAGTGCACTATTTTATCTAATTTCCATTAAACAATCACGAATCTTCAACAAAATAAATACTTTACAATGTATGTTTATTTGTTACCTCAACTCGCCCCAGCAAAAAACCTAGATCTACTTCAAGGCGAGTTTAGGGCGACCCCAGGTTTCAAAGAACAGAGAATTTGATTGTTAGGGTGAGTAGAGGGTTTTCAAAAAACGCTTTGGGGCGACCCCAGGGCGACTTCAGGGCTCAACGAACAAACCTAGTAACTTTTTTGAATTAAGGAACGACCAAAGCTAACTATAGTCTCCTTTCACACGAAGATACTATTTGCTGGAGAAAAAATCTTCTGAATTGTTGACCGGGGAGATTTTTTTTACCCCTCTTTCTTCCGGCTCTTCTCGTCAATGAACTTATTGTTGCTGGAAACTCAGTTGCCTTGTGTGAAAGGGGACATAGTTGACTATAGTTAACTTTGATTAGAAAAAGAACGCACCAATGGCCATCTGTCAATTGGGCTTTTCCAGAATCTGACTCTGTCTTTTCTCTTTCTAATTTTGACAGTTCTTTAAACGAAAAGAAGCTCTAGATGGGGGGAAAACAACAATACAAACAAATAGAAATACACACCGATACTGTTCGCGCCTTTAATAGTGTGTTTGTTTCCCCCCCATCTAGAATTTTTGACGTTTGGTGGAAGTTCTCAATTGGGTTCAAACTTGTGTTAAATTTGATCCCTATGTACATTTATGACTACAGTTGCAAGGCATCATATTGTTCATTTCGTTCATGAACGCCTAACTTTTAGATAAAATTATTATCATTTTCGATCCAACCTCAACAAAAAATATTTTTAATTAGCTTAATTTATGGAAAAGTCGAAATTTTTATCCAGAATAGAATGAGTAAAGAAAAATATATCTTTTTTGTTGTGTATGCCGACGCACGTTGGTCTGATCGGGAAATAAATTCAATTTAATTTAAATTCAATCGAATTTTTAGGAAAAAAAAAGACTTCGAAATTGTCTTCTCGTTTAAGTTATTAGGTAGGTACCTATAGTTAACGGCCATATTATTCACTTAATACATCCAGATTAAAACTTAAATCTGGATGTAAATCATACAAATTAAATGTAAATTAATCTGGATTTAAGTTTAAATCTGGATGTATCGAGTGAATAATATGGCGGTAAGTAAAGTAGGTAGGTACATAGGTTAGGCATACCTACACTATGTATTAAAAATATTTTTAGACTTTTAGGTAGGTAGGTATACCCGCAACCCGCCCCGTACCTATTCGTTCCAACATGAAAAACAGACGGTTTCTTAAAAACTTAACTGATTAGGTAAAGTAGGTACACCTACCGCTAGTTAATATTTTTGGAAGAAATTTTGAGACCAAGAATTGTAGGTTACGAAATTCTACCCACAAAAGATAGGTACCTAATACCATTCTTTTCGTAAGAGCAATGTGAGAAAAATGTGCGCAAGCGCACCCAGTAACTTTTACTCCGATGGAAAATATTACCTTATCTAGCCATATTCAAGAAAACAAACACACATTGCTCGTGTTCGAGTACCTGTCCACGAGTATATTCTACTTACCAGCCTACCCTACCTAATTATTTTCAGTTAGCTTTTGATTTGTTGTTGCATCAGCTGTGTGCTTACAGAAACATATTGGCCGCGTTCGGGGGGCAAGCCAAACCTATCCGGATAGGTTTGTGTTGTTGTAATCCCATAGGAAAATTCAGCTGATGAACCAAACAGCTGTTGTCAAAAACAAATCTAAAGCTATCCTAAAATTTTCGGGATACTAAACTATCCTATGCGCAATTTGAGGACCAGCTGATTACAGCTGACTTTTGGTTTTCGGGTGACGCTTGAGTAGTTGTTTGTTTTTATTTTTTGTTGTTTGTTTTTGGCTTTTAAACATAAAAATATTGTTGCAAAAATAAACAAAATGAAGATATCTGTCAATTGGAAGGACACAACATACGATTTTAAAGACACAGCAGAGATCTGGGAAAAAATAATTTTTGGTACTTACTTGAACTTTTTTCAGCTGTTTTGATTTTTGATAGGTAACCTATCCGGTTCGTTCGAAAACATATCCGATACATAAGTATCTCAGATAGCCTATCTGTGTACCCCCCGAACGCGGCCATTCAGATAGCCATCTACATATCTAGATTTTAACGTAAGGTTCATGCCCGTTTTTTCAAATTCAATTGCTTTTGTTTTAATTTAGCCCTAACTATTAACTCAAATGTTTCGTTTAGGTAAGTACCTACCTACTTTCCTACCAAAACGATCCTGTACCAATGCTGTTGTTTTGCTTTTTTATGTGAAGTAAAATCAGGTAACTGATAATTTAATATGAATTAAGAAATGTTACTACCTATAGATTCCTATTGACGTGGATTTGAATCTATAATTTCACCGGCAGTATTTTTTTTTTTTTTGTAGGTACCCACAATTGCAATAGTAATTTCGGTCCACACAATTTGTTTGCATATGATTTGGTGTTGCTTTCTCATTCTAATTCTAGAAATAGTGTGCACAGCACAAACCCACACTGTTGGCTGCATCTATCTCCTACCATGATGGTTGATGTCATACAAAATAGCGGTCGCATACAAAATATAAATGCGATTATCACAACTTCTCCAAGCAACACCGATACCGACACTGAACCGGTTACATCGAACCGATTCCATTGATTTCATTATGGAAAATGCAATCTCCTCCATCATTATTATGGTAGAAAGATAAAGGGAGAGAGGCATAGAATGAAAGAGTGAGTAGGTGAAAAAGAGATAGATAAATAGATATATATAAAGAATGGGAAGTTAGTTCATATAAAATTGAATGTGTGATTTTTATAGGAAAATATGATTGCGTGTGTGTGTAGCCATTCATATTATTCACACACTAAGAATAGATTGAACGAAACGTACCGAAGAAATTAACGGAGCCTGTATTGGGCTTTTCCAGAAGCTGACTCTGTCTTTTCTCTTTCTAATTTTGACAGTTCTTTCATCGTAAAGAAGCTCTAGATGGGGGGAAACAACAATACAAACAAATAGAAATATACACCGATACTGTTCGCGCCTTTAATAGTGTGTTTGTTTTCCCCCCATCGAGAGTTTTTGACGTTTGGTGGAAGTTCTCAATGGGATTGTATGGCGGCTTTTGACTCCGCAGTTCGCACCCACACACCACACAATACACACACTCCCACCTTAGTGTGTGTGTAGTGTAGATCTCTTTACTATACAATAAAATATGGAGAGCAACAACCGACCGGACAACCGAATACCAGCATCGTCGTACATTTACAAATGGAAACAAAACACACACAAAGCAAAAGAAAAAGAGACTACACATCGATGGACTCTCGTCTCTCGCTCGACTGCTGGATGTGTTGAGAGACGAGACAAACAACAAGAACGAGAAGTAGCAACAGCAACAGTACTACATCCAGCAGAAGAAGAAGGCAACAACAAAATGACGAAGCCAACGTAAAAAACAACAACAATCCAACGGCAACTACTTTAAAAACTAAATGGGATATATTTTTTTTCTTCAGATTTTTCTTCACATTGTTTTTTTTTTCTTCACTTTTTCAACAATAATAATCGCGTGCGTCTCTACTGTGCTGAGGCCCCAAATGTGCGGTTATTTCATTTCTCGTGCACAAACCTATTATACGTTTCGTTGTTCGGATGTTTTTGTTCGTTGGTTCGTTCGTATTTTATAAATAAATACTAAAATAAAGAAATAAATAACAAATTCCATCGCGCTCTGGCTTTCTCGAGTTAATCAAAAATTTAAGAAAAGAATTTGTTGCCAAAAACCGAGGCGTTTGAAATAATAAATAAATATAAAAGTTGAGCAGTAATATTCTTTATATCACACATTTATACACCTAAAATAAAATAAGCGATCAATGGTGATAAATAGCTTCATGATCATTTAACAGTATTGTTGTTGTTGTTGTTGTTTTTTTTAATTTAAAAAAAAAAAATTGGTTTGTGAATGGAAACAAATGCTGCTGTTGCTTCTTCGACTGAATTTGTTTATATAAAATAATAAAGAAGATACAAAAACGAGAAAATGTTGCGTGTGTGTAAGTTAAATTCAAAATAATTATCTTTTATATTAATATAAATAAAATACCTGCCTACAACTATATATCAATATGTAAAAATAAAACAAAACAAAAAGTGGATTTATAATTTTTCCTGAGTAAAAGTGCGACGGCAAAACGACAAAAAACGGCAAAACATCTACATATAGGGTAATGCTTTGTCAATAAAAAAAAAAAGAATACAAAAATCTGATTCTCTAGTTTTTGTATTGTATATTTGCATTTTTTATCTGAGTCTTTTCATTTAACAAAACAAAAATTAAAAAATATTTCTGTGACGTGATATAGCTAATGATCTTAATCATGGATGGTTGTCATCGTGTTGAAATAATTACAATTTGATTATTCTCTGCCGAAATTTTCGAGTAGTGTGCGCGCGGGTGGGATACAACAACAAATATCGCCGCTCCCTTGCCCCCTTCCCAATCAATCTTTCTATCTATCAATATCAACAACCACTCGCCCTGCCCTGCTCAACACACTGCATCGTTATATGTAATATATCAATGCCAATTCGCTTCCGCCCCCGCCTGCCGCTTGTTCGCTCACTGGCTCGCTGATCTCCCATCATGGTTTCCAATACTAAAAAAATAATGTGGGTGTCGATTAAAAGAATTTAAACGTCATTTGAAAAAAAAAAATTAGAAACAAAGTGTGAGTGTGAAAGAATATATATTTAATTTTTTTTAATGAGACAAAAAGATTAGCCGTCGCAAAATACCAGCACGTTAAATCGCTACTCTACTAAAGCTTCTGCAATATAACAGGAATAGTAACATCAACAACAAAACCTCCAGCATTCACACCAACAAGATTTTCTCAAAACTCACCTTAATTTTGTTGTTTACTTTTTTTTGACAACTAAATTAAGTTGGCAGAAAAAAACACGAGTTATGATAAATGAAAAATGCAAAAAATCTAAAGTGATGTCATCAAAAAGAAAATCAAATAAAATTTAAACAAAATCAAATGAAAAAAGTGAAAATTATTTCGGTGTTAGAGCGCAAAAAGTTGAAATAGCCAAAAACACGTTAATAGTCAATTTATTGCAGTTTTTTTTTTTTTAATAATTTTTTTGTCTTTTACTGCTGTGGGCTTTGTTTAGTTTTTTGATGCTTTGTTTACCAAAACGGAAAATTCTTCAACATCTTGTTTATGCAGTACATTACAACAGCAACAACTTCTATACACATACACACATAATCAATTTAAATAGAAGAAATGTAAATACCTATCTTAACAATTTTTTGTACATTTTTACAAATTGTGTATGTTTTAAATATTGTTTGCAACATTAAATTTTTTATTTTAGTTGTAGTTTAGATAATTTTATGTCTCCACGTTCCATTTTCTTAGTCTTTCTTTTACATTTTCCATTTATGAATAAACTTATAACACACACCCCTCACAACCCTCTCCACCCACTGACCACAACCGTCCACCAAACCCTTTTTCTAATAAAATTTATGTACATAGGAATCTACCTAGAGTTATTTGTTATTATTTTTGTAAATAAATAAATGGATAGGTACCTATATTTGTTTTTGTTCTAACCGGCCGGCCGGCATCGGGCCGTTGCAGTTACCGTCGGTAAAATGACATGCATAATGTTTCGCAAAAATTATATGACATCGATTCTTTCATCCTTATCATTAAATCTTTGGTGTCTGATTTTCCTAATAGTAATAATTTTGAGTAGAAATCCTACCTATGTTTTTTTTTTTTTTTAATCAACTTAAATTGCATTGATACACTAAATAGAAGGACTAGAGGAATTGAAAATATTTTGTTTACGCTGTGCATAAGGGATAATTTCGCTATTACTTTTCTTTTTTTTAACAGACAATAACTTTCTTTTTGAACATAATCGTCAACTGAAAATAATTTGGCAATTAAAGAGCTATGTAAGCCTGGAAATCAGTTTAAGAAGTTACAAAATATACCTACACCTCTTCAAAAAAAGAATGATAAGCTAGAATTATATTGTCATTTTTTAAAGAACGCTTTATTGTTGTGAAAAATCAATTTTTATCTGTGTTTTCAAAACCTTAGCATTCTGAGTGTTAGCGCTTATTTAATTCACCTTCGACGAGTAACATAATTTTATGTCATATTAATGATAGATAACACAGTTAATATTTCATTCGAATAAGTAGAGGAGGATATCTATGTTATACCTATGCATATGCAGGTAAAATTTCAGTTCACCAAATGTAGGAGGTGCATAGGTACCTACCTATCTATTTATTGAAATCCACTTGGAGTTGATATTCTGTACTCATTTATTATAGGTATTTTGCAGTTTATTGAAGTTACCTTCCATTTTGTTGCCTGTGATGTCTTCTTAAAATATTTCTATAAAATGTCCTAAAGGACTATTCACATGAGACAGGCCAACGACTAACGAATAAAAGAATAAATGTGATTTAAAACAATGTGATTTAAACAAAATTGTAGAAATATAATTTATTATAATGTTTCATAAGGCCAGAATTCAAAAACTTCAAAACAAATCCATGCATGTTATCCTCAACTGTGATCGATTTACCTCTGTTTCGTCAATGCTTGAGTCACTAAAATGGCTGCATATAGCCCAAAGGCTTTATATGATGGCAATGATGTTCGTCTTTAAAATTAAACACAACATGAGTCCCGAATATCTTCAATCCAATATCCTGAAAAAAGAGTAAATTAATACAATCTAAGACACATCGAAATATTCAATATAATCCGGACCAGAACATCTAGAGCTCAAGCTACCATTCTTTATATGGGACTTCAGGCATTCAACAACCTACCTTCCAATATCAGAAATATAAATAATGTTACTCATTTAAAAAACCAAAACGTCAAAAGTGTCGTACGTGAAAAGTTAGTGAACTCTTCCGTCTGCGGCTGCAGCTCCGTATGCGGCTACGTTCCGTTGTGTTCGCAACATTGAATTTGCATGTATTCAATATTTTGACAGCTATTCCAGCTATAAAATTGAATGGCCATTGAGCCAAATAAACTTCAAAATAAAAAAAAATGTTTAGATACTAAAATTAGCTTTTTATTTGCTAAAATATGATACATTTTAGAAAACACATTGGTCGTCGCGAATATTGCAATCTGATTGTTACGAATTGTCAAACTCTATTCGCGTTCCACATACGATCCACACTTAAAAAATTTCTCGCGCTCGACTAACCTCAAAATTTTGACTAATGTCAACCTTTAAGAATATTCGTTCAATCTTTGGTCGTTCGTCGCTTTCATGTGAATAGTCCTTGAAAATATATAAGAACAAAAGTAGGTACACTCGTTATCAACTGCCAAAGCCTGATGATGGAATATTTCCGAAACGAGTTGCGATATGGGTTTCTGTTTAGTTCAAAAAATAATTGTCAAACTTGTAGAACTTATTTCTCCGGACTGAAGGAACGCTCTTTGCTTGTTTGTTTATTTGTTTTTCAATTTGTTTGAGGGAATGTTAAATCCTCAAGGACCAGTTTATCAATACGAAGCTCATACTAGCTTCGGTGTTAAACCCAAATGAACTTCTTCTAGTCAATAAGGATCCAAAGTTAACTCAACATAGGTACCTATTAAATGAGTTAACTCGAAGTACGAGACTGAAAAGTGACTTTTATAGTGTAGAACTGCGATTTCAAGGCAACTTAAAGCTAAAGTAAATCCTCCTGCTTCAGTGCTAACTCAGATTTAATTTATTTCAAGGATTAACTAATTCTGGTTTAATTCAAAGTTAATTCAACATTGAAAAATTGGCTCTAAAGCGCAATTGTTTTGTTTATTTCGTTTTTATTTGGTAAATTAAATAATCTTCTTGATCTATCACAGTTTTCTGGACATTATTATTAATATTACTTTTAATACCAATTATATTACTTTAGAAATAAAAAAGCATACAAAATTATTTAAGCTGTTTTACAATCAGGGATTTTCTCTGATAAGCATTAGGGGAATTCATGCAACGTCGGAAACTTTACGATGTCGTAAAATCGTAAATTTTACAATAGACATTTCATTAACGCCCTTAAAAACTGCTTGCGTAAATGTGCTAAAAGATGTGGTAAACGAATCAGCTATATTTCCTTAATTTTAATTTAAGTAATTTTTTTAATCTGCAGTTTGAAGATGCCCAAAAAAAAAAATTGTTTAATGGATTTTTGGCTTTAAAAAAAAGTATAACATGACCTTGTAGGTGTTACCGTTGTTTTTTAATAATTTATTTTCTATTTCAAGTCGATTTTTTTAGAAAATTGCCCCTCCCGCCTAAACAAGGGGAAATAGACCCCCCTCTCATACGATTTTTTTCTTGTCTTAACCCAACCTGTAGTAGCCGTGGCGTGATGGTTAGTGCGATGGACTGTCATGCCAGAGGTCTAAGGTTCGATCCCCAGCCTCGCCATCTATTTATTTAAAAGAAAAACGGCTACTGCCTCTTGCGAGGAATTGACAAATCCTCCAAGAGTATCTCCTGTCACAGAAAAGTGCCGCTCGTTAGCCGTTCGGATTCGGCAATAAACTGTAGGTCCCCTCCATTCCTGCAGACACGCACACAGGAATGGTTGAGAGTTGTAAGTCAAGAGGCCCTAGTTCTTCATGAGCTGTTGTGCCATCGAATTTATTTATTTATTTTTTAACCCAACCTACTCGTTTTAGCCTTATGCCGAACACCCTGTATATGAAGAATTCTTTATTTGATTTGGAAGATTAATATCATCCCATTTTTGACACATGTGTTCTTTAAGGTAGGTTGTACAAACCAGGTATAATAATAGTTCAAAGTTCAAATACATATGTATGTGCTAAAAGCCAATATCATGCCTGAACCATCGTTGTTAAACATAGGTTAAACCATGGATTAATATTTTAACCACGATTGTACAAGTGGAACTCATTCAATCTAAATCTCGAGTTAATTAAGAATAATCCAGCTAATTGAATTATCTCACACCGATTTACTGAAGAGATATTTTTGAAATTATAGCCATTATGGTTTAATTCATAGTTAACTCGCCTATGCTATTTTATTCACTACAAAACTCGTAATATCATCTCCAATCGTTTATAAATCTAAAAATTGTATAAATGGAATAAATTTAAAGGAAAATCTGTTATGGGAGACTCACCCAGCTGTTATGGCAAATACCTACTTAGTTGCCAAATCATAGCTATAGATTTTTTGATACAGCAATACGATGATGACAATTTGGTAATTTCAATGATAAAAGTCGGTTTTAGTTTCAACAATGTGAAACACATACATTCCAATAGTTGGTGTT
Source organism: Epistrophella euchroma (assembly GCA_947049315.1). Classification (NCBI taxonomy): domain Eukaryota; kingdom Metazoa; phylum Arthropoda; class Insecta; order Diptera; family Syrphidae; genus Epistrophella; species Epistrophella euchroma. Next base: position 4,845,746 of record OX346249.1, on the reverse strand, counting down.
CGTTTCTTTTTCTGTTCTCATTTGGGATAACTACGTTCAAAGTTATTTTTGAAAGCCAGCAATTTTCAATTATTGCTTAAACCTAGTTATCAAGAGAAATTCCAATGATCCATTGATTTGATTTTCAATGATATAGCTATCACGGGCGCCTTTAACTAAATCATAATTTATTCATTCTTTCATTATTCATAGGTACTCGGCAATATTTTCCCCATCCCTTTTAATATTCTAAAGTTCAAAAACAATGTGAAACGGTATCTACTTTCTTTGAATCCCTTGTTTTAAGAAAACTCAAAACCATCACTGTATTTCCAGAACTTGACTACAAAATTTAATTAACTAGAATAATTAAAATAGAACATATAAAAAAGAAAGCAGATTAGAAAACAACCCCAATTTCAACATATTAACAAGAATCATCAATTGACATATTTTTTTTTTGTTTTTTATTAAGAAGGATATGGAAAAAAATTAACGTTATTAATTTAATTTAATATTATTTCTTATAGAAATTGTGATTTGTTATGTTTTTTTTTTTTTTTTGATACAGTAAAACCCGCTTAAGAGAAACTGCAAAATGTAACAGCCTTTCTTTCACTAAAGCGGGTTTTTCACTTAAATGAACCCCGCTTAAGTGAAAAAAAAATTCACTTAAGCTGAGTCCGGATCGGCTTAAAGTTGATAAAAATTTTTGGAAACATTTTTTGGAGTAGGTATATGTTTTTATATTTACCAATTCTTAATCAAATTAAATTTTTTCTAAGAAAAAGCCTTGATTCAAAATTTCATCCGTTGTTCAGTGCCAGAGTTGTACAATCGTGGTTCAAATATTGAACGATCGTTGAACCTCAATTAATTCGCCGGAATCGGTGAGTTAAAATTGCTGAATCACGGTTTAAATATTGAACCACGTTTGAATAAAATAAATTTGGTGGCATAAAACGGGTCATGAAGAACCAGGGCCTAACTCTCAACCATTTCTGTGTGCGTGTGTCTGCAGGAATGGAGGGGACCTACAGTTTATTGCCGAATCCGAACGGCTAAGGTGATCGGCACTTTTCTATGACGAGAGATACTTTTGGAGGTTTTTTCACGTCCTCGTGAGAAGTGCACAAATTTTATGGTGCAGTTAATTCAGTCATAAAAACGGTATTGAAGTTGCATGTTTCGACGGGCAAATAAATTTGTATCGTATCTTTTTGGATACATCTCCACATTATAAAAAAAAAAATCAGGGTGGCAGAAAGAAGTCATATGGATTTTTTTTATTTTGTTTTCATTAAATAACTCGTCTGGATTTTAATTTTTAATAAAATACCCAATGAAAAACTTTTAGAAAATCAAAATACCTACAAAATGAGGTATTAATGGTCTTTGGGACTTTTTCCATCTCTAAGTTTTAGCTTGTCAAAGTTCACCTCTACCTAATGTGGTTTGATGGAAATGTTTAGCTTTAAGACAACCCCTCGTGTCTTTCCTGTGGCATTTACTCCACCAACCATGATAACTTTGCAGTGGGTGGAGGTTCGGTGCAATAACTTTTTCCAATATTAATTTTAACAATTTTAAAATTTTGCATCAACTTTTGCATTTTGAAAATCGAAAAATCACATTGATAGCGGATTTAATCAAATTTTCCTAATATTCATTTAAAGACCCTAAATTTGAAGATCTGACTACTATACGGAAGTTGTAGTTTCGAAAGCCAACCATATAGAGATCTCTACCAAATTGTCAGTTTCAAATGACAGCAAAAACTTGGCACAAATGACAGCTGAAATTGGAAAGAAAAAAAATGGCGGGCTAGTTTTAATTTCAAAAATCTAGCTTTTTTGTGCAATAAAAAGATTAAAATATCTTATAGAAAGTATAAAAACATTTTTACTTAGGTTTTCTATAAAAAAAAGGAAAAAAACAATTCCGAATATTTATTTGCCTCCAAAACAAAACAAACAAATGTCTGTCGCTTAAATGTCATTTGTGCCAAGAATTTCAGTTTGACATTTAAAAATGAACGAGACAGAGATATATTGCTGTTTGTTAAAGAGCTCTATTGATCTATTTTGACTTATTTCTGAAGTAAAAAATAGGAAAAATAATACAAATCGAGTGTTGGCTTTCGAAGTACATTTTTTTTGTTCTTCGTTTAATGCCAGCCACAAAGCATACAAAAAAGGAAGACACTACTATGTATTTTGACATAGATCATAAATCTCCAAACAAAAATCCACAATTGGGCTTTTCCAGAATCTGACTCTGTCTTTTCTCTTTCTAATTTTGACAGTTTTTAGTTTTTTAATCGAAAAGAAGCTCTAGATGGGCGGAAAACAACAATACAAACAAATAGAAATACACACCGATACTGTTCGCGCCTTTAATAGTGTGTTTGTTTTCCCCCCATCAAGAGTTTTTGACGTTTGGTGGAAGTTCTCAATTGCATTTATGACTCGACCAACCGTAATAACACGTTGCAATTTAGCCCGGTCGAAGCATCTTGCTAGCCCGTGTGTGGTCAAATGAATGCGCCACAGATAAAATATGAACACATTTTTAGATGTGCAAACAAACAATAATGCCGGGAGGTGGGTTAACTTAAAAAGTGGGCCTTACATCTAGCACATAACTTCTCACATATTACTTTACGATTGGATATTTACGTTTTTTTTTGGGTGCGGTAAATAATAAAAATCCGACAATCGAATAAACTTTACACATTTAATCCGCGAGTACTGACACACACTTTTTTCATATTCAACCTTACCGAACTTTTACCTCCAATTACTCATTTAAAAATACCTTTACATGATTTAGATACTTTATCTTCATTCTATTCTTCAATCATAAATAATTCAGTGTAAAAAAATATTAATTTTTATAATAATCAGGATCAGGATCTAAATTGAATGAAAACTTAGATCATAAGCTAACTCGGACTTAGCCTCGAAACTACATAGAATTACCAGACCAGGAACTAACAAAGTGTGCTTAAGAATAATAATCTTAATAATTCTAGGCCAATTTAATGACAAGCGCAAGTTTGTGCGACCCTGTCAAGGAGCATTTTCGTTTTTCCATAGGTAAATTGTGTATAAATGGTACTTTTATAATATGTGATTGCGCTTGTTGAGATAATTATTACCTATTAATTAGTTTCAATTAATTTCCACTCGCCTATCCATAACATGAGATGTATGTAATTTAAAGATAGAACAGACAAAAAAAAAAAAAAAAAACAATTACACAACGTTCCGCTCGTGTGAATATTTATTTAGCAAGGTACCTACTAGGTAATCAAAATGCTGTCGGAGTGACTTCTTGTCGAATGCACGCATACAAAGACTATGACTGACTGTAACTACAAATTTACCATCAATAGATGACAAATCACCCTTTGGATAAAAATTGTTTTACCGTCGGTGGTCGGCAACTTTATTTATATAGGTACTAAGGCTCACTCACCTCTGCTCTTATCACAAAATGATCTTGTAATCGATATTTCTCTACAATTTCATCATTTAAAATTCTCATAAATTAGTGACAAAAAATTATCGTGAACAAATTTGTCTGTCGGATGTTTTTTTCTTTGTTTTAATTTGCGATAAAACCGTAGATAATATGACCATGGCGCCCTAAATGTAGATATTTGTAAAAAAAAAATTGTAATACTCTACATTTTGGTCAAACCGATTCCGATGCTGATGCTCTCTTTTCAGATACAATTCGCACTCGTTCGAGATTAAGTTTGCTCCGAGGCTCATTGTTTGTCTGGAAATACACTCTATACCCAAAAAACTAAGGAATTATATTTTTTGAAGAGAAATGTTTTTTCTTTTTTTTTTTAATTTCAAGTTAAAATAAAATATTCTTTGTGGAATTTTCGTTTTATTTATAAAAGAGTCCCATTGAAGAGTTTCCAATTAAAAATTTCTGCGTTTTCCATCGATTTTCTGGGCTCCTATTATTCTCTAAGTTTTAGTTAGGTGAATTATTTAGTTACCAAGTGAGAATATCCTCTTAAATTTTTGCTGAGAAGACATTTTATTAGCTCTCCAAATAAAAATAATTATCGAAAAACTGTCGAACTCTGGAAACTTAAAAATGGTTTTTAATGTTCATCTTGTCCCAAATGTTGGTCTGAGATTCAATTTCATACATGACAAATTTAATTTCGTGTAACCAGCATATTTTTTTTTTTTTTTTAATGTAGGTACCTAGGTGTACAAATTTATGTTGATCTGCGGTGCGAAACATTTAAGAACCCACCTTAGATGGCGCACAAAAGTGGAGAACGACCTCAACCAACTTGGAGTGCGTAACTGGAGGCAGCTAGCTAGGGACCGAGCTGGCTGGAGGGGCTTGTTGGTTGAGGCCGTAGTCCATCCTGGGCTGTAATGAGCGCCATCTAAAGTAACTAAAGCGGTGCGATTCAAAATGTTGTGAACTGGGTATTTCTGGTTGCATAGCTAAACACGTTCAACAAGAAGTGTTTACTACAAAGAGCCATGTTTTCCTTGCCTAGATTTAAACCTGTTAAAAATTTAAGTGCCATAAACTTGCAATTTTTTTTTTCAGGGAGAATTTGTTAAGTAGGTATGTATATTGACGTCATTTTTATTTTTTTTTATTGACTCTAATTTTGAGACAGTTTAATGATAAGTAGAAATTGGCCATTTACTTCTCAACTTAACTGAAGACAACAGTTGGTGTCAATAAATATTCATAAAATTGTTATTTTTTTAAGTATAAATTAAATATTTGTACTAACGCTATTGAGTACCTACCTAAATAGTATTAGAAATCCAGCATACAAATTTCGTATTATTCTCTACTCCTATTTTTTATTTCCAAGATTTAAATCTCACTTCCTCTGTACATCTTTTTACAACACTTTTATCTCTATTTCTGTCTTTTGTATTATTCTTTTCTGTTATTGCTTGTTTAAAAAATAAGTCAATTAATATAAATCATACAAAAATATAAATATAATAATATATTAAATATTCATAAATATACGAGTGTAAATTTATGGGAGTGCACAAAGTATGTATAACTTAATATAATTTTGTATAAAATCAAAGAAAGATCATTTAAGAAAGTCTGTATAAAATTTTAACACAAGCACAGACTTTTTATTTTAAATATGTATCTGTGTTGGTGTAAAATATCCTAATATAAAATTATTTAGTTAAGTATTTATAAAATTTTTATTCAACAAAAATATTTAAATATGGATACAAAATCAAAGAATTCCTCTTTTTTTACATTTTCATACTTTCAATTTTTTTTTGTTCCAGGATTGTTGCTATATATTTTTAAAGTATATGTTTGTTTATATGCTTAGGGTAAGAAGATATAGATAAGTTAGAAAAGACAAAATGTTTACCCAGAATATTAATAAATATAAAGTAACTATAATAAAAAGAATGAAAGAACAACGATCAGATGTTTGGTAATGTGCATTAGAATTGAATACACAATTTTTGATTTTTGTTATCTGGGAGCTTAGTAGTGCCCCCCATCCACCAAACGAGTCAAAAACAAAAAGCCTGGGGGAAATACCTACCTCACGGCTTCACGAGCACGTTCACGATTCAACGGCGAAAATGTTGAGAGCTTGTGAGTCTTGGCAACTTTTTTACATGAAATGTTTTTGAAGGGAAAATTATTATTTATTCCAATAGGGTAAAATTTATAAAATTTGACATTAAATGCTTAAGACTTGTGACTAGAAACCTTACTGAATTCATTTACTTAACTTAAGAGGCGCTTACAATTCACTTTATACCAACTGCCTCCAGTTATATACACGCCAAGTTGGTTGAGATCATTCTCTATTATTCGTCGGGCCGGGGTGCAACTCTGTTTATATACGCTGTATTGGGAACTTTAGTCCCAAATCTAAAATCCACAAATCGAAACTCACAAACCGAAATTAATAAAACTTAAATGTCCAAAAACAAAATTTACAAAACTAAATCCCCAAAACCAAAATCTTCAAATCCAAAATTTACAGAACTAAAATTCACAAAATATTAAGTCTAGAGACTTGCGGAATTTTTCAGTAAAAGACTAAAAATCTAACTATAATTTATATGGGAAATTTCAAGTGCTCGGTGGCACGTGTTAATGTTAACCGATCTCAAAATAAGCGCCACCCTAATGTATACGTATGATAGTACCTTTGACATAAATATTAATGCGCAAGTACATGTTCCTCTTTTCCTAGTTCGTCCATGAACTACAGAATAATTGAACTACCTACAGCCGCGGTTGACTCTCCCTAAAAAAAAATTCCTACCCAACTTTTCAAAATAACCTACCAATCAATAGTTGCGTTTTATTCGTAAATTATAGCTAGCGCAGCAATACAAGCTCAATAAAACGCTATATCAACTTTTATGTCCACTCTTTATTCTTTGGATGTATTCATACCCTTTTTTGAGTGAAAAACAAACTACTTTACCGACATTTAAGGTTCAAATCCACACTATTTGTCCACTTTTATATTCACTAATTTACTGCCTAATTTATCGGAACTTTTGGTTTTGTTATTGTTCACCAAGGGAAATTTTACTGCATTCACAAGTTACTTCTTTGAAAACACCACCACATATCTTGTGTTCTGTAGCCAACCTGCACAAATTAACAAACAAATTATTAAACTACATCTCACAAGCGGTAACATAGAATTAAAACATACAAACTTACCTAAGATAATAAAAACTCCTAACTTTGGTATGATCCTACTCAAAGCGGCAATTGCTCTTTCGTTCATTAACTAGAACTACTAAACTAGAACTACTTACAGCAAATCCAGCTCTTTAGTTCGTCCGTGAACTAGAACTACTCTCAGCAATCCAGCTCTATAGCTCATTCGTGAACTAGAACTACTGAACTAAATCGTGAACAACTGAGTTTCAATTCAACATTCAACAAACAACAACCTATGTATAATCCAGTTCAATGTATGTAGCTCGTTAGCTCTTTGTAACGTCATCGACCATCGGCTCTGGTCTGTATATTGCTCAGAGTACAGTACAGACTATTGCAGACAAACAGAATAGAGAGAGAAGGAAGGTATAAATACATTTAACTCTGTGTATCGGTTTATTATGAATATGGTGGAAGTATGTATAGTATATATGTAGATACACCACATAAATTTGAATGTATCTCTAGTTCGTTAGCTCTTTAGTTCGTTATTGAATTATTGAACTAATTGAACTATAAATCAGTGAACTAGTTCAATTGAAGGAGCGCTCATTGAAGTTCGTTCGTAAACGACACAAGCCCAAGATATAAGAGAACTGTTACGAATTAGCATTTCTGTAGTTACTTCCAAAATAAATGTTCATAAAAAATACCTTACAGTTTACTTTATGTATTTAACAGTTCTAATAGTAAAGTCCTGTTTTTATATCCGCTTTGTTCATAAACGGTCATGTTTATGGCTGCTAACTATCTATGAGAAATTACTAAATAAAATAAATACAATTGGTGGCAGAACAGCACAATGAAGAACAAGGGCCTAATTACTTACACCTCTCAACCATTCCTGTATTTTAAATAGACTAAAAAACAAACCTTATAATAATTGACAAATTGCAACACTACTCTTTCAGACTATAAACGATTTCTTAATTGCGAATCGAAACATCAAGGCATAACAAGACTCAGACATGTTTTATTTTTTGTTGTCCTCCTTTCTTCTACTCCATCCTTTTTGTTGAAACCAACTAATTCAGAAAATATCTATCTACCTGTGAACATTTTTTTTGTACCTTTTTTTTTATTCGAAATGTATACCAATATATGAACAAAAAAATCTATTATAAAAAAAAAACACATCCAATGGGATTTTGTTTAACGCGATTTATAAAAATGTTGTAGTCTACATAAATTTTAACATATTACAGTGCCGTTCACTGTTTATATAGATATGATTATTTATTTTTATGTAGATATATGTTTGTTAGTTTTTTAAAATCGTGGAAATAATAAAAAGATCCCGAGATTTTTAATAAAAATCTTAAAAGAAATATCTAACGACAAAGTCCCTGGTTAACCTGTTATGTTCATATATGTATGTATATGTATGTAGGCCAACGAAGAAAATCAACGAAATAAAATCAAATTTAAATCTTAAAGTTCAAAAATTAGATAAGTTTCGTAAAAATCGACGATTCGCAAAAATCGCCTCGTGAAAAGCCAGCATTGCGCTCCACAAACAAAATATACTGAAGACAATCAACACTTTTGCCATACCTTAAACCGATTGCAACAGAAAAATACAAGAGTATAATTTTGCGCCTGTGTATTTGACAGCAAGCCAAATATCATTCTCGCACCCAGCTATTGCTTATGCGTATATTTTCTGCAGTGATACAACGAAACAAAAGCGTGTCACCTAATAAAAAAATTAAATTTTGCAAGAGTTCATATTTATTTGTTTCAATTGCCTTTAGGAAAAAAACTTTAAACTAGCTAAGTCCTTATTAATAAAGGATAAATAACGGCAAGATAGGATTTACACATCTGTCAAACTGTGAAGTGTGAATTCTTATTAAAAAATGTGTTAAGTAACATTTCATATCGACGGGATAAATTTATCTCGCCAATGGATGGATAACTTCATAACACAATCATGAATACATTTTCAAGGTCCAGGGGGAAAACGGCACAAGTACAATTTTTTTTTTCCAAAACTCAAAAAACTGATGACTAATGATATTTCAAAAGCATTTGATAAAGTCTGGCATCTTGCTATCTTATCGAAAATGAGTGCTTTTTTGTTTTTATGAATAACTTCTTCGTTGAATTAGAAACTTTCTTTCGAACCGTTCTATACAAGTTGTATTGGACGGGTTCAAGACTGAAATCTACAACATAAAATGCTGCGGTGTGCCCCAGGGCTCCCATTTGTCCCCGACCCTCTTTCTCATTATTTATTAATGATCTCTGCTGTCTGTAACTTCTAATCCAATAAATTGTTTCGCTTTTCATATTTGTTTCCAGAGTCACATCCCTGCTCTTCGGATGTGGAACTGCAACGGTAAAATATGATTACTTCGTTAAATTCTGATTTATACAGCATTGTACAATGGGGACTAAAAAACCGCGTAGAATTTTATCGTTAAAGCGAGACCTACCCCCCTTTCCGACTGTCTATGAGTAGCACTTGCATCGAAGAAACAAAACAGCTTGCGATCTTTGGGATGTGTATCACAAACCACCTCTTGTGGAACGAGCCCATCTCGACGTTGCCAAAAATTCCGCAAAATGTCTAGGTTTCCTTCGTCGGAGATGCAGGAAATTTGTTTCACCTTCTGATCTGGTTATTATCTACAAAAGTTATATACGTCCAAAGCTTGAGTATAACTCCCTTCTATGAGCTAGTGCTCCAGCAACTTATTTAAGCCTTTTGGACAGTATTCAAAGACGAGCTTTCAAATTGATTGGAGATAGGAACATTATAGATTCATTTACATCCCTCAAACACCGTCGTAACGTTTTTCTGTCTCCCTCTCTTTTATCGTTATTTCTATGGGCAATGCTGTAGTGAAACAGCCAGTTGCACCCGCCCCTTAAACAATTCAACCGTAATACTCGTGCTTCTAGGAATGCCCATCAGTTTACCCTTGAGCCCAAATTCGGGCGTACTGTCAAATACATGGTTTTTAATGGGAGTGCACGCACATACGACTGGAAAAGCGCGGTGCTTAAAAAAAATGAAACAGGTTCCATTTTTAGAGCGACTTTTCAGTCGCAACGACTTTAAATCGTAAGTGCGTGCACAGCCATTAAAATATGTATGTTGCATTCGATAGCGATTAAAAATCGCGCAACTACAAATCTCAAGTGCGTGCACAGCAAAAAATTGTTGCGATCGCGATTTTTTAATCGCAACGATTTTAAATCGCAAGTGCGTGCCTAGCCTAAGCCTGAATACAGAAATTAACGTTCGGAGACAGAGGTCTGTGTTGAGATTTGTAAGTCTCAGCCCTGTTTCTTCACGAGCTGTTGCGCCACAAAATTTATTTTATTTATTTAATGTTCCAAGACAAAAAAATAAGGCTTTACTTATTCACAGTAAAAGATATCTTAACCCAAAGGAACGAGCAACAAAAAAAAAAAAAACAAAATTAAATTGAATAAACGAGTTAACTCTGGCGCTATAGCCGTAACTCGACATTTTCGCCTAAAAAAAAAAAAAAAAGAAAATATTTTATTTTCATCTCAATACGAGATTTTGCACAAAGATACAGCTCTTTTATTTGGACAAGTGTATAATATCGAATATACCTTGGAAAACCTTTAAATCACACTACGTTCTATTGTCCCGGACTATAACATTCTATTGTCTTAAAAACGCGTATCCCTCAAAAGATATAAATTAAAAAAAAAAAAAAAAAAAAAGGTTGTGAGATCCCTGTTAAATACAGGTACCTATATAGTGAAAAATCATTAAGGGATGAGACGATATTTGGGTATAAAAAGGACTACAAAAAAAAATCCCCACACAAAATACCTCTGATTTATGATTTTCGAGATGTTAAGATAAATATCAACACTAAAAGACACGAAAAAGAAGAAAATTAATTTGAAGAAAAAAAAAAAAATAAAAGAAAACAACCTTAGTACCAGGAATATCGGTCTTAGAAAAATATAACGCAGGTAAGGTTTAGGTTAGGAAGTTGTTGTACGTCTTACGTATACGGTTGTTTTAGTTTATACCTTTTTGTCTATTCTTTATAACGTTCTATTATGCAGAGGAATTCCTATCTAAATGGCTACCTCTGTTTTTATAAAAACAAACAAGGAGAGTAATAGAATTTCTATTGATACCCTTTCCCCCCGCCACGTCAACCGATTTTGATTATGTTGTTCTTATTTTATTTGAAATCGATTCCTTATCAAAAAATTGAAACGCATGATTGTTAAGCAACTTTAATCCGAATTTACCTTTCAGAATATGGAGATAAAAAATCATCCTACCTGGCGGATTTTCTTAAATAATAATTGATAAGATATTAGCGATTTGTTTCGACTTGATGAAAGTTGAGAAAAGGTGCAATTCAGGTTGATGTCCGATCTGTGAGGTCTAAACTTAAGTTTATAAAATTTCTGTATGAGGTTCGCAAATCGGAAAAATAGGAACTGGTTCCACTAAAAATGCGAAATCTCAGTCAGAACTTGAGTTTTTCTTTTGAGTTTCCCGAGACGATGAGAACGCAAATTTTCTCGTCTTTTTGACCTTCAATTGGAATCCGCATTTATAGTTTATTTATTAAAAACAGTTCCACTGAATAAATTAAATTGGTGACTTTTAAGGCTGCGGTTACAGTCAAACGCTAGTAAGCGAGCGCGCTTTTTGGTAGATACTAGTTCGCGCTGGTAAAAAAATTGTGGATAATTGTGCACGCTAGTAAGCTTAGTTAGTTGAGCTTTGATCTGCTAGCTCATTAGCGCCAACCAGCGCGAACTTTCTTACTAGCGCGAAAGCAACTAGCGTGATCTATGACCACGATGTTAATTATCCATACAAACTAGCGAACTCGCTTACTAGCGTTGGACGTAACCGCAGCCTAAGGCGCCAGTCATGGAAACTCATCAAAATTTTAATGATTTATTTAAAGACGTTTAGAATTTATAAATATTTTGATGCCAAAATAAAGCCAGTCTATGCCTTAATAAATATATCTGGCCAAAAAAAAAAATTCAATTCTGCCCAACCTTCCACATAAATAGACTTTCATTATTTTAATGATTGGCACTACCTTATCAATGATCATTGAAAAAATTAAAAATTATTTCATGAGAAAGGTTGGGCCGAATTTAATTTTATTTTTGGCCAAATATATTAATTAAGCCATAAGCTTTATTTTGACATCAAAATAATCAAAGATTTTGCACCCTAAACCTCTAAAAATGAATCATTAAAATTTTCAATGAGCTATAACTGGCGCCTAAGTCATAACGCATGCTTTTACGGGGTAACGAAAACCAAGTTTTGTTTTAAAATGAATTGAATATAGTTCTATAGAAATCTAATATATTAGAATAATAATTGGAATAAAGATTGCCCGACGCACAGTGGGACAGAATGTCTTAAAACTTGGTATTAAATCAGCCGTTAGAGCTAGGAACCTGAAATTTTGCGTGTATGCTTCTGAAACTCTTACTAGGTCATATTCAATAGCTATAATTGCAATGCCCACTTAAACATTTTAATATTTTTCAGATTAAAAGGCTACATGTAAAAGACATTCAAACATCCTTATCCAACCATGCAAAACAGACATTCTAAAAGCCAAGTGTTCGGTGTTTATTGTTTATTAGTTTATTAGAAGCTCTGAGGCTCATTTGAGTTGCATAATTTAAAACGGACATTGAAACGATTTCTCTCAGGTGTTGAGTTTTTAGCCTTTTTAAGCGTTCAGAAGATGTTTCGAATTGCACTTCCGGACTACGATTTTCTTTGTGGCCTGGTATTTTTTTTATAGTCATTTGTCCCGCTTAGCTGGAAAACATAATTTTAGGCTTAGCGGTGTTAATTTTGACATCCTATATAAGTAAATTATTGAGATTGATGCAGTGTCATTGCACCTTTAGTTAGTGTAAAAAAAGATACGTTCGGAATATGGTTGTTGATGTTTTATACCTTAAAATATTAAACATTAGTGGACTGAAAGAGCGACGTGGCATACCTGTACTGTTCGGTTGTAAACCACTCCGCCGCGCCGCCCAATTTCTTGACAATATACTTTAATCTGTGGACTCAGATATTAAAATATTTTAAGTAAAAAACATTTTAATGAGTTATAAGGATTTAGCTTTTATTCTCTTTCAAAAACCAAATAAAAAACAAAAGTTGTTGATAGAATTGAATAATAATGTAAAATTTTGAACAAAATTAGTTTTGAAACAATTTTTTTCTTTTTTTTTAAATTAAATTTTAAGTTTTCTCCCGCCTAACTGCCTGAACAGAATGGAGACGGAGATGGAACTGGAGCCGGAGCTGGAATAGCTGTCAAAATTTTGAATACACACAAATTTAATGTTGCGAACACAACGAAACGTAGCCGCATACGGAGCTGCAGTCGCAGACGGAAGAGTTTACCAACTTTTAACATTTCACATACGGCACTTTTGACGTTTCAAATTGTATGAAGAAAAAAACAACTTTTTGGGTCGGAAAAAAATATTGTGGTTATTTGTATCGCGAAAAAATTATTTATCAAAAGGAAAATTATTGGAAACAAAAAATGTGAATTCTGAGCTTTTACACAAGAATATTATTTTGTTTTTCTTCAAAATACTTTCAAAGCTGTACAGCTGCATTGTGGGCAGGTAAAAAAAAATAACGTACGACACTTTTTGATAGCTCTTCCAGTTCAGTCTGCAGCTCCGGTTAGCATTCTTTTCTGTTCAGGCAGTAAACGGGGAAAAATAGACATCCTATTTTTTTGTCTCAACCAAACTTATACGCTCTAACTTTTTGTCACACGTTACGCGAAAACCCAGTTTTTGATAGATGCATTGTCCAATTGGCAGTATTCTTAAAGCGTGTCATTTTTTCTTCTTTGCCCGGCATTTCAACTCCACATTTTTTCTCCATCGAATCGAGCTCTGCGAAAGCTAGTCGAAGTTGTCACTGGTATTTTACGAGATGCGTTTGTTAAATCGTTGATCGGCGCGGCAGATGTAACCATTCCACAGGAAAGCCTCCAAAAACAATGCCAATGACAAAATTAACCTAGTCGATGTTGGAAAAATGCGTCTATTCTTATTCATTTTGTGGACTAACTGCCTGAACAGAATAGAATGCTGGAACTGGAGCCGCAGACGGAACAGGAAGAGCTGTCAAAAAGTGTCGTACGTTATTTTTTGTACCTGCCCACAATGCAGCTTTGAATGTATTTTGAAGAAAAACAAAAGAATATTCTTGTGTACAAGCTCAGAATTCACATTTTTTGTTTCCAATAATTTTCCTTTTAATAAATAATTTTTTTCGCGAAACAAATAACCACAATATTTTTTTCCGACCCAAAAAGTTGTTTTTTTTTCTTCATACAATTTGAAACGTCAAAAGTGCCGTACGTGAAAAGTTAAAAGTTGGTGAACTCTTCCGTCTGCGGCTGCAGCTGCGTATGCGACTACGTTCCGTTGTGTTCGCAACATTGAATTTGCGTGTATTCAATGTTTTGACAGCTATTCCAGCTCCGGCTCCAGTTCCGTCTCCGTCATCATTGTGTTCAGCCAGTAAAGGCTGTTTAAAGCTACATATTTTGAATCAATATTCATATGTATCTACATTTTCCTAACAAAAGTAGCGAACTCCTAACAAAGATTCATTCCGCATAAATTTGATCTAAAACCAAGCACCCACCTATATCAATAAACACCCACCTGACACTAAGATGTTTCGTCCCAAGTGTGCATGATGATTTTTGGACTTTTGAATCCGGTGTTCCTGAGCTAAATACAATTCGTCGGTTCGGAAGAAAAACGGCACAATTCAATAAATCTCATTTTTCAAAATAGGCAACAGAAAATTGCATAAACTTTTAATTAAATTCAATTAATCTGTTAAAATATCAAAATCACGCAATAGCTCATTAAGTTACAAATATTGTATTGAAGTCTGGTATCTTTTCAATTGATTATTTTTATTTATTTTATTTTTATTTATTTTATTCAAAAAAGTGTAATGTGAGCTCAAAAATTTCATCGTTTTGGTTTTTCTTCTGAACCGTCGAATTGTTGCTGCATGCAGAATTGCACCATTTCGACAGACATTCTACATACATACAATTAATTTATGATGATAGAGGTGTGTTTTACTGTTTGATATTAAAGGCGGTTTGATTGAAGTGTTTGTATGTATTCTTTGTTTTTAATAATCTTTTTTTTTTTTTTTTTAACTTTTCATATTTGTTGATAAAATAGTTTCTTCTTTTTTCATTTCTTTATTTTATTGCTGCTCTGTGTTCATTATATTTCGTGTTGTATTTTGTTTTTTCTTTCACGTGTGCCTTAATGAGTGTTGTAGAAATGATAAGATTATTTGTAATTGATAAAGCTGATAAGATGGGAATGTTTGGCCTAGGATCGTTTATTTTGTAAGGTTAACAGACAAAACTGACTGCTGTTTTTTTTTTTTTTTTTTTTTGAAAAAAAAAGTAGTTTATGGTTTTTTGTTTTTGGTTTGCATTATAGTACCTACCTACCAATGAATCAATGGAGACAAAAAGTACAGTTCACCTGTAGAGTTATTAATTGAGAATAGATTTTTGAAATGAAACTTCCGTAGCTGCGTGTATATTGTAATATATATCGTTAAAATGGGGGTGTAAAAGTAATGATGTAAAAAAAAATGTGTTGGACGTCATTCGTTGGGCTTCGGAAGGATTCCCAGCTATCGTGCTTTACACGATTATGTACCTACATGTACATACTACATACGTATATTATATTCAAGTCTGTAGTACATATTTTGTTATTCAAAAAAAAACAAAAAAATATAATTAAATTCATTTTGATCAAAACATTATTGATTGGTTTCAAATGAAAAAAAAAGTTAAACTAATTCAATGAATCCCTGTTTAATAGGAAAATTTGGCACATCTGTGTTTGTCCGTGGTACATTTTTTTTTGGTAAAATGGCAATTTTCTATTGAAATAGAAAATATTGGTGACAATTTTTATTCAGAACTTAACAATTCCATTTACCACTTAAATTCCACGGAAGAGCCGCATCCGTTAAGGAAATTTCCAAAAATATCAGTGTTTAAAAAAAAAATGTGACGGCAAAAGTTGTAGCTTATATAATTTTACATTAAAAATGTTATCACACTTTTTTTCGTACCATCAATAGGTTTTGAAAAAATCGAAAATCACATTGATGGCGGATTGAAACACCCCTCTCGTGCGTACCTTTTACCTTTAAAATGTGTATGCAAGAGTGTAGCCTGATATTTTGGCTTAATTTAAAGACTATAACCTTAAAAATCCGATAACTAATACAAAATGTATAGCTTCGAAAGCCAACCATATTGCCCTATTTTGAATTATTTCTGAAGTGAAAAATAATTCAAAATCGAGTGATATTGTTGGCTATAACTTTATTATATTAATTGGATCTTCAAGTTTGGAATTTTCAAATTAAGCCAAAATATTATGCTACATTCTTGGCATACAAATTTTTGTGGAGAGGGGTAAAAAATTTCGCACGAGAGGGGTGTTTGAATCCGCCATCAATGTGATCTTCGATTTGTTTTTTACTAAATCCAAATTCTAAAGTCGATGAAAAATTTTATAATCTTGGAAAATAATCTTCCTCAAAGATATTTCATCAACCCTCCTCTACAAAATTGTCATAGTTTTTGGTGGAGTAAATGCCACAGGAGAGGTAGGAGGGTTGTCTTGAAGCTAAACATTCCATTGAACCCAATATTAGATACAGGTGAACTTTGACAAGCTATAATTTAAAGATGAAAAAAGTCCCAGAGATCGTTAGTACCTCATTTTGTAGGTATTTTGATTCTCTTAAAGTTTTTCAATGGCCATTTTGTTACAAAGTAAAATCCAGGCGAGTTATTAAATGAAAACAAAATAACCAGCTGTTTCAATATGGCGGCTTTTTCCTAGCCCCTACCACACCGACAATTTTTTTTTATAATGTGGAGATGTTCCCAAACAGATACGATAAAAAAATATTTGCCCTTCAAAACATGCAACTTCAATAAATTTTTTTTACTAAATCCAGTACACTATAAAGTTTGTGCCCGTTTTTCTCAAAACCTATTGATTTTACGAAAAAAAGTGTCATAACATTTTTAATGTAGAATTACATAAGCTACAACTTTTCCCTTTACATTTTCTTAAAAACATTGATAGTTTTTGAGAAATAAGCAAAAAGCTGAAATTCAACCCCATTCACCCCCGTAAAAATTTTAGCCCCGGTCCAAATTTAGGGTACTTTTTGGAAAATGCTTAAGGTACAAAAATAAACATCTCCACCAAAATTCAGCTTGGTGGGAATTTTTTCGTAGTTTTGCCATTTTTTTTGTCTAATTTCCTGACGAAAGAAGTTGTACGGAAATGGTTTTTTTTTAGAGTTTTCCCGAAAATTTGCATTGCGGAAATAGGGTTTTGACGCTCTTTTTTTTTAATGTTTCGACCAATTTAAAAAATTAACACTCAAACATAAAATTATTTTTATTAGTAGGTACTTTGACATTTTTAGTTTTATAGGCTCGAGTTATAGCTATTTCACGGTCGCCTCGCGAGACTTAGTCTATGTATGTTAAATTTTTTTTGAAAAACTAAGAAAAACCGTTTTGATCTGAGTGTAAAAAAAGACAGGTTTAAACAACAATATGGAACTTTCAGTCTAATCAGAAGCATTGAAAGGTTATTAATTCATCAGGCACATTTTATTCCAATAAAACATATTCCAAAAAAAAAATGGACCTATTCTATGGAGTTTCACTTCACACCTTTTTTTTTTGTTTGATGGGATGTGTGCTAAAATGTGCTACTACCTTTTGTTCCTTGATGCGCGTGCGAGATGATTCGATGATTATGATAATGCATTAAGATTGTCGGTTTATTGCACATGCACACAGACACACAAACATAAACAGATACTCCTTAAGCTTAAAGACGCTGGTGATGCATGAAGCATGATGATGGCAAGAAATGTCTCGAAAGCAACATAAAAAAAAAAAAAAATCAAAATAAAGAGATACTTTAAACGGAAACGAGTATAAGAAGGTGGAATGTAACAAACAAATATAAAAAAAAATAAAATAAGAATTGAAAAAAAAAAAAAACAGGGGAAGAATAACTCCTTCATGCTGGACAATAGTTTTTGGACTTAACCTTAACAAGGTGCCATTTATTTCCATCCTACTTTCACTCATTGGTCCATGAACAACATTGGCATGATGTATTAAGATGACCATTTGTATGTTTTTTTTTTTGTTATTTGACGGAACAGTTACCAATAATAATAATAATATTTTAATTAAAAATAAGAGCTGGATGCCTTGCTTATCCTATGGCATCCTATGGCATGGAGATGGATACTTTTAAATAAAGCGAAGTTGTAACGAATATTAGCGGTAAACAAAACCATATTTCCGTTTAAATTCTATTTTAATTGATGCAGCGACTTTATCTTTATTTTTTTTTGCGAGTTTTTCCAACACTCTCTTATATTTAATCCGTGGTTCAGTAATTTTAATTCACCGATTTTAGCAGATTTACATGAACCTCAGTTAATAAATGTTCCAGTTGCACTGGCCCTAACTTTTTTCACTCAAAAATACCTACTTTTAAGTTTTTTTTTGTTTATCTTATAACTTCGAAATTGAAATATGGTCACCATAGTCGATGACAACATAATGATCATTCTTACTAACGATGCTCGTATAGTCATTTAAGAGGACCATGTTTCTTTGCTCTTGTTTTCTTAATTTTTTTTTTAGTAATAATTTAATATATGTACATATATACATACATACATATACAATGAGTATATAAATATATATTAAATACATACCTACTTGGGTAAGAGAAGATTTTTGTTTTGCCGTTTTTATTTGAATGTATCGTGATTATTTTTTCTTCTTTTTCTTTGATTTTTAATAAGCTTCGTTAAGTTCGCTGCTGCACCACCTATACCTACAGTGGTGGTTATAATACATGCAACGTTTATTGATTTCCATAAACACCATTGACTCTTTTGTTTATTTATTATTTATACTTGCTCGATAGGACTCGATATTTTTCTTCATACCTTCCTCGGTCTATGCGTTCACTGTAATTGAAGCTAGATCGTAAACGGGTATTCCTATCTGTCTCAAATTTTGGTACAGAGTATTTTTATGTTGTTCCGTTAACCACAAGTAGTAGCCGTGGCATGATGCTTAATGCGATGGACTTTCATGCCGAAGGTGTAGGTTCGATCCCCAGCCTAGTCCAACCGATAATAAAAATAGAATAAAAGAAATAAGTCCGTGTGCTGTATATGTATGTAGACTGTATCATATGCGTCTGAATTGTAAATGGGGTCAGAGATTTTTTTTTAATATAACGATCAAGGAATAAAGTGACAAACATAAAAAACGAGTATTTTTACAAAATTTAAAATTTAATACAAATTTAGTAGGTTAACTGATATCGTAAAGGTACTTAATCTAAGATCTTCGAAAATAAATACAAGCAAATATTTTTTGTAGTTCTAAAACTTCTAGGTTATATACTGAAATCCTCCATACTAACTTTTAGTAATTTTTCATGTGTATTAACCTTTGACTTTAAAGGAAAAAAAAAACCGACAAGTCTGAATTTTGGAAGTATGATGGACATCTTAGAAATTGGTGTGTATTCGAAACAAGTGCCTAGTTTTTCCCCAGCGCTGGTGTGAAAAATTGTTCATTGAAACCTTTGCGAACATTTTTCTCGAAATCTGTTTATCCTACGAAAAAGAGTCTAACAATTTTTTTTTTTTGTACAGACTTCTTATTTGCATCTTCAATTTTTTGTAACAAACACAAAAAAAAATTATAGTTTTCGAGGTCTTTTACGCTCTCGGTAAAAATCAACCCTCGATAAACACAGCCTCGGTTAAAGCAACACTCAAATTTTTACTATTACTGTCCCAGTAACTGCAACTTTTCAAAAAAAAAAAAAAAAAAATGTGACCCAGTAAACGCACCTTTCTGAGCATGGTTTTTTACTTTGTTTTATCTTTGTTTCCATTTTTTTGGTATTAACTTTAATTATGACATTCTAAGATTTTCGGATTAGCCGCGTTAATAAATAATAGATATTTATTGAGTTCAATACAGTAGGAACTCACAACGAAAGTTTCGCTACAAATTTAATTGAGCGTGGTCACCGGGAAACTGCCTGAGAGGTGTTATGAGCGATATTGACTACGCAAGTTTGTAGCGGTGCGTTGCAGGTTCTATTATTTATTAACGCGGCTAATCCGAAAATCTTAGAATGTCATAATCCGAAAACCTTTAAATATCATGTGTAAACAACCGTGAAAACCTTTAAAGTTATATTACTTTAATTGTAAAAAATCTGGAGCATGAAAATCGTATAATAGGGGGGTGTATTTCTCCCGTTTATGAGGAGGGACACAAATAATAAAACATCATTACAAAAAAAAAAACGTTAACACTTTCAACTTCATGATATACTTTATTTCAAAGTCAAAAGTCGTTTTTTTTATTTTGTTTTTAATTCAAATTATTTGAAAGAACAGTTTTTATGAAAAATTTATTTTGAACCACCTCCCCCCCCCTGTACATACGATCAGTAAAGCATGACATTGTAAGTATTACCGTTTGATTTTTTTCTATTTTAAGTCGATTTTTTAAGAAATATCCCTCCTGTCTTAACAGGGGGAAATAGACCCCCTATAAGATTTTATTTTTTGCTCGACTTAATCTACACGATCTAGCTTTTTATTTCACCGTATGCGAATCACCCTGTATATACAAAAAACTGAATTTGAACTCCTTTCACTATTAAGAATAAATTCAGTAATTTCAATCAGATTTAAGCTAGACACAAATTTTAAATAGTGTAAATATTAGTGCAGCCTTAAGATAAGGTGTTTGCATGATACCAATTAAATATTTTCTAACTTTCAAACTCTACTAAAATGTTTTTATTTTTAAACATTTTTTTTTACTAATGCTTGTCATAAAATCTAGCTGAACACGCTTAAAACAACGACAGTTCATACCATTTTCACATCAATAATTTATTGTCAAAGTGACATTTCGTGTTATGCCACATTTACACGAGTGACAACTTTGCCATTATTTCTGCCATAAAAATGACAAAATAATTGTGCATTGCCATTATTTTCAAAATAATGTCAGCATTAATTTACACGATGTCAGTATAATGGTAAAATTAAACGTCATCTGCACATGGTCATTATTTTTATGACAAAAATAATGACAGGTTTATGGACTATTTACACGATTTGGTCATTAATGACAGTATAATGAACGAAATTATGACAATTTGTCACTCGTGTAAATGCGGCATTAGTATAGGCATTTGGCGATTTTAAATTTAGTAGGTAAAATGTTAAAAAAAAAAGTATGTATAAGATGATAAGATGTTAAAAATTTAGAAAACTCTGTTTTTAAAGTAGTATCATAATCAAAGATGATTTAAAATCATGTTCGAATTTTTGAACAGACAAAAAATATGTTCGTATAATTTTTTGCACCAATGTAGCTTTATAGTGCGCTATACATACACGCACCAACCTGATAAAATATTGCTATACATCTACCTACACATTACTAGTTGTTGGAGTATCTTCTCTTCTTTGTTCTTGGACTACCTATATAATATAAGATGCATTTTCTGTTGAATATACGACTAACGAGAGGCCGTCAGTCTGCAGGAATTTTTACTTTTTGTTACTTCTTCATGATCAGCTTCTGTTTCTTCAGTGGACTTTCAATTTTTTTTTTTTCATTTTAAGTTATCTTTAGTTTGTTGTTTATTTTGTTATGTTTGTTCTTTTTTTTTTCTGTTTGGATAATTTTATGTTTTCCATTTACAGGGTGTCCTAGCTATGATTTGAAATATATATTAATAATTGTTTTCCTTTTTTATAATTGGTAATTTTATTTGTTATATGACTTTTAGGTAAAAAAAAATCAGATTTTGATTTTTGTCATTGTCGTCGAATGAATTTATGCCATTTTCGATAGGACCGTTCGTAGTAAGTTCTCCTTTTGCACTCTTTTTTTCACTCCACCTAGGTATAAGTACTCCAAAAGCCTTGTTTATTGGTTGTTCCGAGCAATGTTTTGGGAGTGTTTTTCTGTTCCCAATTTTATAATGGAGTAGACTAGGAACACACACATTATAAGCACATATTAAGTTTTTCGTCGGATCTATGTACCTACGTACCTACTTGTCGAAAGCAATAAATGCTTAAAGAAGCTATTTTGATAAATGATGGTGGCATTTGGTATGCAGTGTAGTTAATTTGCGAAGTTTTCATATTTTATTGGAACCAAAAAAGAGTAAAACGGTCAAAGCGAAAACGATATCAGTTTTCAGTTTTATTCATGCAATGAATTATAGGTACCTATAAAAATTATTAAAAATACCTACATTAGGCCTTACTAATAATCAATCACTAATGTCGACTATTAGTAAAATGTAAGATTAAAATAAAGTGTAGAGCTCAAATAAATAAACAATTTCTTCTGGTTTAAAAAAATCCCCACACTTTCCAGGAATCTACTACAATTTCAATCTAATTTCCAGTCAAATAAAAAAAACACCGAGTGAACTGTCAAAATTTGTTTCATATCTTCACATTTGAGTATTGCCGTATTCTTTTTCAAAATTTAGTTTTTCAGTACTTTTACTAAATTAATTATTATAAGTACTTGAACGATTTTTATTTTATTTTACTTTTTCTACATCATATTTAGCTGCTTCTCTTTTACTAAATATCATTATTTAATCACATTCGCAATATATCAGTAAGAAAATCCTATGAATAAAAATTAATTTTCGGTTTGAGTTCGATAGAAGTCTCCGACCGTGAGAAATCCGTAAGTCAAACCTCATTTTGAGGTTTGTATTTTGGCTTATTGTTAATCTTTGGAACAGGCATTTAAAGCAGTTTAGATTGTGAAAATATTTAAATAAAAATTGTTATTAAAAAATTAAAACATCGCAGTATTATATTAATTGGAAATATTCAATTTATGAATCTGTTAACTTTTTTGATCAAGTGATAAGTTTTTTGTTTTTTGTTTTTCAATACTGTTTACAGAAGTCATACAAATCGTAAAGGTGAAAAACAAAACATGCTTTGGAAATGGCTGTGTGCGAAAAAAATTTGTTTGATCTGTCATATTAATCTAAAATGACAGATCAAACACATTTTTCGTACATTTTCGCACGAAAAATTTTCGGTGCTTAGCTCAAGCACGGAGTAAAACTGTGTTACCGGCATGAATTCCATACATGTTATCGATAGTGTTTGTATGGAAACTCCATGTTTTTTCTGTTATGGCGTCGGTAATCCCCGATATCGCGTTTTTTTCGACCAAATTCTTCCGTGCTTGCAAAAAAACACGCCTATTGTTATCTTAATATTCAGATTTCAGCAAAACTTTTAGACATCGATTGGAAATTTGTAAGAACCGAATAATAAGTAAGAATCAAAGTTAGTATTTATGAAAAAAAAAATATTTAAAAGGCTCATCCTTATATTTTTAGAATTTTTTATTGAGTTGTCACCAGGGCTGCCGTTTTAAAAATTTGCAAGGGAGTATTTTTGAGGATTAGAGGGGAGTATTTCGTATTTGTGGGGAGTACGCAAAAAAAAAAAAAAAATTCACAAAAAATACCAAGCCAATAAAAATAGAGAGAGAATAGACAACAGATACATTGGCCACGTTAGGTAATAGGTATTTGCTATCTAAAATAAGTTTCTCATCGGATATAGATGAGTATACCAGAATTTTTAGGATAGCTCGAGATCTTCTTGTTGCCAACAGCTCTTTTGTAATCAGCAGTGTTTTTACTATGGGATTACAACAACACAATCCTGAACACGGCCATTCATTTTTCACGTACATATGTAACTGAGAAGACTGACATTGGGCGCGTTTGGCTGGCAATTCAAAGCTATCCGGAAAGGTTTGTGTTGTTGTAATGACCGCGTTCCGTTGGTAATCCGATAGGCTATCCACCATATCAGATAGCTTGACTTGTTACATCAGCACAAAGGATTACAACAACATAAAGCTATCTGGATAGCTTTGGATTGCCTGCCGAATACGCCCAATCCCATACGAAAATTCATCTGATGAGCCAAACAGCTCTTATCAAAACAAATCTCAAGCTATCCGATATATAGTGAGGGGAGTACGGGAGTACAGTGAATGCCAGGGGAGTACTAATACTCCCTTAGTACTCACTTCGGCAGCCCTGGTTGTCACGTACAGACAAATTGCATCACGTATCTGACAGAGTTTGAAATTAACGGTTTTTATGAGTAGATTTTTAATAGTTAACAACCGTTTTGTCTTCTGATTGGCTATGAATTCGGTACTCTTCCTTTTTTTTTGTCAATTTTAATGTACATATTGGAAAGTCAAAATTCCGAATGTTGGTTTAGCATTTTCCGATTGAAAAAATGTCCTTTTTAGTGTCTTTTTTTTTGTCAGATATTCATGAGGCAATTCTGATTGTAAAAGTAAAATAGAAATATATATTTTGAGTTCTTCAATAAACATACAGACACATACATACACATTGAAATTTCATAAACTTCTAAGCGGTAGGCCTTAAATTTCCAAAATAATGTTTTATTTTTACATACAAAAAGAATCTAAATTAAAATAATTTCTTTATTACTTTTGATTTGCTTTACACTTTCTCTTTGACTATCACATTTTATTTTTTATATATGAATCAATATCTAACACCATCTATATGCTAAATCACTTTTAATCCTTGAACGAAATCAAAGGAGGCACGCGTGAAACCCAAATCGTGTGCATTTTTTATGAAAAATAAATTTAAAAAAAAAAAAGAAGAGAATGTTGAACAATTATTTATTTTCTATACTTAAATTGTGGGCATTTCAAAATATAAAATAATTTTTTATTTTTTTTTTATTTTAGTTAAGACGATTTCACACACCGTTCTCATACCAAATTTACAAAACCAACATAAAATAGATCAATATATGACTGAAAAAATTTACTCAACTTAAAAAAAAAAAAAAAAAAGAAATACAAGAAAAAAAAAAAAAAAACAAAAAAATGTTGAACACAAAGAAACACAACATCAGCTCAAGTGTTTCACTAATTTCAAATATAAACATACAAAATAACTGTCATAATATATCTACGTACATTTTTCGTCGTTATACGTAATTTCTTGATACAACAAGAAAACATAAAAATCATTAAGCAACATCTTCAACTATAAAACAAATCAAAACAAAAAAAAAGTGCAAACCAATAGAATGTAAGCAGCAATATTTTTAATCTTAAATATAAATTAAAAAAGAAAATAGTGATAAATTAATAAATTAATTTAAAAAAATACAAAAATAAAATTTCATAAATAATTATAATAATAATAATAATAATCGCCAGTCAGTCCGAAACCGAATGCTATGCTGCACTGTAGAAAAAAAGAAGTTACTTAATAAGTGAAACGATCCGAGATATGCCACATAATAGTCACAGCTCGCATTCTCGCCATGCTGGCTCATCCGGAGACGATTTGGGCAGTACAGATGAAGTGAAAATCTTTAAGGATGAAGGCGATCGAGAGGATGAGAAAATTTCGTCGGAAAATCTATTAGTTGAAGAGAAGTCTAGCCTTATTGATCTGACGGAGAGTGAGGTGAGTTGGAACCTACTCAAGCCATCTAAAGTAATTATAAATATACAATACTCATTATCATTACATTTTTCATTTAAATTTTATTTTGTGTTGCCGTTATGCAAGATTTCCAGAAGTTCTTTAAAAAAAAAATTAATTCAAAAATGCCAGATGTTCTCAAAAAAATTTAAATTGAATTGGTTTTAGTTCTGCTCCTGGAAAAGAATACAAAATTCTTGCAAAACGGTAATATAAAAACGTATTAAGGCAATAAGAGCTTAAGTCAATAGTCTTGAACATTTTTAGTCGACGAAAACAAAACAAAACAAAACAAAAAATTTTGCACTCCTTATTATGATTGTAATTTTTTCTAGGTTATTTCCTAACTAAATTGATAAAAGTGTGGATCTTTGCGAATGATGCCGACCTAGCCTAAAGCTAAGCACACGCTTGCGATTTAAAGTCGTTCTACAAATGTAACCTCTTTCATTTTTTTTTTAAGCGCCAGCCGCGATTCTTCAGTCGCATGTACGTGCACTCACATTTAAAACCATGTGTTTCATTTCTTGCGACTGAAAAATCGCGCTAGTGACAATCGCAAGTGCGTGCATATTAATTTCTTTCCGCGACTACGATTTTTAAATCGCAATTGCAGTCACAAACATTTAATTGCATTTGTTTCATTTTATTTTGCGACAATCGCGTCGCTCGAAGAATGAAACAAATTTCAATCGCGATTTCTCGGTCGCAAGTGGTGCGGTCACTCACATTGAAACTCATTTCTTCTATTTTTTGCGACTAAATGGTCGCCCGATCGAAATTGCAAGTGCGTGCTTAGTCTAAGGGACAGGGAGTTGTCCGCAATAGGAGCTTTCACTGTATTATGAATTTTTATCATATAAGAAAAATTGTCCAATGTATAACTTCCCTTTTGTAGATCCAGCTAATACGTCTGTTAGATCCTGTTAACATTGTTAGAAATCGAATAGCATCGAAAGGCCCCTCGAAACGAATCAGTTTCATTCGGTTTCAAAACAACAAGTATTGGGGTCTAGGGCATACAAAGTAATCGTAGCGTTCACATATAACGGTTTGTTGCTGTTCGGTTTATTTTTGTTTTATTTTGACTTGTCAACATCGTCCTGAGGTTTTTTTTTTTTTTTTTTTATTGAAAATGTGTAATCTACATAATATGAACCGTGTGTGTATGAAAGCACTAAGCTGAGAGCGAAAACAAATAGAATGCAAACCGAACCGATGGTTTTGTGGGTGATATGGAGCCTAATTCCATAAGTGTGAATAATTTTCCGTGTACTTTCTATTCACGCTCAAAATATGCGTGAATAAATTTGTCTATCTGTGTAATTTTGCACTTCACTCTTGCGGAATCGAAAAAATTCGATGTACACACCAAGCTTGCTGAATTGGGCACCTGTCTGTACTACTAACCTAACACCGACTTCACCCATCATCATGACGTATGTAGTGTAATGAACAGTCACAATCTAACCAGGGTTTTAGGGAGCGGACAATGATTTTAAGAAATTACATTGCCTATATTAAAACATTTGCATACATAACATGGAACTGGAAGTGTGCGATTATGACAAGAAATAAGCCTTAATTATACAACAGTTTTTAGCACTTCAGAATAAAAGAAGTGAAAGTAAGAGTTTTTTTTTTTTAGTAATTGTAGAATGCTTGCATGTAGTTGGCCCCCCGACTTTCAAGTTGGGCAAAACTGTTAATGGCAATCGTTTGTACATCGTTTGTACACGTTTGTACAACTTTTAGAATAATTTGTACACGCACCGTTTTTTTTTTTACAGGCAATTTAAATAAACGGACGGAAGTTGGCCCCAAAAAAAATTTTTTTTAATGTTTTGAAAAATTTTGAAATGCAATTCGATAGATAATCGTTTGTACACGTTTGTACAAAAAATATTTTCGTTTGTACACGTCCCAAATTTTTTTTACAAAATTTTTTTTTTTTTAAAATGTGTCTCGAAATTTTGAAAAGTATGCAATCGTTTGTACATTTTTTATGATGATTTTTCATGGTATTATTTTTTTGAATTTAATTTTCTTTCTATTTTTAATTAATTATTCAAAATTTTGGGACATGTAGTTGGCCCCATTTCGATTTTTTTTTACAATTCGTAAAATCTGAAAATGCAATTCGATGGATAATCGTTTGTACACGTTTGTACAAAAAATATTTTCGTTTGTACACTTCCCTCCAGTAGTTTATAAATTAAATATAAATTAAATTTGATGGCACAACAGCTCATGAAGAACTAGGGCCTAGTGACTTACAACTCTCAACCATTCCTGTGTGCGTGTCTGCAGGAATGGAGGGGACCTACAGTTTATTGCCGAATCCGAACGGCTAACGAGCGGCACTTTTCTGTGACAGGAGATACTCTTGGAGGATTTGTCAATTCCTCGCAAGAGGCAGTAGCCGTTTTTTCTTTTTAAGTAAATAGGTGGCGAGGCTGGGGATCGAACCTTAGACCTCCGGCATGACAGTCCATCGCACTAACCATCACACCACTACTCCAGTAGTTTGGTGCATCTTATACCGATCACCCTGTCTACAAAGACTAACCACCGTCCCAAAAAAAAGTCTGATACTCTTTTTGGTTCCCAGAAAATAGAATAGAAAATCAAGTTTTAAACTTAGGCCGTGTGCGAATTGAGTTAAAATCGCGTTAAATTTTATCCGAAGATTAATTTTTGACAATAGTGAGGTGAATCTGTTTGTAGAAATGTCAAATTTTAATCTTAGATACAATTTAATCAAAATTTTAAGCCAATTCGCACATCACGGCCTTAGTGGTAGAGCACTTAAGTTATTATTACATTTAAATGTTCAAAAAAATTATTGACTTACTTTTTTCGCCAGACGTACATTTCCATTAAAAAAAAAAACTAAAACTAATTAGATGAATTATATTACTAACTTATATTTGTTTTATTTTTCTTTTTTAATAAAAACCTTAGGAAAAAGGTGGGAAGGTTACGGCGCGCTCGGATCATAGTCCTGTTTTTAGTAAGTACATACATACATATAGAATTATTTTTATTAAAAAAAAAAAAATATTTAAACAAAAAATTGAAAGTAGTGAGAAACAACAAGTCATTTTTATTCATTTATGATATTGAAACATTTAATTCCTTAGTGACAGAAGAAGTTAATATTTTTTTTTTTTAGAGAATTCCTCATGTCCTTTCATTTTTCTCAAATAGGGGTTTTCCCTTCTCCGTGTTACAAATACAACAAGCCTTATTGTGAGTTTCACCCGAACAACATTTCACCTTAAAATTTTCTGTTCGCCCGGAATTTTAAAACCTATTGTGAGTTTCACCCGATTGAAATGTATGTTTTTCGCCTTATTGCTCTTTCGTTCGCCTACTAAAAAAAGGTGAAAATTTAAACTGTTAATCGTATTATATTCTGCGCGAAATGAATGCTCACAATATGACGAATTTTTGAAACGTGAAACAATAGGTGAAAAAAATTTTCCGGGTGGAATGTTGTTCGGGTGAAACTCACCCGCCCTTCTTGCACGCATCAGAACCAAGAATCAGTTGTCCTGTTCGGCTTATCGTCCAGTACTATATGTGCCTTAAAGTAGGACAGAATTTTGCAGAGTGTGCACTTCGTTTTCCCTTCCGTCTCTACCCTTACATATGTCACGCGACACAATTAGAAAACTTTTTCCCGGATCCCGAGATTGGCCATCGCCATGTAGAGTACCTGTCAATGAATGCTATATCATTATGTGATTTTTGAAGTCGGTGAAAAAATAGTGGGCCTAGAATTTGATGGCTTTTTCCTGGAAGATTTGGTCCATAGTCAGTCAAACAGTAACTTGTATTAACAGGCTCGTATACTTTGTTAAAGCAATTTTTGTTTGTATGCTGGATTTAAAGACTTATTGCCTTATTTATAAACAAAAAATGGTTATTTCAGCTCTTGTGTTCAGGGTAACTATAACATGGATTAAGAATTTTCCGGACTCATATGGAGCAGTAATTTGAGTCCGGAAAATTCTTATTCCATCGTGTAGTTATCCTGGACACAAGAAACTGAAATAACCATTTTTTGTTTATAAATAAGGGAATAAGTCTTTAAATCCAGCATACTGTTTTTTTTGTGCAGATTTTTTAATACAATTTTTTTGTGGATTTTTTCCATCAACCTGCCCATTTGAAATTCAAACAACGAAAATCTTATTGATTTCCCCGCCCCTCTCCACTCCCACTACAATATAACCTATTATTATTTAGACCTCATAAACATTCTATAATTATTTTATAAGTAACAAATTATAGGCTATCGATATATTTTCGACGACTTTGAATTTTAAATATAGTGCGTGACTCTTTTCACTAAAGTCTATAATAATTTAGATTACTAAAATATCCATCATCCCTTAGAATTGGTAATTTTTAATACCTATCTATTTTTATCTATTTTTAATTAAAGTAAACTTTTAAAAACAAAAAGAAAATAATTAAATCAAAAAATGGTCTAACATGAATAAGGTATATTTTTGCAATAACACTGAATTAATAAGGGGGTATATTTATGTACGGCGGAAAACCCTGATAAACCTCAGAAATCATTGGTATAACTTGATATAATCGGCAGAACGTAACTTGAAACTAGTTTTATTGTGAATTGTTCTAAAAAAAAATCATCGTGAACTATGAAGTAAAATGTCAAATGTGTGTTCTCTACCTTGGAAAATGCAATTAAATATATTTTTCGATTTCGAAAGTGAAAATCTTTTATACTAAAATTAATAGAAACACTTTGTGAGATAATAGCAACCCATTCGGTGGAAAAGTCGCCACTACTGGCGATAAAATCAAGGACACTCGATTGAACCAAATTAATAGTAGCTGCCAATGGTCGATGGGGCCGGGCGTTCATGCAAACATCTTGCAGAAATTTATATTTTTCTGCATCACGGAAATTTATCTCGTTACATGAATACCCTTAATAATATCAATCAAACGAAAAACAACTTTCCAACAAACCCGAAATCTCAGCTTTGAATCGCTAGATGTAGCGACCGATTAACCGTTGCTATGCGCCACACTTTTGTTTGAATTTGTTTTCACAATAATTGCAATGTGTCATAAGTGAATCTCCAATTTCTCGGTTGTATGAACCACTCCTGATCCTGATTGTTGTAGAGTGATAAATTTCAGTAGAACGGTGGAGCTTGCAAGATGCATAAAGAAAAAAAATCATAAATTTGAGGTTTTCCGTATAGGGGGAGGGGCGTGGTATCCGCCCACTTCAATAAAATTGTTATTAATTATAAGGAGAGCTTCTGACTGGTGTAGAATAATGAAATTTGGTATAGCGGTAGGGCTTGCAATGTGGGTAAAGGAAAACAAAAATTGAAATTTGAGATTTATCATTCGGGAGGCGTGTCATCCACCCACTTTCTCAGAACTGTTTCTGATTGTTGTAGAATGTAGAGTAAATGAAATTTGGTAGAGCGGTAACGCTTGCAATGCATTAAAACGGCTCAAATGCATGCGCAAAAATTGAAATTTTAAGATTTTGTGTTAAAAAAAAAAAAATACTTTGCAAAAAGGAGTGAAATTACACCAAAAACTTAGAGGTTAAAAAAAGGGCCACGTTCTTCTATGTATACAAAAAACTTGTATGTAACAAGTCAGTCGTGAAAAGTAATAAGATCTAAAAGTTCTAAGTTTATGTAGGTTTCATATCAAATATTTTTAGTAGGGTTATATCGAAACAACTCCAAATTATAAGAAAAATTTATTATTTAATGATACTGACTAAAATTTGGTAAGTTTACTTGGAAGAATGATAGTTATTAGAGGATATATGTACCTACCTATATTTTGAAGGAATTTTATGAATTTTATTTTTCCTATGACAGGAGGTATAGGTATTGTTTTCATCTTTTTATACCTGTTATTATAAGTTTTTTTTTTGTTCTTCTCCTAAGTGTAAAAAAACTAGAAAAAATTGAAAATTGTTTTCATTATATTTTTGTGGACCTTAATCCTAGGGCTTTCTAATTCTTTCCTGTCACACATATTTGGGGTAGGTACATACTAAAAGTATAGAAAAAAAAAATACAAGTTAAAAAAAAAATCCTGTAAACATTATCACATGCACATGTTTCTTGTTGTTGTTGTTTAAATATTTTTAACACGATAAGGATTCTTTATCGAGTATCTTAAAAAAAGTCCCTTCTTCGCGGCGACAAACAGGGAACATACGAAAAAGGTGAAAGAAAGTAAAGATAATAAAAATAAACAAAACAAAAATACAAACACTCCTGTGGGATGCATCAGAGTTCAGTAAAAGGCGTTTTTCTTTTTTGACTCTGAGCAGAGCACTAAGCAGAGCCTGAGCGATCCGAGTAAGCTCTAAGCAGAATATGATCAGAGCTCTCAGATTTATTTATAAAACACGTCTGAGCACTGAATTGTCATACATATCTGTCAAATTACATGAAAATTGTATGAAGTTGGCTGCGCTCAACTTTTTGCTCCGTTTGCTCGGTTCGGTCAGTTTATTCTGGGGCTCTGAGCTAGCTCTGAAAAAAGAAACACAAGTTTAGGGCTCTGATGAGTCTGAGCTAAAAAAGAAACAGATTTTTTTTTTTTTTGACAGCTCAGTTCTTTGCTCTGAGTTAAAAAAGAAAAACGCAATGAAATTCAAAACAGAATCAAAAAAAAGAGAAAATTTAAAACAATGTGTACATGTTACATACTGTTATACCTACTTACTTCCCAACTGGGATACAGAATCTTAGCGACTCACCTCCAAATTGAAAAACTCTTTATTTTACTTTCAAATTTGTGGGATATTATTTATATATTTTTTTAAAGTTGATTTTTTGCAAGTGGCAACCGTTAGCCTACCTGGTTTGAATGCTTACTGCTCAGGTCGTTAACAATAACCATCCACTATCCAGCCATCCCAAAAAAAAAAAAAAAACAAAAGGAACAGAAAGTAGAATCTGAATTTATTGATTTTTTTTTTTTTAAATCATATTTTTTTTTATTACATTGTATTGTTAGCATTTAACTTATATTTTATGTATACATACCTACATATATGAGTAAAGGTCTAGTCTAGGTAGATTTTGATTTTTATTATGTAAAAAAGAGTTAGTTGTTGCGGGTATGTTTTCGACGAAACGACGACGACGTGACGGCACTGCGGCGCCAAATGACATTTGGTCAGTTTATATTTCAGAGCGCTCAGCAATTTTACTCCGTGATTTTAAAAGAACAGGAGCATTTAATATTAACAAGATTCCTCAAAAACACTTTCTTTTCTTCTTTTTTTCTTATTTGATTTACTGCGACTTAAAATAATTGAGCAATGAATACAAAAAAAAATCTTCCTCAGTTATTGACAGCAAAACTGAGGAATTTATGTGAGGAGTTGTGTTTATATTTCTGAGAATACGGATTGCTCCGAGATCTGTGAAATATAAACTGGCCAATTTTTTTCATTGCTAAAATCAAAATTTTTTGAACGAATCAGGAGTAGGTACCTATTCAATTTTTTTTGATTAAGATAAAAACATTACAGGGTGTTCAATAATTTAATAGTAAAAAATAGAAGAACGAATAAATTGAATTTTGTAGTTACCCATTTGAAATTAGCCAGTAAAAACTCACAAAAACCATAAATGACTACAAATAAAAAAAAATTGGGTTTTTTTAAAGGAAATCTGTCCCAAAAAAAAAAGATTCCTAACTTGCGATTCAAGTTAACTTTCGTAAAAAATTTAAATTGGAGATTTTGATTACCTAATCCGGACATTTAAGTGATATGAAGACAGTCTCAAATTTTCGCCGATTCTATAAGTGTTTCATAGTTGTTACTCGAATGGAAAAGAAAAGTTAGGGTAAGGGAAATTCAAAAATCTAATTTTTCAGTAGGAGTTTTTTGTTTTAGATTTGCGAAAATAATAACTCGAATTTCTCCCCTAGGGAATTACATAAAAATGGTTAGAGTGGAAATTAAATGGGTGATTTACAAATTTTAATGAGTGCACCCCCGAAAAAGTCTCTAAGTAAATAAAAAAAAATCTTCGCATAACTTCCTGCCCCTATTTTTGTTTAAACACGGTGTCGACGGGTCTGTACTTTTTTTCCATATAAATTAGGTAGGTACATGAGTTTTTTTTTTATATTTTCATTTTTTTGACGTAGATATAAATAGCAAAAAAAAAAATCCGGTGATTATGTTTTTCTCATCGAAAAAAATTTCAATTACGAAAAATAAAATGAAGAAGAGGATAAACAAAAATAAAAGAAAATTATTTTTGTTATTGTTTAAGTGGACTTTATTGAATTAAATTCAAATGGAAGATTTTTTTTACGACCTTTAAAAAATAAAATGGCGAAACTAATTATGGCGGTCTGAAAAATTAAATTTTTTTGTAATAAGACATCCATATTAGTTTCGCCATTGGCACGAGTACGATAACTTTGGCGCCAAAAATTGATAACGGTTTTTTTTTAGAGGGGTCAAAAACAAGCATTTTTTACTAAAGAAGGCGGGGGGTCCATCTTGCCCCGTTTAGAAGGTAGGGGGAATTTTATAAAAAAATTACTTAACTACTTTTAGTAATTTTCAATTTTCTCAAAAACTAGAAGACATAAATCCATTCGGTTTTTTGTGTTCGATTCAGAATTGATATTTGCATTGATCACAAAAAGCAAATTCAGCGCAACATTTCACAGTTTTGAGAAAAATTGGACTAAACTTTTTTTTCCATTTTTTTTAACGAAATTTTAAGTTTGCATGCCAATTTTTTTTGAAAACTTTGGAAAAAAATAATTTAATTTAAATGTAGGATTATAGAATACAATTTAGATTTCTGACTTTAAAAAACGGTATATTACTTTACTGTAGGTGTTGCCGTTGATTTTAAATATTTTTTTTTTTCATTTTAAGCCTTTTTTTTTATAAAATTCCCCCTACCTCCTCAACGGAGCGAGATGGACCCCCCCCCCCTCCCATAGTAAAAAATTTTTGTTTTTGACCCTTCTATTAAAAACAATTTTTATAATTTTCGGCGCCAAAGTTATCCTACTCTCCCCCCGCCATTTTATTTCTCTTAATTGACAAAAAATTATTCATATTTAATTAATTATTTCATAACACGAAAAAATAAATAGAAAATGTCTTGGTTTGTTTCTCTTGATGATAAAAACTAAATAACAAATTATTTTTTCTAACTTAAATTTTATTTCTCTAAAAACTATAGGTAAAGTGGAACCGCATGCGTCGAGTTTTAACATGGGATATCTAGTTTCACCGTATTCGTACACAAATGGTGGAGCAGGAGGACTACCTGTATCCATGGTGAGTCATTTGATTTTAATTTTTTTGTTTAATAATAATTAAATTAACTAACGTCATATTCCTAACCCATACAAATTTTTTTGGTAACGAGCTTTAGCCCCTTTTGAAGGGAGGTGCTTTGACAACATTATTTGAGTTTATCCAAGAAAAAAAACACAAAACAAAAAACATATAAAACATTGCACGACGAAATTATCATTACTATATCTAATTAACGACTAATTAACAGCAAATTATCCACCCAACAACTTTTCGTTCAGCGAATAAATTCATTCGGGCGAATAAATTTTGTAAAACAAATCGAGTTTGTGCGAGGAGAAGCAGTATAAGCGCAATTGCAAAATATGTAAAAAAAAAAAACTTTTTTATTTTTGTAAGCATAGAACCGAGCACCGGCTCAAAATTCAAATTTTCGGTGCATCAGGTACTCCATTCGAATTGTTAAAAGTTTTTCGCGATACCTTGAGATACTTAAATAGGTAGGTACTTAAAATATAGCGAACAAAATGCATACCCCAAGCTTTCGTTGTTGCTTAATGCAATGTAGCTCATACAATTTTAAACAAATAATATTTTGCCGCTTCGTTAAGTTCTGTTGCTGTGTGCAGTTCCGCTGAAGTGCAGTTCTTTGAATGCGGTCATTACTTAATCCTACAAAATAAGAAACGAATATTTGGAATGTCTTCATGAGAATCTATGATACCTAACATTTTAACAGTGAAAGCGTTATATTTTACGTGAAATGTAAAAATGTTTTATGTATTTGGCGTATTTTACCAACTAATATGTATGATGTTAAAAAAAAACGAACTACCTACCTATTCTGAGCATGTGCTTCGTTTTATTCACATACCACATTTTTCAGACAGAATTATAAAACAAATTTTATGTGAAACAGGTATTAAGCTATACCTACCAATTTTTTTTTAATTTTTTTTTTGCGATTGTAATGTTCTTCTTCTCTTTGATTCAATAAATTAGATGATACCTACTTTGCGCTTTTTGTGTTAAACTTATTTTCAATTTTGAGTTAAAAAGCCTACCTACCTAGATTGTTTTCAACAAAATTCTTTACTCTATATAAAGTCTTGATAGTGGACACAAAATAAGATAAAAATGTATAAAAATCAACTTAATTGCTGTTAATATATTATAGGCTAAGGTATTCCTTAATTCCTTAAAAAAAAAAAAAATAATGAAAAAGAAAATCAAATTCCTCGGAATCCCTGATGGAGTATTCAAAAAAAAAACAATGTGAATTGTTTGTACACAAATCTATGTTTTTTTTTTTATTATTTTTGTTGTTGCTGTGTTTATTGTTATCCCTTGTAATAATCTTTTCAAACTTTATCTTTTAAGCATTTGATCCTTATTCCCTTAATGCTGTTTTTTTTTTTTTTTTGTATCTGGTACCCATACCCACTTAAGGGAAAATAGAAGTAAAAAAGAGAAGAAAAACAGAGAAACACAAAAAAAAAACAACTCATAATACCTACATACTGCAGGAAAAAAAAAAGATGTGTGTGTTAAATGAAAAAAAAAAAAAAAAACAATTTTTCTTCTTTGGCTTTTTTTTTTTTTCGTTTTAGGGTAGGATGATAGGTACCTATATAGTGTACTTTATTTGGTTTTTGTTAAGGCAAAAAGTAAAATACAAAGGGAAAACCTTGAAGGATTTTGTGTGTTTATTTGACACGTATTCTGCGTGGAATTAAATTTTATCCGCTTTTGACAAATAAAAAATAAAAATGCATATCTAACTGAAAATAAAAACAACAATAAAAGAAACAAATAAATTTACGTCCCAACAAGCGTCCTCTTCTTTAAGTCTAGTAGGTACGCTGCTGATGCGAAACGAAATTTTTCGTTGGTCTCCAACACGACAAGGAAATCCTTACGAAAACCACAACGAAAAAGTACCCCTTGAAAGTGTCACCGATTGCAAAAAAAAAAAAACAATCACAAACGCCACGCCATAGTAATCAAATCACAGAAAACCATGTTTTGATGAAAGAAACAACAAATACAAACACAAATAGAGACCAAATTTCACTTTTCCGCATACAATTAATGATACAGGCAATTAATTCTGTTCAGAAAATGAGCGGAGACCTCTCCAAATAATCTGCTACTTACACTACAATCATCAATTTCGCTCATCGAACAGCATACCAGACCAGAACTAAAAGCAGAACGAAATTTTTCGATTGTGATTTCACTATCTCATTTTTGTATGGGATTTTTCGTTTTGCATCAGAATTGACTTGTATCCATCTTGTCTAAAACACCCGCAAGTTTTACTTCAATTAAGAAAACTTTTATTTTACACTTCAAATGCACGGGCAGCGTTGCCGCGCGTAAGAAAATTAACGTGCCATATTTTCTAAAAAAAAAAACGTGCCATTTTTCGTGCCATATGAAAAAACCACAAATTCTTCTATTTTGTTGAAAAAAACTTTAACTAATTTTACCACAGGGTGTAGTATCATCATCAAAATCAAAGGGAATCATTTGCTCTATTCATGCATTGTCAAAAAAAAAATGAGTTTCTGTCAACTTTTTACGGAGTTTGGACCAATTTTCATTAATATTTTGTTGAAATTTGCTTAATTTTAATTAAAATTGTGAAAATAAAAAATCGTGCCATATTGAACTTTTTCGTGTCACCTTGCCACGAGGAAATGATCGTGTCAAAAAAGCCTGATCGTGCCACTTCGGCAACGCTGTGCACCGGACAACTAACCCATACAAAATTTAATGGGCAATTGTCCTCTCAGTACAGCTTGCAAGGTGGAAGAGAACAAACACCTTAAGTCGGTTCTCTAGATAATCTAGGTACTCTATGATCAGCAACATCATACTAGGCTTTTCTTTGGAATGGCTGATATGATGCCAGAGCGGACCTTCATTTTGAAAATCCGTCAAGTTTTATTTTAAATAAAAGGAATGACCCAAATTTTAAGTGCCTTTTTATTTTAAATTAATAGCAATTTTCCACAATTGTTTTCGTTTTCAATTTGTAATATTAGGTTTGTTCCAGACCTTGACCAAAACTGCCAATTGTCACAATTTGTCAACAATTCTTGCCAAATCCTGTTCCACACTTTAAAAATTCGGCAGTTTTGGGCAAAACAGAACGCTTACGTTAGAGAGTAAAACATTGCCCCTTCCTGATAATTTCTTTGGGCAGAAATTGGCAAGTTTGAGTTCTGTCAAAAAAATGAAATGTGGAACAGGATTTGGGCAACAATTGTTGACAAATTGTGACAATTGGCGGTTTTGGTCAAGGTCTGGAACAGAGTTTGACGTTTGAAATATGTCACAAGAACAACAAAAAAAATTGTTTTACAATTTTGCTATCGATGTCGGCCTGGTTTCCGTATTTAGTGATAAAAACATTAAAAAAATGCACTTTTGTACTCACCCCGAACGTTTCGCATCAAATTGCATTGAGCGTGCACTCTCATAAATTTCAATACGCGGCTAATCCGAAAATAATAGATATTAATTATGATAAACCACCGCGAAAGCCTAAAAAGTTATATTAAAAAAATAATTTTGTAATTATAATTTTGAAAATATGTATGTTTTTGACGTTTAAAAAGTGGCAGAAATTGTTTGCCCAAAAATGCCCAAAAAACGTTCCAAACTTTTTTCTCTCTCTGAGAGAATTTCATCCCCACACCTCAAAATTTGACAGATTGCCCAAAACTAACCAAAAAAAAGTTGGCAACAAACTTAATTATTAAAAATTTCCCAAAATCATTATTTAATTTTTTGTTTTTCTTTTTCTGGTTATGAAATAATTTCTCCAATTCTGACCTTTCAATGACATTGTCATAAATTATATCGCAATTACACTGAACAAAACATCAGAAATATTAATTCATTGCATCATTAATTTATTGAGCTGATTGTTCATGGATTTGGTTTTGAGAGAGGACTTTCAATTAAAATTATTCCCAAGAATTAAAAAAAAAAAAAAAAACATTCATCAACCCCTAAAATTAAAATTTCAGGCACATGTCACGCGCTAAGATCTGAAGAAATGGATATAAATCTATATAACCACTTCTGTGATGACAGATGAATGAAAAAATAGTTACAGGTTCTGTCTCGATAGCCATATCCATTCGTCTAAACATGATTTGGTTACAGTTCGACGAGATACAATATAATAATTTGTCAGTCTTGTCCTCTCTAACCCTTAGGGTAAGTGATGGTGCACCATAATGTCATGCCATATTATAAAAAGGGACACACGAGCCCATATTCGTCTGCGTATCGTAAAATATCATGGGTAAGTACAGCATATAGTTTTTGAGTTTTTTTTATAGGAAGTTGGTGGTGCGCACTTTAGTAAATTCACCAGGGAATCACATTATTCACGCAAGGGATTTTAAATGCAGCAAGTTCACCACTTGAAATTATTACA
This sequence comes from Epistrophella euchroma, assembly GCA_947049315.1. NCBI lineage: Eukaryota > Metazoa > Arthropoda > Insecta > Diptera > Syrphidae > Epistrophella > Epistrophella euchroma. The sequence continues at coordinate 4,806,507 of OX346249.1, read as the reverse complement.
CTACAACAATTATGTTCCGGTTGTGTTCTTCAATTGCCGGTATTCTCCTCATTCCCGCCCATGTGCGAGCGAGCGAGTGAAGTCCTGTAATTTATATGTTCAACAAAAAAAAAATAAATAATAAAACGTTGAAAATAGTCGGGGTTGAGAATCGGAATTTAAACCCCTCTTGGTAGGTAGGTATTTATGTTTGCGATGAAAATTTAAACGGGTGATAATTGAGGGGGTTGTACCACTGCGTTGCATTTCTAATAATTACTACTTACATGTGTTATTAAGTTGTTGCTGTTGTTGAAAGAAATGTTCCTAATAGCATAGGTACATCACCACTTTGTCCAAAATCAAACACATTGCATTACAATTTTATGTTTCGTAAAAATAAAAAAAAAAAAGTTCTAGATAGAGCATTATTGGATGAACGGAATTACTTTAAATTTGGAAGACGGTTTTTTTTAATGATCTCACAACTAAAATTTTCTCAAAAACAGCTTTGGTTTTTAATTGAACGTTTTAAGAGCGCAGTGGCTCGTGGCCAGGGTTCGTACTTCACTTCGATGGAAGTAGATTTACTTCGTTTTTGAGGAAAAAATAGAATCTACTTCCCTTATTCGCTTTTTCAAGATCTACTTCTATTTTTTTTATTGAAAAAATCATTAACCAATAAATAGAAAGAAAGATACGGTGCAGGGACATAATGCCCAAGGACATAAAGCCCAAATTTTATTTTTGGGCCTTATGTCTCACTTGAGTGGGACATAAAGCCGAAATTAAAATTGGTCGTTAAGTCCCACTCAAGTGAGGCCCAAGCCCCAAATATTTTTTTGTTAAAAATGGGACATAAATCCCAAATTTTTAAGAAGCATAGCAGCGTAAAAAGATTTCGCATTTCAATACAATGTTAAACAATAACTTTTTGGTGTTTTATTTGAACGAAAATTAGGAAAAACAAAAGGCACGATTATGAAAACTCAGGCGTTTATGGGAGGTGGAGGTGTCTAGCTCCAAGCAAAAGGAACCTTACGTATACACCCAACCTCGCACCTACCCCAAAATCCTATAGTGGCCCTGCTTGGCCCACTTCTTTTGACTTTTTTTTTCCATTAAAAAGATATCTTTTTTTTTATTGAACTATTAAGAAATATTTTTGATATGTTGCTAAATTATATTTTTTAACTACAAGAGCAAGTTTTTTTTACAAAATATTACTTTTTTTTTTAGAAATTCTTAAATGTTTTCTAAACATTGTTGTTTTTATAAGCCGTCAGTTACGCAGTTAATTTAATATTTTTGAAGGGCTCAATATATACCTAAAGACTGAATCATTTGTAGGTATACGGATATTATAAAACTAAAAAGAAAGAAAACAACACAATCAAACTTAAGAACTATATAAACAATGAAGCCTTTGATGTCTTGAAAGAAGAACAAAAATTAAAAAAAAAAAAAAAAACCAAACGAAACGAGATGTGCAAAAAATAAACATTACTTTTTTTGTCCTATATTCTGCCATATTCGTTATTCTAGGGTATTTAGTTGAAACAGAATGCGTTAATTTACGGCACGATATGCCACTGTTTCCGCTTGTCTTTCATCCACCATTATCATTACATTGGGTTCACTGTTCACGTTTTATGACAAACGAACACCAAGCCAACCTAAACCAAATGGATGGATATATTCGTATTTATAAAAGAGAGAGGGAATAGATACTTATATTTAACTTGACGAAAGTGTTGCATTGCAATTGTGTTTTGTTTCCTCGAAAAAAAAAAAAAACAAAAATCAATCTTAAAAACGACAGAGAAACCCATTGACTAGAGTTTGGATGATCTGTCTGTGAGTTAAGATAGAATTTTTTTTTTTTTAATCGAGATTGAGTAAAATTTTGATTGAACTTCGTATCTATGACGTTCGGGTTGATAACAATCTTCAGGTGATCTTACGTTTTTTAGTGTTAGCCCGATCAATCTAGGAATTTTATCGAAAAAAATGAAGAAAGTATGAAATTTTTTGACGCAGTTTAGGCTCAAATGATGGAATAGAATATCAAGTTTTAGACAAAAATTTGATATGGTGTGTGCCCGAAATTTTGACTTTTACGTTTTGCCGATTTGTGGGCGTATTTTGCTATTTTTTTAATCTAGATTGGTTTGTTGTAGGTACCTACAATAATTATTTATTACTAATAATAAGCAAACAGTGTGAAAAATTAGGAGATTGTCGCTGTTTTTTTGGGCCAATTTTATTTAAAATAAGCGACAAATTTAAATGGCAAAGTTAATCCGCCGAAATCGGTGAATTAAAACTCCTGAACCACGAATAAAAATTTTAACCACGATTCCTCGCCTTTTTATTTAAAAAAATATTAGGTGATGAGGCTTAGGATCGAACCTAGACCTCCAGCATGACAGTCCATCGCACTAACCATCACACCACGGCTACTACTTTTAACTTATAGAAAAAATCATATACAGTAAAACCCGGATAAGTGCCTCACCAGAACGGTTTGGTTTTGAGAGGTACTTAGGCGGGTTGGGCCGTTATAAAAAATCATCTTAAGTGCGCATAAGCACTTATAATCCTCTACATTTTGGTTCTAAAAAATAAAAGGTATACAGTTTAGGCACTTATGCGATAGACACTTATCCGGGTATTAATGTACCAACATAGTAATAATAATAAACACAACGAAATGATAGGACTAACACATTTCTTGTCAACTTGTAATTCGCATTAGTAAATGTGTAATGGTCTCTGACATTTGATAGTGAGTGGTCGTCTTTAACTCGCCAAATTTGGCGCTTAAAGGATTGATAACTTCATAACATACACATGCATACTTTTCATAATAGGTAACCGTTTCACCTACAGGCATATTTGTCATCAATAAGTGCTTGTGTGTGAGACATGTATTAGAATAATTCCAATTGATGAAGTCTTGTCGTGCTTTCAATGTTAATGACTGGAACTATGTAGGTATGTAGGGTAGGGAAGGGTAATGCCGGCCACTTAAGCTAAAAAGCCAATAAAACAAAAACGGTTAACGAAAACTGAATATTCTTTTAATAAATAGGAACTTAAATATTTTTTCTTTAACATTACATAGCAAAAAAAAAGAATTCAATTTGTAAAAAAAATAATAAATGATCCACTTTTAAAAAAGCATTGCTTTTGCCGGCATTGTCAGACCTACCGGGCAATACCGGCCAAAGTGCGGGCAATACCGGCTAGTGAAGCACATGTAGCCATCTGCCGAGTCCCATCCACTGCTGGATTCTTCATTGGCCCATAATCCGCATAATGTGCAGCGGTACCAGAGCTCTTTGTGTTTTCCTATATCCCCACAGTATAATGCAGCGTTCTTCAGTTCCAGCTACCAAATCGTCCAAGTCCTGCGTGACTTTTCTGGAGAAGTTTTTTTTATTTTTTCAATTACTATTGTCACTTTTTTACCTTTCTTATTTCCCTTCACTTTTGTAAGCCTTTTTTTTTTATTTTAGTTAACTTAAATTTTAAGTAAATTTTCCTTGAGGATAACACCGGCCATATGACCGGCATTGTCCGCAACGGAGTTTGAAGACACAATTATTTATAAAAAAAAATTCTAATAACTAAAAAAAAAGTTTTTATAAAAAAGCATTAATAAATATTTAAAGTGACAAGAAAAAAAATATAATTGGTAAAAATTCATTTTGGATAGGACTAAACGCTTAAGCAAGGTTCAGGAATATACACATCAGCGCACACTGAAAACCAAAACACTTTGATAAAGTCAATAAAATGACTTTTAACACAAACTGGGTTTATACATGAGAATAAGCCCCTGTCAAAGCATATTTAAAAAATATTTCAACTCTTAAGGCATTTGTTACATTTGGAGATACGGGGTAGGCCGGTATTGAGAACTTCCACCAAACGTCAACAACTCTTGATGGGGGGAAAACAAACACACTATTAAAGGCGCGAACAGTATCGGTGTGTATTTCTATTTGTTTGTATTGTTGTTTTCCCCCCATCTAGAGCTTCTTTACGATGAAAGAACTGTCAAAATTAGAAAGAGAAAAGACAGAGTCAGATTCTGGAAAAGCCCAATAGCCCTCTGACCGGCATTGCACTTGTCTCCTCTTATATTATGATATTTTTATTAATAAGAAAAAGTTATCCAAGGGAAAAGTATCTCTATACGTGTGCCAGGTAGAATGTATGTAAAGAAGCGGACAATTATTTTTTTTTTTATTAATAGAGCTCTTAGTACATAAGTAGGTACTTGCGATTTTTGTTTACCTTTTTTATTGTCAATGATGTCAAATTATAATAGGTACCTTACATCGCCAAATGTGTAACCAATTTTATTACCTTGAGTCAAAAGGGCAGGTCTGTGCGATAGAGTTGTGCATAGCAAATGTACCTTATTATGTTTTTTTTGTAAGATTTGAAAAAATTAGTCATTATTTAAAGTAATTTAATTCCATTTTTTTTTGATTTAAGACTATTTTTATCGCGGTTCTGAGACATTTTTAATATAAAATCTTTTTACGGACTTACCACGATTGTTTTGAATAATAGTTTCCCGACGTTTCGACAGGGTTGCACTTCTCGTGGTCAACCGTGGTAAGTCCGTAAAAAGATTTTATATTAAAAATAATTTAATTCTACATCCTATATCTATCTCTTCTTCTAGAATGTACCTATACATATAAGGTTGTCATCATCAACCCATTTGTAATTAGAAAACCAATAATTTCTCTTTCTCATCTTCTCTATCAACAAAAAAAAAGGCACCCGTTTCCTGTCATAATTTATTTCGTTGTGTGTTTGAGATCAAAAACAGAGTTTTTTTTTTAAACAAAACAATAAAACGCAAGACTGACAAGTTTATGTATGTTCTCTTAATCATTTGCTTTATTTTGCTTTAGCAAAAAAGAGTTGTTGGAGATATTATGTCTAGGTGTGTGCAAAGCATCAGGGGTGGATTTTATGGGTTAGTGATGTTTGGGTCAAACTACATAATCCCAAAAAACGAATCTTAAAAAAAAAAATCCCCAGAAGAAAACCAAGCATTTTTGAAGGAGAAACTATGACCCACTGATATTTTGTACAGGTACAAACATAATTGTAATGAGTAAAATTATTACAAACTGCATCAACTTATACTACACAAAAAATACATACAGTAGACGCTCGATATAGTGAAGTAATTAAAACCAGGTTTTTCACTATATCGAGATTGTTCATTATTTCGAGAGAGAAGCCATAAAGGTTTTGCAGAGTAAAATTTAATACAAAATTCACATTTTAACCGGTGTCAAGTTTCAACTAAGTCAAACATTCATATAAACATTATAAAAATATTGCAGCTGGAATATTCTTGTTGAGTATTGAAAAAAAAAATGTAAATAAAAATAAATCTCAATATAGTGATTTTTTTGTTCACTATATCGAGCGTCTACTGTATATTGATGGGGATTATTGGAGATTTGGAGATAGTATCTAAAAAACAAAAATATTTATTGGGGATTTCGTCTTTTGGGCGCCTATATTTTAGGATAATTCTTACAGTTGAAATTAAAAAAAAAATAGGTTTCACTTCCTTACTTTCTCTTTCTTGAATATTGTATTTGTTGAAACATAATCCATCCGTGCTCAGCACACATCTCTTTACATTATTACTGGCTGAACAGAATGATGACGGAGACGGAATTGGAGCCGGAGCTGGAATAGCTGTCAAAATATTGAATACACGCAAATTCAATGTTGCGAACACAACGGAACGTAGTCGCATACGCAGCTGCAGCCGCAGACGGAAGAGTTCACCAACTTTTAACTTTTCACGTACGGCACTTTTGACGTTTCAAATTGTATGAAGAAAAAAAAACAACTTTTTGGGTCGGAAAAAAATATTGTGGTTATTTGTATCGCGAAAAAAATTATTTATTAAAAGAAAAATTATTGGAAACAAAAAATGTGAATTCTGAGCTTGTACACAAGAATATTCTTTTGTTTTTCTTCAAAATGCATTCAAAGCTGTACAGCTGCATTGTGGACAGATAAAAAAAATAACGTACGACACTTTTTGACAGCTCTTCCAGTTACGTCTGCGGCTCCAGTACCGTCATTCTATTCTGTTCAGGCAGTTACCCGATCGACTTCTATTATTGATTAGGGCCTTATTTTGCAATTACGGCCCCACTTCACCTTATCGTTAGTCCGTAACTGGATTGTCATGGATTTGGAGTAAGTAGATATATGATCTATTTTTAGGGTGTTGTATATTCCAGAAAATATCTATCTTTTTTTTTTGTTTTCTTTTGTTTAGCCATATTGGTTTGGTGTTTGTTGTCTTAGACCTTAAAATTTGAATAGTTCCCCTTTTTTTGATTTGTGGATTTTTTTTTTTTTTTGCATCAAATTTAATCAAAGAAAATTATTTCAATTGAAGACTCTTATTGGGCATCGAGCTAAATAAATAGATGACTCTATAAAAAGCGGCACTTTAATTGTTCACTGCATACCGATGTCAATCGTATAAATTTAATTATTTTAACAGAAAAAACAAAAAAAATACTGATATCAGCTCAGCCCCCAGCTCAACGCAATATACATACATGTCTTCTTACTACATGTGTCGTGTCAACTTGACCTTAGTTAATTAAGATCGATCCACACTTGAGTCTTACTTAAGACGATTCTTTCTCTCTTTCTCTATTATATATCATTGTAAAAGATCAACGATGAATAATTTCAATTAAGCTTATTTGTTGAATATCATTATTAATATTATTATGTTTTTTTTTGTTGTTTTTTCTTGTGGGCGTTTTGGAATATGACAGGCATGACATGTGAGGTACATACATAAAATCCTAAGCGTAAATTAAACACATTATTAGGTCGTATGGTAGGTATTTGACAAAAAAAAAGGAAAACAAATTGTTGCATGTCAAGAAGTAAGCGTTTGAATATTTTAAACATCACTCTCGAATTTTTTTTTTTTATTAGAATTAGGGTCTCCGCGCACCACCGCTCACCGTCACCACAATTATAATTGAAATTACGTGGAACAATATAATGTGGTGGACATATGGGTAAAATTAATTGTTTTTTTTTTCAACTATTATGTACTTATTGCTTAAACGTGCTCAAATTAAATTGAATTAATATTTTTTTTTTATTTTTTTTGTTATATTTTTGTTGTTATTATTTTATAAAATCGTTCAGGATAATGAAGTTTATAAGGTTGTATGGTGCCTTGATATTGATATTTCAAGAGCTTAGAAATTCAAATTCGAAAATTACAAAAAAGTGGAAATAAAATGAAAGTGAAATGTTATGCCGAAAACAGATGTGCAGCTTTTTCCCATGCAGCGAAATTAGAAATAGAGACATCGTGCAGCGAAGGCTGCATGATGCAGAGCCTGAAATATAGCCGAAAACAGATGTGCAGCCTTTTTCCATGCAGCGAAATTAGAAATAGAGACATCGTGCAGCGAAGGCTGCATGCAGAGCCTGAAATATGTCAGCCTTCATAAGAACCTGTGGTAAATTTATTTTCGCTGCATTGGAAAAAGCTGCACATTTGTTTTCGGCATTATCTGCGCCAAAAATGTAATTGCAAAATGTTCTTCAAAGCAAACTGGAAAAGTCTTTTGTTCGAAAAGCCAAATATAAATTTTACTGCATAAGCACTCTGTATAGTTTGCAAAAGTCACTTTTTCGAAAACATCATCTGCGGTGCAGCTGTGCAATGAAAACAATTAAAAAAGTCAAAGTGACGAAAGAGACAAACATGGCGGTTTTTCATAAATTCAGATGTGTTATAGATGTTAGTTGCAAACGCAACACATTATAGCTTGTACGCATACTTTCTCGCAAAATCTGAATTGTTGGCAATTTTCAATTATTTTTTTTTAATGACGGTTCGTTAAGTTACTCTTTAAAAATTGTTGGATATCACTTATCCAGTCAGGAGTCAGGTATTTAGAACGGTATGAAAGTGTTGAGCAGTACCTATAGTAAGCTATTACTTTTTTTAAATTGTATTTGTTTAAAGTCAATGACTTTTTCTTAAAGAAATCCCACTCCCGTCATAAGGGGAGGAGGGATGGGCTGACAATAAACCCGAGAAATGTTCGAAAATGTGAAATGCTCTTGCAAAAAAAAACCATTTGACCTTCCTCAAATGCAGGACGATTGTAATTTCTGTGTCATATTTGACGTTTACGAAAACGACCTGAACTTTCGTGTTTTTGTGGAATTTCCATTTCCTAGACCTCCGAAATGACAGTCCATCGCACTAACCATCACGCCACGACTACTAAAAAATCGTAGGTATGATAAAATATTAAATTATCCAAAAGATACTTTTTCCTTATGCTATCATTAGCCCCTCCCTAAGCGAGCAATTAATATACATAGATCAAACTTATGAGTTTACAGTGAAACAAGTCTTATTTATTTAAATGTCAAAAAATTAAATTAATTAGGTATTTTTTTTTTTATAAAATGACCCACTGTTAGCTGGCGCAAACAAAGGAATTTTATATTTTATCACGATTATGAAAAATTACCTATTCCTCTTTGGGACTTTGTTTCGCTCTCGAAGATAAACCAACAGCAACAAGTAAGAACAAAAGGAGTAAAATAAGGGTTGCCCCATGTGCCCAGTAATTTGGTTTTCTCACCTTGTTATGGGAATGGACAGAAGAGCTAACCATGGTGCTAACTGATCATTGACTTCTTGTAGTCTGCTGCTCCTTTTCAGCTGCTTCTGCCTGTTAATGCTGCTTGCCGGTGCTGTTGGTGCTGCTGCTGCTGCCAAATAAAGCGTGGTAGTGATGATGCGCGAATCTTCTGCGATTTTTTTTTTTTAATTTTTTTGGTTTTGTTTTTTTTTTTTAGGTTTTGTGGTTTTCTTCGAGCATTTGCCTTTATTTATTTTTTAAGGACTTGTTTTGTGTATTGTGTATTACCTGAGTAGCAGTTATATAGCACCACATCAGACATAATGCATAAACGGGATAAATGACTGTGTGCGAACGGCACCACGATTATGGCGCTGATTGGGTAGGCTGGCTGGAGAATTGCATTTATTCGGCTTAGTCGTCATTGTCATCATCATCATCGTCGTCGTTGTCTACGCTTAGTGTTCTTGGAAGATATTCTTGATTTTTAAGTTTCGAGTTTGGGTCACGAGTAGGTAGTTGGTAGGATGTCTGGCGGCTGGTTAGTACCTACATATATACCTACATTGAATTTATTGTACAGGTAGATCTTGTTTTCGTGCGAGTCCACTTGAAAAATAAAAAAAAAAAAACAAAACAAAAAAAACTGTATTTACTTACTGTAGACCAATTACTAACTCGTTTTTTTTTATTTTTGCTGCGAGCATTAAGCAAAAACAATAAAATATTAGCAAAATGGTTAAATTTTTCTATAAAACTCATCAAGAATGACATTACTTAAGAATACAATAATTGCAGACACGAAAATTGGGTATCTAGGTACCCCTTTAAAATTTTAAGAGGGCTTGATTTTTTTTTTTTTTTTTTGCTTGGACAAGTCCACATTATTTGGACACAAACATTTTTAATATGTAGCCGATATGAAAGAAAAGACTTAAAGGAACTTCTTTGAGGCATTCCTGATAGATTTGTAGGAGAGATTAATGCTATTTAAAAAAAAGTAGAGGTACAATCAATTCTCAAGGATTAATTCAACAAATTTGGTAATTTAACTCGGGATTTACTGAGCGGATGTTTTTGACTTTTTATTGTTAAGTTCATCCACATAAACTCTCCACTAAAAAAACTGCTTTTATAGTAAAACGTAAAACAAATATAAAACCACGTATGTAATTGAAAAATATTTTGATTAAAATGCTGAAACAACGAAATGTGAAATGACTTAAACAAAATAATAAAAAGAAAACGAGATAAAAAAAACGAAACAAACCATAGGTACCCCGTAAAATTTCAATTTCAATTTTCAAATTTAATTGAAAAAAACTTGCCTATATGTGGTTTTCCATTGGTAAAATAAATCATTTTATTTTTTATTTGGATCCGTAAAAAACACAATTTTCCCTTTGTTTGCGTTTCGTTGGGCAAAATAAATTAATTTATTTTTGATTTTAAATCAAATTTGTAAATCTTAAATTTTCGGCAGATTTACCCCTCCTTGTAGGTACTAATACCAACATAAATCCAGGTGTCAGTTTGCAAATGTTTTTCGTTGATATTTCGGTTGTGCAAATTATGTTGAAAAATGTGGAAAATAATTGCTAATAAATAAATGGTAGCAGTTTAAAATGAACCGGCAACTTTATCAAGTTCATATTTCTGTTCAAAAAGTAAATCGAAGGACGAAGATTTTTTTTAAATATTGACATAGAAGCAATAATGCATTAAAAAACAGTGACAAAAATAAATTAATTTGAAATTGTGTTCCATTATCCACAAAATAAATCAATTTTTTCATTGAAATCTTAATTTACCAATGGAAAACCCTATTAGTCTGAATGAATCTAAAAGTCTATAAGTCACTTTTCCGTTATTAAGTTTTAAAAATAAATTAAAAGTCTCAATGAACACGAATTAAATCTCCAAGACTCCATGATATATTTGTTTTCGAATCAACAGCATTTTTTGTTCTCTTAGTGGATTGTCACAACACAACCTATATAATTTGAGGAAAAAAAGAAGACGAAAGACACGTCACCAACTTTATAACCTCCTTTGATAGCTTCAAAATTTCCTGCGCTTCTTATTTCTCTTTGCATTTCCAAACCTGAGCTGTATGCAATGCATGCATCGTTTAGAAAATGCGATATTTCGCTTGATATTAAACGTTTTTGCATTAAATAAAAAATTTTTAAAGCTGGCTTGATAGAATATGGAACGAGATATATTTTAACGTGTAGATTAGTGATGGGAACTATCGAACGATTTCAACTATCGAAAGTTAGTAACTGAATGATCGAATCGAACGAATTCATTCATTCGTTTCAAGTAAAGTCTGTATTAATATAATTTTTTTTTAAAAGAATAATTAATTCGTTTTAAACGATAAAAAAAAGTCCAGGGCTGTGCGAGCACTTAATGTGCTTTGGGACCGAAGCATAAAATGTCTACATAATGTATATAGATTTATTTTTTAATGTGTCAAAATTTTTCTATGGCGGATCGGAAAAACAAGTACAGGTATATTACCTAGTGTCACGGCCGACGCTAGCAGTAGGCGGATTTTACCAAAACAGCTTTCTTAATTTTGTTTTACCGACATTTTATCGAAATTGTTTCAGTCGTCACCGATATAGCAAGAAATAATAAAAGTAGGCAGAGATATTGATGAAGTAGTAAAATGCACCGAATCGTTCAGTTCAGCTATCGGTTGAAAGAGTAACTGAATAAAAACCAGTAGAATAAGAACTACTTGATGTATCGATTGAAAAGTATACTAAAATCGTTCAAAGCTTATATCGAGTGAAATAGTAACTGAACGAAAATTGTTTAAATGATTGAAATAAATGAATGAATGAATGAATGAATAAATAGGAACTATCGAATGAATGAACATTTGGCAACTGTCGAATAAGTCGATAGTTTTTATTCGATAGTTCCCATTCCCATTACTAGTGTAGATATGCAGTATTTTTAGTGGGATATGTTAATGGCTTGTGGGGACACGCTTCAGTTTCTCTTTATAAGAAAATATCGTAGAAAAAATCCTTTTTGTAATTTCTACTGGCACTTTTTGGCTTTTTGTTATTGTTTACCGAGGAATAAAATAATTCAGCAACATTTGTAATGGAATAAATTCGGTCAACTGTTGTCCAATAGTTTTCACGAACATCAGCTTCTGATTTATTTTTGTTTCGTTAATTGAATTTATAAATGTATGTCATTTTCAACTTGGAACGATCAGTGTATACATTATAGCTGCGTTTTACTATCTACTGGATCAGGATAATTTTTAACATGTAATATAAAAACAATTCGGGATCCTGCTCTATATCTGAATCTATTTCAAAGATCCAAAAATTAAGATCGACGAAACGCGAATTCGTATGGACTAAAGGCCGTTAGAAGCTAATTTGAATCAAAAACGTAGCTATATGTTGTCTCTCTCTATATATAATACCTAGTTGGTATTTTTGGATGAGATATTCATGTCATTTTATGTTGGTGTTTTTTTTCGTACAATACAAGAAATATCAGAAAAAAGAGACAGTGTTTTTTTTTTCAATGGCACCCGAGGGAACTATAGTCTGATGCTGATCCTTTCAAACCATTATAACTTTTATTTTCGTATCGTATAGTACAGTGGGACAACTTATATGATAGAGTTTTGTATAAACAAATTTTAAATATTTTTGGTTCATAATTGGAGTTATACCTAATCATTATTGGCTTTTCAAGGTTGTGACCATAAATTCAACGCGAATAAGGCTTTAACAAAGTACTTAGGTATTTTTTAACAAATATAATGTTAAGAAAATTAATTTCGATTTTTAAGTTTAAACGTTCAGAATTTAAAACAAAAAATATTATGCTTATAAAGTTGTTTCTTAAACATAATATGCTGTTATAAATTTAACAGGAGGGTCTGTAGTGGTATATTTTGACATAAGAACGGCAATTTTATGTTAAAAATGCACTCGATATGCTTCCATTTATAAATCTAAAACTTCATAGGTACCTACTAATAATTATAATTTACAACTTTTCAATCTTATAAGGACTTATTTTAGTAGGCATGAGTTTTTTTTTTAAACAAAATTATCAGTTTTGCTATATCAAATTACATAAATAAAAAAATCTATCCATCAAGAAGTGTACACAATGTGTACCACATCACATACTTACCCCACGCCTCCTCAAGTAATTGTTATTTCCTACCTAATTTCATAACTTATTTCAGGAATTTGTAGGTATTTCAAATTATTTTATTATATTTCATTTGCAATCAATCAACCAGCTTAAGAGTGAACAACTTGACGTCTACGCTTCAATTTGATAATTTAATAAAACCTCTGTTCGTTTACTGCCCACAACTTCCCATTTTATTCCAAAGTTCTGTCAAACTTCATATAAAAAAAATAAAATTGAACCAAATCTGGCTGTTTTGGGCAGTAAACGAACAGACCCATAGAGACGAACAAAATACACCACCTAAAATTTCGAGTCAACTCCTCAACCCACATGTAAAGGTAAAAAGCAGCACATGTGTCAGTAGACGTCAAATTATTTCTACATTCATTCCTTCACCCTGGGCCTCCACAGGAAATAATTCATTTCATAAAATTGAACAAGAAATTGATATTTCCAATGGAGGCCCTGAATTTCATGAAATTATAGATTTTATGAAATCAATTTCTTAATTTTTTTCATACCATCGAAGATGAAATGAATGAAAAAATAATTTGACGTTTACTTCCAGTTGGACTGACACATGTGTGCTTTTTACCTTGAGGAGTTGACTCGAAATTAAAGGTGGTGTATTTTATTCGTCTCTATACTAAATTATCAAATTGAAGCGTAGACGTCGAGCTGTTCTCTCTTTAGCGGGTTGATTGCAAATGAGATTTCATGAAATAATTTGCCCACTATACAAATTTCTAAAATGAGTTATGAAATAAATAAGAAATAGGTAAGAAATATATCAATAGCGTGTGGAAGCGTGGGGTCAGGTAAGAAAAAAATCCAGAAATTCATTTCATGAAATTTGTAATTTAATGAAATTCGTGGCCCCCATTGGAAATATCCATTGCTTGTGCGATTTTATGAAATTAATTATTTCCTGTGGATGCCCAGGGTTACATACGCAAATAATACAAAACCTTCTGATTCTATGTAGGTAGGTACTCTGTTTTTGAACTTCCAAGATTTCTATACTGATTGATCCACTGTGTCGTTATAGCGTTGTCGTCGCGTCGTCGTCGTCATCATACTCATTCTCAATCTTTACCTGGATAGTTTGGTTATTCTGTTCTGTATTCTCCTTTTTTCGTTATTCTGTTGAAGTTTTGTCTGATGTTAAATTCTTCTTTATAATTTACAACAACAAATTATCGATGTTCTCAATGTTCGTCCGAGGCATAAACAAGGGGTGGGAGGTATTACACTTTGTATTTTTTTTATCATGATTATTGTTTTTATTTTTTTTATCTACCTACTTTACCACCTAACTATTATTTTTTTTTAATTTGTCTTTTCCCACACGTCTTATATTGGTGAACGATTATGATTATAACCGTAAATGTGCGATAATCGTTGGCATGCACGCAATATTGTTAGTAGGTACCTACCTATGTATACCTAAGTAGGTATATTTTTTTTTTTTAAATTGTACTTTTCAACCAGAGGGTTGTTTTTTTAAATTTAATTTAATGGGGTTTTCCATTGGTAAATTTAAATTTCAATGAAAAAATTGATTTATTTTGTGGCGAATGGAACACAATTTCAAATTGACTTATTTTTATCACTGTATTTGTGTGTTATAGCTTCTTTGTCAATATTTAAAAAAAAACTTCATCCTTTGATTTTTACTTTTATAAGACAAATATGAACTTGATAAAGTTGCCGGTTCAGTTTAAACTGCTACCATTTATTTATTTAGCAATTATTTTCCACATTTTTCAACATAATTTTCACAACCGAAATATCAACGAAAAACATTTGCAAACTGACACCTGGATTTATGTTGGTATTAGTACCTACAAGGAGGGGTAAATCTACCGAAAAATTTAGATTTGCAAATTTGATTTAAAATCAAAAATAAATTATTTTTTTTTTTTGACAGATTCAAATAAAAAATAAATTGAGTTATTTTACCAATGGAAAATCCCATAAGTTTGAATTAACATAAAACGCCTATTAGGATAGAATGTATTTTATTATTTCAACTGAAATTTAGAGTGTTCAACAATAGGCGTTTTTCTTTTTTAGTTTAGAGTTTTTTTTTAGAACAGAGCCTGAGCGAGCGGAGCAGATAAACTCTGTGCAGAATGTGCTCAGAGTACCCCGATTTCATTATGAAACACACCTGAGCACTGAATTGTCATATCTGTCAAATATCGCATGAAAACTGTATGAAGTTGGCTGCGCACAAATTTTTACTCCGTTTGCTCGGTTATTTAATTCTGAGCTCATAGAGCACGCTCCGAGCTAGCTCTGAACGAAAAAAAAAAACACAAATTCCGAGCACTGCACTGAGCGCTCTGAATTGAAAAAGAAACACAACATTTTTGTTTGATTTTAATGTCTCAGTTGAGTTGTCATACATAATAGGCACATAAAAAACTGTTGCGATACCTTGTAGGTACATAGTAATTTGTGTCGAAAAATTTGGTATCCATATGCCCGATTTTATATAGAGGACTTAAAAAAAAAAAATAAAAACCCATTTAACATTAAATTGGAGCTTTTGGTTTCACAGTGATATTAAATCCAAAATGCTTTTAAAAGCCCTAGATTATTTTTTTGTCGGTAAATTTTAAAAGCGTATTTCACTGCCATCAGAACAAGTAACCGTAGGCAAGTAGGTAGGCCTACAAATATGATTCAATTTCTTCCGTCATATTTGTTTTCTTTTTTTTTATTGTAGTTACACACATACCTACGAAAATGAATACATGCTTGCAAACTACATAATTCGACTTTTTTATTTAATTAGGCGTGTTTTATTAGGAATCTATACAAAGTATATAAAGAAACTTCCAATTAAACGCATCGGCAGTTACTTTATTTTTCACATTGGGTACTATTGAACAATTTTCATGATGATATGGTAATAAAAAAATAAATAAAATGGCACTTATCTAAATGCCCAAGCGTTTCGTATGCGCACTGATTTTATAAAATAACTCAAATTCCGTAAAAGAAATACCGTACCTATAATTTTTCTTACACATACCTTCAATTTACGACACATATATTTTATGTTTGTAATGTAATGCTTGACATTTGAGTTTACAAAAACCTACCTAATGCTTTTTCACAATTCTTTATACACTTCGTATGCTAAACAACCTATTTTTTTTTATCCAGGGATGTGAGGCAAACTCAATTTTAACTAATATTTCCCTAACATTTCCTTTTTTAAATTGGTGAAACTGAAATATTTATAATATTATTTAAAAAGGAGTTAATATAAAAGTAATTTTAGTGTTTGTTTATGAAATTGGCCATTAGTGTAGAGTAAAGCCAGGTACGCAGTTTAAGCTAAACTAAATTTTATCCCTACAATTCTTATCTCTACAATCGTTTGCTAAGAGCACAAATGTCAAAATTTATCTGTGAAAGAATGCGTTGAGCATTATTTCGCGCGCTAATTTAAGTGGAGACTTTTTGAATTTAGCGCGTGAACTGCGTAGGTACTGCCTAGCTAAATATCCTTGCTAAAATTTATCTTTGGAGGAAATTTGTATGGAAGATAAATTTTAGCGCGATCTGCGTACTAGGCTTAAGAATTAAAAATAGTTTTTTATTATTCTCGACAGAATAAAGAAATAGATGTCGTTAATAAAATAAAATGGCCTAAGAGCCTGCCTTGTGGGACACCAGAGAATCAATAAAAGGAGTCATGTAGGAGTCGTCGATCGGAGAAATACCTAACTATTCCCTAAAAAAAGTTGCAAAGAAGTTAAATATAAGTGTATGGATCATTTCGGGAGGGTCATTATTAGATACAAAAAAATAGGTACCTAGTTTGTGTGGCTTTTTGGATAATAGTAAAATTTCAAACTTGTTTGTAGGTATAAGATTTTTGTACCTTTATTGTATATGTTTGAATCTTTTCAGATTATAGTTATTGTTAATGGGTGTCTACCTCAAACTCTTGTTTGTCATCTTTTCTACTTAATTTTCAACGCTTCAACTTTTAACGCACATCAGTATGTAATTTATTCAATTGATGGTATTTAGTTTTTTTTTTTTACCCAAGAGGCAAAACATTCTATTCTAAAGGTAAATGGTTTCTTAAGAAAACATCTTCCGAATGTAACACTTTATTTATTTATTTTATTATTATTTTTTTTTTTTTTTGTAAAGCGAATTTCTTCGGAAATTTTATTTTGTGTGTGGTTTTTTTTTTTTTAATTGGCTTGGCTGTTTCCTGCTTCTCGCTCTGCTCTACACTTATGACGATGATAATGATGGTGATGATTATGTACCAATCAGTGTTACCATACACAAAATATTCTCTAGAGTCCAAATTTAAAATATATTTTTTTATCATAATTTTATAAATAAGAATACCTAAAGTAAAATAAACATGAACTTAATCAAACAAGTTTTTCAATGCTGAATTAACTCTTGAGTTAAACCTGCAATTATATTTGTTGAATCCCAGTTAACTCATAAGCAGGATTGACTTTAGCTTTCAGTTCTTAAAAATCAATTAAAATCAAAGTTCAACAATTTTACTATCTTAAATAATAGGTTTATTTGACAGAGCTGTAAAAGACTGCAGTACTTTGGTAATGTAGTTAATAAAGTTACAGTTAAATAGCTTTTTAACTTTTTTTCTTTTAAATTTCTTTTCTTTTTATTCCCTCCTGTTCTTTTATAAGTACAAGTCTGCAGTCTTTTAGTTAAAAGACTAAAAAAAAAAAACAGTTAAATGACTTACAGTTAATTGACTGTAGTTAAAAGACTTGCTGACTAAAAGTAAAATCATCGCAGTACAAAGACTTTTACTAACTGACTAAAAATACTAAAAGCAGTTAAAAAGTACTTAAAGTAAGTTAACTTTTTTTTTTAACTGCACAGTCGGAATATTAGTACTGACTGCTGACAGCTCGATTTCAGTTAAAGTATTTTTGTAAGTTAAAAGATGAAATTAGTCTTTTTAGTCAATTAACTGCAATACCGAAAAGACTGCAGTTTTTACACCTCTTTGTATTTGATATAGAAAAAGCGATTTCCATAGAGTCGCCCTTTCTATTTCGATATTGTTTCAACACGCACCTGTCAGAAATGTATATTCAGTTGATTTACCAAATTCTTTCAGTTAAACATGTGAAAATCATGGTTCAGGAGTTAAAATGGACATAAGTGTACCTACCTACATTTTTGTGGAACTCAATAACGATTTGAGAATACAAAATCTATGTAAATTACTATTTTTAATACATTGTCAAAGTTCATTTAAATTAAGGCCGTGGGTATGCGAATTGGATTTAAATCGCGCTAAATTTTATCAAAAGAATAATTTTGACATCAAAATTTGATCTCTGATAAAATTTTATCGAAATTTTAACCCAATTCCCATGCAGTCTAGGTTAGAATAAAAGGGGACCTAGAACGGAACCGATGTACTAGTAAATTAGTAAAATGTCTGAATTTTAATTTCCTAGATTGGTAAGACAAATTATGTTCGATTAATAGGATAGATAAGGGCCATTTGTGTGTTTTTAGTTTCTTTTTTTGATTTTCCTCAAAATGTATTAAACTTTAAAAATGGCACCACTGGCACAATTGCTAGTGCTGGTGCCAATTGCTGCATAGGGTAGGTAGGTATACGAAAATACAAGAAACACATTTATATGTAGCTATGTCAATTTCTCCTTATCCTTTCACATCCACTTAGCTCCTCTGTCCCCATCTTCAACCAACTTTAAACTCCAACAAAAAAAAAAAATAAAAATGAAAATAAAAAAAAATAAATAAAAAAAAAAAAAAAAACACACACATCTTATAACTACATGCGTACAACAGGCAAATAAGAGAACATGATGAAATGTGTGCTTCGTTGAATTTATTTATTTATTTAAGGGACGATCGGTGGCGGGGGTGGTGTCATGGCGTATGGTGCGGTATGTAACTGCAGCACACGGTATATATTCATATATAAAATGGGTAGATAGATAGGCTGCTATGATGTTGCTGTTGCTGCTGTTATAATGTTGCTGGTGGTTGTTCTTGTTGTAGGTATACATACATACATACATACGTGTACGTAAATCGACGACCGACGTTGTTGTTGTTGCTGAAGCGCTCAATGGCACGTTGTATGATTGTATCGCCTGTAAAATCCGATTGTAATTCAGGTGGAAATTCGGTAGAATTGTGTGCCATCATCCCAATTTATTTATGGATACCAGTTTTATTTATTTACATATTTTTTTTTTTTTTATTTTTTCTGCTTCCTTGTTTATCATTTTTGTTCTTTTTTTAATTTTTTTTTTTTAATTCGTCTTTCTTGATCTTTCCTGATGGACCTTCTTATAGGCAAAGTTGTTCAATTTCAATGTTCTTTCTTGTTTATTTTTAAATCTTTTAAGCACAAGTTGAATAGGTAATGGGATTTTGAAAAAGAATTTAAACTTAACGTTTTTTTTTTTAAGGTGAAGCATCAAAATTGAAGTCAAAATCAAGAACATACAAAAAAAAAATGCATACCTAGGTTTATTATAAACCCAGTCACAGAAAATCTCTGTGAAAACTATTCTACCCACCGTGACTAGATACCTATACCTTTATTTTTATTTTTAGTTTTATAGAAAAAAAAACATTTTTTTTTTCTGAAATTGTGGTGAGGAATAGGTATTGTCTAAACAAACAGAAAAAAGGTGTGCGTCGCAATTGGTAGGACTCTCTCGAGAAAGGAATTTTCTGGGAAAACCATGCATTTTGTTTTAAGTTCATGCTCATGAAACATATTTGCTAACTAGGTACCCTAACTAAAATGATACAATTTTTAAGAAATTTTTCACTAAAATCAGGGTTCCCAACTTTCTATAAAACGAAAGGAGGACACGATTTTTCAAAATACATAAAAACAAAAATTGAATACGGATTGATAAGGTTTTTTTTTTTTTATTCGAAAACTTAGTAAAAAATATAATCCTCGCATCTGGAGAAACAATTTAGTTTTGATGAGGTCCTGTTTTACACAGAATCTCACAAGGGACCAATCATTGAAATCAGCTCGGCCCTCGCAGCGATCTGCAATTATTTACTATATTTTCTGCGAGACAAGAAAAATGAGAGACAAAATTGGTTCTGATGAGATTCGATACTAGGACTTTGCGGTTACTATTCCAGTACGCTAACCACATGCACTGGACTAATTCGCATTACAGAAGTGTACAATGTGGAACGAATAACTCTAAGAATTAACGGGGTATTTCTGATGAAGTAGCAAAATCTGTCCAACAAGTTTTTACTAGTAAGGGCCTTGCGATTATTTTGTAAATTTTCCTCGGCTCAATTTTTCCAGGCCTTTTTTCAAACGTTACAAAACTTGTCATTTTTAACAATATTTAAAAGCTTTTCAGGAAAGATGCAAATATTTTGGTTCAACTCTACTGATTAATTTTAATTACATTTTAAAATTATGAATATTTTTGGAAAACAAAAAATTTCAGAATTAATGATATTTTCAGTCGTTCAAATATGAGACATAACCGAATTCAGATTGAAAGCAAATGCGTACACTCGGACAGCAACAAATTTTTTAGCAATGGGTCTTCTGAAGTAGTGATAGTATATACCATTGAGTAAAAGCATTCTTTAATACTATATAATGCTTATCATTTACATGAGTGACAGAACGTCATTATTTCTACGATTTTATGACACAAGCAATGGCGTTTTAGCACAAAACACTACAAAATCATTGCTTGTATTGAAAAGGAGGATATTTTTAAGTGAGGAAGGACAGAAGGACAAAGAGCTGAAAAGAAGGACCCCTAGCTATACCTACACACTGTCAAAATACCTAAGTAGGCACATTTTTTTATATCAAATAAGTTCTTTATTTGTGCTGTTCGTTGCTCCTAACTGCCTTGATGATAGTAAATACTTCAAATTAGTTTAACTCTTAACGAAAACTAAAAAAAATTTGTAGACTGATAGGAATTTGGCCCCTTTATTCTAAATTCAAGAAGTCAAAGAAATGCCAATCTATAACAGTTTCGTTTAATAAAGTACTTTAAATGCGGCTTTGCAGTCAGGGTCCTCCGGTGGGCATACTTCGGGGATTGAGTTTTTTTTTTAAGGTGTTAATCTACGCCCACTTATAATGGCGATAACCTGTTATAAATTGGCATTTCTCAAGCCTCCTCATAAATTATTATGACGAAATTAAAGATAAGAAACTAAAGAAATGATATTTTTCTTAGAAGCGTTGAGAAATGAGGTTAGTTCTGAATTAACTTAAATGAAATAATTTCATGCTAAAGTTATAAAAAATCTTGATAGAAAAAATGAATAAATTTGGTGTCACAATAGCTCATCAAAAAACAGGGCAACTGACTTACAACTCTTCGGGAATGAAGAAAGCTTACTGCCGAATCCGAACGGCTAAGATGAGCGGCAATTTTCTATGACAAGAGATGCTCTTGGAGGATTTGTCACCCTTTGTTTTTTAAGTGAAAAAAGAGACTGGGAATCGAACCCTGCCCTGATATCAGGCGTGACACTCCAATGGACTAACCATTAAGCCACGGACTACTACAAAATATTGATAGTTTTTCTATTTATAATGATACCATTAGGTGCCTAGGCCGGACAAAGCAAATTAAAAAACAAATCTTTGGCAAAAAATGCTGATTTATCCAGTAACTATAGGTTAGGCGTACACCAAAACGAATTGGGGTAAGA
This sequence comes from Epistrophella euchroma, assembly GCA_947049315.1. Lineage (NCBI taxonomy): Eukaryota > Metazoa > Arthropoda > Insecta > Diptera > Syrphidae > Epistrophella > Epistrophella euchroma. The sequence continues at coordinate 4,784,905 of OX346249.1, read as the reverse complement.
ATCCCGAAAACCAAAATCTTGAAACCCCAAAATCCGCAGAAAATCTAACATCCCGCCCAAAATAATTCAAAAATCAAAGTCCGGTAAACTTAAAATCCAGAAAACCCTCAAAAAAAAGTTCCCGAAAACTAAATCCCCAAAAAATTATTTAGGTAAATTGAAATTTTTTTGTCAACTTTTTATTTTATAGAATTTTTTTGGAATTTTGACTTAAAAAAAAAATAAATGGCTTTTCGGGATCTTAGGTTCCCTGGTTCCTGGATTTTCTGGACTTGGTTTACTGGATTTTGACTTTTTGGGATTCTTTTCAACTTTCAAAAGAAAGACATTTGAAATTAATTAAATTTTTTTATACCTTGATTTTTCAAGGTAATACATAATCAAAAAAATAACAAATGAAAATTATTATTTGTTGATTTAACAAAGGCTAAAATCCGAGTACCATATGGTATGACTTGCTTAGTATGGCTGTCACATGTCACAACTGTGTGTAGATATCTATCTCTAAGTTAAAATTTCTTATGGTATAGGCTAAATTTTGTACATATTTGAAACTTTTCTTTTCATGTTATATTACTCTCGCCATGTGTGTGGCTGCGCGGCCGGCGGCCGGCGGCCGGCGGACGTAGGAAATTCTTTTCCGGCCGTAAAATTATCATTACGCTGCATATGCCCTATTTCGATACCATCATCACCTATTCATTTAAGAATAACATACGAGTATAAAAAGATGTTGATTTTGCAATCTATGCATATATCAAATGTATAGGTTACCCCTCCTACAAGTTGGAGTTGATATATACACCAGCAGCATGTTATATAATCATTCAATTCAAATAGCCATAGAACTTAATTATATCGATTGAATTGACCTCTTGGCATAATGATGTTCTAGTTTTGCTCATTTTTTCATCTTTTCTAATCTTGTATTTTAAATATCATAAGAAAATGAGAACAAAAAAAAAATAATGGAAAAGTAATAAAAATTATATCAAATGATCTATGCCTACTTACGAACATATATTTATGTAGTTATGCGACAGAAGTACAGTAAAACCCGATTAAGCGAAACTCGCTTAAATGAAAAACCCGGATATCAGAAACATATTTTCAGTTCAATTTTATATTTTTCATTGAAAAAAAAAACTGGCTAAACTTTCCTTTACGACATCCCGAATTTGGACACGCGCGGATGGTCTCATTCGATAGATATTCACTAAAAAAACACCAAATATCATAATTTTAGGGTGAGGAAATATTTTTTTTAAGTATTTTTAATTAATTTTCAAAGTTACACTTTTTTCATACAAAATGCATGGAAAATAAATAAAAACACCAAGATGACGATGAAAGAACTTTACTTGTCGTGACAGTAATGATATGTTTTATGTCATTGTATGCTTAGTATTGCCAGATGTACACATTGGTTTTGGGATTTTTTTTTTTTAAATATCCCAAATCCTAAAATGGGCTAAGTAGGAGGTTGCAAGAGCTTTTTGCACGCTTTAGCTGAATATACCTACATTTTTAAGTTGTTTTTTACATGCCTGGCAATACTGAACCGAACGCATGACATTTCTTTAATTTGTAATTTTAATTGAGTATATTTTTCCAATCAGTTTGTTTACAAAACAAAAAGTTCTGAAAATTAATTAAAAATACATATAAATGTTTCCTCACCTTAAAATTGTGATATTTAAGCCTTAACTACATAAGCCAAAAAAGTGAAAAAGTACAAAAGTGAAAATTTTCAAACTCATTTTGGGATAGTGTTGCTCACTGGAAAACGTATAAAAATGATGCAGAAAGCTTAGATTTTGGTTTAAAAAGAATTGTGTACATTCTTTTTCGCAAAACATTTGCGCTAGCGGGAAAAAAAATATTTTTACTTTTGTAATTTTTAAAAAAGGGGCCAATGTAGTTAAGGCTTTAGTGTTTTTAAGTATTCATTTTTCCAATAAGACCATCCGGGTTTCCAAATTCCGATTAAAAAGGGCAAATCGTTAAAAAAAAATGCGGGATTTTGAAAATTTTAAACATATTTTAATTGCATTTAGAGGGGGGGGGGGGGGGGGTTCCTCACCTTAATATTTGAAAAATATTCTATTGAGATGCCTACCTACCCCTTTAAAAAAAAAAATCAACTTCCAACTCGAGATGTCGTAATGGAAAGTCGCCCTAAAAAACTTTCTTAAGTACAAAAAAAAAAAAAATTGAATCGCCAGGACGAAGAATTTTCTGAATGCTTTTGTTTCTTCTTTATTTTTCACCTTCACCATTTTCACCACGAAAATGTTATTTGAATTTCTGATTATTTCACAAACGTTTACATTTTAATTTTATACACAAATCCCTTTCAAATAGCTCAAGAGGTATACGTATTTTGACATTTATTAAAAGAAAAAACTACATTTTCATAATTCAAAGATAAATAAAAGAAAAATTCAATTGATATTAGCATTAATTCTCCACTTAATGAAAATTTGGATCTGCTTAATTGAAACTTATCCGGACTCGTTTAAGTGAAAAAAAAAACCCGTTTAAGTGAAAGAAAGACTGTGAAATTTTGCAGTTTCTGGTTTTACTGTACCTACTAATAAGAATGAAAATATTTCAGAATAAGTTTCGCCTAAGAGCTTTGTGAGAGGTTTCGTCTTACATTTTATTTTGTTAAAAAAGGAATGGAGCCTTCCGATATCAAATTCGGAACATGTTTCCTCTCTTTTCAGACGAAGAACTGCATTTCTGTTTGTTTTTAGAAAAAACTGTAAAGTCTTCTTCTATACAATTAAAAAAAAGTCAATGCTTCAATAGTCCATTGAAATGTTACAAAATTTTGGCCGAACCTTGCATTTTGTACAGGACAACATTTTTGTTAAGGGGTCTGAATACGGGATCAGTGCAGTGTGAGTGTAAAAACAAGTTTTCGGGGTTGAAAGCCCCCCCCCCCCCCCATTTGGCCGCCATTTTTGAAAAGGGGGTGTAAAAAGTTATTCGCGATATCTTAAGAACCATACATCGCACAAACAAAATGTTTGCACATTTTTGCAAGGTTAATGTAACGCTTCAATTGACTACAAGGTCGTCTGTCAGATCAGATTGACATTTAAAGTTTTTTCTCTATCTCTCGACTCTTTTAATATATAAAAATAAAACATTCAAAATGTTTAAGGTTTATTTTATAAAAACATAGGCACCTATAAAGTTTCGGAAATTTTTGACTAAAAAAAAACCAACACATTTTCGTGAAGCTTCAAGATCCCGCATATTATAAAAGACTTCATATAGGTACCAACCTAAACAAAAAAAAAAAAAAAGTCAAACATAGATTCCCCAAACACATAGGTACATATGTGGTATGTTTATATATACATACTGGATGTGTATAAATAAACATAAGCAAAAAAGCATGTGGTGAAGCTATAGAAATATGGGGGGTCGATAGAAATCCTAATGTAAATAAATACAAACAAAAGTTTTCCAAAGGGTAAAAAAATAAGTAAACACAGAAAAGAAAAAGAAAACATTCCTTACCTACCTATCTACTCCTAGAGACTGTAACAGGACTCGATCTCATCGTGTCGTCGGTCGTCCCGCTATAAATAAATACAAAAATTGATCGGAATCTATCCGTAAAAAAAAAAAAAAAGAAGAATTTATAGTCTATCTACCTACAATAAAGATTACACGGAGCATTGTTATGGGACATCAAAGTTTATGTGTTTTTTTTTTTATTTTTTTGGTTGCGTTGTTGTCCTTCACAGCTATCAAAATAGTTTATCCACTCTCTCTCGGTCTATTTCCTCTCCAGGGATATAGAATTAGGATAAAAGAAAATCGTCCTTTAGAAAAAAAAAAATGTTTATTTAACAATGAGATATTAGATAAAGGTATGGCTGTCCAGTTTTGTGTCCTTTTTTGTTTGTCCTTTAAGGATTCAAATAATATTTGTATTTAACAAAATCGTTAAAGAATATAACAAGTGTCAATGTTTGTCGAGTGAATCCTTGAACAGTCGTAGGTATAAACTGTTCTGTTTTTTTTTTTTTTTTTTATTAAAACCTCTGATGCACGAATTCGGGTATACTAAAATTCATAAAATACCGTAACTAGGTACCTACTAGCTAGGGAAACCAAAAATATGCTAGAGAATATTTTATTTATTTAATTTTATTATTTAATCCTATTAAGGTGAGACCTCCTAAGAAATCCGTTTTATGAAAAATACTGTCTTATAGGCCTTCATTATGAGTAGCGAATCGAATATAAAACTTTGCGAAGTTCGCTTCAAATGTAAAAATTTAAGCGAATTTGATTATCACTTTATTACAAATTAGTCCAAGAAAAATTAACTTTTACAAGGAAAAAATTAGTTAGAGGCTGAAATTTGGTATGGACGTTGGTAATAAGACTCTTTAAAAACTGAGAGAGTTCCTCATCGATCCGATGACCGCTAGGTCAGTTATAAGGGGTCCAAGGGTCTAAAAATGAGTTTTTTGCAAATATCTCAAAAACGGTTTGTGCTAGACAAAAATTTTGTTCTTCAATCTTGTAGCTGAAGCGATTTCCTATAAAAATAGTCTTCTCGGTTTTTTTTTTTTCGTAGCATTAACCGTTAAAAAGTTCAAGCAAATGAAAAGTTAAAAAATCTCTCAAAAGGGGTCAAATGTCATGAAAATGGCAGTTTTTTTTTTTCAATAACTCAAAAACAGTTTGTGTTAGAGAAAAATTTTATTGTTCAATCTTGTAGCCCATGTAATTTTCAACAAAAAATGGCTTATCAATTTTTTTGTAACATTTACTGTTAAAAAGTTACAGCAAATCGAGAAGTCAAAATATCTCTAAAAAAGGGGCAAAATGTCGTGAAAGTGGAAGATTTGGCAAATATCTCAAAAATGGGTTGTCATAGAAAAATTTAATTCATCTTCCTTGTAGCTGATATAATTTCCAACGAAAATGCTTTTTTTACTTTTTTTCATAGCATTAACTGTTAAAAAGTTACAACAAATGGAAAAGTCAAAAAATCTCTAAAAAAGTGGGCAAAAAGTCATGAAAATGGGTGTTTTTGGCAAATATCTCAAAAACGGTATGGGCAATTTCAGGAGGGGCAATTTCATTAAAAAAGTACTAAGAATTTAAAAAAATATAAATTAAAGAATCTGGATTAAAAGAAACTATGTATTTATGAACCTGTCGTGATACCGGCCTCAATCTTCCAATCTAAACTAAGTCTTCAGTCCACAAAAATTGGCGTTTCGTTATGACATAATCTCACTTGGATTGTATTTTTTTTTTCCTTTTTTAGGTTGGTGTCGTTCTTTTTAATGCATTTTTCAAAAATTTGGATGGATAAAAATATTTATATTTTTGCAAGAAATATTTAACATTAATTGAACATATTTTTAAGGCATTATAATCATTTTTAGGGCAAAGAATCACCTTTTTGGGGCATATAATTGATTTTTAAATGCATATTATAAGCGCTTAAAACTGATGTTTTAGGGCATATTTTTGGATGCCCTACCTTCTAGCCATTTTCTTTTAATTCTTTGGTAATATTAAATTGGATAATACATATATATTGATTGATTGATGGGGCTAATCAGTCAAAAGGACATTTTTTGCAGCCACTTAAATGAGATCCACACCGACCAATCATTCAATAAATTAACCACCAACAAACCATAGAACTGCTATCGAACGCCCGCCATAGACAACCGACACACTCACACGCACATACACTTCCGGTCATTGGAAATAATAAACCACATTTGTAATGAACCAATTGGATTTGGATTTCCTTTGGTTTGGACGCAATGTGTTGTTGGCATACGAGTAATATGGCTGTTTAGATCAGGAAGTTATATTTATACACTGAGCAAAATAATTTTGTTTTATCTTCGAAAAGGATTTAAAGCAACCAAATATGAAATTTTGGCAGTGAGAGATGTTAAAGGCCAAATTTTTATACATATGTACTAGGTAAGATTTGGATGTGGAGGGGGGTGCAGGGCGTTGGCTTAAATGGTAAAATTTTATGTCAAATATCAGAATTCAAAAAAAATAATAATAAAAACATTTCAGTAGGGAAAATCGAGACGAGGAAAACAGGTAAAAAAAAACTCGTAAGGCCCTTACTGGTTAAAACAATTATTTTCTACTTTTTCTTCTTGTAAACTAAATAAGTTAAAGAACCAAATAGCCTAGTGACTTACCTACAGCTCTATCATGTGGATAAGGGGTCTTGAATCTATAAAATCTGAGCATCATCAAAGTGAATTTCCGCCTACTCACACGCCCACTTTTGGGGGCGTTTTTTTTTTTTTTTTTTTAGAAAAAATGTTGCATTTTGGACTAATTTCAAAGAAAAAAAAAAAAACGAAATGTCCTAATAACATGTACCTAAAGAACACAAGAATCATACAAAAATATTTGCCACGCCTACTTTTTCAGCGTTTAAATAAATATCCCGTTAATTTAATCTTTTTTTTCTGTTATTATAAAGTCTTTTATTGGCATTTAATGGCACGGTTAGAATCTGAATGAAGTCCGCATTATTTTAGTTTTTTTTTTTTTCCAAAATTTTGCATTTATGGCACCAAGTTTCACTGACTATAAGTACATAAAATAAAATTGTAATACAAAAATTATACAGCTAGGCCTCACTTAACACGGGAGTTACATTCCTGAAAAATGTCGTGTTAAACGAAATCACGTTAAATGATACAAGAAATCAGTGTGCAAAAATTGAAACTACCTTCCATGATTTTATAAAACACCCACATATATTCAAATTTTAATTTTAAACACATACAGCGCTATTAATAAAAATTCACTATCCGTCCGTTAACACACATTTTAGCTAGCATACGGATAGCGAACTTATCCGTTTGATAAATCAAATTATTAATAAACCTATTTTCTTTGCGTGTTATCTATTCACTGAATAACACTAAAAACCTGGCAGCACTTCACTAAAATGTACTAAATATTCGTTTACATTTTCATATCAGACAGCTGATATGTCATTTCAGTCAGCTGTAAATGAAAATGTATTGACTTTTTAAAAACAAAAACAAACGTCATTTAGGGCTAAAACACATTTATTAATAATAATTTTAAGTTAAAACATGTTTTAGTGTTGTTTCGTCGCTGTCACGGGTTTATTAATAGCGCTGATAAAGAATAAATAAAAACACAATTAAAACTAGTTTTTTCCTGCAAACTTTTGTGTAAACTTTAAAAATAAATAAAAAAAAAAAAAAACTAAAAGTCTTATAAACTGAAATTACAACATTAAAATACATATCACGTAGAGTTACAAATCATTCTCTATCACTGTCACTGCATAAACAAACTATACTTAACCGTTTTTGTTATGCATTGATGTCGTTTTTTGCTGAAAAATCTGAAATTTTAGCATTTTTTTTGTTTTAGATACCGTGTTAGAACAAGGCTTTTACCTTTTTAAACGTAAATATGTCGCAAAAAGTGCAAAGTCTTATAAAAAGTATGTTTTAAGTTTGTTTTTAGATATTTTTTAAGAAAAAGCAAAAAGTTTGAGTCAGGGATCTTATCAAATGGGACTGAATCTTTCTTGTTTTCCAAGACTTGTCGAAGCTTTACATCTAGTATTCAAACTAAAATAATGGTCCATATTTATGGACCTTTATCTCCCTAAGGAAACTGTGATAATTTTTCAAAGTGTATAGATACTTTATTCATCCATCATCATCATCAAAGGCATCAAAACATATCATCAAAAACAAACAGGAAAATCTTATCTATTTCTATTTCCACGCCTGTATTATTAGGTTACCCTCTATATTTATACATATATATTTATATTCTGTATAGATATAGGAAAAAAGACAAAAAAAAAAGACAACTATTATCATTGAGCTTCCTTCAAAAAGGACCCTCTTAGTGTATTAATGTCATTAGTTAGAGTACCTGTTACGTTCGCTACAAGTTAGCAACACAACCACAAGAGTCATTTCATGACCTTCGTCGTCATCATCATCATCATCATCGTTGTCATCCATGTCGGCTCATTGGATTCTCATTTTGAATTGAGTTCGAACAAAAAAAAAAAAAATAAATAAATAATAAAATATTATTATAAGGGATGTAATGTTATTTACGAGGGTCCATGAGAGTATACCCTCTTTGAGAGCTCTCTATACTATAGCGCATCCCTCTTCCGTGATGGGCTCATCAAAAATCTTTTTCTGCTTCCATTATTGGGACTATTGATGATACCGCTGGATGGTGTTGCTAATCATTATAATAATGATGGCTGAATATGTTTTTTGTGTTGTTGTGTTTCCACCCTCAGAATTCAGAAATGCTCATCCTTCAAGAGAAGAATCACAGAGTGTTAGAGTGAATGGAAGTGGTCGGTTGGTTGTAACTGAATTTCTTACTTTCTATAGAGTATCTAAATATTATGGTGTAGGCTTGGTTAGCTATTCTGATTAAAAGCTATACATCATCAATTTGTCATAAACTTATTGAATGCTGTGATTTAAAACGTATCATATTCAAGCTGAATTGGACTGGGGTGCTGAAGATTGAGGAGGGTTGTATCAGGCAATATTTATAGGGCTTGCCGAAAAAAAAAATTTAGAACAATATAAGACGATTTCATACCTACGGTGTTAAATGATTTTTAGTATGATTTCTACTAGGTACGCTAGAAATTGTTTTTTTTTTTGCAATTTTTAAACGGTTAGATTTTTTTATTTCAGTTTTTTTTTTTTTTAATTTAGTTTAAGCTTTTTAGGAATCTCAGCATCGTCGTCGATTCAGGCGTTTTGCCACGACAACTTCGAAGTCCTCAAGGACTTTGTCTAACTGGGCTCCACTATAACATCGCAAAATGAAATCAGTGCAGAGATCAAACAAAGAATTACTTTTGTCAATTGCTGTTTCTTCGGGCTATAAGGAGGCATTTGAGCAATTCTTCCGCTGTGTGACATGTAGTGGCATTGACCCCTTTTTGAGCCTCATGCGACCATGAGACGACTTTTAAAAAAATTCACTTTTTTGACCATTTTTAAAAATCTTGCGACTTTTCTGAACCTATTTCTAGAAAATAATTTGGACTATATTTATTGTTTTATTTTTGTAAAAACAAAAACAAACACAATTTTTGTTTCACTTCGATTTGTCACCAAAAACAAATAAGTATTTCGTCTAAAGCTAATAAATTTTCGGCGAGAAATCTAATTCGCCAACCGAAATACGGAATTGCAGGCCATATGGTTGGACTGCAAGCGAATGTTCGATTCGCAAACCATACCAATGCACCTTATTTCTTTATTAAACAAAATTGTGATAGTAAAATGCAGTATAGGACATACATATCTAATTCACGTACGAATTTCAACGAAATTGAAAGCTTTTATAATTCCGCGAAAAAATATCAGCGAATTCGTTCGTGAAGGTAATTCGTGAATCAATGTGTTGGATTCTGTGATGGTTTTTTTTACCTCGTGACTCTTTTTTTGCGACCATTACAGTAGTCCTCTCTCAAAGAACCAAAGAGACCTTATATAAGACCCTAATCATCATATGGAGCAGAAGCATGGACCCTGACAAAATCGGATGAGAATCTGCTTGGGTGCTTTCAAGGGAAGATTCTTCGGGTGATTTTCGGTCCAGTCTGTATCGATGGAGTATGAAGGAAGAGATTTAACAACGAGCTTTACGGGCTCTACAGCGACGTCGACCTGGTCAAAAAGCTGAAAATGTACAGCGGCTGAGATGGCTGGGACACGTGGTGTGTATGGACACCAACGCACCAGCCCGACGAGTCTTCGAATCTACCCCTGAGGAAGACCCCACCTTAGGTGGCGCACATAAGTGGAGAGCGACCTCAACCAACTTGGAGTGCGTAACTGGAGGCAGCTAGCTAGGGACCGAGCTGGCTGGAGGGGCTTGTTGGTTGAGGCCGAAGTTCATCCTGGGCTGTGAGCGACATCTAAAATAAAGTAAAGTTAAGCTTTTTAATGTCTCTATCCATTTCGTTATAATCATGCAATCTAGTGCTTTTGATAGTTCAAACAATATGTATTGAAAGGAAGCGTATCGGAATCCCGCTTTTTAAAATCCCGTTTATTCAAAATCCCGTCTTTTTATAATCCCGCTTTTTCAAATCCCGCATTATCCCGCTAATCCCGTTCTTTAGATAATATATGATTAAAATTTATTAAACATGAAGTTGGTTATTTTCCTATCTTCCAAGTTTTATACTTTTCAAATATTAATTTATTTTATTTATTATGAAAAAATTATTCAAATCCATGGTAACGGCAAACGGTTTTACCGTAATCATTTATTGCATTTAACAAGTGGTTAAGGTGAAACATATTGTATTTTTAATTTAGACAAAAAAGCGCTAGGTTGGAGAAAAATAAAATAAAAAACAAAAAAAATAATCGCGCGATTTTTTAAAATAAAACAACTAGTTTTGATTGCAAAAACCGGGTTATAAAGAAACGGGATTATAAAAAACGGAATTATAAGAAACGGGATTATAAAAATTGGCATTATAAAAAGCGGGATTATAAAAAAACAAGATTATAAAAAGCGGGATATCGTACCCAACCCGTATTAAACTTATGGATTCCTAAAAAATATTAACGGAAGCTTCTGTTTGTCAGTAAAAATTTAACGGGATTATAAAAAACGGAATTATAAGAAACGGGATTATAAAAATCGGGATTATAAAAAAGCGGAATTATAAAAAAACAGGATTATAAAAAGCGGGATATCGTACCCAACCCGTATTAAATTTATGGATTCCTAAAAAATATTAACTGAAGCTTCTGTTTGTCAGTAAAAACTGAACCTTTACCTAAAACCAAAAAAAAAAAAAATTATTCTTAAAACTTAGTGAAGCAACGCGAGCACGGGTCTGCTAATTTTAGGATAAAATCACGAAATTACTATTAAAGTTTTTTTTTCTATCGGTTTTGATAGAGCTCTTGTTCTAAAAAGTAGATTCTTAATTTTAAAATTTACTCATTTTTGTACGACTTTTCACTCTCATTCAGACTAATTCAGCTGCTTATGCAAATATAAATATTTTCCTTTATTTCCTTTATTTGACGTACTCAAATGCCAAAGAAAAAATGTTTCCAATCTGCCACATAGTAATGCCCTTTTCGGTTTGCTATAATTCGATAAAAATAAAATAACAAAAAATACATATTCATAAACCGGGTGTTTATTTTTAACACACACACACACACACACACACACACCTACCTACATATACCGTAGCCATGATCATTAAGCTTTTAATCCGCAAATATCCCTAAAGCGTTCTTAAGATTTACACCCTCGGAATCTTCTTAAAAGATATTTAAGTATATTATCCTGTTTTATATATGATTTTGTGAAATTCAAAAAAAACTAAATCGGACTACACCCGATTTATGATTTTCTTGTTTTTAAGCGCATTCACAATTATATAGAGAAGTTTAAAACAAATAGCAAACCAAAAAAAAATTCTTTTATATTCTTCATAATGGTACAAAAAAAAGCATCATCACTGAAAGCATTTCTAACAGCATCTTCAATCGTTCCAATTGTAAGAACCACCTCCCTTAGTTTTATTATATAGTATATTTTTTTGTATTTTCTTATATATATATTTTTTTGTATTTAAAATGAGTCCTCAGGCGTTGTGAGAGTCACAGTCTACTGCTTTTCATCAGAATGACAAAGGAGTATTCATTTTTGTTTTATGGGAATATCTGTTTTTTTTTTATTATTTTTTTTATTTATTATTTGGCTTTTACTTTGCTTGAAGTGAGCTTAAGAAAATATATTCTATAGCCTTTCTGAATTTTCATCAGCTATTACGGCAGAAGTAGTAGCCGTGGCGTGATGGTTAGTGCGATGGACTGTCATGCCGGAGGCTTAGGTTCGATCCCCAGCCTCGCCACCTAATAATTTTTAAAAATAAAAAACGGCGAGGAATTGAAAAAACCTCCAAGAGTATCTCTTGTCTTAGAAAAGTGCCGCTTATATAAGCCGCTCGGTTCGGATTCGGCAATAAACTGTAGGTCCCCTCCATTTCTGCAGACACGCACACAGGAATGGTTGAGAGTTGTTCATGAGCTGTTTGTGTCATCATATCACCCGATGAAAAAAACTTAAGGTGGAAGTAGCTGGTATTGAACCCCAGACCTCTGGCAAGACAGTCTAACGCACTAAAACCATTACGCCACGGGCTACTGCTTTTGGCTTTGTTTATATTAACTTACCTTGGGCTATATAAGCTATTTGCACAAACGATATTATTCAAAAATGACAAGGAAAGCCTTATTTGACCTAATTAAAAACTATACCGAGTTTGATACTCACTCTTCAATTTGGGAAAGCCACACATCCATATCGCATGGTCCCAAATTCCCAAATGTAAGCAACAGAATTGCCGGAAGACCCACCTGGGGATGACATAATGTTGAAGCTAACGGGTTTTCCAATAAGAGGTGTTCTATTGAATAGCCCGATATTTCGGTAGTTGTCACTTTTGAAGCTGTAATTTTTTGACATTTGACAGAAACTACGCCATCATTATTAAAAACATGCTTCAACAACGCATTGAAATTAATAAAATTCACTATAAAAATGGTAAAAATTTGGCAGAGACTAAAATATTTTTTGGTCGTGCGTCGTGAAGCAACTTGTCGGACCGCAATTCAGAAATTGCAGAAATTGGTGGAAAAATTTGAACTGTTAGGACAAGTTAGCGATGGTGAAGAATAAAACCCGTGCATGTCGCTCAAGAACAACTGAGAATATTGCTGCTGTAGCCCAAAAGTGTTGAAGAAAACCTAGATGTGTCCATTCTTCGTCGTTTTTTGGAATTTGGCATTCCAAAAACGTCATTACACCGTATTTTGCATAAAGACTTGGGTCTTAAAGCTTATAAAGTTCAGTTAACACAAGAACTCAAGCCGGCCGATCATCAACAACGTCGTGTCTTTGCTGATTGGGTCCTTGAAATGTTGAAATACATGAAAATGATCCGGAATTTCATCGAAAAATCATCTTGACTGATCAGGCCCATTTCCATACCTCGGTGGCTACGTCAACAAGCAAAATTGTCCAATATGGGGCTCGGAAAACCCAATATTTATTGTTGAAAAGCCTATCCATCCTTAACGAGTAACTGTTTGGTGCGGTTTATGGTCCGGCGGGGTCATTGGACCTTACTTTTTCGAAAATGAGACTGGAGCAACATCAATCATCGATCGATTATTACTATTTTTTTATGACCGGAATTGGATTGTATTGATCTGGACAACGTTTACTTTCAAAAAGACGGCGGCGCTACGTGCCACACAAGCAACGAAACCATCGATCTTTTACGGGAAAAGTTTCCGGACCGTGTGTTATCTCTCGAAGAGGTGATCACAATCGGCCACCGAGATCTTGTGATTTAACACCTTGCGACTTCTTCCTTTGAGGCCACGTGAAAGATAAGGTCTACGCCAACAGCCCAGCGTCGATTCAAGACCTCAATGGATGGAAATCGTAAAGCTATTGAGGGCATATACAGCAGCCACTTTGCAATTCGGTGATGGAAAATTTCATAAAACTGTCTTTCACGGGAGACATCTTTCCTCTTCAAAATTCACATTTAACTGAAGATTTTAAACAACTTCTAAGTTAAACCGCACCTAAAAGTACCATTACCAAAATTTAATACAATAACCAAAAAATTACACGACGAAATAAAGGGAAAGAAATTGAAAAAAATCTTATTTGAAATAAAGCGTTCATCTTTTCGAGTACCCAGATTTCAACCCATTCATCTTTTGGAACACTGCAATGGTGGAAAAAAAAACGTTTTCATCTTTCTAAACTGTTCATGTTATAGAACAGTTTATGTGTTCGAGATTCTTCTGTAATTTTGTCTGAGAGACGGATGTGGTGGTTTCATCATAATTTCTTGTCCAATGTGTGTTGTGGAAATACTACACTCACGGGCACCTCGTATTTCTGTAAAATTAAAGAAACCGACAAGTTAAGACCACATTGGGTGTAAGTAATGTTGAAAGTAAAGTTTGAATAATAAAAAAAAAAAATTCTGAGAAAAAACCACAAAAACACAAAATACTGATAAAGATGTTATCTTTTGTTGTTAAAAAAGTGGTAAAATTATTGAAAACTTAATTTTTAATAATGGATGTTTGCGACGCAGGCTCTAATTTCTTCGTAAAGCCGGTTTGACAATCCGTCAATGATGTCCTGAACATCCGACTGAAGGATGTTGTGCCACTCCTCTACTGCAGCTGTCTTAAGCTCTCCTAGAGTGGTAGGGATATGTGTTCTCGCTCGGACACGTCTTTTAAGGTTTTCCTAAAGATGATCGATAGGTTTGAGATCTAGACCGCAAGATGGACATGGCAAAACTGGAATCCCGACCTCATTTAGGTAGTTAATTCCAGAATTTGCGGTATGGCAGAGTGCGTTGTCATGCATTAACCGAAAGTTTTCACCAAAAATTGGTTCGAAAGGCATCACATTGTCTTGCAAAACGTTTTCCACGTATATCTGAGCGTTCACACTACCTCTATCGAACACAACAAGGTCCGTGCGAGCTTCATAACTGATGCCTTCCCAAACCATTATTGACCCTCCTTGGTAATCCACTGTTTCGGTTATCGTGCATGAATCAAACCTTTCGTTTTTTCGCCTGTAGACACGCTGACGTCCATCTGGACCTCGTAGACGGTTGATCTATTCTGCTTTCGTCTGAGGTTAAGACGTCCCTTCCTTCCTCTGCAGTCCAGTTAACACATTCTCGCGCAAAACGAAGTCTTGCTGTGGGAGCAATTTGGGGCGCGCGCTGGTCGGAAAGCTCTGAAATTTAATTCTGCCAACTTTTTTCTGATGGCACGTTCACTCACACCAACATTCCTCACCTCAAAAAGACGTGTACGAGCTTCAGTAGCGATGCAAAACCGATTTCTCAGTATGTTCAGTTCAATAAAAAATCAGTTCAATAATAAAAGCATGATTGCAATCATGGTAATGACCATATTTGGCGATTGCAACTTCTGTGTTGCCGGTCAAATTGACTTTGATTTGACGTTTTCGGAAAGCGGTCGGTATATACTTTCGAAATATGAATTTCGAATTTCGATGGAGATCCTTCTTAACATCACGCGTATTTTCCCGTTTCAATTTTGCAATAACAATTTTCAAATTATACCAACATAATTTTCATCTATAGTTATACGCCTATGCAGGCTCTATATGCCCAAGCCCATTTACGAGGTTTGCATAAATATCTATCAACAGCAACACCAACGCCAACCACTGGATTTATTTATTTATTTATTAAATTTTTTTTTTGTTGTTGCTTTTTATTTTTACTTGTTGTGTTCCGTTTGTTTGTACATATCTATCTATAAACACGAACGTGTGTACTGTGTATTCTCATTTTAATAGCATTAAAATGCTTTCATCTTTGCCGCCATGCCATTCGATATATCTAAGTACACAGCGTATCTCTATCTTTCTGTATAAATATCTGTATACTCGTATAAGTATAAACAATATAATATGAAAAAGCAAATAGTACAATATGTATATTTAATTTCGCTGTAACATTTTGTGTTTTGTTTTTTTTTTTTTTTTTTTTTTCGTCCTCAATTCATTTGTATTCTTTCTTCTCCATTTAAGATATTTCTGTTGACTTTTGTTTAGTTTTTAACTATTAGATACTTCCTAAAGAATTTTTAAAAAAATAATAAAAATAATTTATAATTCTCTCTGATTGTTTTTTTTTTTAATGTGTGTTCAATTTGTTCTTATTACTTCATTCACATTAATTTATTTATAGGGAACTTAGAACTTAACATACAGGTAGAGGATGTAGGCAGATACTTGTTATCTTATTAACATTTTACGATTACTCATCTACAAATTATTAGATTTGATTTATTTGAATTCAATTATAATAAATGTGTGGCAAAAAACACAAATAAATAAATAAATTTGGTGGCATTACGGCTCATGAAGAACGGGGGCCTAGTGACCAGAGTTTTAAAGATTGCATTCAATTAAAGACTGCAGTCAGTTAAGTCAGAGTTAGGTTAGGTTAGATTGTTGGGCTGATAGAGGATCTTGTATATATCACACCTAGATCAATGTAGATCCCTTGTGATATCCTGGAGGATTGGACGCTCCTAATAATATTACTAATTTAACCTATAAGTTTTCATGGGCCATCTAGCCATCTAGAGGCATTGATGAATTTCGACAGTTGCACACCATGATAAGTTGGAGAGCTCTTCTAAGTTATTGAAGAAGTAGCTTCCTAGGTGTTTATTTCTTAGTTGCGAGAGTGCTGGGCAGTGACATAGAAAGTGAGAAGAGCCTTCATGTGCTTCTTCATCGCCGCAACCTCTGCATAGATCATCCATGCTGAGCCTTAGTTTTGTGGTACTTCAGCAGATTGTGTCCAGTAACTGTACCTACGAGAGAGTATAGTGCGATTTCTTATTTAGCGTCAAGATCCTATCTGTCTTCCCCTTGTCGAAACACGGCCAAAGTTTTTTGGTATTCGTGCAGGAGTCGAGTAGGGTCCATCTTACATTTGTTTTCTCAAGAGTTTTCTTTTCCTCAATCTGTTTGGTTCCTGCTTTGCGTCAGTACGTAAGTCCTTCGTTGTGTGCGTATGTATGTGTTGTTGCTGAAGCAGCCGGCATACTCACCCCTCCCAAATGCTGGACTTTACCAGATGATGAAGGGGGTGGTCTCATCGGCTTACTCACACCCGAGAGTTCCACAGATGCAACCGTCGCCAATGTATGGGCAGTAGGGCCCATTCTTTGTTGTTGACTCCATCTGTAGAAAGGCTCGTGCGTTAAGCAGTCTTGTCCGTTCCGTTGTCGAAAGTTCGTTCTAGTCCTTGGTACCAAGTCGTTTGACTGTTTTCTTGCAGTTGAAGACTTTGCTCCTTCTGGAAATGGTCGACAGTCGAGAGAGGTTGGAGCTGGCGACGGAGCAGCAGTCACTGCCATCCTCGATATCAATGTCAACCGATCCGGCGCTAGCCCCTCCCCCTACCCCGAGTTTGGCAAAAGGGTCGAGAAGAAGGCGGTTTTCCTCTTCCTCTGTCATCGTTAATAGCGTGTTTCGTTTCTGAAGTATGTTGTCTGTCATCGTGGGAAAGTTAATTGACTTCAATATTTCAATATAAGTCAAAACTTTGATTTTTGACTGTGACTTTGAAACTAAAGTCATGTACAATATTCTGACTTATAAGTCAATTTGGTAAGTTTTTGACTGGTTGCAGTCTTTAAGTCACTTATAAGTCAGTAAGTCACTTAAGTCACTTATTTGACTGGAGTCTTTAACCTGGCCCGTAATTAAATAATTGTAACTACATACTACACTACACAAAAATATGTAAATAGTTATTTTTTTTTTTTCAAAACGCCTAAGGCAGTAATAAGAATAAAAAGAAATAAACTGACTTAAGGAAAAAGACTGCAGTCAAATGACTTACTGACTTTTAAGTGACTTAAAGACTGCAACCAGTCAAAAAGTAATGCAGTCAATTAACTGTATACAGGGTGATCGGTATAAGATGCACCAAACTGCTGGATCGAGTAGGTTGGGTTAAGACAAGAAAAAAATCGTATGGGACGGGGGGGGGGGTCTATTTCCCCCCGTTTATGCAGGAGGGGAAATTTTCTAAAAAATTGACTTAAAACAGAAAAAAAAATATTTAAAAACAACGGTACAATTTAAAATGCCATGCTATACCTTTTTGGAAAGCCAAAAATCTCTTCTTTGATTTTCATTTTAAATTAAGTTAGTGAATAGTTTTTGAAAAACTAATTTCCAAACTCGAAATTTTGAAAAAAAAAAAAAAATGAAAAAAAAAGATTCAAACTAATTTTTTTCAAAATTTTATGTAATTAGGTATAATTTTTGTTTTCAAAATTCAATGCTCTTATTAATTTTCAATAAAAAAACAGAAAACCGGATGCTAAAATGTCTTTAAGTTTTTGAGAAAATTGAAAATGACGAAATCTACTTTACTACTTAATTTAATGGAAGTCGAATTTAAGGAAAACTTACTTTTATTATTTTCAATTTTCTCAAAAACTAGACTACATTTTGACATCTGGTTTTCAATGTTTGACTAAAAATTGATGGGAGTATTGAATACTAAAAATAAAAATACTTCTAAATAACGTAAAATTTTGAACAAAGTCAGTTTGAACACAATTTTTGACTTTTTTTTTCCAAAAATTTAAGTTTTTAAAATTAATTTTTAAAAAACTATTCACTAAAAGAACTTAATTTATAAATAAAATGGAAGCACATATTTCTGGCTTAACAAAAAAGTATAGCAAGTCGTTTTAGCGATTACCAATGTTTTTTAATAATTTTTTTTTCTGTATTAAGTCAATTATTTTAGAAAATTGCTCCTCCTGTTATTTTTAATTTTCTCAAAAACTAAAAGACATTTTAGCATCCGGTTTTCTGTTTTTGACTAAAAGATAAGAAGAGCATTGAATTTTTAAGACAAAGATTAAACTTAATTACATAAAATTTTGAAAAATATTAGTTTGAAACTTTTTTTTTTTCAAAATTTCGAGTTTGGAAATTAATTTTTCAAAAACTTTTCACTAACACAACTTAATTTAAAATGAAAATCAAAGAAGAGATTTCTGGCTTTCCAAAAAGGTATAGCATGACATTTTAAATTGTACCGTTGTTTTTAAATATTTTTTGTTTTTTGTTTTAAGTCAATTTTTTAGAATATTGCCCCTCCTGCCTAAACGGGGGGAAATATACCCCCCCTCCAATACGATTTTTTTCTTGTCTTAATCCAACCTACTCGCTCCAGCAGTTTGGTGCATCTAATACCGCATCACCCTGTATAAATCGAAGTTTCTATAACTCGAATTTTTTTTTTCTTTCATTTTGAGAGTTCGACTTATGGAAGTTCCACTGTACATATAGGTATGTACCTATATACTTAGGTATTTTATGCGTATATTTTTCCTTACAGAATAAGTAGTTTAAATTTTTATATATGTAAAAAAAATATATGTATGAATAGATGAGAATCAAAACTCTTAATATTCAGACCAGAAAAACTCTTTGTATCCAAGTTTAATTGTTAAATAACTTTTAAATGAGACAACTTACAAAAACATTCTATTTTATCTAATCACTGATTTATTTATAAATCTAAAATAAACAATAAAAAAAAATTGATTAGGCTTTCAAAAACAAGATACCTACCTAAATGTTCAATACATACCTACCTAAACTATCTATCTCCTTATACCTACCTATCAGGACGAGCAATGAGGGTGTGAATTGTAGTGTGAGGGCGATTAGTAGGCGGCTATGTTTAGTAAGGGTAGGTATAGGTATGGGGGTAAGGACTCTTGTATGGACACCCTTAAAATAACTTCCAATCGCACGCACACACACACCCTCACACACAAAAGAATATAAAATACAAAAAAAATAAAACAAAGTTACCAATAGCCAACCAACCAAAACAAAATCAATCCCTAAAGCATACTCCGGAAATATAGGCAAAGGCACAGTCAAAAGGAAGTTAGAAGGTAGTAAGGTAGGTAGGTAGGTAGTTTATGTTATAAGCCAAACCCCCTCACCACCAACAGCAGCAGCAGCAGCAACAGCAGCAAATATAAACGACTAAAACTACCCAAAAATACTTAGATAATGGTGCTGCACTTGTGCATATACCTATATACATACATATGTATGCCGCCTTAACTTACATCATAGATTTTGTATTATGTACAATTCTACATAGATATCTATGTATAAATAAATCTATCTATACCTACATATATAAAATTTGTTTATTGTGGTACTTGTAATTACTAACACTAGTTTTTAGCTTATTGAGTTTGAGTGTTTCAGCGGGGCATAACTCACGATTCTCGTCCTGAATCTGAATCTTTACTGCTCAGTCCTCAACCAATACATTAACGACTCTTAGCCACAGCTGAGCATCCTTTTAGTTACTTTTTTTTTTTTTTTTTGTGTTTTTTGCTTGCAAGGAAGAATTTAATTGATTTTTCTTCAATTTTTTTGTACTCTCTTAAAAAATAAAATAATAATACCTACCTACAAAAAAATGGAAAAGCGCCATCTAAGTATGTAGGTATATATGATGATGCGACAAAAAATATAATGTCGCATAGGTACCTCATCTCCCTCTCTTCTCACAACTCACCCCGAAAAAGCAAAAAAGTAAGCAAACTTTTTGAAAAGAAACTGAATATCCTGCAGGATAAGAAAATAATTCAAGAGTACAGCACAAACACACACACAAACAAACAAACAAACACGCACACAGCCCTCATTTTTACCCCCCAATCAACCAACCCGCCACCCCTCTTTGCCACCCACTTATCATCACCCACTCACACTGTTACAGTAAAAGAACATGCGCGTCATAGATATTCCCCAATTGAAGCTCTAGGGAAAAAGTAAAACCAAAAAAAAAAGAATGTCATTACAACAACAGAAAACTTTTAAAGGATGGACATTTTTAAAAACGTCTTTTAGACAACGAATTTTCTTTCCTTTTCTATCAAACGGATTTCTGATTTCAAATCAAAGAAAGAAAGAAAAAAAAAGAAAAACATACAAACTAAGGGTAGTTCAGCTAGCAGAGGGTGATAATGAAAAGCCCACTCTCACTCACAAGGAAAGCAAACGCAAAAATGGGTATCGGTAATGTTGAATGTTAAAGTAAACGGGTACCGGGTGCCGGATGATGCTATATGATGGTGGGCTGCTCCTTGATGGCCGTCGAATGCGAGAGTGTGTGTGTTTGGGTAGCTTTCTGTGTGTGTTGCATAGATTTGTGGGCGGATAAATTGGAGAGCGCGTAAAATCTTAAAATGTCGGTTAAGGAAAATCTACTATTTTCTCCTTCTCTCGCTTTCAAAGGAAAACCGAAGCATGTTGCTGGATGCTGCTGCCTAGTCCGTAATGGTGCTGCTGTTGATGGTGCTAGTGCTGATGGTGCACGCACGCATATCAACTCCCCCCCCCCCCCCCTCCTTTAGATGATGAACCGATGTTCGTTCTTCTCTCTCCTGAAAATTGGAATTTATAGCTCCCCCTTGGCAAGGTTATGGGTAGATGTGTAGTTCTGTGTTGTGCCTGCTAAAGCTATACCTACCCCCATAGGTACCTACTCGTTTATTTTCTTTTCTTCTTAATGGAACTTAAATTGCACTACTGCAGAAAAACAGCAGAAATACAATCTGCAAAAAAAAAATTAATAGGGTGTGAGAATATACTTATGCATTGCATATAGAGGTACCTATACATGTATTTTTTTTTTATTTTTTTCAAGAGTTTGTTTATTTATAATCGAAAGAGAGAAGTGCCTATTCATTTGAAATTTTAAAATTAAGATTATCGTTATATGTATATGTAGATAGGTACATAGGTAGGTACTATTTACCCTACATAGAGGTTTCCCTCTTCCTTAATGTTTTCACTACTTATAAATTTTTATTCATAAAGCTACCTAGGTATATTGTACCTACCTAGAATTGATTTGTAACATTATACAAAGAAAAATTATAATTTAGTCAAATAAACATTTGTAGATAACCGACTGGAAAAAGAATCTAGTTTTCAAGAAGGCCCTGGCAAGTTTTTCATAGTTACGAACAAGGGTCTAGCAAGGGTTAATATAGGCATTCGCTAGGCCCTCGCCAGTTTTGATCCTTTTTGCCTCGTCAGATAAATTCTGCCTAAGCCCTGACTATAGTAAAAACTAGATTTGTTCCACATATTTTGTTTTGTATGGTTTTCCATTCAACCATTTCATATATGGGGGTCAAAGCTAAAAGCTGTCAGTTGCTCTATATTATATTAATCTATATAGACATCCAGTTCCTCGATGCCCACCACCCTGGTTATATTGAACACGTCCTCCCGCTCAAAACAGAAAATGTCAATAATGCCCAATATCCAAAATGTCAAGAGAAAATAAAATGCAGCAAGCAAAGGTCATATAAAGGAAAAATTAATTAATTTATATTCTCTAACTAACATAACAGAAGCTATAGTTGTAATTATATTTGCCGTTTTATAACGCAATAGAGAGTCCAGGTAAAATTGTTTAAACCTTTTCTATCAGTTTTTTTTTATTTAATAATTTAATTTTGTCAAATTTCGGAGATATAAATTGAGTTCCAATAGCGAACATTTATGGATCCGGCTCGAAGGACCACTGACGTTTAGTTTATTGTCATTTACTTTGGTGTGTGTGTGCAAGTATGTGTGAAAGACTGTAGGTATGTATTAATGTATGCTCAGTGAGGCTTTTCGGAATAGTTTAGAACAGAAAAGAACAATTTCAATGAGAAATTTTCTATTCAAAACTGTTCTGGGCTTACTGTTCAGTGAGTCTGTTTACACTTGCTTTTAAGGTAGAACAACTGAGAACAGATTTCTGAGAAACGTCAAAATTAGTTGTGGTACTGTAGAAAAAGTGAATGAGATATCTACCTGCCTATGCTATGCATCAAAATGAAAAAAAAAAAAGAGGCTGGGGTTGACCCACACTGATAACTTCCCACTGGTTCCCTTTGAAAATCGACACCCGATGTTATTTTTTTATAAGAAAATTACCAATTTAAAATCTTCGAAAAACTTATAAGTTGTGCAATCAAGGGAAGGCTATTTGCTCTAAACATAATGTTACACGAAAAATTCCAACAATTATTAGCAGTTTTTTTTTGTAGTTTTTTTTGGCCTAGAAAAAAAAACTGTCAAATTATTTTTTTTTAAAACCTTATCAATTACTATAATTAAAGTACTGCGTGTAGACCAAAATTATCCGGGAGTTGATATATTTGATTGTTCTCGAGATATTCGAGCCGAAAAACATTTTTTAACAATTTATAGCATTTTTTGCAGTTTTTTTGGCCTACAAAAAAAAAACCGTTCGTTGAATTTTTTTACAAACTCCACCGATTATCAACTTTAACTTTGTGTGTTAAATAAAATTAACCCGAAGTTAATATCTTTGTGTGTTCTCAAGATATTCGATATTTTTTAATAATTTTTAATGTTTTTTTTTTTTTTTTCATAAAAAAAAAAAAAACTATGGGTTGATTTTTTTTAAGTATTACGAATTTTTCGCTACATCATTATGCATAAATTGAAACCAGGCCGAAGTCAATAGCATTCATTGTTCTAGACATATTCGAGAAATGAGCCATTTTACAACTTTTTTTTTTTTTCAAATTACTGTAATAAAAAAAACTGTTAATTGAATTTTTCTGAAAATCCTTTCTGCACGTTATGGTCTTATTAGGTATATGTAAAATAAAATTTATTTGAAGTCGATATCTCTATGCGTTCTCGAGATATCGTGAACGAAAAAATCCTTCCGAACGTACGTACACATCAGACATCTCTCTAAAAACAATGTAATCCGACTCCAAAGACCACGAAACGTCGAGAAATGCCCAACCTTGGCTTAAAGAAAACGTGACATCGACAACGAATATTCGCATCTTCTCAGATAGCTAAGCTGCTATTAAATCTCTGGACTCGGTATCTAGTCTCTACAAACTCTAAAACAGCCCTTAACTGCCGATCATCTCTCGTGGAGATGGCACCTTTGCTGGGTGCCGGGCCATAGAGACATTCCAGGGAACTATAAAGCTGTTGAACCCGCTAAAATTGGTACAACAATTCCTATTTTAACAGATAGGACACATATTGGCATACATATAAACTACATGTAAACTTATGCTCAAACAGGATGCCATAAAAAGTACAAACGTTAGGTGGAAAAACAGTATCACCTGCTCAGCGACAAAACAGATTTGGCCGATGCTTGATCCGAATCGCTCTAAATGCCTGATATCTTTGAGCAGATTGCACATAAGCTTCGTAATCGGTGTCATAACAGGACACTGTCTAATAGGTAGGCATGCCACACGATTTGACGTCTATTCAAACTATTTCTGCAGAAGCTGCATGGATGAGGAGGAAGAGGAAACTATTCCTCAACTGGTTTTAAACCAGGTTTTAAATGGTTTTAACGAGTAGGGAAAAGTTTTCCTATAGATCCATGTGGTTTGACAACGGGACACATTTGGCCTAAGTGTGTCGGTTCTTCGCCGACAGCCACTTCTACCTAACCTAACCTAAGGTTGAAAAGCTGCTAGTGAGGACCTTCATCAATACTCATTTTTGTAGGTATGCATTGCAAAATCCTAACCTAATGTTACTACCTAAGTTCTCATATCGAAAATGGCTTAGACCGTATTAAAAAAAAAACAACTTGCTCTTGTGGGTAGCAAAAATGAACCTACATTTTAACAAAAGTATTAAAGTCAAAAGTATCTACTTTTTATTGGCTGTCTTGTTGTGGCTTCTCGCTCGACTTAAAAACCATGGTGCTTATTCGGTGGCTATTTCCTTCGTCGGATTAGAAACTACCCCTTTAGACCGATGCGCTGGAGTACCCCAGAATCCGTTTTGTATTCACTCCACTCTTTCCACAAAGGTATATCTAGGTATCAAAGATCTCCTGTGTCTGACACTAGTGTTCTAGTCAATTCAACCGTTTTGTAGAACACAGTCACAGTAACCCCGCAGATTTTTTTAGTCGTTTCTAGATTCACAAACGTGTTCCTCAGAAGTGGGACAACAACAGCAGCCGAGCCGAGAGGCTCGTTAATCTTTGTGAGGAACTAAAACCGAAAACAGATAGGCAGATTTTTTCCATGCAGATGCAGCAAAACTAGAAATAGAGACATCGTGCAGCTAAGGTTGCATGCAGAGCCTGGAATATGTCAGCCCTCATAAGAACCTGTGTACATTTATTTTTGCTGCATTGGAAAAAAATGGCACATCTGTTTTCGGCATTGATTAAAATGTTGTAATGCTTCAAAAACTAACTAAGTAGGTTACTTACTCGCGCTTCTGGGAATGCTCATCAGCAGGGCTCGGATTTTTATGTGCTAAAAAAAAAAAAAAAAATATGCGCATAAAATATGCACGTAAAATAAGAAAATTTTTGCTTAAAAAATGAAAATATGCTTTAAAAAAGTTATTAAGAAAAAATGAAATACATGAAAATTCTTTTATTAAAAAGTAAAAAATATTAGGAGGAATGTCAAAAAATCTCCTCAAATCGTCCAATGAGGAGATTTTGTCCAGCCACTTCGTACCCTTTCCACACAAGAATTATAATCTCAGTTTCCTCATGTGAAGGGGAACCAGGTCTAAAAAAAAACTCTTTCATGTAGGTACCTATGGAATGCATAAATTTGTATGACTTTCGTCAAAATAAGAAATTTATTTTTTTTTAATTTGTTTTATAGAAATATGCACGAAATATATGCATTTATTATAAAAATATCCATAAAATGCATTTATATGCATTTATATTAAAAAAATATGCAAAAATATGCTCTAATGATTGAATGCCATTTTTATTGAAATTTCCTGATTCGTAAAACTATCTTATTCATTTGCTTCTACGTTAACCAACAAAAAATATGTAATTACATAGAAATCTTAGCCCAGCTCATCAGTTTACCCTTGAGCCTAATTTTGGATGTACATAGATTTTGTGTACCTTTATATTTTTCCAATTAATGTCCTTCGATATCTCCTTTCAATCCCTTCCCTATTTTCCTAACGCTCGGACTGCGTTAAACATCATTTTTTGGGTAGTCATCACCCCTTTAGTATGCTTATATATTAACTAAAATTAAATTAATCAAAATAATAAAAGATTTGTATATTTTTCTTTTCAGGCGAATAAAATTGGCCTTCCGCCGTTTTTCTGCCATAATGGTGATCCTCTGACAACACCTCCTCCTGCGCATTGTGGTATACCTCCGTATCAGTTGGATCCAAAAGCAATGGGTAAGTCAAATAATAATTTAAAAAAAAAAATACAAAAAAAAGCATCGAGTGCAGACAAAATAATATCTAGGTACTCCATTTCGTCTTGAGTTTCCATATTGAATCAAAAAATATGAAAAATGTAAAAAAAAAAAAAAAAAAAAAAATTATTGTGAATAGGTGGGTGATAATCCTTAAGACCTCCCTACTGAATCTGTCATATCTGATTTGACTTTGGATTCTATTAAACTAGCATCAAAACAACAAAACCATATCTCATGGCCATCACTTTGCTCCCCTTTTGTGTTTTTTTTCTATAAGGGTGTGCCTTTTTTTTTTCTTGTCATTTACCAAATTGAAGAAAACACGTGAAAATTCGTTTGCTAACTAATGATGCTAATATTTGCTCAGTTTTTCACTCACTCAGTCTTGTGTCTTTTTATCTTTTCTTTTATTAAATTTATTCTTAACGAGGGGAAAATCGAATCTTCGCCGCCGTCTATATAGATTATTCTATTTGTGAATGATTTTTCTTATGTAGTAGGTAGGAGGGTTTATATATTTTTATATTTTTTTTCCTGTTATCATGTCAAAGCAATTTCTTTGTACTTTTTTTTTTTTTTTGAATATGTTGGTATTGTTAGCGTTTTCTATTACTTTTCGATTTGCATCGCAATTGAATTTATTTCATTACCTACATCTCACTACCTAACCTACAGTATAGGTTCTGCTAAGGATATTTTATATTTATAGATAGAGTTGTGTTCGTCTTTTTTGCATCTTATTTTCCATTTGAATTGCTTCTAAAGTAATTCTTGATAGGTAGGTATATCTCACCCATATCTTTCTACTTTATTTTCATTTTGAGGACATTTAGGTAGGTATAAGTTCTTTGGGATTTTTCAAGGACCTATCTCAATGAACAAAAAAAAAACTTTTAGCAAATTGAAAAAAGAGTTTAACAGTCGAATTCAATTATTTATTGATGTTGTCCTTGCTTTTGTAAACAAAAGTACTACAAATGGCTTTAAAAATACCTTTAAGTTGAAAAAAAAAATACCCGCCTGGAAAAAGAATCTAGTTTTCAATAAGGCCCTGGCAAGTTTTTCATAGTTACTAACAAGGGTCTAGCAAGGGTTACTATAGGCATTCGCTTTTACTATTTGACACACCGATTCAATTTAATTATTTGAAATTTGCAGAGTTGTTAATTAACAACGACACATACATTTTAATTACGATATATTAAGATCCCGGGTTTATTAGTTTTCATAAAATGGTTTCACTATATTTACAAAGATAATTACTATCAAGAGCCTCACCAGTATTATATTAAATAATTGTTCTCAGCGAGGCACTAATAGGGGCCTGTGATGTTTTTCTCGTCTAGGCTTTCCTTACCGAAATCTTGCCAGGGCCTTGCCTTAACTTGCCAAAAACTTGTGATTTTTCCAGGTGGGTATTTAGATGTATTAAATAGGAATGGGTACATGGCTAGAGATCGCATGAACTTGCTCCTATGTAGGTATGCTAAATTACTAAAATACCCGCAACAGTAAGAGGACGCATCTGTCACCTTTTACCAACCTATACCTTCTACAAAACCTTGCTTTCTAGTTTTGAATTTTGTCTCCACTTTAAGTGGCGCTAATAATAATTCCTATCATTTCCAGAGTCCATCCGCTTAAGAAAAACAGAACTAACATAGAATTTGGCAAAACCAGAATTTTGACCCGTGTCAATGCTTCTCTGCAGTTATTTCTTTTCTGCACCTATCCTCACCTGCATACAAACGAATTTCTATATTTAATTCATAAAAGCCACATCGGTAAATATGGTTTTTTAATAAACTCATTCAAATACACAAACACACACACATACACACACATTTCATATTAAAACAAATCGCGCGAATATTTGTACAGATGACTTATAAGTGCCTTGTGCCTTGTACACCTACCATATAATATGCTCTGTGAAAAGTTAAAAGAAGAGTTAACGATAAAAGCAGCAACGTTACTACATAAGTATATTATATATATGTTCTTAATGAAATCCACAAACGGAAATCCAAGAGACAAAGACGATTGAGGACGAAGTCATAAGTCAGGATTCAGAATTCTGAATCTACAGTCGTGTCGCAGGCATACCAAAAGCAAATAACGCTTGGGTATATATTTATATAGCTAGGTATATTCAGTGGAAATAAAAAAGAAATAAAAACAAAAAATCGACCCTTTGAAACTACCACAAGTTCCTTTTTTTTCCTTTCCTTTCACTTTTTTTCTCTCTCTATCACCCCGCATCCTTCATCCTCTCGAGGACTAAAGCAAAATTTTTTTTTTTATTATTTTGTTTATGTTGTTTTTTGTAGTTTAATCACAAAAAACTTCGTTTTAAATACATGTTTTTTTTTTCATTGCGAAAACGAAAACAACGCATGATTGATTTTCACTATCCTTTATCCAGAAAGGATATATGTTTTGTTTAAATTTGCGATACAAACGTGTTATAGGCAAGTTAGACATTCGCTAAAAAAAATCTAACATAAGAATTTAAACAAATAGGTAGATATATACGACATGTCAATTCATACAGATAAAATGTAGAAAGTGGAGACATTTTTTCCACATTCCATGGATATTTTAAATATTTTTTTTTTGACCAAGAATACCGGCTATATAATATGTACAACGTATACAATTTCTGTGGAATTTTATATTGAAAAATATAAGGAAAATTCTATGTAATATAAAAAGTTAATTTAAAAAAATGTCCAAAATGCCAAAATTTCCAAAATCTCAAAAATCCAGAAAACCAAAAATACCCTTCTCTATTGAAACTGAATGACAAGAAACTCTTTAAATTGGCTTCTCTGGAAAACATTTTTTTAACCAAAGCAAAATTAATATTTTAACAATTTAAAAAAATTAAAATAGTTTATCTAAATTTAAAACATTATTTAATTACATTAAATTGTAACAGCCTAGCAATCAATTTATATCGAAAAAAAAAAATGTGTTGGCAAATTTTGGAAAAGGAAGAATGCGTTGTTACTGTAGTGAATAATTTAAACAATACAACAATACAATTATTTAGTTTTTGTTTTACAAATATATATTGGCAGCAAAATCTTAATAAGAAGTGAAGTATAAACTAACCTTAAACCATTGTTGAACCTCAGTTAATCAAACTGTTAAAATTGTTAAAGGACACATGAATATTTGAACAATTCGCTCTCGTTTTTTTTAAAGCTATGCAAATTATTAATTTTACTCGATGCAAGTTTTTACATGGATTTGCTCTTTTCCCCTTGAAAAGCTGTTATTTAAATTCAAAATATACGAGTACGAGTACCTACATACTTTCCCGAAATTAAAATCTCTAAAAATTATTTTTAAGCAAATTTCAATTTTATAGATTTTTACTTTTTTTTTTTTTTTTTTATTTTTACCAAAACCATTCGATCATCCTTGGAGTTGCGATTCACTTAAAATTGGAATATTCAAATTGGAGGTGTATGTAATGTAGGTAACCTGCATAGTTGTGTTAGGGTGCAGGGACATAAGGCCCAGGGACATAAAGCCCAAATTTTATTTTTGGGGCCTATGTCTCACTTGAGTAGAACATAAAGCCGAAATTTAATTTGGGCGTTAAGTCCCACAAAAGTGAGACATAAGGCCCAAAAATAAAATTTGGGCTTTATGTCCCTGGGTCTTATATTCCTGCGCCTTGTGTTAGTTTGTATCAGGTATGTTTGAACATTTTAAAACCAACCCTTGTTTCAAATACACTTGCTAAAACAATTAAGGAAACAACAAAAAAATCGGTTTTTGACCTTTTCTGAATGTAACGGTTAGGAGCCAAAAAAAAAAAATCGTTATAAAGTTATGAAAAAATCTTGTAGAATATTAATTTCAGTTTTTAAAATTACCCTTACATTTTCCACATTGACAATCCTTGCGAAGATATTGGTAGTCAAACTCAAAAGTCTGTTTTTTCTTTCAAAGCCAGATATCCTTCTGAAAAAAAAAAATTGTAGAATGACGAAAAAAGACGACCTTAAAGCTGAACAAACAAGTTATCGGAACAAAACATTAAATTGGCTGAAAAAAATTACAATGTTTAAAAAAAAAAATGAAAATTGCCCAATAACGGTACCTTAAAAAAAATCATTTGCTAAAATGTCTCCATACATAAAATATAAAGCTTCAGAATGCTTTTTGTTTCATCTCAATACGACCACTTTTCCCAGAGATACAGCTCTTGAAAAAAAAAAGCTCTTAAAAAAAGTGATTTGTGTTTTGTTCCCTTAATTGTTTAAAAAAGAGTGTAGACGAGCATAAAACGACAGCTTAAAAGTCGTAAGTTCATAAAGACATTCTTGGATCGTTAATATTTTATGCAGCTAGGATTTTTTCAAAATTAATTTTTTGTTTTCCATTTTAATTTTCATATATAACTAAGAGACAGAAAAAAATCACTAAACACTGTTAATGTTAATGACTGAGTAAAAAAAAAAAAAAAATTGCTAAATTCGTTTGTCCTGAAAATTAATTTTTTTTACCGCGAACAATGAAAAATTAAACAGGAATTTTGAGAACAAATACATGCGACCCAATAGTATGCATTTTATTTTATAAGCAATAATATCACTATAATATTGAATACAAAATACCTAATAAAATTCCACATAAGCGTGTTTCTTCGCCTGATGTGCATACATACATATACATAATGTACAAGTATACAAGGGGCTATAATAGCTTCTATCATGTACCACCAACCTTCTTGGTCCTATCTCATTTCAAAATCTCTCAAACTAAAACCTCTTGAATGAAATCCTTGTTCTATTGTGTCTCAAATATACACTCTGTGTTGCTTGATTTAGGTTGATATATTTTTTTTTTATAAATTTTTATTTATTTATATATTCTCTCTCTAGTTAATTCAGACTCATCTCATGAAAAAAATCAATAAGTAAACAACAAGCGGCACTTTTCTATGACAAGAGATACTCTTAGAGGTTTTGTCAATTCCTCGCAAGAGGCTGGGGATCGAACCTAGACCTCCGGTATGACAGTACCTCGCTCTAACCATCACGCCACGGCATACCATTACACATTTTATAAAAATCATTGCATCATAGAGATGAGTCTGCGTAACATTCATCCAATTCAAGTAGTTCAGCATAAATCGAATCGGAGTGTAAATGTTCAGTTTAAAAATAACTCTAATTCCCTTGTTCTGAAGTCTTTGGAGTGTTAATTTGGCATTTGTATTTGCTCCGATCCGAACAGCAAGGCGAAGCAATAATTAAAATGTGGCATTATTAATGCATTATATAGAAGAATAGAAACTTCAAATAAAAGTTGCTTTCTTATACCCATTCAAAAAATATATCTTCTTCGAATTCTTAGCATACACTTTTCATCTATAATCACATCTAAGTATCTTATACTTTCAACACAGTTTATTAATTCTCCATTTATACAGACATTAATTTCATCATTCCACTTGAAATTTCATAAGTTTAGTCTTAATCAACCCTCAGTTTGTTCATTTTAACTAATTATCAATTCTCCTCCTCAAGTCCTCATTCAATCTTTGGCCTTTGGCTTATTGTTGCACTATTTTTACCGAATTGAAAATATTTCCAGTCCATAGACAATGCCCAAACTTAATCTGAACCAACAATAAGAAAAAAACAAAAAACACTTAAATTGCCAGCGCTACATTTGCCATATCGCTACTTCAAAACCAGTAAAGATTTTGCTTTAAAGAGTTTCAAAAGAAAGCAAATGTACATAGAAAAAGCTGAAAGATTGGCAACTAAATCTGACATTGAACCCCCCCCCCCCCCAAGCGTTTTTTTTAAATATATTAAATTGATACAAGAAATAAAAGGAAGAAATTAAAAGGCATAATCAAAAACAGCAATAATAATGAATATTTGTATAGTTTTATAATTATTTCTGCTCTAAACTTGTTCGCTAAGTCAAATAGAAACCCTTTTCAATGCTTAGATATGGTATTTTTTTGATTATTTTTATTTTATTTTTTAATATTGTTTTAATTTATTGATGTATTATGATTTGTATTTATTTTTTGGTATTGTTTAAATTTATTATAAAAGTAAGTAGGTATACGGGAATAACAAATAGCACAATTTTCACAATAAAATAAATATATTAATAAATAAAAATATATTTTAGTACACAATCAGTTGACCCGTTGTGTGTTTCTACTTTTTTTTATTTGCTTCAAATTAAATAAGTTTAGTTACGACACATATCAGTTACAATGTTCAAGTTACACATTCCTACTAAAGTTTTTGTTTGTCTTTTTCTTATTATATCCTCTCGTTGCCCTATTGGCTTAGCTGATTGTCACCCCTTTTATATGAATACAAAAAACACAAAATTTAATAGGTGTTATTGTGTCTTGGTCGTATTTGCATGAAATATATTTTATTTCATTATTTTTGCTAGCGTTTTATATGCGTTTCTATTTTTATTGATTTTTAACTTTTGAAAAAAAAAAAAAAAAAATTGTCAGAAATTGGTTACCATTTTATGGAGTTTTTTTTTTTTTTTTTTTTTTTTTTGAAATAGGTACCTAACTTAAATTGTATGGATAAGTTCAGGAAACAAAATTAAAAAAAAAAAAAACCTTCAACTTTCGTATGCTTTTATGACTCATGTAAGGGACCACACTATCTGCCGAAATATTTAAATACCGTACAGAGAGTTAGAGAACAACATCTCCCGACAAAAAGGACTCCGTTTAAACACCAACATTTACTATGTGCCTAATGCTTGACAAATATTTTGACAAAACATTTCTCAGAGGCAAGGAAGTGCTAGTTTTTGCTTGGTGATTAAAGCTTCCTAGAAAATACTCACACAAACTCTTAAAATCTTTAATGCACTCAAAGAAAATATCAGGTTAAATTAACCAAAAATCATGTTGTTTATTTTTTAACACGGTTGATCATGTTTAATATTTAAAATGGTTGAATTAACACAAGCTAATTGTAAAATTTACATGACACCCGGTATGCTGTGGGATCTTACCACTCCATACATGGGTTTTTCGCAAAAAAAGTATGCAGTCTAAAAGGTCAGTATTTGGTCATACATTTCAGAATTTGTTCAGGTTTAGAAAATTTTTAATCCAGAGTTGAAGTTTTTCAAGGTCACCCGCGATTTTTGGCACCTCATTTATGGGATATTCGCAAAAAAAAAGTATACCACTTAAAGGGGCACTGGATAGTGGTATAAGGTCAGGTAATTTCAGTAATTGTTTAGGCATAGTTTTTTTTTAAATCAAATTTCAATTTTTTTTCAAGGCCATTCAAGGTCATATGAACTTTTAGCACCTCATTTTCGAAAAAAAAATATATACATACCATCTGAAAGGTTTTTTAATCCCCATAAAAGGTCAGATGGTTTCAGAAATTGGTCAGCCATAGAGATTTTTTTATGAATTATTAAAATTATTTTTTTTTTCAATGTCGTAAGGATTTTTAGCACCTCATTTGTGAAATTAAAAAAAAATAATAATTATGCCATCTGAAAGTTCACTGAATCCTCATAAAAGGTCAGCTAGTTTCAGATATTGGTCAGGCATAGATTATCTTTTATAAAAAAAAATTCAAGGTTAAGGTCAATGACCTAATGACCAGGCTAAATTAACATGGCACACAGTTAGTTTTGAACCGTTAAAGAATTATGAGAAGACATATTGTCACACAGTTTTTCGCTTATAGAAACAGACGGTGTATGTGTTAATTAATGAACAGGCAAAGTAGTATGTTAACTCAAGAACAGGTTAAATTGATCAGGAAAACAGTTTTAAAAATAATTTTATGAAACGTTAATTCAATAGGTCCCGTATACTAAATTTAAATTTAAAAAAATTGAAATTAACAAAAATTGAAATTTACAAAACTTGAAATTTTTAAATTTTTATCTCAGATTCTGTTCACACTCCACAAAAGAATTAATGCTCAATGCCCTTATTGACAAAAAAAAAGAACATAAATTCATTTAAAACTTTTATAATATATCCAATATTGTCGTGAAATTAAAATAATATTTATTATTATTATACAAACAACAATACATCAGGACAAATTAAAATAAAATCCCTTAAAATATCCTCAGGGCATTCTTTTGACAAAAATATCTAAAGAGTATGAAGATATTATTTTTTTACCGGAGGGGGCAAAAACGCCCCTTTTTTAACTTGGCAGTTATAATATAGCCTCGAGCAGTACACCACAGACCGCACCACCCAGACTTCAATTCAGGACCAGGACGAGAGGACACACATATTAGCTACGTGACATTTATCAAGATCTAAATCAATTTGGTTTCTGTTGAACTGGAAAATCGTCCTTAGTTTTGGGTTGTTTGAATACATATACATATGTATGTATAGAGAAGAACGATTCCTTTGTTTGTTTTTTTTTTTTGCGTGGATGTTATTTTATTTTTTCTTAATAGTACCTATCTGTTTTTTTTTTTTTTTTTTTGATATCCTTTGTGTGATTGTGTCTGTCTGTGTATATTTCTTGTTTTTTGCGGTTGAAAAGAGAAGGGAGGGAAAACAAAACAGGAACGCGTGTGGTCATCAACGTTGGGAAGACGCGTGTCTCTTTATAGAAAGTTAAAAAAAAAAAAAAAATTGGCCAGGAAAGTGTATCTTAATTATCCTGGATATAAATGTGCACTTAACAAGGTAGTTTTTGCTTCTTTGTGTTCTTTTTTATATTTTAATTAGGCTAGTTATGGTGTAGTCGTGTTTTTATAAAGAACGAACCTGATTCAAATTTAATAACTAGGCATAGATATACTTTGGTACATTTTAATTGAAAAATATTTGATGCGTGGAAATGCTTGGAAATTTTCTTACTTTAATAAAGTACCTAGGTATCTAAATTTCGTTTAGATGTTATTTTCTAAATTTAAAAAGTATATTTTATGATTTTAATTTTTTTTTTGAAATTTTTTTTTGAATTTTTTTTTTTTGAAATTTCAATTCACAAAATTTGCTTTTTTCGTTATGTTTTTAATTCCGTGATGATACCGAAGTAAGATAAAAAAAAAATACACTAAAGGCTATACAGATTGATGTGTGTCGATGTTAAACGGCATGTACGTAGCTACACGAATATAATGCTTAAGTGCTAAATCCCCAACCCCAACATTTCTAAAGGAAGTCGATATGAGAAAGAAAATAATATACATATCTAGGTACCTACCCTATATTAATGAAAAACTTATGTAATGCTCAGAAAAAAATGAAAAAAAATGGCAAGTTTTCGCCAAGTTTAGCCAAGACCTGGAAAGCTTAGACTAGACATTATAGACGATTAAAATTTGAAAAATACTCGTTAGGCCCTTGTCAGTAAAAAAAAATTGTATACCTACAGGCTGATTCACCTTAAGTGTGACAAAAAGCTAGGGCATGTAGGTTGAATCGGGACAGGGAAAAAATCATATGAGAGGGGGGTCTATTTCCCCCGTTTAGGCTGGAAAGGCAATTTTCTTAAAAGTTGACATGAAATATATAAAAAAACAATGGAAACACTTGCAATGTCATGCTATACTTTTTTTTAAAGCCAAAGATTCGTTCTTTTATTATGTTTTTAATTCAAATTATTTGAGAGCAAAGTTTTTTAAAAAAATTAATTTTCAAACCCAAATTTTTTAAAAAAAATATTGAAAAAAAAAAAATTGTTTAAACTAATTATGTTCAAAATTTTACGTTATTAAGTGATATTTTTGTTTTTAATATTGAATGAAAATAACTAAACCTACTCTACTACCCGCCTGAAATAAGAATCTAGTTTTCAATAAGGCCCTGACAAGTTTTTCATAGTTACTAGCAAGGGTCTAGCAAGGGTTACTATAGGCATTCACTATAGGCCCTCGCCAGTTATGAACCTTTTTGCCTCGTCAGTTAAATTCTTCCTAAGCCCTGACTAGTAAGAACTAGAAACTTTTACTACAAGAGCAAGTTCGTGCGACTCAGTCGTGCATTTTATTTTATAACAACTGTAGATATGACGCCTCAAAAAATGTGTACATTAATATGTAGCATGCCATTGCAGTTTGATTTTAAAATTACCTGAAAGATCCATTCAGTGCAACTAGGGTTATAATAACTCTCCAAAGCGGGACGTGTAGGCATCTACCATACCAATTCAACTTATTGATTTTGATTTTGATAAATCTAAAATTATCATCAAATTATCTTCAAATTAAACAAGCCATTTATAGCCAAAGCCATAGTGACTATCTATAAGGTTCAAATTCATTATCATCCCCTTGGCCTTGTGTTACATCACTTAATCGCTTAAATTGTTCTAACACAAATTTTCCTATACAAAAAAAAAAAAAAAAAAAGAAGAAGAAAATAAATAAATAAAAATAAAACATAACAATATAATAATATGATAATCATAATTATGACTATTATCACTTCAAACTCAACCGCATGGCTCTCTATCCCCCTTGTGTTTTCTTAGCTATTATATGCCTAGGTGATTTTCTGCACCCCTATTTTGATGGTGCGGTGCTCACCAATCTTATGTATTTTGTTGTTGGGCCCATTAGTGGCATTAGTGTAGTGAGTGCGTGGCGATTTGTATAAGCGCAGCAATATTTCTCAACCCTTACCCTACACATTATGGATTATTAATATTATAACCATTTTTGTCCATTGTTATGTTGGTTTTGTGCACCGCATAGTACCAAATAATTCCAAGTGGAGGGGTGAGAAAGTCAAGAGAAAATGCACAGCGCACACACAAATACCGGCAAATCAGGCATAGCATTCCAAAAAAAAAACTAGCAATAAAAGCCTCTGTTGTGTTTTGCAGGCCAACATTACAGTGAATCAAATCCCTAACCACACAATTTATGGTTTCATTGAGTCCTGATTATAAACGCAGTAAGGAATAACCTAACCTATAAATAACGCTCCATATACCTAACAAGCATCTAATCCAAACAGTTTTGTTACGTGTTTTTTTTTTCTTTTTTTTTATCGTTTGCGTTTCTCATGCTGTATGAATTTGGAGAGTGTAATTGACTTATGACAGAGTTTCACTTTAAAGATGATATGCCCTTCGCAAAAAAAAAAAAAAAAAAACAAATTAGGGGATGTGGATAGCGTGTTACTGGTTCATATTTAATATTCGAATCCTTTTCCTCTCCCTAACCCTTTTGCTTTTAACATAAATACTAGTCTATGTTATGTTGTGATAATTGTTTGTGTGGAGAGAAATAGAGATACGAAAGTGTGATGAGCGTTAATTGTCACAAAATATGTCATAAACACCGACACGCCTCCATCATTTTGCTTAAATAAAAAAAAAAACTCCTCTTAATTATGGTTATTGTGCGGAGCGCTTCTCTATGTTTAAAATAACCGCTAGCAAAAACACAAATTAATTGCAAGGATTCGCCTACTTTGCTCCAATTCGGATTGTTTCATTTTTGTTTTACGTTCAGCAAAAAAAACGTTATGGATGCTGATGTTGATGGTGGTTGAAAAAGGATGTCTATGTAATATGCAGCTAATTAGACGTGAAATGTTTGTCATTTGCATGCAAACATCAAAAGTAATCTTACTTTAGCTTTAAATAAGTGAAGTATATGTGGTGTGTCTAGTATTTATATACCTACCTATCTGTTGAACGAGAATTAACACTCAAGTCTTATGCTATGGTTATGAATGGTTGTGGCTAACGGTTTGTTTGTTTTAGTATGAAACTGTTAAGCTATAGCTATATAGAATAAAGATTAGCAACAATGCAAAAAATTTCAATAAAACAAGGTGTAGTAGGTAGGTACTCACTTTTCACATTTCACCCCTTCATTTTTTCACTTTAAGACGATGGTCACATTGGACTAACTCCTCCGACTTTTTTTGACGTCTCTTTGCTTTATCCCACTCTCACATCAATTTGACAAAGAGACGGTTACTAATTCAGGCAGGGTTTTTTTAATTTGTTTATATCGATTCTTTTTTGACCTTTGGTGACATCTGTTTTTTTCTGTAAGTACCGTACCTATTTAGTTTTTGTCACGTAAATAGGTACTACCACAATCAATTTTTGTGCAAGGCACCGTAGTAGTTCAATGTGGAAACCGTCTTATAGGTTATTATTATTATTTTTTTCATTTCATTTACGTGGCTTTATTCGTAGTTTTTTTTTTTGTCGATAATCGCTTTTGTTCAAAAGCTACAGTAAATTTTGTTGGAAAAAAATATGACAAATATAAAAAGAGCTACTTTTGACAGCGAAATGCACTGTAGCTTTTGAACAAAAGCGATTATCGAAAAAACTTACTTCAAATATTTTGTAGGAAATTAAATTTTCTACAAGTTTGTAGTACATGTCTTTTTTCTGGGATCAAAGGTACGCTAGTTACTTGCGAAAAAGAAAATAATCTTTAAAAACAAAATGGCGGCCATCATATGTACCAAACTCGTTAAATTTTTCAATGAGAGTAACACGTCGTTCAGATGTATCGTTAACAACACGTTTTAAGGCCTAAAAAAGGCTGTAAATTCATTAAATATTGGTAAAAAAAAAAAAAAAACAATTTTTTACGAGTCAGCACTTTTATTCTCCATAATTTTTGCGGTTAACTCAAAAAAAATGAAAAAAACAATTTATTCCGAAAATTGGACTTTGATGACTGGCGAGCCAGTGCGAGTTACACAAAAAAAACAGTAAGGCAATTTTAAAGAGCGTGAAATTCCCCGTAAGGTCCATCAAACCTATTCCCAATATGATAAAAGATGTCTGAGCATTTGAAATTTGAAAAAAAACCTATTTTTTACGTGCATTTTATATGGGAAAACTTCATATTAAAATTGTAAGTACTTAAAATTGGAATTAAGAGCTCAATCTTGGTGAGATTTTTTTTTTCTATATGTAAAATTTTGCTTGAGCACCGAGAAAAAAAATATTGCGGAAATAAATCACGCTAATATACATACATGGTTTTTTTTTTATATATAATAACAAGTTCGTGCGATCAATTTGTGCATATTTTTATCCGATCATTTATCAAAATTTCATTTACTTATTTAAACCATTTCCAATGCGTTCGTTGTCGCAGTGAACTATTATTATAATTATTTCTACTGAATAATTAAAAATATAAAATCCTATTTCAAAAAGGGGTACTTTCTTTTCTTTTTTTTTTTTCTTTTTTCTTGTGGCGATGAGGAGATTCCATCAACTTCCTTGTTCGCCCAACATTCCTCATTATGATGAAAAAATAAATACAGAGATGATGGTACTGGATGCGTTAATTTATAATATAAGCATAAAATGAAGAAAAAAATGTATGCTTATTCTATTCAAAAAAAAAAAAAAAATACTCTTGAATGGGACTTTTGTTAGTTTACAAAAGCTGATAAATTAAATAGAAAAAGTATTAAAAGAAAAAAAAAAGTTTTTATTTTCATAAATCTTTTCTTTTGTTTTTATTTTTAATTTTTGTTTTCATCATTTTTTCATTCCAAAGGCTTTGAAAGCTAAAAAAAAAAAAATATGAATTATTTTTTTATTTATACATAAAATATATGTATGTATGACTATGTAATCTTTAACTTTGTTATGATGCCTGTTGTGTGAACAAAACTAAAAAAAAGGCCTGAAGCTCGTTAACCTTAAAAATCAGTGAAGGAAAACGAGGAAATGTAATTCTAATAAAGGCATTAATAACATAAAATATTGTAAATGTTTTCATTTGCTCTATACAGCGGGGTGAGGGGGGTGGGGGGGTTTCATATAGAAAAAATTATTGATGTTTTATTTAAAGTTGACGTTACGATGACGGAGAAGTTCAAACCAATATTGTGTACGTCATACCGTCAAGAGCCAATTCACACACAGTCCGTCGGTATCAGCAGCCGATTGCCGGGCAATGCTCATGCTGCCGCCTTCACTCACTGCCGGCTGCCGAGACCGCTTTATCACATGCCTGATAGTTGTTTGCCGGTTTTTAATTTGTATTTTGTGTTTAATTATCGATTTTATTTTTCAAATTAAATAAGTCACTTCGCATGCCTACATTGCCGGCTACCAGTGCCGGGTATGTGTTAAAGTGTACTTGGTTCGTGAAAAAAATAGCGGCTAATCGGTAAAAGTGCCGGCCGCCGGGTATGTTTAAAATAGCTCTCACTGCTCTCAGTCGTCGGGTTGGTCTGGGGGTTTGCACACTGTGTACATACCTCAGCAGCTCCTCGAGTTATAAATTTTTTTTTTTTAATCACTAAATTGATTTTTTTTTTTGATAAAAGAAGTTCTTAAACATATCCATTAAATTAATCTCGTTTTGGATCTATCGCTCTTCTATAACCCCGTTTTTCCAAAAACCTACCGCTTTTATAATATCACTTGTTCCGCGCCGCACCGCCCTCTTTTTTTTTTTTTTTGTCCACTTTGCTCATCATCATTATTATACAAAGTCTTAACAATGCACCTTTGTGTCATACGAATGTTCAATTTATCTGACGCAAGCCATCACAACCATCATTGGTCGTATAGGGCATTTTTATGTAGGATATAAATATATGAATTTCGTATTATACAGATGTTGTGAAAGAGGCCAAAAATCCTTGCTTGTGATTACAGTTAAGTTACAATAGTGAAACACAAGATTGTAAGGCATCATCCTTGATGCATGTTATACAACCCCATATATTTAGTAATACGGGATGTATATAGTTAGTTGCCTTCGTTGAAGTTAGGGATCAGTGAATCAGGGTCCTTTCAAATATAAGTATACGACTAGTTAACATTCTATTAGAAGGTTTGTCAAAATATTTCGTGGTATTTCTGAATTTATTGCGATTTTATCGCAAATAAACATCATAACATAAAATGAAAAGGAGAGAGGATAATATCAGGAAGGACGACAATTCATTTTGATGTAATGGAGAGATTAATCTCGAGTGCATTTAATGGAGATTGATTTCGAAAAAAAAATCTATACAGAGAGGGTGCTGCCATGAATGCTATTCTTTTATTTATTTTTTTTTTCTA
Source organism: Epistrophella euchroma (assembly GCA_947049315.1). Taxonomy (NCBI): domain Eukaryota; kingdom Metazoa; phylum Arthropoda; class Insecta; order Diptera; family Syrphidae; genus Epistrophella; species Epistrophella euchroma. Next base: position 4,743,894 of record OX346249.1, on the reverse strand, counting down.
GGATAGACCTTTTGTGGCATTGTGCTTGTGTAATTTGTATTTTAGCAGATAATCCCAATCTTTTGAGTGTGGCAGCGTATGAGGCTTCGCTATACATTTTTCGAAAATGTTTAAAGTGAGATTATCAAAATGAATTTGTGAGATTTAACAACTTTCTGAAAATATACAGGGTGATCGGTATAAGATGCACCAAACTGCTGGAGCGAGTAGGTTGGATTAAGATAAGAAAAAAAATTGAATGGGAGGGGGGGTCTATTTCCCCCCGTTTAGGCAGGAGGGGCAATTTTCTAAAAAATTGACTTAAAACAGAAAAAAAAATTAAGCACAACAGTACAATTTAAAATGCCATGCTATACCTTTTTAAAAAGCCAGAAATCTCTTATTTGATTTTCATTTTAAAGTAAGTTGTGTTAGTGAATAGTTTTTGAAAAATTAATTTCCAAACTCGAAATTTTGAAAAAAAAAATGAAAAAAAAGTTTCAAACTAATTTTTTTTTAAATTTTATGTAATTAAGTATAATTTTTGTTTTCAAAATTCAATGCTCTTATTAATTTTCAATAAAAAACAGAAAACCGGATGCTAAAATGTCTTTTAGTTTTTGAGAAAATTGATAATAACGAATTCTACTTTACTACTTAATTTGTAGAAATAGGATTTTTTGAACAACAAAATAAAGGATGGAAGTCGAATTTAAGGAAAACTAGACTACATTTTGACATCTGGTTTTCAGTGTTTGACTAAAAATTGATGGGAGTGTTGAATATTAAAAATAAAAATACTACTAAATAACGTAAAATTTTGAACAAAATCAGTTTGAACACAATTTTTTAATTTTTTTTTTCAAAAATTTAAGGTTGAAAAATCATTTTTTAAAAAACTGTTCAATGAAAGAACTTAATTTATAAACAAAATGGAAGCACATATTTCTGGCTTAACAAAAAAGTATAGCAAGTTGTTTTAGCGATTACCAATGTTTTTTAATATTTTTTTTTTCTGTATTAAGTCAATTATTTTAGAAAATTGGTCCTCCTGTTATTTTCAATTTTCTCAAAACCTAAAAGACATTTTAGCATCCGGTTTTCTGTTTTTGACTGAAAGCTAATAAGAGCATTGAATTTTGAAAACAAAAAATTATAATTGATTACACAAAATTTTGAAACTAATTTTTTTTCATTTTTTTTTTTTTCAAAATTTCAAGTTTGGAAATTAATTTTTCAAAAACTTAATTTAAAATGAAAATCAAAGAAGAGATTTCTGGCTTTCCAAAAAGGTATAGCATAGCATTTTAAATTGTACCGTTGTTTTTAAACATTTTTTTTTCTGTTTTAAGTTAATTTTTTAGAAAATTGCCCCTCCTGCCTAAACGGGGATTTTTTTTCTTGTCTTAACCCAACCTACTTGCTCCAGCAGTTTGGTGCATCTTATACCGATCACCCTGTATTTAGGAACTTAAAGAAAATAATGTTTTTACTTAGTTTTTGTTTATTTTGTTAAATAAGGTTGGATTTCTTTATTTTTGCTGCGGCGTTTTGAACTTGGAAATTTACAAAACGCCCCAACAAATAAAGTGTAATACGCCCCAAAAGTATATTACAGAAACTATTATCTGATCATTATGATGAGAGCTTTTATGACTTGAGCATAAATTTAAAATAAAAGAACAAGCAAAGAACCGAAAATAAGGGCTAAAGAAAAAAGCTGAACCGAAGAAGAAAAGAGGGAAGAATAGAAAACTTTCTTCTGATAGTAGTGATAGTGAGGACGAAGACAGCGCGGCGGCGACGAAATGAACACTTGCGATGATGAATTTTCAGATGAAAGTGCCAAGTGGCCATATTACAAAACAATTAACTTAATTTTCACATAATTTCTTATACCTACTTATACTTTTTCCTTAGGGGCGTTTTGGCACTAATTTGGGGCTTTTTACCCAACAACCGAGTTACAAAACGCCCCACGCAATATATATTTTCGTTGAAAGTAGTAGAAAAAAAGTTGCTAATTTTGTATTTAATATAAGAATTATTATTTTGTTCAATTTTTTGTTTTATTGAAGATTCTAAAAAGTTGTGGCGCGTTGTATAGTGTTACCCTTTCCATTAAAAAGCAATCCAGACAATGACAATTAAGTCATAACAGTTAAGGATGTCCTGAAAGAGGACTCAACAAAAAAATGCGAACGCCAACCCCAGAGGGGCTGGCCCAACGGTTCGACTTACAGTTAATGTAATTAAATTAAATCACGGATTTACTACGTTGTAATAAATTTATCTCTATAGTCGACCGAAAGGTTCGGGGGTATAAATACAATTGAATTCATTTACTTAAAACTAAAGCCAGCTTTCCTGTCCAAGCACTCAATATTGCTGACCAGCAATAATTAGTATCGCCGCATAGCAAAGGTTATGAACTGCATTAACTGTTGACTCAGCTGAAACAGGTTCGCGCGTGTCTAAGGCTGTGTGCATTGGTTGGTGATAACTTAACTTTATACAAATATAATTATGTAAGAAAAAAAAGTAAATAAATCCTAGCAAAAAAAAAAAAAAAAAAAAAAAAAAAAACAAATCAAACTTTTTTTAAAGATTAAAAAATACATTTTACAAAAAAATGTCAAAATAAATATGTGTAGATTTAAATTTTTTTGCAATTCGTTTTAGGTATGCAACGTGGTTCAATTCAGAATGTTTTTAGTAACCCGTGCAATGTTTTTTTTTTAATAATAGTTTATTTTTTCTTTTGAATATGTTACCCGTTCAGAAGTTCACTTTTTAAGTCACTTATTAATTTGTACAAACCGGCTCTTCTTCATCCTACCAAAGTTTTTAGCCGGCGATGTCTTTTTTTCCTTAGGGAAACTTACCTACATAATATTAATCGACAATAAAAGCTTGCTTTTTTATTAAGTTCGAACTTTTATTACATATCTTAGGTGGCGATTAAAAAGTTATGACTTTATTGAAACTTCTAATAAATAAAGGAAATATCGTTTTTGATAATGTAAAAAAGTGCGCGAGCACTTCTGAATTTTGAAACACAGAATTTTGAAATAAGCCCAAAATAGATGTGCAGCTTTTTCCCATGCAGCGAAATTAGAAATAGAGATATCGTGCAGAGAAGGCTGCATGCAGAGCCTGGAATATGTCAGCTCTCATAAGAACCTGTGTAAATTTATTTTCGCTGCATTGGAAAAAGCTGCACATCTGTTTTCGACTTACAGTATTTTGCTCATACTACATTTTGCACAGACAAACTGTTTTTTTTTTGTTAAAAAATCTTACTACATAATTTTAATTTCTTACCCCACGTCTCCACAAGCAATTGTTATTTCCTGCCTAATATCAGAAATTTGTATGTCTGCGTTCAGTATGGGAAAATTATTTTATGAAATATTTGCAATCAAACCGCTAACGAGAGAGAAAAACTTGACGTCTACGCTTCAATTTGATACGAACAAAATACACAACCTAAAATTTCGAGTCAACTCCTCCAACCCACATGTAAAGGTAAAAAGCAGCAGCACATGTGTCAGTCCAACTGGAAGTAGACGTCAAATTATTTCTACATTTATTTTTTCAAAGATAGTTGGGACAAAAAATGCTTAAATCGATTTTAAGAAATCTGTTCTTTTATGAAATTCGTGGCCTGCATTGGAAATATCCATTGCTTGTTTGATTTTATGAAATGATTTATTTCCTGTGGAGGCGGAGGCCTAGGATTACGTTTCATATGAGTAAAATTCAAGCATTTTTCCTTTTGTTCGATTTTATTCTTATTTTATACCATTAGAGAGCATCATCATCATCATTATATATACCCATCCAGTTCATAATATCAACATTAAGTAATACTTTTTAATCCCTCTCTGACCGGTTTTGTGACAACAGACTTCTTCCATCTCTTCTACCCATCGTGGTATTTTTTTTTTTGTCCATTATTGAAGTGGATTTTCAATCAGCTCGAAACTGATCTTTTTTTAAATCCGTTTCGAACTTTAAAAAATGTGGTTTGGTTTGCATTGTCGTCCGCACTATCGTCGTTGTCAACAACGATGACGACGACGGTCGCCTATTGTTATGAGAAATTAAAAAAAAAAAAAAGTTAAAAAAAAAAAAAGAATTCAATCATTATTTTTTGACGAACAATTCCTCTCTCTTCGAATTGGTTTTCTTATTTACTCAATGTTCATCGTTGTTCACGCATGTATGTGCATAAATTCTTTTCCCAAGATACAAATTGATTTTTTTTTTTTTAATTTTAAATAAAAAAAAAAAAAATAAAAATCCACCACCCCTTTTTAGAAAATAGGGGTGTCGTGGAACAAACAGCCCGACAACGGCAGAGCGCACGCAGCACCCTCTGCTATCGATTGATTCGTTTCTACTATTTTTTAAGGACGATAAAGGCAAGCCAAAAATATCCAGCTCATGAGGAACTCACTAACACAAATGTTCGCCATTATACAATGTTTAGAACTAAGGAACCCCTTCTAATTTATTTAAAAACAGTCACCTTTATGAATATTGGATAGAAGATGTGTGTCCTGCCTACGTTTGATCCTGGTCTCTTGCCGAGGGCCTGATGGTAAACTGCAACTATACATGATATGATATACCTTATAATATCGGAAACGGAACGGAACTTAAGTGGATTTTTTATCAGCACACTATCGTCAAATCTCTCCTATAACATCGTCATCAGAAAGATTCTCTTCTATGATGGAAGAAAATAATTTAAACAAAAAAAAAAAGGGTTCGAAGTATCAATTTCGTTGATCCTTCAACAACTATATATATGTACATGCAGCAGCAGGACTATTGTGTGTATTGTATTCGATGCGGGGTTGTTGGTTATGGTACGTGCTGCACCAGGATTACGCAATATAATTACTCATTCATTATGTCAAATAAAGGATGCGACAAATGACAAGGATGATGATGTAGATGATGACAATGATTATCAATTCACAAGGATTTCAAGGAACAGGGTGACATTGTTGGTACATTTGTTCTCTGTTTGTATTATATTCTTTTGTTTGCACATGGATGTTGTTATATATATGCATACATACCTACATTTTTTTTTCATTCTTTCTGTTAATGGAAATGAAGAAGGTAAATCAAGGAAATTCAATATGCAAATAATATCTTCGCATTATTTAAATAGCATGTGATTACTACATAACTATTTACACATAAGAAAGCAGTGATATGGTGAAATATATCAACAGAGCAAGCAGGGGAGGAGGGTACCTAAACTTTTTGAAAAATTGGGAATTTTTTTTTTTTTTGTTGAATATCGAATTTTAATTTAAATTAATTGAGGCGTGAGTTTTCCGCCATTTTAGTTGGGGAGATTATTTTTTCAACATTTCAAATCGAGTAGGCACCTCTATAGGTATAGCCAATGTATGTAAATTTTTAGACTTCGAGAAAATTCTTAATTTAGCTCAATTTTTAATAAATGATGCCTCAACTCAAAAAAGAGCGTTTAATAATTTTTGTTTTAAGAGACGAGAGAGTAACGAATTAAAGGAGCGAATTCCTGAATTCCAGTTTTTCGGCAAATTTCTGACAAAAAATAATCAATTCTCAGAGAAAATAGATGTAAGCAAAAAATCTGCTTATATAATTCTGCACAAAATGTGTTTTGTAGACCGAAAACAGATGTGCAGTTTTTTTCCCATGCAGTGAAAGTAGAAATATAGATATCGTGCAAAGAAGGCTGCATGCAGAACTTGGAATATGTCAGCCCTCATAAGAACCTGTGTACATTTATTTTCGCTGCATTGGAAAAAGCTGCAAATCTGTAAGCAAAAAATCTGCTTATATAATTCTGCACAAAATGTGTTTTTTAGGCCGAAAACAGATGTGCAGTTTTTTTCCAATGCAGTGAAAGTAGAAATATAGATATCGTGCAGAGAAGGCTGCATGCAGAACTTGGAATATGTCAGCCCTCATAAGAACCTGTGTAAATTTATTTTCGCTGCATTGGAAAAAGCTGCAAATCTGTTTTCGGATTTAAAAAAGCAATCAGGATACCTAACAAACATAATCTCCAAAGTCCCCAAATCTAGAATCGCCTTACTTTTAAAAATCCACAAATCCAAAAACAGTGCCCTTTAACGGTAGGCATAATTCATTAAGGGTCAATTGTACAAACGTGGTTCAGGAAAATTAACTCGCCAATTTCGGCGGATTAAATAAGGTTCAACGATGGTTCAAGGTTTAAGTATGGGATAATAGCCAATCATATGCCTGAACCATCGCTAAACCTTATTTAATCCGCCGAAATCGGTGTTGATTCGCGCGTACTTTTAATGACGAAAAATTATTATATAAGTTGAACGATTTTATTTCCAAACGTATTGTTCGTTTAAAAGTCTAGCTAAAAACGTTGTCACTTGAAATTAAAGAGTTCAGTAATGCTCAGAATTAATTTTCCGTTTTTTTTTGTTTTTAAGCAGAAAAATAAAAATAAAAACCCAAAGCTAAAAAAAATCCGTCAAAGTCTAATTTTGGTGGAAAGCTTTATTTAGATGCCTTCAGCAAAACCTAAAATGTAGCCTAAAATGTAAACCACCTACCGGCCTAAGATTTTGTAGGAGAAAAAGGAAAATAAGTAGTTTTTTGCTTAATTGTTTTATAAATAGTTTTTAAAAGGTCTTCACCGAAATAATCTGTTACTTATAGATTCAGAGAAAACGCCTCTGCTATTCATATTATTTTCCAGCTCACATTCCTGTTCCAATTCGCCCTTTCAGCCTGCTAAGCAGAAGAGCCCTAATGTTTTTCAGCTCCGCAGCACAGACACAAATGATAAACCACTAAAAAAAAAAAAAATTCAACAATTAAAATCTCATAAAAAGATAAATGTCCTTTTACTGCATTCTTTTATTTTAGCCAGGTATTTCACTTGTTTTTTTTTTCAATAGCGTTGATGATTAATAAATTCGATTGAGTAACAAAAAAAGTATTTTAATATTTTATGAGTTTAAATCAATTCACCATTGTGTTCGCTCTGCAGTGACAGACACACACATACACCTTTGTTTACATTTTTCGTTGTTTTTTTGTGTCGGAATTATGGAAAGATGTATTAAAGGATAATTGTGTAGTCCACAAGGATAACAACTATATAATTGCCATAATCACTCGGAATAAAAAGAAGAAATCTAGCAGGAACCGGAATTTTTTTTTTATTTTTTTAATATTTAAATAAGAAGTCAATGCGGATGACGAAATAAGAAGAAGTATAGATTTATTTTATTGTAGTTACACGATTAATGAATTGAAGCAATTCTTGAATTTCCTTAGCAGTCTATGGCGGGACAAACTTTTCTGGAGTTTGAATTTTTTCAGTTATTTAGCAAAGACGTCCAATTGCAATTTGGGATAGAGGGGGGAAGGGTATTTGCTTCAAATTTAGTACAAGCTAGTTTTTGGTGATTTTCTTAAGAGGAAATTCGAACTTTCGATTTAGCTCATCTAGAACAGGTAGCTGCCATATTAGTCCATTGAAATGTTACATTAACCTTGCATTTCATACAGGACAACATTTTTTTTTTTATGGATCTGTAGGAGGGATCCGTGTGATTGTAAAAACGAGTTTTCGAGGTTGAACTCCCCCCCCCCCCCCATTTGGCCGCTATTTTGGAAAAGGGGGCCCAAAAAGGTCTCCGCGATATCTTGAGAACTATTCAACGGACAAAAAAACGTTTGTGTAGGGAATAAAATTTTGTACAATTTATGTTAACACACCTTTTATCGTAAAATTGAAAACAAAAAAGTTATAACCAAAAAAAGATGACCGTTCTAAGAAATTTATTTCTTAAAGAGGATATAAAATAAATAAAAGAAGAAGATAATGATACTTTTTTTTGACAATGGTCATCTTTTTTTGATTATAACTTTTTTGTTTTCAATTTTACGATAAAAATTGTGTTAACATAATTTGTAGGAAATTTAATTCTCTACACAAATGTGGTAAAATTTTGTTTGTGTGATGTATGGTTCTAAAGATATCGTGAAAACCTTTTTACGCCCCCTTTTCCAAAATGGCGGCCAAATGGGGAGAGAGTTCAACCCCGAAAACTCGTTTTTACACTCAAACTGATCCCTCCTACAGATCCATCAAACAAAATTTTGTCCTGTACAAAATGCAAGGTTCGGCCAAAATTTTGTAACATTTCAACGGACTATATACCTATTTCGTTCTGTTTTTAATTGCCTCATAGACTAAAATAAAAATAAAAAAAAATCTAAAAGATTTACCTACTCATCCCAACATACACTTAACACCTTGCGCATTTTTTTCGTCTGCTGAAACTTTTTAAAGAATGAACAAATTGACCTTTTCAAGTTCAAAATTAATTCGCAGATATACAAGAATATATTAAATCAAAATGTAATAACAAAATATTTGACTGCTCCTTTTTTTTTCATCTTGAATTGCTTCATTGTGCACAATTATTTTCTATTGAATACCAAACATGTGACGATTATTGCATTCCACTTGAATTAATAACAAAACGAGATCACACACAATAACTCATCGCACAATGCCAAGACCCATCAGGACAACACGTCGACGTATCTACACAAAAAAAAAACCCTCTGACAACATTTATATTCAACAATAATAACACACCAACTATTAAACGGACAATCTTCATGCAAACAAAATATTCCTCCTATAACTCAATGGTGCAGAGAGTATTAAATATGATATAATAGTACGACAAGTAAAATCATAATAATAATACGAATATAACCATCCGTTTGCATGTAAAATGTATAAACATCCTTTTCAGAGTCCTTGGGAGATATACAATATCGAGCGAAGAGTGAGGATTTCGATATTCCTTTTGTATTCTTTCCATACCTATATTTATTTTTACTATGGTGACCAACTACTGTTTTATTTTATGTTTAATGATTTTTATTTTATATTTTTAACTCCTGTATCGAATTAAGAATAGAACGTTCTTTATTTAAATCTTTCTCAATGATATTTTGTAGTTAAAGTTTTAAAAAAATTGATCTTCAAAATTATCTGCAAATTCAAAGTTATCCGATTTTTTCAATTGAAAATTCCAATTCTTGTTTTAAATTCTGTGTTAGGTACAAAAAACCTATAGTATTTAAAGTCGAATTATATTTTTAAAAATCAAAAGTCTTAAATTGAAAACAAAAAAAAAGTTCAAAGTTTTGTAACAAAAAAAAAAAAAAAAAATATGGCCACCCGTATTTATATTAGGGGGATGGCGTTGCCCTTTTTCATATGAATCTACATATGTAGATAGGGCATATCTATTGCCTCTTATAGAATATACTAATACTTTGCATAAACGGTTCTTGACATTTTTGAAGTTATACTTCTTTTGGGGCGTTGAGGGTAAATTTTTTTTAAGAAACTGACAGCGACATGTCATTAGAACATGACAGTTTGCCACATAATTAGGTAACTTGATCGCCATATTGGAATTGCTAAAATTTAAAATACACTCCGTTCGGCAAACTGGAATTGGAATCACGGCCTTATTACGACGTGCATTGTTAAGGCTCACGTTTTTATTAAGGATCAATTAAACTTGCCCCAAATATGTTCGGAAAAAATTTAAATATATTTCTAATACATATTTTGCGTAGTATCAAAACACAAATTTTTTCGTGTGCGCCGAAAATCCATCAGAATTGGAGACCTTGCATTGAATGTGATGACACAAAAATTTGAATGGCTCGCACGTCCACACCATCATATTTTTTTTTTTTTTTTTTTTGCAGAAGAGGAACAAACTATATTTTGATGCATATGAGCAGGGCTACCTTTCTAGATTTTAAGACAGAGGCACTAAAAAGAGGATTTCAAGGAAAAAAGAGCAGTCACTGAAAATGTCCCTCAAAATGAATAAGAAAAAGCCTAAACTCATTTTATAGTTTATTTATTGTCAAAAAATACAAAAAGCAATAGTTTGGCTCTCTTAAGCGGACAAAGTTCCTAAAGCCAGAACGTTTTAGATTTTGCTCAAATTTTGTGAGAATTTTCTTTAATAGTATGGGAGCTAGCAACGTAGAAAAAGAGTTGATTTTAACAGTCCTGGTTTTTTAATTTTTTGTTCCTCTCACTACCACGGTTCGATTGAGGGGAGTCTGGCTGGTGGGAGGTGTTGCGTTTTCCTGGGAGCGCCCCTTTTTTAACGCGAAAAGTCATTATAAAAGTCTTAATTTTTTTTTTTCATTGAGTTCCAAAATCTGTTCATAATATGAATATACATGCCTGGCAGGTGTCTGACGTTGCAAAATCCCCGCCAGACCCCATTTTATATTGAAGAAAAAGCAATTTTTTTTCGGATTTTTAGAGGCGATGGATAACGTCATCGTAGCCATCCTTCAATGAAATTTGACAGTTAATTGCTTGCAGACAGTATGCAAGCTATCGAGTATATTTCGTTTCAAGTATCAACCTATTGCCCTTAAAATAAATTTTTTTCGTTGAATCATGCGAAATAAATATAACTTCTTACGCACGTACGAATATAGGGGAGAGTGGGGCTAAAAGTAACACTTTTTACTAAAGTTGATGCTGTTCCTAAGATTTTGAAAATGAGTTAACCAAACCTTTTTCTGTTGAAAAAGCAACATTTCAGCTATGAATTGCAACAGCGGAAACAAAAAAGGACCAGAATTTGTAAAAATATAACATTTAGACAAAACACGTGTTGTTTTAACTTACCCCATATGCGGAGAAGGCGGTAACAGACCAGGGTAAATTGTAATAAAAACTGTATTATCTTTTTTTAAGGAAACTATCAATTTATAAACAAGATAAACAATAAAAGAATTAGCACATACACGAGTAAAATATGTGAAATTAATATTAAAGTTTAAAAATTATTATAAAAATTCACTTATTTAAGTAATTAATTAATTTTTAATGTTCTTAAAAAAGAAACAAAATCAATATATCAATAATTCATTTTTTTTAAACTGAATTTAGTCACATAAAATGTAGACATTTAAATAAATATCTGAAAACGAGTGCTAGATATATGAATGCATAAGAATTTAATGAATTAGCAAGCCAGGAAAACACATGAGCTACCTGTTTTCCCATAAACCTTGTATTGACAACGATAACCGTCAAATGCACTTTTTTCTTTTTATCTCAAAATAAAGAAAAAAATTAAACAAAACGAAATACAGACATCGAAAACTATTTTCCAATGTCTTGGTTCCCAAAAATGTGTTTGAAAATATGAACGAAGTCTGCTTTTATATTGTAACACATACCCCGTAAAAATGGTGGGTTTGCTGTTAGGACTTTTTTTTGAAAATGGCCGTTCTGTTATCACCACGCAGAAATCCTTCCGACAGCACTTCAATATCCCTGAAATGTGCAGAAGAGCGGTTGAAAACTTCAGAATTCGCCTTCAAGAGCGCATCGCGGCTGACGGCCGCCACCTACGTGATATCATATTTTAAACTTAATACAAAAAACTAGATTCTGATATACTGAATTAAGGCCCATTTGCTGAAACGAAACTTAAATATTTATGTTCAACTTAAAGGCTTATGTTCTACTTTTTCCTCAGCGTAAACTGTCACATAAGCTCTTATATGTTGAACATAAATATTATTTAAGTTTCGTTTCAGCAAATGGGCCTAAACAATATTAACATAATTTCTGTAAATTGAGCCCTTTAAAACCGGTTCATACCTTTTGCCCCACCCTCTATATTTGCTTTGGAAAAACAAAAAATAAAATAAATTTAGTACGATAGGCTCGTGAAAAACTAGGGCCATCCATTTATGTCTGTGTGCGTTTCTGCAGATCTGTTTCTCCTTATCACCTCTTCTCTCAGTGTTCTATTTTCCATGCTAGGCTGTTGCGCAGGCTGCTTGCTAATTTTTTTCTGTGCTCGTAGAGCACGCTTTAAATATATTATTGTTCAGCTGATGAGTACTTCTTTAAAACGGTGCCGTGACATAAGGCCATGCGACATAAGGCCATATTTTGAAATATGGCTATATGACGCTTTCATAATGTGACATAAGGGCATATTCGAACAAATGGCTTTGTGACGCTTACCTAAAGTGACGTAAGGCCATTATGGCCTTGTGTCACTTTCAGATGCATATATTTCTTATTTACCTTAAAATAAAATCTGTAAGGGCAACAAGGGTTCATTTAGATTTTAGAACTTTAAATCCTTCATTTTATGCTATTAACTGATTTCAAATGGAAATTCTTGCATTAAAAAAAAATCAGTGTAAAGAAAGTTAAAACTTAGATAATTATGTTGATAGCAGCATTTGTTCTCAAAAATGAATGCTGAATTTAGGGTGTAAAAATTAAAACATCGCATGAATGTTTTCATTTTCTTCTCTTCGGAAAAATTTTGTCCGCTATGTGATCGGCAACATTTTTTTCCGCTACGCTTTTAGTGAAATAAAATTCGAATACAAAATAGCGGAAAAAATTTTCCGAAGAGAAGATCAATTTGGGGTGTGAAAATTAAAAATTCGCGCGAATTTTTAATTTTCACACCCCAAATTGATCTTCTCTTCGGAAAATTTTTTCCGCTACGCTTTGAGTGAATTAAAATTCGAACACACAATTTGATGTGAGATGTTCAAGTGGAAAAGTCTCAAGGATTATGAATAGTGTCTTAAATTTCTTAAAATACGCTATTTTAAGAAAAAATACTTGGCCAAGGAAAGGTAAAAAAAAATCGATAGATTTTTGCTTGAATCTTATTTACTCTTATAAGTTCTAAGTATTCCTATTATTATAATTTGAACTATTGGCGTTAAAAATACTGCAAGCTGCAAGGAAAAGCTACGTCCAACAAAACTGTCAAAAAACAAAATAATTTTTTTTTTCGTACCGCGAGTATCAAAATTGCTTTATTATGGTATTATGTCACTTAAAGAAAGTGTCACGATGCCATATTTAAATATGGCATTAAGTCACAAAAAAATATGGAATTATGACACTTCATCAAAGCGTCAAAAGGCCATCTGTTCGAATATGGCCTAATGTCACTTTACGAAAGCGTCATAAAACCATATTCCGAAATATGGCCTTATGACGCATGGCCTTATGTCACGGCACCCTTTAAAACCATTTAGGGATTAGGTGGTTGTCCAATGGTAACAAAATAATTTTTTTTATCCAGATCTGTCAAAAAAAAAACGCTTTTTAACATTTTTGGCCTTCCAATGGGCAAACAAAATTGATTTTTTTTCGAAAATTGGGCTCATCAGTCGTACCTTTCTAAGACGCATAATTTTAGTCGATGGCTAGGGACAGAAATATATTTAGCAGCAATGGGTGCCGTGAACTGAGTCCCCATGAACTAAGTCCAGATCCTTGCAAACGAAACTTTACATACACCCATCCGCGCACCTACCCCAAATCCTATAGTTGGCCTAGCAGGGGGGTGCTTAGTTCACGGCACCGCAGCAATGATATACTGCAACTCACTATATTGCGCCCACTATTAAATTAAAATTCTATAGAAAGAAAATGGACGAAATAATTCAATGTATTATATTACTCATTTGTGTTTATACTCAGTTAATTAATTCATTTGTTTTTTTCTCTTTGATCTTTTTTAGGTTTGACAAGACCCGCGATCTATCCATTTCCCGCCAGTCAATATGCATATCCTATGCTGAGTCCGGATATGTCACAAGTAGCGTCATGGTAAGTACAAATAATAATAATTAAAAAAACATTATAAAATTAGATAAAAAACATTCAAATTATATGCCTATAAACATGTTCATATGTATATACTTCATTTGAATACAAAAAATTATTATATTCATCATTCATGTCGTATCTTTGGCATTTGATCGTTTATTATATAGCTTTTAATTCTCCAATTATAAACTAAACAACAATAAAATTTGTATTTCGTGTTTCGCCTACAATATTATTTTTTAATTTATTTATTTAAGTCTATTCGTGTAATTTATTCTGTCGTATTACTTACTTGTGGTCGACAAATCTGTAATTATGAGTAAATTTGTTTTAAGTTTTATTATATTATAAACTTAAAGTGCGCTTCCTCGAAACAGTTTTTTATTTACAGGGAAAAGGCTGAATACAAAATTCATCTGATAGGTATAGTAGTGTAAGTGTAGGAGGTACTAATGTATTAAAGATTTGAAATATATTATTTTAATTGAACCTAGTAAAAGTTTGCCATTTTGGTCGTATATTAGCCCTTAGGACTTATGAGTTCTAATTAATTGCCGGTAGAGTTAAATCACGCAAATATTAAAAAAAAATCACGTCACAAAAAAGATAACGTTAGAAAATTCTGTAAGGTAAGTAATTTTTATTCATACAGAATAAGCTTCACTAAAGTCCAGAGGAAAGAAAAAAGAGAGAACGTTGTGCTTTCTACACATGCAAAAAAAAACCTTCGGTACACGTTGGGGAATGCGACCGCAGGTCATCAAATGGATGTAGACGGCGATCGTTCGTCCCATAATTACTACACGGTTCGATTGTATGTTGGAAGGCCGTAGAAAAGGATAGCTACCTCAAAAACCTGAACAAGTTACAAAGATTAGCCTGTATAGGAATAACGGGGGCACGGAGGTCTACGCCACAAGCAGGGCTGGAAATTATTCCCATCCTTCCAGGCCTGGATGAGTACATAAGGTGTACTTGGAAGCACAGCACCTTTGGCCATGGGTCTATCTGGCAACGAAATGCAGGACTTGATGTGACCACTGACTACCTTCCACCCGTAATAGATTTTAGAAAAAACTTCTCGGTTCTAATATCCGAAAAAAATGGATGGGAACCCAACTCACTACTCAGTGAACGGGATATCCCCTTCTACACTGATGGGTCAAAAATGGAAGAAGGAACAAGAGTTGGGGTGTATTGCGAAGCTCTTAATATTAGATAATCTTATAAACTCCCAGATGAGTGTAGTGACTTTCAAGCTGAGATTTATGCTATTGAAAAATCGGCCGAAATTGTTCACGAGAAAAAACTGAGCTCGGCAGAGATTAATTTTTTTCGTGGACAGCCATGCTGCTATCAAAGCATTAGCCAGTGAGACTATAAGATCCAAGGCAGTAGCAAAATGTCGAGGCATATTGAACAATATATGTTACACTAACCAAGTCAAACTCTGCTGGGTTCCTGGACATAGCAATATAGAAGGGAATGACATAGCAGATGCACTGACAAGGAAGGGGTCAATATCATATAGAGACAGTAGCAGCCAATTAGACATGGGACTAAACATCCGTAGCGTAATCAAAAGGAAGATAGACCTAATAACGAAAGAGCAAATCAAAATAACTCCTGGATATCCGGGAACGATTGCGCCATCTCTAGAAGTTTATGGCCTAGAATTAATGGAATATTATAGAACCCTGATAGGTGCACTGACGGGACATAGTGCCATTGGCATAATGGCCACTAGATTGGGTGTATACGCACCCGATTTCTGTTATAGGAGCTCTCAGGATGTTGAAGAAATAGAAACCATTAAACACCTGCTCTGCGATTACCTTGGAAACAGTTTTTTTTTGGAGAACTGGACTAGCGCAGGTCTCAATGGCAAACATGAGGAAATATATAGAAAGCACGGGCTGGTTCGTAAATTAACCAGTCTATGTCAACCACTAGCTTAGGATCAATCTCTGTTATAGGGGATCACAATAATGGACAAACAGGCCCCCGTGTACGCAACAGCTTCAGAGCTGGACACGCCCCTCCTAACCTAACCTAAGGTCCTTCCCCACTATCCCATTGTATATTAACAAACATGTAAAAAAAACAAACTCGGATAGAGTGCTGAAAATAATTTTCATATTTTGCTTCCACACTTGCCTCCAAACAAATCGATTTCACCATCATACCCAAAATGGGATATAACGCGTGATGGTATAAAAAATTTTCATGTACTGACACATGTCAGTTCAATGAAATTGCGTTTTATAACAATTATAACAATTATTTCCCAATAAAGTGACCGAACAGAACTACAAAGAATAAAAAAAAACAGTAGGCGCCAGTTATAGCTTTCATTGGGGGTTTTTCTTTTTTAGTTCAAAGTAGAGCCTGAACTGTCAAACAAAAAATCGTGTTTATTCTGTAGCTCAGTAGTGTATAACAGTTCAAATTCTTTTTTCTTTCAGAGCGTGTTCTGAGTTTGTTCAGAGCGCGCTCTATTAGCTCGGTATAAAATAATCGAGCAGACCGAGTAAAAAACTGAGAGCGGCCAACTTCATACAGTTTCCATGTAATTTGACAGATAGGTATGACAATTGAGTACTCGGGTGAGTTTCGTTATTAAATCAGAGTGCTCTGAAAATACTCTGCTCAGAGTTTACTCCGTTCGCTCAGGCTCTATTCAGTGCTCTGCTCTGAACCAACTCTGAAAGAAAAACGCCAATTGAAAACCATCATGGAACATTTTTGTCTTTCCGTTTTGAGGCACTTATAAAAAAAAAAGTTGATGGTAGTTTGGTATCAAAATAAAGGGAATTTCAGTAAACTTTTTTTCGTCAGAAAAATAGTTAATATATTTTAAAACTTTCTTTTAAAATTAATTTTATTATTTCAATGATCAAAATGGTTTCCAATGTAAGCTGTCAGACGAAATTGTTTCATTTTCAGTGTGAACACTTTGCGTAATTTTCAAAATTGAGTTCTCGAAATTGTGCAATTTCAGGCTCAAGTGTGGGAACATACTATTAAAGTACATACATACTATGGACTGTCATGCCGGAGGTCTAAGGTTCGATCCCCAGCCTCGCCACCTATTTATTTAAAAGAAAAAACGGCTACTGCCTCTTGCGAGGAATTGACAAATCCTCCAAGAGTATCTCCTGTCACAGAAAAGTGCCGCTCGTTAGCCGTTCGGATTCGGCAATAAACTGTAGGTCCCCTCCATTCCTGCAGACACGCACACAGGAATGGTTGAGAGTTGTAAGTCACTAGGTCCTAGTTCTTCATGAGCTGTTGTGCCATCAAATTTATTTTTTTTTTACATACTATCCAAAGTATGGCAGCTACCATTATTTTGGAGTTAAAAAAAAAATCACCAAAACCTATTCTTAAAGGACATTGAATATTCTTCAAAAAAGTCCTTATACAGCTTAACTTAATAATGCACCCATTAATGAAGCCATTAAAAAAATTTACCATACAATTTGTATACAAAATAAAATTCAGCGATGAGCTTCCTCTTAATATTACAATTTTAAAAATACTTACTGTATTTCCAAAAAACTGTAATTGAATTAAAGACATTTTAAATTTTTTATATACCTATGTAGGTACATGGTGAAAATTGAAAAATATACAATACTAACCTATAAATTTAATAAAAAAAAAAAAAAAAGTGTAAAAAAAAATCCTGGAAATTTTTTGCGTGCAATGAGCCGCTCTGGATATATTTTGTCAAAAAATGGTTTCCAAAATTACTGCTCTTGAGTATACGTACTCAGGGACGACCTACATCCTTTATTTAAGCATATTTTTACAAGCAAAAAGGTCTTAAGTCTTTGTGGTCTGCATAATGGGTCGGTTTCCAAAAAAAAACATAGATTTTGTTTTCCCTTATGGTATGCGAACGAAGCTACATATACTATGTACAATAATTGTTCATATGTACCTACCTACCTAGGAGTTTAAACTTTTGTTACTTTTTTTTCCATAGAATTTGTTTTTAATGTAAAATAAACATTATAAAACTAATTATTATTTTTTATTCATTATCTTACAGGCATACCCCATCCGTGTATTCAGCAGCGTCTAGTTTTAGAAGTCCATATCCCTCATCCCTACCCATCAACACAACGTTATCAAGGTAAAAGCTATCTTATTATGATAATATTTTTAATTAACATTTTACATATTTTTTGAAAACCTCATGCACAGGACTCAATAGTATTTTATAATTTTTTTGTTTTTTTTTTTCAGTGATTTTTCATTCCGCTTTTCACCGAGTCTGTTGCCTTCGGTTCATTCTTCACCGCATCATGTACTAAACTCACATCCGGCGATTGTGACGCCTGTACCAAAACAGGAAATTGGGCAGGAGTCATCTAATCATCGATATGGAAGGTAAGAATTTATGATTTAACATCATTTTTTTTAATTAAAAAAAAAAATAATCAATATGAATTCTTCCATTGTTGATGGAAGTCGTGTTCAATACGAACAAAAAATAAACACAAATGCATTTTTCTTTCGATGTATATGTTTTTAAAGAAAGGGGTAGTGTTTTTTTTGTTGAGATTGTATTAGAATTATAGCAAGTCCTGCTAGGGGTAGTTTAAAAAAAAATAAAAAAAAACCCCAACACCAGGACTTTAGTACCAAACCAAAATCCTCGTTTATATTGTAATAAAACTATTAACCGCTTGAGGGCCCGAGTCCTTGTACTAAAACAAAAAAAAAAACCTTGGCTGGTTTATGTTTCAACTTATGGTGAATGGTTGATGCTGTAGAGGGAAGTAGTGGCAACATTTTTCTTACATTTCAAGAAAAAATTCTCAATGAAAGCTTAATAAAGCTTAATAAATAAAAATTAAATATTAACTTAAATACGAACCTGAAAGGAGGAACTTAAACTTTACCGCATCCACACTTGCTAATATGGAACTCGTAACAATAAGCTAAAAAATTAAAGAAAAAAATGACAAAGGAATGCGGTGTATGGTATGCCTTCATCGCTTACTTTTTACTTGCTATATAGGTAGGTACCTGGACCTACTATATAGACAGGGTGATTCGCATAAGGTGTGACAGTAAAGCTAAAGCGTGACAAAAAAATCGTATGGGAAAAATCCCCTATTCCCCCGTTTACCAGGGAGTGACAATTTTTTGAAAAATTTTTATTATTGAAATCAACCTTAATGATATTGACATTGAATCCAGATCTTTGAGAAATTTGAATATTGCTAACGCTTTTACAAATATTTCCTAATTATATAAGAAGGCATTTCAATTGGAAAAAGGAGATTGTTCTAATATGTTTCTTTTTTCTTGAAATATTAGTTAACCATATTCTATATGCTTGCCGCAATCCTCGGCCGGCGTGGCGACGCACGGTTGAAAGGATTTGTTCGTGCATTAATTTAAACAAAACAAAGCTGATAAATAGACTTATTTAAGACAAAAACTTTGAGTGGAATTCTAAATCTTCACGCAAAGACGCTTTTCAAAAATAAAAATTTTTATGATCTGGAATTTAAGCAAACCCCCTTATCTTTGTTTCAAAAAAAATATGTATGATTTCAAGGAACAGGACGATTTCGATTAAAAATGTCCATATAAATACAGTGAAAGCTCCTATTGCGGACAGCTCCCTTAAGCAGGCAATCCCCTTAGGCGGACAAATTCTCACGACTGTTGGTCTTGGATCTAAATTTCATACATTTTATGATCTCTTAAGCGGACACTCACTTACCCGTACGCGGACAAGAATATTACCCGTGGTTTGTTAAATTTAATTCCCCTAGGCGGACAAAAACTTTTTTTTAATATGTACATTTCAACCCTTATTTTCAGAAATACTTTTACATATCCTTTTTTGTACTAAAAACGTTCCCTCTGGTTCACATCGATAGTAAATGCGATGTCATTAAATCACTGTCTGTGATTAAATGAATAAAGGATTTTATTTCTGCAGTTGTGGTCTGTTTTTGTAACTTTGTTTTTTGTATCTTCATGTTCATTTTTAGTTTGAATGAATTTCATGGCCTGTAGGTGGAAAAATTTTTCATAATGCCACTATACAATAGAGTGATCGGTGTAAGATGCACCAAACTGCTGGAGCGAGTAGGTTTGGTTAAGACGAAAAAAATCGTATGGGAGGGGGGGGTCTATTTCCCCCCGTTTAGGCAGCAGGGTCAATTTTCTAAAAAATTGACTTAAAACAGAAAAAAAATATTTAAAAACAACGGTACAATTTACAATGCTATGCTATACTTTTTTCGAAAGCCAGAAATCTCTTCTTTGATTTTCATTTTAATTTAAGTTGTGTTAGTGAATAGTTTTTGAAAAATTAATTTCCAAACTCGAAATTTTGAAAAAAAAAAGTTTCAAACTATTTTTTTTTCAAAATTTTATGTGATTAAGTATAATTTATAACTATACATTTCCTTCCCGCCTGGAAAAATGGCAAGTTTTTGGCAAGTTTAGGCAAGGGCCTGGCAAGTTTTCGGTAAGGAAAACATGGACGAGGAAAACATGACACACCCTTTTAAGTGCCACGCTGACAACATTTATTTAATAAAATACTGGTGAGGCTCTTGATGGCAATTAACTATATGTACATATAGTGAAATCATTTTACGAAAATTAATAAAAGCAGGATCTTAGTATGTCCTATATCGGAATAAAAATTTTTGTGTGTTTTTTAACTGTGCAAATTTCAAGTAATGATTGTGAATCAGTGTGTCAAATAGTAAAATCGCAACTGCAGAAAAAACAAGCACAACTGATTTTGACATTTTTCAGAAATCAGTTCTCAGTTGTTCTACCTAAAAAGCAAGTGCAAACAGACTCACTGAACAGCAAGCCAGAACAGTTTAAAATAGAAAATTTTCATTGAACTTGTTCTTTTCTGTTCTAAACTGTTCCGAACAGCCTCACGACGAGAAATTCTTTATTATGTATTTTTTCATTGTTTTAAATTCTTTTTTAAGAGAGAACAACTTCTAAGAGATATCGTCACGCTGACGTCTCATTTTCTCGTCGCATTGTGAAACAGCCTTCATGTAGAGTTTATAACCAGGGTGGTGGGCATCGAGGAACTGGGTGTCTATCTAGATTAATATAATATAGAGCGACTGACAGCTAATAGCTTTTGACCCTCAAATATTAAATGGTTGAATGGAAAACCATGTTAAACAAAATTTGTGCAACAAATCTAGTTTTTACTAGTAAGGGCTTAGGCAGCATTAAACTGACGAGGCAAAAAGGTTCATAGCTGGCGAGGGCCTAGCGAATGCCTATATTAACCCTTGCTAGACCCTTGTTAGTAACTATGAAAAACTTGCTAGGGCCTTATTGAAAACTAGATTCTTTTTCCAGGTGGGTTATATAACAATTTTTTCTTTTTTTCCCTTGGACGGACAACTCCTTTACACGGACAAAAGTGCTGCGACCGTCGCTGTCCGGCTAAGGGAGCTTTCGCTGTATTTAAAATATTTATGTATCGACCTTTACTGCTCGGAACACCCTATATTCCTAAATAAAACTCTTCATCTCTTCAGATCAGCTTTTACCATAACACTTCTTATTACCATCTATTTCTTGTGTCTTTGTGACTATAACAGTACTTTAAAATATGAACTGAATACTGATAACAAAAACGTGGAGAGTCTCCCTACTCGTTATTAGATATACTCTGCCCAGTGGCAGAGGCTTTTCCAAATTTTAAACAAGTTAGCATCGTATTATCTTTTTAACATTTTACTAAAGTTAAAATCGCCAAAGGCTTATTTATCTTTTTAGTATCATACTCAATCCAAGTGTCACTTTGGCAGCTACAATTGCAAAAATGGGTTGAACTGTCACTGTTTTAGGCGTGTTCAGCTAGAAAAATAGGTTTAGTATGATACCATTTAGAAAATGTTTAAAACTAAGAATATTTTAGTAAAGAGTTTTTAAGTTAGAAAATTGTTAATTAGTATCATGATAATACCTTAACATCAGGCTGTTTAAAATTTTGCGCCATTATCATTTTGATCTAATTAATTTTAATTTTTATTTATTGAATTTTTAAGTTAATTTTCTGTTGTTGTTTTTATTTTAATGGAGAATATGTATTTATTTATAAAATAAATTCTATTTATTAGAAATCTGCAATGCAGATTTTTTTTTCGCAATTGTTGCAGATTTGTGAAAATATCTACCTGGCAACACTGACTCTGCACACAATCCAATCAGTGTTCAGTTTCTTCATCTTCACTCTTCAGTTTGCCTTCAACTCTTGTGCGTACACTTGTGTCGGTGGATTTTAATGTGTGTTGTGTATGGGCTGGTGTGTGCACAAAAAATCAAAACATGGTGATGGTGGGATGCTCGTGGGTTCAAACGAAATTACAAAACAAAAAAAAAAACAATTTGTAGGTAATTCAGTGGGTCTATTTTTATTTCAGTGGCGATTTAGCTAGTTGGCTGCCATGCGGGCAGCAACAGGCACCAGTGTTTTGAATAGCTCTCCCTATAAGGCCTTTACCTACTGAAAATTTTTAGTGGACAAACAGAAATCCTCTTGAAAAAATTGCAAACTATGTAGGTACTTACGAACAGGTTATATTATTGTGTCTGTGTCAACTATTTTCTATTATGTTAGTGTACATAATTCATATTATATTGCTTTGTATTAAAAATTATTAATACACAGGTTTATCCATTCATTATTTTTTATAATAAAAACAAAAAAGTTTCAAAGAGAGGGGGAATTTGTAAACTACGTAAGTTTTTAATCACCATAACACTTTTGTTCTATGAGGAACAAAAAGAGAAAGAGAAGGAAAGCTTTCAAAAGCTTCTGATTTTCTCATTCTCAACTCTGTCTCTCCCGCTTTCGAGGTTAATAACCGCCCCTGATTATAAATATGTATGTATGTATAGTCGATTCTATCCTCCTATCTGGACTTTCATCTCAATATTATGCAATAGAAAGCAAAAACCGTAACTTTCGCAACTTTTTGTATATAGAATAAATATACCCAGCTACTTACATTTATATTTATACATTCAAGAAAAGAATATTAGGAGTAACATTGGTATTTCACAGTAAGTCCTTTTTAAAGGAAAAATCATATTGCTTTTGCGGTGGACTTTCGAGTAGTTGCACTAATACTGGCTGTACACGACTGGGCGGCTGCAGCGAATCGGCAGTATAGGTACCTGTCAAACAACTGACGAACGAATAAATTTGTCTGTTCTTTTGGCAGATATTTTTTTTTGACAGATATACTGCTAATTTGTCACTTGTGTTGAGCCCGCATTAATCTTGGAAAAAATTAGAATTTGTGTTTTTTTTTTCTATAATTTGAATAGGCAAGTTCTTTTTTTAAAGTACAGTGAAAGCTCCTTTTGCGGACAGCTCCCTTAAGCGGACAATTCCCTTAGGCGGACAAACTCTCAAAACCGTGGATCTTGGATCTAAATTCCATGCATTTTGTGATCCCTTAGGCGGACAATTAAACGTCGAAAATAGGAAAAAAGACGTTTGACAAAAATAAAAACTATTCAAGTGCGACCAACAACCAGGCTTGCCAGATTGGGCTATTTATCGGAAATTCGGCTATCTCTTTCCAAAATTATTGCCGACAACAATTTCAGTATGACAGCCCAATTATAATTGGGCTATAAATAGTCCAAATTTAATTTTGGGCGATATTTTTTCGTAGAAATAAATCATATAAATAAAACACTTTTCTCCCTATAAAAATGTACCCTTGATAATTCCCTGGGAGATAATTCCAGAAAGCAAGAAAACTGTGATAAATATTCCAAATTTGGAGGAACAATGAAATAAGCTCCCTCAATTTGGTTGGAGTCCGTTTTTTCCCTCCAAATTTCCAACAAATTTGGAATAATTTTGAACTAAATTGGACGTCAAAAATTTTTCGGATGATTTAGTTTTCGAGTATTTGAAGTATTTCGTAATACAATAGTTAACTTTGCATAACCAAGAAATCGATTATATACAGCATCACTCGATACAATTATGCGCTTTGCGTATTGATGCTACGGTTTAAAAAATTCGCTGTAAAAATTTTTCACCATTAAGGCTCTCGCAAACCAACGATATTATTCGCCGCGACAAACGAAAACAATAACAACAACGTGTTGTTTTGTTTGACAACCACGTAAAGTTCTGAATATACTGTCTTTAAAGTTAATAATCTAATTAAACAAATATATTTAACAAATAAAAAATATCTATTTACATGCTTCAAAGAATAAGAAAAATTATAAAATCTGTTTCAAGTAAATCGGTTGAATACTTTCTGAGAAAAACGCGGACAAACAAAATATTTGTTTCGTCTTTATATAATAGTAAAGTAATGAATGATGAACAAAATTTAATAAAGTACTCTGGAATTAATTAATTTTTTTTTTTATTTTCTTTTGTTAAAAAATTTTTTCGTTAACAATATCATTTATTTATTGACAAATCCTTCCAAATTCTAACGTTACAGTTATATATAAATCATTCATAACTTTAGCTGCTACATTGTTGTTAACTACAAGAGTAAGTTCGTGCGATCCTGTCGTGCATATTTTTTTATTTTTAAATAACTTGAAAAAAAGGACCTACATTTTTTTTTCTATCGTTTTCTTCATTAAAGATACTCTGCGGGGATTTTTCAAATCTTCGCAAGAGGCATTAAGTGATGAAAAATGTCATTTCTAGGTGGCCTTCAGAGTGTCACTACGCCATGGGCTACTCATTTGTACTAATGTTGCAGGAGTGAATTTTTATTGAAAATGTCTGACTCAATATACATTTTCAAAAAAATCACTATTACAACATTTTAGAAAAGATCCATTAACGGTTCAATAGCATTGTAATTGAAAAAAAATAAAAAACTATTTACCTATACCTTATAATTTTTTTTAATAAATAAATTGTAGGGGAACCCGGGGCATAACTGGCCTCTTAAGGATTATTGTTAATAAAAACTGCAAAAGTGTTAACAGAATTTCGGAAGAATTTTTATAAGAAAGAAAATTTATTAATGAATAAGCAAAAAAAAGAAAGTTTTTAAAAAATAAATATTTAGTATATATTTTTTTGCTTTGAAAAAGTCATTCAATTTGTCTATTATGCCCCGGTGCTAAGGCATAATAGGCATATATGGGTTATAATGGGCACAAAGCTAAATTGGATAGCAATGCGAGCATGTTTGGTTCCGTTCGTCAACATTAGCCTCTCCAAGCAGTAGAACAATGATACCACTTGCTTAGCTCTGCGGGGAACCCATCTTTCTGTGCACTAGGAGTTTAAATACCCATAACACAAGCACTTCTCGTATTCTGAATTTGCTTCCTTCCTGTTTTTCTCAACTTTTGTTATGCGACGTGATGAAACCTTAAGCCCTGTAGCCAAACACACATTTTTCTGGCTTCATTTTTGTCACTTGGTTTTCCTGTCATAATTGCGAACCATCTGAGAAAATGTATAACATGCTGATAAAATCACATAGAAATTGATACTAAATAAACAAAAATAAGTTTAAAACTTAACCTTAATGCTGCCACCATGCAACCCCCCTGCTTGGCCCACTATAGGATTTGGGGTAGGTGCGAGGTTGGGTGTATGCAAAGTTTCTTTTGCATTTAAAGAATCTGGATTTAAAGAAACTTTGCATTCACCGAACCTCGCACCTACCCTAAATCCTATGGAGGCCAAGCAGGGGGGTTGCAGGGGGGCAGCATGCCCCCATACATATTTCACTGTTTATACGCCGTAATTTTGTTATTTCCCAAATTTGGGGACTTACTTAATAGTTGAATTTGGGGATTTATTTAATCATGAAATAACCCCTCAATTTAAAACTGAAATAAGTCCCCAAAAATCGATGAAATAAATTCCCAATTTTGGGGATTTTTTCAGATGAAAAAAATTCCGATTTTCATATAAATATTGGGGATTTATTTCATTTTTGTTTCGGGGAGTTATTTCTTTGGGGAGTTATTCCACGGAGCCCCATTTGTTAACTTATAAACATAGTTGTGCAGAAAACGGATTGGCATGTTCATTTGTTCTAGCTTAAAATTAAAGGTAGGTTCCTTTTATAACATAGGTACCTATTATTTTGCATTCATACATAAATATAGGAAATAGGTACCTATATCATATTTATTTATTTTTTCCTTCTGTAGGTAGGTACCTAAAAGGATTTTGTAGGTCATGATCGTAAATCTTTTCTTCATAGGCACGTTGTTTCTACACATCTTTTAGAGAATAAAAAAAAAATTAAAATTATATACAGATAGAATAATATATCTGTATTTATATAAGTTATACCTATATGTGTATATCTAAATATGAGATAAATGTGGAATCATGATAAAGCTGCCGAATCAGACAACATCATCAAGTTAATAAATGTCAGTCAATCATTACCCTTTCTAACCGGTGTGTAGAGATTTATACTTTTATAATGAGTAAATGACTCTTATAAATTATAATTATATGTGCTTGTGCGCGTGCTGCAGCTTCCGTTTTGTAATTTCCATTATACCTACCTGTATCTATCAGGAAAAAATACCATTCTGTCTTTGATTAGAAATTTTTTGATAAAATCAAGTTAATCCTTAGAAATATCCTTCGAAATTTAAAAACAAACAAAAACAGATACCTACCTTGGTTCCTTTAAGTGTATTTGTACTTACTAACATTTATATGTACTATGAATAATATTGTGAATGAATTTATGTGTTCTGTGCTCTCTTTTGGAGAATTTGTTGTTATGCTGAAAATATAACCTAAAATTGAGAAACTTTTTTGAATTACCTTTATAAAAGTTTACGCAGTCATATTTTATGGATGGATTTTTTTTTGTTTTTTTAAATCAATACCTATTTTTCAATGTAGAATAATAAGTGGATGTTTTTATTTTATTTTATTTTATTTTTGTATGCCTACTTAGAGGTAGAAATCATAAAATTATCCTGAGGCTGAACTTTTTGAAACGTCAACCCCTGTTATTCACATTCAAACCAAAAACAAAAAAAAAAAGAAAGCTTTTTCTCTTTTTCTCACTCTTTTGCAGTAAAAATGAAAGTAGGTACATCATCTTAATATTTCTCATCATCCAGGTACTGTGTGCGCTCCATCCAGGTACTGTGTGCGCTCTCTAAAAATTGTTTCACAATTGGGTAGGTAGCTGTATAACTGTTCAATAATAATAAAAAAAAATTGGACAATATTTTTAAAAATCAGAATTAAGTATTTTATTTCTATATTTAAGTGCTGTTTTGCAAAATGTAAACAATTTAGCAACATCCATGTTGTTTAATGAGATTATAACTTCTTCTTCAGATAAGGCATTCTTCCCTAAAATATTTTTTCTAAATTCCCTTAAAATCGGGCACCGACCCAGGAAATGGAATACGTCTTCACCGTCTTCTCAATTACACAAGCCACATATTATCTCCTCGTAAGCGAAACATCATAGCTATTTCCTCTACCTTGCAATCATCTCTAAAATATTTTCGTTGATCCAGGGAGTACTCCAATTGACTATAAATTAACCTATGGAGGGACCCAGCAGCTTCCTCTCTACATTTAACGCTTGCTTGAAAATCTAAACGGGCAATAAGATCATATAAAGCTTGTTTCCAACTTTTTTGTGTTCTTAAGACCAATATTGAGGTCCATTCCACATTCCTCAGCCAATTCTAACCAGTCCCTGAAAACCCCCACTTCTACTTAGTAACATTTGCATTGCAGCGATTTTTGGGAGTCTATGGTTAGGCATTTGCATGACCCTCAGTATGTAATCAATTTGTAGCTTGAGAGTTTTTATAAACAATGGTCTCAATCATAACCATGTAGCTTGGGAGAGTTAGGTGGAAGTCGAAAAGTTCTCTTAATATAGAATCTGAGAAGTTTCTCCACAGTTTCATATTTTTTTTTCTCCTCAAACTTGAGCAGCGTAAAAAAGGACGGACTCTGCAACTGCCTCGAAAACACGATATTTACTGCTGTGCGCTATATGATTGTTATTTAAACAAGTTTTCCATGCTACGTTGACTGCGGTTTTTGCTTTTGAAAGCTTTTCTTTAAGATGTCTTTCCATGTAGTTTTTGAAAGTAAATGCACAAACTTAATATTACAATAAAATTCTGACAAGTTTTATACCTACCTGTCAAAATTCTTTCATTTTAAACAAAAAAGGATTCAACAAAAAAGGATTATCCTGACCAAAGTGTAATCAGTCAATATTTGTGTGTTTCTCTAGTTCTTCAGTTAGGCTTTACAAAAAAAGTAATTCAATTATGATAAATTTAAGGTGGTAACCCTTCAACTTAATACATAAACCTGATTTTTTTTGTCTTTTTGATGGTGTTTTCGCTATTACTTTATACTACCTACATACAAAACTGAGTAATGTTCTTGCTGGATATTTTTCAATGCAACACACATCTGTGTAGATTTTTTTTTTTTTTTTTAGATTTGCAAAACTTACCTATACATCCTTATTTATAGATAACATTCATTTTAACAGATTTTTTTTAATGACTTCCTTAGACTGTATCTAGGTATTGGTAGGTTTACAAATCTTGAAAATCGATGATGTTATATTTTTGAATTTCACTTATAAAACACTTTTGTAAACGATTGAATAAAGAACCGTAATAATAATGATAAAATAAACAACAAATTATAGCAATTCTGCAAATTCAATGAATCTAAATTGAGAACGCGGAATTTTGAAATCGGCACGTCACCGAAGTCCCTGACTTGGTACCTTAGTAATCATTTTAGGCTACATATTGAATGTGTTTTCAGTAAATAACAATTGCATGAAGGATGGTACTGTAGCCCGATCATCTTAGACCAATTTTCAATGAATGTATGAAATTTTTCAACGCTCGATGAGACAGATAAGCATTTTAAGCGAGAAAATGCAAAATACAAAATACCTGTAAATCGACAAAACACAAAAGTCAAAATTTCGGGCTCACGCCATATCGAATTCGAGCCTAAAACTGTGATATATTTTTACTCCATCATTGGAGTCTAATTGCGTCAAAAAATTTCATACCTTACATTTTTCTTCGATAAAAATCCTAGATTAGTTGGACTATTGTTTAAAATTAGAATTTGTTGGATTGATGCATTTACTTTGGTTCAAAATTTAATTTATTTTAATAATTATTTAATAATACATATTATATGAATATTATCTTTACATTAATTTTCTATACTTACGTACCTATTAACAGATAATATTGCAACACTAAAATCAGTATCTATAGATATGCCCATTGCCCCATCCTTTCAAAGTACTCAACATTATTGTGTGTGTGTGTGTTATGGGTGGTATGGACATTTTTACAAACACACGCATGCCACTCATTAACGAACGGTTATCCCTTAATAATAATTACTCTCATTCCTTATGAGTTAAAAACAATAAAAACATCATATTTCACTACACTCATGCTTGTTAGTTTTCAGTGTTGCCGTTTTGTTAAAGTTTTATTAAGGATTAGAAAAATCAAAGATGCTAGATGTTTTCTTTTTACTTTTCTGAAATCATATAATAGAGAAAGGAGTGAAAATTTCATAGACTTCTTAACTATTTGGACCAGAATTTAATAGTGAGAATTTTTGTGTTTTTGTTCTCTTTATGTTTCACAAAAGAAAATGAAAAAAGTTTCCCAGTCTATCCCGTTTTGAGTTTCAGTAAGAAGACACTATTTTCACTACCGACCAAAAGATCGGAATTGAAAATATCGTTCAATGTAAATCCGGACATAAACGAAAAATTTCATTTGAAATATCATATACGCTGTTCGATGAGCGAAATTGATCATTGTAGTGAATTATTTGAAAATGTCTCCAGTATTTTTTGCCAAAGAATTTACTGCCCGGATAAATGATTGTATAATTCCCTTTCACACGAAGCAACTGAGTTTCCAGCAACAATCAGTTCATAGGCGAGAAGGGCAGGAAGAGGGGTAAACAAAATCTCCCCGGTCAACAAATTCTTGAGATTTTTTTGACGTTCCTCTTCACACTATGTTTGTGTGCGTTAAACCAAGGTAGTTTAAAAGGAAAATAAGCAAATCTCTTCGGGTATTGTTTCTTACGTGTGACAGGTACAAGAGATTTTTAAGGAGATTTAAAGAAAACGTCAACAAAATCTCCACCAAGTATCTTCGTGTGGAAGGGGACATACAGAAGATATTTGAGCTTAATTCGTGTTTGTTTTTGTTTTTTATTTTATTACAGCATATTTTTTGTTTTTTTGTTAGCGTGTAAACGTGCTGGTGTAATACGGTTAAGTCCCGATGTGGGTTGCATTGTCTGTGTATATTGGGTACGTTCAATATCAAATATTCTACGTTTATGTCTTGATCGAAAGATCGAGATTGTTTAGGGTTGGATCGTTGATGTATACACATCTAGAACGCCAGTCCCGCCACTCACATAATATATATTTTTTTTTTTTTTTTTTGGAAATGGATTTAAATGGATATTTGTCCTTTTTTGGAGACCACAGTAAACTTTTGTTTCGCATCAGCAGTGTATTAGAATAAAAGATGAAACTCGAAGATTTAAAGAAATGCGAATTCGTATATTCGTGATCTGAAATTTGTATCCGAATTTTACGTCGGTACATACATACAAAATTTCTAAGTTCGGTTTTTGTAAGTCAGAATTTTGAAAAAAAAAGGATTTTTTTTGTTCGAATTCAATTCGGGATCATATTATAATCCCGAACGACAAAATCCTGAATCACGAAAATTTTAAATCCTGAAAGACAAAATCCCGAATAACAAAATCCCGAACGACAAAATTCCCGCCGTGGAAAAATCCCGAAAATTTTAGTACTTCTTTACTACTTTCTTAATACATTTTTAGCACTTTCTTTAAAGATTGAAATAAGGTTATATCTCTTGTTGAATGTTTATTCGCCCTTAAAAGGCAAATCACAAAAACTCAATTCATTTAATTTAAAACATAAAAATTCAATTTAGTTAGTAATATGTTAGTTATTGTTAGTATATACATATTTACATAAAATCGAATAAATTAGTTCACGCTTAATTTTAAATGGTTTTCCAAAGAAAAATATCACATTTACTTTTTGCATTTAAAAAATATGTCAAAAATGAAAAAAAAAAAACAGTGAAAAGGACAAAAACAAACCAAAAACAGTCTCAAAAAAGAAAACCGTCATTGGAAAATTATAAAATATACATCAAATTGTATAATTACCGAATATTCAAGTTGAAAAACGAAAATCCACAAAGAATTAAAACAAAAAATAAAAACAAAAGAAAACCAAACAAAATGGTAAGATTCTATAAGAAAATATCATTTAAATGAGTGAGGATCACGAAGAACGAACAAATAGACTGAATTTCGAACGACAGAATCCCGAATGGCTTAGTACTTATTTTGGTATTAAAAATTGCGCGCGCTATATTTAATACCAAAAAAAGTACTAAGCAATTCGGGATTTTGATATTAGGGATTTTATAATTCGGAATTTTGATATTCGGGATTTTTGATGTTCGGGATTTTGAAATTCGGGATTTTGATATTCGGGATTTTCTTGCAAAATTTTCAAATTCGGGATTTTATAATTCGGAATTTTGGTATTCGGGATTTCGATACCAACCCATTCAATTCACTTGTGAATTTTTAATGAATTTTCGCAGATTCTTAACCTTGACAGCTCGTATTCACGCCAAAAATTGTTTTTAGGAATCATGGGAATTTTTAAGCTTTAAAAAAGGGAACGTTTTTTTTTCCAAATTTTAAAATGCCGCCTAATGGCAACGCGGCTTACAGGTATTAGATATTTATTTTTCTACATTCTCCGTTCAATATGTACCTATTCAAAACATCAACGGACTACTTTTTTTTTTTAACTAACTGTAGATAGGTAATGTGTGCATAAAAAAAAAATCTCGAAGCCCTCGAGACCTTCTGGTATTTCCCATTTTCATTTTACCATTTACACCACCATAATCAACGTCGTTGTCATCATCATCATCGTTATCCTCATCATCATCGTCATCATCAGCATCGTCATCATCAAAATCTTTCAAGCATTTATCCTGTTCATTCATCTCTTGTGCACTTTATTTACAGTAATAATTTGTCCTTTCTGGGATATGTTCTAAATTACACTCCATTTTTTGTTGTTGGCTCTCGAAGGAGAGGAATAGGGATGTGCTTAAGAATGCAAGAGATAGAGATTTGCATCCTGGGACTGGCAATGGTAAACTGGGATGTGTGTGCTTGCACTTAAAAATCTTATATGCAAATGCACTGTAACTATTTTAAAAAAAAATAAAGACGAAAATTTATTACAAGGAATGTACCTATATTATTCGCATAAACACCTACCTGCTCTCCTCTCAGGTCCTACCCCTCTTGCTTGAATTTACTATACCTACGAGCTCTCACACAACCCGTTGAATTTTCTTGAAAAAAAAACAATGTTTGCAAAAAAAATACTGGAAATGGCAAAAGCAGCTGAACACAAAAATTTCCCTTAGAAAGTAAGTGAGGAGAGGAGTAAATAATACAAAAATAGCAATAAAAGCTTGAATTGAGATTAAAAGCTTTCGCTCTCTTGTTGTACTTGTAGTTTATTTTTTATCCTCCTCAGGGGGTTGACACACAGTTACAGCACGGCACAGGACAGGCACAGGACATGATATTTATTACCAACCGTTTGGTTTTAAACGAACTTGTGTGGGTTACGGGGGTGTATTCGTAGATGTGTTGCGCGCCGCGGCGCACGTGAGAAAGGACGACGACGAAAGCATTTTAAGAACTCATGTGAATGAATGAAACGAACATGAGAGCTTGATGACTGCAATATGAATTGTGGAAAATCATGATGACGTTATATTTGTTGATAACGATGATGATTTTATATATATGTGTAATATTGTATAAGGAAGTGTGATGGTGGTGCTCTATAGTGATGGTGATGAGAATGATGATGATGATGAGGATGATGATGGGATGGGTACGTGATATAGGGCATGAGTGCATGAGGACGAGGAGGGGGCACTGAAGAGTTTTTTGTTGGAGTTGGAGTAGCAGCAATGGTTGATGATGAGAATGATAATTTTGATCGCTCTATGATTTCGTGTATTTGTATATAACATCTTTAAACTGTCGGTTTGGGAACATTTTCGTGTACGGTTGTTGCTGATTAATTTCGGGTGTTTGTCTCATCGCTCTCGTTGTTGTTGTTTTTCTGCTTCTTGATTTTGTTTTTTGTTTTTTTTTTTTTTTTTTTTTGTATAATACCTATGCCAATGTTCTCTTTTGCAAACACACAAACTTAATTCAATAGATATTCGCTGTATTGTGAATTTATCGTAACAGTTCATCACATCCATTGTACCGATAAAGAGTTATTATACCACTTTTGCAGTTGTTGTTGTTGTTTTTTTTTTTTTTGTTAATAAAAAAAAAACAAGAATTATAAAGTTTTCTACCATATAGAAATGATAGAGGAACACAAATATTGCCACCACACATCACCGCAAACGTGACCGATAACGTCCCTTGAAACATTGAAAAACACACCGAAGGGATGAAAAATTAAAGACAAAAAAAAAAAAACGGGTGTATGTGCAAAGTGAAAGCAAAAAAAAAAAAAAAAAAAAACACCTACCCTGTGGCTTTTTCTTGGTATATATTCGACGACAACGAAGACTGTCGGACCTGTGGATTGTGTCCCCATACTCAAAATATATTTTGCCTGACGTTGTATTTATACCTACATCTCTATACCTACCTATCTCTCTACATCTGTTAATATTTTTTTTTTCGTCCTATGACCAAGAAGTTTGCAGAAGAGAAGATTCTTTAGAAATTCGATAGATAATAGATTGATATACCTACCTACCTATGTTTATGTGTGTACGTGATGGTGTTTTTTTTTTTGTCAGGACTATGCATTTAAAAAAAATGTGCATCTAAGTTTTTAATTATTTGTTTGTTTTTCAATATAAATATTTCCATTATTACCTTCTATGCCCCTAATGTAGCTTTCAAGGTTTCTTATCCAAAACATGCCATTTTCTGGTTGATTTTGTGTGGTTTAAAAAACATTTTTGACATTTCCCCAAGAATTAACTACCTACCTATGTTTTTTTGTACGTAAACTACACTTTAATTTGTCCACAACTAAGTAGGTATACTGTAAACACTGTAGGTTTTGTGATGCTGGGCATGGAATATTATTGTCCTCAAGACCTATTAGGTATGTGTATTTGCTACTTCACGTTCTTCTTACATCCAAACAAATAACATCAACTCCGTGCAGATTCGATGTTAATTCACCGACCACATTATTTCTTCAGGATCCATTACTATTATGTACCATCACCCTCTTATCCACCACTCCATTACCTACATCAATTCAAAATGAAGTAAATTTCTTTTTTTGTATTTCCTGTTGTAAGGAGCATTAAAGTATTATTTTCGTTTCAAGTGTAAAGACCCATATTTTTTTTTTTAGCTGAACAATAACAATATGATGGTAGTGGTTGTTAAGTGAAAAACTTAATGTTTTCGAACAAGCATTATACCTACCTACCTACGCGCTTTGAAAGGCACAAATACTAAGTATTTAAATTTTATTTTTAGTGGAGTACCTAGCCAAACCTTACAAAATTGCCATATTTGCAAATTACAAGAACAATTTGATAAGCTTTAAATTCATATTGCGCTTCACGCGGTTAATTAAATGGGTTTCTTAAATGAAGGCTTGTTCACTGTTTCTAGTTACCTAAATATAACAAGTTAATCGTTTTGAACTAATTGTCCTTTGTAAAACTGCTTCTAGCTATGAATATTTTATCAGTCTTAAACTTCTATTGCGGTTTGCGCGATTCAAAAATCTTTTGTTTCAGAGCTTGTCCATTAATTTCACATAGTGAATAATTTAGTTTTTTTCTTGAATAGAGGACCTTGGCCCTTTGGAACTTTTACTCACTATTAATATTTATAGATATGAACAATTTGATATATTTTGAACCATGTACGATTCAATTGTCAACCTTACCTCTGTGTCTCTGCTTGTTCACTATTTTGACTTAGCCTATACTGGACAATTAGATTGGCCTTCAGCTTATATTATACTTTGATGTTAAAGATTGATTATGAAAAATTTGTAATAATGGCAATATTTAAAACTACCTAATTTAACCTATTGTAATGAATCAACTGATTTTGTTACAATTTCGCAGTTCTTAGCAGTTCACGTTTTATATTTATCAAAAATATTTTTTTTTGTTAAAAAAAAAAAATTAAAATTTGACTAAAATGTCGATTCTAAAATCTCAAAACCGACTGCTTTAAAATCGGCTAAAAAGTGTGACTTTTTTGTATTATTTTCAAGTAATTTTCGTGTTTACCATTTTTTTTAATTAACATATTATAGTTGTTTTAAGTACATGATTGTTTTATATGATATTCATTTATATTTGGGTTTTAGAATCCCATTTTATATGACTGGTTTACAAAAATGTTTAACTAAATTCACAGAGTTATACATAAAACAAACAAGACCGAAAAGAAATAAAAGAAAATAAAATAAAAGAAAATAAAATAAAATAAAATAAAAAAAAACAATTATGTGGTGGTTATTTTTCAAGAAAAAAACAATTACATTCAGAACTTATGGTTTGTTTAATAAAAAGTGAAAAAAAAATCGTAAAAAAAGCTAAAATAAAATAAAAAAAAAAATCTAACAAAAGCAAATAAAGGGCGAACAAATGGAAAATTGTAATGAACCTTTAAATCTTTCGATTAAAAAACGTCCTGTTGCTGTAGTTCCCCCTTCTTCGTCACAAACAATTTCTGCGCATTATAATTTAACAAATTCAACAAATTCTAATATTAATACAAGTAATAGTAATAATAATAACAATAATCAAACATCAGAAGTAGTTAATTCTCAACAACAACAACAACAACAACAATCTCAACAACAGTTATATCAACCATCTTCTCAACAACAACAACACCAAACACAACTTTTGACACCTGGATCAGTTCAACAAAACTTACATCAATCACATTTTTATCATCAACAACAACAACAACAATTAAATCACCAATTGCAACAACACTTGCAACTTAAACTCGAAGAAAGTGAATTTAGCTCAAACGATCGTACAACACCTTCACCAAATTGCCGAAAGGTTACCATCGATGAAAAAGTTAACAACAATCAACAACAACCATCACCATCTGTAACGCCACCAACGAGTAGTAATAGTGTTGCATTTAACAATTTCAACAATATAGCCGAACTGACAAATATCAGTGGGGTCAATAGTGCAGATACAACTTTAACTGACTTGTTGCTCTTAAGACACCATCATTCTCATCTACAGCAACAGCAGCAACAACAACAACAACAACAACAACAGAATCAATTACAACAGCATCAAAAACAAGAATGTCAAAATAATTTTTTAAATCAACGTCAGAAGAATAATACAGCAGAACATAAACGAACATTAACAACATTAACACCAGCAACAGCAACATCACCGCAACAACAACAACCACAATTGCCACATCCGTTTCCATTTCCGTTTCAACTGGCATTGGATTCACCGCAAACGAATCTCATCAATACATTTACCGATTCATTGTCATTTGGCTTGGCCCAAACATCTTTCCCGTCTCAACCCGATAGTGCTGAAGCTCATCTCTTTAAAAATCCTCCATCAGTTGCCTCACAATCGCCATCCGGACGTGAAACTCCTAACTACATAAATCCTTTGGCAAATTTTCTCGATCAACACCAATCGCTCGACATAGCGAAGATGCATTTGGAACGTTACCTAAAGTTGACCAATCAATTTCTACAACACACTGCAATTGCTTCGGCAGCTGCTCGTTCGGCCTCATCGAATTCACCTAGCTCTGCCGATGCAATTAATTCCATCATACACACAAACATTTTAACTAATAAAATCGCAACCAACAATCTGATTGCTATCATCAATAAATTGCTCGAGCAAAATATCATGTCGGAGTATTATTTTAAGCGTGGCATAAGTTTGCGGGACCAAGCTTCTACTAAAACACATAATTTGGCAGCGGCTTTGAGTAGTTCATTGCTGTCACCACCGCCACCGCCATTGCAATCAACTGCAACATCATACCAACAACCACAGATGACAACCAACTCATCGCCATCGTTGTCCTCGGTTTCATCATCATCGGTCACTCAGAGTTCATCTTCCTCGTCATCTTCATCCTCAGCTTTAATATCGACGTCTTACTCTTCATCATCATCATCGTCATCGATTTCAACATCATCCGCACTCGACGGTAATCATCAAAAAAACACATCTATCCACAGTAGCAGCAGTTGCAGTAGCAATAGCAGCGGTTACAACACAACCAGTAGCAGCAATACAAATTGTCAAGCTATGATAAATGAAAAACATCAAAACATCAATCACGACACATTATCATCAACGCAACAACAAAGTCTAATAGCAGCTAAGCAAAAGCTAAGCGCCATGAACAGTGCGGCGGGGAATAGTGTAACAACAACAGCCACAACAAGCTCGAAGAACTTAAGCACACTTATTAAAGCAAGGTTCGATGCTTTAGCTGCAGTGGCAGCATCGAGTGGAATTGAACCCTTCGATTTAAGTCAAAGGTGGAAATTTGGTGTTGAATATGAGAAAAACAAAAAAAAAACGAATATGATTTTTTTTTTTGGTTCAAATTACTTTTTATGATTTCCATTCACAAATTTTTGAGAAACAACATCATTCATAACACTTGAGATTATTTAATTTATTTGAATCCGAGTTTGAAGAGCTTATTGCTAATATTTCCTCTGAGTTTGCGGGTTGATTGTAAAAACTGTGCAATTCCTTTAAAAATATAGAAAAGCTTAATAATACGGGAGCTAGCAACGTCGAAAAAAAAAGAATTTTAACAGTCCTTGTTTTTAAATTATTTTTCCCTCTTACTGCCTCGGTTCGAATGGAGAAAGTCTGGCTGGTACGATGCACGTGTTGTATTTTCCTTGGAGCGTAGCTTTTCTAACGGTAAAATATTGATTTTCAAAGTCATTCTAACAGTCTTAATTTTTTTTTTTCATTGAACCGAGACGTGAGAAGGACAAAATATTAAAAAAAACCAGGGCCCTATTTCATAAAAATTGACAGGGCTGACAATTTTACAAATTTGTCACATTTGTCGGACAATTTTGAATTTCATAAAATATTGACAGGTGACAAATTTGTTTGAAAAATACAATGACAAATTTGTAATTGTCATATTTTGACACATTTGTCGTGACGAATTTGGCATTGTATCATCTTGAAATTTGTCATGGCCAACATAACTTTATGCGGTGTTCACATCGAAAAACGATGAAAAATGAAACAAAACTGAAAATCGGCATCACTTACAATTGAAAAAAAAAATATTATTTAACATTTTAGCTCAACTTCTGTCTTTTCATTGTCAACACTTGACCGTAACTTAGTTTCCTGTCACAATTGTCAGTTAAATACCGACAAATATGTAAATTGTATATATTTTTTTTTTCGTTTCATAAAATAATTGTCAGAAAATTCCTGACAATTATAGAAAAATACTTGACAATTCATTGTCATGACAATTTTTTTTTATGAACCGAAAAGTTGACAACTGTCGGGTATTTTGCGACAATTCTACAAAATTGAAAGAAATCCGTAAGAAACGGATTTTGACAATTGTCAAGTTGTAAATTACAAAATTGTCACTTGTTACCTGTCGCAATTTTCAATGTTTATGAAATAGGGCCCAGGACTTAAAATTAAAATTCTTTCTTAAAAACGTTGGCTAGCTCCTAGACTGTATAACAAATTAGAAAAAGTTATGGGTCATTAAAATTTGACTCAATCAGTAAAAAACCCTTGGTCTATTAAGACTGCAGTGCTTTAAGCTTAATAAATCTTCATTATAATTAGTATAATGCGCTGCGCTGTTTTAAGTGGAGAAGATGCCTGGCAGAACTACTTGCTCGGTAACAAAATTAACTTTTTAGCCTGTTAACCGATTCACGCGATTCAAAAGATAAACAGTTGCGTGTCTTGGTATTTTCAGTATAGTTTTAGCTCTGTGGGAATAATCGGCACTAATTCTAGCCTTGAGAAAAGTGGATTTTGATGTAGGCTTTTGATGCACTTTGTGTGCTTAAACAAATAAACGTTCACGAGATTAATGGAGACAGCTTGGTGAATTCAATACTTTTAGTCAAACAAAAAAAGAAAATAAAAATAATTTTCAAAACGCTTTGCTCAATTTTTCCAGCTATAGAAAAAAATGACACTAAATTAATTAATTTAGTTAAGAAGAAGGAAAACACAATTAAAAGAATTATTTTTGTTTTTGTTTTAAATTAATTTAGCCCATGAACTGATTTGCGCGATTAAAAACTAAAGTTTTTTTTTTTTTTTTCATTTCAATTGGTTTAATTAAAAAAGGGGTTCATTGAATTGTTTATCAATTAATTGGTTTTTGCATTGGGTTATCTCAAGCTTATTGTTTTTAATAATAATTTTTATAAGTAAAAAGGGCTAAATATATTTTTGTCTAATTTCGTTTCTTTTCTCACATTTTAGGGGTCTTGATCAGAAAAATTCACCCAGCATACAGGGGAATGATTGCAAAGATAATTCAAATGACAAGAAAAAACCACATATCAAAAAACCATTAAATGCATTTATGCTTTATATGAAAGAAATGAGAGCCAAGGTAGTTGCCGAATGTACGCTTAAAGAATCAGCAGCAATTAACCAAATTCTTGGTCGAAGGGTAAGATGAAAAATCAAATTTCTAATATGTTAATTTTATAATTATAATTTTTGTCTACATATTAAATAAGTTCAGTAAACGTAAACGTGGGAAAAATCAAGAAAATGGGACCCTATAAATAAATAGTCACGTAGTTCTGAATTTTGATAAAAAAAAAAAAAACTTTAATAGCTTCCCGCCTTCCTTAATTTCGCAACATTTTTTTTTTTCTATTGAGTTTATTTAAACACAAAATGAAAATTCCGTTGATTTAATAATTTTATATCAAATTCTTTTGAACTGCGGAAAAATTACTAGAAAGCTTGAAAGTCTGGACTTTTTTCAAAGATTTAAAAAATTTTTTTAATGCTGTTCTTCCGGTGACAATTTTATAACCCATCTGTGGGAGCAACAACTTCATTGTACACTTTTTTTGCATGATGAAATGCTGATATTCTTCATCTACTTTTCCATTTAGAACATCAGGAATCAAATTGGAATTGTGTCTTCTAAATTTTCTTACCTTAAAGATTTATTAAGTAAAACCAAGTTTCTACTTTTTTAACATTGGTATTGAATTTTCATGAAAAAATATAAAAAATATCAAAGTTGGCAACCATGTCATTGAAAACAAATAATATTCAGCTTAAAGCCAAGTACGCTGCTGATGCGGAACGAAATTCTTAGTTGGTCTCCAACATGATAACGAAATTCTTACGAAAACCACAGCGAAAAATTACCCTTTGAAAGTGACACCGTTTGCAAAAACAAAAAAACAAACACAAACGCATACAAATCACAGAAAGCCATTTTGTGATTAAAGAAACAACAAATACAAACACAAAAAGAGACCAAATGTCACTTTTTTCCGCACACAATTAATGGTACAGGCAATTCATTCTTTGCGAAAAAAGATAGGAAATCTCTCCAAATAATTTGCTACAATTATCGATTTCGTTAATCGAACAGCGTAAACCGCAGAACGAAATTTTTCGTTTGTGATTTCGTTGTGTCATTTTTGTATGGGATTTTTCGTTTCGCATCCGGAGCATGCTAGGATTTATTATGAATTTCTCCCGAAAACACTTCACCTTAAAATTTTTTGTCCCTCCGGAATTTTCATTTGAATGAAATTACATTTTCCACACAATTTTTCTTGTTTTCGCTTACTTAAATAAAATAAGGGGAATTTTTCACATTAGCCAAAAAATTAAATGTCAAATTTTCCGGATGGAATATTGTAGAGGGGGGAAAACTCGGAATAAGGCTGATTATGAAAAGAGAGATTTTCGCTCTTTTTTTTTAGGCAATTTCTTT
This sequence comes from Epistrophella euchroma, assembly GCA_947049315.1. NCBI lineage: Eukaryota > Metazoa > Arthropoda > Insecta > Diptera > Syrphidae > Epistrophella > Epistrophella euchroma. The sequence goes on along the minus strand of OX346249.1, from coordinate 4,703,026 downwards.
TTTTTTTGTTTTAACGAATCATCTAGAAAACGGAAGCTTAAAAATACCACCAACAAATTCAGAACTATCGGATATTTTATAGGGTACTTATTCCAAGCTTTAAGTTTACTGTGCTGTAGATATACACAATCATGTAATTCTTAAATTCGTAAAAAAACTTTTATTTTTATCGTTTTTGTTTTGGCAAAAAAAAGTATCAGAGCACAAAAAAATCATAGTATATACTTTAAAATATGATAAGAACAAAGAAAAATAATAATTAATTAAATATAACAATTAAGCAATGATTTTTTTGTTTTATACAACATTTGTGTACGTTTTTTAACGTTTTTTTTTTTCAACAATTTACGAATTACAATGCAACTTTTGGGCATTTTAAATAAAAAAAAAAAATTAAAAAAAAAAAAAAACAAAAAACAAAATAACATATATAAATCAAATTTTATATTTTTTTTTTGTTATTTAAGTTTAACATAAACAAAAAATAAAGATAATAGATAATTTAAATTTATTCAAATATAAAATACAAAACAAATGAAGTAAATGAGAAGGAATTTTCAATATACTGGTAAAAAATGTACGTTACATTTATTAACATCTAATAATTTTAAAACTTTGAAGTTTTTTTTTATTATACGTTAATGTAGATTTATATAATATCTAAAAAAAAAAACAAGACAAGATTTTATTCGCAAACAAAATTTTGCACATTAAAACAAAATAATTAAGAAAGAGTAAAAAAAAATAAATATAATCATTAAAAAATCAAAAAACCTCCTTAAAAAAACTTTTATAGTGGCACGAACTGACCCGAGAAGAACAAAGTAAATATTATGAAAAAGCGAGACAAGAACGTCAATTGCACATGGAGTTATATCCCGGGTGGAGTGCACGGGACAACTATGGTTATGTTTCGAAAAAGAAGAAACGCAAAAAAGATCGTTCGCCCGCGGATCCGGGAGGTATTGCAAATGAGTTATTTTTTTTTTTTTTTTCGTTTACTATTTGTACTTTTATTTTTATTATTAAACATTCATTAAGTTTGAGCTTTTTGATCTTTTTTTTTTCTCATTTTCGAATTCGTTGATTTTCTATACAAAAATAAATAAATAAAAAAAAAAAAAAAAAAAGATGAAACAACTCGAAACTCACTCCTATAACTATCTTCTTCCCTCTCAGTTGCGAATATTGATAGTTTTAATACACAAACATTTATTTTTGTATCGCTAATCGGAGGGGAGTTGAAAAATAATATTTAAACAAATCATTAAACAAAAAATAGCAGACTAGCATTTAAATTATTACATAAAAAAAGAAATTTGTTTTATTTAAAATTAAAATGAAAAATTAAAACTAAAACAGATTTCTTACACAAATAAAAAAAAAAACCAAAGAAAAAAACACAGTTCACAAAACATTCAAACATTTTTTGTTTGTCTATTTCTGATTTTTATTTTAAAACAGAAAAATAACACATTCCTTTTTTTTTTTTTTTGTTATACAAGTAAATTTATTATAAACAACAAATGAAATAATATTAACAAAAAACATACTTAGTTTGCTTCAGTTTATTTTTTATGTTCAAATTGTGTATTTAAACATTAAAACAAAAAACTTTAAGATATAAAGTAAAATCTGTGCTCTTTTTATAGTATTATTCTGTTGAGTTTATATTTAACAAAATATTAAAACAAAAAAATATATTTTTAACCAAAATCAATCGGCCCAATTTTTAGTTCTAAAATGCATTACTGCAAATTGTTTAAGTAAAAAAAAAAAAAAAACAAAAACAAAACTACTATTAGCACAAAATTGTGATTTTTTAAATAATTTGATTCTTTATATATGTTTTATTTTGCCTTAAGATGTTTATTTATTTATTATTTTATACCAATTAAAGACAAAACAGAAACAATAAAAGGCATGAGGTGGGAAAGGGAAGAGGAAAGGAGGGTGGGGCAGGGGTTATTCTTAGAAATATAAATAAACATATACCACTTCATATTCTCCACTCGGTAAGTAGTTGTTAGTACTTAGCACTGCAGATTGAAATAAATTATAACAAAAATATACACGTTAGCCACTGTAAAAGTTTATGTTTGTTTTTTTCTTATTAATTTTTCTTTAAGTTAACCAAATTTGTAATAATAATAATTATTCCCAAAGTTGTAGCTTTTTTTTCGAATTCTCTATTTTTTGTTCTGAATCGCGCAAAGCGGATAAATTTCATTACATTAAGTTGTTAAAATAGTCTTGTCCAATAGTCAGGGGGCCTATTATGTAAAACGTTAAATTGTGATTAGGAGAAACGAGAATGGTGGTAAAAAAAAAAAAACGAAACTCGTATTTTATTAGCGATTACGAATACCGAGACTCGTGATTAAAAACGAAACTCGTTAAAAATAACGTTCGGCTTTCGTTTTGGATTTGGTGTCGTTTGTGTCTTTGATTGCATTCTCGTTTGTCATTACGCGCCGTCGTGACTATCGTTTTTCTAGGTTTCGTTTTCTCTGCCGTTCGTTTTGTATCTCATAATAAGGACCCAGTTTATCTTGCATCACAGTACATATATTAAAGGTAATATCATCCAGAACTTCCACCAAACGTCAAAAACTCTAGATGGGGGGAAAACAAAAACACTATTAAAGGCGCGAACAGTATCGGTGTGTATTTATATTTGTTTGTATTGTTGTTTTCCCCCCATCTAGAGCTTCTTTTTGATTAAAGATCTGTCAAAATTAGAAAGAGAAAAGACAGAGTCAGATTCTGGAAAAACCCAATTAGCGTTTTCATTTTTGTTTTGTTCTGCGCACCTATCAAAATCGATAGAAAATGGTGGATCCAGTTCCAGTGCTCCTTTGCTTGTCAAATTGCGATATTTGTTGTTGTTTTTACTAACTCCCAGTTTCAATTTTGACAACCTTCGCAGTATATTACCTTAGATTTGTGTACTGTCCTCCTGCATATATCCAATGTGAACTATACCCTTCCTTTTTTGTTTGTTTAATGTTGAACCGATGGCCATTAAGCAAATGATGAATTGTGAATTATTAGTTAAATTACTAGACATGCCGAAACTTCCCCTGAACGCCAAAATTTTTAAATCCAATGAATGACGTTTAGGCTAAAGTGCCGACTGTTTTGATGTATATAATGAGTAAAAGGGATTTTTGAATCCCTCAAACTAATTAAATGTACCTAATAATTATATAGTGATAAAAAAGTAAAATAAAATCTAAAATAAATAGAAACATTGCTGTGGTGTTCGAGAATTGCGAATATTTCCATTGCAGTTCTATAAGCTTTTTGAAACTCTATTTAGAATTCTTTCCCCAGAGCAGAGTTGAGAAATAATGATTACATTTTTAATATTTATTTAACACATAATTATAATTGAAAAAAAAAAACACACATTTCCATTACTTGTAATTGTAATTGAGAAAATTAAATTACAAATTACATGTATAATTGAAAATAGTAATAGTTTTTTTGAAAGTTTTTGATAAAGTTTGGCATCTTGCTCTCTTATCGAAAATGCGTGCTTTCGGAATCGATGAATCCCTTCTTCTTTGGATTAGAAACTTTCTTTCGAACTGTTCTATACAAGTTGTATTGGCCGGATTCAAGTCTGAAACCCACAACATAAATGCTGGTGTGCCCCAGGGCTCCGTTTTGTCCCCGATCCTCTTTCTCATTTTTATTAATGATCTGCTGTCTGTAGCTTCTAATCCAATAAACTGTTTCGCTGACGATAGTGCATTTAGATTTTCATATTCGTTTCCAGACTCACATCCCTGCTCTTTGGATGTGGAACTGCAACGGTAAAATATGATTAGTTCGTTAAATTCTGATTTGTACAGCATTGTACAATGCCGCGTAGAATTTAATGCTTCGAAAACTCAATGCTGTCTTCTGTCGTTAAAGCGAGACTTACCCCCCTTGCCCCTGTTTATGAGTGGCACTTGCATCGAAGAAACCAAACAGCTTGCGATCCTTGGGATGTTCATCACAAACCACTTCTTGTAGAACGAGCACATACTCGAAGTTGCCAAAAATTCCGCAAGATGTCTAGGTTTCCTTCGGAGATGCAAGAAATTTTGTTCCCCTTCTGATCTGGCTATTATCTATAAAAGTTATATACGTCCAAAGCTTGAGTATAACTCCCATCTACATATGGGCTGGTGCTCCAGCAACTTATTTAAGCCTTTTGGACAGTATTCTAAAAAGAGCCTTCAAATTGATTGGTGATATGAATATTATCGATTCATTTACGTCCCTCGAACACCGTCGTAACGTTTCCTGTCTCTCTCTCTCTTTTATCGTTATTTCTATGGGCAGTGCTCTAGTGAAATAGCCAGTTGCATCCCGCCCCCCCCCCGCCCCCCCCCCCCCCCCTTAAACAATTCAACCGTAATACTCATGCTTCGAGGAATGCCCATCAGTTTACCCTTGAGCCCAATTTCGGGCGTACTGTCAAATACAGAGAGATTCGTTCTTTAGCCGTACTACGCAAATGTGGAATGCTCTTCCAAGCTCTGTTTTTCCCTCTCATTGTGATATTCAGAAATTCAAGATCAATGTACACCGACATCTCCTTTTAAATCCCCTCCACCTTTTTCATGATTTTTGTGCTAAAAACATAATTTGGTTGTATTATTAGCAGAACAATTGTGTTGGCCTTCAACAGCACTAAAATTTCAAAAGTAGTGTAGTTGGGGTTTTCTCGTCGAGAAGTAGCTACAATTCTCGCAAAAAGAAAAAGTTTCTCAACGAGTGCCGAAGATGTCAACAGAGTATTTGACTTTTCAAACACTTGTGACTTGTAACACCATGGGTATTTTCTCAAGTTCTCGAGAGATGTTTCTTCATCTGGCTAGTTTTACTAGTGATGTCAGAAAAGTCTGAAAAAAACACACGTACAAAGACTTAACACTACAGGAAACCTTTTGTGCAATATCACGTTAAATGTAATTGACAAAAAAAAACGATAAATTAATTACATTTTTGTGTAATGATTACTGAAAAAAGGATTCATTACCACTTTTCTTTTCAATTACATTAATATAATTGAATTGCAAGTAATTGACACTTTTCAATTACATGTAATTGATAATTAGAAGTTCTTCAATTACATTCGAAAGTAATTTAAAAAAAATTTCAGAAATTTCAATTACCTACAAGTAATTGTAATTGAATTTATTTTTTATCATTACTTCCCAACTCTGCCCAAGAATGGAGAAGTTAAGTCCCTGACAAATATGAGAACTAATGCATTATAGATTACAGCCAGTTTAGTTCTTTCATCTTCGTCGATTATAATAATTCAACAGAAGGTGTCCCGTACCGAGAACTGAAAGTTATTTACTTTTCTCGATGCGACTGCCATGGACGTATGTCACTCGCTTGCCAGTTATTTCGCTTTGATTGCCATAGAGATGGTAGCACCTTTTCAACGAAAATTTTGTGTAAAACTACAACTCTGGGAAAAAATTTTGTTAGTCGTGTTCCAAAAATAATTATGTTTTGTTTGAAGAAGCTTTTAGTTTTTTGTTATTTTACTGAAATCAGAATAAATTAATTAAAAAAAAAAAACAACAAACTATTTTGTTTTTAATATGTTGTTTGTTTAAAAATCGATCGTAAGAAATAAAAAGGGTTATATTATGTATTTAGTAAAATTTATATTTGGTATAATAAAAGACTATTATTATTCATCGTTTAAAAAACACAGCATATAAGTATCAGTCTTGGGAATTCCTCCCATACCAAACAAAATCTATAATAAATTTTGAATCAATCTCATTTTCAAAAATAATTAAATAAACTTCTTATAAATTTAAGTTTAAACATAAAAATTTAAAAAAAAATGGCCAAAAATTGTAAATTAAATTTCAAAAAAAAAAAAGAAAAAACAAAACAAAAACACATCAGCAAAAAAAAAAAAATAATAATAATAATAAATTGGCGCGAAAACAAAAAGGAAATATTATAAAAGTTTATATTTTTATGTGTATAATTTTTATAAATTGTTTTTTTTTTTTTTCCAAAACTAACGTGTATTTCATTTGAATAATTTTCCAATCCAATTTATATCATCAACGCCTTTGTCCGCTCAACAATCAACACGTTAAATAAATTAAAACCACTAATTTTGAAATGTTTGCAAACAAAAAAAAAAAAAAAACTATAGTGGCATGCACTTGGCCGTGAAGAACAGGCTAAGTATTATGAGTTAGCCAGACGTGAACGGCAATTACATATGCAAATGTATCCCGATTGGAGTTCGCGGACAAACGCATCTCGGGGCAAGAAGAGGAAAAGAAAACAAGATACCAATGATGGAGGTTAGAAAAATATTTGCAAAAAAATTATTTTTTTCTAAAACAAAAACAAAAACAAAAAAAAAAATCGGTATAAGTAAAAAAATAAAGTTTTTGCTCTGCATAAGTAAAATCGCATACCTATAAATAAAAACAAACATCTGGGACATAAATTCGTATTCAGAATCACAAAGTATATATAAATAACATGATGAATTAATTTTGTCATATTGTTTATATATTTCTATAATATTGTTTATATATTAATATAAAATAACAAATTTCAAAAATTAAAACAAAATCTGTTGTACTTTCATACTTTTTTAATTTTAATTTTCTTTTTTACAAATATTTCATATATAAATATTCTTCAAGAAATTAAATTTATTGGTGTTATGATATTTTTTAATATAATATATATATCTATATATATATATAATATATACACACATCAAATGAAGAAAAAATCACAAAAGAGAAACTTAATTTTATTATGTAACAAATATGAATATATTTTTATATATATTTCGTTTTTTTTTTCTAATTCTTTATCTTTTGGATATATATATATACAAGTTAAATCAGTTAACAAAAAAAAAATACACTTGAGATTTGAGTAAAAATTGGGCTTACATTTGATTTTATATATTTGAATTGACAAAATAAAAAAAATTATTTAAATTAATATTAAAAACAAAAATACTATTTTTCGGTCTATACCAAAATTTTGTAAATAACAAAACACACAAATCATCTATACTTTATATCTCTATCTTTTTGAGCATGAAAAGTATCTTTGTAGAGTCTCGTGCATGAATTATCTCTTATTTATTATTATTTTTTTAGTTTTAAGATTATACATATTTTTAATTTTTTTTTTGTGATTGATCTATTACTATGCATGCAATTGTTTTTTTAAGCGTTAAATTTTTTTTTTTTTTTTTTAATGAAAAATAGATATCATTTAATTTTTTTTAAGAAAAATACTTAAAAAATGCTCTAAACTATACATTTTATGCGTCTCAAAAGGTACCTATTTCACTTGAGTTGCTTCCAAAATTGGGTAAATATTTCATATTTACAATGTGTTCCATTTTTAATATGGAGGTAAGGTCCCACACATTCGGCGGCATCCATGCATTGGACCGCTTCATTCTTAGTCATTTAGCAATGAAAAATTCCGGCGAAAAGTTTACTTTTTTTCAGTGTTTGTCAATTGGTAAAATCTGACAAAAGAATACTTCTCAGCTTGAGTTGAATTTGTGTTTGGTTAAAACCTGCTTTTCATAATGGTGCAAAACACTTAAGGTCCAGATTTTTTTTTAGAGGGATATCATCCTAGCTTAGGGGTTTAAACCTGAGCTAACGCTTTAAACATGTTTTCCAGTTAATTTAGATCCCTAATTAACTTAACGAATTTTTTGAGGTATTTCTATCAAAAATTTATCGAAATCATGTTAGCACATTATAGGTGTGTTTTATTGAGAATCTATACATGGTATAGTAAGAAACTCCCAATAAAACGCATCGGCAGTAGCTTGGTTTTTGTTTTTAACATTTGGTATTTGGTTCTATTTTCAAGATGATATGGTAATAAAAAAGGCTGAAAAGTTAGTTTTCAAAAAAAAAATTCAGGAAATAATTGCAGGTTTTGCGAGAATTGTGTTAGTTAAAGTGACAAATTGCAAAATCCAATTCGAGACTCGAATAAACGTCGAAAAACTATCCACAGTAGGATTTTGCTTTAGCTTTTAATCTGCCGTAATCATACCGGCGATGTTGTATTTGTAATGCATGTTAAATCGTACTGTACTATGAATAGCTTTTCCAATACAACACGGATTATATTGAAAAGCTTAGTGGCGCCATCTCAATTTCACTTCGATTTCGATAGATTTTTGGCAACTGAAAGTTAAAGTGCTGCTTTTGAGTTCCTTTTATTTGGAGTATTAACTATCTCTGGTTTAACTCAGAGTTATCTCTACCACAGGAAAACATGCCCTTCCAGTCACATCACTTTTATTAAGCAAAACAAAAATATCTGTCGTTTGATGTTTAACTATTGCCAAGCTTCAAGGTTGCATTTGAAAAGCCGTAGGTCTTTCAGAGTCGTAGTTGAAACAAGATCTGTTCGTTGACTTCCCAAATCTGCCTATTTAAATTCTTTATATGGATTTTGATAGAACTTTGGACTAAAATTGGGAGAAATTGGCAGTTAAGGGAACTAAACGAATAGGGGCATTGTTAGTTTATAAATTTTCATGTTTCGAGTTTGAATTCCTTTGAATTATCTAGGCTACTCTATGTAGCCTTTGCACACAATACCCTATTTCTCAAAAGACTTAAGCGTTCCGAAAAAAAATTAACTTAACTGGTTTGTTCTCGTGCTAAGAGTTTAATTTAGCTTGAGTTCGGAACTGTCTAGTACACTTTATATATTGCTCTTAAACGAGAAAACCATAATTGTGAAGAGTACCTCTAGGCTAAAAAAAATTCCACAGAGGGAATTTTGAGTTTAAGTGTAGTTAAAGCTTGTTTTTCCTAACACCTGTTTTTTTAATTTACCAGACTAAATAATTGCTGTATTAATTTTTTGTTCAATTAAAATTAATTTAATGTCTCAAAACACAAAAAAAAAAAAAAAAAATTTGAATGAATTGTGGTTTTTTCTTCGATTGTTTTTTTGTTTAATGTAAAAATAAAAATGTAAATATTATGTATTTTTAACATTTGTGCATGCAAGTGCAAAATCTATAAAGCTTTTATTGCACACTTTTATTATTGGTTGATGATTTATTATTTTATGTTTTTTATTTCTCGTAATTTTTTTTTTAAATACCAAACCTATTTTACTTGTCCGTTATAGACTTATATTTATATAAAAACCGAGCCACACATATCTCGAAGTGTGTTATGTCGTGTCGTGGACACTTATTACTATTGCTGTGCCCATACATACAACACAAGTGCATGTGCACCGGTGTCAGACACTGTGCTATAAGAATCAATTTTTTATGCATAGTTCAGCCCATATACAGCTACATATTTAATTCACCGACCACTGTCGTGTGTATGGGCAGCTTTGTAAATTAATATTTTTGCTTACTGATTTTTATTTTTCCGGGATATCTGTTCCCCGAAGAGAAAACGAAAAAAGTGTGTGCGATACAGCGAGGTATGGCGCAATCGGAACAAAGAGACACAACACAACTTCATAATACATTCCACGAAATAAATATGAAATAGATTAACTGGCTGAACAGAATAGAATGACGGAACTGGAGCCGCAGACGGAACTGGAAGAGCTGTCAAAAAATGTCGTACGTTATTTTTTGACCTGCCCACGATGCAGCTGTACAGCTTTGAATGTATTTTGAAGAAAAACAAAACAATATCCTTGTGTACAAGCTCAAAATTCACTTTTTTTGTTTCCAATAATTTTCCTTTTAATAAATAATTTTTTCGCGATACAAATAACCACAATATTTTTTTTCCGACCCAAAAAGTTGTTTTTTTTTCTTCATACAATTTGAAACGTCAAAAGTGCCGTACGTGAAAAGTTAAAAGTTGGTGAACTCTTCCGTTTGCGGCTGCAGCTCCGTATGCGTCTACGTTCGTCGCATTGTGAAACAGCCTACAGATTGTTTCAATGAAGGCTATCGCGATTAAAGTTTTCTATCTTCGAAAATTGTTTCCCTCGAAATTAATTTTCCAAGGAAATATGGCTGTCCATTTCATAGGAGTTTGGTTCGGGGAAATTTTGCTCCGGAGGAGATTCCCGATAGCAGAAACATTTTTGGAAAAATAAAATATTGCGGAGGAACTAAATTCCCCTCGAGTAATAACTTCTATTAACATAAAAAAAAAAATCATTTTAAATTTCTCCAGAAGTATACTGACTTTTGTTCTTTTTCTTTTGTTTGAATTAAAAGTTAAAGAATTTAATCTAACGGCAAGTGAAATAGGCGGGAATTTATAATAAAATATTTAAATAAAGAATTTAATTATTTTTTAACTATAAAGCAAAACCCGATATGTTAATTTTTTTTTCCGAAACAATTTTTAATATTTACGAAGTCATGTGAATAAATTATAAATGTCACTCGACAATTTTATTTATTTTAAGCTCGTTAGAATATTGGGAAATATTTCCAACAAAAACATTAGCTAAATTCTAAATTCTTCAATTAATCTAAAAACAAAACAGAAAAATAATTTAACAGATCGAATTTTGCCTTAGTAGTTATCGAAATTTAGAAATTAATAATTTATTAATGTAAAAGTTTGACAGTTCTGATTCAAAAGATTGTTTAAAGAATTACGAATATACAACAATGACATTACAGTGTGATAAAAAAAAAGGTCAAAACTGCTTAGTGCTCAGTTGTACAATCATGGGTTAAAAGTTGATCCGTGGTTCAGGATTTTTAATTCACTGATTTCGGCAAATTAACTGATTTTTAGCGATGGTTCAGGCATGTACTTAGCTGTTATCACATATTTGAACCTTGAATCACATATTTGAACCTTCAAGTAATCCGCCGAAATTAAATTTCCTGAACCACGGGTTAAACATTGAACCACGTTTGTCCAACTGGCCCTTAATAAGTTTAAAACTTAACTCGTAAAAGCTGTTTTTGAGAATATCCAAAAAATTACCGCTTTTTGTGTCGGCAGTTTCTAATGTGGTCTACGATATTTACCCCTAACACACGTCACGTCGAACTTCTGTATCGAAATTTTTTACAAATTTTGTCTAAATTTTATAAACAAAGAAAAAATATACTAACATATTTTTTCTTTGTTTATAAAGTAATCCATTTTTCAATATTTCTCAAAACGGCTGTAAAGATTTTGTTTAAACTTCGTAACTGTAATGTCTAACTGCATTGTTGGAAAGAGTTTCAATTCTCGGCTTTATGGTTTTTACCTCGTTTTTTTTTTTTTTTTTTTTTTTGCAATAATGGTCAAACCAATTACTAAGAATATTGCATGTTCAAAAATGTTTATTTTTTTTTAAACAAAAAAAGAATAACTAATTAATTTTGTTAATCATATTCTCAAAAACCTTAAACCACAAGTGCAATTTCGTACAATCTTTTCGTATGCATAATTATATTTTTTGTTTTATTTTATTTTTTTTAATAAGTAAGAATTAAATTAATCATTTGGAATGGAACTGTTCTTTTTTTGTGTGTATGTTTACGTGACTAGTCAACAATAAAAGCTGTTGTTCAAAATTATTTCAAAACTTAATTAAAATATATATTTAAGAATTCTTTTTTTTTTTAATATTTTGTCTGTTTCTAATATATTTTATTTTTTTTCTCTGTGTATTTTTTTAAATATAAAGGAAATAACATGAAAAAATGCCGTGCAAGATTTGGATTAGACCAACAAAATCAATGGTGCAAACCCTGCAGGTATGTTTCAACTTATTTATTAATTCAAAAAGCTTATACCTTTTTTTTATTATTCTATTTTACAAAAAAAAAATAATATATCCTTAAAAATAATAATATAATATAAATAGTAATATCCTTTAAAAAAAATGAGTAAAAAACACAAATCAATCGATTATTTGTTTTAAATTAAATACAAAATATTTATTCGCTAGTCTGAGGCGAAAGCTACAAAATATATACATAGACCTTTATAGTCTCCCAATATGCCTCGAAAAAATATTTTCATATAAAAAATTGATAAATATGATTTATCAAACGGGATTGTTTATTATTTGATTTTCATTAGTTTTATCATATTATTTTGTTTAAAAATAATAAATAATTTAAATTATACTGCACACATTGAAGTAGTAGACATTTTTCATGAATGCATGTGTCTAGAAAGCAATGATTTTAATCAAAAACAGAAAAATTTACATAAATATTTACCAACAAATACAATTGTCGGTATTTTATAGAAATCGAATTTTTAATATGAACGAACTAAGATTATTTGAACAGGAATATTGATCGTGATCCGTGGAAGGAGAGAAAGATGGAGCATAGTATGTGTGTGTGTACTGATCATTCATCAAATTATATAAAATAAAAGAAAACGGCAACGACTACTTATACTGCTTTTACACGCTGCAAAATTCTCTTGCGATTTCGAAAAACTATGACGAGGGACGTATGTGGTGTCCGGGGTAGACGAAATTGCAGAGGTTGAGCAAATTGCAGCCCTTTCTTCTTTGGTGTTTTTCGTTATTGTTGGAGTATGTTTTATTTCAATTCGTCTTCTACACCATAGAGTACCTATATTATCTAGAGAACCGACTTAAGATGGTTGTTCTCTTCCACCCTACAAGCTGTACTGAGAGCATTTGCCCATTAGATTTTGTATGGGCTAGTTGACCCGTGCATTTTAAATGGAACCGAAACCACAATATGTATAAAGTTTGCCCTATAGTTTGAGCATGTATTAGTGGCCCCGTGTAATTGAAGTGTAAAATAAGAGAGTTTTCTCTTACTCAATTCAAATTAAATTTACGTGTGTTTTAGGCAAGAGGGGTACGAGTCGGTGAACTTCGCTCTTCGCTTAATCAAGTGGAGTAAAGAGTGCAGATAGATGAAATCTGTTCACTTACGCAAAGTATACGAAGATAGAATGAAAAGGAAAAGTCATAAAAAACGCAGAGATAAAATTTGCAGTGTGTAAAAGCGTCTACTATTACTCTTTTATATTTATATCTTACATCTTCTATATTACTCTTTTCAAACGTAATGATTGCGAAAGAGAAAAAGAATGAGATGGAAAACCTCTGAACCGGAGAGGCCAAATTTTCGGCGACTCTTTTTGACGTTTTCCTTTTCTCTTGTTCGTTATTTTACCATGTTGCTTCATTTCTATTCGTGTCTCGTCGAGAGTACATGTATGCTTGCGTTCGGGTGGTAGTGAGATAGGCTATCCACCTATCCCAAAAATTTTCAGATACCTTGAGTTGTTGTTGCATCAGCTGACATCAGAAGTTTTTTAACAAGGGATTACAACGACACAAACCTATCCGGATAGGTTTGGCTTGCCCCCCGAACGCGGCCTATACTTGTATGGTGCGTAGGCAAAGAGTATTAACACGGACAACAAAACTAAAAGAGAACTGTCAAATTTGAGTCGTTAATCGAGAGTCAAGGCTGTTTCACAATGCGACGAGAAAACGAGACGTCACGTTGCGTCTTTTTTTCAATTTTTCGAACTTTATGACGTGACGAGACGACGAGAAATGCTTGATTATGTATTATTTCACTGTTTAAAATTCTTTTTTAAGAGAGAGAAACTGCGAAGAGATTCTTCACGCTGACGTCTCGTTTTCTCGTCGCATTGTGAAACAAGGCTGTTTCACAATGCGACGAGAAAACGAGACGTCAGCGTGATGATATCTCTTCGCAGTTTCTCTCTCTTAAAAAAGAATTTTAAACAGTGAAATAATACATAATCAAGCAATTGGCGTCGTCTCGTCACGTCGTAAAGTTCGAAAAATTGAAAAAAAGACGCAACGTGACGACGAGAAATACTTTATTATGTATTATTTCGTTGTTTTAAATTCGTTTTAAAGAGAGAACAACTGCGAAGAGATCTCGTCACGCTGACGTCTCGTTTTCTCGTCGCATTGTGAAACAGCCTACAGCCTTCAAGCGTGTAATAGCACGCGCCTCACAGAATGATTTTTAAAGAAGAATTCGAAAAAAGAGTCATGAATCTAGAGTCAACGTGTAATAGCTGACTTTGCAATCAGAAGCAAACCAAAAGAGAAATCGCAAGAGAATTTCGAAGTGTGTAAAAGCAGTCTTAGAAAAAAAAATTAAAAAAAAAAAAAAGAATGAAGAAAAAATAAAGAATGATGAGAATTGACTCGAACGAACATTTCCACCAAATTTAAAATTCAGAATTTTGTAATTTCTTGAATCTGGAAACAAAATTTTTAAATCGGAAAGCCTAAATTCAGAGAGCCCATTTGGTAAACAAATTTAAATGTATACTAAAGATTCAATCTATTCAGTCAATTTACATAAATCGAAGGTAGTCCACCAAATTTGATTCTCAATCTCAATTAAATTAAAAGAAATTTTAAATTTTGACACATTTAGAATTATAAGTATAATTAGTTTTATCCCGTTAAAAAAATGAACAACAAATAGTAAGTGTGGCTCATCTGACGCTCGACGTGTATTTTGTAGTAATTACCTAAACCTTATAAGAATCTAACTATATCGTTGAGATTATAGCCAAAATACGGAAAAGCGAGGTTATATTTCCATATCATATAACCCCTCGATTTTTGCTCCTCGATGATTTTTTTAAACAGCCTAATGCACATACCTATATCTTTATCTAGTTAAATATTGTGTATTTAAAGAATGTCCTCACGCACACACACCATATCGGCTCGAATTTCCATTTCAATGGATCATATCTTTTTGTTTTCCTCCTTTTTATACTCAAAAAATTAAATTCTAATTTATTTATTTTTTGTCCAGACTTAAACTTTTTTTTTATTTAGTGCACTTTAATTAAGAAAACAATTTACCTTTAGAAAATTAAAAACAAAAAGATGTGAGATATTTTATTTTTGATTGAATATTATTTTCTAATGTAGGTATTTGTATGAAAAAACTTATAGTTAAAACAAATTGTTTCTCTGTGGAAAGACGTATATAAGTTAAGCATTTACAAAAAAAAATCATTTAAAGAAAAAAGAAATAGTTTTCTTTAGATTTTTTTTTATTTTTGTTTTATTTTTTTTTCTTACTAAACCTAATTTTTATCCCGCGTATAAACATACAAGACCAGAACTGGGAGAAAAAATAAATTTAAACACACACGAAAAAATATCCAAATATTTAAAAAAAAAAACAATAATATTGTTGGAACACGTTTCATTATCCTTTTCATCATAAATTCCTCAATATTAAAATTTTTTATTGAATTTCTTTTTTTTTTGTTTTGTTAAACAGGGAATGTGTCATTCCACAAAGAAAGTAACATAAATAAAAACAAAATAACCTAAATATTTTTGCACACTTTTATTTTTTTAATATACTTATTTCTCATATTTTTGTTTATTTTATAATTATAAAACGAAGAAAATAACAAACATTATAGATTGTTTGTTTTCAATGCATCCATACAAATTTAAACAATCAAAATATACTGCTTAAGAAAACTCTAATATATATATATATATTTTTTTTTTAAATATAAAATAGAAGACACATACACAAAAATAAAAAAAATAAAAAACATATCTAACACCTTTTTATTTTTACTTAAAATTACTCTAGAGCTTATAGTATATTTTATGAATAATTTTATTTTTATTTAAAATGAAACTTTTCCAACAGATTATTTTCCGTGAATTTATTTTATTATTTATATTTTAAAACATATTTTTTTTTATAATATTTTACTTTGTTGTATCAATTAACTTTTATTTAACAAAATGCAAGAAAATATTAATCAGAAGCATCATTTATTTTTAAAATATACTCTACTATACTTAGTTTGTTATTAAGTTATTATAACTTTAACTTTTGTTTTATATTTATTTATTCGATTATGTGTTTTTTTCTTAACACGTAGTTTTTTTTTTTTATATATTCTGTTTGAAAAGATTTTTGATAAACAATAATTTAAATATATATCCTGGTCCTGGTGTAGGAAAGCTTTTTAAGTTATAAAAGTATTTAAAATAAATCTGAGCATAAATTTATATACGTCTTTTTAATTTAAAACAAAAAAAAACTAAATTTAAAAATTAAAAGAAAATATATTTTTGGTTTATAATTTTTGTTTGAAAAACATATTTTGGCGATGTATGAAATAAAATTATTGCAAACAAAAATCAATATATACATATATTTTCACCTGAGACATGAAAAATTAAAATCTACCCCTCTTTATACTTTATCCTTACTTCATTTGTGCTTGCCACGATGCGACGACAATATCAATATCAAAAAAAATAATACTTAAAAAAAAAAAAAAAAACTATAGTCCAGGTTTGCCAGTCCAACCGTCGTCAGGAGTGCCTGTCTCTGCTGTGGGAACTGTCTTAATACCTAACTCATCGTCGTCGTCATCGTCATCAACGTCGTCTTCAAATCACCTACAGCTGATGGGTTCGACGGCGGCGGGTCATATTGGATCACAATCAGGCGGCCATAATCAAGGACCCAACGGATCTCAACAACCATCACCGACATATGTTAATTTATAAGGCAAACCGATGATCTTCTAAAAAAATATAATTTAAAAAAAAATCAAATTATATTTAAAAATATTTAGTTAAAAAAAAAAAAAAAAACTAAAATTAATACAGAATGCTTGTGGTGCTGAATATTTAAGAACAAGCAATATTTATTTGAAAAACTCACTAAAAGAGAAAAAAAGAAGCCCAAGAGTCAGAAAAGAAACAAAAATTACAAACAACAGTTGAACCCAATTAAAGCCAAATTTCTACAATAATAATATTGGAAAGAAAAAAGAGATAGAGAACTTCAACTCCTAGACACAAATAAAAAATGAACAAACAAACGAGAGCAAGTGACACATTACAAAGAAAATATTTTGTACCTGAACCTGATCTTGGATTCTCTCTCGTATGAAACAAGTTTTTTGCTGTCTTTAATGTTTTTTTTTTTTTTTAATAATAATAATATAATTAAAATATTTATACCCTATACTTATTAAGAGTTTTGTTGTTGTTATATAAATTATATTAACTTATTTTTTTTTGTTAATATTTTGATATAAATATATAAAAATATTATTGATTAATTATTTCTCATTGTTTAGTTAAAAAAAAAATATTTTTGTAAGTTAAAGTGAATGATGTTCGATGTTAGAATGTACCAAATTAATGTGAAATGCATAGTTTTTTTTTTTTTGTTGTCAAAAAAAGAACACAACTATTATGAAGTGTTCATACTAAAATGTATCCTTTGAAATGTAAAGCAAGAAACAGATTGAAACGGCAACAGCACCGTCAACAGCAACAGCGCAACAGCGGCCGCCATTAATTTAGAACCAACGTATTTCAATAGGACTCTTTACCAAATAGCAATATATCTCTCTCGTTCACTCATAAACGTCAAAATCATCACATTGTGGGCTTGACATGTTTTCACTTCGGAACAACATATTAAACTTCTAGTATAAAAAACAGCTTTTTTATTTTCGCTTTCGTTCTTCGTTCGCATCTGTCAAGCCCACAAAGTTATTGCTGTCACTTTTGACATTGACAGATTCGTAAAGTTTCCTATTGTGCAACACAGATAAGAACATCAACAGCAACGTCAACGGCGCCGTTAGGCCTAAGTCCTAAATTTGCTGTTGCTGGTGTGGTACCACAAAGAAAATGCTTTGATTTGAAACGTCAAACAGATACAAATGTAGTTGCTGTTGCTTGTGGAAATGTGTTTGAGAAATTTTTGCTGGCCAGCGTGCTGTGGCTGGTTTAATCTGTTTCACGCATAATACTTTTTTCCAAACTAAAATTTGTATAAGGCAAACGTTGTGTTTTGTTAACGCATATTTCTAGGCCTAAATTTAAAGTGCACAAAAACGCACATCGCCGCCTAAGAATTTATCACTTTTATAACTATGACGGTGATAACTAGATTGATTTTTCAAAACACTCTTCTTTATTATGTTTTATGTTAAAAAAAAAAAAAACTATAAATAGCAAAACAAGCAGCACTGCAAAAAATAGATTTCGACAGAAAGGTCCTTTGTTTACACTATTGGGATTTCAATAACTGATTTATAAATGCCTAAATAAATTTCAACTTCAACTATTGTCATAACTTAAGGCTGATTTCCAATGGCGCGTTGGGCGTCGCTTTGACAGATTTTTCTGTCAACGCGAAAATTCACACATTGCAATTTATGCAAAGTGTTTACAATGACGCGTTGGGCACCTATTAGCATGTACACAAACCAACGTAACATAAGCTACCTCAACGTTCAAGTTGAAAAAATCAAATTCCTTCCAACAAAAAAATCGATTTGTTTAGAAAAAAAAAATCGATTTTTCTGGAAAAATTGAAAGGAATTCGACATTACAGTTCTGTAGGTCCATTTTGATTTTCAGAATGACACTTCAATTGTTTTTATTCAGCTGATTCTCTTTAAGTCGTCTGTCATGTCGACGCGTTCGTTAAGCTTGTAAACGTAACGTAAGCGTCTATAACGCGAACGCGCCATTGTAAATCAGCCTTTAAACATTTCTAAAACTAAGGTACATACCATATTAGGTGTAAATTAGTGATCCGGTATCCGGTTACTCAATATTTATAAGAGTCTTCATTCAGATTCATAGCTTAGCTTATAAGCGGAGATGTTTATCGCCGCTATCGAAACGCTTTTGGGCTGCTAGCACTTTTTATATATGTATCAATGACATTTTATGACATTTAAGCTGTCAACTGTCTAAACAAAAAAAAAATAAAGTAAAGGAAATGTACCAAAATTAAAATTCAATTAACAAAGTTAATAATTCTAAACACTTTTAGCTAATACTTAATTTTTTGTTCAAATATTTTTAAATGTTTTTGTGGAACGGATGATTTTTTTTAATGAATAGATCCACATTTGATTTTATCAACCAAAATATCTACTGGTTATATATCAGCTTAACGCTTGTTGTCTTTTATATGTATACATGGAAAGTATTGTTTCAGCCTAATTTAATGCTGACATATTTATAAAATATGCATACATCAATCATTTATTCATAACTTTAAGTATTTTTTTCATAATTGTGTTACGAAATTAACCCAAGGGAAATAAGAAACCTTAGAATAATTTATAGAGTGGGCCATAAGTTTATCAGTTGTATCGATATTTAGTAATTTTAAGTTGTATAATGTAGGTTATCTCAAATAGTGAAAAGTAAAACAACTGTATGTTGAAGTCATACATCTCAATTAAATAATTTTCAACTCCTTTACACGCGTGTTAGCTGGCGCACGGATAGAGAACTTATCCGTTGAATAACTTTTCTTATTAATAAACATATCATAATAGTTTCCGTCCTAACCACTGAAAGTATGGTAACACTTCATCAAATCGTGAAAGTATTCTAGTAAATGTGTCAATGACAAGTATGTTTGCAGTTGAAGCGGTTATTATGAAATGCATGATGTAGTATGTTATGAAGTTATCCATCCCTTAAGCGCCAAATTTCGCTCACTAGGCAATTTCCGAGCAACTTTTGGGTTCAGTATTTTTAATTGAAATGTTAAATTGACCTTCTTTTTGGATCAGTGACGATACAAAATTCGTTCAGTGTGAAAATAAACTTGTTTTTCGGGTTAAGAGCCTCTCATTTGGCAAAAATTTTGGAAAATTCCCAAAAGTTGCTGGAATTTGCTCGGAAAGTGCATAGTGGGCGAGGGTAAGCAACAAAAAGTTGCCGTGAAAAAAGTTGCGCGAGCAACTTCGAGCAACAAAAAGCTGCCTAGTGGGCGATCTCCCATATAAGCTAATGTAATTGGATTTGGAGCAACAAAAAGTTGCCTAGTGGGCGATGGGCCTTAAAGTTGACCGCTCGCTATCAAATTTCACAGAATAATTTATTAATACGAATTACAAGTTGACAGATGTTTAATTGATATTATTCCGGAATAATAACTATTTATAATAAAGACTCCAAGGTATTAAGACCAATTGGAGAAGTTTTTAGTTTTATTATACTATTTGAATAATCAGTAGCGTAGTAATATTTCGATGGTCTGTGACGCTGAAGGCCACACAAAAAATTTATTTTTCTTCGGATTCGGTTCTCCACGAACTGTTTTAGGACTTCTGCACACGAATCGTCGTGTCATAGACGCGTACAAGATTCATAATATAGCGACGATTCAACTACGTCTAGTCTTCTGCACACGAAACGTCACGTCATATAGATAAATCACACAATCAATTTCAAAATTTTCGTATGTATCTGACGTTATACTTCAAGCTGTATACGCCTGGCGACTGACATTGTTGTACGCCCGGCGATTTGCAGTTTCTTTGCTGCGACGAAAGCATGCAGCTTACGCCTCGTGTGCAGCTGATGTCTAATGAAACAAACATCACATACACACAAGCTCAACACAAGCCGCAAACATTCGTTGTACGCGTCTATGACGAGACGCTTCGTGTGCAGCTTTTTGGGGTTTCCGTTTGGTGAATTCAGATTTTTATCTGAAATTTGATTTTTTTTTTCGTGACCGATGTATTGCGATTTCAGTCAGATTGATTTTTTTTGCCGTGGCATGATTAAAACTGATAGCTATCAATTGTGCTGGGGTATAGTGGTGTTAGGAGGAATGATGATGACTATAAATGATTTGATAAAATGAATATCCCTTCCACACTATCCCATCGAGTATTAATACATGTCAAAAAAAAGTGTGATAGAATTACTTACGACTGTCAAATTTTTGTGAAAAAAACTATTTTCATATTTTGCTTCCACATTTGCATCGAAAAAATCAATTCACCATAACCTCAAACCAAGTGGGATAGAATGTGTGATGGTTTTAGAACCAATCCTAAAAATGTTCGTGTATTAACACATGTCAAATTGTGTGAGATGGGCTGTCAAAATCGTGTGGGATGAAATTTCATATTTTGTTTCCACACTATTATACAGGATTTATTTCCCACTTTTTTGACATGTGGAATAGTGTAGATGCTTCAGCTCTAAAGCAGCGTCAAAGGAATATTTCCCATATTCAAACAATAGTTGTTCAAAATATTCATCGAAATAGACAAAATTATAAGAAATACGAAAATGTTGAAACTCGTGTGGTTTGGAAAATAATAAAACAAACCAATGACAAAAGTTAATGTTTTCTTTATCGTTAATTGATGTATTTTTTTTTCAAATGTGTCAGAAAATGTTTTTTATTTTATCAAACATAAACAAGTTTTATAATATATATATTTTATAATAAATATGACATTGATATTAAATATACCCGGAAATCCAAGATTATATTTTGAAATTTTAATTATTTAAATTAGTGCTATAAAAAATCGACTTTATGAGATTAAAATTAAATTTTTCTTCAGTATAACAAACCTGTGATATTTAATACAAAAAAAAAATAGCATTAAATTAATATTAATAAATATTTAAATTAAGATTATTTTTCCAAATATTTTGTGTATTTTCGAACGAATATACCTAATACTTCAATAAAAAAAAAAAAAAAAAAAAAAAAAAAAAACTATGCGATTTGACACATTATTTTCATTGATTCTAAAATCGTGCATCTTCAATAATTATTAATTTTGCTATATAACCATTTTTTTTTGTTAAAAATTATTTTTGATGTTTCTGATTGATGTTTTTTTTTCGTTTTGAATTAAAAAAAAATAAAAATGGTGGTTTTATTTATGTTGATCTACCTGTTTTTTTTTCTAATCAATTTCGATGTTTTGTTTTATTTTTTTTTTGACGTTGATGTCCTATGTGTCTGGAGTTTTTTCTTTTGTAACAAAAAAAAAAAAAAAAAACGGATATACAAGAAAAAATTAAAGCGCTTTTTAGCAATTTTTTTAAGTTTTCAGCACGATCTTATTTTTTTTTTTTGTTCTTAATAAAAGTTGTGCTTGATGATATTTGAGTATTATATGAACTCCAGTTATGTTCGTTCTCAAAAATTATGTGATTTAACAGGCAGTTTTTCTTAATTTTCTTATTGAAAAATTCTAAGAATTTTGCTTGCTAAACGTGAAATTGCACTTGCCATTTTGTATTCATTGTTATTTTTTAATTGCTACGAATTGATATGATTTTATTTTTTTATATAGAAGTTGTGAAATTTGATTCCCTTTTGCATGTGTTTTTTTTTTTAATTTAAAATAATAATACATTATTTTACAATATAAATATCTACAAATATATATATATTCTTATTCTTATAAAATTAAATGAATTTTTTAATAGGAAATACAACTAATTCAAATTTGTTTTTTTCTTTTTTTTTTTCTAACTTTTCTCCAAAAAAAAGGCGCAAGAAAAAATGTATAAGATATATGGAAGTGGACGGTGATGATAACAATGATTTAGATAATCATATGAGCGATGATAATTTAGGGAGTTGTGGTAGTGTTGATGATGCAAAAACACCAGATGACGATAGTGAATCATTAAATCAATCATTATCGAGTCCAGGATGTTTGAGTGGTTTGTCAAGTTTGCAAAGTCCATCGACAAGCTTGGCAAGTCCGCTTAATTTGCTCACTAGTCCATCGACACCGAATGCAGTTTCGAATCCAAATCCAAATAATAATAATAATAATGGTTGTAATAGTAGTAGTGGTGTATCGAATTCGACAACATCAAATGATCAACAACAACATCAGTCAAGCACTCAGCAGCAGCAGCAGCAACAACATCATCAGCAACATCATTCTCTAAGTCATCAGTCTTCTTCTCCCGCTTCACATCATCAACAACAACAACAACAACAACAGCCACCTCTACCAAAGCCGCATCATCACCAACAACATCACATACCGATGTTTATTGACACCAGCCGCAGTGCGGCAGATAATAGTTGCAATAACATACCCTCCGCATCAGCTGTACATCAAATGCTACATCACAACGCTGCATCAACATCTGCATCTACGACATCATTTGCAGCTCTGCCGTCGGTTAAATCAATTGCAGATCGCATGGTTCAATCACTATTTAATAATGTCAACATTGGGAATCGATTAGGTCATTTAGCTTCTATGGGCCTAGGCCCTCAAGGCGATCAATCAGGCGGTATGACCCCTCCTCATAGTCATCAAGCTTTAAATTCAAATTCGAGCGGAAATGATATTAAACCACCATTAATGATTCCCCAACAACAACAACAACAACACCACCAACATGATTCGGCCAGTGACAACGTTGCAATTTCTTCCAATAATTCAAATTCCACCCAAGATGATGATAAAATGAAATTAGACGGCAAACTTTTGCCTCCTCAGGCAGCAAACAAAAATGTGCAATCAACATTAACTGGCAACGTATCTGGATCTGGATCGGTGGCGGCGGCGGCGGTAGCGGCATCAAATGCTTCTTCATTAACATCATCAATTTCATTCTCATCGTCTTCCTCGTCATCTTCGTCGTCGTCCTCATCATCATCTTGCCAAGGTGGCAGTAATGTTACGTCAGCATCTTCATCACCGTCAGAGATTTTTTTTGAAAAAGCCATACGAAATCCTGTCGGTGCGAATCCTCGAGATGTTAATAATCCGCTAAGTATTAATCAATTAACAAAGCGTGATTATAATATTCATAATAATAATTCACCACCAATGGTTTTGCTACAGCAACAGCAACAGCAACAACAGCAGCAAAATTCAATGGGATTGCAACATCAGCAGCAACATTCCAGCACTCATATGCAACAAAACAATTTATCTGGAATACCAACAACAGTTTCATATGCTAAACCTGCCACAGGTAAAAATACAGTTGCTAGCCCTTCGCCATCAGATCATCCTTGTTTAGACAAAAATCCTCCGACGCAATCATCTCCTTCATCTACTTCAACACTTCAACCTAATTCGGCGCAAGTCGCTAAGTCGTCCCCTTCGTTTATGCTTAAATCAACACAACAACAATATCAGCTTCTCACCAGCTCAGCTCCCACATCTGCTTCTGGATCATCAATGTCCAGTCCAAACGCTTCTATTTCCTCTCCTCACAATCAGCATAGTCATCAACAGCAACTGCAGCAACAACTGCAGCAGCAATCGCAACATCACGCATTCGCTTTGAGTCAACATCTGCAACATTTCAGCCAACATTTCCCACTAACTGCTTCAGCGGGAACAAGTAATTCAACCAACAATAATTCCATATCGGCGAGTGTCACCAACAATCATATTGTTACTGCAAAACAAACCAATAGCAGTAGTGTTGGAACAGCAGCCACTACAACACATCATCGGACCTCAGATGGTAGTGAAAGTGGTGCAATAAGTGTAACATAACAGTACGCCGTCTCTGCAGCAGCCAACGCCGCCAACATCGTCCATGCCCATAAAAAAACTATAATAATAGGTGCAGCATTGGCAGATCGAAAAATAATAAAATTTATTATTCTTAAGCTTCATCGCCCTTCTCAAGTCAAAAAACAGTCACACAGAATAAGATTGAAATGCATTTTATACTTTTTTTTTTTTTGTTTTGCTTAACAGTTAGATTTATTTTTATTCAAAAATATCGAGTAGCTTTGATTCTATTAAGAGAAAAAAACATTAAAAAAAAAAAACTGAACGTTTCACAGAATCCGTAATGTAATTGAAAATTTTATAAAAAACATGACCTTAAAATGGAACTCAAATCGAATCGTCTCAAATACATATTTGTATTTTTATTTGATATATTCGAAGTATTCACTGCGAATATTTATGGTATTGAATAGTCGAATCGAATCGACCTAAACAAGAAATATATAATTCCAAAAACGATTCGCTTCGAAGTTCTATTGTTAAGCCAAGAATTCGTATGAAATTTGCGATTACGAAACATCCACCAAAAAAATTAAAACCTTATGTTTTTTTTTCAATTATTCTTAATAATTTCAAAATAAATACTCGTCGTATTCGTTTTTTTAATTAAAAAAATAAAGATTTTCGGTACGAGTTTTACTGCAGCCAAACCAACACATAGGCAATGTGTAGATTCCAATAGATGAGTGAATTCGCGGGGAAAGATTTCGCTATAACTCAATTTTGCTCGATGAACTCGCGCTAACTGTTTTGACTGATACATTTAATTTACTCGCGCTTAATTCATTTAATTCGCTGGCAGTGAAAAACCACAGCCTAAAACGCTATAGCTAGTCATTCTTTAATAAACAAAATTATGTATTTGCTTTGCTGTTGTTGATGATGATGAAAATCTGCACAAAACTTATCATGTGTTGTTGCTAGTAAAATTTTATAAAAAACAAAAAAAAAACAAGTTTCTCAAAGCTCTCGACTCACTAATAATTTCTGCTTTTGTTTATTTTTTTCTGATTTTATTTTGTTGCACAAAAGCAGAGCACTTAACATTAATTTTCTAATTTTACATTAATTATATTTCAATTTAAAATCAATTATTAAATTGAAAACTTTAAATTAAAAACAAACATAAATTCAAACAAAGTGTGCCACATACAATTATGATCTGCCATATTAATAAAATATTTATATATTTTTTAGTTGTTTTATAACATTTTTTTTTAACTTAAAATTAAGAAACGAAATTCAATTTGTCTGACAAAGAAAAGAAATTGTAAAAGTAAAAAAAAAAAAAGAATTAAATGAGAACAAGTTCGAAAAGAGAAAACTAACAAAAAAAAAGAAAAGAAAAGAATAGGAAAATATGGAAATGCCAATTTAAATAAGACTGTGTATTTAAATCAAATCAAAATTAATTTTGCGTGTTTGAATTAAATAATAAATATGTGTTTATATGTTTGTATATGTATATATGTTATGTATGTATATTAGGGTTGAAAAAGTGTACAAAAATTAAGATTGCTTGGAATCAGAACTCTCTGTGGTATACAAATCCATGCCACATGGCAGATGACATTCAAAGTTCTTAAATTTTACATTAAAATAGTTTTAAAATAGACAATTTGATCATTTTGGCAAACTTTTGTACCTAGCAAACAAAAACTGTAAGATCCAATCGACAAAAACTTTTTAGATAAACTTAACGAAAACTAGACAAAAAAGAAAGTTACTACAACAATTTCTTTAAACGATGAGCCATTCTTGAGATATTTGTCAAAAAAATAAATGATGCCTTAAGCACACCCTCTTTAGCAGCATTTTATGCGTGACAGATTAAACCAGCAACAGCTCCAGCACCGTCAACAGCAAACAGTCAGCTGGGCAGCAAAAATCTCTCAAACACATTGCCACCAGCGACAGCACCTACATTTGCATCTGTTTGACATATCAAATCACAGCATTTTCTTTGTGCTCCCACACCAGCAAATTTAGGCCTGGCCAATCGGCGCTGTTGACGTTGCTGTTGCTGTTACTATCTGTGTTGAACAATCGAAATACGTTGGTTTGAAATTAATGGCGGAACGGTATGTGTAACAAATTACGAGTCACACCGATAGATTGTGATTTGTATTCCGTGAAATAACTCCCCGATGAAATAACCCCCAAATTTAAAATGAAATACCTCCACAAAATTTATAAGGAAATCAGAAATTTTTGTCATATGAAAAAAATCCCCAAAATTGCGGATTTATTTCATCGCTTTTTGAAAACTTATTTCATTTTTAAATGGGGGGGGGGACTATTTCATGACGAAATAAGTCCTCAAATTCAGCTATGAAATAAGTCCTCACTTCTTTCATTCTTCTGTTTTTCAGCAATTTTCGACTTTTATTAACAAAAAACGGTGAATCTAACGTTCGGAGCGTATCATCGCCGGCATGCGTTTCGTTTGGTGGCACGCCGCAGCGCACGTGGTTAGCCTGGCGACGTAACGCAGCGTGCGAGTTTCGCCCGCAACCCAGGCATCCCCAACGCAGTTGCTTTAAGATAAATTTCCCTGTTTTCAGGGCCCGTATTACGAATTTCGATTATCGCTCAAAACCCCTCGTAATCGTTAAGTTGCGATTACATTTTACGATAATCGTTTTTTTTTTTTTTTTAAACGATGATGGTCGTATTTTATAGTTTTAACACTTTTGACTGAGGTTTATTAAGTATTTGTCGCATATTTATTCAAAAAATAGATTTTTTGATTTTATCTGGCAACAGTATGCTTATGCATCCATTTTCGTAAATAATAATCGGTCTATCATGACTATCTTTTTTTGGGTATCGTTTGTTTTGCCTTTCGTTACGTAATTCGTAATACGGGCCCAGATTTTTTTTAAATTGATGACACACAAATCAAAGAGAAGCTACGCCATCCAGTCTATTTCAATACATTGAACAGAATATCTTAAAGATGTGTACGGACTACGAATTTATTTCATCTTTGAACTTCGGGACTTCAGAAAAAAAATTGGGGAGTTATTTCATTTTTGGTTTGGAGGGTTATTTCATAAGGGAGTTATTTCACGGCGATTGGTTGTATATTGGGTATACGTTCAATGGCAAATATTCTAACGTTTATATATTTGCTCGAAAGATCGAGCTGGAATTCGGTTGACAGTTAGATCTAATAACAACTTTGATGTTTATACATCAACACATTTATTTGAACATTCCTTTTCACACTTGAATATTGTTAGTGTGTGTTCAACCAAGAGACTTCTGACAAGAATAGTTATTTCGTCTAAAAGAAATTTTAGAGTGTGGCTTTCAGCATTAGTTCCAGTGGCTATTTCTAATTTTCTTTTAAACTTATCAATTTTTGTTTTTATTTCAATTATTTTTTTTTCTTGAATTTAAAGATGTCATCACTGGAACTCATAAGATATTGATTTTCATGTATCAATTTTACTCATCGTAAAAAAAATTACCTAATGGCATTACAAAGTACGTGTTAATATTTAAAAAAGGTTGTATTAGGTCCCAAGCAATCAATGTTTCACTTTCAGAACAAAGGAAAAATATTATCATGATTTTTTTTCTACCCTCCTTAATACATAATATGTTTATGTATTATGTATAAACAAAAATAGATCTTTTTCACAATTTTATTATGAAACAAAAATTCAAAAAAAAAAACCCTTTTAAAATTTTACTTTAAGGGAGAGAGAGTAAAATGAGTGTTCGCGACCAAAACCGAATTTTATTTACATTTTAATGGTTAAGAGTGTGCGTGTGTGTCTGTGTGTATGAATATTATGTATGTTTATGTATATGTGTTGAGTGAGTGAGTTATATATGTTTGAATTTTATTATATATACATTTAAAAAAAAATATAATAATCATTTGTAAAATAAAATAATAGCAAAATAAATTTACACACACAAGTTGCATAAGTATATGTAGATATATGTGAATTTTCATGTATATATATGTATATATATATTGGAAGATACGTTATGTTATCCGTATCTGTAAACAATGTTAAATTCAAAAGGAAAAAAAAAATTGAAACCAAGAATGTGTGTAACATAAATATAACAACTATATATACGTATGTAAATATAAATAAAACTTGAATGTGTATTTAAGAGATGTTTGGTATAGAATGAGTGCCACATTGTGTATATTTATATATATACATATAAAAATTAACAAACAAAAAAGAAAAGTGAATATTTTAGTTCTACTTAATACATATTTTTATTTGTTCGTTTTTCTCTCACCGTAAATTAGTTTATATATTATATAAACAACAAGAATATTGAATACAAAACAACGTAAATATATACAAACTTGTGTATTCAAGCAACGACAAACAGAACAACAAGTGTGCAAAAAGTGTTAAAAGCATCTCTTATTCTAATTTTACTGGATAAGATTAAAATAAATACAATTTTACACCCGCCACTCAAATTTATAGTGCAAACAATAAAAGCCGGATATATACATATAAAATCACTCAAAAAAAATTAGCCACATAAAGAAAGAGAGAGAGCATGTTGTACTTTTATTAATCACTTAATGTTATACATTTATTTAGTGCGCACTAAAAAATCAAATACAAAAAAAAAAACGAAACCGTATGCTAATAGAATGAAAGAGATCAATCATAATAAATTTGTACATATATATATCAAAGAAAAACAAGAAAAAAAACTAAATTTAAGGTTTATATATTAAAAAAAAAAATAATAATGAATTCTGCTATATACTGATTAATATTTAGTTCATAATATACATAATTTGTAAATCTATATATCTACAGATAATATTTAAGAAAAAGCAAAAAAATAACCCTTAAGGTCTTTAGATATTTCTAAGTGTTGTTAAAGTTAGCAGGAAAGAATTAAAAAGAACTTAATAAAAAAATGAGTTATAAAGTCATCATAAGAAAAAAAAAAAACAAATTAAAAAAAAAAACACTATGAGAGATAATTTTTTTACCACTTGAATAAGTTTTTGATGTTAAATGAATTAAAGAAAAACAACTATAATTTTAAAAAATCACTCAGTTAAAAAAAAAAAGAAAACAAAAAAAAAATAGTAGTACCACAAAAAAAAACACTTAAATGCCAAACTAGCGTGTAAGAAAGATTTAAAAAAAATTCCTTAATTTGATTATTATTTTTTAAATTAATTATTAATAATCTTATCTTATAATTTTTGCCTTATATACGAATTCTTCCATATTTTAAAAATATAAAAAAATACTTTTATTTTGACTTTTATTTTACTCCATTGAGTTTTATTTGTGTAATTATTTTTATTTTTGTGTTAATTATTATTTTTAAGAAGAATCTGGAACAAGAACAAGGATACATGCTTAGTTAAAAAAAATATACAGCCTTATCATTGTGTCGGATCATAATTTCTACGAAATGTACAAATTTTGTATCATTGTAGCCGTTCCTATAGGCCACTCGGTCAGATCTACGAGAAAAAATTTAATGTGCGTTGGAAACGTCAAATTCATGCGTTGCATGTCGATTAAATGTAAAAATGGGCAGCAACGCATCACGAATTCATGCGATGTGTGAAGATATTTGCTTTCCGATTTCCCCGACGGAAAATTAGGAGTGGAAAATTTCCCGTAACCATACAATACGATTCGTATACCATGAACAAAAAAAATCGTCCGATCGAAAGTTTTCTCCGATCGTACATTTCTCCGGACGGATACGATAATAGGGCTGATAATAGTTAAATGAAACCCGTGATCAATGTGATGGTCAATGCGTTCTTCGTTATTCATATACATAATGCTCAGTCGGCATCGGCACACAATTCACACCTTCATAGGGTAATGTCCATAATGCTCAAATATGATATGATCAATGTGAGCCTGTAGGGATTGTACTCACGGTGCTACCTTGAAAAAAAAAAAACAAATATCTCGTCTCGAAGAAGACGTTACTTTTTTTTTGCATATCAAAACAAAATGGTAAAATACGAAAGATAAAATAAGGCGTTTTTCTTTTTTCGTCCAGAGTGCGTTCAGAGCGTGCTCCATGAGCTGAGAATAAAATAACCGAGCAGACGGATTAAAAAACTGAGCGCGGCCATGTAATTTAACAGATATGACAATTCAGGGCTCAGGCGTGTTTCATCATTATATCGGAGTACCCTGAACATACTCGTTCTGTGAAGCTGTGAAGTGATAATTTTTTTCACAGCTTCACACGTAATTCGATTCAGGATCTCTGAAAAAGTGAAACCAAAAGTCATAATCTCTTCATGAGATAAAATTTTTATCACATTTTTTAGGCTGCTGTGAAGAAAATCAATTGGCCGTGAAAAAAAAAACAAGTTGTTGTTACTTCGAGGCAAGAGCACACGAGATGAATTGCTCTGAGAGAAAAAAATTTATACATGAAGCCCTTTTTCTTGTGTTAGCATTTTTGCCGAATTAATCATCCCTTGTCGGTTGAAAAGTATTTGTACCTATTAGTTTTCAGTCACCTTCGTTTGAAGAGAGAGAAATTGTGAAAGGATTTTCTCATTTAGTACATTTTAGAACACACATTTATTATACTGAGTTCCAGAATCGAAAAAGGCATATTCGTGAAGTGATAAAATGAAAAGTTACTGTGAAAATAGAAATGATATTTCTTTTATCACTTTACAGCTTCACGGAACGATAATTGCACCCCTGCTCAGAGTTTACTCCGTTCGTTCAGGCTCTATCTTAGAAGAAAAATAGTGAAATGGAATTGACATTTTTACACACAAACGTAAATAGTTCAAATTTCATCAGGTTTACAACCTTTAAAAATATACATAAATGAAAAGTGCATTTTGATCGTTTTATTTAGATTTATTGGTCGAAATACCTCAAAACATATTTCCTATTTAAAAATTGAAAAACATCTCAAACTTTGCAACTGTGAAAAATAACTCTGCACCACGATCGTTTGACGGTTTTGAGCATACCTTGCCACCACCAACAAAAAACAATCCGTCCCTGGCCACCAGTTTCTTATTTTGACACTTAAAACTCATTTAAATCCTGCAATTTGCCGTTTTTATAGCAAAATGCTATTAAATATGAATTGAAAAGTATTCTACGGCTATGTGTTTATCTAAAAAAAAAATCAATTAACATTACTTTATGTAGAATAAGGGACAAAAATTTGCTTTGAAAAAGAAAATTTTGCGCACTCTATTTAAGGCGTTTCTTTTTCAGGCTTTGACCCAGCACCACATGTTGTTTCAAATTTTTTTTAATCAGTTCTTGCAATTATTCATTTTAATTTCACTTTATTTAGTCTTATTTAGCTTTATTTCACTATTTCCACGGGTTTAATACAGAATACACCTCGGATACAGATATTATGTATCTCATTTTTTAAAATTTTTATTTTGTGGCCTCATGTGCACTGCATATGTGATACATACCCCTTCGTCTACTACTTATCTGCTCTGACCCAACTCTGAACTAAAAACGAAAAACGCCTATAGGAAAGATCTCAATATTTTTTTATTCGATGAGGTTTTTTTTTTTTTTTAATAGCGGCTGAGGCACATCCCTACAGACATGTTTTAGGGTATTTTTGAAACGTCAAATCAAAGTCAATTAGACGTGACGGAATGGAATCGTCAGCCGATTGGTGAGCGGATTTAACGGATTCAAACAAGATCGTCGTATTTGCGTTTTCAAACAAAATACTTGCAGTTTGCGTTTAAAAACAATTTGAATGTTTTTGCGGTGAAAATGTCAAAGACCCCAAGTCCATCAGCTAGAAAATACAAAGTACATATTAATATAAATTAAATTCTAGGTTTGTGTTGTAATCCCATAGAAAAATTCAGCTGATGAACCAAACTGCTCGCTATTGTCAAAAACAAATCTTAAGCTAACCTTGACTGTTGACTGTTGTGGTATAGTCAGGGAGCATGTCCCATTTCTACAAGGCTGAACCTTGAGAACGGAAAGATTTATGATACAAGATTTACAGATACAAAACAAACAGTCTGCTAATTCGGTTCCGTCGATTAGGTCTTTATTTTTAGCTTTTTTGTTTTTTTTTTTAATAAATAAGACATAAGTCACTGAATCGGAGTGTCAGATTACCGTTTTTGTATTTGACAAATCTGTCTGCAGGGTTGCCAGTTTGGGGATTTTCCTCCAGATTAAGATTTTTCATCGTTAGGGGGAAATCTGGAGTGACGAGACGTTTTGTTGGAAATCTGGAGGGGGGGGGGGGGGGGGGGGGTTCATTTTAAAGTTAAATTATTCCAATACCTGAATTTTCCTCTTAAATTGAATCTACTTTCAAGGAATATCCAATAATTATGCCACTAGTTGTGTACTGTACTACGTGTATGTAATTTATAGAAATCAACTTCCCGTTGATTGTTTTGTTGTTTTTTTTAAACATTAATAAAGGAATGGACAGAATTATTTTGTTTAAGTAAATGTTTTCTGTCTCGTTCAATTACAAATGTCAGCTTAAAACTATGGTTCTTGTTTTTGTTATTTTTATTTGACGTCATTGGTCATTGTATGTTGTTTATAATCTACATACAATTTTATAAAATGCCAAAAGAGAAAAAATCCAATTATTTCAAAAGTACAACTAATTACTAATCCCTACTCAATTAAATTTTAAATAAAACCATTTTTTTTTTTCAAATAGGTACTATTTGAATTACCTTAAAGTACTTGTAGGCTGTACATGTATGAGCTGTGAATAAAAACAAAAAAGTTAAAAAAAACTTAGTGGTTTCACTTGTTAAAATGTGATAATCATGGGTTTTTTTTTTTAATTTTTCTGGTGGGAGATTTTTTTTTCATCTGGCAACACTGTCTGTCTGTGATAAAAGTTTCTTCATATACTTTTGAAGTTAAAAAAAAAAAAAACCATTCCTATAGCCCTCGGTCTATTAGGATCTTCCGTTCACATTTGGTTCTAAATATTTCTGTGATATTAAGACAAAGGCCAAGTTCATTAATGTAGAAAAGCAGCAGTCCTGCAAGATTTGTGTTCATAAATGAAAATAAACTGCTTTTATCTGCGCATAAGAGCAGTTGACAATTGCGCTCATAACAGCAACATGACAGTCCAAATGCGATCACGCTGCAGGATGAATAATTTTAATTTCTGCCATAGTTTAGTTTGTTTTTGTTTTTTTTTTTTTTTTTTGCAATGCAGAACTGCAGTGAATTTTGCAATTCAGTCAAAATTCGATGCATACAAAAATCGATATTTTGTTTTTGTTTACAGATTTCTATATGTGAAAAATTTTGAAATTTTGTACATAACATTCATACCTATATTTTTCGTTAATTAGATAATCTAATAATTTGGTTTTCAGTATTCAATGTTATTTAATTTTTAGTTGCATCATAAAAAGAGTTTTTTTTTTAGAAAATTAAAAGTAAAAATTCGTGTCCTTGATCACTTCCCTCTTCCTTTTTCTGTTTAATTCGTTGCAAATAAAACTATAGGTGAACTGGAAACCCTTTCAAATTAAAATACGTTTCCTAAAAAAATTGACATCCGTTTTTTAACTTGAAACCCTGTTGTGTTCATAAATGAAAATAAACTGCTTTTATCTGCGCATAAGAGCAGTTGACAATTGCGCTCATAACAGCAACATGACAGTCCAAATGCGATCACGCTGCAGGATGAATAATTTTAATTTCTGCCATAGTTTAGTTTGTTTTTGTTTTTTTTTTTTTTTTTTTGCAATGCAGAACTGCAGTGAATTTTGCAATTCAGTCAAAATTCGATGCATACAAAAATCGATATTTTGTTTTTGTTTACAGATTTCTATATGTGAAAAATTTTGAAATTTTGTACATAACATTCATACCTATATTTTTCGTTAATTAGATAATCTAATAATTTGGTTTTCAGTATTCAATGTTATTTAATTTTTAGTTGCATCATAAAAAGAGTTTTTTTTTTAGAAAATTAAACGTAAAAATTCGTGTCCTTGATCACTTCCCTCTTCCTTTTTCTGTTTAATTCGTTGCAAATAAAACTGTAGGTGAACTGGAAACCCTTTCAAATTAAAATACGTTTCCTAAAAAAATTGACATCCGTTTTTTAACTTGAAACCCTAGCTTTAGTTTCTACTTAATGTTAAATATTGTGTATAATTTATATTTTGTTACTTATAAAGGTTTTCTTATTTGAAATAAATTGGCGGTTAGGGTACATAAAGGAAATTAAAACTTAAGTTTTGGCAATAATTTAACTAAAGAACAAAAAAAACCAAAAGGGCACAGAAAAACGTCAAGTTGACTTTTGTTTTTACAACAAAAAAAAAATAAAAGAAACAGTACTGCTACTAATTTGTTCGATACAAATAAAGCTATTAAAAACAAAATGATCCATTCAACACCTTACATCTCTAACATGAACTCCATCGTAATCAAAATCTCTTGAGTGTGGAAAAAACGTTGAATCCGTTGGCAACAGCATTTTTTCACTTCGACGGAATCTGTCTTTTTTTCTTCAGGGTTCGACGTTTTCCATCGTTTAATTTGGAACCATCTCATTAGCAATCAACAGAATAAGATAATTTCTAAAGAACAAAGCAAAAAATGAATATTTTTGTTCATTGTGTATATTTTTTGTTTAGTTTAGTGTTCATTTTCATTTTCTGTTTTTTTTTTTTATATCCTTGTTTATAGAAAAAAAATACTCATGATTTTTACAGACACATACGTTGTCGTTATGCTAATGCTTTATACACACGTAGGTACACATTAAATTTGTTGTTTCTCAAACTAAATTTAAATTTGTTTAATGTCAATAGAAACCAAACAATACAAATGTTTGTAAGCAAAATAATACAAAAAAAAAAGAAAACAGATTTCATTTCGCAATACAGAATAAAATAAAATGAAAGAATACAAAAATAAGTACTAAAACAAATT
This sequence comes from Epistrophella euchroma, assembly GCA_947049315.1. Classification (NCBI taxonomy): domain Eukaryota; kingdom Metazoa; phylum Arthropoda; class Insecta; order Diptera; family Syrphidae; genus Epistrophella; species Epistrophella euchroma. The sequence goes on along the minus strand of OX346249.1, from coordinate 4,667,751 downwards.
ATAAAATTAAATTGATAATAATCAACAGGTTCACACATACTTTGAGTATGCATTATATAATATATAATACATTCATATATTTATGTATATATACGTTTTCTTTTTGAAACAAGAAAAATCAACAGGCATAATACATAAATAAACAAAACAAAAAAATAAGTAAAAAAAGTAATTATTAACTACAAAATACATAATGCATATTAAAAAAAAAAAAAAAACAGAATTTATTACGACTAACCTCAAAAAAAAAAAAAAAATAGAAAAACCAAAATTAAGAGGAACCAAATAATAAAATGATCTTTGATTTATAATTTGTTATACAAATACCGGTGAGTTTAAGTTTACCTTTGTTGTAAAAATAAATTAAAAAAAAAAACATTTCAAAAAATAAAAAAAATATTATAAAAGTAACTTCAGTGGTTAAAATATTAAAAATGAAGAATAAATATATATTTTATATATATGTGTGTGTATGTGCATACATATGTACATGTATGCAAAGCTACTTATATATATATGCATATATATAGTTCAATATATAAATATATACACGAAAAAAAAAACAAGAAAATAAAATACTATGAGTAAAAAATCCAAAATGTATTTATTATTTTATCCCGCCATAATAATGAACAAGAGAATTGAGTTTCTGTACAAAATTCTTTCCAGGGGATCATGTCAGATCTCGTACAGTGCCGCTTCTCCATGTTTAATGCTGGGGCCTTATTATTATTATGTTAAACGATTATCGTTTGTAATACCGCGTATTCGTTAAGTTGCGATTACGAGTAACGAGACTCGTAAAAAAACAAAGCTTATTAACGAGTGACATTGGCCGCGTTCGGGGGGCAAGCCAAACCTATCCGGATAGGTTTGTGTTGTTGTAATCCCTTGTTGAAAAACTTCTGATGTCAGCTGATGCAACAACAACTCAAGGTATCTGAAAATTTTTGGGATAGGTGGATAGCCTATCTCACTACCACCCGAACGCAAGCATTAGCTGTCACTCGGCTTTCGTTTTGGATTTTGTTGTCATTGGCCGCGTTCGGGGAGCAAGCCAAACCTATCCGGATAGGTTTGTGTTGAAAAACTTTTGATGTCAGCTGATGCAACAACAACTCAAGGTATCTAAAAATTTTTGGGATAGGTGGATAGCCTATCTCACTACCACCCGAACGCAAGAATTGGTTAAAATTGTATTTTGGTTTTGATTGAAATTAGAAAATGCGAGTCAAATGTAGTAATTAAAAGTGTGAAAAGCAAAACCATAAGAGCTTTCTATTTCTAGACATCCAACTAATGCCAAAGAAATGGATCTGATTGTGTCTTTTATGGAAATCAATCCTAGCATCGCCAAAAACTATTTGCCGACGATCCAAGCCAAGGCGATGAATAAACTATTTTGTGTTTAATAATAACTCAATTTTTCATTAGGTATGGAGAGATTTTAGGTATAATCTTAAAGGGAAAATGTGTGACAATTTTCTCCATCTCAGCGACACAGGGGGCGGCCCTTTTAAACAAAAAATATATCCGGAAATTGAGAAAAACATTTTATGTGCCTATTATGGATAACAACTCCACTTAGGGCCAGTTTGTTCACAGTTGAATATCTTTAATTTATTATTCCAGTTGATGATCATTGATTGTATTTGTTCACTAAAATTTTAATCAAGGAATCCATGATTTGAGTTGCTAATCATGGATTTCGCTAATCACCCGATTGGGGTTGATTAGCGCCATTTAATCGAGGATTAGATGAACTTGGGTTTCTTCATGCTTGATTTGGCACTGCCAATTAACAAAGAACATTAACATACAAAAATGAAACCAAATAACGTGACTGTTCCTTACTTTATTTCTCTTTGCATATATGTGTGTAGTTTTCGGTTGAATTTTGACGTAACATTGCGCTGCAACTATAAAAAAAAAAAACATTTTTTGGCTGCCATCCGTGTTGTGTTACGCGTTTTATAAATTAAATAAAACAACTATAACCTCAGCTGCTCATATTGTAATATATGCAATTACAAGTCTGTTCAGGTATTTTTTTTTGTATTTTAATTTTATTACCACCGAAAAATCAAATGGCGGCAAACGTAGAAATGATAAACAAAAATACTTAATTATGGATTAAGTTTGACAACTGAATTGACAGATAAACTGGAAAATGGAACGAATTGTGGAAAAGCCATGATTTGTTAATCAAGCTGAAAAAAAGGTGAACAAACACACTTATCACGGATCCTTAATCATGGATTAAGAAGAATATATGATAATAAAATTGTAGATTTAACCCACTGTGAACAAACTGGCCCTAAGTTGGGTTGGGTTGACTTCAGGCCAAATAAACTTTAAGCCACCCAAATAATTCGTATTACGGAATACAACTGCTTTCAGTAGAGTTTAGTAACAATTTTGCTTATTTTATGTCAAAATCAGCTGGTGGAGCAGCATAATGTTGTGAATTTTGCAAACCAAATTTAAAAGAGGGTAAAAATAAAAGATAAACTTAACAAAAATGGAAAACAGATTTGATTTTTTGTTTGATAAATTGTAGCTTAAAAGCTTCCTCAAATTCGGACGCACTAGAAAAAATACAAAGAAAGAATCTATTTCACAGGAGCTTAACGAAAATGGAAAGCAGGCTTCTTCTTACTTCTGTTTTTAAAAGCCGTTCCACACTATCCCATCGAGTATTAATACATGTCAAAAAAAAAGTGTGATAGAATTACTTACGACTGCCAAATTTGTGTGAAGAAAACGATTTTCATATTTTGCTTCCACACCTGAATCAAAAAAATCAATTCACCCTAACCTCAAACCCCCAAGTGGGATAGAATGTGTGATGGTTTTAGAACCAATCCTAAAAATTTTCATGTATTAACACATGTCAAATTGTGTGAGATGGGCTGTCAAGTCGTGTGGGATGTGATTTCATATTTTGTTTCCACACTATTATACACGATTTACTTCCCGCTTTTTTGACATGTGTTAATACTCAGTGGGATAGTGTGGAAGGCCTTTAAGTAATATCTTCTAGGTTTAAAATTTTATGAACGATTTCAGAATGTAGAAGCTCTTGATGATGTTTTAAATTAAATCGAAAATATTTTTTACCATGATAAGCGCTCTTCAGCGATTCCGTCCATTATAAATTTGTCAAGGCTGTGTTTAATGGCAGAAGGAAGTTACTAATTCAGGGCGTGCGAGTTAAGGAAGTGAATAAGGATGTAGTCGAGGAATGTTTTGTTATATTGTATCTATCTGTCTGCAATAAACAGCAATTTGTAGGTATATTTTTATAAAACGCCCGCAAAATACCCTCATCATTTTTATTGATGTCATGACTGTAAAAATATTATACATACATAGATATATAGATTATTTTAACTTTATTGGCACAATATTTTTTTTAAAGGAGTGTTATAAAGTAATAGTGAATGGGCATGTTCAGAAGACGTAGGTGACTAGGAAGCTAGGCAAGAAGTTTCTAGTTTCTGATTGGTCAGCTGTCAAAAATATGCATTCCAGTCCAGGCAAATTTTATTGGAAAATGGCTGGAAAGCTAGGTGAGAAATATCTCTCTACATTTCTAGTCAAGTGCATTTGTGTCAAAATATCAGCTGATTACATTTTGTCATTAAACATCAAGCTGAACTTTATTCCTCCGTGGCTTCATTTTTTGACGTTTATCTTCACAGTTTGAAATAAATAAATAAAGATTAAATTAAAAAAAATGTATCATTAGTAAGAAAAGTTTACAAATAATACACAAAATGACTTCTGCCTTGTGTGAAGTGATTCTCAGATAAAAATATTATTAAAAGTACTTTCTTTCTATCAACGGAAGGTTAAAGGTTTGAAGTAAAGTTCATAGTTTGGCATTAATGACATCTCTAGTCATCAACTAGGTTCCTAGGTCTAATTTGCGTTCAACGAATGTAGTTGACTACATAGTCCCCTTTCACACAGGGCAACTGAGTTGCCGGCAACAAATAGTTCATAGGCGAGAAGGGCAGGAAGAAAGAGGGGGAAATGAAATCTCCCCGGTCAACAAATTCAGGAAACTTTTTTGACGTTTCTCTTCACACTACGTTTGTGTGCGTTCAACCAAGGTAGTTTAAAAGGAAAATACAGCAAGTCTCCTCCAACTTTGTATCTGCGTGTGAAAGGTACAGGAGACTGTTAAGGAGATTTAAAGAAAACGTCAAAAAAATCACCAGCAACTAGTATCTTCGTGTGAAAGGGGACATAATGAAGTTCCCTATGTTTTCTGAACGTACCCATTCGACGCAGTATATATTTTGACACAACTCATGATTCCTCGATTTGAAGTTAATGCTTAATGGAATTGAATGATACATCCTTTTTTTCATTTTGGAAGCGTAAGCGAATTTTGATGAACAAAATTCATAATGCTTAGATAACAGCAGTTATCGTCAGTTTTGTACCCAACAGTGTTGTTCTCATCTTCATTTGGAATTCATATTTTCTTGTAGACCAATGGATTCCAAGGGCTTTAATTGATTCATTGTAGGAAATTTGAAAGAAACTTTCGGCCCTATCGAGGTAACCCTCGGAGCGGAACTCTCTGATTTCCTACGAATCGGAGACATTTTGCTAGTCGGAGAACGACCTCGAAGATAAATATCTCTGATTCGTAGAAAATCGGAGAGAATTCCGCTCCGACGGTTACCTCGATAGGGCCGTTTTTTCTCGTCTGTCTTTGGGGATCGTCTTCAACATGCATTAATTGTTGCTCGTCCACTTTATTAAGGTGAATCCTCCTGCATTCAAAATAATACTTCGGTGGCGCAAATACAGGAATATCGAAAAAATTTATAGCCAAATTAAAGTTGATGATCGTGACCAAAATTATCAACGTATGTATACTGTGTAGATATTCTCTCCACTGATCTCTATAATACACTGGATAGCGCATCCATACAAGAAAGTTGAAGCCATTTGAGAATTGTTATAATGTTGAGTAGCCTATTTTTTGTATAACGGTATAACTGTATAACATAATGAAATGCAAATTTTTTTACAAAATTGCAACTAAAATACTTTAAATTCACTTTTACAATTAATTTAAATTACAAAAAATCAAATTTACAAACAAGTGATGGTTCTTTTGCTTTTTTTCTTAGAAATTCCACATTGGTTTTTGCCCCTCTTCGGTTGTAGTAGAATTTTTGAGATCTCAGCAACTTGAACTGGCCTTCTCAGCCTCACTGAACATACCTAAAGTGTTGAGTTGCCTCACTGAACATACCTAAAGTGTTGAGTTGCCTACGTACTTGTCATCTTCAATTGGAAGTAGAAAAACTTTTATACTTTGTAGGGAATCCACTATCCAGTGTATTATAGAGATCAGTGATTCTCTCCCAATGAACCCATCGAAGAATATGCCCTATCCACAGTCACAGCATCCGCACCATTCCTGGCAATAAGAACGCTCAAACAATTAGCACAAGACGAATCGACCCGAACGCAACTTAGACACTATTGGCACCCTGTTAACACTATAAAAAGTTGAGTCAACACTTCAAGGAGCTCCGAGCGAATAAGTCGACTCAAAATTTATGTAAAAAGTTGGAAGATGTCGTGGAGAAAAAGAATGACACAGAGCCCGAAGACGTGCCGCCTCTTAAACTACAGCCGGACAAAAGCTCACCGAATATTTCCGTCCCTCCCGCCCCGTTGATAACACCACCGTTCTTAACCGTACAAGATCTCAGCAAACCGACCTTATCAGCTCACACCCGCCAAATAACGCTCCGACCACGTCCACTTACCAACAACAAGCTTAGGGAGTTACACACCATCCCTCTGTACCTTAACCCTCCAGATTAGAGCAACCTTCCACCTTTAGCCGCAAGTGGGGGCAAAGTTAGACTCTACGGGAAATCCGCTGGAATTTTTGAAGAGGCTTACAGAGTTAACTCGTTGCTATAATATTCTCTTCGATGAAGTTGTTTTAACTAAGTAAGCTAAATTTCTGGTAATCCTTTCGAAAGAACTTGTAGCTGATATATTTTTAAGCTCTACTACTGCATCATTTTTCGACAGCACATACTACTTTCCGTGAAAAATAGAAATTTAGATGAATAACCTAAATAAATTAAATTTTTACTTAGCGATTCTTCGTTTTTTTACCCCTACATGAAATCTTTCAACGAAGTCTTCCACAGAGCACTGGCACAGTTTCTGATGTTATTGTACTACCAGGTAGTACATGCAACTCAATAAATTCATTAAGCCATGATTTAAATTTTTTTTTCTCTGTTACAATCCCTCTATTTTCACCTAAAAACCCCATTAAAAACCCTTAAAAATTGAATATATTTAAGTTTTTTACTTGAGGATAGCTCCCTGATGTAAAATGTTTGTGGTACGCAACTAAGCACGGATATAATTTTGTCTACACGAGTAAATTTTTCTTCCATTTTTAAAATAATTATATTTTTAAAATTCGGATACTCCCACAAGTTTTTCATGCAACTTGCATGCAAGTTTTGTATGCAACTTGCATGCAAGTTTTGTATGCAACTTGCATGCTAGTTTTTCATGCAAGTTGCATGCAAGTTTTTCATGCAAGTTGCATGCAAATTTTTCATGCAAGTTGCATGCAAGTTTTTCATGCAAGTTGCATGCAAGTTTTTCATGCAAGTTGCATGCAAGTTTTTCATGCAAGTTGCATGCAAGTTTTTCATGCAAGTTGCATGCAAGTTTTTCATGCAAGTTGCATGCAAGTTTTTCATGCAAGTTTTTCATGCAAGTTTTTCATGCAAGTTGCATGCACGTTTTTCATGCAAGTTGCATGCAAGTTTTTCGTGCAAGTTGCATGCAAGTTTTTCATGCAAGTTGCATGCAAGTTTTTCATGCAAGTTTTTCGTGCAAGTTGCATGCAAGTTTTACATGCAAGTTGCATGCAAGTTTTTCATGCAAGTTGCATGCAAGTTTTGCATGCAAGTTGCATGCAAGTTTTGCATGCAAGTTTTTCATGCAAGTTGCATGCAAGTTTTTCATGCAAGTTTTTCGTGCAAGTTGCATGCAAGTTTTTCATGCACGTTGCATGCAAGTTTTTCATGCAAGTCGCATGCAAGTTGCATGCAAGTTTTTCATGCAAGTTTTTCATGCAAGTTGCATGCAAGTTTTTCATGCAAGTTTTTCATGCAAGTTGCATGCAAGTTTTTTATGCAAGTTGCATGCAAGTTTTTCATGCAAGTTGCATGCAAGTTTTTCATGCAAGATGCATGCAAGTTTTTCATGCAAGTTGCATGCAAGTTTTTCATGCAAGTTGCATGCAAGTTTTTTATGCAAGTTGCATGCAAGTTTTTCATGCATGTTGCATGCAAGTTTTTCATGCAAGTTGCATGCAAGTTTTTCATGCAAGTTGCATGCAAGTTTTTCATGCAAGTTGCATGCAAGTTTTTCGTGCAAGTTGCATGCAAGTTTTTCATGCAAGATGTATGCAAGTTTTTCATGCAAGTTGCATGCAAGTTTTTCATGTAAATCGCATGCAAGTTTTTCATGCAAGTTGCATGCAAGTTTTTCATGCAAGTTGCATGCAAGTTTTTCATGCAAGTTTTTCATGCAAGTTGCATGCAAGTTTTTCATGCAAGTTTTTCATGCAAGTTGCATGCAAGTTTTTCATGCAAGTTGCATGCAAGTTTTTCATGCAAGTTGCATGCAAGTTTTTCATGCAAGTTGCATGCAAGTTTTTCATGCAAATTTTTCATGCAAGTTGCATGCAAGTTTTTCATGCAAGTTGCATGCAAGTTTTTCATGCAAGTTGCATGCAAGTTTTTCAGGCAACTTGCATGCAAGTTTTTCATGCAACTTGTATGCAAATTTTTCATGCAACTTGCATGCAAGTTTTTTATGCAACTTGCATGCAAGTTTTTCCGGCAACTTGCATGCAAGTTTTTCATGCAACTTGCATGCAAGTTTTTCATGCAACTTGCATGCAAGTTTTTCAGGCAACTTGCATGCAAGTTTTTCATGCAACTTGCATGCAAGTTTTTCATGCAACTTGCATGCAAGTTTTTCATGCAACTTACATGCAAGTCTTTCATGCAACTTGCATGCAAGTTTTTCAGGCAATTTGCATGCAAGTTTTTCATGCAACTTGCATGAAGGTTTGAAAAAAGAAATTGTAACAATTTTTACACAAAAATAAATGAGTTTGCAAAGATATTCGCAATCTCAAATCAAAAGTAACAGTATTTCGTTCCAACACAATTTTTCAGTGTTGCAGTCAAATACACAGTGAAAAAAATGGATTCGTCAATTACTTAAATGTTCTTTGCAACAAAAGCTTATCCCCTTCAGGTTCAGCTAAGCACCGAGATATTTTAAGGGCTTAACTTAAGCGCGGAGAAAAACTGTGTTACCGGCATGAAGTTTTTATGAAAAATAAAATTTTTTTTCTGTGATGGCAGGCGTCGATCATCCCCGATGTCGATTTTTTCAACCAATTCCCTCTGGGATTGGAGAAACAAACACCTAGTAAATTTTTATTTGCTCATAAAATTTAATGCAAACAAAAGCTGCAGTGTTATGAAAGTGAATATTATATTACCACCAAAATGGGTGGGTTGATTTGCTTCAGAGGTTCACGTCTTTACGATTCGGTGCAATACGCCTAGTCAAATTTTGAAAATTTATTTTTGTCTAGTAAGTTGTTAACAATTTTTCTAATCTGTAGGAAAAGTCTAGCAAAATCACAGAACTTTATAGAAAAATTATAGCTGACAGTACAAATTACATTTAGCGTGCTTTCAAATACACGAGTGTATAATATACACTAAATAATGTTATGTATAATATTATTAGACTGATTCAAAAAAATTAAATTGTCTTCGATTTTCAATGCCACTAGCTTTTTATTTAGAGTTTAGTGAAATAATAACCCTGATAAAATTTCAGCCGTTTAGATTAATTTTGTGAGACGTTTACTTTGTTCTTTAAAAATGTCCTTCACTTCTTATCTAATTAGTGCACTCCTTCCGAAGTTTTTGAAGATTAAAGTGGATGGTTTATTCCACAGTTTTTTGGAACTCCCTGTTCGGCAATATCGGCATGTGGATACCTCTATAACATTTCATTTCAAAATATTACAAATTAAATTTTGTTTGTATTAACCAAAAAAAATAAAAATCATTCCAACAACCATTACAACCATGATTCAAAGGAGCAAATTCGTTGCAATTGCAAATAATTGATAAAGAGAGCACTCCAAGTCAAAATTCAGACCTCAAATACTTTAAAAAAATTTGTAAAATGTGATGTAGAAATTTATCTTTATAACAAAAAATACCTGAAAGTATAGTTACATACGATAAGTCATTTTTCACTCTAAATCGATATAAAACATAGCTGTGTTCATCAATTGCAAAAGGCGGTAGGTGAATTATTAAATTTTTAGCGTGATTTAATTTTTAAGTGTGACCCCCCCGGACTCAAAGTCTGGATCCGCCCTTGGATGCGTCACCTTTTCATGGACCACTGTCCATGTTTGAGTTAACAAAAATAAAAGTTTTCGAAAAACAACTAAGCTGCATGTTATTGTTTTATTATTTAAATTAATTTTTAAAGTACAACAAAATTTTAATTATTTTAATTAATTGTATCACTCATAATTTTCAATTTATTTACACAATTTGTTTTAATATAATGAAAGTCACTTGGATGTCAAAATGCAAATAAATATTATTTACATTTATTATTTAACTATATGAATTAAAATAATAAATAGGTGGATAGCAAACTTACAACTTTACTATATCTTTTTTATATTGCCACTAGAGAATGAACTAAAATAATAAATAGGTAGATAACAAGTTTACAACTCTAGTTTATCTTTTATCTTGCCAAGTAGAGAGAATAGTTTTTAAAAAAAAGGTGGGAATGGCAAGCTATGCTTTTTTGCGATTCTTTTTGAATAATTTAAAATTCTAATTACATTAACTTTTTGTTATTTTCACAGTATGTTTACATAAAGTACGATATATATTCATGTGGCATAACACCTCTCCTAGGATAAAATGTATGTGCTACAGAATAATTGAGTAAATTTGTAATATCACTCGTGTAAATATCAGCAAACCGGAATAAACGTCTTGAGAAGTATGTTGGATTATGGTAAGTACGAAATACGCTACCAAATTGGGTATTGAATACTTTTTTGGTTTCGTTTCTATAAACAAAATATATAGTAAAATATTTCGTCATTAAATATTCACAAAAGCGACTTACCTCAATACATCTCTTTCGTTCATCCAGTTTTTCAAGCTTATTTGAGCTGCTTCACATTCATTGTCTTGATGATCTTCAATCAGTTGGGTAAGCATTTGCAACCAATTTGCATTTTTCTTAAATTGTTCGTTATTGAGTGTGTTGATTTCGTGCTGAAAAGAAAAAGGTAAGAACCTATAAAATAAAGTCGACCGGTTTCTTACTTAAATTAATTAAATTTTTTGAGCCTTGATTTTTTCGAAAATCTTTATAGAACGTTGGAAAAGATTGTTACATAAGTGTAATGGTCTCTTTATCCTCTAATTATAAATACACAAACTCCAAACCGTTTCGAGGATGCGTTGAAGCCATTAGGCGTTTTTCTTTTTTAGTTCAGAGTTTGTTCACAGCAGAGCACTGAGTAGACTCTGAGCGAACGGAGTAAACTCTGAGCAGAGTATGTTCAAAGCACTCCGATTAAATTATGAAACACACCTGAGCACTAAACTGTCATATCTGTCAAATTACATGGTAACTGTTTGAAGTTAGGCGCGCTCAGTTTTTTACTCCGTCTGCTCGGTTATTTTATTCTGAGCTCATGGGGCATGCTCTAAATGCACTCTGAACGAAAAAAGAAACACAAATTCCAAGCTCTGAGCGCTCTGAGCGCTCTGAACTCAAAAAGAAACGCAACATTTTTGTTTGACAGTTCGGGCTCTGCTCTGTGGAATTGCCACTACATTACGAATCTTGTACGCGTCTATGACATATCACATTTCGTGTGCAGAATGCCTTAAAGATATGTTTTTTTGACGTTTAAATTCGATTGATCAAAATATATTTACTTACGGTTAATTCACTTATGATTGCACCAGTTCGCCAGCCATGTTCCAACGTAACATCAGCCAAATCACTGTATGGATGATCACCAAAATATAACACCGAATGTCCATGCCATCCTGTTAATTCTTGTAATTGTTTAACTGTACCCTAAAAAATTAAAATTAAAAAAAAAATAATCGTTTTAAAAATGCACAAAAATGCCTCGTATGCACATCGTATAGGTATGCACCTCGTAATAAATTTTTCCCCGTTCTAGCTTAGAAACTCTATCCCATACATGTGTGTTGGTTTTCTCATCATATAGACGTATTGGTCGAGATTCATCTGTGAAAAATTTAGGTTTTCGAGCTTGAACTATGATTACGTCAAAGTAATTTCGCCAATTCGTTCCTGCCAGAAGAGTCATACCTCGATTTCTATTTAAAAAAAAAAAATAATAATGACGTTGTTATTGTCTTCTCTTCGAATTTATTTCAGGATATATAATTTATTGATCTTATCATTAAAAACTGATCTCATTTGAAAGTCATATGGCATGGCGTCCATGAATAGCATTCATTGTTATTTAAAAATTTGTGGCGAAAAGGTTTAAAAATATGAAAATTCATACAAATACATTTTTCCAGTCTCAAGCTGAAAGAAATTCAGGTTCAAACTAGAGAATATTTGTATCTCAAATAAATTTAATATTTTATTTTAAAAATTGTATATTAAAACAAAATCTAAGATAAATAGCTAAACACAGAAATGGGCAACTTTCAGATTAGCGCACCGATTCGACGATAAATATAAGAAATTCTGAGACTTCAAAAACAATGCCGACGAAGAAACTTTCGCTTTTCTAAATTAATTTATATGGTGATTAATGAGACTGCCCACATTGGCGCGATGCGAATCTTGGAACATTTTTCGGTAGTCACAGATTCGCACCGAATATTTCGCGCCGGTTTGAGGGTCTTTATTCAGGTAAAACTGATCAGAGCGCCCAACTATTTTTTCTATAATGTTTCATAATAATTAAATCCGAGAAAAAAAGAAAAACTTCTAGGCAAGTCCCCAAGCCTTTTTTGTACATAAATCCGAGAACTCAGAGCATAATCACGCTCTGTTCATGCACTGAGTTAAAAAAAAAACGCCTAATTTAATTAAAAAATTGAGCACAGCCAAAATTTACATAAGGCGATTTTTTTTCAGGGCATAGCCGAACTTAAAAAGATACATTCTTAAGAACTAGTGGTCACGTGTGAACATGTGAGCTATCGTATTTGGATTTCTCTAACGAGAACAGAATTTTTTGCATTAAAATGTTAATGTTTAATACGAAAATGTTTTACTTACACAAACGGAAATGGACTATTAGTAACTAAAAATAATTTCTTTCCAGCTTTGATTAGCCGCTCAAAAAATCCTGGCAATAATGGATTTTTTTCAATGAAACTTTCAGCATCTTTTAACACAATTTGATGCATAATAGGATGACAACGTTGAACAGAACTCTTAACATCGTCAAATAATATCTCTGGATGATAATCAATATGATTCTTTTCAAAATATTCGGCAACATTGCAGAGAAGGCACATTTCGGGAACGGAGAACAAATCCGCTAGCTGCACCATTTTCGCTTTAACATCTTGCTAAAGGAAAAAAACTTAAATAAATAAACATAAAAGCATAACATAGAAAGAAAAAATATCACCTGATAGCTTTTAGAGTGTCCTTCAACATAAGCAATGGGTATAATTCGATTTTTGTAGATTTTTAAAACTTCTGAATCGGGAATTTTTGTTAACCCCCGATAGACCGAACCCAATTGAATTTGCAAAAATGAATCCAATTTTAGTAGAAGACCTTTTTCGATATCATAGTGAAGACCACGTACAGCAAATCCAGGCTTATATTCGAGTTGAGCAATTTCTTCGGGATACTGAAATAGGAGACTTGTTTTTTTAGAAATTATTTCCTTCTCAAAAATGTACCTTAAATTTTTTTATCAGCGTATCGCGTCCGAGATTGTACAGCAAATCATGTAAACATGACTTGTAACAAGCCAATGTGTAATCATAATCAAAGCCATAGACATCGACTTCTTTCAGGTCTAACTCATTACAAGCAAATACTCCATGGAGGTTAACGTTTTTCGGCAGTTTCTTAGCTAAAAATGGTTTCAAATAAATAGATAAAGTTATAAAATAGCAGATAGGTACCTCTTTTAACCAATCTTTACTCAAAAGGTAAAGCGGCTTAAGTCGACTTAAGCCAAAATCGTTTTTTTTTTTGTAATATTTAAAAAAATGAAAAATTAGCTACATTTCTGTGTATTCGGCTTATTTCTAAGTCACCTGGAAGACCCTTTTTGGTTGTGTTAAAACGACCTAATTCGATGACAATAAAAACAATGCACTTGGAATAACGACTTAAGTCCAGGGTTTTCAATATGTGCATCTGTTTTAGGCCTATTTTTAATATAATTCAAACTGCAGTCCAATGATAAGGAAAAGAGCCCTGAGTTTAATTAGGCCACTTTTCCGAAATTAATTTTTCTTCAGATTAAAATTTTATTTCTACTCAGGGCGTTTTTAACCATTTTTCCAAATTAGATTATTACCTTAAAATTGAATTGAGTAGACATAAGTCACTTTTACAAAATACAGCAGCAACAATTAAAGATTTTTTTATTTTTGAATACTGGCCTAACAGACATAAGCCACTTTGCCAAAAGAATATCGTAACAAGGCTCTGTTTTATGATGAAATAAGCCTCTTTATTCAGTGTTTTTAACAGTTCAATAGTTAAGTGGAAAATTTGTGTTGACAAATCCTATAAAGAAAAAGATTTTATTCATAAATATGTGACATATTCTTTGTTTCTTCTACTTCAATGTTGAGCATGTTGTGTATCAATATGTATGGCTACGATTGACGGTTTTGAATTGAAAGAATCAATTGCTACCATTAAGTTTTATAGGCTCGAATTACAGCTATTTTACGACTGCCTCTCGATCATCAGACTTATTTGGCGGTGGTTAGTCTATTATGTTCAATTTAATTTCAAAAACTTTTTGCTTAGCTACACGTAAAAAAATGATTATTGTAAACTAACATAGAGCAATGTCTGGTTTATCAAAACTTTAATGGTTGTATTTATAAACATTGTCTAACTTTAGACAGCCGTCCAAGTTTAAAAAAAAAAAATACGACCATAGATCTATATCACTAACAAGAGCGTATCCAATAAGGCAAAAATTTGTCTACCTAGAGTATTTAATTCAAAAAAAAAAAACACTTACATTTAGTTTAGTGTTGAAAAACTTAATTTTAAATATAATAAATATAAAAAATGATATCATAGCAAGAAGCCACTAACGAAACATTTTCAAGCTGTTGTAATGGGTTTTCTGACCATGATTATGTCAGACGAATCATTTTCCGAAGGCAGCAATTACAGCATTAAGGCTCTCCCAAACCAGCGCGATTAATCGCTGCGACAAACGATTACAATAAAAACAACGTGTTGTTTTGTTTGACAACCACGTGTTGTTATTGTTGTTTTCGTTTGTCGCAGCGATTAATCGCCTTGGTTTGGGAGAGCCTTTAAGCTGCAAATCAGATTCTGAAATTGAAAAATGGCCATGCAGTTAGAACAAATTATAATATCAGAAAACAGATACAATACCAATTGTAAACGTAAATGCAAGGACAAACTTTCAATACTGGAGGGGGCAACAGGCAACACTTTTCAAGCAACATTGATTACTTGGAAATTACAACCTTAAATTGGTGGACTAATATCTGTAGCATATACGAAAAAACGCGCCCGAATAAAAGTGAAAAAAAAAACTTCTCAAAATCGTCAGTTCACATACATAAAGCTTTTTCATTTATCAGAATGAGCTTAAAATGACTTTGGTCCTGATGAAACACTCGTAAATACGCATCTCAAAAATATTTTGACAGCAAACTCAATTAAGCCCAAATTTATGAAAACACTGGAAGTCGAATATCCATAACAAAATACAAAAACTAGAATTTTGAAGGACCTAAACAAATAATTCAAAAAATCGAAGATATCTGCACAAGATATGTGGATCTTCGAAATTCAGAAGCAACAGGAAATGATCTTATGAAGACAGAATTGGAGCAAGAAAAACTGCTATTTAGGTGCCGTGCCGTTTCTACATTATGAATCAAACAAATTTACAAACTACGAAAGTTTTTAACTTTGATCTTCAGTTAAGCTTTCCTTCTCCATATCTGCAGTAACCTATTTCTTTTTATATAATCTCACTGTACATGACTGTGTCGGAGGAACTCCACATTGCTATATATGTGGTATGAAGACGAAAGAAATAACGCTAAGAATGAGGTTTCATCTTTTCTGTTAAAGCATCCCAGTTCAATATCAGTGAAAAAACTGATGTTGAACTGAGAATGTATTTTTTTAAAACGTGGAATGTGACACTGATCATTCATCTTTGAAAGAAAGAAAACAAAATCATCCTTCAAAATTTATCACCTAAGGGATTGGTACGAATTCATAAGAGTTAGAGTAAAAAAAAAAATGGTAAATGAGAAGTCCCGAAAGACTTTCTAGAACTGGAAAAATTGTAAAAAACAAAAACAAATGCACATGGTTTATGTACACCTAAGTCCAAATATAAATTGCAATACAAAATGGAAAAACCGCTTAAGTGACTTAAGACAATTTTACACAAATCTTGGAAAAAGTCAAAAAGGCTTAAGTCAGTTTTTTTCTTATTTTAACTAGGTTGTAACCGATTTTTGAAATTTCGCATTTAATTCGAAAAGAGTATTTAGAAATTGATATTTGGTTGAAGTTTCAGCCTCCTATTCAAAATAGTTTTTTTAGAATAATTTTTTTTTAAGGTTAAAATTGTTCTCCTGAAAAATTGTAAAAATCGACTTAAGCCATTTTACCTTTTGAGTAAAGTAATTTTAAACTAAACCCTTAAACGTCAATGGATAGATTTGTCACTTTTCTGATAGAAATAATCGTATTTTGCCAGTCGTTTTAATCCTGCGGGTAGGACCATTTGTTTTATAAAAAAGTTTACCACAATCGGTTGGTAATCCGATAGGCTCTCTGAGATAAGTTATCTGATATGTCTTCGAATGAAAAAGCCGGATAGGTAACATTTTCTGTCAAAGGTCAAAACAGCTGATAAAAGTTTAAGTTTTCACGCGAATAGTTGGTTAATTTCATTCCAAATTAAACTGAAATGCATTTTTTAAATATTTAATTCAATAAGTCAACTACAATGGTAATCAAATCAGCTGTTCCTCAAATTCCCATCGGATAGTTTAGTAGGTATACCGAATATTTTCGGATAGCGGAAATTTATTTTGTTGGAAAAGAGCGGAGACTTCTCCAAATAATCTGCTATAATTATCAATTTCACTCATCGAACAGCGTACCGCAGAAAGAAAAGCAGAACCAAAATGCTTCGTTTCGCATCAGCAGCATACTAGGCTTTAAATTTGAAAGACCCTTTTTGGCATGAAGAGTTGACTGAGGAATCGCGAAAGCTATGTGCTTTTGCAACATTATACGGGCTGAATGATTACAATAGATTACCATTTGGGGTAAAAATAGCACCCAAGGTTTTTCAAAAAATGAATGAAAATAATTTTAGTGGCTTGAAAGTAGGTTCTCTATATACATATGTAAAGATAAAAAAAAATAAATGAATTTGATGACACAATAGCTCATGAAGAACTAGGGCCTAGTGCCTTACAAATCTCAGCCATACAGCTGCAGCTTCTTGCTATATTATATGCATGTAAGAAATTTTATTTTTATACTTATGGTCGCAGTGTTCTTCTTACAGTGAGCATAAGCCCTTAGAATCCATCATGAATAAGCAAATAGACAGAATTCATTTTCTGAGTTAAAAAGAATGCGTTTGAAAATATTAAATTTTGATGTTAAAGTTAAATATATGCCAGGAAAATACCTAAATTATAGCAGATTATTTATCAAGATACTATGAAGATACAGGCAATTTTGAAGAGGACCCTACAGTAACAGAAGCAGTTCTATTAATCAATGTCAGCGATGTAAGGAAATCTGATTATAGAAAGAACAGTGACGAAGATATTACACTGAATAAATTAAAAATTTTGTGTCAGGCAAGGTTGGCCAAGAAACTTTTATTTTAAAATATGAGACAAGGGGTTCTTCGTCAGCTTGAAGCCCATTAGTTCACGAACTAGTTCAATATTTCTAGTTCGTGTATGAAGAACTGGATTGCCGTGAGTAGTTCTAGTTCACGAAAGAGCTTAAGAGATGGATTCGACTTTTCGAATTTGTTTAGTATGCCAAACATTTGTGACAGCATTAAAAAGTTTTGTGACCCGTTAGTTATTTAGTTATTCACAAATTAAATAAAATGTACCAGTTAGTCAATTATGACTATTTTCGAAAATTGTATAGACTTTTTTACTGTCTTCCGTTTTTCAACTACATTGTCACGGTTAGACCTTGTTTAATGTTTTACTTCATTCGATTCAATATTGTTTACAAATTTGGGATTTAAAAATAAAATCGTTTATGTTAACCTTGAGATAGCTTTTTTTCCAAACACTTGTAACGGCTGGTTTTTATTTATACTCATTCCATTGTAAATTGTGAATAAAATTGGAATTTAGCAAAAAATAAATCGTTTGTGACTGCCTAGTTTGTTTTTGATAGATTATAAAACAATCTCAGTAACAAATTAATGTAGGTAATTTAAATTAATTACAAAAAAAATGTAAAAAGCCAGGCCTCTTTTTTGTGCCTGCATATTCCTAATTTTTCTAATTATATATCTTAAGATAACTATGTAGTGCTAAGCGATATAATATAACTGTTCAATAAAAAAAAATCTTAACCCTAATGTCATCGAAACAAGTAAACGTGAAAAAATTAGATGCAGACAAAATATCATTGAGCGTTTCCCAAATTCCCTGACCAAAATGTGCTCCCTGACTTTCCAGTTTATCGGACGACACCATTACAGATGTGAAAGTTTTCATAAACGTTCGTTCCATAAACAACAAAGTCAAACTTTTCCTTACTTCATTCAACCTATATTTCTTTTTCCACGCCACTCACCTAGTGGACAACCTTCAATTTGTTTTCAACATCGTCAAAATTTCAATTTAGGTATGAAAATAAACATCTCAGTTTGACTGTGGTTTATTTTCTGTTAAAAATTTGTTGGGCCGACTATGGTTAACAAAATAAACTAAAAATGATTATGCGGATGAGGGTGGAATTATAGGTTGACAAATAAGGATGAATAATTTGAATATGCAGGCGCGAAATGTGAGAAAAGTGCACGTACAAAATGCAAGCTTTAATTTGTCGAAATCGAAACAAAATAGTGTTGCATTTGTTTAACCGTACCTACCTACATTAAATTAAAGTTAAATAAAAATGCTACGGTGGAAATTTCAAGGTGGTAGAGGAGGGGAATAGCAATATTGTTCATTTATTTTAATTAATTGATTGAGATGATATATAAACTTACATTCGAATGTCTGTCTGGTTTGTTCATAAATCAACTTAAAATCCTCTAGTGTTGATGGTTTAGTTGGAGAGCCGTGAGTGGATAATTGAACACAACCACTAATCTCCTTAGTTGGGCTCAACAATGATAAATTAACGAACAACGGACGGCATCTGGTTAGTATTTGGCGAGTATTCACAATTGATGGAAAATTAATACGAATTGATTGCGAAAGAATCATTTTTAATTCAAAATAAATCCGTCCGAAACTTCCGAACGCAATAATAAACTTAATTTCAATAGACACCCGTTAAGGTTTATTAGGAGACAGAATTTGTTTTCTTTAAAAATTAAACTAACATTCTTAAATCGTAATCGAGGGCAGGCAGAGCAAGCTGTCTGAATGCCATAATCAATGGAATGGCATAATGAATACAATAAATTAAATACTACTGGGACAGTGGGACACAAAATCAAATTCGAGACTCGAGAGGAGACTGCAATAGTACGTGAAAGATTCATAACCAAAGTCCCCTTTCACACGAAGATACTAGTTGCTGGTGATTTTTTTGACGTTTTCTTTAAATCTCCTTAACAGTCTCCTATACCTTTCACACGCAGATACAAAGTTGGAGGAGACTTGCTGTATTTTCCTTTTAAACTACCTTGGTTGAACGCACACAAACGTAGTGTGAAGAGAAACGTCAAAAAAGTTTCCTGAATTTGTTGACCGGGGAGATTTCATTTCCCCCTCTTTCTTCCTGCCCTTCTCGCATATGAAC
Organism: Epistrophella euchroma; assembly: GCA_947049315.1. Classification (NCBI taxonomy): domain Eukaryota; kingdom Metazoa; phylum Arthropoda; class Insecta; order Diptera; family Syrphidae; genus Epistrophella; species Epistrophella euchroma. The sequence continues at coordinate 4,648,371 of OX346249.1, read as the reverse complement.
TATTTGTTGCCGGCAACTCAGTTGCCCTGTGTGAAAGGGGACAAAGAAACTGAATATGAAGAAATGAATCCTCGGCTGTCATTTGAGTTTGCCTACAAGCTCTATCAGATAAGAAATGAGAAGGTATGTGTAAAAATTGCGGTATAAAACTCATACATTCACAGTATTTATCTTCACAACTTACACATTCACAGTACTTATCTTCACACACCCTGCTATATTGTTGTTGGATTTCACATCTATTCATCGACACAAAATTAAATTACAAATACAACAATGTAAACAAATGGGTTTTGGAGGGTGAAACGTACGAAGGATTCATTTCTTCATATTCAGTTTCTTTGTTCATAACGCTATAAAAAGATGCTTTTATTCCTATTTGCAAAACAGCTGTAACAACTAAAATGTACATTTTTTCTCCTCTTCGCACTCGATAAATATGTTATTCTGTTTCACATGAAAATTTCATGGACAAGAAATTAATAGACAGAAAATGAAAACAAATGTTTTGCGGGTTGGGGTGGGGCATTGAGGGTGATTTCTTTGACCTTACTAACTGAACACATTAGACGCGTGTCAGCGTCGCGTTCACAGTTGCAGCACCTTTGTGTACACTTTGTGCCTGCTTCGTATCGTTTTAATAAAAGGCACGTGCACCGAGATATTTAGATTTATGTGCGGTGAAAATAGAAGGGTAAATTTAACCGAAAATCCTTCGAGTCCTCGGTTTTGAAAACCGGGGTTTTTTTTTTTAATTTTTTCCATTTTTAAATTTCAAACTAAAACTCTTGGCCCAATGACATTTAAGTTTTTCTTTTTTTTTTTAGAAAACTAAAAATGTTTTTATACTTTATATAAGATATTCTAATCTTTGTATGGCTCAAAATAGCTACATAGATTGTTGTAATTAAAATTACAGATTGCACTTGACTGTTTACTACGCCATGACGAAGATTTTGTGGGCGAAAACATTAACCACATTTATGAGAACCACCGATCTCTTTAAAACCAAAATTGCAAAGGGGTTTTGTTTGTATGATAGATAAACATACATGCAGTGTAGACATCAAGGCTGTTTCACAATGCGACGAGAAAACGAGACGTCAGCGTGACGAGAAACGCTTTCATCTTTTTCTCGTTATAAAATCGTTCGCCAATTCACAATGCAGCGAGTTCTTCACACCGAGTTTTTTCGAACAGTGTAGAATTGTTCGTTCTGTTTTGTCAGTGAATTTGAGAAATAAAATACAAAAATTGAAAAAAAAAAGGAAAATAAAAATGATTTTGAGAAAATAAATGCTTTTCGTACTTTTGGGAGTGTTTATTTATTACAAAAAACAAGCAAAAGGCAAAATAAGACCAAGTGTGAGCAGAAGAAGACAGTGGGAATGTTAATGAAAACAAAATTAATTAGTCGCAAAATAAAAGTATTTATTTGCTCGCAGTTTTCGGGATTTTATTTATTTATTATAATTTAAAGTGAATAACCAGTCTTTGACCTTTTTAATGAAGTTAGAAAAACGTAGTGTTTGTCTTATTTGTAAAGGCAATTTATTAAAAATATTTGGAGCAGTACATGAGAAGAAATGTGAAAAATGTGTTTTGTGCGCAAAAGGTACTTTTACTAAGTTCATGTTATTTATACGCAAGTTGTACATTTGTGAACTCCTGCTTGGAATATTTCCACTTTGCTTAAAAAATTCTCTTAAAACTTTAAAGACATACAAATATCGCATTGGTAGAATACGCAGTTCATTGAATAACGGCCAAGTGCTTGCGAACCGATTTTTATTAGAAATAATTCGTATCAAATGCTTTTGGGCTATTAATAAGGTCTTAAAAGAAGTTATATATGAACCACCCCAGCTTGTGATGCCGTATTGCAACTTAGAGTGCGCAAGTCCATAGTATATAATAGTTAAAACTTTTTTAGAACAAAAAGGTTTTATGAGGTACATTTTACGCGTAACAAGTAACATATAAGATTTAATCATTTGGATATGCTGTTTCCAGTTTAGGTTGATATCAATTAATACACCTAAATATTTGAATTGCGGAACTGATTCAATTTTGAAACAATTTTCGGAGCAGTGCAAATTGGCTATAAAATTGCATTTACCACATTTATGAGAAGGTAAAGAAAACCGTTTACAGTCGTGTCCATGAAACCATAGGTTGTAATCATATAGACTCTTATCCGTTACGTCGAATCTCATCAGCTTAGTTTTTTCACTGATAATTAGTCTATGTAGATTAAACCACAACCTTAATATTTCCAGATCTTCCTCAATCTTGGCAACGCATTCAAAAATTGTCTCAAAATTATAAGTAAAAACTATGTCGTCGGCAAAAGCCGTTGATATTCCGTTTAACTTAAGTTTAAAAATAGAGTTAATATAAATCAGAAAAAACAATGGACCCAGTACAGATCCTTGAGGAACACCGTTTTTCAAAATCTTACATAAATATCATAAATATATTATATAAAATTACATAAAATGTTAAAACTCTTATGCTTGTATATTTACTTTATATTTACTTTCTCTTTCAATTTTGAATTTCATTGCTCATTTAGTCATTTTATTTCTTGTTTTCCTTAATTACACTGATTGTCACCCCACATCAAATATAATCGAATTATTTATTTTTTGATGTTTCGTTCAACACTAACTTTAAAGTTAAAGAATGGAACTATTATTCAAAATTTTTTCTTTTCCTTATTAATGAATTGTTATATAGTTATTAAGTTAAAAATGAATAAATAAACTAAACTAAACTAAACTAAACTAAAAAAACTATCTACACAATTAATAAATATAAATACAAATACAGATACGCTCGGTGTCCTGTTCTCAATTGTCAAAATGAAAATCGTCGTCTCGTCGCGTCTTTTTTTCAAATTTTCGAACTCATGGCGTGACGGGACGTCGAGAAACGCTTTATTGTGAATATTCTGGTAAATTCTCATTGCTTGAAATTGGTTTGACAGCTACGACGAGTTCTAGTCACGTTCACGTCTCGTTTCCTCGTCGCATTGTGAAACAGGCTACAATCACACAAAAATTCCTTTCAGTACTATACTTCTACCCCTCTCACACACATGGAGCGTCAAATCTCATGGCCAAGCTTTGAACAGAGCTCATGTCACTGATCTCTATAATACACTCGATAGTGGATTCCCTACAAAGTATAACAGTTTTTCTACTTCCAATTGAAGATGACAAGTACGTTAGGCAACTCAACACTTTAGGTATGTTTAGTGAGGCAACTCAACACTTAGGCCGTGTGCGAATTCGTTTAAGGCCGTGTGCGAATTCGTTTAAAATTTCGATTAAATTTTATCCGAGATTAAATTTTGACATTTCTACGTACAGATTCACCTCACTAGTGTCAAAAATTAATTTTTGGATAAAATTTAACGCGATTTTAACTGAATTCGCACACGGCCTAAAATTACGATTAAATTTTATCCGAGATTAAATTTTGACACTTCTACGTACAGATTCACCTCACTAGTGTCAAAAATTAATCTCCGGATAAAATTTAACGCGATTTAAGCCAATTCACACACGGCCTTAAGGTATGTTCAGTGAGGCTGAGAAGGCCAGTTCAAGTTGCTCAAATCTCAAAAATTCTACTACAACCGAAGAAGGGCAAAAACCAAAGTGGAATTTCTAAGAAAAAAAGCAAAAGAACCATCACTTGTTTGTAAATTTGATTTTTTTATAATTTAAAATAATTGTAAAAGTGAATTTAAAATATTTTAGTTGCAATTTTGTAAAAAAAATTTGCATTTCATTATGTTATACAGTTATACCGTTATACAAAAAAATAGGCAACTCAACATTATAACAATTCTCAAATGGCATCAGCTTTCTTGTATGGATACGCTATCCAGTGTATTATAGACATCAGTGGCTCATGTCTTGTTCAAAAATTAGTTTTCGTCAACATGTTCATGACATGGACATGGATTTTTGTGCCTCCATTGGATTTTTTGGAGACATGTTCATAGTCCTGACATCGTTCATGGCCTGCGGAGGCGGTATGTAACAATCTCTTGTACCTTTCACACGCAAGCAACAAAACCCGAAGAGATTGCTTATTTTCCTTTTAACCTACCTTGGTTGAACGCACGCGAACATAGTGTCAAGAGGAACGTCAACCAACTTTCCTGAATTTGTTGACCGGTGGTGCGTACTTTTATGTTACTGTGGTTAACTATGGTTAATGTGTCAAAAATAAAAGTTGATGTGCCATAGTTAAGAAAGTTAAGGTAGAACTATAACTGTTGGAACGCAGCGTACGCAGCCGTACGAAACCACACGAATACAGGTAATTCAATAGACGCACACATAATTGCGTTTTGTTACGTTTCGTTCATTTTCGTTCATTTTTGCTTTCGGAGGGGAAGAGCGCTTCTCGAGCGCACCTTACGGAAGAAAATTGACAGCTTCATGTAAATTGTTGTAGTAAACTAGTCTCGAATCTCTCGTGCATTATGGTTTACGTGTGCATTTGACGTTTCGGAAAGAAATTTTTCGTTCGTTTATGACATTAGTTTCCGACAGCGTCCACCTATTATAGTTCGACCTTTACTCTTGGCAACTTTTTCATTAAGGAACGACCAGAGTTAACAAGTCCCCTTTCACACAAGGCAACTGAGTTGCCGGCAACAATTAGTTCATAGGCGAGAAGGGCAGGAAGAAAGAGGGGTAAACGAAATCTCCCCGGTCAACAAATTCAGGAGATTTTTTTGACGTTTCTCTTCACACTACGTTTGTGTGCGTTCAATCAAAGTAGTTTAAAAGGAAAATACAGCAAGTCTCTTCCGACTTTGTATCTACGTGTGAAAGGTACAAGAGATTGTTAAGGAGATTTAAAGAAAACGTCAAAAAAATCACCAGCAACTAGTATCTTCGTGTGAAAGGGGACTTAGGAAATTAGCTGTTGTTAATACAGTAGTTGTTAAGGATAATTGTTAGAAATATGATTGCGGTCAGGGGAAGTTGATCTGCTTCAGGAATCCTTCGCATTATGGCTTGGCCACGAAATGCAAAAACCTCTCCCTGACTCTTCCTGATAACTCAGTTATATCTACAACCTCAGCACAGCACTAAGATGCTGAGAAAAATCCCAACCCATCCCAGTCCTCTTGTTAATTTAATTACAGGTAACCCAGCCCCAGACGACCGGTATCTCCAAGTGTTCTCCATGATGGACCCAGCATTTGGAATGGCTGGAGACGACAGCTTCAGGAACTTCTATGATGTTGCAGGAACGCAGCACAACATAGGCTAAGCCCCCAAATGACCAGACCAACTCACCCCCACATCACCACACCAGCCAAGACCGTCAGCACTGCTCAAGCCGACTTAAATATCCTTAATTTAAAAAAAACATATGTTAGACTTAAGACACTCTTGTAATACAAATGTAAAAAAATTATTGTAACCAGACTAACGAAGCGGACCCCCTTTTGTGCTAGCAGATTAAAAAAATAAAAAAAAACACAAGACTTAAGAAATAAATTAATTATTGTAAATATTTAGCTTAAATAAAAATATTGTATATATTTTTTGTTTACGCTTAAAATGGCCTTTGAGCGTTTTGGCAAATAATTAAAAAATATTTTCAAAAAATATCAACTTGCTTGGCGGCAGATGCTGTCGCGGATTTGGCTTTCGGTACTTTAGGTTTAAGGGCAGCGGCCTTTGCTTTTGTAGGCTTTGCCTTAACTGCACTGATTTTCTTAACACTTTTCACTTTGGGATTTTCTAACTTCTTTTTATCAGCACTTTTTTTCGTGGTAGCGGCAGTCTTCACTTTTTTTTCACCAGCCACCTTTTTTAATTTTTTGTCACTGGCAGCTTTTGGTTTGGCAGCAGATTTGTTCTTCTCAGCCGACTTCGCTTTCGGTTCCTTGCTTGCTAATGCAGATAATTTGAAGGCTCCTGCAGCACCTTTTCCTTTTGTTTGCACTAATTTACCACTTATCACGGCACCTTTTAAATAAATTTTTTAATAAACGGAGCAAGCTTTTGAACATCAACTTTGTAAGTAGCGGCGATATATTTTTTGATAGCCAAAAGCGAAGAGCCACCACGTTCCTTCAATGTTTTTATGGCAGCATCTACCATTTGCTGAGTAGGAGGATGAGTTGGTGTTGATTTTGGTTTCTTTGAACCACTCGCGGCAGCCTTCTTCGGTTTTTTTTTTCTGCAATAATTGCGGGAGATGCAGCCACAGTATCAGACATTTTAATATTATTATTTTTATAATTTGCTTATCGTTAGCTTTCGTAAATAAAAAACTTTTATTTTAATTCACTTTTTACTAATTTTTAAACATTTTCAAACCCAACGTGCAGCCCATAGACTTGCTTAACTGAGAATCAACAAGAACGAAGGTTTTCAAAAACTTCATTTTGTACATAATTTGCACACTTTTCGATCTTAGTTTCCTCTTAAAACTTAAATGATTTACATGTTATAAGCTGAAAAACTAATAAAAAAACTTATTTTATTTTTTCTTACAATAATAATGGATCATTTATTTAATAAATTTGTTCAAATAAAACCATCTGTCAATATATAAATTACAATTTAAGTTAATGTTGGGTGATATTTTTCCAATACTTACGTTTAAGAATGCTTATAACTAATAAACAAAATATATATTCAGCTGGAAACTAATTTTTTCATAAAGCTAATAGTTTATTTAAACTAATGCAATGCATTTTAAGTTTTTTAATAGTTTTATTTTTTTTAACTTATCAACTACTAATCTCTATTTAGTTTTTTTAGCATTATTGTTTAATTTAAGAAATTATAATGAACTCCATTTATTTGTGACATTCCAATACTTCCGGGGACATATGTTGTTCCAGGGGTACATTTCGTACAGTTTCGTTTAACTGCAGGACGTTGTTTCGATGCATGGCAGTGCATAGCAAATCGTAATTCTTCAGCCATTTCCGAACACAACGATTGCCTTTCGGTCTGGGCATTCTTTTTTGAATTCCAGCAAAACTCCAATATGGCAACGACTACAGCCAGAGCTAAGCCACATAGCAATACTACAAACACACCACCTAAAAATTTTAAATTGAAAATAAAAATTTCATAAATTCGATGAAGCAAATTTTTACCAATATTTTCAACACCCAAAGCATTTGCTTTCGATTCTTTGCTTTTATCATCTCGATTACATACATCGCCGGTATTTTTCCACCACTTGTCGTAGAGGATTTGTATGATTCCCTTCTCTTGGAGTTCAAGAATTGCTAATGAAATAATATCTCGCCAAGGTGAACCTTTCGGTGTGGCAATGCCATAACCTTTGGAGTCGAGAAGTCCACCTATTTGAGTTAGATTGCAGTCTCTTTGTACGGCATAGTCGAGCATTGTTGATTCCATAAGGAAGGCATAATTTCCATCGAGAACCCGTTTGATGCCTTCTTCATAGGTTTTGACAAATACTGATGGTTTGCGGCTTTCCATGTAGCGCCACATTTTTTGATAAATTCCTATTTTTGAGTCCTACAAAAAAAAAAACAAAATAGGTGACGAAGGAGAGAGAGATTAACCATTTTTAACCATTTATGTACTAATTAGGCCAGTGCATTTATTATCCCACCCAGCAGTAGGTAACACCCCAAAATTTTGTATCATTATTCGGAAGGTACTTCATCGGAGATAATAACCCTGAGTTTTCGCACTTATAAAATTCACCTTTCGGCCGCCATATTGGATCTTAGTTTTTATTGAATATCTCGGTTTCTGTTAGTACTACAAAAAAGTTTGTAAAGCGGAAAGTGTGAAAATTAAATTTCCTATTTTTTATGTTAAGAATATTTTTTCCATAGGTATTGTTTTTTTTTTAGTTTTTAGTGACTTTTTATTTTATATAAAAAGAAAATAACAAATAATAATAAAAGTTTTCTAAGTCTAATATAGTATGGCTTAAGCCGTCTACCATCTTTAGATATTGTGACTATTGAAAAAGTTACAGGCCAGCAAAGTGAAAATATTCAAGTATTTTAGAAAATTTAGCTCATAAAATATCAAAATTAAAAAAATATGTACTGTAAAAGCCGCTTAAGAGAAACTGCAAAATGTCAGTCTTTCTTTCAATTAAGCGGGTTTTTCACTTAAACGAACCCGGATAAGTGAAAAAAAAATTTCACTTTTAAGCGGATCTGAAAATTCCATTAAGCGGAGGATTAATGCTAGAAACAGTTGTATTTATATTCTATTTATCTATGAATTATGAAAAAGTAATTTTCTTTTTAAAAATGTCAAAATATTTTTTTTTTTCTTGAGCCATTTGAAATGTTCTTTTGGATTTTTGTTTGAGAGGACAAAGCAATTCGTTAATTAAATTTTAATGTAAACGTTTGTGAAACAATCAGAAATTCAAATGTAATTTGCGTGGTGAAAATGTTGAAGGTAAAAAATAAAGAAAAAACGAAAGCATTCAACAAATTTATCGTTCTGTCCGATTCTATTTTTTTTTTTTTCACTTAAGAGAGTTTTTTTCAATGAAAAATATAAAATTGAACTGAAAATATGTTTCAGGTACCCGAGTTTTTCACTTAAGCGAGTTTCGCTTAAGCGGAGTGTTTTAAATGCAATTGGTCAAAAAATACTCGGGGATGAAAACAGTGTTTCAGATAAGCGGGTTTTTTTTCTCTAAAGCGGGTTTCTCTTAAGCGGGTTTTACTGTATTACAAACTTGAAGAACTTTTAATTCTCCACATACATATTTTTTTGCATGAAGAAAACTTTTTAATAAGATGGCCCGAACTGAAAAAATCCAAATTTAAGATACGTCAATTTGAGTTAACACTGCAGAATTGATGTGCCAGAGTAATAACAGTAAGAGTACACAGAAAGACAAACGGACGGAATTGCGAGACCCAATTTTGTTCGTCTTCCCTATCATCGCAATGTCAAGTTTTATCAAAATCTCGAGTTCGATTTTTTTACGAATCCAAAATTTGCCATATAGTAGTACACTAATAGTAACTAATTTAAAGTTCTACAAGTTTGTAGTACAATTTTGTTTTAAATGTTAATATTTTATGAGCTAAACTTTGAAAAATACTTGAAAATTATGAATTTTTTTAATTCTTTGGCTTGTACATTTTTCAATATTCACAATTTGGAAATAATTTGCTTAACATAAAAAAATAGGAAATTCAATTCTCTATACTTTAGCTTACAAACCGATATATTTAAAAAAAGGTGAATTTCAAGTGCAAAAAACATTCAAGACTCAAACACTATTTTCGCTGGCTTTTTCACACACAGACATTTCTACCGCATAGTTCGTTTTTTCACTTTTGTACTTTTTGCAAAAAGTCTTGAATGTAGTTAAGCCTTTATTATTTTCGATGAATTTCTGGTAAAGTCGAAAAAATCTCAATTTTTTAAAAACAATTTGTTGACTCGAACCTGTGCTTACGTTCTGTAACTCTCACATAGCAAAAATCAGTCGAGAAACGGTGAAAAATGGAACAAAACTCATATAATTTGTTTCAGTTTTCATCGTTTCTCGACCAATTTTATCGATGTGAGAGTTACAGAACGTAGGCACTGATCGGCAGATTCATTACATCTCGAAACAACGCAATTTACCTACTCATTTCAAAAAGACAGTAGCTTTCTGAGTCTATGATGGCACAACGACAGAATTGTACCGTCATCAGTCTCGTGTATCTAGCGGCCAAAATATGCATATCAACACGTGGTATATCTGGTCAAGAGACAGCAACAGGTGATACAAAGGTGGATTTTCGTCATATATTTACCTGGGAACCTGTTGCCCAAATTTTTCGATGCTGCTTGGAACAAAAGCTCTTTTTTACTAGAAACCTTAAACGTATGAAAATCTTAATTTTGTTTTGAAAGAGATTTCGAACTTTTTGCTCCAAATTAAGATTTTAATTCGCTGTGAATTAGCTTCATCAAATAAAATATTTTGTAACAATTTTTAGCATATTCTTTTGTCCCCTTTCACACGAAGATACTAGTTGCTGGTGATTTTTTTGACGTTTTCTTTAAATCTCCTTAACAATCTCTTGTACCTTTCACACGCAAGCAACAAAAACCCGGAGATTTTCTTTATTTTCCATTTAAACTACCTTGGTTGAACGCACACAAACGTAGCGTGGAGAGAAACGTCAAAAAAATCTCCTGAATTTGTTGACTGGGGAGATTTCTTTTCCCCCTCTTTCTTCCTGCCCTTCTCGCCTATGAACTAATTGTTGCCGGCAACTCAGTTGCCCTGTGTGAAAGGGGACTTTGCAGTTTTGTTTGCTTGGAACAAAAAAAAAAACTATTTGTTGAGTTTTTCCAAACTCTATCAGTATAATAAAGTAAAAAAAAAAAAAAATCAATGGATGGCTTACATCCATTCGATTTGAAAAAGCGGAGCAATTACTTCCAATGGGAAGCTAAGAAATCAAAAAAATATAAATCACTCACCCTAAAAAACGTCATTGTTGACCCTCCTTCAAGTGTGCCATAGGAAATATCAGTTTGCTCAGCCAAATCTGCTGCACTTTCAATAGGAGTTATCATTCGCTCGACGGTAAGAAAGGCAGCTAAATTGGCAGTGTACGACGAGATTATAATCAATGTAAAGAACCACCAAATACCACCAACTATTCTTGTCGAAGTAGCCTACAAATAAAATTTAAATATTGAATTAAAGCTTTTTAAACTACATGGAAATTTTTTTAAAGTTTCAAAAACATCAATTTTTTTTTTTTTTTTTTGTCAATCTAGTCTGGGAGAAGGCTTTTAATTTATTTTATTTTCCTACCCTTGGATACAAGTCAGATCCTTGTTGCATTAATGTTCCAATTGCAAACCAAAAACTATTTTTGAGCGTAAATTCATTTCGAATGCTAACCAATTCTGTTTCATCCGTGTGAACATGATCACACAGCTCCCAAATTTCATTCGGCTCATCGTCGTTGTCAAGATTTAGGTATTGGCCTTCCTCCCGTTCATCATCATCATTATGGCCGCAGTAGTTTTTCTCATAACTACTATTGTGTCTGTGTTGGTCGTTTGCAGCTTGTTCATCCGGCTCATCGGTTATTTCTGCATTTTCAAAATTCTCAACGAAAATTGTTTTACTCTCGGTATCACTACATTCATGATCTTCTTGGTTACTCATGACATCCTGATCATGGTGGGTATTCTTTGTAGATGTTTTTTCTGTCGGTGAATCTTTTGAAGTGGCTGCTCTTAATGAACTCACTAAAGGAATCACCGAACTCTGCAGTGCCGTAAAACCTTGAGTTGCCTGTTGTTCCTGCTGCTCTTTCGCACGTTCTCTGGCCGCTTGTCGTATTCGACTCAGCATATGCTCACACGCCATCGAACATGGAGGCTTTGCTGGTTGCCATTCGAATGGAGAGAACCGAGCAACAATCCAAATAGTCAACGACACCAGGACATAGCCAATAGCTATGTAACACCATATCTCTACAGCTAAGGGATTCATGAAGGAGAAGAATTGATTTTGCACTCGTTCTGATTTCTGTGCGATATAGGAGTGGTGTTTTGTATCAATATCATTAGTTATCATAACAGGAAGTCACTTTTTATGCCACACTAATAAATACTTTCTACTAAGATAGCCCAACTTACTAAGGATTACTTTTTGAAATACCTACGCAAATTATAAATACAAATCGAGGGTATATATTGATACATATCTCTAAGTTTAGTTATTTAAAAAAAATGTAATGGAAGCTTTTTTACTTGATTTTGTTTACCTTTGGATTAAGTCCAGACCCTTGGCGAAGGAATGTACCAGTTATGAACCAAAAACTATTCGATACAGAAAATTGATTTTCAACAATATCGGACTGCTTCAAGCATGGATGCGGATTATTCCATTCGTAAGGAGAGAATCGCGCCATGACAAACAATGTAAACGAAACTAAGAGATAGGCAGCTAGCACATATAACCAAATTTCCACAGCCAAAGGATTCATAAATGAGAATAAACGTGTTGGTTGGCTAGTTGGTACCTACAGCAAAAAAAAACGTAAATAATCAAAAATAAAAATTTTATTTTACGTTTTTGGAATAAAAATAAAAAAGTTTACAAATGGAAATTTTTCTACTTGGATATTTAACATATTGCAATTTATCTACTTGGATTTAAAGCGCCTACTACCTTACATAAACAGAATATGAATTTTTGAATTACTGACTGAAATTAGATTCCAAAATTTTAGAAAACAGCCCACCTGGGAAAATGGCAAGTTTTTGGCAAGTTTAGGAAAGGCCCTGGCAAGATTTTGGTAAAGAAAACCTAGACGAGGAAAACATGACAGGCCCCTATTAGTGACTCGCTGAAAACATTTATTTAATAAAATACTGGTGAGGCTCTTGATAGTAACTAACTATGTAGGTATGTATAGTGATAGTGAAGTCATTTTATGAAAATTACTAAAAGCGGGATCTTATTACATCGTAATAAAAATGTATGTGTAGTTGTTAATTAACTGTGCAAATTTCAAATAATGAAACTGAACTGTTTAGTATTTAGAACTGTTCCGAACAGCCTTACTGAACACAGCAAAGTAAATGACATTTAACTAAACGTCAGTTTAGCAACAGAAAGTGCACCCCTGCAGAAGCACAAACGATGACACTACCGGGTGCTGCTGGCGTTTAAGCTGACGTAACGTACTAGATTCATACAAGTGGCATAAATATTGGGACTCTGAGTGCTATGTAATAAACAGGGCCAACCAGGACGACAATAAGTTTACCGGCAAGCAAGCTCGAACGTGGTAAGTACACTCAAGTCTTCGAAGCAGTCAACATAACAAACAACGAAAATTGCCTCTTAAAATAAAAACCATGGATAATTTTCGTGGAGGTACCAACTGTATAATCCTGCTGGCAGTGCGTCGTCAAGGAATTGTCTCCCGTCAACAATACAGACTACAAGCAACTGTAGGTTCCAGACACTGACTGAAATGTTTGGAACAAATCTAATTTTTACTAGTCAGGGCTTAGGCAGAACTTAACTGACGAGGCAAAAAGGTACATAACTGCCGAGGGCCTAGCGAATGCCTATAGTAGCCCTTGCTAGACCCTTGTTAGTAACTATGAAAAACTTGCCAGGGCCTTATTGAAAACTAGATTCTTTTTCCAGGTGGGAATAAATCAGATCAGCCAAGTAGAAGACTTAGCACTATTAAATTAGACTTGTTGAATTATTATTGTTTCAAAATAGGTTTTAACGGCCTTTGGTCCACCAAAATGCACACAGATATTCATCATGAAATCTTTTTAAGATAAACTGAACTTAACAGAAATTGCGTATTAACAAGGCCCTTACTAGTTAACTGATGAGTCCATTAAAATTCCTTAATCTATATTTTAGGTTATGTTACTCAAAGAAGAAAATAATTCTCTAGAAACGTCAAAACAATTAAAAATGTAATTTAGCTTCATAAATATGCGAAATTTATAAAAAAAAAAAATAATAAATATATTACAAAAGCAGCAATAAATTAAAATCAAAAATTACTATAAAATCAATTTAGCTTAACTTACTTTGAATAATATTCCAATACCCAAATTCATAAATGGCTTCGTAAAATCAATTACACTTTCCCGAGCATAATTAATTGTCATCGAAGCAACTGCTAAATCAGCTCTCTTTTGAATCAGAAAAAAAATATATAAATTTTCCAAATTATTTAATGTTTTAAAATATATAAATAACATCAATACCCTCTCCATTAGTTCTCGAACAATGCCATTCCAAGTATTAGTTTCTGGATTAAAAACCCCATACATGGCATCAGGTACCAATTCGATTTTATAATGAAAACCAACTTGTCCAGCTATTGCTTTTAGTAGATCAATGCAAAACCCCTCATAACGAGTATTACCAGTAAGATTAGCATCCTCTTTAACCATGACATAGGGCTTCTCCTATATTTTAAAATAAAGGAGCTTAAGAACTTTTTGTTTTTAACCAATAACTTACTAAACTAACCAACCTTTCGCGTCATTACAACGAGAGTAATGTTTGTCGAATTAATATCATAAAATGCCGATGGGTCTGTTACATTGACACCTTCTTCAGGATTCCAAAAGCCAACTTTTTGTATACGTTCTTGTTTGAGTTTGAGCAGATCGATTTTAAAATTATTTCGACGACCTTCGCTGAATTGAACATTGCCTGTTAGTCCGCTAATGCTAGCCTTGTAGTAAGAACAGGAAATTAAAAAAAAAAATTCTGATCTGCAATATTTACGTGAATATTGAAAATAATAGTGTTTCAATTTATTAAAATTCTATGAGCCTAAAATTTTGGATCAACAATTCTGTGTTCTATATGTTTTTAAAAATATTTATTAAAAACAATTTCAGTATCAACATTTTCTGAATTCAAATTTTTGTCAAACTTGTTTTATCATTCAAAATTTCAATTTCTGCCAATAATCATTTTTTTTATAAATGCTAATATAAGACTTGTTGTCTTCAAAATTTTGAGTTCCGTAGTTTTTCTGGTTTCGAGATGTTTTTAATTATAACTAAAAATTTTTATCAGTAGAAGTAAATTTAAAATTCAAGTTTAAACTTACCGAATTTATATAATTGTAAAGCGATAGACCATCGCTCCATGGTATTTCAGAATCACATGATAAATTTGTCACAGTTAACGTATGACTTCGATCTAAGTGCATTAATCCAGCAGCAAAGGCATATACCGAATCGAACATCAAGGCTGGTTGAGTCTAAAATTGTATTACCTAGTTTTAAATTTTTTTTTTTTTAATTTTCCAATCATTTGTTTTTTGTTTACCTGAATTGATGGTTGGCCATCAAAAACAGTATGCCCACTATGTTGAAATTTTTTCATTTGATCCATAATTTTGCTATATTGCTTACTTTCTACATCAACTAGCCGAAAAGCTGTTATATTAACACTATTATATTTGAAGTCTTCCAAGTCAAAAGCCTCAATATCCTTTACGCAAAAAAAAATTTATGTTTTTATGTTAATTCTAAGCGCATATAATTTAAGCCAAACTTTACTAGCTTAAGTTTCAACTTAAAGTTGCTTATTTTGCTTTCTGTTGAAAAAAAGACGTCATGCGGATTATGAAATCCGAAATACTCCAATCGCTGTGAGTTGCAGTGTAGTGCTCTCTTTGCTTTTCATCAATTTATAATTTGGAAGAAAAGAGAAAAATATACTGCGATTCAATGCGGATTTACTATTTCGGATTTCATAATCGACATGAATAAGTTACAGCCCTATTCTGCTAAATATTCACTTGAAAGTTTGTATTCTGCTATCCGTCGGAGGGAAATATTTGCTCCAAATTTTGTATAAATTTAGTTAAAAACAGGATTGAAACAATTAGATTCTTTTAAGAATTTCAAAACAAAATATCGCGCTAAAGATTGAAGGTTTTAAAAAATAATTTAAAGCAAATTGGATAAAACTTTCACGTGAATCGAAAGTTTCGATCGGATCGAATAGCAGAATAGGGCTATTTATAAAATAAGAAGATACCCGCATGGAAAAATGGCAAGTTTTTCGTAAGTTTAGGCAAGACGCTGGAAAGTTTTCGGTAAGGAAAACATGGACGAGGAAAACATGACAGACCCCTATTAGTGCCTCGCTGAGAACATTTTTTAAATTCAGTATTGGTGATGGTAACTAACTAATCATTTTACGAAAATTAATAAAAGCAGGATCTTATTAAATCTTAATAAAAATCTGAAATAAGTGAGCTTTAAACAAGAAAAAACGTGTTTTTGAATTCCTCTTAATCTCCCAATATAAGCAACGCACTGCCGCAGAAGTACAAACGATGACACTACCGAGCGCTGCACGCTTTTAAACGGACGTAAATGCACACAAACGGCATGAATATTGGGACTATCAGAGCTTGACAGGACCAACCAGGATGGCCACACTGAAGTCTTCGAAGCAACATTCTTCCATGGACATGGACTGGCCACGAAAACGATAATTTAGAGTGCATAACCAGTGTGGTGACTAGTGAGCATCTATCTAGATTAATATAATATAGAGCGAGTGACAGCTTCTAGCTTTGACCCATATCTGAAATGTTTGAATGGAAAACCATGTAAAACAAAATATGTGGAAAAAATCTAGTTTTAACTAGTCAGGCCTTTGGCAGAATTTAACTGACGAGGCAAAAAGGTTCATAACTGGTGAGGGCCTAGCGAATGCCTTTAGTAACCCTTGGGTCTATTAGTAACTATGAAAAACTTGCCAGGGCCTTATTGAAAACTAGATTCTTTTTCCAGGCGGGTATGAATAGCATTGATGGAAGGGAGAATAGAAAAATCAGATTGAAAGGTTCAATTCGAATTTAAACGGAAAGCAGAATAAGCCTGTGAAAGTCAATACTTACAAACGTTGTAAACATATAGTGATATCTGTAGTCGTTCATTTGCAGCTGCAGAATCTGTGCATTATAGAAATTTTTGTTAAGTAGCATGAAAAAAAAAAAAAAAAACAAAGCCACAAGCACAACTTACCCCACGAAAAAATAAATTTATATGACTTGGATTTGTATCAACAATCAACTTATATATTTCTTTTTGTCGAATTTCTTTTAATACTTGTCGATATGTTTCGGGCGTCGCTTGCCTAATATACATTTCAGCCTTAGATGTTGCAGTTGTTCGCATAAGTTCCTGTTGCTTAAAAAGTCCTACAAAATAGACAGAATAAAATTTATAAATAAATTAAATAATTTTCAATTTAAACAATTTATTACCGCTATCCTCTTCATAAATAATAGCAACTTTGGTCCAATTTAAATAAGCCATCAAATCCCTGTATGCAATATTCATTTGTGTTTGAGAAGGATACAAATTTATTGAGAATTCTTTAACACTTTGGTCCAAATCGATGCGTGCCTCGACATGTGGTATATCTAAGGCTTCACATATTGATTGAATATGGCCCCCTAGTAATGGATCTGACGGTCCAAATATCACCTGCACTCCAGATTCTAACTGACGACAAACTGTTAATACCGAAATGAAGAAAAAATATGTTTATCATAAAATCATAATTTTTTTTATACCAGATTTTAAATTATTTCAGTAGTTGATAGCTAGAGACATCATTAATGCCAAAGTACGGCCGTGTGAGAATTGGGTTAAAATAGCGTTAAAATTTTATCCGAAGATTAATTTTGTACACTATAGGTACAGTGAGGTGAATCTGAACGTGTAGAAATGTCAAATTTTAATCTTCGATAAAAATTAATCGAAATTTTAAACTGATTCGCACACGGCCTACGAACTTTACTTTAAAAAAAAAAACCTTTACCTTCCTTTGATGGGAAGACAGTTCTTTTAGTACATTTTTGTCTGAGAATCACCTCACACAAGGCACAAATCAGTTAGAAATTTTATAATATTATTTGTAAACTTTTCTCACTGATGATACATTTTTTAATTTAAATCTCTTCCTTAATATTTAATAAATAAAATCTTCGATCTCAACATCGTCGACTCGGGCAAAACGTCACGATGGATATGTACAACTTCGAAGTCATCAAGGCGACTTTGTCTATACCTGGGCTCCATTATAACATCGCAAAATGACATCAGGCCAGAGATCAAACGAAGAATCATTCTTGACTATCGCTGTTTCTTCGGGCTAAGAAGGCATTTGAGTAATAAAGCTCTCTCTAAAAGAACCAAGGAGACCTTATATAAGACCCTAATCATCCCGATCCTGCTATATGGGGCAGAAGCATGGAACCTGTCAAAATCGAATGAGAATCTGCTTGGGTGCTTTGAAAGGAAGATTCTTCGGGTGATTTTCGATCCAGTCTGTATCGATGGAGGAGAAGATTCAACAATGAGCTTTACGGACTTAACAGCGACGTCGACATGGTCAAAAAGCTGAAAATACAGAGGCTGAGATGGCTGGGACACCAACGAGTCTTCGAATCTACCCCTGACGGTCTGCGCAGCAGAGGAAAACTCCACCTTATAGGTGGCGAAAACAACTTGGAGTGCGTAACTGGAGGCAGCTATAGCTAGGGACCGAGCTGGCTAGAGGGTCTTGTTGGTTGAGGCCGTAGTCCATCCTGGGCTGTGAGCGCCATCTAAAGTAAACCAGCTAGCTTAAGCTTAGTTTTATTCACGCAAAACTTAAAAATCCAAGTACTAGATTCAGCTTTTTTTTTTATTCACAAGACCCATCTCTAAAATCTCTAGGAAACGTCTATTTAACCGTCAATTTTGCCTTTTCTGACTCAAATACCCTGTTGGAAACGTGCACCCTACATTTTTGTTAACTTACTCTAGGTTTACTCAGGTATCTGAAAAATATTCTTATTCTCTGCTTAGAAAGCTGTGCGTGTGCCCTCGTCTACGCTCTGCTGAGTCCCCTTAAAAATATTACAAATACCACTGCCCATTTCTTTATTTTTTGAAAACCCCAAAAAAAACTATGAAAGTTATGTTTTCTAATTTCTTTATTAATTTACTAGTTTCCTATAAAATGTTGGTTATTTACGCGTATAAAACCTGCCATATTTGCACTATTATACTAAGGAGAATTTTTATAATAAGAACTAGTCAAAGGTTTCTAGACAGGAGTGAAAAAATCTTGAAGTTTTTGTAGCTTTTACTATAATATTTTAGTAAAAGCTATTTTTAAACACACGAATTGATGGCTAGGCTGGGAAAAAAAGCTAAAGCTAATGGAATCTAGCATAAGCTATTTTAAAATAGCTACTACTAAATGACATCTTTCACTATAGCTAGCTTAAGCTTAGTTTTATTCAAGCAAAACCTAGCTTTTACTTAAAAATCCAAGTATTAGATTTAGCTTTTTTTATTCAGAAAACCAATTATTTTCCTACAATTTTGAAGTGATATTTTAAGTTAATTGATGCACAAATTGAAGTATGTGAATACATACATGAATTTTTTTTAAGTTATAATCCAATTTATAATGCATTAATTCAATTTTTGGTCTGACAATAGCGGACAATTAGCTGACAATTGACAAATTTCTTACAATGTAAAATTGTCCGTTCACACGATTGGTAGATTTTGTGCCAAAGTCTGACAATTTAATTGTCAGTTCTTGTCTGACAATTTTCGGACAATTATATATCTGAAAATATTGTCAGCTTGAAAATTTTCTGTTCACACGGTTGGCAGATCAATAAAAATTCAAGTCACAATAAAAATTCAATTCAATTGAGGATTTCAAGATCAAACAAACTTTTATAGAATTTCACTTTTTAATGTATGTAGCCACTATCAAGAAGAGGATACTTTCAAAGTGATTTGAAAATCTAGTGTCATAGTGGTAATGCCAAAACAATTGGACGAGCATTTGAAACAATTTAACTACAACTGGACATCGGGGGCGACGGGCGACTTTACACACTACGAAGGAGAAATATGCCAGAGGTCGTCAAGACGCGCTACGAAGAACAAAAGTTCATATTCTGTATCAAATTATTTAACAAAAGAAAAGAACTTAAATTTTAAATCATTTATTTTTTGAAAGACGCAAGAATGAGAAGCTCTTGCAATAATAAACTACAAATTTCCTACAAAAATGTTTTTTTTTTATCTCTCAACTCGGCTCCAACCGTTTGACATTTTGAACAATGAAAAAATTGTCAGCGATTGTAAGATGTTTTCAATGAAAACATCTGACAATGACCAATGAGTCTGAAAATGTCCTAATCGTCTGACAATTACACAAATTGTGCGTGCAGACAATTGTAAGATACCTGAAAATTTTTTGTCAGATTGTCATCTGACAATTACCTGACAATGACGTTTCTGACAATATTGTCAGACAAAATTGTGTGTACAGACGATTGTAAGATATTTGGGACAGTATTTTCACTGACAGATCTGACAATATTGTAAGATCTGACAATCGTCTGTACTTAGCTTTAGCTTAACGCTTTTCCTTTTCCGTCCTGTACTCATTACTCCGAATAATTTGATAGTCCGAATACCCCCTTGCAATGGCTACTCTACAATTTTAATTTTGGGAAATTTTAAATAATTAATTTTAAATGCGATTTCAAATAAAAAAATGCATGCAGCCCTGCACCTTGAACTCATATTGTACATATACCATACCATACACATTTATGCCTCTTTTTTTTTAGACATTTCATTGAATGGATTTGTTTTTATTTTATTTTTTATTTAAATAGAAGTACTTACCTTTTTTCGATGTTCGAAATGAATCATCGCGAGGAACATATTCTATATCGTAAACTAATTGTGTGCTAGGTAAAATTGTCTTATCTTTATTTATTCTATAGACGGCATATTTAAATGCTAATTCAGTACTGCTATCTTTTTGATCCTCAGTGAAAATAGCACCTGAAAACATAAAACAAATCATTTAAGTAAGACTTACAAATTTGAATTACTTTAAAAAGTTTCTTGAAAATAATTTAGAAATGTCTAAATT
The DNA here is from genome assembly GCA_947049315.1 of Epistrophella euchroma. NCBI lineage: Eukaryota > Metazoa > Arthropoda > Insecta > Diptera > Syrphidae > Epistrophella > Epistrophella euchroma. The sequence goes on along the minus strand of OX346249.1, from coordinate 4,627,860 downwards.
TTGTATTTTATAAAATAGAAAGAATGAAACCTTTCTAAATAATTGGTTCATTAAGGCCATAAAATATAAAAATTTGGTGGCGCAACAGTTTGTGAAAAACCAACTCAACTATTCCTGTGTGCATAACTGCAGGAATGGAGGGGACCTACAGTTTATCGCCGAATCCGAACGACTTATAGGTGAGCGGAACTTTTTATAACAGGATATACTCTGTTTGGATTTGTCAGTTTCTCACGAGAGGCAGTTGTCGTGAAAAATCATTTCTGAGAATGAGCATTTTCTAATAAAATCGATCAAACCAAGTTTTTTTTTTTTTTTTTTTTTTTTTTAATTTTGATCGCCGATAACTTACGAATATCCGATCACCAGAAATTGTGTACGAGTATCGTTGGATAGAGAAAGTTCATATATTTTGAAAGATACAAAGAACTTGTTAATATAGGATAGACCAATAGTAAGATTTATGACAGTATCTGAAAAATAACATGTTTTCACCGCCTATCTCGAAAACGTTACTTTAGAAAAAATATTGAGTCATTTTTATTTTCAGCGACCAAAAATTAGTCCAGAAAATATATTTTTTTTGTTGTTAGGTACCTAAAATGAACCAAAAATTTTTTAAACTACATAGTATTATATTTATTTAATAATAATATCTAATAATTTTTCTTTTATTGAATATTCAAATTGAAATTAAATATCTCATGACAAACTTAATTTAGGTATATTCACCCCTGTTCTGAATTCCGATCGATTTAAAAATCCTTTCGTTATCAAACACTAGGTGTTCTGAAATACTTTCCGTTTTCAATACTTGCGGAATGATTGAGCTTTGATTTCGATCGAATTGAAAATAATTGACTTTTGCAAAGAAAAAAGGTTTGAATATTGAATTTGAATGCGAAATTCTGAACGCTGTTTTTGAATTCTTACGGAAATCAATTTCGTTTACGAATTTTATTCGAAACGGAGATCAGAACAGGGCTGATAATGTATTATAACTTACCGATTCGTATAACGGGTGGCAAGGAAGTGACTCCAATAATGAATGTGGCAAAAACCATTGAGACAAGAAGCCTTTGTATTAAATAAATTTTGCTAGAACAATTACATCGTTGCTGTCTCAAGAATAAATTTTGTATTGCCTCTGCAGATGATGTTTTTGTTCTACACGAAGAATGCAGGTTAATACCGGTGGTTGTGGTAATGGTGGCTAGGCCGGCTTTATTACCGAATATTCGTTGATGACAATGCAATTCATCAACAAAGCTGGAAATATATTTAGCGGAAGCATAATGTTTTTCTAGACCAATGCTTTTAAAATCAGGGCTTGATTTTTTCTGTTGGACAATAATTTTGAAATCGTCGTCATTTTGAACAGCTACTGACTTAATGTTTACCATTGCATTAAATATATAATAATATTATAATTCTTTTTTATTATGCTTTTTTCCACGGAAGTATCACATATTCTAGGGACTCTCAATTTTGTTGATTTTCTTTTTTTTTTTTCTCAACTTCTGTTTAACATTTTTCTTTCCTTATTTTTGTTAAGCTACCGATCTGAAAATAAAATAAAGTGATCCACTGTATCAATAATATGTGCACTCAAATATACTGTTTTATGTAACTTTCTTTCATGAATGAAAAAATAATTAATAATAATACTTTTATTCATGTCTTCCTCCTTACTGGCATAGACTGATGACAGTAAAGTAAAGGCGCCATTGAGCAATGGGAACGAGTACGATAACTTTAGCTGCGTTTTATTTTCTACGGATCTGGATCAGGATCATTTTACAACACGTAATACAAAAACAATTCGGGATCCTGCTCTCTATCTGGATCACATTCGAAGATCCAAAAATAAATTCTTACTTTGGCGGGTAGATGGTTTTTATGGTAAGGTAGCGTTTGTTGTAGTGCAAAGAAAAGAGACGGGAAACAACTTGAAATAATTAAAACGGAAGTAAAAAAGAGATGGTTATATAACACTGCTGTCATTGTGATCCATGTCGTTTTATTTTCAAGGGATGATCCTGATCCAGATCCAAAGATAATAAAACGCGGCTAATATACCGGGTTTAAGAGCCAGAAATCTGTTCTTTAATCCAATATTTAAATTAAAGTATTTTGTCAATGGTTTTTAAAAAATTCACATTGCAAACTCAAAATTTAAATAAAAAAATTAAAAAAAAAGTTTAGACCAATTTTTTTTTCAAAATTATGAAATAAAAAGCTAGCACAAAAATCGGTACTGCCACACAATAATAGCACAAGATTTTTATTTTTTATTTCATCTGATTATGCTACGCGGTTTAGAAGTTTAGAGATTTTAGAGTTGCATACTATTGAGATTGATGACTACTAAAATATTTGAAGTGAAGTAATTAAAATAAATAATTGACGGTTGATAGTTAAAAAGAAATAAGTTTTATTATCGAACCTTGGTAAAACGTTAAAATATGAAGGCTTAGAACAGGAAATTTCCACTTTAAGCCAGGTACGCAGTTCAAGCGTAACTAAATTTTATCTCTACAATTCTTATTTCTACAATCGTTTGCTTAAAGCACAAAAGTCATTATTTCGCGCGCTAAATTGAATGGAGACTTTTAGAATTAAGACCCAACTATCATAGTAGGAACGGTGCGTACGGCGCCGTACGAAACGAAGCAAACACAGGGAAATCATATAACGTACCCATAATGAACGGATTGCTCAGATTCGTTAAGTTTTCGTTCAATTTTACCTTCGGACGAAAAGTGCGCTCTCAACCGTACCTCGCGTCCGTAAATTTGACAGATAACTATTTGCTGAAAAAGTTTCCTATATTAATAAAAATAAGTTTTGTTTTGTTTTATTTTGGTAATATTTTTTTTTGTTCATACTTTCAATATTCAAAAATTAAAACCTACACCAAATAACATAAACAAATTAATAAAAAAAATATTACTATCAAAAATAGCTTGACAGGTGCTTCCGTTCGGTCAAATCAATTATGGGTATTTTATGTACTTGACAGATCGGAAGAAAACTGATCGTTCATTTTTGACATTAGCATCCGTTTGCTTCCGTTGGGCCGTTAAGCGCGTGAACTGCGTACCACCTAGCTAAATATCCTCGATAAAATTTATGTTTGGAGGAAATTTGTATGGAAGAAAAATTTCAGCGTGATCTGCGTACTAGGCTTTGAAGTATAAAGTGTCGAAAACTTTAATTTCAAACACTCTTAACACCTCAGAAGCAACTTTACCAACTTTTACTTTTCTACTTAGACTGATTTTACACACTGCAATATTTTCTTGTGATTTTTAAGCACGTATAGGCGAGGGACGTACGATGTGGCAGGGTCTTGCAATTAGAAGGAAACCAAAAAATAAACAAAAATTAAAAATCGCTGTAGTGTAGTGCTGAGATTTTGGGATCGTTCAACACTTTTTCCTCTAACAGGAGCAAGTCGCGTTGGGCCCTACAACATTGTGGACATTTAGGTCTGTTTGGTAACGTGAAATTTCTAGCAAATTTTTACAAATTTTCACTGTCAAGTGTGGGAAATATTGGGAAAATTTCAAGTTACCAACAGGCAAATTGTAGACAAGAGGGAACTATTTTAATATGCCTGTTTAGCAACGTGAAATTTTCACCAAATTTTCCACATATGGGTTTTTTCACTATGGGGTTTGACAGCAAAATGTGAAAATTTGCAAGAAATTTTACGTTACCAAATAGACCAAATAATGGCTTCAGCGATTATTTTAGCTGCATCACTATCTCAATGTACTCAAGGTGTTAACCTTCGCCCTTATTTTTACTTATCAACCTGGTCAATTGTTGCCATTTTACGAGAATTTTGCGAATTCGATTTTCATTATTTATATAAGAGTTCTGTAGGAAAATAAGGAGAAAAATATAATTTCATGCAACTAAGGAAGATATTCCAGTAAGAATTATTTGATAGTGGCATTCACATTATCATTATGCTGCTTAAAATGAATGGGTATGAGGAGGAAGGAGATACGATGGAACTTATGATAAAAGTTTTTGTTGAGAGCCTAAGCTCAATGTACGGGTCTTTATCACTCACAATAGGCGTTTTTCTTTTTTTAGTTCAGAGTTTGTTCTGAGCAGAGCACTGAGTAGACTCTGAGCAAACGAAGTAAACTCTAAGCAGAGTATGTTGGAGCACTCCGATTTAATTATGAAACACACCCGAGCACTCAATTGTCTTGTCATATCTGTCAAATTACATGGAAACTGTATGAAGTTGGCCGCGCTCAGTTTTTACTCCGTCTGATCGTTTATTTTATTCTGAGCTCATGGAGCACGCTCTGAACGCACTCTGAACGAAAAAAGAAACACAAACTCCAAGGTCTGAGCGCTCTGAACTCAAAAAGAAACACAACATTTTTGTTTGACAGTTCGGGCTTAGCTCTGAACTGCTCTGAACTAAAAAAGAAAAACGCCTAATATGTATGGTAGATTTACTACAATTGTATTAAAGTGGAATCACTTTTAATGTTCCCCAATAGTAATACGTGCAGTTGCAGCCATACATAATTGACCCATTTTGTTGTCATTGTGTTCATAAATTCTTTGTCATTATTTCTCGTTAAATACTACATTATAAACAAATACTAACAAAATTATGTATCGATGCCTATTTCTAAAATCCAAAACCGAGGTCGCACAACAAAACATTATAAATGCCTTGATGGAAGGAGACGTGGCGCGAGGCAAGCGGGATGGAGTTGAAGGTGTTTATGTTGAATTTAAGCTTTGATGAGGGTCGGATTATAAGTTTCTTTTGCCACAAAGTATGCAATTTTTTTATGAAGAATTCAGTTACTATGCATGTAGGTACTACAAACTTGGAAAAAAGATATCACTTTAAATTTATAGATTTTTATTATGAGTCCTATTTTAATATTAAAACTTAAACTAACCAAATGATGAGAACGTCCTTTCTTATTTTCGTTGTTGTTGAGCATTTCAGAAAATTATAGCTCGAAGACGGCAACGACACACGTTTGAGGCGGCACAAGGACGACACACACTTTATAACTTAAAATCGTAAAATAATATTTTATGTTTCATTTGAAAATTGTTTACATTTTTTTTTTATTATTATTTGTAGCTTGAGCTGTTTCAAAGCAATAAGAGATATTTTTGTGAGGTTCATTCACTGATAGAGCCACTCACTTTCAAGGGTTATTTTGACTAAAAGCTGAGGTAGCCCACCCGCATATTATTTAAGTCGACAACCACACACACACCAAATGATACTTATAGCAACAAATTGCAATCGGATATTATCAATATGAATAGAGAGAAAACGAGGAAAGTATTTATGTGTGGGCGGACTATGCGCAAATGACAGTAATTCGTGCAGATACTTAGAACTTGGAAAATAATTATGATAAAGAGAAGATTTTGTTAAGAGACTTATAACTTTAAATTTTGTCCAGGGTCTATGGAACACGAAGTTCAGGAACATATTACATTTGGAACTTGAGGTTTATATACAAAAGGATGAAAAAGAACATTATGTTCGCTACAGTCCTAGTTATATACTATTTTAAAATGCTTATTTTATAGAATGTTAAGAAAATACTAAATTTTAGGACGTAATTTGGCATGTTTTAGGCACAGTACCTATACTTTACTTTGAGACGTTCATTTATAATAAAGTGGTTTCCCGCAAACTGAGAGCCCATAAAACATACCAAACAGCCCCCTGTTCCGTTCTAGGTGGTTCTGGGAAAAAGTGAATCGAATAAATAGGGAACTTTACGAACCTGTCAATGTCAAAAGTGACAACCATAATTTTGTGGGAACTGACAGATGAAAAATTGCAAAACAAAATTATAAACCGGTTTTTAACTTATCAGTTTGATTTTTTTTTTAATTTTAAGTGCAATATTAACTACTTAACACGATGTTAGTACATACTTGCCTTCATAAATAGATAAACAATAAATTGTCGGTTTATGAATGAACGAGAGAGCAATATATTGCTATTTTGTTAAAGAGCTTTATCGTTTTCGCCCTCAAGCACTGCTTTCACTTTTTCGATTCACTTGGTACAAAAAAGCGATTCATTTTCTATGAAACCGTCAGAAGAACTGTATTATCGAACCACTTGAATTTCTCATTACTTGTTTATTATGCCCCTTTTCATATTGAAGATTCACGGAAATTTTACGGCGGCGTGAAAAGAAATTATTCATTATGAAAGTTTTTTATGTTTGGTTTCACATTTTCACAGAACGAGAAACGGAATTACTGTTAAAATGAATGTGAACAATTTTTCGTTTCACTTTTTCAGAAAAATCCTTCACATAAAAAATTGGATTGAAATATTTCGTCAAACAAGACGATGTTAACTCGTATCACACATGCATCCTCAGAGAATCTGTTGCTTAAGTTAACTAAGATTATTTTATGGGCAAAGTTCGCTAACTCTGGTTTAACTAAAAAGCTGGGACTTATGGCCAGTTTGCCATAGTTGGAGTTAACTCCGAAATAAATCAGCAAGTTAGATTATTTCGCATAAACTGTTTTTCAGTGTAATATTATCATTTAATTTCAGCTACGTATCAAAAATCTATCTAAATCAAAGCGGGACACTGTGGAAATCAACATTTCGCTATCGAAATCGTGATGGCACCAATACGGAAATTCCCTTTTCCAGTGTTTAACTTCATTTCATTAAATTTTTTAAATAATTACTTATTCAATTAATCCAGATTTAACTCACCAAATTTGTTAAGTTAACCCAGGATGAAAATTGACTGAAAACATGTTTCCAGGCGTTAAAAATAAATAAATAAATACATTTAGTGGCACAACGGCTCATGAACAACCAGGTCCTAGTGACTTACAACTCTTAACCATTCCTGCAGGAATGGAGGGGACCTACAGTTTATTGATTAATCTGAACGGCTAAGGTGAGCGGCACTTTTCTATGACAAGAGATACTCTTAGAGGATTTGTCACTTCCTGGCAAGAGGCAGTAGCCCTGAAAAAAAATTAAGGTGGAAGCGGCTGGTATTGAACCCAGACCTCTGGCATGACAGTCCAACGCACTAACCATTACGCCACAGGCTACTACGTTTCCAGGCGTTAACTCAGGTTTAAACCCCGTAGATAGAATGATCCCTCACTGAACAACTGCGCCGTAAGGTCAGAATCTAAACTATGGTTCGCTACCAAATGAGATATAATTACTACATTGTCAACTTTATCATGCAGAAGCATAGACCTTGTTCTACTAACCTGAACCTGTTACGAAGCTTTCTTGCTGGCATATCTCTATCCAAGATTGGAATTTGTGGTCGTATGGAACTGACTAACAAAAAATACGCCCTTTATTATATGTAACGACAGATCGGCAGAAAATTAATTTCTCTATGAAGGCATCCTATTCAAGTTAACCTCATTGGGGAAGAAGCTTTCTAACTCTAAAATAAAGCCATTTCGAAGTTCTTAATGCAGCTTTGTTGAAACAGTGCTTAGATACTCGTGTGGAAATAATATTTTAAACGGAAGAAATTAGTTATTTTTAATTTTGTACATATTTCGATCAAAATATTTTACCATATCTAACATCTGACAATTTATTTTGACCTTGAATATTTGAATAGTAGGATTGGCGGGAATACTTCTAACATTTTAATTCTTAATTCTTTAATTCTAATACACGTCTGCACCAATTTTCAGCTCTAGACGAGTATAGGTATATGGAATATTTTCCCCGAAGTTCTGAATGTCTTTTTTTGACTGATGGACTATATTCCTTTACCACTTTCGCAATGCACTATTGCTTATCTTCGATGGCTTTATAGAGACCCTCGCCTTACGTATAAAGACCTCATCTACCATCCATCCATCAACATAGATGAAACTAATTTCAAATTCTAATCAAGTCTTGAAAAATACCTGCATACGATTTATGTGCATTAAATTTTCCAACCTTACTTTTCTTTTATTTTATTCATTTTTTTTTTTTTTTTTGCAGAAAATATTTCTTTTGTAATAAAAACCTACACTGCGTTTTTTTTTTTATTTTATTTTTGCACTGAATTTTCTTAATCAATATGCGTGCCATCATAGGAATAATTTTTGTTATTTTCTACCTTACGGTCCGGTTCGGTTATTCGGGGTATATAGTAACTTAAGAGACACGAAAAACGAAACTTTCATGGACTCGAAGAGAATTTTTAAATTGAGTTTATTTGGTTATTGTATTGTGTGTCTTTCACAGTAAAGTTCAAAACTAATGAACCACTTAATGAAAATCTATGGTTTTAAAACTAAATGAACTCAGCTATATGTGACTACTTGGCGCAGGTTCATGTTTTGTTTACATTTTTATCATTTTCAGGCTCTAAAGCTTCCCATCTATGGAGAATAGATAAATTTATACAAAAATAACTTTCAAAACAGAGATAGTTCTTTGCTGTAAGTTTTTTTGTACTTCTTTGTTCTCTCCGAAAAAAGTCACGGACAAGTCCAACAGTGTGCATTACAAAATTCATTGCTTTGGTGTAAGACAAAAATGAAATATGTGCCTGGATCCTGAACCTGGGTTTCCTATTTTTACCGTTCGTGCCATCAGGGCAACGTAATCTATTGTCTAAGCCTTGAGAAATGCAATATTTTTTTTTTTATTAAATAAAGCATATTTCCGACTGTTTCGAAATACTTAGACATAGTTTAAACAGCCAAAAATCGAATTAATACGACCATATGTATCTAGTGCTTAAGGCAATGCATGTTATGGGCAGCAAGAAGTGTCAAAAATCGAGGTATGGTTGGATATTTAACAATTAATCGCTAGTGTGATCTCTTTATAGACTTTTATATTGATTTATATCGGCAATGGACTGTCATGCCGGAGGTCTAGGTACGATCCCCAGCCTCGCCACCTAATAATTTTTTTAAATAAAACGACTTACTGCCTCTTGCGAGGAATTGACAAAACCTATAAGAGTATTTCTTGTCATAGAAAAGTGCCGGATTTGGCAATGAGCTGTAGGTCCCCTCCATTCCTGCAGACACGCACACAGGAATGGTTGAGAGTTGTAAGTCACTAGGCCCTAGTTCTTCATGAGCTGTTGTGCTATAAAATTTATTTATTTTTACATTTTATTTAATATATGGTTCAGCAATTTTAGCTCACCGATTTCGGCGGATTGTACTATGCCTTAAGTATACCCACCGGTGGCGTGGCGGCGGAAGGCCCTGACTCTGCGGGGCCGCATAAATAATTCTTTTGTAAGCAAAACTGTTTAATTGGGATGTGTAGAGTCACTTCCTAAAAATGTATCTATTAGGTATTCGTTTTAGTAGCACTACGATCTCGCTCTACTGTTGAACTTACATACAGTTTTCCACACCTCCACAACAATAAAAAAAAAAAAAAAAAAACAAAGGTTACAGCAAGTAAAAATAAACGGTTACCACTATGTTATATCTCTTCCGAAATTTTCTAATGCATACATAGAAATTTAAAAGATCCTAAATGGAATATAGAACATAGAGAACCCAATAGAGTGCTGACACTGGAATCACAGCTGGAAAAGTTGTCCAAAAGTGTCATCTATTTTGCACAACTATCTTAATGATTTTTTATCAAAATCGGTTAAGGCGTTAAAGAAAAAGTTAAAAATAAAAAAAAAAATAGTACTATGGCAGGTACCGTTAGATACAGTTTTTTGTATTAATTTTGCCACCAAAATGCAGATAATACCTAATTTTTTATTAACCGAAATGGTTAGAGCTTTTTTTGAAAAAAAATTTATGGCAGCTACCTGATCTAGATGAGCTACATACAAAATTCTAATTTTCCCTCTAGAGAATCACATAAAAATATCCTGTATTCGCACAAACGCACTGACAGTAAGCCGAAACCCGGTTTACTGGGTGAACAGAATAGACGCGCGGTCGTTCGCGCGGCACTTGAAAAAACGAACTGTCAAAGTTTAAATGCATATAAACTCGTTTGAGTAAATACAATGGAGCCTCGGACGCGGCGGACGTGGGCCGCGACGCTAGACATTGATTAACTTTTAACTTTTTCCACGCGGCGGCGTTCGACAGATAATGAGAAAGAGTAGGAAAGAGTAACCACGGCTACAGTTAATGGCATCCCGGAACTTTCTATATTATCTATTTTATTTTAAAAATGCAAAAATACACATTCACAATAAAACTGCAAAATAAAAGTTTAAGAAATAACTAAAAAATCAATTAAAAACAATAATTACCATCCGCTGTTCACGCGTTCCATTGTATTCAATTTTTTTCGGAAGCGTCGTTTCTCGCGGCGTCGGCTGATTCGCGGTCGACCGAGCGTCTATTCTGGTTCAGCCAGTTATCGGAATTATCGAGCAGATTAAATTTGAATAATGAATGATGCTTTTTAGATTTTTTTTGTGAGAGTTTTTAAGGAAGACCCAATTGAGTTTTCCAAAGCAAAAATCTCTTCCGATTTTAAGGGTATCTGCATAAACATTAGGGTGTCAGAGAATTTATTACAAATTTTTTTTCTCCTTCGGCTGTTTTGGTCGTAATGATTTGTTAATGAAACAACAATTTCATTTCCTTTCCCGTCGTTTCGACGGTGATTGCCGTCTTCTTTAGGGGATCTTTTTATTCACAAAAATAAAGATAATGTTAAAACATTTGGACATTTAAGGCAGTCCGTTATTTTTCAAAATCTTTTTTTTGATCGGCCACCCCCTAAATCGAAAGTTTATGCGCTACGAAAAATGTATTGACCGATGTCCGAGGTCATCAACCCGTGCCTCTAAAGCCATACCACAAATTTGTATGGAAATTTTGTAATGTACCTTCATATTTTTTATTTTTTTTTCTGATTATTCCTCTAAAAATCCCCATCCCAAAATGTATCCAGAAAGAAAAATTTATATTTTATTTCGAGTTTTAAAAAGTGTACATATTTGTACTGTACATCTTTTTTACATTTTATTATTTTTTTGTTTAAAACACACAAGCCATTCTTAATTTGTTTTATGATTTTTATAAAGGAACAATGGCTTCAACAAAAACAAAATAATATATGTCGGAAAAACAAAAATTTATAATTTATTTTGATTATTTGAATTATTAAACATTTTATTTCTCATCTTTCTTATGTTTAATATTTTTTTACTTCAACTACTGCTGTTATTTGATTTTTGTTATTGGTTTTGGTTATTAGAAATTCTCTTCATAAAAACATTTAAACATGTATCTATGCTAAAATGTTTTTTTTCTGTATTTATTTCGATTTTTTTTTCTTAAATACATATTTTTACTTTTTACCTTTTTTGATATTTAACGGTTTTTAATCTTTTTTTTTTAGTGTTGCTTTATCATCTAAATTCATATTTTATAGATAAAAATTTATTGGTAATATCTACTAATAGATTTTTTTAATAAAAAAAAATCAAGTAAAAATTTTTCGGTAAACAAAAGCCAAACCAATAATTAAGACAGCACAAAAGTTGAAGACATTGTTCCTTAATAAAAATCAAAAAACAAATTTAGAATAGCTTGTATGTGGTTTAAAAGAAAAAAAAAAAGGTAAAAAAGATGTACAGTACAAATTCACATATACACTTTTTAAAATTCCAAATAAAATATACATTTTTCTTTTTGGATACATTTTTGGATGTGGGTTTTTAGAGGAATAATTGCAGAACAATAATCAGGAAAAAAAAAATTAAGAATATGTAGCTAGATTACTTCAAGAGAAAAATAATAAAAAGTGCAAAATTTCCATACAAATTTGTATGGGGAAAAGTATGACTTTAGAGTTAATGACCTCCGACAAAATTTTTGTTGTTTAATACATTTTTCGAAGCGTATAAACTTTCGATTTAGGGGGTGGCCGATAAAAAAGTGTTTGGAAAAGAACGGCCACCCTAATACATGTGCATATGTTAGGATCGAAATGTTCGGAGCTATCGTTTGTCTATCGTTTAAAAATAAAAAAAAAATTTCCTTCAATTGGCAACCATTTAACTTCTTTTTTTTTCAAATTTCTCGCAATTTCGACACATGCGTACCTCTATGCCATTGAAGAAAACCCATAATTACAAAAAAGAAACATATCAAGGCATTTTCACATTTTCACCATCAGAGACATGAAAATTTCTTTCTTCTGTCTATGTATTTTGTGCTCTTTTTCTTTTAAGTATCAAAAGCTAACAAGAGTAAGAGCAAGTTACCTACTATTAGACAAACACAAAATGATTCTAGTAGCGATGGTGAGGTGATGGATGTGAAAATCTCTCACAAAAATAGCGCACACAAAAATACCCTGAGCAATTGCTTGTGCAACTCTCTCTCTTATTTGTATGGCTCCTCGTCAAAATAATATTTCACACAAATCTATCTATCTACCTATCTGAAAAACCTCATCAGAGTGTTGGCTACTTGGGCAGTCTCAAAAAATATCTACAACACACGTTATTTTAGTTTCTTGACATTTGTTTTTCATTACGGTCCTTTATTTTCCCTCTAATATTCTATACTTATTACAACACACCATCTATAAAAAAAAAACACACTTTAACAACTTCTGTGTGTGTTGTTCTTTTTATTTCTTACACTTTTTTATATAAATAAAAATACCCGAACGGATCTTTTGTTTTCTTCTTGTTTTCGAAAGTATTTTTAATTTTTTTTTTTGGTAAATTTTATGTAAAATGTTGTCCTGACAAAAGTTTTTTCAAACCAAATCTTTGAGGTATTGTATTTTATTTGTTTTTTTTATATAATTTTATTTTTAAATTTAAAATTAAAATAAGTTGTTTTTAAATGAGTTTAGGCATTTTTTGATTTATAAAAAAAAAGTTTCACGATGTTAAAAAAAAATAAATAATGAATCCCTTGCATCTATATCCATCGACAATCTGCGTTTTATACATAGTTGTGATGCGTCGTCGTGTGTCTTGTTTATCGTGGAAGACGACGACGTGGTCTGCTCGGAAAAATCGCTTGACATTTTCTAGTTAAAATAAAAAAAAAAAAAACAACTACCTACGTGCATATGTAAAACTTAAATATAAATATGAACTTATATTTGTTGTTTATAAACTTAAAATAGAGTTTTTTTTTTTCGTCAGGAGAACCGAACCAAAATAATTGTGCTTTGCTAAGAAAAACCATTTTTATTACAATGATCTTTTTGTGTGTCTGAAAGGAGTTTTAGTTTTAAAATAAATAATAAATAATTTAAATAAAGTTTTAGTGAAGAGCCGAATATTTTAAAGCAAACACAAAAAAATAGTTTTGAAATATTTCTTTTTTTTTTTTAATTTTCCAATGCATCATATAATTTTCATTACGTGATACAAGCTTTCATAAAAAGGATTTCTTTTTTTATTTTGTGCAGCCAATGGGGATTGTTCAATTGCAAGATTATGGCAGCAGACACGGTTGAATTAAAATTGATTGTTTTTTATGTCTGAAGTTTTGTTTGTTTGTTTTTTTTTTTTTACGAAAGTTCATATATTAAATAAGTTCAAAACCAATAATTAGTTTAATAAGGTCTCTAATAAATAAGTTCAGAATTATTGTTAAAAAATTTTTATCAAAATTGTTAAAATCGTTTTGGAAAAACCGCCATAAATATATTTACACCGAGAGTTGTTTGGAAACCGCTTTTTAGTTATTTATTAAATTTATAAAAAAAAAAAAAATTCATAAAAAATCCTTTAAGTTATATTCGAGATATTCTCAATAAGAATTAGGTCTGTGAACTTTTTGGGACAAACATATCAAATAAATGAAAAAAAAGTCTTTCAAGCTCAAGATAGTTTCTGTAAGGCTTAATCATAACCTATAGACATCTCTCCTCGGCTCATTTCTAAAAAAAAAAAACATGTGAACCAACAAAACAAAATTACTTTCGATCGCTCACAATATTTATTATTGATTTATTTTTTTTTTTAGAATAAACAAACAAAAAATATAAACAAAACAAAATTAAAGCCAATTTTTACAAAAAAATGGATAGACAAATGTGTGCCGTCAAAAGAGAAAAACTTAAGTTTTTTACATTTTTACTTTAGAAAACAAAAAAATACAACATGTGCTAAATTTCATTCGCTTTTGGTCAGATAAGAAAATGGTAAGTGTTTTAATTAAAAATAAATTTTACTTTTTTATCATTCGATATTGACGCTTACATTTAAAACCAGTTTTCCGAATTAAAAATATTACCTGTTGCAATTTTTATTTAATTGAAATTCACTAAATGTGGTTTAGAGTTTTACAACTTTTTAAATGTTGGAAAATATGGTGGCCTTATATTATTTTCTTTACTGATTTCAAAATAGATATTGTAAGTTCGATTTCTGGTTCTTATTATTTAGCAATCATAGTTGATCATTCGGTTTTTTTTTACTTTTATAAAGGAGCCGACAAGCCCTCTGGCTCAGATACATGTTCTTGAAAAGGTTTTCCAAAGTTTCACTCAATCACAGTGTGGGTCTATATTTTGATTAAGACTCTTTAAGCGATTTCTCGATTAAAGGAGAACATTAGTTACAGGTTGAAATTTGGCGTGAACATTTTGGTAATACGAGTAGGAATCCTTAGAAACAGATAATGCTGGTCACAAAGGGTTACAAAGGGTCGAAAATATTAAGTTTTGCAAATACAGTCAAACTTCTTTAACTCGAACTACTATTATCCACAAAAAAAGTTCGACTTATCAAGACTTCGAGTTATCAAAATTGTTGAACAAAATTAAAATTAAACAACTGAAATACAAATGCAAACACATTTTGTGCCTTTGTTAAGTCTAATACGTTTTACATAAATGTATTTAGTGATTTGGGTATGAGAATAGTTTTTTCTCAAGAAAAAAGATTCTAATTTTATTTAAGCTACATAAATTTTATCCATTGTATCGTCACAAGTTTGCAATTATAAATTCAAATTTTCTAATGCATGTATTCCTCTACCGAAGTCTTGTCTTCAATTTCTATATCAATTAAAATCTGATTTAAAGATTTGGAGCTATAGAACTCAATAATGTCCTCGTCAGTTGTAAAGGCCGATGTGAAAATCGTTATATACCTCGATATAATCTTCAAGAGGTATATTGGTTTGCTATACTAATTTGCCTCATCCAATTTATAATATTCAGCTTCCATTGAAATTCGATCTTCTTCATCAACATTATTGCAGAAAACTATATAGGAATGTCGTTTTCTTCTTTCCATGTAAAATATTGGCCAAAAACAGGGTTTCTTGAATCATTTTTTTATCGTTTGACGTGTACTCAAAACTTCTAACCAGCAAAGAAACATGTAACTAATAAAAAAAAAAAAGTCAAATTTCTCAATATTACAAATATGTGTGTATGAAGGCATCTCGTTTTCAATGAAAATTACCTTCAAAAACCCTTAAAAGTTCGACTTGCTTGAGGTATATGCCATTTTTTTGTTCGAGTTAAAAAGAAATTCGAGTTATAAAAGTTTGAGCTATCAGGGAAAAAAATTTATGGAATTTGAACTCTAAACGCTGCTGCCACATAATTTTGTTCGAGCTATAAAAAAATCGAGTTATAGAAGTTCGAGTTATCGAAGTTTGACTGTATCTGGAAAACAACTCTTCTAAAAACTTGTAGCTGAGACAATTTTCCATAAAAAAGTCCGTGAAAAAAAGTATCATACAAGTCAAAAAAATAATGCTCGAATTTATTTAAAAAAAAAAAGATGGGAATTATTTTGTCCTTATAGTAACTCCACACTATATCACAGACTATTAAAACATGTCAAAATAAAATGCACGATTGGGTCCCAAAAACTTGTTCCTATGATGAAAATAAATATAAGCTCTTAAATAAAAAAATAATTAATTAAAATCGATTTAACAGATAATCGTATAGACCAAAATAAAAAAAAAAATGGTTTTAAGAGAGGTATTATTTTATTTAGGAGAGGTAGGTACTATTTTCATAATTGCTTTTGTAAATTTTCTTTATTTTAATGCGTAGATCATTCATATTGAAAGAGGAAATTTGCTATAGTCGCCCATGTTCTGCATTTCGGACGAAATCGAATTGAAATCGATTTTCAATTTCACGTGAAATGAAATTCCATGTTCTACAATTCATTCGTTTTCGAAAATTTCGCAATTACTTCGAACTGTCAAAATTGAAGGTGCATCCATTTTTAGTTGTTTTATAAAGTAAAAAGAAAATGCAGATAAAAATTAATTCAATATTATTTGCACTTTAAACGAAAAAAAGGAAGCGGAACCTAGAAAAACATAGACGAACAAATTTGAGAGAAAGATTTTACCTACATATGAGATTTGGCTGACATAGCGTGAGTACCTAACTATGAAGTATTGTTCTGATAAATTGTTTATTCTTTATTTGTTGAAAGTTTTCAACGTAAGTTTCAGATTCATAAAAAAAAAATATAAAATTTTACTTACATTTTACACCAATAAATCATGAAACTAACTGCAACTGGGGCAATTCCAAAATAATTCACAAAGCATTAACAAAGTGGATTGAATACGTTCAGAAACCGAAATGAACCGAAATGCAGAAGACCAATTTTCACTTTCGAACTTTCAATTCACAATTAGCTTTTCTAACGAATTGTGGAACACCGAATTTCACTTCCGTCATGTGAATTCACAATAAGTGGAATGCAGAGCAGGGGCGAGTATAAAAGAAGTTTGCTTTCGTATGAATTCCAGTTTTTTAACGTTGACATGAAACAACGGTGACCAAACAATACTACAATATTCTAAAAATGGACAAAATAAGGAACAATAACTTGCTTTGGTAATACATTATATGGGCCGTTGAATTTTGTTTGACCTACGTTTCACAAATCCTAACATGCTATTGTTTTTAGAGCAAACTTTATCGATTTGAGCCTTAAAAGTGAGACAAGAGTCAAATAGTATGGCAAGGTCTTTTAAAATGGAGCAATGACACATATATTTTTTCTGCTAGCAAAAGAACCAACATTACATTTAGCGACATTAAGCGACATACTATTTATGTTGCACCACTTGACTAAAGTATTTATATCTGTTTGCATTTTGAGCCCGCCATTTACTATATTAAATAACTTTAGATCGTCTGCAAATAACAGAAACCGACAATATACAAACAATTCAGTCAAGTCATTGATGAAGAAAGACATAAAACAAAGGATGATCAAGATGGCTTCCCTGAGGAACACCCGACGTTACATTTATTGCACGAGACTTTACATTACGAAATTTCACAAACTGCTTAATATCTGATAGATACGAAAATATCCACTTTATTCAATTCCCTTGAACTCCAATTTTTGAAATTTAAAAATTAGCAGGTTAATATAAACTCAATCGAAAGCTTTACTGAAATCGGTGTAGATTGCATCAACTTGGTTTCTGTTTTTCATTAAGAATGAAGGAAATGTATTCAGAAAGATTGGTTACAGTAGATCTTCCTTCGAAAAATCCATGTTGGTGCTCACTTATAAGTTATAACCGACCTTGGGTTAGGTTAGGTTATCGTGGCTGACACACTTAGACCATAAGTTGGTCCATTGTGATACCACATAAATCAAGTAGAAGTTCTTCCTACTTATTGAACCACTTAGAGCTTCTTACGAAGCTTGCGAGACGACTAATGTCTATGTTTACCAAATCGCTAGGATTATTATAGTAGAACCCTCCTAGATGGGGCCTACGTTTTTGAGAGAGAGCAGGGCATGTACAGAGAAGATGAGGAATGGATTTGTCCTCTTTTTCGTCCATACAACTTCTGTAGAAATCGTTCGCGTATAGCCCGAGCCTCGTCGGATGTTTGCCTAATAGACAGTGTCCGGTTATGACACCTATCATGGAGCCGATATGTGATCTGCTTAGAGATGATAACAAACACTTAGAACGCTTCAGATCTAGTTGTGGCCAGATTTTTTTGTCGCCGCACAAGTGGTGATATTGTTCCAGTTAAGGTTTGTTTTCGCAATAGCATCTTGTTTCAGCAAAAGTTTGCATGTAGCTAAAGCTATACCTATATTTGCTTATAAGACAAAATAGATAGGGTCGTTCCTCTTTTGGCGAGTTCATAGGCTTTACAGTTACGTGGAATGTCCCTATGGCCCGGCACCCAGCATAGGTGATGAATATTGAACTGCTGTGCCATCTCCATAAGAGATGATCGGCAGCTAAGGGCTGTTCTAGAGTTTGTAGAGACAGAGCTCAGGGATTTGATAGCAGCTTGGCTATCTGAGAAGATACGGATATCACTCTTTGATATCACGTTTTCTCTTAGCCAAGACAGGAATTCTTTTATAGCCAAAAGTTCCGCTACAATGGTTAGGAAGACGAAAGGAGAGACTTAATTTAAGTCTGTCGGAGTACATCCCTGCACCAACCCTGTCATCAGTTTTTGAGCCATCAGTGTAAAAATGAATTGATTCATCTTCCAGGAATGTTGAGTCCTCCCAGATGGATCTGGAGGGGATGGTAACCTCGAAGTTTTTACCGAACTGTAATTGAGGAATGGTGTAGTCTGTGTTGCTTGGTATATAGATCTGAACAAATTCAGAATCATGGAGTGGCCAATGTCATTATTGGTCCACTGGGAGATAGCTTTAAGACGAATGGCTGTGCTTGCAGCTGTTTGCTTAACAAAGATATCGAGTGGTGTCAGATGGAACAGAATATTAAGCAGAGAGGGTTGTACGAAGTACTCCACCCATACACTTGCGGGCTGAGCATTGGGTCTTGTTTAGTTTTTCATTGTTAGTAGTTTTATCTAAGGCGGTCCACCATTACTGAAGCACCATATGTTAGGATCGGTCTGATTACCGAAGTGTATAGCCAATGAGTAATGCGGGGTTTCAGACCCCATTTTTTCCCAACGACCTTTTTACATGAGAAGAGTGCCATTGTGGCCGTTTTGACCCTTTCATTTAAATTAGGTTTCCAGCTTAACTTCTTATCTAAAATAAGGCCCAAATATTTCGCAATTAATTTGAGTACTCCTAATTTATCTGCAATTTACCCCAAACGCGATGACTCATCACCTGAAACTATGAGGCGATAGTTATAAAACAATTCCCCTATAATCTTTGCGCAATCTTTATCTATCGATTGGAATATGTAAGATGTCTGTAGTGCAAATAGTCACTGAGCAGTAACATGTTTTCGTGACGGTCCTCTTTTCGCTACATACCATCCAACCCTCCGAGGAAGACATGTCCATGTCAAAACCTGTATTTTCGACATATACCCCTTATAACTTTGTATGCAAGTAATTTTCGACAGTTAACTTTTTGAGCAGTATGCCGTATGCCAAAATAAAGATAATTGCATTTGTCTGGGCTAACAGTGTATAATTTTAAAACCCGTCTGTCGCGGTGTTAGCCTCAACTTTTTGGTTTCATAACCAAAAAAACCTACTAGATTTATTTTTTAAAGACGAAACATTATTCTAGATTAATGGAAACAGTTAAAACGTTTATTTATAATACGACTTCCACTTACAGGTCTCTTTATCCAGATGAAACAAAATGAAGCCGTCTCCGTAAATTTGAAATATAAATGACTTCTCTTCCCGAACTACACGCCCATACAAAAATCAGAGACACACACACAAATAAATCTTAAAAACCATGGAAATACTTTCTCAGTTTGTCCAATTCCAAATAAGAAGCACGCACAATAAAGAAAAAAAGTTCCTGTTACATCGACTAAGCAAAAGAACCTCAAGTACTACAAAAAAGGTAAGTCATCAATTCGATTTTTTTTCTTAATGATTCGATTTTTCACTTGTCTTTTGCAACTGACGAAAGACTTGTTATACTAATGTTCTTTTCGATTGGCATTGGAATGAAATTTATCTGAAAAGAAGAGAAATATTTTCCTTCTGAATCGTTCCAGAATCGTTCCTGAAGTGTTCACACATATCAAATTGTTCTTCCGGGTTACCAATCGAAAAGGCCAGAAGTAAAAAATAAGAAAGGAACGATTCGATCTCTTGTAGTATAACCTAAATATGTCAAAAAAGTCTTTACTTTACTTTCCAAAGACAAGTGCAAACATGGCATTAGGTCGTGTGTCAATGGCGACAAAATTTTGACTGAATTTGATTTTTCTCTTCCCATAAATCTTTTGACGGTGTTCACATTGGACTTACTCCTTGGATTTTTTTTGACGTCTATATACTTTTTCTCGTTCCCACTCTGTGGTGGGAAAGAGACAGGCAAGTGAGGCAGGATTTTTTAAATTCTAAAAATTTGTGGATTTTTTTTGACGTTTTCTTTTGCGACATTTTTTTTCTCAGTATTTAGTTTTTGTTTGGAGCTTAAATACTACAGAATCAAAGTTTTTTCAATTGGAAAACAATTTATTTAGTGAATTATCAATTTTGTGATTAAAAAAGTTCTAATAAATTCTCCGACGAGCAAATATTTGTGTTTGTTTTTTAATGACTGCTGAACGTCAGAGTGAATCAGTTGTGTTCACATAACTTTGTGTCTGAACACGAGCTGACTGACTTCTGTCAAAAAAAAATCGTAAATTTGAGTCCAATGTGAACACCGTCTTTGATGTTTCGGGGTCACTAATATTCCAGAAAAACTGTCAGTACAGGACTTATGCCGGATTTATACGATTGACAAAACGTCAATAAAATTTGTCATTTTATACCAATAATTGTCATAATCCGGTTTCATGACAGTTAATTGGTATGAAAAGACCAATTTAATGACATTATTGTCACTCGTGTAAATCTGGTATTAGTCCCGTTTTTTGTTATTTTAGAGACTGTGTTCACAATGAACTTACTCCTCCCTCGTTTTTTACTTTTCTATATTTAATTTCCACTTCATCAGTGGGAGTGGAATAAAAGTACAGAAACGTACAAAAAAAATGTCGGAGGAGTTAGTGTACCGTGAACTTACCCCCTGGTCAAACAGAACGCGGGCCGACGGGACGGTCAATACTTCAACATGGAAGGAAAGAACGCGGCGGGCAAATTTTGTTTGTAATTTCTTACAAAGACCGCCTGACCGCGCTCTGTTTGACCAGGCCTTAAGTGAAACGTACAGAGTGGTGCCTGTTTGCACATTGGACCAATTCTTCGACTTTCTTACTTTTCTGTACTTAATCTCACTAACACGTTCCACAGATGAAGTGGAACGTGTATCGATTGGGAAGATTGAGGTCGGTATCACACCCAAAAACTGCTGTGATACCGGCCTCAGTCTTCCTAATCTAAACAGGGTCTTAAAAATCAAATTTTACCAACAATTTAACGCAATTGACACACGTCTAGTAACAAACCAGAATACATAACTAATAGTCAATTGAAATGTTACATTAACCTTGCATTTTGTACAGGAAAATTTTTGTTGATGGATCTGTAGGACGGATCAGTGTGCGTGTAAGAAGGAGTTTAAGGGGTTGAAAGCCCCCCTATTTGGCCGCCATTTTGGAAAAGGGTATACAAAGTTATTCGCGTTATCTTATAAGAACCATACATCGCACAAAATTTTTTTTTTAATTTAGAATTGAATTGTCTACAATTTTTAATCTAAAAATTGGAAAAAAAGTTATAATAAAAAAAATAACCATTGTCCAGAAAAATATCATTTCCTTCCTCTTCGTGTATTTATTTCATATTCTTTTAAAGATAATTTTTTTAAAACCGTGATTTTTTTTGATTATAACTTTTTTGTGTTAAAGTTTACGATAAAGGTGTCTTAACATAAATTGTAGAGAAACCATTTCTCTACACAAATGTGCTAAAATTTTGTTTGTGCAATTTATCGTTCTCAAGATATCGCGAAGAACATTTTACACCCTTTTTCCAAAATGGTGGCCAAATGGGGGACTTTTAACACCGAAAATTCGTTTTAACACGATCCCTCTTACAGATCCATCAAAAAAAATGTTGTTCTGTACATAATGCAAGATTCAGGCAAAATTGTGTAACATTTCTCTCATACAATCTGAGCTTGAGCTTACCATTTTTTATCGTGTTATTAATACAGGATGTCAACTTGTTGACTCATCAAAAGAACATCATCACTTTTTTAGTAAAAACTTAAAAAAAAAAAATCAAACAAGGATCGTAAAAAACCAAGAAACGATAACCAACCAAGCGAGATCTAAAAAATAACAACAAAAAATACAGTAAGAGAGAGAGAGTTCAGTAAAATAACCAAAGTTCAATATACAAGCGCACAAAGAAAAAAACAACAAAAAACACACATTTTTGCACAAGGTCGTGTGCAAAAAGGGATGTTCATACCTGACACACTGAGAAGCTGTATGATCGAGACGGACGTATCATCGTATCTACAGACCTCATCCTCAGGACAGGTGCTTGTGCTACTCTACTGCTACCAACCAGCCGAAATCCATATCATATGTAATTAACATATGTCATTAACATAACCAAAGCAAAAAAAAAAACAAAACAAAAACAGCAATAATCAGAAAACAAAACAAACAAACAGACAAAAAAAAATGCCAGACAAAAATGTTTTCTTTTTATGTAAATGTATAAAAAAAATTGTGTTTCCTGAATTAAAATCCGAAACCTAAACATATAAAAATTAATTAACAAAATACAAAAAACGCAAGGAAAGACTTATAAAAAATTGTTTAAGAAAAACCTCTTGATCGAGAATGCGTTGTAAAAACATTTTGTGTGTGTACGTCCCAAAAATTTGTTATTTTTGTTAATAATGTTGTGTCTCAGTTAATGAAATTTGTTTAAATTTTCCTCAGTTTCTCTGTTTTTTTTTTTTTTTTTTAAGTTTTTTGTGTTAATCCTAGAACCACCAAACCACCACCTCATCCCCCCACCACCACGCCTTACTAGAATTAATTGGCATACTCAAATTCATAAATAAGTATGGTGCACTTTTCAACAGACCCCCTTAAATATTAATAATGGTGCTAAATATAGGCAAACTTAATCTTAAAAGAAAAAAAAAGCAATAACCCTTACCAGTTCCGGAAAAAAGTCGAAGTAGTTTGAAGAAAACAGTGTAGTAGATTAAGAAAAATCGAAGTAGATTTTTTTATACAAGTCTATATTCTTATTAAAATTAATTTAATTTAATTTAACAAAAAAAGTTAAAAACAAAACTAAAATAAATAAATAAATAAATAAATAAATAAAGAATTCATATTTATATACCTAAAAACATATATTCCAATATATTGTTTAATAACACTTTTTCAATTAATTTAAAAAGAAAAAAAATATATGGCTCAAAATTTTAGACAATTGAGTTCTAGGTTAAAAACAGGATTTTCCAAGTTTTAAACGCGTTAAACGAATTAAAATAGCCTAGTTCATATTTTTAGTAGCATAACTCTAAATGTCAATTTGACAATTACAATAAATGGGAAAATTGTGTTAGCTGTCAGGTTTTAGGCGTGTTCAGCTGTAGTTTGCTAGGGAATTAGATTAGTATGATACTAGCTAAAAAATGTTTTAAAATAACAACATATTAGTTGAGTTGTATTATGCTAAATACATTAACATAAGGCTGTTTAAAACTTTGCGCCATCATTTTTAACTTCATACATTTAAATTCCATAAATTTTCAGATTTCGTAATCTAGCAGATTACTTACTACGAAATCTTCTTAAAATATTCTTGGAACAGTATGAATATGAAACGCTAACACTTAGACCTTGTTTTTCAGTGCGATATTAAAGTTCAACCCGAGTTAACTCATTAGTTATGGTGGGTTAAACCGGGATTTACGGATCAGATACTTTTAATATTTTATCCTCAGAGTTTTTTTTTAGCTCGATTCATACATTTGTTTTGTTTTTGTTTTTGAAAACTGTTTCAGTTTATTATGAGTGTGTTTCTTTACCATTCCGGTACGTCCAGAATATTCGGAATACCAGTTTTGCGTTTCTTTATTCCACGGAATATTCCGGATAAACTACTTTATTGTTTCTTTATTCATTCCAGAACATTTGGAATGCATTCTCTTTATTCCATGTAAAGTGGAATAAAAAGAATAGAAAAAGAATAGTGGGCGCGTTCAGTATAATTGACTTTCTTAAATTCAATTATAGCAGATTCTAACACATTAGTGTTAATTATTTAAAAACAGCATAATAACACGAATAAACTAACCAGAGTATAAATTTTATGCATTTAATGTAAAATTTAGTAAACTTTTGACTTTGAGAATACATACATATCCAAAATAAAAATATTTTAAAAATATTCTTTAATTGTTTTGACATTTCACCGAACAACTGGATTGCCATTCTTTTTCTTTTAGTTTTTTTCTTTATTCATTCCATTCTGGATATTCTGGATAAACATTTCGTCTTTTCCATCCATTCTGTTCCTTATCCTGAATAAATAAAGAAACACACTCTATGTGTAGTGGACCCAGGTAGTGAGATTTCATTCCGTTGTGAAGTTTTTTTCAAAAAAAAAGGTCGAATCACTTCGGGTTCGGACTGTAAAAACTGAAATTTGTTTGAAATGTCAAACTAAATCTAGTTTATTTGGGTGCCCGAAGTATGCCCACCAGCGCGGCGAAGGACCCTGTCGCTACGGGGCCTAACCAATACTTATATAAACAAAACTGTTATAAATTGGTATATCTAGGTCTAGTGTAACTGTCATTTTTTAATGCAAATAACAAGTTGATGTGCAACTCCTATCCATCCGTTGTTTTTCGTTCATTAATATGGATGACCTAATTCGATTATTTTAAGGAACTAAGAATTATTTGCATTTACTTTCTTGCACCAGCAATAGTTCCATGACACAGGGTCTCCACCTGAAATTTTTCATAGATTACCATCTGTCACTTTTGATAGAAAGAAAAAAAGAAAGAAAGAGCGATAGAAGGTAACCATAAAATGTTGGTTGTCTCAAAAATTTCACAGGTCAAAGTTATTAAGTTAAAAGAATTGATCATCGTTAATTTTGTTTAAATCCACAAGAAAAAGGCCAAAATTTCCTTTTGGCACCTAAAATTGATTAATTCGAAAAAAACACACAAAAAAATTGAAACAAAACCTACAAATGTCAAAGGGAAAATTGCTTTTTCATAGAATACTTTTCGTAGCATTCTATGAGCAGAAAGAATGAAAGTAAGTAATTTTTTAATGAATACTATAAGTAGCCTCCATGAGCAATTTTCATAGCGTGCAATACAGTATTTTATGAAATATTTCTCGTGAAGCTACCATGTGAATTCAGAAACTCATAAATTTAGAATTTGGAAAATGACTTATGAAAGCGAATACAATATACGCATTTGTTTGACCGAAGCTTAACGAAATCGTCCGAATAGATCCACCGTTTAAATCAATTTGATTTTGGTCAAGAGTTCGTCAGAACTTTTGTTGGAAAATGATAATAGTGTGAAAAATAATGTATATGCACTTCCTTCCATCATTTTCTGATAGAAACCGTTGATTAGATTCAATTTCAAAACTGTCGTACTATGGTCGGAAATCTAAACTAAAATTGGCCAAATCTGTTGGTTTGAGATTACAAATGACAAGAAATAAATAAATATGCTTGTATGACTTAACGTCTTCATATGCAACCTGGATTATACGGAACTTATAAAAATGTATGTATGAGGATTCATTCTTAACGAATTTGTTCATAACAAGCGATACAATATTGGTTAAAATATATCAAATACCTAGTTTTAGGAACAGTGGATTTATTATTAATTATCTCATGAAATCTAACAGGCGCACGCGGTAAAGTTTAAGTTGGGCTAAAAAGAAAAGAATACTGGATAGAGTTAAGCTCTAAATTATTTGACAGACAAGCACTATACATCCACGATCCACTGTATACAATTATTGCCGCACCCTCTCCATAAACAACCCTTTTCCTATCACCTTGTATCGAACTAGAACTATGTATTGGATTTGTATAAATTTTATTTACCAACTTATTTAATTTTAATTTCAAGTTGTAAATATATATCTATCTATCTATGTGTTTTTCAACATCTTTTTATCTTATATATATATATATGACTGCACGCCTATACTAAAATAAAAACAATATAAAAGCTAAATTTTGATGCCAATCGATGTTTTGATGTGATTTTGATTTTAATTTCAATTTCTGTTAACATCAATATTTTTACTTATTAAGGTGGGTCAAAAAAAAAATAAATCTTTTTTTCTTCATGTAGAAAAACTGAATTGGTTACCGAATCTATACATATCTTATGGTGCTAGGCTGAATGAAGAAAACAAGTTACCTTATTTTGTTTTTGACCCACCCTAATTTATTTATAGATATGAAATATTTATATTAATTTTAATTCAAACAAATTCTGTTTGCTTAATATGTGTATGAATATGTCTGTTTTTAATGTAACTTTCACATATAAATGTTATTTGTTTGTTTTTATTTTATTTTTTTTACATCTAGTACCGTAAATTGATTTGCCTTGTTTTAATTTAATTTCAAAAGCAACTATTTGTATTGTGGAAGAACCACATAATCAGTTCTGCTTTTCCAATTTTTTTTTTTTTAATTTTGACAGTTCAACCAACAAATCGACACCTTTCTGTCTTAATCAAACCACGTATCTGCAAAACTAATTTTTTGAATAATGATATCGTAACTAATTAGAATAATTATAAACCTGTTCTGTTTTTTTTTTTTTTTTTGTTTTTCTTAGGGCCAGTTGTACAAACGTGGTTCAATATTTAAACCATGGTTTAGCAATTTTAACTCGCCGATTTCGGCGGATTATCTGAGGTTCAACGATGGTTCAAACAAGTAATTGCCTGAACCACGGATCAATATTTTAAGACCGATTGTACAACTGGAACTGAAACTTATCAAAAAAATATAAAGTTTAAATATTGTGTTGGTAAAATAAATCAATTTATTTTTGATTTGGATCTGTCAAAAAGACAATTTCCCTCTTTTTGCGTTCCATTGGGCAAAATAAATCAATTTATTTTTGATTTTAAATCAAATTTGCAAATCTAAATTTTCCGGCAGATTTACCCCTCCTTGTACTTAAACCAACATAAATCCAGCTGTCAGTTTGCAAATGTTTTTCGTTGATATTTTGGTTGTGAAAATTATGTGGAAAATAATTGGTAATAAATAAATGGTAGCAGTTTAAAATGAACCGGCAACTTTATCAAGTTCATATTTCTCTTCTAAAAGTAGATCGAGGGATGAAGATTTTTTTGAAATATTGACATAAAATAAATCAATTTGAAATTGTGTTCCATTCGTCACAAAATAAATCAATTTTTTTCATTGAAATCTAAATTTACCAATGAAAAACCCAATCAGGAAAATCATCTGTTTTTATACTGTAGTACAGGTATATACCAATATTTGTTTTGTAGTTAAACAGAAAGGGGACAGAAAAAAAATCTTCACAAATAGGAATTTGTAATAATTTGCAAAATACACAAAATAAATAAAAAGACATTTAATTATTTACTGTAAATGTCTATAACTTTGAAGTTCTGCACAATTTTTTTTTTAATGTAACTAAACTATATAGCAACGTGTTTGGGATTTATACTACGTTTCAACCGACCACAAAACCGAGATTTAAATAGATTTACCTAAATCTCCTTTAAATCCCGAAGATTTACCATACAAATTTATTTCCTAAATCTCGAAGATTTGAAACAAATCTTGTTAAATCTTCATAGGTCCAATAGTTTTAAAACTCGAACTGGCCTATATTTTCTCACACTGAATGCATTCATTGGAAAGTGGGCATACATGTAATTTTCTGCCTCACTTCAACTTCACTAGAAAGAACGAAACAACATCTGCAAACTGTCAAAATAAATCTAGTTTTTAATCTTTTTGTGAGGTGGAAATACCAAATAGATTTATATAATCTAAACTGAGATAAACCTTCGGTGGAAACATACATAGTATTACTGCCTGAACAGAATAGAATGACGGAACTGAAACCACATACGGAACTGGAAGAGCTGTCAAAAGTGTCGTACGTTATTTTTTTTTTACCTGTCCACAATGCAGCTGTACAGCTTTAAAAGTATTTTGAAGAAAAACAAAAGAATATTCAGAATTTACATTTTTTATTTCCAATGATTTTCCTTTGAATGGAGAGGCCTATAGTTTTCTGCCGATTTCGAACGGCTAACGTGAGAAGCACTTAGTCTACAAATTACTTAACTTTCAAATTTATTAAACAACAAAAATATCGCTGCCAAATAAGCATGTATATAATTTATTAAGATAGAGCCATTTGACTCGGAGCCATTTGGACAAGGTCCATTTTTGGGTACCATACACGATCGATCTAGAGCCATTTTGACAGTTTGCATTCTTTCATAAGCAAATGTCAACTTTTTATGACAGCTGGCCAATGCTAAACAAATTTAACTATAATAAATATGAATACATAAAATAGACAAGCCGGCAAAGAAAACCAAACTAAAACAAAAAAAAAACATAAACCAGTGAAAGGCAGGTGCCTGGCTTTTTTATTTTTTTTTTTATTTTTAAAATAATGCGATGTGGTTTTTGTATTAGATGCCATCAAAAAGTGAAAAAACGTAATTTGCAATTTAAATGTGCGAGACTAAGAAAGTGGTGCGTTTTCGTTTAGTGAAGGTGGCGCGATTGTATTTGTGAAAACAAACAGAACTACTTGGCTCGCCCGTTCCACACACATGATAGATCCGATCCGCGGCTTGATGGCTCGGGCTCGTGGATTTTCGACTTGCTGAATTTCCCCATACACGATGTATTTTGGCCCGGCGCGGGGCCATTTGGCCCGTTGGCTCGCTCGTGTATGGCCAGCTTTAGAGCCCTCGATTTCAAGCGTGTAAAAAAAAATTACACGTAGACGTGTCGTTTCTAAATAAGTACAAACCAAAACTGTTTTTCAGGTCAACTGCGTCTTGCGAGGAATTGGCAAATACTCCAAGAGTAGCTCTTGTCATGAAAAAGTGCCTCTCATTTTAATAATAACAATAATAACATTTTAACTGGTTCTTCACGATTTGTTGTGCCAAATTTATTTTTTCCCACCTGGTTAGCCGCGTGTGGGTTGGCGTCACACCACACATCGCAATTTTGCTTGTCACCATAGCCATTGTCCGTCAAAATTAGAGTCCTCTTTCGAAGGCCAGTCAGCGACAAAACAGCGTTTCTATAGATATGGTCTGGTCAGGTCATTAACTTTGAGCTCCTAGGTCAGTTGGATCTTGTATGGGTGTAGGTACAGGCCCAAGACCTCACGCAAAATTCGCTAAGTTGGGAACTGCAAAAGGCGGAGAGGAATTCTCTGGCACACTTTTGAGAACAGCAGCGATTTTCTCTGCCGAAATGGCGTTCATTTGACGTTAAGGTATTGGTTGATTGCTTACCGATCCGGTAGTCTCCAATTTGACCACCAAACATTGTAAAGTCGAATTTTAAGGGCCACCACGTCCTCCGTAATAAAGTCTTATCATTTGGACATGCTGTGGGTCAATTTTTATTCTGTGAAGCTGTGAACTGATACAAAAATTACAATTCGTGTTTTCATTTTATCACTTCACGAATATGCCTTATTAGATTCTGGAACTCTAATAAATTGCTGTTAAAGTGTGTTCTAAAATGTGATAAATCCTCTTACTCCGCTCAACATGACACACAATTTCCCATGTTTATGTTTGCATTGGCAGAAGGAAGAAGAAAATTAATACACCCACAACTTTGTACAAAAAAAGAAGAGCTTTCACGTTTTCCGATAGATAACGCTCAAATCTTCAGTACCCCCTCCTCCCTCTGTGGGAAAAATAAAAAAAAAAAATCTTTCTGGAATATAAAATCAGTTAAAAAAATCATTAAAAACATTTCTCAAGAGAAACGTTAACTGTGAAATAATTTAGATTAGGTAGTTTATTCTACTCATTTTGTTTGGTGTTACCATACCAAACTTTAAATAATTTTAATTTTTACCCCAAGGCCCAGTTTTTCAGTCATAGATCATCCTACTTTTAGAATTGAAACCTGAAACATTTTTTTCAATTAATTCAGATCCCTAATTAACTCAACAAGTGTCACACTTCGATTTCAATAGATTTGTAACAAATGAAGTTAAAGTTGATCTTACTACTTCTGAGTTCACAAGGGTTCAATTTACTCGAAGAATTAACTCATTTCGGTTTTACTCAGAGCTAACTCCAACACTGATATGGCCCTTAATGACATTGAATCATTATTTAGTGAAATAATTTTTTATCATTAATTTACTTTAAGATAAGACACCCTGTAACTTGCCTCTGTCAAAAAAAAAAAAGAAAATCTTTTTGAGCATGTTATTTTTTTCTGTTGCATGTTTCCATGTTATTTTAATTTCATCTTAATGAATTCAGCTAATTTATTGTGTCATTGTATTGACTTAAATTTTTTTTAAAGCTTTCGAAAATGCAATATGTATGTAATTTATTTTTTGTTTAATTGGCAGCTTTAGTCGAAGATTATTTAAAAACAAATATATACATTTTTATTATATATTAAAAAACCTTATTTTTTCAATAAATTTATTTGTTCTAATTTCAATCAACTTTATGTTATTCAAAATTAGAGAAAACAAAAAACGTGGAAAATTCATATACATATTTGGTTTATTTTGTGAACTTAATTTTTAAGCAAAAACAAAAAAAAAAAAAAAATATTGTTCAATTATTTTTTTTTGCAAATTGATTAATAATATAGTTGTTTACTAAACTCAATCAAATTTTGGCATTCATTTGTATTCACTTTTTGTTTTTTTTTTTTTTTGTTTTTTTTTTTTTATAAACAAATGCATTAAATCACAAAAAACATTGATTGTCACTCTTGATTAAAAAAAAAAAAAAAAAACTTGCAAATAGCAAAAACAAGAAATCTTTAAATGTATATGTATGGGAACCTGGCCTAAAATGCCATACACTTCGTATTTATACCTAAAAGTGGAAAGCACTTCAAATGTTATATTTTCCGCATAGAATTACGATTTGAAAAGTTGCTTCAATTTATTAATTTTCAGAAAAAAAAAATCTCCATTGTCTTCTAGTGAATTTTCTATACAGTTTGACCTGCTAACTATAACACAAAAATTATTATAAATTTCTAATATTTAATCTGTCCGGTTGCGGTGTTGCCAGTTAAATTAATTAATTGATTCGCCTTTAAGTTCTCCCATTTCAATTCCATTTTACTCTTGCGTGAAATTCAGACCACGTTAACAAAAAATTAAGTCGCCATATGAGTTGGGCATTAACATCAATTAAAAAAAAAAAAAAGATTGCATTGTTAACATCTTGAAAAAGACTGATTAAGCTACTTTTATGTTTTATCGGTCAAAACAAGTTAAATCCCTTAAATTACCGCAAAAATCATGTGCGGAAACTAATCCTTTTTTTAAGAAGTGCGCGGGTGTGTTCACTAATTCAACTATGTGAAAAACATAAGACAAAGAAATAATTTTT
The DNA here is from genome assembly GCA_947049315.1 of Epistrophella euchroma. Lineage (NCBI taxonomy): Eukaryota > Metazoa > Arthropoda > Insecta > Diptera > Syrphidae > Epistrophella > Epistrophella euchroma. Next base: position 4,596,375 of record OX346249.1, on the reverse strand, counting down.
TGACATAATGATAATATTTTAAGCAAACTAATTGAAAAAATACATATACGTACCTCAGATATTTTGATTATTTAAAAGTTCCGCCCGTCTATTCAGAGTCATCGCTGTTTTAATCAGTCTATGATCAATAATTTCGCTACTCTAGCGCTGTTTCGCAGTCTCTTGTTTAACTACTTTTCAAATCCAACACAGCAGTTCTTAAACAAAGAAAAAAATAAAGAAAAGAAATTGAAAAATACTAAGTCTGGAAATACATACATAGGTATAACACAAAAAAAAAAAAAAATATATAATTGGGGCGTTTACACACTTTTTTCAGACACAATTTTTTTTTATTTGTTACTACTTTTTAACTTCTTGTCCTAGTCCAAATTTTAAAATTAAAATTTTATCTAAAATTAAAAAAGCGCGCAATTTAAAATACCTTTAAAAAGTAATAAAACTAACTAAATATTTTTTTAACAGATTAATAATCGTTTTTTTTTTTAATGTTTCTTGTAATATTAGTTCTTGGTGTGTGTTTTTTTGTGCATTTAGATAAATGTTAATCCTGTTGTTTTGGAATTTTTTTTAAGCAATGCAAAATAGAACTAAGCAAAATTTGATTATACAATTTTTTTGTTTCTGTGAAACAAAAAACAGAAAAAATTGTATACTTAAATTATTAAAAAATAATAATTAAAATTAAATGTGCAAATTTCGGTGTTTGGAGCATAATGTACTTCGCTATATTTCACATAAATATGTTTATTTTGTATCTTTTTTTATTTTTACACTAAAGAAGCTGTCAAATGCATTATTTTCAAATTTTACGAAAATATTTTTACTATAAAATTTTGATAACTAAAGAAATAGAAATATTAATGCATTTTACAGTGGAGCATAAACAAAATTGATAATTATTTATTTTTGTATTTATTTTGCTGTGGTTTATTAACAATGTTTTGATAACATTTTTTTTTTTTTTTTTTTTTTTTTGTAAATGAAATATTTTTGAGAAAATGTGCATTGATTGAATTTGAATTGTGAAAACCATTGCTCATCTCTGTGCAAAAATTTATTCCAAATTCAAATCAAATTAAATTGATATTTTTCACTCACGTTTTACTTTTAAAGCAGGGCTTTTTAGTTCAAATACATCACAATGCTAGAGATCTCACAGCAAACTCTATAAGCAACGAATAAAATTATATTAATGTAATGATGCAACGCTATTTGAAATATTTATATTCATATACAGGGTGTCCGGTAAAGAGTGGATAATCCTGATTCAACGGCGGCGTATAGCCCACTTTATGACTGCTCCGAAAATGGAAATTAAAAGGGGCTATCTCAAATGGTACTCAAAATATGTGCATTTTTTCGTTCAGTGTATTTCTTTTGTACCTACTTACTTTGCGTTTTTGAATACCACGACTACAAATGGAGTGGGTGGAAAGCAATTCGAACATTTGCTTTGAAAATTGAAATAAATAAAAAACTTAACAATCATCTAATGTTGTTGTTTTTATTTTTAATGTATATGGTCTGTTAAATTTATTTTTTTATAACTTGTACTTTGGCTTAATTTATGAAGACTATTTTTATAAAAAATAAACGATCCAATTCTTTTATTTTTAGTCGTTATATTCAAAAACATAAAACAATGCAACGAAGTAAATTATTTTATTAAATTCGCTCTTTTTGCATATTACCACTAAGTAACCTATTTACTCTAGATACTGTAAAAAAAACTATACCATTCTGAAATCTTGTTTTGTTGCGCCAATTTTTTATAAAGTTTACACTAGGGTTTCCATACGATTTTTTTATACCAGAGATGCTTAAATTTTTTCAATTTTTTTAATTTCTCAATTTTTGGAATTAAGAACAAATTAATTTTTTTATAATAAAAAAAGTCCATGCGCTATTAAAATTTTCTACCGATTATGTTTTGGCACCAATAGTGTAGAAAGTTGCTGCCAAATAAAATCGATGGAATTCATCCATTTATAGTAGGTAGGTATTCAAAAACGTAAAGTAGGTACAAAAATACACTGAACCAAAAAATGCACATATTTTGAGTACCGTTTGAAATAGCCCCTTTTTATTTCCATTTTCGGAGCAGTCATAAAGTGGGCTATACGGCGTGGCCGCCATTTCAGGATTATCCACTCTTTACCGGACACCCTGTATGTATGACAATTCGGTGCGTTTCATAATTAAATCGGAAAGCTCTAATCGTACTCTGCCTAGGGCGCCCTCGAGAGCTTAAATCTATTTAAGAAAAACAGTTGGGATTGACCCTAAACCATAAGATGATTCGATACGCATTCGCGCTACCAAAGCTACATGTGACTAATTCACCCAGCAGCTGTCAAGTGTGCGTAGCAAGTTACTCTAAAAGCCCTAAGGCCGTGTGTGAATTGGCTTAAAATCGCGTTAAATTTTATCCGAAGATTAATTTTTGACACTAGTGAGGTGAATCTGTACGTAGAAATGTCAAAATTTAATCTAGGATAAAATTTAATCGAAATTTTAAACGAATTCGCACACGGCCTAAATCTTACAAACAGTGTTGTCGAAGTACTACAATTGCAGTATTTGTACTGCTTTTTGAGACTCCGTACTGCCGTACTGCTATAACACGGCCAAAGTACTGCTTCTTTTTAAAAAACTTTGTTGAGCTCTCTAAACGCCCCCAAAGAAATTTCTCTACGAAAATAAAAAAAGCAAACCACTAGGGGTTCTTTTTCATTACTTCAGAGTGCAGACCAGAGCCTAAATCCTTAAAAAATCTAGAACACTCAGAACGAATTTGTTTCAATTTTCGTTTAGAACGTGATCAGAACATGTTTAGATCCCGCTCTACGAGCTACTACGAACATTTCAAAGTAGGAAATTTATTCCACGAGAATCTGTCCCACGCATGAGAGAGAATTTATTACGCTTTTTAGAGAAAGAACTTCACTTAAAGATGTTCTCTTACTTTTACTTCGTTTTGATTAGAGCCCAAATGAGGTAATTTCGAAAATTTCAAAAAAGGTGATAATTTGATAATTTAGTTTGACAGTTAATTTCATTTTGAATTTTATTTAGCTGTTTTTTGTTGTTTTCTCTTTCTGTTTTTGTCCAGACTATCAATTGCTTGTTTTTGTTGTTTTATACATTATATTCTTTAATTTTAAATGGGTTTCCAGTTTCAATGGAATCCATTTAGCTGTTTTCATACGGCCTTGCGTAATTGCCTTCCGAATTTCGTGCAAATTTGGTTGAAATTACCTCATTTGGAAATGTGAATTTGTATTCGAAATGAGATGGGTTGAGTTCCAAAACTCATCAGATGGGCATTTACTGCAAATTCATAAGTTTCTAAACTCAAACGAATAAATTATGACAAAGATGCAAGTTCCAAAATGCATCCGAAAATAGCTGCGCAAACTGCGTAACAAAAAAATTGTTGCTAGTTTGATTTCGAATATTATTATAAAGAACAAATTTGTCTGCGAAGTCAAGTATGAGGTGACGGCTTTTTCCTATTTCTACACAATGATTAAAAATTAAATTTTTGTTCGCAGAAATAAGTTTCAAATCATCAGCGAAAATTTTCAATCGCGATGTGATTAACTGATGTGAACGACACTTTTTCTTGAAACAGTACCTTCTTGGATGGCTTCGCGGCTTCAAAGGATTTTAACTCCCTTCTCAAGTTCTCTGTTCCGCTCACGAAACTCCGTTTATTCGCCCGTACTGCTGTGTACTGCTTTTTTCTTTCTTGAAGTACTGCTTTTTCAAAAGACAAAACGACAGCCCTGCCCATTATATTGTGGTAAAAAGGTATAGAGGCTGTCGCACAGAAACTCCCATGAACTTATTCTAAGAAATTAAATATGTAATTCAATACTTCAATACTTAACGGCCAAGCCATACTTTCTGACCACCACTTTTTAACAGTGAAGTCTAGACATGCACCTCACCTTAAGGGAGTTAGTGGGTGAAAGTTACAGATTTCTTATTTTCTAGCCTGAATACAAAACTTCAGCTTTAAGGACCTCAGGAGGTACACTCTAGGATTTAATCCCCAGAATGGAATACGGGCCGCATGAATGTTTAGTTTAAAACCCCATAACATCGTCATTACTTGGATTTTCCTACAGTTAAAGATAATTGGTCTTATTAATAAACACTGTCTAACTTTAGGCAGCCGTCTAAGTTTTTAAAAAACCTTTCTAATTTTTGCTAAAGTAATCTATTTTTTTATCTTGCTTTAGACAACGTAATCTATTGTCTAAACCTAGAGAAATGCAATATGTTTTTTATAAAAAAAAGTATACTTCCGACTGTTTCAAAATACTTAGACATAGTTTAAACAACCAAAAATCTAATTAATAAGACCAAATATTTCTTATTAGACTATAGATCTCATGCGACCTTACATAGTATTCCCTTCCCATATATGGTAATAAATGCGAACGAAATGAGAACACAAAACTTCTACTTTTGTTTATTCGTATTTTATTTTTCTTTATTTTTAAATATTTTTTTTAATCAAACTTCTAATCAAGCTTACTTAGTTAAGCTTCGAAGTTTTTTCAAAATCTTATAACACCAAGGTAATAAAAGAGCTTGACACTACCATTCGCAAAAAGTTATGGGCAAAAACTTATTTGTTCATACCAATATTTTCTTCGAAACCGAAATCAAGGTTATCTACGAAAATTTTACGGTTGTCCTTCTTAGAAACATCTTATCCGCATAGGCCTTCATTTACAGCTACTCTTTAAATAAAATGTGAATCACAAATCAAGCAATATGAACTAAATGTAATTGACCATATGAACAAAACTTAAAACCGTATACATGTTTTTTTTTTTTGTCTTCTGTCTGGATCAATTTTTCTGCATGAAAATTATCCGCATCCTAAAACTATTCTATACAATTAATTTTATTTTTTAAATTTATTAACTGATGTCATGATAAAGCAGTCACACAAAAAAAAAAAAGAACAATCATCAACAGTTTTCTTATTTATTTTGTTTAAATATAAAATTTAATGTTGCAAATGTGTAAAATTGTTATTGTTCTAAGTTAATGTGTCAATGTTTACCAATCTTTAAAAAAAAAACAATTATTGAACTATACTATTTATATACTTAATGTCTATGTATTGTTTTCACGTAAATTTTGTGGGTGTTAGTTCAAAGGAACGAAATCACGTTGACTTCCGAAATGTGTGTTTCAAATCGTATTGTAATTTTTTGTTTCGTGTTTTTGATTTTATTTTCTTAGTTTTATTTGCTTTTTATATCACATAATTATTAAAAAATGCTTTATATAAAAAAAAAACAAACAAACTTAATTTGCATTTATTTAAAAATAAACTAATTTTAATTTTATCAATTACTTTTTTTAATAATTTTTATATGTAATCATTCATTTTTTCAATTAATTCCTAGAGTCCTTTTATTTTATTTGTTTTCAAATGTTTGTATTTTTTAAAAATTGATTAAAAATAACTAACATTATCATTTTTTTTTACTTTTCAAAAAAAAAAAAAAAATCAAACAAACAAACAAACATACCTACTTTAACTCATGCAGGATGAATTTCATCCGTTTATTGAGGCCCTCCTGCCTTTCGTTAAGTCATTTTCGTACTCATGGTTCAATTTACAAGCCGCAAAGAGAAAATACTATAAGAAACACGAAAAACGAATGTCACTTGAGGAAGAGAGGCATTGCAAAGACGAATTACAGGTGAGTTACATATATTCGCAAATAAAATAAACACGCGTTTTTCGTTAAGTTTTTTTTTGTCAATGATTTTTTATAAATTATAAATAAAACCTAAATAAAATTAAAGTTATTTGTTTTTGATTTTAATTTTTATTTAAAAAATTGAAATGTATTGATGTTGACAGTCTGTGGCGGCCATGTTGTTTTGACGGGGCGTCTGTAATATCTTCTGTTTATTATTCGGTCATGCTAAATTAACATGACAAGTTACAAAACTGAGCAGCAATAGCCGCCACAGACATTCATCGTCAAGCGTTTCAGAGTGTCATTCTTTTTTGTGACGTTTTAATTTTATCGATAATTATATATCTACTTATTTTTGCAGAACGAAAAAGCGGAAGTAAAACAAAAATGGGCATCACGTCTATTAGGCAAACTCCGCAAAGATATCACACAAGAATGTCGCGAAGATTTTGTCCAAAGCATAACGGGCAAACGTCAATCGATATGTGTCTTATCGAATCCAGATCAAAAAGGCAAAATGCGACGTATCGATTGTTTGCGACAAGCCGATAAAGTCTGGCGTCTAGATTTGGTTATGGTGATATTGTTTAAGGCTATACCACTCGAAAGTACTGATGGCGAGCGATTAGAAAAGAATCCCGAATGTACCCATCCGGGATTGTGTGTAAATCCTTATCATATAAATGTTTCAGTTCGTGAATTGGATTTATATTTAGCCAATTTTATAAATACTCATGATAATTTAAGTCCACCGCTAATTTACAATAATAATAATAACAATAATAATAACAGTAATAATAATAATAACAATAATAGCAAAAAGGGGGATGATGAACGTAAGCAGAAAGGTGAGCAGCTGATTTTTTGTTTTTATTTATACTTTTGACTTATCTTTGAATATAAATGTAGTTACTTAGTCCCAGTTTTTTAGTGCGAGATCCTCGAGTGAAATTCTAAAAAAAAAAAATGTATTTAGTCAATTTAAATCTCGATTTAAACGAGAGTTAACCTACCGAATTGAGGGTTGCCAAGAATTTAAGGGTTGCCAGACGTCTTGATTTAGATATCTTGGACGTCCCAGATTTCAGGCATATGTAATTTCAACTGTACCGCCAAGACAGCTTTTTTCTCGGGTTTCAACCAGAATTCACAATAAATAAAAATAAAAATTAATCGAAGAAGAATTGATTTGACAAATTGCTGAAACAACAATTAATAAATTATTAAATTTTATTTCTGAATTGACTCAGTACTTTACCTATACTAAAAAACTGGGCCTAGGTGCACTTAAAATGTATTTAAAAACATTCAAAAACCAACCATGCAGTGACTTTATTTATTTTAACTTTAAAACCATTTACTATAGCACCTACTTTTGAAGTTTTTTCACATTGGACGTTTTTTTTTTTTAGTTCAGAGTTGGTTCAGAGCAGAGCACTGAATAGACCCTGAGCGAACGGAGTAAACTCTGAGCAGAGTATGTTCAGAGCACTCCGATTTAATTACGAAACACACCCGAGCACTCAATTGTCTTGTCATATCTGTCAAATTACATGGAAACTGTATGAAGTTGGCCGCGCTCAGTTTTTTACTCGGTCTGCTCGGTTATTTTATACCGAGCTAATAGAGCGCGCTCTAAACGAAAAAAGAAACACAAAGTTGATCTGTTATACACTCATTTTTGTTATACACGATTTTTTGTATGACAGTCCAGGTTCTACTCTGAACTAAAAAAAGAAAACCCCCAATTATTACTTTAAAAATATGCACTGAACGTGAACCCTTGCCAAACGTTGGCAATGTCTAGCCAGAGATTAAAGTTTTGAATCAGAAGCACGATCGCCACCGCCATTTCATTTTTTTACATAAAATACTTTTATTGCGAATAATGCATATATGAGGTGCTAAGATCACAGAGCCGTGAAAATGTGACATATGTAAATATTAAAAAAATTACAAACAAAATGGAGTGTTCGGTTGAAGGTCATGAAAATATCTTATTTTTGCAAGAGGAAAATCGGATCAACAACTTTAACTTTTATTATTGAGAATTAAACAATTAATTGATTTGTTCTGCACCTCTTCACGTCCTAATAAGTTATTTTTTTAATGACAACCACCAAAAGTTTTAATCGCTTTTTAACGTGGAGTCAAAAGACCTCAACCTTAAGGATCCCATCAGTAGAGCTCAAAAAAACAAAAATTGATTTTACTCTACTGTGCATAGAAAAGTTTTACCTCCAACACGTCTTAAATTACATTCTTACTTCTCTTTTAAGCGATGTTGGTTTTATATGTCTGGTTTCACTGTCTCTCCATAGATTTTATTTATTTGTTTGTTTTTTCTTATTACTTTTTTTACAGGCTACACTCATAACCCATACAATGGAGTCATATGCAATGATATCATACTGGCCACAGGTGTGTTCTCTTCCAAGGAACTTTGGAAGCTTTCGAAAGGTATCGCTAGGCAAATAACCTAACAGTAATATAATAAAAAAAAAAATAAGCCCGTAAACTTACCCGAACCCATTGCATGTAGTTTTTTTTTTTTAATAACAATTATTTCTGTCAAAATATACACATTAGAAATTTAGAATTTTCATGGATGTTTTATTTTTTTTGTTCCTTTTTGGTAACAGCATCGATTTTGGAAGAAACTAACGATCTTATTCAAGCAAATACAAATGCAATTAAAATGGAAAATGCCAGCAGTATATACGATTGCAATACTTATCCGTTATCAGCGCCACCTAGTGGTATTGTGCCAGCAGTAACGGATCGTTCGATTGGTCCTTCGATGGTTTTGGCTAGTGGTTATAGCAGTAAGCTTGATTTGGGTAGATTTGTTGTTCTAAATCTAATATGTCTCTGTTTCTTGTTTTCAAGTTGACTTCGTGGACCCTAGGGGAATGCACCTATCAAATTCAGCTCAGTTGCGGGCTCAGACATCATGCAAAAATGATCCATGTTCCTCACCGCCAGATGGCAATGGTAGTAGTTTTTCAGTTATTTTGCGACACAGCGATCAATCGCTAGGGGGTAATTCTTCTGAAGATGGTATTTCCCTGCAAAGGTACACACCAACCGGTCACCCTACCTCAAGAATTCTTACCATGAGTCAGTCGAGATCGAATGAAGGTAATTTTTTTTTATTGAATCACCATCTCAACGTTTGCATTATTGACACTTAAACTTCTACCATTTGCAAAGTATTGATTCAGCAGAACGCGAGCGGATTGGTACCGCATGCGGTGAGTCCTAATGCGGTATATTACCAACATAGTAGTCCATCGGGACCATCTGATTCACAAGCATCAAGCGAGGGCAGTCAAACGCATCAGGAACAACAACAATCCTTACAAAGCCATCACAACCATCCGCACAATCCACATCACTCTGCACAGCATCCACACCATTCGATTCATCCGCATTCCATTGCGGCCAAATATCCCAACGAGGTTGGAAACGGGCACGACACACTGTCGGATTTTGTGACTTTTGTGTGTCAGGAAACCGACAGTAGTCCGCACATTTCAAGCTCAGCTGCTTCCTCCGCTGCGTCTGCATCAGTGGCTGCTGTGAGCCAGTTCCAAGTGCAGCATGTGGGACGCAGCCTAAAGGCGCAATACGCTCAATACAGCACAATGCTGCCACCACCACCATTGCCCCCAATGGCACGACCGGTCGCCATCATTCGTTCGACTGGTGATCTTACTATGGTTGGAAGTCCGCCTTCATCGATTACACCGCCTGCTGGTTCGGCCTCGACAATATCCTCACCATCCCATCATCACCAGGATCAAGATCCAAATTTGCCCAGCGGTAATTCCTCGAACGGTAGCGGACGAAATTCCTCTGCAGGGGGCAGCGGGTCAAGTTCCAATAGTGGCAACTCGAATACCGGGGGCAATGGTTCAACGGGAAATTCAAGTGGGAACAGCGGTAGCAACGGTTGCAATATTGGTCAGCCACCAGAAATAAATTCCGTTTCCCCGCCATTAAGTCATCTGGACGTCACGCGAAAAAACCTGGCGCGCATCTCAAGTAACCCGTATCCTCCTAATGGCCGCGAATACGTGCCGTTCAATAATTTCCATTCACAACCAACTCCGGTAAGACTTTATCGTTAAAATCAAACTTTTTTACAAAAATTATCATAAAATATTTTTTTTTTTTTATAAAATAGCTCTTAGGCTATACAACTTCAATATCAACAATGTCAGGCGTTATAAGTCCGACGAATTTAAGTTTATATTCATCGCCTAGAACAACACCTCGTAGTCGATGGAATGCTCCATTTATGATGGAAGAAGATTTCAATATGATAACACATTCGATATCCAATAATAATCCTGAATCAGGTTCGGTGATTTTAATGGAAGAAGGTAAGTTATAGTTTTGTTTGTTCATATCCTTTTAGTTATATGTTATAATGTCGGTTAGACCATAATTTTATAGATATGTCCAATATATTATTAAGTTATAGCAATTACAATATAATACCAAGATATTGCACCCAGTGTTAAATTTCGCGTTCAAATCGCTAGTAATGGTGTGAATCCGTGGTGATCCCATACATGTGTGCGTAAGAACCACATCTATGTATTTATATGTAAGTTTTACTACAATCCGTCGATCTGCTACGGCTATACCTGCTAGCAAGGACTTTCCTACTCGATGTCTATGTTTGCAAGAATGTACACAGTGTTTTTTTTTCTCTTTGCAATTCTAAGGGAGGGTGAACTCAGCGTTGCCAAAGTAACACGTTCAAGCTTTTTTAACACGATTAATTTTAAATGAAAATTTCCGTCCACCCGACCTAAATGAAATGCGATTAGCGATAGCCAAGCTTAAAGCGTACAATGCTGCTGGTGGGGATGGCCTGCCAGGCGATCTATTCAAATCAGGGGGACATGACTTGGTAGGGAGTGCCAAACTCGTCCGCTTGCGCAGGATGACGATGGAGAAATTTCGTTGCTCCGTCAAAAGGGGGGTTCACATTGAAGTCGGCAAGAACGCCACCGAACCATTTGGTGCCGAGAAAGGTTTGAGGCAAGGCGAAGCGTTATCACACAACCTGTATAACATCGTTCTTGAAGCAATTGTACGCAACTCGCAAGTCAACAATAGAGGTACAATTTTTCAAAAGTCAGTTCAACTACTTCCTTATGCAGATGATATTGGCATCATTGGGAGAACGAAGCGAGCTGTTACGGGCGCATTTGCAAGTATTGAATCGGAGGCGGCGAAAATGGGCTTGGCTGTTAATGAAGACAAGACGAAGTACATATATGCTATCATCGAGAAAGAAATCTAAACATCGTCGATTCGGGAAAAACGTCACGATGGATAGGTACAAGTTCGAAGTCTTCAAGGACTTTGTCTACCTGGCCTCCACTATAAACTTGCAAAATGACATCAGTGCACAGATCAAACGGAGAAACACTCTTGCCAATCCCCGTGTTTCTTCGAACTAAGAAGGCATTTGAGTAGTAAGACCCTAATCATCCCGGTCCTGCTGTATGGGGCAGAAGCATGGTATTCCAGTCAAACCGTCATGAAAAAGGGCCTAACCTTGCGCGCAGAGGTATGGTTTGTTTTTTCATGGATCGACAGTGACACTGAAGAAAAGCTTAAAATCAAATTTGCACCACCTGACAACTATTTTTTGCCAAAAACGTAATTTTTGGCATTTTTTTTTTTAATATCTCGGCTCGAGTATGTCGCACAGTAAAAACTGAATCACAATCACCAAAATGTGGGGAATAATATTAGCGGACGGAGTCAAGTGTAATTCTTATTCACAAAAAAGGTGATAAGGATGATAATATAAATTTTAGGATAGAATTCCAAATAATTAATAAAGAAAATAAAACGCAAAATTTCCTTAAGGAAAAAATTCCACACGTGCCTTTATTCTCGAGGTTTCTTCTTGACAATCTTTTTTATTTCCTGTCTGCTGTTGGCACTCATTGCTGCCATTCTTTCTTATTGATCGTATTCAGTTATGCAATGTCGGAGACTGCGTACGACTATGGGCAATATTCGTAACCCTCCCCCCCCACCTTGAACTGGAACACTTCCACCTACAACTTTCTCTCCAACGGCCAAACATCTCACTGCTTTCCTATGTACTCACCTAACCGATAAATGTCTACAATTCTTGGTTTAATCCGATTGGAGTTGTGGATAAACGCGAACTTTTCTTCTGGGGTTGTGAAACCAATTGAAACTTCCTACCTGAAAACGTGGCTAATGTGAGCAGCTTAAATCGTACCTGTTTTTCATCCTGATGGCTGTTCGTTGCATCTCCTGTCTAGCTCGTTCATAAACCTCTTGTCGTTCATCCTGTAGCTGTTTTGCATAGCCAAATATTGTTACCTCTCTTGGTGGGACTCCGAATAATAAATCAGGGGCAGCCGCATTTCTGTGCTAAACAACATGGTAAACGGAGATTGCTTGATTGACTCATACTGTGCTACTCTGTGTACCATACCAAAGCCCGAGCAACGGTGTCTGCAGTCTAATCTGCAAGTGGGAATATTTATACCTATTTGGTGAAATAATCCATGAAGAGTAAAACATATTTATTTTCCTTCTTGGTTGATGTAAGTGTGGTCCCAAAATAGCCACTGCAACTCTTTGGAATGACTTACATGATAGATAGATTTGTAGTTCACCTCTGGTCCTGCTTTTTGGGCCTCTTTTCGAAGCACAAACATCGCACTCGGCGCAGAACTGCTCTACATCTTTCCTAGCACCAACCCAATAGAATCTTGATCTCATTTTTCTACAAGTTTTTGTAAAACCGAGATTTTTTAATCGCAACGGCTTTAAAGCGCAAGTGTGTGCCTAGCCTTAATATGGTGTGTTTTTCGAATTATGTTCCTCTATCAATAATAATGGCCGCGTTCATCACCACATTTGACAGTTCTAAACTGTCATTTTGAGAGCTTCTGATTGGCCAGCCGCCATTAAATTCAGTTAACGTCGATTGACATTTATAGTTGCGTTGCTTACGTTTTTTTTCTGAATTTTCAGATGAAAATTTCTATCTGAAAATTCAGATGACAGCTAAAAACAACAAAAAAAAAACTTTTCTTGGTCCAGTTTTTTTGTTGTGCGTGATCTGATCTGGGTCTCGTATCGCTTTCCGGATTTTAGTTTCAGAGTGCAAAAAATAATAATAAAAAAAAAACAGAATAAATAATTTCAGACTTTTTTGTGCGTTTAATGTTACGTTTTTCAGAACTGAATTTTTAGATCTGTCAAAAACGTGGTGATGAACGCGGCCAATGTCTAAGCATTATAGTTGTTTCCTTTTTTTTCAACTGAAAACTCGATTTTTTTTTTGTTTTTATTTCTAGAACATGCATCTGCTTCGCGCTACAATGAGGACTATCCCAATCGGGACTACGTGACATGATAACAAATGATGATGTATTAAGAGAGGAATACGCTTATTAAATTTAATTTAAATCGAAGACTACTCAAAGACATAACGCATAAAATAAAATAAATATTTTAATATGAAGCAATAGCAAAAAAAAAAATAAGACAACAAAAACAATACAAAATAAACAGCAGCAACAACAATATCTGGTTTTTACTGATCAAAACCCCTTTCAAAAATAAAAGCTTTAAACAACAACAATTAAACCTAATTAAGCACGTGGACTATACAAAAATTAAAAAAAATTAAGGAACGGAACCAAAGCATTTGTTTAAGCATAAAAAAAAAATAAAGAAATTATCATTATATAGAGATATCGCTAAATAAAATTAAAACAAAACAAAAAAAAAAAACATTAAAAAAAAGGAAAACAGACAATAGTAGAATTAATTAAAATATTGAATGACAACAATATTATTTTAATAATAGAAAAGGGAAAAACAAACTAAAATAATAATATTAAAATACTTATATAATAAAAAAAAGAAAAAAATAGGAATACTAATTATTATAATGAAACCATTGTTTTGTAAGAATAAAATTTAAAACACGATTAAATTATGTATTAAATGATATTTAATTAAAGAAAGCAGCAATTTTTGAGTAGCTAAATTTTATTTTTAATTAGAAACTAAAAAAAGTATAATAAACTGAGTTATATTTATTAATTTCAAATAGGAAACAATAAAACATACACAGAAATATACTGATCTCGCCACATAAATATTATAAGTATTATATATAAAAAAAAAAAAAACAAATAACAATTAAAATTTATAAATTCATCGCTGTAAATGAAGGGATATATATTATATCTTAGTTAGTTTGGTGCATATTCTGGCAATGTTTGAATATCTAAGCGCAAATAAAAGAGGTTAATAAAAAAAAAAGAAATTCGAACATTGTACAATAAAGCGCCACCCTAATCTTTATACACAGTAGAACCCGTATAGGGGAAATTTCAATTTACGAGTTATTAATTTAGTTTGGTTTTTCTTAATTGGTCTTACGCTTGTACCTCTTGTTTTTTTATTTTTTTTTATTTTAAATAGGTAGTAAATTTTGTACCAAAAATTCTTTTGACTTTTTTCATAAAAAAACAGTTAAGTTTTAATGTTTGACTTGAACAACACTCATTCAAAAATTGCTTAAATGCTGTAAACTAATTTTTTCTCGAAAATTCTATAGCCATCATAGCAAATTCTTGTCAATTACCAAATGTCAACATTTTGACGTTGCCAGATTCGTAAATTTCTATATTTGCGGTGTAATAGCATAGAGTCATACACTTTTTGTTCTATGTCACAATACTTACAATGATATTTCAATTTATTAATATTATTAGTTTTATTTTATTTTTGTATTTGTTATACACATAGATATATTTATTCGTGAAGTATGAACATAGATGAGTTAGAAAATTGTGATCACATAAAGTTTTGTTTGCAATAAAGACAACCTTCCCAAAAAAGGTATGACTGGCCGCAAATATACTGATTATAAATGCCCGTTCTACACTTAAATAAATTGTTTTAATGACATCTGTACATTTAATTTTGCAGTTTTTTTTTTTTTTGTTTAAATTATTTTTATTTTTCATATCACACATAATATAATTTAACGCGCTAGTTATCTGATAATTATAAAAAAAAAATACTATCCAAAAAAGTAGTTTTATAAACAAAAGCTAAAAACTTGAAATTTCATTAAAAATGAAGGCTCTGACTCCTAGGGAGTTACTATTTTATTTTATTTATTTTTTGTTTGAATACATATTATAAGAAAAAAATGTATATAGGTACATATAAATAAACTTACACAACGAAAAAAAAATAGAATCGATAGCTATAACTTATCCTATTGTGCATAAAATTTCTTCCTAAGGAATAAAAAAAATTAGAATAATAAAATAAATTTAAGTACTAAAAAAAGATGTTATATAATATTTAATAGAAATAAAAATTTAAAACAAATAAACACACAAAAAATTAGGACAATAATTTAAACAACAACAAAATCGGTTTAGTTCAATGAATTTTTAATGTTTTTTATTTTATTTTCAAATTAATTTTTAAATACAAATACAAATGAAATAAACTAAAAAAATGTACATACAAAATAATACTAAATTTAAAAAATGAGTAAACTAGCAGCGACTTAGGATAATAATTAAAACATAAGATAAAATCATTGCTACTGAAACTTTATATTATATATACATACATACCTAATTATATATTTTATACAACATTAGTAAATATATATAACCCCTAAACAAAATTAATTAAGTGGTCAAACAAAACTAAAATTAAAAGTTAAAATATATGTATGTATATAACTACATATATAAGTTCGGTTGTAACGCTAAGCACGAATGTTTCTCGCTACAAGGAATTTAAAAATACAAGTAAACAAATATAAGTAGCTACTTATAATAATATATATATTTAGGCTAGGGTATGTGCCTTAGAAAATAAGATTGAAGTTAAAAAAAAAAAAAACAAAACAAACAAAACGAATGGAAGAGTAAACTATGAACCCAAAATTTTATTAATAAATTTTATAAGACAAAAAACTTATTGTTAATTTATTAAAATTTGTATAATTTATTTAATATTTTTTTAATGTTATTTATTCAAACAATTAAAGTATCGGTCGTACTTTTTATTTTGTTTTTAAATGAATAGGAATGGTTAACTATTTATTTAAAAATATAAAATAAAACAAATATTTAGCATAAACTGATTTTGATGTATTTTTATTCAATTTAGTTTTATTAAAATTATTATTTTATTGGAAAAATTTTATTTTGCTATCTTTTTTTATTTTTTGTACATACTTCTATTTTTTGATTTATTTGAATTTTTCCTACTTTTAAAAATTGCAGGCATACATAATTTCTAATTTGGTCAAATCCAGTTATTAATTTTTTATCGCACCACACAAATTTATAAGAATAATCCGTTAATATTATTTTTTTTATTTAATATAATTTTTTCGAACTGTTTATTTTTATTTGTTTGTAAGAATAAAAATACAGATAAATAAAATATAAAAACATATTTTATTTTATTTAAATTGTTATAAGAATAAGGTTTTTATGAAATCTCTGTCTGAAACAATTTTAATTATAATTAATTTTTACTTAAAAAATTTTATCGAATTTTTTAAAATTAATTTTTCAAAAATAAAAATTGGCTGTGAGGTGATAAATAATAAAAAAAAAAATAATAATAAATCATGATATATACACAAAATAAATAAGAATAAAATGTTGTTAAGATTTATGAATAATTTGCTTGTTAAAAACGAAACAGCTTTCACACAAAATATTATTATTAAAACAAATAAAATAAAATTTACCATGCAAGAATTTTTATTATTTAAGAATTTTGTGTTTGCTTTAATATTATAATGGCAGGAATCAAATTTACCCAACAAATTGACAAATTAAAAATTAAAAGTATTTGTTTAAATAATTTAAATATGGAATTTACAGGGTGTCTAGTAAATAATGGATAAACTTGCAACCAGACATAGCAGGTCTTAAGACCTTTCAGAAAATAGCATACAAAAAAATATTTACCATGTAGTCTCCATGGTATAACAGTTTTTTTTTTTTTAAGTTTTAAAAAAATACGACTCTCCTCGAATAACTTAACACTATGATTTTTGTTGATGCTTTTTTATTTTTATAATTTTCTTGAATAACTATTCTAATAGAGAGCAACTAAAATTTAACACTTGTTCTTGCATTTTTTTTATTATAATTTTTTCTAAATTAATTTTTTAATACAAAAACTACAAAATATTTATTTTTACAAAAGTTTGACCATGTACCATAGGTAAATATTTGTTTTTGCTATTTTCTTAAAGGTCTTAAGGCCTGTTATGTCTGGTAGCAATTACTGGACATTTACTGGACACCCTGTATACAAAAAACAACAAAAAAAACGTATATAAACTAAAGTATATAAACACATTTATGGTTTAAAACAATCAAATCAAAAAATGTACTAAACTAACCAAAACCATGCTGGCATAATGTAAAGTAAAAAAAAAATAATAATAAACAGAAAATAATTCTTACAGTATAATAGTGTGCCTTTATTTGATAAAACATGCAGTTAATTTGAGAGTTAGAAAGCAAAACAAAAAAATAATTAATGCTTATATAAATTTTAAAACAAACTGAACATAATCATCATTTTAAAAATACATATATAATACAAAACAAAAATAAATAAAGTTGAAAACTGTTCAGATAATGTGTCAAAAAAGTTATTTAGGTTTTACTATTTTGCTAAGGCAGTATTACATTATCATATGTTTATGACCAATGCTATATAGTTATATAAAACATGGCACAATATTTGTATATATTAGAGCTCTCGATTTTAAGCGTGTATTTAGCTACACGTGTAATCGTGTCACGTGTACACGTGTTGTAAAAAAAAAAAATACACGTGTAGGCGTGTAGGTTCTAAATACACGTGTAAATAAAAATACACGTGTAATTAAAATTCTTTTTTAAAACCAATCGATGTTTCATTATTTCATCAAAAAAGTATTTTCGCAAAAAATATACATAAGCGACGGACTTGTAAATACAAGTTAATTTAGCATAAGACGATTTTCTGATTTACTAAAACTTAAGCCATGCGAAAATTTAATTAAAATGTCGATTAAATTCTATCCGAGATCAAATTTTTACGTTTTCACCAAAAAAAAATCATCTTTGGAAAAAAATCATAAAAACGATTTTCAATTAATTACACGTGTATTTTTAAATACACGTGTTTATACACGAATAAATTTAATTACACGTGTAACACGGGTACACGTGTGCACGTGCAATAGGGGGCTGTAGTATATATAACAACTAGTGTTAGACTATGCCATATAAGTATGATCAACTTAGCTTTGTCTGTCAATTTTTGTTCACAATATAACAATATGACCCACAAACAAAAATATATATATATAAACAAAATATTTGATGTATTTTGACAGTCAAGTTTCATTAAATCATATTATTTTTTAAATTGAAATTATTTCATCACTAAACTGCCATATACATATGTGTATGGCGTCATATATATTTTGTCATATAAATTTGACTATCACACTTATATGACATTTTTTAGCCATATTTATTTGCCAAACTTGCCATATTTATATGACAATGTAATACTGCGTTTACGTTTACTACGTTATCACCGCAAGTCAATCTCGTTTAATCAATCCTAGATAGTGTTTCCACCACACAAAATGATTGACTTTGACAGTATCTTTCAAAACCCCTTCAAGCATATTCACTGACCCAACTTTCTCGGTCTTTCTTGGATCTTTGCTAAACTGAGTGTTTCACGCACACCTTCAAAATTGCTTTATATCTACAGGCATTTTCCCCACACCTTTGTTTAGTTCATCAGCAAGTGGAATTGCGAAGACATAGTTTTTTGTGTTCTCTTTTCTTATGAAAAAAATTGTTTTTATAGAAAATGATGGCAATAAAAATGTCTTGAAATGAAAAAAAAAGCTTTGTTTGTTTGTTGTAGGTAAACTCGATTGGAGAAACTTAGTCACTTAGAATCAAAATAGCTTTGTCGTAGGTAATGTAGAACTCAAGTGGGGAAGTACTTTTTTTGCGATTCGTTTTGGCCTCGTTTTGGTTTCGGTTTTCGCTGAGTATGGTAAACTTCCAGGCCAATGCCACACGAGCGACGAAATATTTTACTAAGTTAGTTCCTTTTCTTTGGTTGATAAAGTAAATTAATATAGAATTAGTGGTTGAAAATTCAAAAAACGGCATTACCTGTTTTAATAAGCCCTATAAAATGTATAACATTTTTGTAGAGAGGAGTTGGGGCAGTAACAATGTGGAATATTGTTTTTCAAAATTTTGAAAATTTTCATCAACTTTTGAAAATAGAATATTTTTTGCTTATAAACTGATTAAATAACCTCCATTGCCATTATTTTTAGGTTTATGTCTATAAAATTACTAGCAGAATTTTAGGCAAGGGCTCAGGGAATAACTTTGCATAATTAGTTTCTCAAATTTCTAAAATTTTACATCAACTTTTCAATTGGTCAGTGGTAATTCTAATTTCCATACTAATTTGAGTCGACGAATGCAGTTTTGCGGACACGTATTTGGATCCGTACGCGGAGTCCTCCATACGTTGTTGACTACGTGTGCGGATCCAAAATGGACTCTTTGGCTTAAAGGGATGCAGATGGTGGGTCATTTTTATATTTGAGAATCCAGAGAACAATCTGCGAGAATCGATTTTCTTTATTATGTTCTACATAAAGCAAACTTGCCATCTGACTTTCACTTCATAAGAAAAATGACCCACCATCTGCATCTTGAAAGATTCGGTCAAAGTTCATATACTTTTTAATATTTTTTTCTGGTGAAAACATTAATCTAGAATTCATAAAATCTAAACAAGATTACATTACGGTGAAAACGTAGTATTAATCTTTATTTGAGGGGATTAAAATTTGTATGGTGAATTACGGTATTTATGGTAAATCTACTTGAATCTCGGTTTAGTAGTCGATGAAAACGCGTACATATTATAATGTTGGTTTTAATACTCTGAAAACGCTAAACGCGACCACAATGCGTTGTGGTTAAAAAATATTCACAAAACGATATTCGGGCTGTGGCTATTAAAAAATATCACAACGCGTTGTGATAATGATAAAGTCCCACATAGCCGTTTTCAGGGTTTCCTCTTGACATTTATACATATAAAAAAAAAAATTAAGAAAAAACTATAAGTACGAAGTAAGGAAATACTATTGTAAGGAATTTTTTCGAAATGATTATAATTTGTTTAAGTTTTAAGTTAAAATAAAAAAAAAAGCTCTAGTTCAAAACAACAAAAACAAAAATAATCGATCTACTACTATGAAAACACTTGATTTTGAAAAAAAAAAAAATAATAACAATAAAAGGCAAAAATACACAACCCATTTGTATAAACAAAAAGAAAAGGGCGTTAATAATATAAAAATAATATTCGACTTTTTTTGTTTTTAATCCTTCCTGAAAAACAAAATAATTTTGTCACTTTTACTTGCTCTACAGGGTAAGTATTGTTTTTGTGTAGAGATAAAACTTTTAAGTTGCAAACAAAGATGAGACCGAAGGGAGCGGGTCAGAATTCCGAAATTCTGTTTTTTCTTTTTTTGAAAATACTGTACGACCAAAATTCTGTTTTTCAGAATTCTGTATTTCAAAATTCTGTATATCCCAATATCTGTATATTCAATATGCTGTAAGTGTAAAATTCTGTTTTCCAAAATGCTGGTTATGTCCAAGTTCTATATTTCGAAGAAAAAATTGTTAACAATATCATTGTTACGTACAAGTACAAATAGAATTTTTTGCATTTACTTGTAAAAAAATTCATTCAAGTGCGATCTCTTTAAAAACGAGTAAAAGACTTATTTGTAACCAACGTTTTACTAACTCTATTTTCGTGAATATATTTCTGTTAAACCTTGATATGTGGAAATTGTAGAATTTAACGATGAAACTTAGCAATATTGGTAAAAGTCTCTATTTATCTATCTAAAAATCTGAAATGTTTTATTTGAAAAATTCATTATAGAATTTGAGTATTTTGAGGAGGTTTTACATTGACATCTTAATATGATCAATTTTAAATTAACTGCCTGAACAGAATAGAATGACGGAACTGGAGCCGCAGACGGAACTGGAAGAGCTGTCAAAAAGTGTCGTACGTTATTTTTTGTACCTGCCCACAATGCATCTGTACAGCTTTGAATGTATTTTGAAGAAAAACAATAGAATATTCTTGTGTACAAGCTCAGAATTCACATTTTTTGTTTCCAATAATTTTCCTTTTAATAAATAATTTTTTTCGCGATACAAATAACCAAAATATTTTTTTCCGACTCAAAAAGTTGTTTTTTTTTTTTTCTTCATACAAATTGAAACGTCAAAAGTGCTGTACGTGAAAAGTTAAAAGTTGGTAAACTCTTCCGTCTGCGGCTGCAGCTCCATATGCGGCTACGTGCCGTTGTGTTCGCAACATTGAATTTGCGTGTATTCAATATTTTGACAGCCAGCTCCGGATCCAGTTTCGTCTCCGTCACCATTCGGTTCAGCCAGTAAGTATGAAGAGCCTCCCATAACTAGGCCATTTAAGGCTTTTAGCAGTCTGATGACAGTCTTAAAGTTCTCTTTAAGAGTGCTTTTAGCTCCCATAACTAAGTCTCTTACACCCAACCTCGCACCTACCCTAAATCATATGGTGGGCCAAGCAGGGGGGTTGCAGTGGGGCAGCATGCCCCTTCTTACATAGCTCACTTTTTATACGCGCCGTAATGCTGGGTGCTAGCACTGTTTTATCAAAATTTTGAGTTTGCATGCAATTTTTGAAAAACTATCGTTATAAATAATTTAATTTAAATGTTAAAGAACAAATTTCTGGCTTGCAAACCCTGTATAGTACTTCATTGTAAGTGTTGCCGTTGTTTTTTAATAATTTTTTTTCATTTTAAGTCATTTTTGTTCTGAAATTGCCCCTACCTCCTAAACGGGTCGACGTAGACCCCCCCTCCTATATTAAAAAATGCTTGTTTTTGACCCTTCTACAAAAAACCATTATCAATTTGCGGCGCCTGAGTTATCGTACTCGTGCCAAGTCCTCCTTTAGCAAATATGTAGTGTAGGTAACTTTTTAAGGTAAATATAATCTACACTCCGTAATCGTATTTGGCTGCGGAAAGTGTCTTTAATAGGTTTTTTTTTTTTTTTTTAATTTAAACAAAATTGTTGCGCAGCTTGCGGACAAACAATCAAGAGCACTGTTGTCGTTTTGGCTTATCTAAGATTAAGAACATTTTATTGTGCAAATAGATCCTCTATATTTTTTCCCAGATAACCTTACCATCAGCAGCTAAAACTACTGCAGTTTGTAATTAATATCTTATTTGTGTTTGCTCTTGGATTCAAGATTTGTATTTTTTTTTTTTTTATTTATTTATAGACCCACCTTGGATTTGAACCTCTCAAGCATTTAAGGCCACCAACGACATAAGACTTCCGCAAAACAAAGATATAGAGAGCACATACCTTGGGACAAGGCATGAGTTCGTATACATAAATTTTTGCTATGTTTGTGTCTGAAATATGTATGTACCTCGAAAAAAAATTCCAAGCGACTGAAGTGAAGTGGTTTTCTTTAAACTTGGAACCAAGTGATTTTTTGGTAATATCATAAACCAAGATTAAGTCTAAAAATAACAGTCACAGAAGCATACCTTCTTCAGAATACCTACCTTTTTAGGTATAGTTCCATTCTTTCACAATTATTGTGCGCAGCTTTGCAAGTCTTAAAATAATAAAAAAAAAAATAATATTTTTAAACTGATATTATTTTTAAATTAACCACGTTGAGGAATTATTTTATCTAAATAAATCGCTCTAAATTTTACTTCTCACTTTTCTTTTTAAACATCTGCTAGCTTAAATTTGACAGAAGTCGCTGCCGCACTGGTGTCCAAAATGACGTCGCAAAAATCATAACTGGCTGAACAGAATGGTGACGGAGACGGAATTGGAGCCGGAGCTGGAATAGCTGTCAAAATATTGAATACACGCAAATTCAATGTTACAAACACAACGGAACGTAGCCGCATACGGAACTGCAGCCGCAGACGGAAGAGTTCACCAACTTTTAACTTTTCACGTACGACACTTTTGACGTTTCAATTTGTATGAAGAAAAAAAAACAACTTTTTGGGTCGGAAAAAATATTGTGGTTATTTGTATCGCGAAAAAAATTATTTATTAAAAGAAAAATTATTGGAAACAAAAAATGTGAATTCTGAGCTTGTACACAAGAATATTGTTTTGTTTTTCTTCAAAATACATTCAAAGCTGTACAGCTGCATCGTGGGCAGGTAAAAAAAATAACGTACGACACTTTTTGACAGCTCTTCCAGTTCCGTCTGCGGCTCCAGTTCCAGCATTCTATTCTGTTCAGGCAGTAACTTTTGAACGCATGAAGATATTGCTATAGTTTTTTTTTTTTCCTCAAGGAAATTTCCAAGGCTAAACAAATACTTAATGATTTTTAAGAAAATTACTCTACAGGTTGTTTCTAAATCATAGGCTAAAGTAAGATTTTCTTATAAAGAGGAATTAACAAAGGAATGAATTAAAACAAAACTTTTAAAATTTTGCGAATTTTGTAAAAAAAAAAAGTCTGTGGCTGTTTAATTGTTCGCAGGTTATTACAAAAGATAATTGTTTACAACAGTGGATGCATAAAGATAACGAACAAATTTTGTTATGTTTTTAGCAAGCATTAAAACAGTATTTATTTTTTATTTAGTGGCTCATCGATATATCGGATAAACTTTTTAAGTGACCAATTTTATGTGAAACATTGTAGGAAAAAAGTTAGCGGACCAAAATTTTTATAAGAATTTTTTTTTTTCATAAAAAGAAATAGAACATAAATTCGTCTTTTTTAAATTAAATATAGATTTTAATTTTCAGAAAAAAAAAATCATTGGAATCATCATTCTTTACATTTAATAGACTTACTAGTTCTGGGCAAAAACTCTTTTTCAGTTCCTTTGAAATCTCACGTTTTCAATTTCATCATCTGGGATACTAAATGTTCCGTTCAAAAATTCTTCATTTTTCAAAAAAAAATCTTGTTTCTAATCTATGACAGCCACTCCATTTTGTTTTAAATTTATAATTCATATAATTTTTTAGTTTAATGTTGGTTTCTTCGTCATCACTTATCTATTTATATCTTTGTATTGGTTTTGAAACAAAGTTACGAATTCTTGAACATTTGAAATATTGATACAATGTTCAAACAGGATTTTGATTAAAATATTCATTTTGAAGTTTAAAGTTGCGAGTCGAACTTAAAACTAATTTAATGTTTCCATCGTCAATAGTTTATATAATACAAGGATTATTTTACCTGCCACCAAATGTATCTCGCTCATTACCTCTTTTTTAAGGGTAGCGATAAAAACTTAATATTTCCTGCTACCTGTATTATTGGACCATAAAATAATAATCCATAGTTAAATATTTCTTTCAACAATAAATTAATCTTTTAAGTCTTAACTACATTGGCCACTTTTGCAAAATTACAAAAGTAAAAATATTTTTTTTCCCGCTAGCGCAGTTGTTTTGTAAAAAAGAATGTATACAATTCTTTTTAAACCAAAATTTAAGGCTTCTGCATCATTTTTTTAAGTTTTTCAGTGAGAAAAACTATGCCAAAATGAGTTTGAAAATTTTCACTTTTGTACTTTTAAACTTTTTTGGCTTATGTAGTTAAGGCTTTACTTTCACCTTTTTGGTATTAATAAAACAATAAAGAAATTAATCTCCTACTTTTGTCAGGTTATTAAAAAAAACAAAAAGGATAATTTACTATTAACCTACTTTATTTTTAAAAACTCTTTTAATTTATGAGGTATTTATTAAAAAAGGGGCGTGAAAGTGGGTGGATTACAAAAATTTAATGTTTAATATAAAAATCAGAAGCTTGCTTACAAGATTGTAAGTACATTTTTTTTTAAATTACCATTAAAAAAAAAAGGGGCGTGGAAGTGGACGAAATTTTTTTTTACGATCAAGATAATACGATATTCTAGTTGAAATAGAAACAAATTTCATGTTATCAGCTCTTTTTAGAAACGAAAAAACTCAAACATTACAAAAGTAAACTTGCTTTTAAGACCAAAATGTTAGTACCGGCAACATGCTTTTATTTTAAACAAATTACATTTTCTCAAAATATTGCAAAAAGTTGCAGCTGCAATTTTGCATATGGTTTAACAAATAGTTAGACTAAAATATGCTTGTAATTTTTCAACGGGATATAGCGAGTTTTTGTTGTAGCTCTATTTTTTTTTTGTTTAAAACTTTAACTTACTTAAAAATACAACAACAACATTGAAGAAAATTAAGATTCTTCATGGAATATGCAATTTGAGATATTTGCCAAAAACTCCCATTTTCATGACTTTTTGCCCTTATTTTAGAGATTTTTTTGACTTTTCCATTTTCTGTAACTTTTTAATGGTTAATGCTACGGAAAGAGGGAAAGGCCATCTTTGTTATAAATTATATGAGCTACAAGATTGGAGAATAACATTTTTCTATGACAAACCTTTTTTGAGATATTTGTCAAAAACTTCCATGACTTTCATGACTTTTGGCCTCCTTTTTAGAGATTTTTTGACTTTCAATATAACTTTTTAGGCTTTCGGCTAATGGATATTAATTTTTTGAATTTTTGATCTGATGTAACTTTTTAACGGTTGATGCCACGAAAAAAACATGAAGGCCATTTTTGTTAAAAATTCTATGAGCTACAACAAGATTGGCGAATATAATTTTTCTCTCACACAAACTGTTTTTGAGAAAAAAAATTCCCATTTTCATGACCTTTGGAACCTTTTAAGAAATTTTTTAACTTTTCATTTGCTATAACTTTTTAACGGTTAATGCTACGAAAAAACCGTTAAGACCATTTGTGTTGCAAATCACCTCAGCTACAAGATTGTAGAATGAAATTTTACTCTAGCACAAACTGTTTTTGAGATATTTGCAAAAAAAATCATTTCTATACCTTTGGACCCCTTATAACTGCGACCTAGCGGTAATAGAATCGATGAGGAACTCTCTCCGGTTTTAAAGATTCCCATTCCCAATGTCCATGCCAAATTTGAGCCGCTAACTTATTTCTTCCTTTCTTTGGGATTTTTTCGATTATTCTTACTGGAATATTACTCTAGAACAAATTTCTTCAACTTTGAAAAGCGGTGATTTGGATTTGTAAGTACTAAATTTAAGTTCCCTTATTTTCATCGAACAGAAAAATGTGAATATTTTGTTTGCTTCTGGCAGCAATAAGGGATAATTAATTTGGCTTTCAAGTAGGTAAACGTACAATTACAAAATTAATATAATTTTTGGAAATTGAAATCTAAGAATAGTGTATAGTGTAATTTTTCCGATTGTCATATAAAGAGCACCACTGTGCTCCACCATGCGTCGCCGTCGTAGTAGTTCACTAAAACGAAATTATATCCGTCTGAAAACGATGATCCAAGAGAACTGGAACTGGATACTTTTTTATGAACAGAAGAAATTCATATCTATCACTACACTCTGTTTGTATGTCTGTCTGTCAGTCTTTCCGTTCTTAGTAAAGAATATTGTAAACGAATACATACTATCCAGATCCAGAAAGACACTGGCTTAGTGATCGCTATAAGTCTTCGCTCCGTTTCAGTATCTTAAATTCCCGCGTGCGTTATCTACAAAGTACAAACAAGAAATTAAAAAAAAAAAAAAAAATAATAATAAACTCATATCCAGCCTACATGATAACCAGGCCAGTTAGTGAACCAAATTATAATCATAACTCTTGATAGTGTCATTGCTATCGTAACGTTCTCGAATTCGGAAATAAATTACAGAGACGTGTGTTGTGATAATAATAATTGAAAATTGCAATTCTTTTATCATCAAAATTTCAAATTTTTAAAACAAAATGTTTGGAAACAAAAACGAGAAAAGTTTTTAAAAAATTCAAAAATCATTGCTAATCGATAAGTGATTCTTTAATATCTTTGTATTCTTTTTATTTTTTTTTTAAAAGAAACATCAAGGAACTGTGAATATTTTGGGCGGCAAAATATTTATCTTTTAGATTTGTGCGTTTTTTTTTTTTTCGAATAAACTACGTTTTTATAATACGAGGCAATGAAACAGAAAGTTTACCACCATCGCAAAAGTTTATTTTTCGTGAAGAATAATGTAGTTCTGTGTTTGGGATTATTGGTGTTTTTGGATATGACTTTGACTTATGGTGAGTTTTTTTTCTTTTTGTATTTTGTACGGTCGCGTTTTTAAAATCTTCAAGTATGCATAATATGATAAAGAAAATTCGATACAAAGTTGGCCATGGCAACGCGCGGCGCGGTAATCCGTATTAGCGTGAAGGATAGTGGCCAGTTTGGATGATAAAGAAAAGACAGAGCTAGGAGTGACCACATGTTAGTTCCTTGTGGGAATGATCCACACCAGCCTTGTTAAAATGTCAGTTGTCACTGTTTAAGAACATATCAATATGTTCTTAAGACCTTTTACGGCCTCACACAATGTATAGGCCATGCTGTTGATCGAGCTGATGTTGACCATGTTTGTATATGGAAAGATGGCTGATCCTACCAATCTCATTCGTCTTGGAACCGTCCTTAAGGACAGAAGTGGGATTTAAGTTAACCTTCCATAGATTTTCTTCCTGGGATATCTTTAAGGGATACCATCGTCACGTTTTAGCTCAAGGAATAGGTACTTTGAGTACGAAAAAAAAATCTATATTTTTGCCATAAGAAAGCTTTTTGCGATTTTCACACGAATAACATTGCACGCGGAAATTTATTTTGTCTGTTTTTTTTTTATTTTCATCCGAAAAATCTTTTTAAAAATTCCCTTTATTATGAACATTGATTTGGGGCGGACGCAGAATGTATTGCCATTGACAGACTTAATTTTCACTTGTGTAGGGCGAATTTTGGAACAGAAGTCATTTGCGTCTAGAAATCTACATTTGGAAAATATATACTTTTGGGCTAGATAGATGGTGTTTTGTGCGTGTGGGCAAACACCAAACGCAATCTATCTTCGTTCGGATCCTAACATATCTTTTACCTTGGAGTATGGACCAAACTTTAATAATTTTTCTCGATTTGAGCTTCTCTTCCAACAGACTTTTTTCTGATTCGGTCAATGTCGTCTTTCATTCCATGATCAATAATTATTGTCATCTTAAATTTCCTCTAAAGCAAAACAGTTATTTAAAATGGAGCTTACTATATAATCAAGGACATTGATGTAAGGAATGGATATGATATTCAAACAATTATACGGTTGATGCTAGCAAAACCGTAAAGGTTTTTTTCGGTTTCAACTGAAAACACATTTGGCATAAAATCTCCTACATCCGAGATGTTTCGGAAATATTAATTATTCTCTGTCAATATTAAACCAGCATTTTTCTAACAACAATTTGGCCTGTAATGAATAAAATGGTATTACATCTTTTTTAATGAAAATTTAAGGGCAAAATTAAAAAAAAAAAATCTACACGTCAAGCTGCATCCTCGGAACGCCGCCGTGCCGCCGCCGCCGCCGGGAGCGGGACTCGCTGAACACATCAAATCTTCTGGACATAGCGGCACTTTGGATGATGTTTCTCTTTTGCGTTGCTTACCAGCTGTAAGAATATTAGATAAATATGCAATTTTGGAAATCAATAAGCACAACAGGGGCGGATTAAGCCTAAAGCAAGAAAAGCAAATGCCTAGCGGCCCCGCGTAGGGTTCCCAACTGTCCTCCATTTGGGAGGACTAAGAAATAGAAACAAATGTATTTTGGTCTGCGCTTTCTTACTAACGGCAAAATATGGCGAAATATTTTTGTTAGAAATTTTCGAGAACATAATGAAATAATAGCCCAGGAAAATTAGACTTTCACTACGAAAAAATTCCGCCAAAGCTGAATTTTGGTGGAGATGTTTATTTGTATACCTTAGGCATTTTCCAAAAAGTACCCTTAATTTGGACCGGGGCTAAAATTTTTACGGGTGGTGAAAGGGGTTGAATTTCAGTTTTTCGCTAGTTTCTCAAAAGCTATCAGTGTTTTTCAAAAAATGTGAAGGCAAAAGTTGTAGCTTATGCAATTTTACATAAGGAATGTAGCCTGATATTTTGGCTTAATTAAATGGCTCCAACCTTGAAGATCCAATTACTAGGACCAAAGTTATAGTCAACAATATCACTCGATGTTGAATTATTTTTCATTAATTTTCACTTCAGTAATATTTCAAAATAGAGCAGTATGGTTGGCTTTTGAAGCTATAACTTTCGTCATACTAATCGGATCTTCAAGGTTGGAGTCATTAAATTAAGCCAAAATATCAGGCTACATTCCTGAATACAAATTTTTGAGGAGGGGTAACAAATTTCACATTAGAGGGGTGTTTGAAACCGCTATCAATATGATTTTCGATTTTTAAAATGCATAAGTTGATGCAAAATTTTACAATTTTAAGAAATTATCTTCGACAAAAATATTTCACCAACCCTCCTCTACAAAGTTGTCATAGTTTTTGATGGAGCAAGTGCCACAGGAGAGGCAGGAGGGGTGTCTTAAAGTTAAACATTCCATTGAACCCCATTACATATAGGTAAACTTTGACAAGCTATAAATTTAAGATGAAAAAAGTCCCAGAGATCGTTAATACCTCATTTTGTAGATATTTTTATTCTCTAAAGGTTTTTCATTGGCCACTTTTTTTACAGAAAAAAATCCAGGCGAGTTATCAAATGAAAACAAAATGGCGAGCTGTTTCAATATGGCTGCTTTTTCCTAGCCCGTACCACCCCGACAATTTTTTTTTATAAAATATTTGCCCGTTAAAACATGCAACTTTAATAAAAAAAAATTTCAATAAATCCAGTACAGTATAAAGTTTGTGCACGTTTTTCTCAAAACCTATTGATTGTACGAAAAAAAGTGGCATTACATTTTTAGTGTAAAATTACATAAGCTACAGCTTTTGCCTTCACATTTTTTTAAAAACACTGATAGTTTTTGAGAAATTAGCGAAAAACTGAAATTCAACCCCTTTCACCCCCCGTAAAAATTTTAGCCCCGGTCCAAATTTAGGGTACTTTTTGGAAAATGCTTAAGGTAGAAAAAAAACATCTCCACCAAAATTCAGCTTTGTCGCAATTTTTTCGTAGTTTTGCCCTTTTTTTTGTCTAATTTTTCTGGGGTAATAATAATGTAATCAAAAATGTTAATAAGTCACAAATAAAAATGATTTATATTACCATTTGGCGCCATATACCTACACAAAAGTGAGTCTTTGTAGAAAAAGTGGTTCTATGCGTTTGTTAACATTTTGGGAAGTTTTCCCCTTTCTGAGAGAATTTTCCCTTATTTTAAAATTTGACAGGTTTTACACATTTAACTGAAAAAAGATATCAAACACACCTAATAATCGAATGCTGATTATTTGTTCAAAACCTATTCGCTAAACTATCTTAAGTTATACGAGCAGACAGCATATAAAGGCTCTCCCAAACCAACGCGATTATTCGCTGCGACAAACGAAAACAACAATAACAACACGTGGTTGTCAAACAAAACAACACGTTGTTGTTATTGTTTTCATCTGTCGCAGCGAATAATCGCGTTGATTTGGGAGAGCCTTAAAAGTCGGATACGTTTGCGACTCTGACGTCATTTTTATGTCATCATTTGCGACTTTGCGATCGCATATCGTCTGAACATCCTTTTGGGACAGGCTGAATATGCTCAAATTTTATTTTTTGTTTAGGTACATTTTATTTATTTTACCATTTAATTTTTGTATATGAACTTTGACAGAACTGAATGCATAAAATCACATAGTTTAAAAGGAAAGGAGCGAACCTTATATGGCCATGATATAATATTTCCTACATCTATATGTCCGTTCTCTATTCGCCCAAAACACAAAAAATGATGTAACAATGACAATTTGCATTATTAAAATTAATGAAAAGGTTCTTTTTCCAAGATCAACGTCAATAAATTTGGCATGTTGATAGTTTCAGATGTCATATTAAAACCCATACAATTGTAAATTTGAAAATTGATTTTATCATTGAAAACCACGATTATGCCAATTTGATTGAAACTATTTTTAAATTTAAAATCGCAATTATTGTCGAATTAAAAATGCATTCTTTTTTAACCCTTAACCACCGGTCACACAGACCGCAACGAATTTGTAAATCGAAATATTTCAATGTTTGCGTGTCCTGCGACAGAGTCCATCCATATGTACCTTTTTTTCTGATCAACAAGTATATGTAGTTCCATGAGCTGACAGACTCAAAACCTGCACGCGTTTGACCTAGGTTAGTAAAAATGTTTCGCCAGTGGTATCTGGGTCCGGGACCGCACGTAGGTGGCTACGTGATTTTTTTGAAATTTATTTAGTATAGTTTTTTTAGTGTCAAAATAAATTTAAGCGACACAAATATTGTGCTACAGCAAGAGATGATTTATGATAAAAAATTTGCCAGACGAGGATTGCAGTGGCGTGGAACCTGATGTGACGGAGATTACCGACCAGTTTGAAGAAAAAATGTACGGTAATTGCCATGAAAATTGTAAATGTTGAGGGGCTGCAATTTTGTTGAAGTAGTTTCTTATTTTAACACTTGAAACTTAGCTAAATCCTGCAATTAAAGTATGCAATAAATTTGCTGTTTTTATAGCAAAATGCTATGAAATATAAATTGAAAATATCAGTGTTAACAATATGAAATATGAATTTAGATGATAAAGAAACATTAAAAAAAAAAGATTAAAAATCGTGAAGTATCAAAAAAGGTACAAAGTAAAAATATGATAATTTTTTAAAAAATCGAAATAAATAAAAAAAATGTTTTTACAAAGATTTTTGAATGTGTTTTTTTTTAAAGAACTACATATTAGTAAACAAGAATCAATAAAAAAAAAATTACAATAACTGCCGTAGTTAAAGAAAAAAAAAATATTAAACGTAAAAAACTGATAAGAAATTGAAATATTTAATAATTTAAAAAATTAAAGTAAATTATAAGTTTTAGTTTTCCAGAATTTTTGAATTTTTTTTTTATTAAGAGCACTATTATTTAAAATAAAATCAAAAAACAAAATTAGAATAGCTGGTTTAGTTTCAGAGAAAAAAAAAAGGGTGAAAAAGGTGAAAAGTACAAATATGTGAACTTTTTAAAATTCCAAAATAAATTATAAATTTTTCTTTTTATATACATTTTTGGATGTGGTTTTTAAAGGAATAAATCAAAAATAATAATCAGAAAAAAGGTTTAGAATAGCTATATTAGTTCGAGAGAAAAAAAAAATAAAAGGTAAAAAGTGCAAAATCTCCATACAAATTTGTATGGAAAATGTATGGCTTTATAGACACGTGTTAATGACCTCGGACAAAATTTTTTTTGGTCAATAAATTTTTCGTAGCGCATAAGCCTTCGATTTATAAGGTGGACGATCCAGAAAAAAAAAGTTTAGGAAATAACGGACACCCTACTGTGTACGTACGTTCGGAAGCTTTTTTTCGTTCACGATATCTCGAGAACGCATAGAGATATCGACTTCAAATAAATTTTATTTTACAGATAATAAGGCCATAACGTGCAGAAAGGATTTTCAGAAAAATTCAATTAGCGGTTTTTTATATTACAGTAATTTTTAAAAAAGTTGTAAAATGGCTTGTTTTTCGAATATCTCTAGAACAGTACACGCTATCGACTTCGGCCTGGTTAAAAATTGGTAATACTTAAAAAAATCAACCCATATTTTTTACTGGGAAAGTGTTTATTATTATTATTATGTTTATATGAAGGTAGCTTCTTTTGTACATACATATTTGAAATACATACATGTAGATATGTGTGAAGTTTATAGATTTTTCGTCAACTTTTACTGAAATTGGCACCTATTAACCGCTTTAAAATTCAAAGCCTTTTTTTAGAAAAAATATTATTCGAAATGTAAATGATGAACATTTATCAATTTTATTCTGAATGTAGAATGGAATTTTTAATTTTCAAAATGTAATTAATTTATTCGATACAAATATTTTTTTTTTTTTTTTCAAAATCAAATATTTAAACTAAACAAAATATTTTTTAAATTAATTCTTAAATGACCTTGATGATGAGGCAACAAAGTCCTCGAAATATATAGATCAAGAGAAAACAGTAAAGAAAATTGCTTTTTTATGTGAACTTTTTGAAAAGGTATAACAATATTTAATATTGTTAAAGTTCAGCAAAACAACATTCTTATATACTCAAAAAGATAGTTTCAAATCTTTTTACTGAACAAATATTTTTCATAAGTTTGTGTGACTTATTATTTTGAAATTGCGAATTTTGGACAAAAAAGCGAGTTTTTTTTTAAATTATTTTGCTTTGCGACCTTATTTCCTTGAGTGCGACTTTTTTTTGCGACCTTTCGAAAATTTTGAGCGGTAACCCTGGCACGGTTTTCGAGGTCAAACTACAAACCTACTTCGAATAAAGTGATATGTTCTTCTCATATTGTTTATAACACTGTTTACAGTAAAACCGAATTTTTAATTCTTAAAAAATACCCCATGGGTTTTTTTGATTATACTATTACAGATTTTTTTACAAACTGCATATAAGATTTTTCTGTTGGCTTCGGGTTTTTTTTTTGCCATCTCCTTTTTACAATAGAAGATTTGAAACTTGCGGTAATAATAAAAACATGATGTTGCGAATGCTTTACCGTCTATACAACTCTACTCCACCATCCGTTAGTACAAAAAACTCATTTTTAAATCAGTAAAGTCTACAATCGCAAGTGAAAAAAAAGAGGCTGGGTTCAATGGGAAGGACCAAAGTTGGGACATTAAAACCATTTTTCAAACATTTTTAGCTCTTTTTTAACATTATGTTGCGCTTGTTATAAAGATATTCGAGTCGTAAAGCATTTTCAACAAACTTTACCAATTATAAACTATGGCATTGTGTACAGACCCGAAGTTAATGTCTTTGTGTGTTCTCAAGATATTCCAGACGAAAATCGTTTTTTATCAATTCTTAGCAGTTTTATTTATTAAAAAAAAGCTGCGTCAATTTATTAAAAAACACTGTCGGTTTTTTTTTAAGTTTTACCAATTATTCACTACGTCATTATGTACCTATAAAATGATGAAATTAGACCAAAGTCGGTAGCATTATTTGTTCTCGAGAAATTCGAGAAATAAGAAATATTTTACAACTTTTTTTTTTAATTAGTGTAGTAAAAAAAAAAGCTGATTGAATTTTTTCTGAAAACCTTTCTGCACGTTATGGTCTTATTATCTGTAGAATAAAACTTATTTGACGTCGATATCTCTATACGTTATCGAGATATCGTTAGCGAAAAAAAAGCTCACGAACGAACGTACACACACTACACATATATCTCTCTAAAAACGATGGAGAAATTTCAAAATATTCGATTTGACAAATTTTCGATTCCAATTACAATAACTTTCAATGGGAAGTTAATAATTCACGAAATATAAAGATGCAGAGGCAGCGAAACAATTCGGGACAGGCCTAAGATTTATGGCCTTGTTTTCATGGTTCATGTGAAGTTATGAAGGTTAAGCGAAAACTGAAGTTACAGTTACTATTTTACTTTTTCTTTCATTGTTTTTGACATGGATTACATGTCTTTCTCGGACGGTTGGATGTGATGTAGCGAAATGAGGACCGTCACGAAAACATGTACCGCTCGCGCCCTACTGCTAAGTGACTGTTTGCACTACAGACATCCTAAATATACCAATCGATAGATAAAGATTGCGCAAAGATTATAGAGGAATTGTTTTATAGCTATCGCTTCATAATTGTATGTGATGAGTCATCGCGTTTGGGGTAAATTGCAGCAAAATTAGGAGTACTCAAATTAATTTGAGCTCAATTTCTTAGGATACATAAGTGCAACTGACGTCATTGATATCTGTTTCGAAAGGGTTTGAAAAAGGGCATCCCTACGCGTATTTCCCATATCGTTAATTCACGTTATAGCACATAAGACATGTAATCCATGTTCGGTAGGTGCCACAAGGGCAATCTACCAAGGGTATTTTTTTTGTATTTCCTTAAATTTTTAAAAATTGCTTCAAATAAGTACAAATGGATTTAAGCCATCATTAAAATTACGTATACGTGTTGACAGCAACATATTATATTGTTTATCAGCTTTGATAAAAAAGAAACTTTGCACAGCCTTCGAATATATCGTAGGTTTAAAATATTGAAGAGCCTTTATAATTAAAAAACAAACATTTTATGTTGAAAGATCGATTATGTGACTAAATCGAAGAATTTATCAACATTGTTTAAATATTTTAGTAAATACTTATCTACTTTGGAAATCGACAGAGCAGGTAAGTATACAGCCTTGGCCAAAAGTATTAGGCAGGCGTCCCTGATTTTTTGCTCTATTTTATTAAATACTTCTTTTATCTCTTTTCTTTTTCTTGTATTGCATTTGAAGTTCACGAATTAGGTCGCAAAAATGAATAACTTTTTGACGCTTCACTGTTACTTATACCTATTCCGTTATGAATGGAAAAATTTATTTGATCTAATTTTAGAGTTCGTAAACAGTGATTGATTGCTGCTCCAAGTATTTAGACGGGGTACAAGTTCAGTTTTTTTTATAATTGATTGAATAAAGGTTATTAGAAATGCCAAAAAAAAGTAAGATAACCTTGTCAAAACGCATTGAAATTCAATTTTTATCCGATTCAGGCAAGAATCAAAGTGAAATAGCAAGAAGAGTTAAATGCTCGCGTTGTGCCGTACAAAGTGCTTTATATCGGTATAGTAAGACTAGAAGGCATTATAATCGCAAAAGAAACGGCAGAAAAAAAGTAACCACGCAGAGAGAAGAGCGGTTTTAAAAAAAACGCCAAATTAATTGGCTGCTATCGTAACGGAGCAGTTTGGAAAAAATATTTCCGCTAGAACCATTAGAAGAAGACTTCAAGAAGGTGGGCCCAAAGGTTGCAAGGTGAGGAAAAAGCCATGGCTCTCGAATAAAAACAAAAAGTTTCGTCTAGAATGGGCAAAAACATACAACATTTCACCGAGGAGGATTGGTGTAACGTTTTGAGTGTGGTCAGATTAATCAAACTTTGAAGTAAGCAATTACTGAAGCTCTGAACCTGTAAACATTAAAAGTTACGTTACGTTTTTTTGGGCTTTCAAAAAAAGGTATTTTTTTTTTTAATTTCAGTTGTTTGGCAATTCTGGTACAACTTTTGTGAGGCAAAGAGTTGGTGAAGAATACAACCCAGAGTGCCTAGTACCAACTGTTAAACACGGAGGGGGAAAAGTGTTATGATCTGGGGCGGCATGGCTGCGGACGGAGTTTGAAAAATGTTCTGTTGTGAGGGTCGTATGGATTCAAGGAAGGAAATAAATTAACGTGATGGGAAATATGCTGATGCCATCTTTTAGGCATATTTCTGGAGAAACTGACATGCGAAGCGTCTTTTTCCGGCAAGATAATGCAGCCTGTCATAAGTCCGCCCTTTCAATGCGGTGGTTTGCTGAAAACAACATTGACCCACAACATTGACCTGCTTCCGTGGCCTGCGCTGTCTCCAGATCTGAACCCAACTGAGCACCTTTGGGGAATTTTAAGACGGAACATCCGAAAGTAATCAAAAGACATGCTCAAAAATGTTTTAAAAAAAGAATGGAACAAAATAAGTCCAGATATGAGTGCCGCAAGCTTGTAAGGTCCATGCCTAAAAGGATAGCAGCAGTCATAAAAGCCAAAGGTGGCTTTTATAACGTTACTGCATACATAGTTTTTTTTTGATCTTACTTCTTTTTCAAAATATGGCAACTTTCTATAGGTGCCTAATACATTTGGCCAAGACTGTAAGCTTGAAGATAAGAAAATATCTAAAATTCTTTTTTTTAGTCTTTCAAAAAAAAAAATTGTTTGCTGATTTTAGGGCATTTTATGCAAGCAGATAAAAGAAGACAAGGTTGACTTATTGTTATCGGAATTGAGCTAAGCCATCTTAACAACAATTATATTAGGGTGTCCGTTATTTCTAAAACTTTGAAATTTTAGTATTCAAAACTTAATATAAATAAATAAAACCCAACCGCATCGTATCGATCAACCAAGAGACGACAAACAAAACGGTCATGTCTAGGGGTACGGTAGTGTAGAGCTGGTAGTGGTGAAACTGATAGCTGTCAATTGTAGATACTGATGTATAGTGGTGTTAGTCGTCAAAAGAGGGTTAGATCTGCCGTAGAATTCAGATTTGCTAAATCGTTTTTTTTTATTATTTGAAAAAAAATAAAACAAAAAAAAAACTTTTTCTGGAAACCGAAAATTGTCAGATCTGGATTAAAAAAATCGCTTTTGTTTACCATTGGATATCCTCATTAGTTTCATCTGTATAGATTTTTATACTCGGGATTTTATTGCTACCAAAAAATCAATTTTAGGATTTGCACACAGTCAACAACAACATTAAGAAATCTGTAATTTTCACTATCCAACCCCTTTAAAGGGAGGTCAAGTCCGTATTTCTTACAGACAATACCAATAAGTTTTTGATCTATAAAGTATGAATTGAGATGATATAGCAACACTAAAAAAAAAAGATTAAAAATCGTTAAGTATCAAGAAAGGTAAAAAGTAAAAATATGATATTTAAAAAAAAATGAAATAAATAAAAACAAATTTTTACATAGATTTTTGTGTTTTTTCAAAAAGAACTATTAATATGCAAATATCAATTTAAAAAAAAATTAAAATAACTGCCGTAGTTAAAAAAACAAAAATTATTAAACTTAAAAAACGGAGAAGAAATTGAAATATTTAATTATTTAAAAAATTAAAATAAATTATAAGTTTTTGTTTTTCAGAATTTTTGAATTTTTTTGTATTATTTTATAAAAATCAAAAAACAAAATTAAAATAGCTTGTTTGGTTTCAGAGGAGAAAAAAAAATAAAAAGTGAAAAAGGTGAAAAGTACAAATATGTGAATTTTTTAAAATTCGAAATAAATTATAAATTTTTCTTTTTACATAAATTTTTGGATGTGGTTTTTTAAAGGAATAGTTAAAAAACAATAATCAGAAAATAATTAAGAATAACTACATTAGTTCGAGAGAAAAAAAAATAAAAGGTAAAAAGTGCAAAATCTCCATACAAATGGGAAATGTATGGCTTTAGAGGCACGGGTTAATGACCTCGTACAAAATTTTGTTTGGTCAATAAATTTTTAAATTAAGCCAAAATATCAGGTTACATTTTTGAATACACATTTTTTGGGAGGGGTAACAAATTTCGCACGAGAGGGGTGTTTGAAACCTCCATCAATGTGATTTTCGATTTTTAAAATGCAAAAGTTGATGAAAAATTTTACAATTTTAAGAAATAATCTTCCACAAAGATATTTCACCAACCCTCCTCTACAAAGTCGTCATAGAATTTGGTGGAGTAAATGCCAAAGGAGAGGCAGGAGGGGTGTCTTAAAGTTAAACATTCCATTGAACCCCATTACATATAGGTGAACTTTGACAAGCTATAACTTAAAAATGAAAAGGTCCCAGAGATTTGTTAATACCACATTTTGTAGGTATTTTGATCTCTTAAAGTTTTTCATTGGCCATTTTGTTAAAAAAAAATCCAGGCGAGCTATTTAATGAAAACAAAATGGCGAGCTGTTTCAATATGACCGCTTTTTCCTAGCCCCTACCACCCCGACAATTTTTTTTTATAATGTGGAGATGTTCCCAAACACATACCATAAAAAATATTTGCCCGTCAAAACATGCAACTTCAATAAAAAAAAATTTCAATAAATCCAGTACACTATAAAGTTTGTGCACGTTTTTCTCAAAACCTATTGATTGTACGAAAAAAAGTGTTATAACATTTTTAATGTAAAATTACATAAGCTACAACTTTCGCCTTCACATTTTTTTAAAAACACTGATAGTTTTTGAGAAATTAGCAAAAAACTGAAATTCAACCCCGTTCACCCCCCGTAAAAATTTTAGCCACGGTCCAAATTAAGGGTACTTTTTGGAAAATGCTTAAAGTACAAAAATAAACATCTCCACCAAAATTCAGCTTTGTCGGAATTTTTTCGTAGTGAAAGTCTAATTTTCCTGGACTAGTTGGATTTTTTTTAGAATGGGCTTTTGCTCCAAGGTCCCAAATGCGTTATGTAATGTTTTTTTTTTGTTACGTTATTATGTATGTGATAGCTTTGTGATAATTCAGTTCCAATTATTGATTTGTACATTTTTACTTTAGGAAACATTTCAAGTCACATCTCAAAGTGCTGTACAGCTGGCACTAACTATGCTAAAAGTCTTGGCCATTGCAATGATCATAATAATGGAGTTACAGAAATACCACCCCTGTGGCATGGTCTTTGCCTATCTGCCCTCGGACTATGTTGCTCTCGCGAAGAAGAAAACCTTCATTGCATAGCTGGACGCGAAGCGGCCAATATGGGATCAAAATGCACTGGCGATGGCAAATACAATACATCTGCTTACGCATCATGTTGCAAATCATGCCAGATAGGCCTTGCTGTTTCAGCTGCAGGAAATAATTGCAGTGATGCCATAACCGATTTTTTTGCCAAAGACGAATCATTTACAATATGTTGTAATCATGCTCATTCCGTTGCCGTTGCAGAAACAAAACCCGAAACAGACGAAGAGGGTACAGTTGTGCTAGCTAATGATGGTAAATTTAAATTTTCTAAATAATGAGTTATAATTCTAGATAAAATACATAATTATAATCGATTTAATCAATAAATTTTTTAGAGGACATTTGTGAAACATTTGGTGTTGGAAAACTTTGCGAGCATATTTGTGAGAATACAAAATCTTCGTATGTCTGTAAATGCCGTAAAGGCTATCAGTTGAATGAAAATGGTGTAACGTGTTCGAAGATACCTACTGTAGTCGATGAACCCACTGAAGAATTTGCAGAAGAAACTGACGAAGAAGATGAAGATCTCTCGGAAGAGTACGAACCGGAAACCCCATCGTAAGTTAATTTTTTTTGATTGAAAAATGTCACAGCTTATGATTTACCTTTTAGGCCATTGAAAAAAAAAATCATACTTAGTGCGGTATGAATGTAAAAAATGTCTATTTTTATGCTTGAATAAAATATGACTTTAACGTTCATTAGTTTTAGATTATCGACAGTTCCTAAGTATATATGACCCATTTTTTTTTTTCAAAACTCTATCGATTGTAAAAAAAAAGCAACATCACTCCCCATTTGGGACACTTTTTAATTCTATAATTTCCAGAGTTGTAAAGACTGCAAACAGTTAAGTAATAGTTAATTGACTTAAATATTTGATTACAAGTCGAAACTTTATTTTTTATTTTTTAACAGTGACTTTGAAACTAGAGTCAGCAGTCACATCCAATATTCTGACTTATAAGTCAATTAGGACAGTCTATTGACTTACAGTTAATTGATTGCATTACTTTTTGACTGGTTGCAGCAGTCTTTAAGTCACTTTTAGGTCAGTAAGTCACTTAAAAGTCAGTAAATCATTTGACTGCAGTCTTTTAACTTAAGTCAATTTATTTCTTTTTATTCTTTTTATTGCCTTAAGCGTTTTGAAAAAAAAAACAAAAAAACTATTTACATATTTTTGTGTAGTGTAGTAGTTACAATTATTTCATTACGAGCCAGTTGACTTATGCCGCATTTAAACGAGTGACAAATTGTCATAATTTCGTTCATTATAAATATTGTCATTAATAACCAAATCGTGTAAATAGTCCATAAACCTGTCATTATTTTTGTCATAAAAATAATGACCATGTGCAGATGACTTTTAATTTTACCATTATACTGACATCGTGTAAATGAATTCTGACATCATTTTGAAAATAATGGCAATGCACAATAGAGAATGAACTTGCTCATTTCTTGTCATTATAATGCCAGGTTATCAGAGAGCCATTATTTGACTTCGTGTAAATGAGTGTCATTAAGGAATTGATTTTATTCACTATTTTGTCACTTTTATGGCAGAAATAATGGCAAATTTGTCACTCGTTTAAATGCGGCATTAAGCCAAAAGACTGCAGTCAAATGACTTACTGACTTATGAGTGACTTACTGACTTCTAAGTGACTTATACTACGTTTTCACCGACCACTAAACTGAGATTTAAGTAGATTTATTACAAATCTCTTCACAAATCCCGTGATTTACCATACAAATTTTAATCTCCTCAAATCAAGATTTAAAATAAATCTCATTTAAATCTTCATAGGTAAAATTCGAACAGACCTATTCCCCTATTCAGCGCAATACAAGCTGCTAAAGCAAACTTGCCATCTCACTTCCACTTCATAAGAAAAATGACCCACCATCTGCATTTTGAAAGGTTCTGTCAAAATTAATCTATTTTTTTTTTCTGGTGAAAACACTTTTTGGGATTTATGAAATCTAAACGAGATTAACTTGCAGTGAAAACGTACTATTAGTGCCAGTTGTACAATCGTGGGTTAAATTTTGATCCATGGTTCAGGATTTTTAATTAATCAATTTCGGCGGATTAACTGAGGTTCAGCGATGGTTCTACATGAGCATTAGCTTGAACTTAGAACTTTCGTTGAACCTCAGAGTTAAATTTGCTGAACAAGAAGTTAAATATTGAACCACGTTTGTACAAGTGGCCCCAAAAGACTGCAACCAGTCAAAAAGTAATACTGTTCTAATTGACTTATAACTACCTGAACAGAATGATGACGGAGACGGAACTAGAGCCGCAACTGGAATAGCTGTCAAAATATTGAATACACACAAATTCAATGTTGCGAACACAACGGAACGTAGCCGCATACGGAGCTGCAGCCGCAGACGGAAGAGTTCAGCAACTTTTAACTTTTCACGTACGACACTTTTGATGTTTCAATTTGTATGAAGAAAAAAAAACAACTTTTTGGGTCGGAAAAAAATATTGTGGTTATTTGTATCGCGAAAAAAAATTATTTATTAAAAGAAAAATTATTGGAAACAAAAAATGTGAATTCTGAGCTTGTACACAAGAATATTCTTTTGTTTTTCTTCAAAATACTTTAAAAGCTCTACAGTTGCATTGTGGGCACTTCTTTTTGATAGCTCTTCCAGTTCCGTCTGTGGCTCCAGTTCCAGCATTATATTCTGTTCAGGCAGTAAGTCAGAATACTGTATATGACTGCTAAATATAATTTTAAAGTTACAGTTCCAGTTTGAAAGTCAACTTAAAATAAGTCTTAGAGTCTTAAGTCATCAACTGACTTCAGTTTTTACATCTCTGATAATTTCCTCATTTGGGGGTTTCACAGCGACGTAACAATTTAAAAAAAAAAAAAACCGTTTCAATAACTTTGTTCGTTGAACTGTACCTAGGGTTGACCCCAGGTTTTCTTGACAACCCCAAGTTTTGATTCTCAAAAAACACTTAATTGTGTTGTTGACATTTTAAGCAAAAAAGAATTTCTGTACTCAAATAATTAAAACTTAAAATTAGTTCAAAAAAGAATTTAAAAAACTTTAAACGTTCCCATTTTCTTTTCCTACTATTTAATTTTATTCAATTAGTGTACTATTTTATCTTATTTCTATTTCAAAAACAAACAATCACGAATCATCAACAAAATAAGGTTTGTTCGTTGAGCCCTGAAGTCACCTTAGGGTCGCCCCAAAACGTGAACTCACCCTGACAATCAAATTCTCTTTTTTTTTTAAACATAGGGTCACCATGAAGTCGCCCTGAAGTAGATCTAGTTTTTTTGCTGGGGCGAGTTGAGGTAACGAATAAACTGCCAAAGTGACATAAGTTGTAAAGAATTTATTTAGATGAAGATTCATGATTTTTTTTGAATGGAAACTAGATAAAACAGTCAGCCCAATTCTAAATGTAAATCCCCGGGGAATTGTCTCCCCGGGAATAAATTATTTTTTCTCCGCAGTTTGATATAATTGTCAAAAAATGTAAAAGATAAAAATAATCTACCGGAGAATTCGGAATAGGAGCATTCTATTCCCGAAAGAATACGTCTCCAGGGGAGTTTTTTTCCCGGGGAATATTTAGAATTGGGCTGAGCATACTAATAGTATACAGAGAATTTGACTGTCAGGGTGAGTTCAGGGTTTTAAAAAAACGCTTTGGGGCGATCCCAGGGTGACTTCAGGGCTCAACGAACAAACCTATATTCAGCAATTTATCATTATTACATACAAAAGTCAAATGTCAAATATCAGCTCTATCAAAAATTCCATCCTATTAAAAAAGAATCCACTAAAGTGGAAAAACTCATACAATTTGCCATTACGAACGGATTCGATGATAGTTCTTTTTGCGATTCATAAAAGCTTACGATTCAGTGATAGGGCTAACTTACACAGCGTACAGGCTTTTGTAAAAAAATTGATTTTCTTAAAGAAGTTTTTCTTTAAAAATTATGATTTTCTTTAGAGAGTGCCAACTAGGATTTGAAAAAGACAAAATAACTGGCAAATGCAAAGACATTGATGAATGTTCGAAAGGACAAACTAGCTGCTTGGATCATGAGTATTGTTCAAATACTCCGGGCAGTTACAAATGTATTTTTGTAAAAACAACCAATTGTCAGCGAGGTTATCGATTTAATACAAATACAGAAGAATGTGATGGTAAGTTATGGAAAATATTGCATTTGCTGATTTTTATCTACATATATACTTTTTTTTTTCAAGACATCAACGAATGTCTTGAAGAAACCCATGATTGTAAAAAAGCCGATGAAACGTGTTTCAATACACGTGGTAGTTACACTTGTACAGACAGATTTTTAAAAAAATGTCAAGGTGATTTTATTTTCTCTGCTGAAACTGGAAAGTGTGAAGGTAAACAAAATTTCCTCTGAAAACCGAACCGTGGCTACATCAGCGTAAAATAACAACAAAAACTCATCGTTTACTATCGCCCCTATTCTGCATTCCACTTACTGTGAAGGCTGATTTCCAATGGCGCGTTCGCGTTAGAGACGCTTACGTATACGTTTACAAGCTTTACGAACGCGTCGACATGACAGACGACTTGAAGAGAACCTGAAAATCAAAATGAACCTACATAACTATAATTTCGAATTCCTTTCAACAAACTTTTCCATTATTTTTTAAACAAAATCGATTTTTTTCTTTCAATAAAAGAAATTTGTACAGAAAAACCGATTTTTTCTTCTAAATAAATCGATTTTTTTGTTGAAAGGAATTCGACCATTAATTTAACTGTCAAAACGGACGCTGAAGTTATTTTTTTCAACTTAAACATTGAGGTAGCTTATGTTACGTTGGTTTGTGTACATGCTAATAGGTGCCAAATCGTAACATAATACCCAACGCGTCATTGTAAACAATTTGCTTAAATTGCTATGTGTGAGCTTTCGCGTTGAAAGAAAAATCTGTCAAAGCGGCGCCCAACCCGGCATTGGAAATCAGCCTTGAATTCACATGACGGAAGTGAAATTCGGTGTTCCACAATTCGTTAGAAAAGCTAATTTTGAATTGAAAGTTCGAAAGTGAAAATTGGTGTTCTGCATTTCGGTTCATTCCGGTTTCTGAACGTATTCAATCCACTTTGTTAATGCTTTGTGAATTATTATGGAATTGCCCCAGTTGCAGTTAGTTTCATGATTTATTGGTGTAAAATGTAAGTAAAATTATATATTTGTTTTCTGAATCTGAAATTTACGTTAAAAACTTTCAACAAATAAAGAATAAACAA
Organism: Epistrophella euchroma; assembly: GCA_947049315.1. Classification (NCBI taxonomy): domain Eukaryota; kingdom Metazoa; phylum Arthropoda; class Insecta; order Diptera; family Syrphidae; genus Epistrophella; species Epistrophella euchroma. The sequence goes on along the minus strand of OX346249.1, from coordinate 4,551,714 downwards.
TTTATCAGAACAGTACTTCATAGTTTAAGTAAAATCTTTCTCTCAAATTTGTTCGTCTATGTTTTTTCTATGTTCTGCTTGCGCTTCTTTTTTTTTCGTTTAAAGTGCAAATAATATTCTTTTTACTTTATAAAACAATTAAAAATGGATCCACCTTCAATTTTGACAGTTCGAAGTAATTGCGAAATTTTCGAAAACGAACAAATTGTAGAACATGGAATTTCATTTCACGTGAAATTGAAAATCGATGTCAATTCGATTTCGTCCGAAATGCAGAACATGGGCGTATGAGTTTGGACATATTTTTATTATTTTTGTCGCATCTTGTGCATGCTCATGTGAAAACCAGTTCACTCAAAGGATGAGTTTTTTGTGCTTGCTTACGTTAATGTGGTCTAAAAGATCCCTATGATATTATTCGATATTAAAAATTTGGTTCACTCATACAATATGTAATTTTACTTCTAACGATCGAACAGACTATGGGCATTCTGATGACAATTTAGGACGAACCGTTATAAATGGAAAAGTTGAAAAATGTTCTTCTGGATTCCGTTTAAAGCATGGACAGTGCATTGGTAAGGATCATATTATGAATTTGAAATTTAATTGGTTCACCGAAAAACACTATTATTAACATAGATATTAATGAATGTGAGACGGATAAAAGCGCATGTGACAAAAATCAAAAATGCCATAATGACGTAGGTGGTTATCGATGCGAATGTAAAAATGGTTTCAACATGGATACAGTAACGAACGCATGTGTTGATATAAATGAATGCGTAATCAATAATCACAAATGCTTGCCAACGCAGAGATGTGATAATACGATCGGTTCTTACACTTGCATAAGATTGCAAAGCTGCGGCACTGGATACACTTTAAATTCTGAAACGGAAACTTGTGAAGATGACGACGAATGTAAATTGCAGATTCACACATGTTCAGCTGGATATGAATGTCGAAACACAAGAGGTTCATTTCGATGCGATCGTAAACGAACTACAACTACAACTTCGACGACAACGACAACAACGACTACGACGACTTCAGTTCCAATTACTGTCACATCCAAAATAAACTCAGCTTTAGGATATCCAATCGGTCGTGATTATTATGCATCATCAGCAACCAACAGCCAACTGCAAAGACCCGTTCCGAATTATCGATTGAGGCCGCCATATTCGGGTGGTTCCGAATCGCCATGTGGCTTAGGATTTCACAGGAATCATGTCGGAGCTTGTGTAGGTAGGGTATACAAATTTATGCTCTTCCTTGACTTAATTTACGTTTTTTTTTTTTGTTTTTCAAAACAAAATGCAAAAAAAGACACCGACGAATGCCAAACACCATCTATATGTGGAACACATCAGCGCTGTTTGAATACAAATGGATCTTACCGGTGTGAGAATCTATTAAAATGTCGTGGTGGTTTCAAATCATCTCCAGATGGAATCGCTTGTATTGGTAAGTAACCTTAAACTACGGGGTTAAAAAACGAACTATGAAAGGCGGGAGAACAGTAGTCTAATCCGATTTTATAAGCAGAAACAAAAAAAAACAACCTTTCGATACATTTATGGCTGAAAAATAAATTTGATTTTACATGAATATAAAATAACTGATTTTAGAATGAAGCAGTAGCTATAAGGTGATCCAAATAATTATTGCCAATTGACGTCAGTATTTTTCTTTTTTCGAGGGAACTGCAATAACGAAAACAAAAGTGAATTTCAATGAAAACACTGAAAAATAAAAAGTAAAGTAATGGATTTTTTAGATGGTTCCTACTTTTTGGTCCCTTAATCGCTATTCCACTTTTCTAGTGAATTTTCACTGTAACGATAGTTTCCGGGGTGAATTCGGTGAGGGAAGAAAAGCTATGTCCTCCTGTTATCATAGTTTGAGACTTGAGAGATCTTGACAGTTTAAAATTTTTTAAATTAACGTTTTCCGCTCCGGCGGCGAGTATTATTTTGATTTATCCATTTCATAAAATTAATATTTAATTTGTACAGATATATTAATTTTATTTCAATTAAAAATCATTAAACTTACTCAGATATCGACGAATGCGCCACAGGCCAGCATAATTGTGTAAACAATCAAAACTGCATCAACCGTTCCGGAGGCTTCATATGCACTTGCCCATCCGGCCATAAACTGGATTTGAATAATCGTTGTGTCGACATTAACGAATGCGAACAAGATAAACCATCAGTTTGTTCCATGACTTCGACATGCATGAACACCATCGGATCATTCTACTGCGAATGCAAGAACGGTTATAAAAAACACCATGCAAACTGTGTCGACGTAGACGAATGTCGAGAAATACCCGGCCTGTGTCAGCAAGAGTGCTTAAATTTTTGGGGTGGCTACCGTTGTTCTTGTAATCCGGGCTACGAGCTTAACAGCGATAATCGAACTTGTACTGACATTGACGAATGTGAGGTGCACAAAACCTATGGGCTATGCATGGGAATTTGTTTAAATGTGCCAGGTTCGTACGTGTGCAGTTGTCCTAGGGGCTATAAATTGTCAGAGGACAATAGATCATGTGTGGATATAAACGAATGTGCAACGGGTAATTTTTGTACAGGACGTAATGACGTTTGTACAAATACTCGAGGAAGCTTCCGTTGCACAACAATACGCTGTCCTATCGGTTATATAAACGATGCCGATAAAAAACAGTAAGATCATCTCTTTGTCGTTCTTACAACAAAAATTAACCAGTTTTATTTTCTTTTTTTTTTTTTTTATTTTTAGTCGTTGCCGCTTAGCAAGTATTTGCCAGGGGGAGGAATGCTTTAATAAACCGGCGTTTTACACCTACAATTTTATAACACTTGTTTCCAAACTGCCTGTTTTGCCCGAAGGTAGAATGCTATTTACATTGCGCGGGCCCAGTTGGTTTGAAAATATCGATTTTGATTTGAAAGTTGTAAGAACTCATGCGGCAGCTAATATTGAAAAAGCAACAGAAAATCATTTTTCGTAAGATACAAAAATATTTAATAAGAATTAATATATTTATGTATGCATTTTATATGTTTTCCAGAACTAGAAAACTTGGCCATCAAGTTGAACTGAGCCTTATCCGAGAATTAGAAGGCCCACAAGATATTGAATTGGAGCTTAGTATGAATGTTTTTAAGAATGGTCAGCCTGAAGGAAAAAGTGTTTCAAAAATTTTCATTATTGTTTCTCAGTATTCGTTTTAAATAATAAAATTTTAAAAAACTAAAAGTAAAAAAAAAAAAATCTGGCATTGGTTTTGGATCCGCAGATGTAGTCAACAACGTATGGAGGACTTCGCGTACAAAATCGCAAAATTGCATTTGTCGGCTTAAATTAGTATGGAAATTAGAATTACCACTGACCAACTTGCGCATGTATTGTGGAAGTGAGAGCTCACCATACTCAGCGAAAACCGAAACCAAAACGGATCTAAAACGAATCGCAAAAAAAGTACTTGAGTTCTACATTACCTACAACAAAGCTTTTTTCATTCCAAGTTTCTTCAACAATAAGTTTACCTACAACAAGTTTACCTCCAACAAACAAATAATGCTTTTTATTCATTTCAAGCCACTTTTATTATCATCAATTATATAAATACTATTTACAAACATTGCCCTACAAAATGACGTTCCTTCCCTTTTGATTTTCTTTTGATTGCAAATTGCATATTTTTTGCGCAAGTGAAAAGGGTTTTATCTATCTGCACTCTTTACTCCCCTTGATTAAGCGAAGTTCACAGAGTAGATTACGCATTGAAATAAAACATACTCGAACAATAACGAAAAACACAAAAAAGAAAGGCATGCTGCAATTTATTCAACCTCAGCAATTTCGTCTACCCTGGCCACCACATACTTACGTCCCTGGCCCAGGTGCTTAATAATTGCAAGAAAATTTTGCAGTATGTAAACTGCTTCTAAGTTGTTCTACCTCAAAACCATGCAAGTACAGAAAATCCTGCTCTAAACTGTTTCAAACAGACTCACTGAACAGTAAGTCAGAACATTTTAGAACAGAAAATTTCCCACTGAACACCAAAAACTTGTTCTTTTCTGTTCTAAACTGTTCGGAACAGCCTCACTGAACAATCCTTTAAAAGGGGATAAGGGAATTCATAATGTAAGATTGTTGAACGCAAATTTGAGAAGGAAATTAGTAAGTGCCATATTACACGTTGACTCTTTCTTCATGACTCTTTTCAAAATTGAATGAGTGCGAAGGAGAAAAAAGATCGGATTTCACCTTCGCACTCATTGAATTTCGAAAAGAGTCATGAAGAAAGAGTCAACGTGTAATAGGGCACTAATGACTAGAGATGTCATTATGCCCAACTAATAGCATTTCCACACTATCCCATCGAGTATTAATACATGTCAAAAAAAAGTGTGATAGAATTACTTACGACTGCCAAATTTGTAAAGAAAATATTTTCATATTTTGCTTTCCCACTTGCGTCCAAACAAATCACCATAGCCTCAAACCTCCAAGTGGGATAGAATGTGTGATGGTTTTAGAACCAATCCTAAAAGTTTTTATATATTAACAAATGTCAAATTGTCAAAAATAGCCGTGTTCCTTTGGAGGGGGCTAAGTTCTCATCAGAACTTTGCTAGAAATTCTCAATGGAACGCACAGAAATGGCTTTGCAAGTGGAATCTATTACATTTTCATATGACTATCAATTGTTCAAATTCTGTGCAATCTATATAAACAACAAAATCCAGAAATATTGCACAGGTTATAAAAAAGACAAAATTTTCTTGAAATGATTTAACATTTGTAAGCAAATTGAAAACAAATAGCATTTCGCATGAAGAATTTACATTTAATCAGGTTCCATCTAGCGGTTGTAAGGTGCGTAACTACTCTTCTCATCTACTCGCGCAGGAGAGTATGAGGAGATGGTAGTACTAGTACTAGATTACAGTTTTAATCTACTCATGAGTACCACTTCCAAAGGAACACGGCTAATAACACAACGAAATCACTTACGAAAAATTTCGTTCTGCGGTACACTGTTCGATGAGCGGAATTGATATCTAATTGTAGCTGATTATTTGGGTAGCTCTTCCCTCTTTTTTCGCACAGAATTGCCTGTACCATTAAATCCTAGTAATTAATTATGTGCGAAACAGAGGGGAGATCTCTCCAAATAATCTGCTACAATTACCGATTTCGCTCATCGAACAGCGTACCGCAGAACGAAATTTTTCGTTTATGATTTAGTAGTGTTATTTTTGTATGGAATTTTTCGTTTCGCATCAGCAGCACACAAACAAAGGTGGCGCGAATTTGGTTTTAAGCTTTCAAACATGTCCATATCGATCCATGAAAAAAAAAGATCATGCTTCTGTGCGCGCGCAAGGTTAAATGACGCTTCGAAATTAAAATTGAATGAAATTTGTTAAGATAAAGAAATGCACGACATCATCGCTAGAACTTGCTCTTGGCGTTCAAATGGCTTCGAATTTTAAAGATTTTATATTTATTAGCCTTCTTGCGAGTTTTGCCCGAACAACATTTCACCCGGAAATTTTGTTCATCCGAAAAATATTTCTTGTTTTAAAAATTCCCCTTATTTTGAGAATTGATTTCAGTCAGAATGTAATGCAATTCACAGCTTTAATTTTCACATAATTCCAGTAGGCCAACGAGAGAAAAATTATGTGCAAAATGAAAATTTCGTTCAGGCGAAACTCACAATAGCTTTTGAAATTCCGGGCGAACAAGAAATTTTAAGGTAAAATGTTGTTAGGGTGAAACTCACAATATGGCTGATGTTACCACAGTTAACATACGCCCATGTTCTGCATTTCAGACGAAATCGAATTGAAATCGATTTTCAATTTCACGTGAAAAGAAACTCTATGTTCTACAATTCGTTCGTTTTCCAAAATTTCGCAATTACTTCGAACTGTCAAAATTGAAGGTGCATCCATGGCTTTGAATTCCATAATGAGTAACAGTACAGTTGAAGCCTATTGGGCTTGAGTTTTTTCTGTATAGAAAGATCCAGCCACAGACGAGTGTCGACTTTTGACCACCTTTCGCTAGCAGCTTTGAGGAAACTGAGGCCCTATTACGTATTACGAAACGAGCTGCAAGTAAACGAAACACACGACAAGGACATAATCGTTTCGAGGAACGTTTAATAAAGATTTTGCCTAATGAAATCGAAAAAAACATGTATTTTTAGGCACAAGGCACAACCAACTCCACTCCTACTCTGCACTATCAGAAATTAAAAATACGAAAGCTAAACGATAACAAAAAAGCAGTCGTAAGCAAAAACGAGTATCGTTAAAACTAAAACGATTCTCGTAACACGTAATCGCATTTAAACGATAACGAAGTAATTTCAACGATAATAATCGTTTTACAAAAAAGGTGCCCTGAATTCTAATTCTTTTTTCTTTCTCAAGTAGTACAAGTACAAAGGGTTAATGGGTCATTGTTATTAATTGGGGCAAATACTCGCATGTTAAATAAAACAATCATGCGCGAATTTACATATTTCTTTTTTATTTTTAGTTTTTTTTTTCTATGTGATCGGCTTTTTAATGTTTTTTTTTATTTGTTTTATCCACACGATTTTTTTTTCAATTTTTTATTTGTTTTAATATTAAACTTGAAGTTTGGTATCCACTTTTTTTTTTGTTGTAATTCAATGTATCCTTATTTTTTGTTCTTAAAATTGTTATAGATAATTAATATTTTCATTATAAATAACCAAAATATAATGAAATACTTATGTGTAATGATAAATATCCATTTTGTCATTATCTATGAAACAATTGTCTGTATTTTTTTTTTCGTAGCGTATTCTTATTTTGTAATGTGTTGTTTATATATTACCTAAATATATATTTTAACTTTAAAATTTAAATATTTTTTGTTTTGTTTTTGTAATTTAATATTTGATGTATCAAAGTTTATGTTTATATAATTCATATTACATACATTATTTCTATATACATATATTTTTTTTTTATAATTAAGAAGAAAAAAGAAATCGTTTTTTTATTTGTTAGTTTATAAATTTTATTCTATTAATGATTTTTAATTAATAAAGAAAGAGAGACAGGGATGAGGAATATTTTTATTTTATTTTAACGTGTTTTATCGTTTTTTTTTTATTTTGTTTTGCTTTGTGTGTTAAATTTAATTTTCTTTATAATGGTTAAGTAAAAATCAATCAGTGAATCATCAGTTGTGAGTATTCAACTTTTTTTTTCACATTTCTTTTCTAATTGATTTTTTGTTGACGTTTTTTTTTTTTAATTTTTTCTATATTTACATTAAGTTGAAATACCAAATTTAAAAAATAAGAAACTACTCAGTTTTTTTTTGTATACCTAAAAAATAAATAAATATATAGTTTTAAGAGTCTAGTGTGTAGGTACTTAGGCTTTTTTTTCATCATATAAAATTCTGTATAGTTATTTTTTTGTATGTAAAATGTTTACATTTTCTTTACTTCATTTCGTCATCATTATAGTTATATATTTTAGTGAAAAAATAAATTAAAAAAATTTGAGATGTATTATTTTACTATGCAAGAATATATGTAAATAAATATCTCTTATTTTTATTATATAAAAAGCGCATATTGATATATATATATATATAATATATATATATAATATATATATATATATATATAATATATATATATATGTGTACATTATTGTCTCGCTAATCTAAATCACCTTTAATCTGAATTTCGCGCTAATCCGAACCTTAATTTTGTTCCATTATGTTCTGTACAATCCGATTTGTGTACGCTGTAATCCGAATTCCAATCTTAAAAATGCACTAGTTTTCACCGTTTAGTTTTTACAGTAATTTTCTTTATATTACTGCTTTATGTTACAAACCTGCAAAACTGATTCGCTATCGAAACAGTACATATACACATTGAAATATCTGAATACATACATGAATTTGTTTTAAGTTTTTATGTTTTTATAAAAGTAAATAGGTATAAACCTATTTATAATGTAATTTTTCAATTTTCGGTTTTAAAAAGCAGAAAATACGGATTTTTTTGTTAAATAACTAATGCTTTTCGAATAATTTAATAATCCAAATACCCCCTTGCAATAATTAATTCGGCTTAGCGAGACAATACTGTATATATGTATATATATATACATTTATATTTATATATATGTATATATATTATATATTTATGTAATTATGTTTATATCGAATTTGCTTTTTTTCTGTTTTTTATATTGTTTTTATTTTTAATATTGAACAAGTGAAGAAATTCATGATTTTTGAAAAATATTTACTGTTTTTTTTTTTTTTAATTTGTAATTAAACATGTACAATCTTGATTTTTTTAAAAATATTTTTATTGTACGAGTTTTGTGTTATTTTTCACCAAAGTATGGTGGACGATTGAAAATACATGACTATGTACAAAAACTACAAAATAAAATTTAAAAAATATATAATACAAAAACTATAACCAAAATAATTTGAAAAAAAAAAAATATATATATTAAACTGGAATATTGAAAAACAAAATATATTTAAAAAAAAATAAATAAATAAATTTTCAAGGATTTTGTGCTATGTTTAATAAATTCCTAGTTTTCAAAATATATCTTCTATTTTTTTCCTCTACAGCACTCAATTGTAATTAAAGTATAATTTTGTTATAAAGTCGACTTTTTTACTGATTTTTTTTTCTTTTATTTTGTATTCTCAAAGTTTTTAATTCATTGGAATATTTTCTAAAGACTAAGAAGTTTCTGAAATGAAATAATTACACGAGTTGGTTGATTGAGTTTTTTTTTTTACAAGTTTTGTATATGCTTGTCCTTAATACAACAGTTTTTTGTTAGTTTTTTTTGTATATTAGAAGTTTAAGAAGAGGCAGTTATGCATATATGTTGTTTTTTTTTATTTGTAAGATATTTTACTAACAAGTGTCATAATTTAAAAAAAAATTCAGTGACAGAAAATTCACAAACTCAGATATTCTAATCCAAAAACAACTTAAAAACGATCGAGCACAATATACATACAGATGTGTTCCTATCTATAAACATCATGTTTTGAAGAAAATCCATTTCCCCATCAGTTATTTTTTTTTTAGATCGATCCACAAAGATGACGAGACGCATTGTAATAGTTTTTGAGCTTCCTTATCCACTTATATTATTTTGCTATTTTTGATTAACACCTTGAATATATTATTTTTAAACCCAAAGCAACCCTGTTGAGGCTAGCTCATTTGCAAAATTAAAATACCATATTTAAACAATCTGAAATTCCTTAAATGTATTTTTAAAAATAATAAATTTAACTGTTTAACTTTTTGCATTTTTTAAAACAGCAATCGCGATCACTGTAGCTTAATTATGGGATTCGAAATAAGTGGTTTTGGATTTGAAATCTTATTTCTAAAAAAAAAAAAAAAAACACTATAATATTTGAACGTAAAAGTAACACAATGCAAGCCAAAATGCAAATTCCCAAAATTAAATTCTAAACTGCTACACAAAATATAAATCGGTTCTAATTCCATAACCAGATATGAAAATGATTTTATTGGTGTATTAGAGAAATAATGTGGATTCATTAAAGCAAAGAGCTTACTCACTTTTGGTTTAATGGTTCAGTAAAGTCATCTAAAATAATCAAAAATATCTTCAAAGATTCCTCAAGAGATCTTTTGTTTGTTTGAAAATACCATTTGGAAGTTCTAAAACCACAAAATTCAAACAAAAAACCTTTCTACATTGTCCGTAATTTCGAAGAAAAATAATATAACGCGTTATAAATTTGTTTTTCTCGGCTCTGATTGGTCACAGAGAAGAAGTTTTTCCCCTTTACTTTAGTAGAAAAAAAGTATTCACTTAAACTTTTGACTACAAACATTTTTGACAACTCTTTACATTTAAAAATCACTGTTGAAATTTTTAGTTACAAAAGATGCAGCACTATTTTTAGTTAAGAAATATACAGAACAATTATAGTGTAGCATTTTAAAGATGAAAATGATTCAATAATGTAATATCTAAACAAAAATTTTCATTTTTTGATTAATTTTTAAATTAAATTACAACAAAATCGATCGATTTATTAAAAAGCTATTCATTAATAGCTTCTTAAAAAACATCAAAACCCATTTCCTTAATGGGATTTTTTTCGGCAAAGACCTGGGGGACATTCTGTATGGGAAAAAGCGATCAATCGTTTTCGTTTTTGCGAAAGATTTGCATAAGGATTTGAAGCAAATCTTTCGCACAGACGAAAACGTTTGTTCTCTTTGCCCACACCGAATGTCACCCTTGAAAAGCAATTTTTTTTTTACAACTACTTTGGACATTACAGATAAAAAGTTTAATCAAAATCATTAGACCTCTTTTTAGGAAAAATTCAAAAAACCCGAATCATATGCATAGCTACCTGTTATAAATGACTTAAATCGAAAATTCGAATTTTCACTCTAGGGAACCACAAAAATGTCCTGTACCAAATTTAAAGCAAATCGGCCCTGCCGCTTAAACTCTAGCTCATATTCATGTAGTACGGCTGAAGAAAAAAGCTCCTGAACACAACAGTACGTAAAAAATAGGTCTCAAGGGTAAACTGATATGCATTCCTAGAAGAAGAGTTATAGAAGCACATGTCCAAATATGAGTTAAAAGTTAACCAATGTCTAGCGTCACGACTCACGGCCGCGACTCCATTGTATTCACTCAAAAGAGTTTATATGCATTTAAATTTTGACAGGGTGTTTTTTTTGTTTTTTTTTGTTTAAGTGCCGCGCGAGTCTATTCTGTTCAGCTAGTTACGCCGTGTCCAGCCTAACTAAAAATATAAAATATACGTAAATATGTGAATAAAAATAATAAAGTATCTTTCTGTATTTACTTAGTTTTTGGAGATTTCAATTTAAAAAAAAAAAATATGGCTTTGAGTAATTAAAAAAAAAAAATATATCTACGAGGTACTGTAAAAAATGATTTAAAAGGTTTTTTGATTTTTGTTGATTTCTGTAAAACATGCAAAAATGACTTACGAGGTTTTGCACTTAAACCGTCGATATAAATTATATACCGTTGGAAAGATTTAGTGCCACAGAAGTGCACATAATATGAATTAATTAAATTTTTTAACCGCAAATAAATAAAATTAACAAAAGAAAATTTCGTAAGAGCGAGTGATAGAGAATATTTGTAACAAAAACAAAAATTGGGTGGTTGTTTATCGTCCAACAATCATGCAAGGTAGGTACTTTGTAGGTTTTTAACTTCAGTCAAAGTTTCTATCAGTTAGAAGATAATACTGATGTTTTTTTTCGTCCAGTTGAAATTAACTTCGACAGTTTTTCGACAGAAAATTTTAAATGAACTTTTCAAAAAAAATTTGCAGACAAAAAGTTTAAGAAAATACTCTTTCCTACAAAAGTAAACAAACGACTACTTCAAAATCACTTAGAAGAAGCAATAAATTTGCATTAACGTATTGTATTTTTTTTTTTGTCAAAATGGTGGATAGCGCAAAAATGTTTTTTGTTTGAATTTTATGGTTTTAGAATCTCCTAACGGTACTCTAAACAAAACAAAAAAATTCTTAAGAATTTGTGAGTTGCTAGTTTAACTGTTATAAAATAATAAAAATCTAAAATTTAAATAAAATCAAATATGATTGAAATAAATGTAGGTACATATAAAAAAGAACACTGTTTAATAAAATTAAAAAAGTTTTCCTTTAAGCACCTTATAGTAGAAACGATTAATAAAAAAAACTCAATAACGTTGCATTTCTGGCCTAATATAATTATAATTTGCCTCATCTTATCATTGTACAGCTTGGTTATTAAGCAATACACAAAAAAGTCTTGACACTCACCAAAAAGGTATTTCTTTAATAAAGTCGCATTTTCTATTTTCTAAACGGCAAGCGTTTTAATTGCAATCGATAGTTTTGAAATACACGAAAATTATAAAAAAAAAAACAACTGCAATTAGGAATTATGTTGGATAGGGGTGAATAGTATAGTGTTGGGAAAATAAAATAAAAAGAATCTAAGGATTTTTTTTATAAATAAGTAAAACCTTTTACTAATTAATACGTTTTAGATTGAATTTTAAATAAAACATTGAAAAGCAAAAATAAATCGATAAAGTTTAACGGCCATATTATTGACTTTCTTTAAAGCTAGTTTTACGGAAAAACTAGTTTTATTGGGGTTCCGAGTTTTAAGTTTTTCACTAAATTTTATATATTCATACATATTTAGACATCTAAATCAAATCAATAATTGTTTTTGTAAAACTTAAAACTCGAAACCCCTATAGACCTATATTTTTAATAAAAATAGCTTTGAACAAATTCAATAATAATATGGCCGTGAGTTAAACAGAATAAAATAGTTATAAGAAAGTCGGATTGGTTAGGCTATGTTGGAATAAGGTGTTATAATGGTAAAAGTCGAGTTATCGCATTATCACTTTCGGATTTCAATCCATTGCGATATCTCCAATATAAAAATGTTAATTCCTGGCTACTTGGTAAATTTACCGAACTTTTTCTGCGGCGATACAAGTAGATTTTATGTGAGCAGAAAAGAGGAGAGAAGGTTAGATTTCACCAATAATCTAATAATATGTAGGTTAAAAGGAAAAGTAAGGAAAACCAATAAATAAATCTTCTGTTTTTTTTTTTTGTAGAAAAAAATTATAAGATGTTTATTCTGCAGTTGATTTTTTTGTTTTTTTTTTTTGTTGTTTCTATACATACACTTTATTTCAAAAATAAAAATAAATTGATATAATAGTATAATAAAAATTAAATAAGTAAAAAAGAAAAACTCTTTTTTATATCATTTTAAACAGCATAGCAAAATAAAAAATAAAAACTAAGGAAATATAAATTTTGCAGAGACATTGCTCTGGTCTTTATATACTTTTATGTAGATAATTAGCTTGATTTATTCATTTTTTGTTGTATATATATAAATATTATTTATTTGTTTAAACTAAATAGCTATATATATTTGTCTTGTGTTTTTTTTTTGTTATTTATATATATGTATATAATATATTATCTCTAAAGCGAATTGTGTACTAAAAATTGTGTTTTTATTTATACTTAATACTATTAATTTTTGTTTGCTATTTTTATTTCTTACAATTGCAATAGGTTTTTCTTTTTTTTTTTGTTTTGTTCTTTTTTGTATATATCAATACGTATAAATGCACTTTAAAAAAAAATTAATTTAAAAAAAAAAAAATAAAGATTAAAACAAGTTTAATATTTTATAAAATAAGTATAAAAGTCCATAATAATTTTTTGTATCTCTATTCCATAAAATACAAAATAAAATATAAGTCAATTGCATCCATTTGTGTGTTTTGTTTTTTTTTTTTTGTTTTACGTGCATTTTTTGTTTTATTCGAAAATCAATGGAAAATATATAGACATTAATACCGAGGATGACTTAACTAATCAGTTCGTTTTTTGTTTTGCTTTGTATTTGCTGACCTAATATAATAATATTAATATCCACCCTTGAATTATTTCAATTTTTATGAACATTTCTGTGTTCCCTGTCTCACTTTTGTGTTTGTTCCTCTGTTTGAAGTTATTTTTTTTTTTTAATTTAACTGTAGGTGGACGTATATTATTTCATATAACGATTTTCTTCTGGTTTTTTTTTTATGTGGGGCGGTTAATACTGCAATGATATCTTTTATAATATGCTTTTCTCAACACTGCAATCACGTAACAAATTTAAGCAAGAGGTTTTTTTATATATACGATTTCCTTTTTATAAAACGTAAATTTAAAAAAAAATTGTTATATAAATATATATGTGTATACATACATATATGTACGCATATATATATATATATATATTAATGGCAGTTATATACAATTTATTTACAATTCTGATAGGTACTAATTAAAAATAAAATATGATTTTTTTTTTAATGAAGACGGATATACATGAACGAGTGAGTTTGACTTTGATGTCGAGCTTAGAAGACTAATTATAATTATTTGTATTGCTTTTTCCCATTTTATTGTTAATAATCTGTCAGTAGAGTATAGGGAGGTAAATCTGAATAATGTAAATAATTAAAACACTTGCAAATACAAAACAATTTAAGTTTTCTTAGCTTAAATAATGGCCACATTATACTACATGTCAATATTGATTCAAAAAATATTTAAGGCTGGAGTATTTTTGTGAATTCACGCCCAAGCATGCTTAGCAATTTCTGACTAACAAAGCTCTACGTGCATTTAAAAAAAAAAATTTAAAAACAAATAATAAAAACAGTCGAGTTAAACAAATGATTTCATTTGATGAAAAAACCGACACACAGAGGAATATTTGTCCTCAAAATCCGGACAAAAGTCATAAACCAACATTTTAAGAAACTACACTTCACTAATCAAAGTTACATAAACCAGACCTGTAAATTTGTTTGAGACTACCCGCGCCTAGCAGGTAGACGTAATATAGTCGACTAATATGCACCTCTTCAAATTTATATTATCGCCCTTGATTTTAACAACCTTGTATTTAATGTTGTAATTAGTTCTTGGTGACCAATTGTGAAACATTTCAGTGGATACTGAAGGTTAAGGTATGTACTTAATTATCATAACAAAATATGTTGTTTTTTTTAAAGTTAAGCTCCTTTTTGAGATTATAATTACTTAGACTAAATTATTATTATTTTTGACATACATTTTAGAAAAAAAGGTTTTTTTTTGTTATAGTGTCGGGCAAACATTTATGTTTTACTGTTAACTATACACCTTTGTTGATCTATCGATGTAAAAATATTTCGCCCATATACACACATTTTTTTTTTAAAGGCGGTTTGAAGGTTGTTTTAACATGAGGTTTTATTTTAATCTCAAAAAGAAATTTACTCGTAAAAAAAAATTAATATATTTTGTTATTATAATAAAGTACATACCCTCACCATCAGTACCCAGTTAAAATCTTGACAAATATCACCAAGAAATAATCACAACAAAACCTACCAGCTTATTAAAACCAAGGGTCATAATATTGAAACTAAAGGCATGTGTATTAGGCGGTTATATTACGTCTATCTACTGGGCACGGGGGGTCTGAAAAATTTGTTTACAATGGGTCTATGTTAGTTTGATAAGTAAAATGTGTAAAAAAAAATGCAACTTTAATCCAATTTCTTAAAATGCTCGTTTATGACTTTTGACCGGATTTTGAGCACGAATACTCCTATGTGCGACAGCTAACATTTCAATATTAGGCGTGTTTTTTTATGAATCTATATAGTCTTAAAAAATAGTACAATAATAATTTTCTCTATTGAATTTGAAGCAAAATAAATTTTAAAAAATCCTTAGCAACTAAACTATACAGTTTATCATTAAGCCCGAATGTTTATCAAGACTTATTTTCTTTACATTTCCTTAACCTGGATAAAAAAAATGTATTGAAGTTAAGAACATTAACCTTGACAAATATGGATTTTTATGCAATTAAATGATATAAGCCTTGATAGATATCAAGATTAAGAATTATTTTAAAGCTCAATTATTGTGTCTTATTTTGTGAATAATATTTTTGTCTAAGCCGATATAAATTAGCAAAAAAAACACGCCTATTAACCAACAATTTGCATAGTTTTTTTAAGATGACACAACAAGTAGGTTTTTTTCCTGGGCGATTTTCGTTTTACATGCAAATATCTTTTTTTTGGATAAAACTAGTTCCGGGAACTAGGGTTTTCAAAAATCAATCAAGTTTTTTTTTTTATTGTTTCAGTTGATTGTCAAGCTTTTACTTAATCAAATAAATCTTTTTTTATGGATTGCACGATAACAATTATACGGGGCTTAAACTTTTCGGTCAATAAATGATTAGAATATTATGTAAAAACTGCGTGAATGTTATGTAAATAGAGCGTGAAGGTTGAGTCAAGACAAGAAATCGCATGGAGTAGATCTTTAGGCGAGAGGGGCAATTAAAAAAAAAAAATTGACTGAACAGAAATATTAAAAAAATACGCTAGGCCACGTCTTAAGGAAAACAGTTTAGGAAATTTTCAGTCATAAATTAATTTCTTTTAAAGTTACCGCTACTTTTTTCGTGTAAAAGCCATGTTTACTCGCAAATTTCGTTGGTTTCTAAAGAAGAAATACAACCAATTTAATTCGACTATTTTTACTAATGACAAAAATATAGTTTAAAATAAGATTTTTGACAATTGAAGTTTGATAAGGACTTTTAAATAGAACTACAGCTTTCTGGGAATTTTCCAAACTAGTGTCTATTATCACTAGATTCATAAGTGAAAAGTAAAACTAGCTGCTGCTTTAAAAAAAAAAAATCTTACTTAAATTACTATTTGCTTAAAAAGTAATAAAAACATGCACGCCCTAGGGCTAGTAGGTAGGAGTCATACTCATAACATAATTAGTAAAATTTCTGTACCTAATGTGTCCATATTCCATCTCGTTCTATATATTCGACCGTCTTCACTACCATGGCCTCATATTTTTTTTTTATATAAATAAAAAATATTATAGTAACAAAAAAATTATTCCTGTGTAAAATAAAAACAATTATCTCATAAAAAAAAATTGTAAAAAATAAAAACTTCCTAAAACTAATAACTAAAACCTACTAACTCCGACTATGTATTACTTGCATAACGTTGCTTTTCTTTACTCCTGCCACCGCCAGTCTTTGTTGTTCGAATTGAGGCATTATGAATGCCGACACCTTGAGCATTATTTATATCATCTAATGCTCGAAAACGAACAAAACCATGTTCGGCAACTAGCATACTACCACTGTTGGCACTTTCACCGCTGCTGCTGCCCATGCCCGAGCTGCCAGTGGTGCCGGTGCCACAGTTATTGTTGCCACGATCACCACTAACTAAATTAGAGCTGCCATTGTCTGTTAAATTACCCCCACTAGTGCTACTTGTTATACCCGAGGACGAGCAGCCACCACCGCCACCATTGCCGCTGCTGCCTCCCCCCGAGGGACCCACTACCATGCTCATGCCATCAACCCCGCCGCCGCTCCGCGAACCACTGCTGTTTATCAAATTCGTACGCTCTGCATTACTACCAATCACCATGTCGTCGTCAGACTGTAAAATGTACTGTTGCATTGCGGCGCTATTGCTTCGTTCCAATTGACAATCGCGGTAATAGTTCAAGGCTTTAATTGGTGCTCCGCCACCGCCGCCAACTCCACCACTACGATGAGGATGCGATGGCATCTCTCGCTGATCATCGGACGAATCACGCTGATGGTGATTATGTGGCGGATGGTTTGGGTCGATCATCATTAGTTCGGCCGCACCACCAACACCGGTTCGCATGATACGTGCCGAACCATTAATTACACCACCACGGGGATGATGATTTGCTGTGCTGAGCGTCTGCACACCTGACGGACGTGACGAAGACGAAGCAGCCGACGATGAGCTGCCATTGCGACCGTTTATTATGCCACCAATATTGTTCAATGTTCCACTTTTTCGCACAATACCGCGTCGGTCGAACGAGTTGTAGGTTGCATAACGCGCGCTTGTACAGGAATGTGTTGAATTCGAACTTCGCCGCTCGGGGTTTTCATAATTCGTTCGTTCCAAATTTGCACGATGATGATTTCTGCTCGAATTCGAAGTACGATCATTGTTCCTAGAAATTGGTCGGTCGAGCATCATTTCGGCTGGGACATTTCCCTCACGAATGCCACCACCGAATTTCGGTCTTTCGAAATTTGAGAAGTCATAGCCGCTTGTGCTGCTGCCACCCCCATTCAAAGGTTCCGAATAACAATTGTCAGAATATTGGTGCTGATCGGGTATCCGATTACTTGTCGAGCGCAGCTCAAAGTTCGGATTTTCGTAATGATCGGTTTGTGTTTCAGTCAGGAAATCAGAATGATGGCCACTCTGGGCATCGATTTGCTGACGTGAGTGCATGTGGCTGCCAATACCACTGCCTGACTGCAAAGATCCCGTGTCATAGGGACGCACAAAATTGTTCGTTGACTGCAGTTGAAAATCATTTCGTTGTGATCCCCCGCCCATAGACCCCTGACCACCTAAGGAGTTCAACGCAAATGTGTCATCGTATATGGGCTTGCCCGTACGCAGTGTATAAGTGTGCAAATTCGTGTTGGCATTACAAATGGCCGGATAGTCTGTTTCAAATTGTTCTTGGCTAGAGCTCGAAGTACAAGGCAAGAAGAACCCGGCCACATTGTGACCGCTGTCGGCATTCTTTTCGCGCTGCATCCCACCACCACCTGGACCCATTCCGCCGACGCCAACAACAGCTCCGCCACCGCCACCGCTCGTTTTTAAGCCAGCCACCCACGACATCAAGGTAATAATGGCGATTTCAATTAAACGCAATGAAAACTGATAGCCCCATTGCAGCCAGTCCATGTCAGATGACGATGTGATTAGCGGACGTGTCGTCGAAATGCTTATGGCACCGAATATCTGCAGGGCTGCCAACAACACAAACAATAATGCCGTCGCAATTGTTATGTGAATAGCATAGGAGAGATTTTGAAAGCCATGAATGTAATTCTGGCTCTTGCTTCGAAGAATCCTTTTTAGGATTCGATAAATGTACAAGTACAACAGTCCTAAGCTGAGACATATAAAAATATAAATAATCTGACATATGAGTGAGAGCACCCTTGGTGGTGGAGGCGGCGGAATTGTCAGCTGATGATGGTGATGTAGCAAAGGTTGCTGCAAATGATGTTGCTGCAGTACCATATTATTGGTGGACGGCCCTCGGTGGTACAGCCCGTTGCGATAGAGTTGCTGATAGAAAAACTGTTGACTGTGACTTGTTGTGTAGCTTTCGACATAATGTAGTGTAATGCAGAGGACGACATGAACGCCACTGCCAACAACTACAGTCAGTGGCCGAATCAGAGCGGAATAACGATTGTTCTTGTGATTGAGACTCTTAATAAGCAGGAACAATATCAAGACCGAAAATGAGATTGTTAAAAAGGTTGCAGGCAAATTGAGCAAAATTTCCGAAACGAATATATGAAATGTTGAGTGTATGTTGTAAGCGTCGTAGCACAAGTAGAAAATGCGCGAGCTACAAATAATAATCAGAATCAAATGGATGCAAATGAAATAGGATTGACTAAATAAATGTGTAAGCTTATTATAAAAGATCATCTTAAATATAGAATACACGCCTAAGATAGTGAAGAGAATGACGGAAAGATAGACATGGATATTCCATGCAACTGACCACGTGGCAGTGTTATGTTTTGTCGATGACGACGACGATGATGAGGATGATGACGAAGAAGCTGTTGCTGAGGACACAGTTGTCGATGATGTTGATGAAGACGGTGGTGATGAAGGCTGGCCATTCTGATGGAGGTGATGTTGCTTCTGTTGTGATTGTTGTTTGCTACCACCTGCGGAATAGAACAGAAGAAAATAGTCAAGATTAACTTATTGAAAAAAAAAAAAAGAAATAAAGAAATTAAATTAAAAAAAAAAGAACAAAACTTACCACCGTTATTCGGTGCGTCTGTTGACTTTGTACTCATTTTTATTTTCGGTTGTGTCTTCGGTTCATCTTGATCTTGCCCAAGATCATCGGGTTCGTTGGAATCATCAATGTCATCACTACTATCACTACCACCGCTTGCCAAATCAAAATTCTTACTCTGGTTTATGTTCGGATTCTGATTATTGCCACCTCGATTTTCATCGGGCATATTCTCGGGAGAAGTCTGAACCACAACCACCGGTGATGAAGGTGGCTGAGGATTATAAGCCGGCCTAGAGGTAACTTGTTTCAGCAGAACCTCTGGAATATCTTCCTTACGACCATTCGAACCGGATAGAATACGTCGTATACTGGGCAAATGTTCTTGCCTGGGATTATGAATGGCATCGCTTATCTCAGACAGTGGAACTGTATTTACCGCACCATCACCGTAGCTATCAACTCCACTACCAAGTCGATTATTACCGCCTTTTTGTGAGGGCGTATTCAGTGCCTTCTTACGCTGTCCCTCTTGATCTAATGGTAGCTGTTGTGGCTTGTGACTAGTGGCTGGAAAATCACCACCAATTGGATTACTTGGAATGGCTATTGAACCGCCACCGCCACTACCTCCTAAATCAGGCGGTCTAAATGGTATCCGTTCGTGTCCAGGCATTAAACTTGGTGGCGGGATTGGCCGTCGATTTATATAAGTTCCTGTATTAACAATTACACCTTCATTATTTGTACCACGCAATGTGGGCTTATCAGCAAAGGGATTTTGATATTCTGGCGGTAATGGCGGTGTGAAGAATGATCGAGCTGGTGGCGAATACGATGGCATGTCTCCAGGATACATTGGAATAGTCGGTTGGCTTTTTTTCAGTATGTTCGGTACTTTATAGATGATGATACGGATCGGATAAATAATAAAAAAAAAAGGAATTGCATATTTTTTTAAAAAGAAACGAGAAAAAAAACCCAGATTTTTTTTTTTTTTTGAAAATCAATGATTATTTGGAAAAGGCAACATCAATCGATAAAAGCCAAATTAGTTAATCAAATATCTTCTTCTCAATTACTTCCTTACTTAATTTTATTTTGTATTTCAAATTCAACCTAGAATGCGCATCAATAGTTAGTATAAGAAGAAATATGACTAAAAGAATTTTTGTTGGTTAAGTTTATTCAAAGAGTGAGGGGAAAGAGAGAGATAGAAGAGTCTAATACGGTTTTCACACCGAACCGAAATCTAGAATTTCGGTAACGAGATTACCAAAATGTTATTGAATCGTTCGCACTGCACCACATAAACTATATTTTGTTTGACATCTCAAACGATTCTCAGTGTTGATAGTAACTACATTGCCATTAGTTAAAATTCCCAGGAATTAGACAAATTTAATTTTGCTCGCTCTTTTTCTACAGAAAAAACTCACAAAACGGAATAAAAAAACCCACCACCTGAGTACACTACACATAACAAAACTCTCATTGTTTATTTTTTGTTGCTGAACTGTTATACTGAAGAGATAAATGAGTAATTAAGTATGTTTGTTTCACATTCATACTGTTTCAAGAAGATTTTGAGGATATTTTGTAGTAATCTATCTAGAAGATTACGAAATCAGAAAATGTATGGAAAAACTTGTTAATTTCTATGAGATTTAGTGCTTTTTGCTCGAAATCTAGATTTCGTCCCGGTGTGAATAGGCTATAATAACTAAGGGCTAATAAAAAGAAGTTATTATTTATTTCTGAGCTTAGCTATAAAATTATGTACGCTCAGACAGAAAATAAACAAGATTAAGCTCTTGAGTACGCTATACTATGACAAAACGACAGAAGAAATAAAAATCCTTTTTCGTGTCTGTGTGGTCATATAAGGAAGGCTGGTTCACAATGCGACGATAAAACGAGACGTCAGCGAGACCTCTTCGTAGTTTCTCTCTCTTAAAAAAGAATTTTAAACAGTGAAATAATACATAATCAAGCATTTCTCGTCGTCTCGTCACGTCATAAAGTTCGAAAAATTGAAAAAAAAAAAAAAAAGAACACAACGTGACGACGAGAAATATTTTATTATGTATTATTTCGTTTTTTTGAAACTCGCTTTAAAGAGAGAACAACTTCGAAGAGATCTCGGTACGCTGAAGTCTCGTTTTCTCGTCGCATTCAAAATTATTGACATTAAACATTTCGACAAGAAAGCAAGTTTATACCTAAAAAAACAGAGTTGCCAGTGTAATTTAATTGAAATAAATAAATTTGGTAGCACAACGGCTCATGAAGAACAATGGCCTAGTGACTTACAACTCTCAACCATTCCTGTGTGCGTGTCTGCAGGAATGGAGGGGACCTACAGTTTATTGCCGAATCTGAACGGCACTTTTCTATGACAAGAGATACTCTTGGAGGATTTGTTAATTCCTCGCAAGAGGCAGTAGCCCGGAAAAAAACTTAAGGTGGAAGCGGCTGGTATTGAACCCAGACCTCTGGCATGACAGTCCATCGCACTAACCATTACGCCACGGGCTACTAGAGTAATTTAATTAAATTACTAAAAATTGTTTGCTTTCGTACGTATTGCCAGTAATGTATTTAATTCACCGGAATGTAATGCAATAGAAAGTTAATTTGTACTGAAAATTTATTTGTTGTGTGACCAGTAATACTTTTGCAGTAGGTTAGGTTAGGTAGAAGTGGCTGTCGGGAACCGACTCACGTAGGCCAATCAATGGCCCGTTGTGATACCACATGGATCTGGGAGATACTTCCCCTACTCGTTGAACCATTTGGAGCTCCTTATGAAGCGTGCAAGATTGCTAATATCAGTATTAGCCAGATCACTTGGATCATTATAGTAAAGTCTTCCAAATGGATTCTACGTCTTTGGGATAGAGCAGGACATGAAAAGAGAAGGTGAGGAACGGTTTCCTCCTCCTCCTCATCCATGCAGCTTCTGCAGTAGTCATTGGCAAAGATGCCAAGTCGCGTGGCGTGTCTGCCTATAAGACAGTGTCCACTTAAAACGCCTATAACGGAGCTTATGTGCGATCTGTTTAAAGAAAACAGACATTTAGTGCGTTTCAGATCTACCTTTGGCCAAAATTGTTTAATCGCCATCCACCTAAGGTTTGTGCACCTTATAGCTTCTTGATTTATCATAAGTTTGGATGTAGCGATGGGTATACCAATACCTTTCCTCTCTGAGAAAAGAGGTATTATTGTTACTCTTGCAGTAACAGCGCAGCGACCAGAATTGCCAATTGCATTTTTTTTTAGTTTAGTTTTAGTTTCTGATAAATTTTTTGGCTAGTGGTTGTACCGAAAATATTCTTTCGTCTATGTGTGGCCAGTGATTTTCATGAATTTAAAATTTAACCTTGACCCAGAGTTGCCTTAAAAATTAAATGTCTTTCTGAATACTAATTTTATTTAAATTTGTGTGCTAAAAATTAAAGATAAACTAAATTCCACTTACGTGATGGTGACGGTGTTGAATTTAATAAATGTCTATGTCTATCACGATCATGATTATGATGTCTGTTTGGATTTGGATAAGTTGGATTGCTGTTGCTTTTCAAGATATCGGCGTTTGGAGCTGATGTCGGAAGAGCGTGATCCCGTTCCAGATCTAATTCATAATTCCGATGATGTAAATTTATTTGCTGTTGATGCGCTGATTTTTCTAAATAACTGTTTCAAATAGAAATATCAAGAATATAACATTTAAACAAAATAAAAAAATTTAAAAAAGTAGATTACCGCAATGTTGTTAATGGTGGTGTTGCAATTGTTGTTAGGCTCGGTACATAGCTGTTATCGGGTATGCTGCGTTTTGTAGTGGATGTTGTACCATATGCAACTTTTATCAAAACTGCTGCCACACTACGTTCCAAATTGTCTAATTTATCTAAATAATGACCTCCTCCTCCACCACCTCCTGCATTGTTGTTGCTACTACTACTACTGCCACTACTGCTATTGTGCGAACGATGATGATGATTACTCATACCACTGCTGCTGCTGCTGCTGCTGCCGCCGCTGCTGCTTACAATATCACTATTTGAATTTGCAACACCATCTAAGCTAATGGGATCAAGAACTAGCAGTCCACATACCGGTCGTACCGCATACATTTCGATCAGGATAAATAATATGAAGAAAAAGTTTAACGTTAAATATTTTCCTATATATCTTGAGATTTTTAAATGTAATGTATTTTGTAATTTGCTTCTAAGAATTTTTGATGTGGCAAATTTTTTTGATTTTGATATCGACGATGGTGATGATGATGGAGGTGTTGAATTGTGATTTCCATTAGAATTACGTAAACTAGCATTGGTGGCAAATAATAATGACTGAAGACGCGGGACAACTGCTGTTTCTGGTATTGTTTTTTGTGTTGTTGCAGGTTGTTGATTTTTGCCACCGTCCTGTATTATGGATTGTATTCTGAAGTTTGGTAACGTTGATGATGATGTAGTTGTTCTTTGTGTTTGAGTCACAACTTCATCATCTTTCTTTTTCACGACCAAAAGTCTGAGGCGTTTTTTAGCCACATCTCTTCGCTGACTTATACCACTAGTAGTACTATAATAATTGTTAAGATCACAGTTGATTTTAATAATCGACATTTTTGTTTAAATATTATCTTGTTTTTGTTTTTTTGTTTATGCTTGAATTTTTTCGTATTCTTCTTTCAGTTTAGTTTTCTTTTTTTTTTTAACGCTTTATCTTAGACTTTTTCAAAAAATTATTTTCCTCGTTGCATAACTATCTTCTCATATGATGATGAGAATGATGATGATGATGAAGGCATTAATAATTGCCAAAGAATCACAACTTTTCTTCTCTGAAGAAATACCTTTGTGATGAAGCTAGAGCTAGCGCTAGTAGTACTGCTGATAATGGATTTAATTACAGTGCCTATTTGTGGCAATGAATTTCCCTTGAAAATTTTTAATTTATGATGCATATTTTAAGAGTATTATAGATTTCATAAAATTGCCTTCTTATTTTATAAATCACGATTTTTTTAAAATAATAATCCCGGTTTATATTCTTCTTTTTTTTTTTTTTCTTATCGCAGCTGATGAGTTCACACGTGGATACTGGTGTACATCTTAAATAAGCGCAAAAGAAATAGAAATTAAAAATTAGTCAAAAAAAATTACACAATAATAAACAAAATAATTATATTTCTATTCGGAAATCATTATAGAATTCTGTAAAATAGAGTTTCAAGAAGAATTTGTTAAACATAATATTGATATTAATATGCCAATCTTTATTTTTTTGACACGTTTAAAGATGAAGGATGCAAAAAACTAGTTATCCATGCTGCCTTAATTTTCCGCCTGCAAAAATGGCAAGTTTTTACCAAGTTTTACCAAGGAAAAGATTTCAGTAGGAAAAAACTATACGAGGAACACTTTTCAAATACTTAAATAAAAAATTTGTTGGCAAGTTTTGCTATCCCATCAGAGATACACCGTAAATACATCAATGTATACAAAAAACAAAAAAAATTGAATCACCATACTATGTTTTAAAATCTCAAAGTATTGAATATTTTATATTCAATATCAATATCAAATAGGCGTAACCCTTTGTAGACCTTTGATAGTATCTATGTGAAAGGTGGGAAGCTTATCGAGCCAGGACTGGATGAACAGAAAGTCCCAGGATCAAATAAGAAATAAATTAACTTTTTTATGTAACCCCTGCTGGGCACTTGAATATATGTAAAACTTTTTATAGGTTCATTTAAAACTAAATTATTTTTCCAGGTAAGTTATTATAGATGTAAGTAAGAACCCCATACTTCTGATGGGATAGCAAAACTCAGTGTTTGCTAGTATTTGAAGTTTTTATCGAATAGATTAGTTTTCCTACCGAAAACTTTTCTGGGCCTTTACTAAACTTGACAAAAACTTGCCTTTTGTCAGGGGGTATAATTCACTATGTTAAAGACAAACAGATAAATATGAAAAAAGCAAAAGGACCATAAAAAAGAAATAGTCACGATAAAAAAAAGAGCGTTATTAACCTATCTACGTATGCGTATTTTCTTCATTAATAGAACGGAAGTCTTGTTTTGTTTGTTAGTTTGTTTGGGTTTGTGTTTAGAACAGTGTTTCCCAACCATTTTTGTACTATGTCCCACCACAATATTTCCAAAAATGTTTATCATAAAAATCTGAAATTTTAAATGAAAATAAAAACGCTATCATACAAAAATCCATAGGAAAAAGGAAACGCAGTAAGTTTGTTTTCGAAACATAATAATGTAGAACAGAAATTCAAGTACAAAATAATTTAAGAGCTATGTTATATAAATTATTTAAAATTAGTGAGATCCCTGCGCTTGATGCCTCCTGCAAATAGATTTTATGTAAGGTTCAAATTTAGAGAGCTTCAGTCTCAAGGCTTTTCGTGCCCTCGTTTTGTCATATCAAGAAGATTTTTTTCTTTAGCAGCAAGTCATTTATGGCACTGAATTCGCGTTTAGATGGAAAAGGTAACAACATCTCTCTTGCTTATTTGGCTTCATTGGGGTATCTGATTTCGGATTCCTCACAAAGCCATGCCATCGCTCCTTTTATGTCGAATAAAGTTTTAATTAACTCATCGTTTTGTATTTCCGCGATTTCTTCCTTGAACATACTGTATATTTGAAATATCAGAAAGATTCACGAATAAAGGCTCCCCCAAACCAACGCGATTATTCGCCGCGACAAACAAAAACAATAACAACAACGTGTTGTTTTGTTTGACAACCACGTGTTGTTATTGTTATTTTCGTTCGTCGCGCCGAATAATCGCGTTGGTTTGGGAGAGCCTTAATGGCGAATTTTTCTCTTGCTTGAACAACCACTCATCAGAAATATATCTCCAAAGGTGGTAACACAAAAAGTAACATTTTTAGGAGAGATGTGTTATCCTAATGGAGCACTAATGCAGGTCTTGTTTTTCCGTAATTCTTGCAGATCGAGAATTTCATTATTTCGACTTTTTACGGTAACATATATACTGATTTTGCAAAGGCTTGTGACAGAGTCAATCATTACATATTATTGAATAAACTGAAAAGTTTATTTCTTCTGAGAAGACTAGATATAAATGAAGAAATTTATTTTTAAAAATAAAAATTTTCTAGATTTAACTGTCCTCCAGAAGAAATTTTAACTACATGACACATATCTTAAAATGGTTTATTTCTAGTGGAGTCCCAGGGTTAAGTATTATGTATGTTGAAATGGATTTCATCATATTTTCGAGATCGCGTTCAATATATTTCCATGACATAATCTCATGTTCAATTTTTGTTTCTTCAGATGTTCCACAAGCGAATCACCTGGGCCCATTTCTGTTTCTTGTTTTTATTAACGACCTTAGCTAACACGTCTTTAACTATTTTCCTCTGTTTGCAGTAGATTTAAAGTTTTTTTCGCTGAATTAAGTCTCCAGTAATCTCCTTTTAAAAAATGGCCTTCAAAAACTAAATGAATGCTGTGCTGCTAATATAAAATCTTTTTAAATGTCAATGTTTTTCTTTTTTTTTAGAAACTTCTCGCCTAGGTGTACTTTTTGACTCAAAAAAAACTTAGCTTTGAAAAACATATACAGCCAAATTAATAAACGTAGAATAGCGTCCTGATTCCGTGGACTAAGTGAAGTAAAATGTTATCAATAAAACAAAATGTCTACCGAAGAAGGTGGCTTAGCGAAGAAATAAAAACCAAGAACTATAAGTTCAGATAGAAAATTTAATTTTGAACAAAAATAACAATGTCTACTATATTTATCGAGTTCATAAACCATTTGCAATAATTATTTGGACAATGAGCCATCAACGACAAAAAAAAAAAGAACAATATAAAATCTAGATAAATTTAGAATATATAGTTTCCAAGGAAAATATATATAACAATTACACTGTGCTGTGATTTTGAACTGACCTAGTAGAGGTTGTAGGCCTATTCGAGTACATCACGAACCTATACTTGAAAACTTACCTATACCTTCAAAATCTCAATTTATTGTTAAAAAACCGTTTTCGAGTGATCTCGGCCATATTTTGTCCGATTTATAATTTATTTACGGTTTTAAAAAGAGAAGTAATAGACCTTTCCAACGATGTATATACATGTGTAGTACGGACAATAATATCTCTAGATTTCTTTAAGGTTATCTGAAACTAACACTGATTTTTCACGTTTTTTAAAAGTTTGAAGACCGTTTTTGGCAACAGTTTGCATTACATTTTTTTTCTTATTACTTATATTTCAAGTGCTTTTTATAATGAGTCAAACAAGCTATCGTTCTTAAAAATCGGTACACAATTGTTGAAGTTATGAATTTTGCAAGATGCTATGGGAAATAATTCCAAGACGCATTTTTCGTTTGATGTTTTAATTAGTATCAGTTCACAAGCCGAAAACCACATTTTTGACAATTAAACCTGGACCCATGTTCTGTAACTTTTCGCATGCATAAAATCGGTCGAGAAACGATGGAAACTGAAACAAAATACATGAGTTTTGTTCCATTTTTCAACGTTTCTCGACTGATTTGTTCGATGTGAGAGTTACAGAACATGGGTCCTGGTGTTGTTTGGCCGCCATTTTGTTTTTTAAGATTATTTTCATTTTTGCAAGTAACTAGCGTATTTTTGATCCCAGAAATAAGATTTGTACTACAATCTTGTAGCAAATTTAATTTCCTACAAAATATTTTAAGTGATTTTTTTCGATAATTGCTTTTGTTCACCCCTAAAAAGGGGTGGAAAGAATTCTTGTTCACGTATTAATATAATGATGATGATGATGATTTTGTTAGTCTACAGGGCGATTCAATTAAGGTGTGTAAAAAAAAAGCTATAGCGTGTTGGTTGATTCCAGACAAGAAAAAAATCGTATGGGAGGGGTCTATTTCCCACCGTTTTTGCAGGAGGGGCAATTTTCTAAAAAAAAAAAAAATCGACTTGATATAGAAAATGAAATTTAAAAAACAACGGCAACACTAACAAAGTCACGGCATTCTTTTTTTTTTTTAAGCCAGAAGTTCGATCTTTTATTATGTTTTTAATTCATCTTGACATCTTGTTTTAAGTGTTGGACTAAAAATTGATGGAAGTATTGAACACTGAACACGAAAATACTGCTTAATAACGTAAAATTTTGAACAAAATCAGGTTTTGAATACAATTTGTTCAAAAACTTGAGTTTGAAAATAAATGTTTCAAAAACTATTCTCTTAGATAATTTTTTCTGGCTTTAAGTATTGTCGTTGTTTTTTGATGATTTTTTTTCAATTATATTTTTTTAGAAAATTGCCCCAATCGCGGGTAAATAAAGTCCCCCTCCCACGCGATTCTTTTCTTGACTCACTCGACTCAACCTACACGCTCTAGCTTAAATGTCACACATTAGGTGAATCACCCTATATAAGGGGTTACATATTGTGTCTCTGATTGATGTTAAAAAAATAAATAAAAGGTTATTCTTAGGGGATGACTTTAGTAAACATGAAAAAAGTAGTTTATAATTAAAAACAATCTTTTGTGTCTCAAAAGGTTATATAGAGTATGCTTTACCATACTTTTTTTTCAAAATGTTGCATTTTATAAAATGAAATGGGGTAGAAACAAAAATCACATGATCGTCGCGGCCAATTAACATCGCCACGACGCACAGTGGATCGACTCCATACATTTAGACGTGAAAAATTCTAATCTTCTTGGAAAATATCTGTTTCCATCTATAATTTTCAATATAATGGCTTAGTACTTTTTTTGATATTCGGGATTCTGTCGTTCGGGATTTTGATATTCGGGATTTTGTAATTGGGGATTATGATACATTCCCCTATTTGGACTCTCGTGTGTTTATACTTTTTTACGACAGTACAAAATGACGTTCTTCAATCTGCGCGGCATAAAAGTTCTACAATCGAAAAAGTTTGACGCGCGGATGAAAAAACAAGTGGACGCTTCTGTGTCCATTCCTTTAAGCTTTCTTGGACGCGCAGAAAAAGACCCTCGTTTGAAAATAACCTTGCAAATTATTACCCCTTCTTAACAATTTTTACCCGAGAAATTTCTTCGGGGAAAAAATGATGTGTTCTATCAAAAGGGAATTGTAAGTGAAATAACAATAACAAAGATACAAAATGGCTGCTGTTTGTTTGCTTTTAGTTTTAGTTGGTCTTATTTATTAGAAATGATGATTTTTTCCTTTTTTTAATTTACTACTGAAAAATAATATAATAATACATACTTGCTAGATTGTACGAAAGTCCTTAGAACAACCGTACACAAAAAAAAAATAATCAAAGCTTATCCCTTGGCCCGAGAATTTCCTACTTCATTTGAGAACTATTAAATTTCTTATAAATACATATTAATATAATAAAAGAATATAATATTATCGAAAAACACTACATTCTACTCGCATGAAGCACACCATTAAATATCGCTCATTTTGCCGTCATCCTTAATGCATATTTTTTCAAACATGAGCTGCACTATTCTATTGCCCTTGCAAACACCAACCCTTTTCCCTTCGAATATCTAGAGATTTCCTTAAAAAGGCTTACCCCACATGAGCTTAAAAAAAATTTGATCTTCTTTTAAGTAAAAATAAAAAAAAAAAAAAATACTTAGCTCTGAACAAAAGTTTTTCAGTTGCTGGGATACACGTCCGACAAACATTAAAACGATGCAATGTGATGCTTCTCGAAGCGTAGATACAAGTTAGTAGAGTTATGTATGTACTTTGTATGCATATTTCGAGAAGGGTAGGCCTTTTGGTAAGTTGGTCGGTCGGTTAAATAGGTGCGGGAAAAAAATGGAACACCATCTTCTTCATATCCATATCAAACTCAAGGGTTTTGCCTGCAGCGATGTGGACAATGTGCAGTTAAAAAAGTTTACTCCTCTGTGTCTTTTCAAAAACCTACATATGAAATTATATATTAACTTTGAATTTTCTAGTAACTTCGACTAAATTCCCATAAAACACCTTTCGGACAGTCATTCCCCTAACGTCTTTTTTGTGTCATTCCCCTAACTTCAATCTATTGACGGAATTAGACACATTTTTTAACGCTGATTATCCATACAGGCCATATAAAACGAACCGGACCACAGCTACCTGAGTTTTTGTCCGCCTAAGAAAATTAAATTTAACAAATCAGGGCTGATATTCTTGTCCGCGTCCGGGTAAGGGAGTGTCCGCTTAACTGCTTGAACAGAATAGAATGCTGGAGCTGGATCTGGAGCCGCAGACGGAACTGGAAGAGCTGTCAAAAAGTGTCGTACGTTGTTTTTTTTTACCTGTCCACAATGCAGCTGTACAGCTTTGAATGTATTTTGAAGAAAAACAATAGAATATTCTTGTGTACAAGCTCAGAATTCACATTTTTTGTTTCCAATAATTTTCCTTTTAATAAATAATTTTTTTTGCGATACAAATAACCACAATATTTTTTTCCGACCCAAAAAGTTGTTTTTTTTTCTTCATACAAATTGAAACGTCAAAAGTGTCGTACGTGAAAAGTTTAAAGTTGGTGAACTCTTCCGTCTGCGTCTGTGTTCGCAACATTGAATTTGCGTGTATTCAATATTTTGACAGCTATTCCAGCACCGGCTCCAGTTCCGTCTCCGTCATCATTCTGTTCAGCCAGTAAGGGATCATAAAATATATGGAATTTAAATCCAAAATCCACGGTCGTGAGAATTTATCCGCTCAAGGGGATTGTCCGCTTAAGGGAGTTGTCCGCAATAGGAGCTTTCACTGTATCTATTTTTTTACAATTTTTGTTTTTTATAAATGGCTGTAGACCGCAAGTATTGGATTCGTAAAAAAAAAAAAGACTTTTAAAGCCCGTTAGATTTGATAAAATCTGGTGACCCCTTGATGGAAAGTTATTATTAGCAAAATAAGTTGATTTAAGCGAGGGTTCATTTTTGAGTGCAAAATATTAATATTTTGAAATATTTACCCATATACAAGATTTAAAAAAAAATACAAAAAATAAGTCAAAAGAATAAAATAAAAGGAAAGTGAATAAAAACAGATATAGCTTCTTCTTTCCTTTGTGACATAAACATAATGAATTGTTTATTAGAAATATGTACACATACATTTCGGATTCAATTTTTGTATTTATATTTGCCAAAATTGCTTCTATGTAGTTAATCAGATTATAATAAAGTAGGTGCAGCGTGTTTACCTTAATTTTAGAACCCTTATATTTTGTGATTTCAAAATTCAGCTCTTAGTCACCTGTCTACCTACCTAAACCGTTAATTAAAATAACGAATAACTCACCCACTACACCGGTAGTCTTTTAGAAGAAAAACCAAAAAAAAAAAAGAATTCACTCCTAAGATCTTTTTCCTTTTTCATCATAATTATCTCTTTCTTTCATACGCACAATTTTTTTTCCCGTTTAAAATACACGCTCAATAACTTCATTTTTGTTGGCCTTTCAATTCGATAAAAAAAAGTTTGGTTAAATCTTTCGGTAAAAAAAAAATAAACAAAACAAAAGTTGTGAATAAACCTGAATTTCAGGCATCTCTTATCGTTAATTGTGTCCCATGCATTGCACTACACTAATCCAATTGTTTGTGTGGTTTAAACAACAAATTGCATTACAGATGGGTCCTATAATTGTTGTAGCCATTCGTTATTTTGATGAAAAAAGCTAAGATTTGTTAGACTTTTTTAAATCCATATTTTTACTTGTTTAACTTGCCCAATAGAGCAATGCTAGAAATTGATCGGAGCATCGAATATTATAAACAAAACTACTTTTTAATAACTTTAAATTTAGAACAAAATTAGTTTGAACACAATTTTTACAAAAAAATTTCCAATTTTTAAGTTTGAAAATAAATTTTTCAAAAACAATTCTTTCAAATAACTTGAACTAAAAATAAAATTAAAAAAAATTTTGTAATTGTAATTGTAAACTTTTATTTGGCCTGAAAGTGCCATTTCATATTACATGAGTTATTTCTTTTACATTAAATTAAATTAAATTAAATTAAATTAAATTAAATTAAATTAAATTAAATTAAATTAAATTAAATTAAATTAAATTAAATTAAATTAAATTAAATTAAATTAAATTAAATTATATCAAAATAAATTAAACCAAATCAAATTAGATTAAATTAAATTAAATTAGAAGTGATGTTGAAAATACATAGAAAGACAAATTTACATTCAAAGGACTCCTGACTTTAACAAAATAAGTAGAGCATATGATATTGAAGTGGCCAGTGTTTTTAGAAATTTGCCGCCACCGCCTAAACGGGGGGAAATAAACCTCCCTCCCATACGATTTTTTTCTTGTCTCGACTCAACCTACAGGCTCACCCTAAATATATTTTTTATTATTTTTATTTATATAAATATTGAAATTTTAATCAAATAGCACTTAAAACTCTCGCAAACCTAACTTGAGTTAAACTAACGAAAAAAAAATCAAATCAAATCTCCAAGAGTATTTCCTGTCATAGAAAAATGCAGATCACCTTAACCGTTCGGATTTGGCAATTAACTGTAGGTCCCCTCTATTCCTGTAGACACGCGCACAGGAATGGTTGATAGTTGTAAGTCACTAGGCCATGGCTCTTCGTAAGCTGTTGTGTCATCCAAAAACAGAAGATGTCAATGCAAAAAATTATAATGTTAAGATACAAAAACCCAGTTTATATTTGAAAAATTATGAGGCTACTTTAATAGTTTGCCTTAGGACTCTTTACATTAAAAATCTGGTTAATTTAGCCTGTGAGTCAAAGAGTTTTTTTGAGATGTAAATACTTATACAAGTAAGGTCAGGGATATTACTTTATATGAGGCACATTTACTTTTGGTTCCCAGACAAAATATTTTTATACAAAAGTTACCGTTTTTCATATCATAAAATGCCCCTTCACAGGTTTGGCTCTGGCGTCGTCGGTCGTTGGGCCAACGATTGTAGGCAAATCTTTCGCAAAACTGAGGAAAACATTTTCCCTTCAAACCATACCAAACTGCCAACTTTAGAATTGAAAGAACTTAACATGTACCTAGAATAGCATAATCAAACAAAATTATAATTACATTTGTATACCATTGGAACAGATAAATTAACTAAAACTCCAATTGAATCCTGGATTAACTTGTAATTTTCACAGTTTTTGTTTTAATAGAACTCTCTAGCTGTAGCTTCTTTAGTGCGATGTGGAGTTTAAATTTAGCGGGAAAAGGGAAACTCCGAATATATAAATAATTAATAAAAAAAAACAGAAGAAATAGCGTTCCATTTAAATTTAGATTTATTTATTTAGATATTTTGTTATTACACAAAAATGAAAACAAACTGGGAAATGTCAATTTAACCTTTGAGTCGACATTTAACGTGACCCAAACCATTTTAAATTTTAAAATCAAATCAAATTAAATCTAATCATATGACGGCCATACATAATTTATAATTTTTAATATCAACAAAAAATATATAGAACTTTTTCCAAAAAATTTGTTTAATTTTTTTTTGAAAATGATTCCAACGAATTTGATTTAGCTGCCATTTAAAGCGTTTTAAGGGTTTTCGGCTTACAATTCGCAAAATAAAAAAATAGGATTTAGGAGGAGTTTTTTTTTTCATAAAAATTGTGATATTTTCTCATTATACCAGTTTTAGATTTTAAGATTAATAATGACAGTGCTTTATTTTCATGCTTAAGTTCTGAAAAAATATTTCAGCTATAGAGCATAAAGTAAGTGGAAATAATAATAATAATAAAAAAAAAAAATAATAATCATCCTGCGCCAATACAAACAGACGAATATCAATAAGGTATTTTATCGTTCATAGTGGTATTATTTAGATGCAGCAAAAACAACAACAACATACACATCTAAATGATCGGCTAACGAACCAAAAATAAAAAAGACACTGGTTGGGAAACGCAGGTAACCACACACATCGGGATATTTTATTAATAAATTTGGTTAAACAAAATTGTTTTACACCAATTCAAACCCAAAATTTGACCCCAGGTCAACTAATGACATTTTTTCATGTATATCCAACATTAGCATTTGGATGCAGTCCGCATTGCCGCAGCGGCTGCCGTTGCATTTTTCATTTCCCCATACCTAGAGCTTAGCTGGGCGGAACACAATAGTGAAGATGAAGCTGCAGCAAAAGTTGACTTTAACTTTTCTATTCGCTACAAACAGCACTTTAAAATCGTTCAACTCCTCTCTTTCTTACTCAAGATAGTAATTGGCAACAGCGTTACACCATTGTAGACGTTCTTTGCTACATGAATGAGCGATTTTAGTGACAGCTTGTGCTATAGCGATTCTTTTTGCTGCAGCTACATGTCATAGTGTTCAAGGGGTAAATGTTTACAAATCAAAAACTTTTTACACAGTGTTAAACCTATTTGATCAAATTAAATTTTGTTCAACATTTTCGTTAAAATACACCAATGTGCGATGAACGCGTGGCTCCGGAGACTTCTTCGCTGTGTCCGTCCGTCAGTCGTCTGTCGACCATCTCCACCATGAAGTTAAGAAAAGAGTAACATTAGCTCTCCGTTGATACTGAACATGCACACAAGACAGTATATAGAGACTATAAGTGAAGCCGCAGCAGCAAGAGCAGCTTGGGCTATGCTTCATCTGACAGGTTTCTTTTTTTTTTTTTATTTTAATTTTTTTTTTTGTAGCTAGAAGTTGTAGATATATTGGATAAATATTTCCTCTGAGATATAACCGTTTTTAATATGTTTTTCCCTTTTCTTCGTGGCATATCTTTTGCTTTGCATAAACATTTTTCAGTTTTGTTGGCTTTTTTCGGTGTGTTTGCATTTTTTCTTCTTTCTTTTTTTTTTTTTTTTGTCAAAAACCTGTATGACGCATCGTTGTTTCATTTATTTAATGTATGTTTTACAAGATCTTTGAAGTTTTCTTCTTTATTAATTGTGTAATGAAAAACCAAAAAAGCTGACCTTTAAGAATTTGATTTATGTAGGTTGCATGAATTTTTGTTTTAGTTTCTTGAACAAAAATTGATTCGATTGCAGCGAGAACAATAAAATGTTAGATTTTTTTTTTTTCAAATTAGGAATTTCCGATTTTAACTTTGTACGTTGTTATATTTTTCCGACCGAAAGTCTGGCTTGTGTCCAAAAAATTAGATTCCAGGAGTTTTTAAAGAGGTCAAAAAACAAAGATTGAAGTCTAAGCTTTTCAGTAGGGAACATTTAGAAGAGGAGAACTTTATAAATACTCGGCAATAATGCTCTTGCTTTTAAGAACTTATGAGCAAGTTTTGATATCTCATCAGAAACACCCACTTTATATCAAAAACAAAAACTTAATATCCAACTTACAACGCTATGAAATATTAAAGTTTAAAGCTTTTCGTTTTTAACATTGTGCTCCTGGCAAAGGTAGTTTCTATTGTAACCCTTGCTAACCCAATTTGTATGGACCAAAGGCAGCGGAAGAATTCCCCAGATGGAATCAACGGTGGCGTCTACAGTTCCAGTCAGGTTGAACTACTTAGTGAACACCTTATATGGGCTACTACGACGTATTCGTAGCTCAGGCCTATAAGGAGCGGTTTATCCGGCTCCCCGTCCTTGGAGTTATAATAAGGATCTGGTCCTCCAGGCTAGGGGGTTGTGCATCGGGGTGACTTCCCTACTACGGAAAAAATATCGGTTCCAAAACGACAACAAGCCTCGGATATGGATGATTTTAATGTTGACGACCCCCCAGCAAACGAAACAAGGACAATGAATTTCGGATCTGCACGTGGAATGTCCGGACCCTAAACAGGCCACGTGCAGCCGAACAATTAGTGGAGAACCTGGATAGGCTAAAGGCTGATGTAACAGCCATCCAGGAAGTGCGATGGGATGGAGAGGGCATACGAAGGATGCAATCGTGTGACACCTACTTCGGCGAGTGCTGCAAGGAGCAGGGTCAGCGGCTCTTTGGTTGTGGTTTTGTGGTAAGGGGAAGACTTAGGCAAGAAGTCTTGGGCTTCAGAAATGAAAGCGAGCGCCTGGTCACAATCCACATCAAAGCAAAGTTCAAAACCTACTCCAAATCCTATAGTGGACCAAGTAGGGGGTCGCAGGGGGACAGCATGCCCCCCCCCCCCCCCATACATATGCACCTCACTTTAATTAGTTCTCTTTTCGTATTTTCAAATGTTTATAAAATTCCCATTAGAAAGTGGATTTCGTTCTCAACTTGCTTGGGAATAAAAACAACTTTCAAAAAGTGGGTTCTGTTCCCGCCTAGTGGGAACTAACACCTTTGGTGGACTTAGTTCCTGCGGAATTAATTCACAGCACCCCTTGATATTATTCCTAGGTGGGAAAAAGGGTTTGGCACCTAAACCGACTCGCAACTTGCCCAACATTTCAGGTGATTGTTTTTTATATAAGCGAGGAATACAACAAAGATTTTGTTTTAAAAGCTCTTAACTTAACTTAATCTGCACCCTTCTCTACGAAACCCTGTAGGTCAGTTTTTGCTCTTCATGTTCACTTAATTTTATATATTTTAAAAGCTGCTCATCTATTTAACTAAAACTAAATAAAAAAAAATACATTCAACCGAATATTTTTTTCGTATTGCTTACAATATTTCCTAAGCTGATCCATATCCTTTGAAAAAAATAGACCAGGCTTTTATTTCCAGTCCTTCTATTAATATACAAATGTATACTACCATGCTCCAGGTATTTTATTTTTAGTTCATGATTTCTATCCATCCATCTACTACTAGGCTGTTGAGCTGCTGCTGTTGTGATTGTGATATGTGTAGCACTTTTTTTTTATACAAAAGGATATTTAAAAAAAATAAAAATTGTACACAACCACCCAACATCTCTGCTCCGCATGATGTGATGATGATGTGAATACATAATATGTGGGTAGACTGAAAAATGCTCAAGGGAAATGTTCCTTAGAAGAAGAATAAAAAAAAGTCAATGGATGGAACGAGGACGAAACTCAATTTTATTTTATTCGACACATGATGGCCGAAGAGAGTGAGAACAAAAAGAAGGGACACTTTTTGACATAATAATTATTATAAAAAAAAGTATGGTGATTATGATTTCTTACAAACAAAAACAAAAGCAAAACGTAAAAATTAATGAAAATGATAATCAGGAAAGAATGAAGTTTTAGCATTTCGGTTAAGGCAGGTAGGTATACTTTATACTTTACATGCCGAAAAAATATCTGCTCTTGGCTGTCATTGCTTTTTGCAGCATTGAGTAGTATCACCTAAACAGAAAGATAACAAATTTTGGTTGTCTGTTTTTTTGTGAATCTCCTCGAGCATTATTGTTTTCCATTCACATTGAATTAACCAAATAGCAAATACGTTTAACCTAAACGCAAATAGAATTAACTTAAACGCAAATAGTTTTAAACCAACGGAAATAGATTTAACCCAAACGCAAATCAATTTAACCAAAGAGCAAACATGTTTTTATAATTATCCCCGCTTAATTTATTGTCCCCGCTTAATTCACTTAAAAGTTGTCGTGCATATGCTTTAATTTTTATCGTTTTTGAAAAAAAAAAATCTATAAGGTTTAGCATTGGAGAATAGGGAGGCAAAAAATTTAATCTGAAGTTGGCAGCAGATAATAAGTCCCGTACTTCTTGAGCCTTATGTATTTTGGCTTTGTCCAAAATCAAGATACCATTGTTTAGAGATGTATCGTTCAAGAGCAAAACTTGTTGGAATTAAATGTGGAGTTGTCAAAATTGTATGTTTAATTACATACTTATAGCTGCTATGAGCGTAATTTCTTCCACACACAGCATTTTAAAGAAAAATTCATTTAAAGTGTGTTTAGGATAATAATAATTAAAATATATTTGCTCTTTTGTTAAATTGATTTGCGTTTGTGTTAAATCTATTTGCGTTTGAGGTAAATCTATCTGCGTTGGGGTTAAAACTATTTGCGTTTATGTTAAACCTGTTTGCGTTTAGGTTAAATTTATTTGCGTTTGGATTAAACCTATTTAAATCCTGTCTCCATGTTGTATCAAAGAGAACATCAGTACCATAAGAAGAAACAAATTTTCAAATATTTTACGGATCTGTGAGGCATGAACTTCAAACATGCCAAACATTTTTGCGTGAAATGTAATTATTAGATAATTATGAAAAATTGGAAGCTTCGAGTTAAGAAATTAACAAACAACAGAGAGACAAGAATTATGCAAACGGCAACACTGCAGGATTCTATCTTGCCTAAAATATTACCTAAAACCCATTAAAAGTACAACCATATGTTGTAAAAGAGCCAATATAAAAAAAGTCCATCATAATAATATATTTAGTATGCTTCCTTTGTTTTCTTTACCTACTCAGGGAAAGTGTTGGTTTCGTGTTAAAAAAAAAGTGAGGTTTTTATCAAATCTTTAACGAATAGATAGGGAAGTGCAAAATTGTTTTTGTCATACCGTCTTTACGTCCACCTGTCAGTCAAACAATATCTTAAACAGAAGGTATTGAGCATTTGTATCATTCTTTTGAGGAGAATAGCTCACATATATAAAGAATTAAGTTAATCTTCAATGTTTAAGACCATATTGGTGTTTGGTTATAAACTGATATTATTGCACTTTTTATTTGAAAACATTGTTTTATTTATGGGCTACTCCTGTGCGTTAGTTTTATACATATTTTTATTTTAGATTTACCAAACAGTTTTCTAAGTAGCTCAAGCTTCAAAGATTAGACTTGTAAATGCGGGTTCAAAAGTCTTGGTTAAGTTAAAGATACACGTCTTTTAGAAGTTGAGGTTTTAATATTAATTTTAAGACATTTTCCGTAAGATTTTTAAAGGAAAAATATATTGCTGGACGCATTACTTGGTTTTAGAACTCTATATCGAAAAATCGCGTAAGACATTTGTACAAAGTTAAACGCGTGAAAACAGTGTTATATCCATATCGTCTTTCCTTTTGTTTTTATGTATTCGTTGTCTTTTTCTTTTTATAGAATACCCACGCTTTTTAAAACTAAAGAACTATTCACATGAGAGCGACTAACGACCGACGAATAAATGTAATTTAAAGCAATTTATAAACATAAATTCTTCACAAATACTGAACAAAATCGTAGAAATATAATTTTTTTTAAATGTTTAGATACTAAAATCTGTTTTTTAATTGCTAAAACAAGATAAATTGGAGAAAACAAATTGTTCGTCGCGAATTCCAATCTGATTGTTACGAATTGTCAAACTCTATTCGCATTCCACATACGATACGATCCACACTTCAACGAACAAATTGTTCGCGCGCGACTAACCTCAAAATTACTTTTGTTTATGTTTTCTTGGTGGTGATTCGCGACGAACAAAAAAAGCCACGTGAAAGAAATGTCAAAATGGACGAATATTCGTTCATTCGTTGGTCGCTCTCATGTGAATAGTCCTTAATGTTTTCAAGGAAGTAATGAAACTGGATTTGAAAACTGAAAATCCGAATCCGAAAACAAAGTTGGATCTTGTGCTGTTTTTGCAATACATGTATTTTCGTATACAAATCCAATCCGGATCAGATCTGGGGGAAAATAAAATACGTCTATTTTTTTTAATTCAACTGACAGTTATTATTAAAAAACAAAAAACTTTTTCGTAGAAATTAACATTGACGTCGAAGAGAAATTAAACAAAATGAAAAAAGAAACATAACCTCAGATTACTGTGTGTGTTAGGTATGTCTCTGGTAGAATTATTAGAAAGAACAAATATTTTGGCATCAAATTATAAAATTAAAAAAAAAAGTATATTTTTAGTAATAGCTTCTTGTCTTTCAAGGAAAATTTTAACTTTTAAAAAATCCATCCATGGAAAATCCCTGCGTAAAGCAATTGTGTCTTACACATACCATCATCATTTACTAACCCAAGTATCAGAAGCATTGGATTTTCAAAATAAGAGCACGTTCAACATTTACAGTAGCAAGCAGATAACTTTGTCGATTGAGATAAATTATACCAATACATGTGATAGACTAAATTATTACATGGGATGTTGAATGACACTTGCAATAAAAGCATATTTCATTGTATAAATCAACACCTAAACTCATGAATCCTTACATAGATACCTCCTAGCATTGAGCCATGAGGAACTCTTGAGATCCAATCGCTTCTTTTTTTTTTTTCCTAAATATCCTTGTGTTTTCGTGAATATTTTAAAGATTGTTCACTGATTATGAGCCCTGAAGACACTCTGGGGTCACCCAAAAACGTTTTTTCGAACAACCTGAACTCACTCTGACAATTAAAATTTTTTTTAAAACCGGGTTGGCACTAGACTCGATATGGTGTCAGAGACAAAGAGTTAAGATGAAAGTAATGAGAATGCAGAAAACGAAAATGGAAGAACTCAATTGTAAATTTTGTTAAAAACAATTATTAATATGTACAGATATACTGTGTAAAATAGCAAACTTAACGCTAAATAAATTCTAACTAAACTAAACTAAACTATTTCTGAATCCATAATTGTGAATTTGGGTGTTCCGCAAGGATCTGTCTTAGGAACTTTTTGTTATGTTAATGTTAATGAAATGCCTAAAGTTGTGAAGCTGCCTTAAAACTATTTGCTGATGATGGCTTGTTGTACATATACATACAGGATTTTTATTCTGGATTAATTTAAATGGAAAAACTATTGCTTGAAAATCAAGATATTTGCTGAAGGGCATATCAAAGATACTATTTGCATACCTTGAAACATGGTCGAACCGATTTAACCCATAAAAAAAAAAAAAACGTGCAATATTGTCGAAAGCCACGTTTCGTTTACGTTTACTTCAACTGTCAAGACAGCTGAAAATCAGGCTGCCATAAAGTAGAATAGAAATAACAAAAGTTTTGGCTATTAGCATTTTTGTATTGCAAACAGCCACCAGTTATGTTTAAAACCCGCAATACAGCATGTTTTCCCTAGAGCACATGATAAATTATGTTCCCATGTTAACGTTTGAATAAAAAAAAACACCTAGATTTTTGGCTGTTCTAACGTCATTTAAAACAGACCCATCGAGTTCAATGTTTGGAAAACAATAGCCTGACATTTACTTGAGTTCAGTTTTAAAGTGTATGATGTGAATGTTTTTAAGTTTATGATGATAAATGGAGAGAAACAGATGTAGAAGTTAAAATTGAAAACTAGGTGATAGAAGTAGTGGACAAAAAAGTTTGACAAAAAGTTAGAATTCAATACCCATGATTATACATCAAAGAAAATTGGGTAAGAAATAAGCTTTTTTCGAGAATTAGAAAACGTATGTCAACTTTGTGTGCAATAAATGTGTAACGATATAACAAAAACTCTTTTTAAGTATTGTTCAACGCTACAAAGTAAAGCAATGCGAATAATACTGAAATGTCAGTGGTTAACACTGATTATTACGATGTTAAATATGTTAAAATGGCTTAGTGTAAACCAGAGAACCAAAATGGATGTTTTGATATTATGTCCCTAAGTTGAAAAATACGGACTAGTTCCTAATTATTTATGTGATAAAATAAGATACGAAATGGAATACTGTGTGAAGGAAGAACAATCGGGATTCCGTAAATGTCATTCGACTGAAACGGCCTTGGCTTGGGTTCTAAATGAATGGAAAAGAGATCTGGATTTTGAAAATTTGGTTCTAGCATTATTCCTCGATCTAGAACGAGCATTCGACACGGTAGATAGAAGCATTCTTTTAATAAAATTGTTCAAATATGAGATTTGGCAAACGGAATTAAAATAGTTTAATTCTTTTCTATCTTCGAGGGCGCAAAAATTAAAATTAGGTGAAGTTTATTCCTCCATAAAAGATGTTCAATTGGGCATTCCACAAGGGACAATACTTGGAGTTATCCTTTGCGGTTCATAATAATTAAGTCGTTTGATCGAGATAATATCGTTTTGAGACAAAAAAGCGAACAAACATTGCAAACTAACAATTTTGGTACAAATGGCGGAAACAGATATTTTTCTGAAACTAAAACCGAGAATTTTGAGCGAATTCAAAAAAGGATTATCTCAGAAAGAAAATTTAATCAAATATTCTATACATAAATCGACTGTGTGCGAATCACCTTGAGTGGAAAGGTGTTGTGTCACCATAGAGGATGAAGGCTTTACAGTAAATGAGCACAAGAAGATTGGAAGGTTATAAATTTCAGCTGAAAAAGCAAACAACATGTTCACCAGAAGTCAATGTTCAACTACAGTTGTCCATTTCCTCATTAACAGTAAGATGCCCAGAACTTCAGACCAAGTTATGTGGTTTAAAAGTATGGTCAAAAAAACCATTTATTAGCATATTGCACAAACTGATCTTAATTAAAATTTGGAGAAATTGAAAACAGTCATATTTTTTTCAGTTTTGACTTATTGTATAAAATAGGACTGTTTTCCGTTACTCCAAATTTAAAATGAGATCAGTTTGTGCAGTATGCTAGTAAATTGTTTTTTGACCATAGTTTTAAACCACATAACTTGGTCTGAAGTTCTGGGCTGGTGGTGATATTAGTTGCAAATGTTTTGCACAGCACTGTACCTACTATTAGGTTTTTTGTATTTAGTGCTCTTACTCATTTTTAGTTTAGTTGTGCAGTTTTTTATAAAACTGAAAATACAAAATTCTTCTTTAATGTCTAGGTGCTTAGTTATTATTTTTATTTACAAAACCTAAAAGAATTTTAAGTAGTAGCCGTGGCCTGATGGTTAGTGCGATGGACTGTCATGCCGGAGGTCTAAGGTTCGAGCCCCAGCCTCCGCCACCTATTTATTTAAAAAGAAAAAACGGCTACTGCCTCTTGCGAGGAATTGACAAATCCTCCAAGAGTATCTCCTGTCACAGAAAAGTGCCGCTCATTAGCCGTTCGGATTCGGCAATAAACTGTAGGTCCCCTCCATTCCTGCAGACACGCACACAGGAATGGTTGAGAGTTGTAAGTCACTAGGCCCAAGTTCTTCATGAGCTGTTGTGCCATAAAATTTATTTATTTATAAAAGAATTTTAAGCATCAGGTTTTTAGTGTTTTACTGAAATTTTTCAACAAACTTTTTTATTTGAAAATAATTTTTCCAAAACTATCAATTAAACAACTTTTTTTTAAAAAGAAAATGAAAAAATTAATTCTGGCTTTAAAAAAGCTACATACACAGGGTGATTCACTTAAGAGCGGGTAGGTTGAGACAAGAAAAAAAAAATCGTATTGGAGGGGACCCTTTCCCCCGTTTAGGCGGGAGGGGAAATTTTTTGAATTATTTCTATTTAAGTCGATTTAAATCGCGCCTCCCGCCTAAACGGGCCACTTCCATACAATTTTTTTTTTTGTCTTAACTCAACCTAGACGCTCCAGCTTTTTGTCACAGTAGGTGAATCACCCTGTATACCTAGTACCTATGATATTGCAAGTGTTGTTTTTTTTTTAGTAGGTACCTATATTTTTTTGCAGTTTGTCATGTTTTAAAAAACTACCC
This sequence comes from Epistrophella euchroma, assembly GCA_947049315.1. NCBI lineage: Eukaryota > Metazoa > Arthropoda > Insecta > Diptera > Syrphidae > Epistrophella > Epistrophella euchroma. The sequence goes on along the minus strand of OX346249.1, from coordinate 4,507,587 downwards.
TCCCGTTTGAACGGGGGAAATAGGCTAATCATCCCATAGGTATTCTTGGTTACGAAGGATATCCAAAAAAAAAACAAGAATTCACTAGCTTAAAACTGTTCGAAATTTTAATGTTTGAAAATAAGTTTGTTCAATGAAGAAATACAGCAGAACAGAAAAACAAAGAATTTTGATATTTCTAACAATTCTGTTCTATGTTGTTCTATCTAAAAAGAAAAATCCTGCTCTAAACTGTAAAGGCTAGACTAGCTTTAGCCAAAAAATGAAACATTCAATCCCAAGTACCTACACCAAAGTAACGCTCAAGCATGGAGGAGAGATTATTATACTACCTATAGGGTTGCATGTCATATAAAGGAGCCGGACCGTTATTTCGCATAGAAGGAATAATGAAGGCCCAAGACTCCATGAATGCACTTGAAGATGTAATGCTACCCTATGGAGATAAAGAATTGCCAGTAACATGGAGATTTATGCAGGACAAAGACCCGAAGCATACTGCGAGGTCAACAAAGCAATATAATAAGATGAAAAATTTGTTTCAAATACCTATAGCTATCTTTTTTAATTAGTTCGCCACAACTGTAGAAATTTCTTGACTTGTGCCGATCTGACGATATATTTGAAAAATTGTCAGAATATTGAATCCAAATGATGCGCTTTTTCGTCGAAAGTTACATAGGAGCCATTAGTATGCCAAAAAAACAAAACAACAAATTAATTGACGAATTTTTGATAAAAATTCTAAAGCTCTTAACTTTTTTTTGAAAAAGGGAAGGTTTTTATGGTCAAAAACTGTTAACAGATCAGTAATTGAAATTATAATACGGGTAAGTAGGTAGGTAGATAGTTTTAAGACGTAGGTACCCATACATTAAAATATCTCCTTAATACTCACCTTAAAAGGAGCAAATAGAAACAAAAACCTTTTAAAAAAAGGTCTTTTTTTAAGAATAACATCAGATTTGGAACAGACAAATAATTAAAAAAAAAGGGTACGAAGAAACACTGGGTTCTCTTCCTGGCTTCTGATTTTATAAATGAACAAAAGCTTATAAAAAAATTAAAACTGGTTGAAAGTAAAATCGAAAAAATCCCGTCATATTAAAATATAAAAAAAAAAAAAACACTAATAAAAAACAGTTTTCAAAAAAATGCAAAAAAAAACTCATTTAAAACTTACCTTTGAAACTTTTTTCGTTTTTTGTTTGTAAGATGAAATTCCTGAAAACTTATTTTTTTATTTACACCACCTCCCACACACACTCTTATATAGTTGGTTGGATTAAAAAAAAAAAAAAGAGTGATGCAACTTTCAAATACACAAAAAAAAAATACAATTCATATACCGAGGTATCCTTTTGTATATGATGTATTAGACACAGATGAATATTTTAATTGGGACAAAAAAACATTCTATACAGCACATAATGAGGTTTTTCAATCAGTTTAATGTTTTTAAACATAATTTTTCACTTTTTCACTGTCCGGTTCCTTTGTAATTTATTTTTAATTACGTTTTTTTGTTAAGGCTTTTGCCCAACACTTCTTGTGCAGAGTTTCTTCTTCTAGAGTATAACAATGCACACCCAAATACTATATACAAACGCGTTCCACTGTTTTTCTCTCTCCCTCTCGTAATAATCTCTGTCACTCGTTCCACCCCTTCGATTGGTATTTCGTGTATTCATTCCATGATGTAGTTCTTTTTTTTAAATTTTTATTAGTTTGTTTTGATTGTATTAGTAGAAAATCTTGTTTTCTTCCCACACACTCGACGAGATTATGCGGCGCACCGCGCACGACGTTAAAAAAAAAAGAGACGACAAAAAGTCAAAAATAGAGATGCAATTGCGACTGGGTGGACTCAACACTAGCGCTGTCGCTGGATGGCTAAATTACTTGCTTTTGTCTTTTTCCAAAAAGGACACAAACTAAACTATTTTCGCCAATAAAACCAGATTTTTGTTTGTAATTTTTCGAGAAAGGAAAATAACTTTAAAAAAAACTAACACATACACAAAGCACGATTTAATATTTAATTAAACAAAGGAAATCAGGAATACAGCAGACTAAAATACAAAAAATAATGCAAAAAAGAAGACCCGAATCCGATTAACGTGAAATAATAAACAGAAAATTTTACGGTTCGTCCTTTTTTGCTGTGAATATTTGACTCGTCTTTCTTTCAATGTTTCCAGGAAAAATGTCACTTTAGCTTTTGTTTCTTTCGTTAGTAAAAATAACTAAATTTTCATAATGCTCTGACCATGTTCCCATTTGATTATTCCGTTCTCTCCTTGGCAGGGTTTGGTTTGGTGGTGTGAAGAGCATTAAGTCAAGAGCTGGGCAGCGCAAACAAAACCTGAATTGAAATCCACACTTCCCCACACAGATATGAGACTGGAATCCACTTTTCTTATTGATGTGTGTATATGCATATTGAAGAAAATATTTCACTCTAGACCACTCTTTCTCTTTTCTGATCCAACATTTTTTCGTTTATTTCTACAAGATCCTGTTATTGATTAATCATTACAATACAAATATTTCTCGAAACGAGCTTTGAATCACAAATCGTTACACAAATTTAGTGTTCAAACAGCAAACCACATAAAATTTCATTGTTTGGATAGAAACGGGAAAACAACAACAGCATTTATTGAAAAAAGTATGGACGAAGAACAAAACTTCGATTCGACCTGCGACTATACTCCACAACTATTCAATACTCTCTTCTATGGGCTTTATGAATAAACGAACGCATACCACAATAATAATGTTTAAACCAGTGTTGGGGAACATTGTTAACAGAATTCCCTTCACGCTGTCGGTAAATTCCCTTTTTGTCCCACAAATATTTTCCTTTTTCTTATTCTATTTTCCACAGGAAAAAAAATTGAAAAGTTGACTTAAAATGGAAAAAAAAATTATTAAAAACCAACGAAACCACATAAATAAATGTTACGTTAGAGTTTTTTTTAAGGCTAGTATTTTTTATTTCCTTTTATTTCTTTTTTTTTAAACAAGTTGTTTGAGTGAAAAATTTTCACTGCAACGCTGTTCCTTTTTAATATTCAACGCTCTCATTCTTAGTCAATTCTGAAAACTAGATGTTAAAATGCTTTGTATCCCCCATACAATTTTTCCTAGAATGATCCCAGGAATATGTTACATGAATAAAGTGACAATCTCTGTATATTATTAAGTGCATACAAGTACCAAATTTAAAGCAAATTGGTCCAAGTGTTTATGCTCTATATGTGTTTCTTCCAAATACTAAAGATGTATGTCTAGTCGTTTATACTATATTCACGATCGGGATTTGTACCTATTGTGTAATTTTTAAGGTATTATATAATTTTCTATAAAATAAATCTTATATTTCTTGAACTTTATTTTGACTTGTTTTGAATTAATCTAAAGAAATTGATTATAACTTTGTTGATGTTCTACTTTCCGGGTAAAATTTCAAAAATTAAAGAATGTCCACAAATTAGGTCAGTTTTCCCTTTGATCCTAGGTCAGAATTCCAAAAAAAGGGATTTTTCCAACGATCCCCCTGCACTGGTTTAAACAGTCCCTATGTGTGTGTGTGTGTGATGTGGAGTGAATACGCTTTTTTTCAAGTAGCTATGAAAAATTATACAAAATTTCACCAGAGCCTCAGAATTTCATGTTAGAATGAGAGGGTTATATAGTTTTTTCTCACAAAAAACGTATAGTTGACTCATTCCACGAACCGGTTTCCAGAAGCAGGGTAAGAGGAAATTTTTTAAACATATGAAATAGTTACTACGTTTCCATGTGGTATTTAAGTGAGCTTGAAGCTCACTTAGACCATTCGTATATCTGCATCGAGTTGAAATGAGCTTGAACCGACTCGACTGCACTTCAGGAGCGGAGTCGAGCCGAAATTTGTGCTAAAAAACCTGGGGTTGAGGAGTTAACTTGAGAAGCACCATAAAGGCCATCCACACTATCCCACTGAGTATTATCACATGTCAACCCATCTCACAACAACCCATCTCACACAATTTGACATGTTTAAATCCATAAAAGTTTCTAGGATTGGTTCTAAAACCATCACACGTTCTATCCCACTTGGAGGTTTGAGGTTCTGGTGATTTGTTTGGCAAAAAGCAAAATATGAAAATATTTTCTTCACACAAACTTGGCAGTCGTTAGTAATTCTATCCCACTTTTTTTCTTTTTTTTTTGCATGTGTTAATACTCGATGGGATAGCGTGGAAGGGCTAATACCACCATATCTCTACTATTACCAGATGAATCTAGAGTCATGACTCTTTTCAAACGTAATGAGTGCGAAAGAGAAAAAGAATGAGATGGAAAACCTGTGAACCGGAGAGTCGTGGGCCAAATTTTTGGCAACTCTATTTGACGTTTTCCTTTTCTCTTGTTCGTTATTTTACCATGTCGCTTCATTTCTATTCGTGTCTTCTCGAGAGCACATTTATACTTGTATGGTGCGTAGACCAAGAGCATTAGCACGGACAACAAAACTTAAAGAGAGCTGTCAAATTTGAGTCATGAGTCGAGCGATTCAAGCGTATAATAGCACGCACCTCACAGATACAACGTTTACATTTAGGATCAAGAACTCGAGTTGGATTACTGTCGGAATTTCGACCCAGGTTTTTCGTTCATAGATTTGAGAGCTTAATATTGAGTTGAGTTGAAATAGTGTTGAGATGACATATGAATCTGTTTAGATTGGGAAAATTAAGTGCGGACTGGTTAAGGTCTACGTGTTTAGATTATAAACTTTGGGGCGCCTCAAAATGCATTGATACAACAACAATTTCGAAATTTCGGCCATTGAAACAACAACAAATGATACTCATTAGTCCGGTTTTTATTTTTTCTTCGCACTTCACGAAACCCTTCACCCCGCACTTCTCTTTCCCACAAACTGCCATGATACCGGTTTCAATCTTCCCAATCTAAACAGGGTCTATGGTGTTTCTCAAGTTAACTCCTCAACCCAGGTTTCTTAACACAAAGTTCAAGCTCATTTCAACTCGATACAGGTATTCAAGCTCGCTTCAAAACTACATGGAAACGTAGTAAGAATGATTTTGAAAGTCAGCTAGTACACGTTTACGCTAGAGTCATGACCAAAGAAACTGAATATGAAGAAATGAATCCTCGGCTGTCATTTGAGTTTGCCTACAAGCTCTATCAGATAAGAAATGAGAAGGTATGTGTAAAAATGGCGGTATAAAACTCATACATTCACAGTATTTATCTTCACAACTTACACATTCACAGTACTTATCTTCACACCACCCTGCTATATTGTTGTTGGATTTCACATCTATTCATCGACACAAAATTAAATTACAAATACAACAATGTAAACAAATGGGTTTTGGAGGGTGAAACGTACGAAGGATTCATTTCTTCATATTCAGTTTCTTTGGTCATGACTCTTTGACTCTAGAGTCAACGTGTAATAGCTGACATAGTTGACAAAGGGGAATTCGAAAAAAGAGTCATGACTCTTGAGTCAATGTGTAATAACATATGTTTAACATATTTAAGCGAGCTTGAAGCTCACTTAGATCCTTTGTATACCTGCATCGAGTTGAAATGAGCTTGAAACGGCTCGACTTGAGAAACACCATATTTCATTTCAACACCATTTCAATTCAACTCAATTTCGAGTGTCTCGCTTCAACTTCATTAGAAAAAATGAAACAAAAGATCTGTTCGTTGCACTTTTCCCAGGGTTGACCGGTTTTTTTGACAACCCACAGAGTTTCTAAAAAAACTGTTTTCCGATTCTCAAAAACCCGTTTAGGGCTCTCAATTGTATTGTTGACATTTTAAGCAAGAAAGAATATCTGTACTCGAATAATAATTAAAACTGAAAATAAGATTAAAAATAAATAAAAACAACTTTAAACGTTTCCATTTTCTTTTCCTATTCAATTTTAATTTATTTCCATTTTAAAAACAAACAATCACAAATCTTCAACAAGGTAAATGCTTTACAACTTATGTATGTCACTTTTTTACCTATATTATAGGTACTCTATGATATAACCCGCGATTGTACAACTTGTACTTAACCATTTCCAGCTAGCGTTGCGAAAACGCAACGACATACCTGAGAACTTCTGGCACTTAACTGATGATAAATTTAGTTAAACTAACGGCAGTATTATTCAATCAATACATCCAGATTAAAACTTAAATCTGGATGTAAATCATACAAATTCAATGTATATTCATCTGGATTTAGGCCGTGTGCGAATTCGTTTAAAATTTCGATTAAATTTGATCCCACATTAAATTTTGACGTTTCTTTAGTGGTGAATACAATTTCATCTCTTTGCTGTGTGAATTCAATTAAATAGGATTTTTTTAATGCTAATATTTTTCTTCCGTCCGAGAGTTTTGGAAAAAAGTAGAACACATTTTTTTGTAATAAATTTCGCGAGTTAAAAAATTAAACGCCGATTCTAATGAGTTCAAAGAGAGTGCGCTTTCTGTTGCAAGCAGCTGCAGATCAAAAATACAAGACGCAAAAAACTCTGGCCGCTTGTGGTGGTCACTATGAGCTGACAACTTTATTTAATTATTTAATGCTTGTTATCATTGTTGCAATTAGCAAATGTTGTTCTTCAAATGAATAAAGGGCATCGCAATCCATTTATCTTTGAGATGTAATGACCTTTTTTATGGAGACTTTTCATTCAGAACGATGTGTTTTTCTAAGAATTTCATTTTAACTAGCTTCTATTTCTCTGCCAGCAAGGATCCAGGAGTCTTCATTGTGGCTCTAGAAACAAGATTATACAAATTGGCGTTGAACTTTTTCTTAATATTTTAGAGTGAAATCATTTAATTATATTTTGACTTATCTATTAATGCATCTTCATTAAATATGTTCTTTTTATGCACATGAAAACAAACAAAACCTTTCGTGGGTGCTGACGTCAAAATTTAATCTAGCAGCACAAATTTAACGTGCCCCCGGACCATGTTAAATTTTGACGTCTTATATTCACCTCAATAGTGTCAAAATTTAATTTTGGGATCAAATTTAATCCAATTCACACACGGCCTTAGGTTTAAATCTGGATGTATCGAGTGAATAATATGGCGGTAAGTCAATTCTTTTAATTCTTTTAACTTTATAACTTTGCCCTGTGAAATTTTTGAGAAAAGAGAAATAGTAACCTATGAAAATGCCCAACCAACATTTAGGCCGTGTGCGAATTCGTTTAAAATTTCGATTAAATATGATCCCACATTAAATTTTGACGTTTCATCAGTGGTGAACACAATTTCATCTTTTTGCTGTGTGAATTCAATTAAATGGGATTTTTTTAATTCTAATATTTTTCTTCCGTCCGCGAGTTTTGGAAATTAGCAAATGTTGTTCTTCAGATGAATGAAGGGGACCAATCCATTCATCTTTGAGATGTAATGACCATTTGTATGGAGACTTTTCACTCAGAACGCTGTGTTTTTCTAAGAATTTAATTTTAACCAGCAGATCCGGGGTTCTATTTTGCGTCAATTCAAACTCGTAGCGCAAAAGAAATTGTATCCAAGAGAACAAACAATGTTCTACTTCTACTTCTAGCTTCTATTTCTCTGCAAGCAGGATCCAGTAGTCTTCATTCTGGCTCTGGAAACAAGATTACACAAATTGGCATTGAACTTTTTCTTAATATTTTTGGAGTGAAATCATTTAATTATATTTCATTGAATATGTTCTTTTTATGCACATGAAAATAAACAAAACCTTTAGTGGGTGCTGGTAAACGTCAAAATTTAATCTAGCAGCATAAATTTAACGTGCCCCTGGACCATGTTAAATTTTGACGTCTTATATTCACCTCAATAGTGTCAAAATTTAATTTTGGGATCAAATTTAATCCAATTCGCACACGGCCTTAATGGTATACTATAGCTCTTTTCTATCAAAAGTGACAGATGGTAAATTATAAAATATTTCAGATGGAGACACAGTGTTACACAGTTTTTCTCCGTGCTTAGCCAAACTTAGTTGTTGTTGCATTTAACATGTAAACTGTTGAGCACCGAGATCGTTTTTTTCATCCAATTCCCTTCGGGTTTGCAAAAAAACACGACTACAATTGGAAAGTGGAAAGACAGAGGTGGATTCTGAAAAAGCCCAATCATTAATCAGGTAAGTAAGTCAGCTAAGTATAGACGATTGTCAGATCTTACAATATTGTCAGATCTGTCAGTGAAAATCTACCCCAAATATCTTACAATCGTCTGAACACACAATTTTGTCTGACAATATGGTCAGGAACGTCATTGTCAGGTAATTGTCAGATGACAATAGAGATCTACCAAATTGTCAGTTTCAGATGACAGTAAAAACTTGGCACAATGACAGATGAAATTGGAAAGAAAAAAAAGGCGGGCTTATTTTAATTACAAAAATCTAGCTATTTTGTGCCATAAAAAGATTTAAATATCTTATATAAAATATAAAAACATTTTTACCTGTAGGTTTTCTAAAAAAAAAGAAAAACACAATTCCAAATATTTATTTGCCTCCAAAATAAAACAAACAAATATGGCTGCCTCTAAAATGTCATTGTGCCAAGAATATTAATTTGACATTTAAAAATGAACGAGACAAAAAATTGTTAGTCCCCTTTCACACGTAGATACTAGTTGCTGGTGATTTTGTTGACGTTTTCTTTAAAGTCTTAACTACATTGGCCACTTTTTGCAAAATTACAAAAGTAAAACTATTTTTTTTCGCGCTAGCGCAATTGTTTTGTAAAAAAGAATGTATACAATTCTTTTTAAACCAAAATTTAAGCTTCCTGCATCATTTTTTTAAGTTTTCCAGTGAGAAAAACTATCCCAAAATGAGTTTGAAAATTTTTACTTTTGTATTTTTTCTTTTTTTTGGCTTATGTAGTTAAGGCTTAAATCTCCTTAACAATCTCTTGTACCTTTGACACGCAAGCAACAAAAACCCGGAGATTTTCGTTGAAGGTTTGAATGAAAGAACAACAACTTGAGTGAGCTACCACCAAGTTTTATAGGCTGGAGTTATAGCTATTTCACGGTCGCCAGGCCGATCATCAGACTCCTTTAGTGGTGCTTAGTCTATTTATGTTCAATTTTATTCGAAAACCATTTGCCCCACTGAGGCTCGAACCTAGACCAAGCGTCTCCGGGCTAAGTGCTCTACGCACTGCGCTACCGAAGGTCACGTGATCATGTCGATCGAGTGTAGGTTTTATTGTTTGACGAATGCATTTTAGATTTTCTTTATTTTCCTTTTAAACTACCTTGGTGGAACGCACACAAACGTAGTGTGAAGAGAAACGTCAAAAAAATCTCCTGAATTTGTTGACCGGGGAGATTTCATTTTCCCCTCTTTCTTCCTGCTCTTCTCGCCTATGAACTAATTGTTGCCGGCAACTCAGTTGCCCTGTGTGAAAGGGGACTTAGGTATCTTACAATCGTCTGAACGCACAATTTGTCATTGGTCATTGCCAGATGTTTTCATTGAAAACATCTTACAATTGCTGACAATTTCTTCATTATTCGAAATGTCAAACAAATGTCAAATAAAGCAACTGGACTCACTTTTATATTAAATTCCTTGTGCTGTGTAGTTTTGTTCGGAGTAAAAAGAACCATTGAAAGATATCTACTCATATGAAGATTAAATACAATAAAATGAAGTGAACACCGAACTCCAACAAGTTAAAAAAAAATTGGACTTCAAAATTGCCACGAAACTATATGAACAATCAAGTAAATTTGAAGAATGTAAAAACGAGAAAGTGGACAGATACACTTCCTGGAAATAAAACCAGCTCAAGCAATTGGTAACAAAAGGCAGCCTGCCGCCAACTTGCTCAGAACTAACATAGTCTCAAGGTTACTTTTTAAATCAGCCGAGCTCTCTGGAGTAAGCCTGCTTTTTGTATGCAAATGTTTATTTTTTGTTCTAAACAATATAGTTTATTTATACAATTATTGCAAGATCTTCTCATTCTTGCAAGTCTTTCAAAAAATAAATGATTTAATTTTTTTTAAATTAATCGATAGAGAATATGGACTTTTGTTCTTCGTAGCGCGTCTTGATGACCTCTGGCATATTTCTCCTTCGTAGTGTGTAAAGTCATCCGTCACCCTCGATGGCCAGTTGAAGTTAAAATGTTTCAAATGCTCGTCCAATTGTTTTGGCATTACCACGATGACACTAGATTTTCAAATCATTTTGAAAGTATCCTCTTCTTGATAGTGGCTACATACGGATTTACATTTTTAAAAAGTGAAATTCAATTAAAGATGTTTGATCTTGAAATCCTCAATTAAATTGAATTTTTATCGTGACTTGAATTTTTATTGATCTGCCAACCGTGTATGCACTAAAAGCCTATTACATGCCTGAACCATCGTTGAACCACAGTTAATCCGCCGAAATTGGTGAGTTAAAATTCCTGAACCACGGATCAAATATTTGTACAACTGGCCCTTAGTTAATCGATTGTTCGGTTGTGTTTTTTCCTTTCGTGCGCGTTTAGAAGATTAAAAAAAAAAAACAAAGATTTCGTTTAAAAATACGATTATAAATACCGAATTAATATTTTTCATTTGAAATAAAGGTTTTTTCATATAAAATAAATCGCCAAAAAGCAAACGAAGCGGTGATGTGTAGAATAGATAGAACTTAGAACTTGTGCACTTTTTTTACACCATACTTCACTTTTAATTAATTCAAATTAGAACAATGAATTAAAAATTCAAGTTAAAAACTTTTCCCGGCTTTCTCTGGTAGGAAAAAATCATATTTTTGTCTCCAGTTGCGCCATACGGGCTGTCAAAAATTACAACAACAAAGCGAAAAAAATGAAATGGCGTAATCTTGGATTCTTTCATTCATGGAACGCAGCCATGAGCCATTCCCAATGAAGGGAGACAAATATAGAAGGATATGAGCAGAGCAGCTAAAAACATGAAAGATTTTCCTCCACACAGAAGTCGAATCCAAAGATTTTTCCCCGCAAGAAAAATCCAAATACCCGTTCGTTTGCAACCGTCAGTTTGCTCCTTTTTACATCCCTGAAAAGTTCGTGTATTTTTTCTTACATAAAAACAACAAAATTAATATAAATAATTTATTTATTGTTTAAGTGGAAATTTAGCCGAATGACACTACAAAGTCGTGTTGTTTGGGAAGGGTTCAATGAGATATTTGAAAACAATTCAATATCGTTCGGCCACGACCCCTTCTATTGCCTTCTCTGTGGCGAATGATTAATAATTATACAGCTTTTTTAGTATTTGTTTATTTTAACTTTTTAATTTTTTCATTTCTCTATATCGACGCAGGTTTCAAAGTGAATTTAATTTCAAAAAAATTAGATTGATTACAAGAAAGGTACCGCCGAGTTTTCCAATATGCAATAATACACTCAATGAAACTCCTTATGTCATTGTCAGTAGCTGACGACAGAGACTCTTCGTCTATAATCAAATAAGAGGTATCTACCTCAGTGGGGGAGTGGCGCTGCTGGCTCTGACGAAGCCCGAAGCTCCTTCAAAGATCATTAAAGATCTTCCAAGATATACTAAAGTGAAAGAAATTTAAAATTATAAACGAAAACTTCACCATCGGATGTTGTGTGAAATGGGAAGAAGAAAATTCTGTTTCTAAACTCATGATTTCGTGCTAAAGAGAAGTCGCATCGAGACGACAAAGACTGGCGATTTTATATTTATTAAATTCGTAAATTGCTTGGGTTGCCGGAAATTTGGTTGCTTGTCAGATAAATTCTATAATATGGCGAATTTTGATGCTTTCGATCGGAATAGGTAAGTTTCTCAAATAAACAACTTGTGTACATTAAGAATATTTTGTTATAAAAGGTCCTTTCTTTGGAATCCGTTTGATCCCGAAAGCTTTTAATTCTAACAGCGGTTTTGTATTTTCGTAACAACAAACAGTTTTACGGCCAAATTCTTCAGTCGACAAATTAGTGTACGCTCAAGATTTCGTAACCATTTGTGTTTAAAAGAAGTAATTGTTATTCTCTTCATATTCTATTCATATTTTTCAACTTGCAGATAAATCCGAAGTTCGCTAACTTTGGAGTTGATTTCAAATCCGATGTTGAACGAAAAGTTGAATATTGTTTTTATTCACTATTTTAAATCTTAGCTCCGTAGTTAAAATTCTAAAGTTGGCTTACTTGCCGTTTCCATAGGGTTTTCCTTTGGTAAATTCAGACGGAAATTATTGAAATCGGTGTTTTGACAGATCTAGATCAAAAAATATGATTTTTTTGACCATTGTATAGCATTTAATTTAATGTTTTATTCTTTATTTTAAATTTAATGTACTGTTGGGCAACTGGTCTGCTAACTTCTTGTGAAGTTAGCAGAATATTAGTTTTTTTTTAAACCTTAAGCATTAAATTTTTTTTTTTGGCATTTAGTAACTGATGAGCCCAACTGTCGTGCCTGGGCAAAACGCATTGGACTAAAGGTCACAATTTTCTTTAAATTGAGTTTCAAACAGCAATAATATCAAATTTATTTTCAACTAAATCGGCCTCCACTTGATTCAGGTTATTAATCAATCCTTGAGCGTTAAAGTACCAACAACTTAATTGCTTAAGCACTTAATCCTAAAGCACTTTAAGTTTTCGCATATAAACTGGACAGTCTGTTGCTTCATGATCACTATTTGTATCCATTCCAAGTGATTCGTTTGTCTTGATGTAATTAATACACTTTGAAGCAGTACTGTCACATTCTTTAACATTGTGTTCACCTCCACATTTTAAGCAAGTTTTTTTTTTTTATTCTTACACGTAATCGTGTAACCTTGACAATAGTTCCAGAGTTCAGGGAGAATGTTCGAAGTTACCAGAAAGAGATCCAAAAGAAATAGGGTTTCCGGTGATGTCGGTTTTGGCTGTGATACAACAACCAGACCAGAGGGTGATGCTCGGGGTTTCCTTGAAGCCAGTCTACAATTGCTTTCCCTTTTGAGACTCAGCTGAGTGTAACCAGAGAGGGTGCCGACCGTTGAAGTCAACTCCAATGACACATTGGTTTCCTGTAAGAAAATAATGTCGGGTTTTTTTGATTTTGGAAATATTGCTAAAGATGTTCGTTTGACTGTGGAGTAAATAGAGTTAACGTTATATGTAATTATTATATAAGTTTACCCAGTATCATTGTCTTTTCTCTATTGTTCAAGCTACCGTAGTTGCTAGGAACTATCTTCTTCGCCATCTGATGAAGGGAAAAGAGATTAGTTCCAAATGGTCTTTCGGTATCCTCAAAGCTTATTTTTGTCTTTTTTGGTCGTGTATGTGTTGAACTCAGTGTTTCCCCTCTTCAGTAATTCACTGATTTTCTGGTGGTCATCCTTTGTCCTTGTTGTAATGACTGACTTGTGCTGATTAATGTTGTGAATCCTGAAGTTCATTCCCTGCTCCTTTAGGTTCTTGCTGATGGCGGCCACGTTTAGTTCAAAACTTAAAATTGATGGCATCAAGGTGGAGCGTGGTTCTGCAGCTGTTGGACCACTGCTGCTAGGCGGCTGTCGAGCATTTGATTCTTTCTGGATGTTGGTTGGGTCTTTGATTGGCAGATTTCTGTCCTTGACGGCTTGTTTCTTGGATGAAGGCTCCTTCTTTGGTGATGTTGGTGGTGAAGGTTTCCTCTTCTGACGTTGTACTAATTGGAAGAATCCAGGTCTACCATATTTTTGTTGTCATCGTCTTCTTCTGGAATTTCTGCCCTGTCTTCTTGGAGAGCAGGTTCCTCCTCATGCCTGTCTTGATCTGGCTTTTCAAAGACTCGTAAGCCTTTTTTACGTCACACTTCCTTTTCTCGGATTTACCCATAATGGGATTTCCAAAAAAAAGGTCTTATAGCTGTGGATTAGAAAGGATTTTTTTAAATGACAGGTAACGCGCAGGTAGTCCTTTGCTCAACCCTTTAGTCTGGTTTGTATATGGTGGTGGTTTTTTTGGTTTGGTTCCTTAGTTGTCCGTACACTAATGCTCGCTTCGACTGACGACTGTCAACTCCTTATTTTAGTTACAAATTATGCTAGATGGACGAAAATCCAGGAAGAAAAACAACTTAAAACATGGTTCGACTATTATTACCCTGAATTTATTTCATTGGTCTCACAATTTTTCACAAAATTCTTTCTTCCTATAATGGAGGAGTGACTTTTTAAACACAACAGGTGCGCTGCGGGCAGCGCAAGTGCTGTGTTAACCCGCAGTATCAAAGTCAATAATACAATCTCCTTAAAGTGCACACAGAAGCTGCGACCACAGTCGCAAGTCTAGTTATTGAATAAGTGACTGGCGCATCTTATTGTTCAACCATTTTTTTGCAGTTTCTTCATGACCCAGTGCTCAATTTAGCCTGTTCAATTTGAGTTGAAGCACAAAAATAATCTTAGAAATTCAACTCCGACAACAGGTCTTTACATGACATCATAATAAGAATTTCACTTTTTATTTCTTTTTTTTTTCAATTTTCTGAGGAATGAATAAAAAAAGTTTATATACCCATTTGAAAAGTCAGTCATTTGCATTTATAACTTGTTTATTTCTAATTTTAATTCTAATCTAATTTAAATTTGTTTTCTTTCATATTCTCGAAGTTGGTACTTTGGACCTATGTCACGACAAGATGCCACCGAGGTTTTAATGAATGAGCGTGAAAGAGGTGTATTTCTAGTTCGCGATAGTAATTCAATTCGAGGCGATTACGTGTTATGTGTTAGGTGAGAATAAATATCAATATTAAAACGATATCAGTGTTAATAAATATTTCGTATCCACATTTAGAGAAGACACCAAAGTAAGCAATTACATCATAAATAAAATCCAACAGCAAGATCAAATAGTATATAGGATTGGTGATCAATCATTTGATGATTTACCCGAGCTACTAACATTTTATAAATTGCATTACTTGGATACAACACCATTGCGTCGGCCAGCACCAAGGAAACAAGAAAAAGCAATAGGAAAATTTGATTTTGAGAGTAATGTAAGTATATTTTTTTTGTAAAAATCCGAGCCACATTTAATGGAATAAATTATTTGTTTTTTGTTGATAGGATCATGATGATTTGCCATTTCGACGTGGTGAGATATTAACAATAATTCGCAAAGATGAAGATCAGTGGTGGACAGCAAAGAATTCCCAGGGACAAATTGGGCAAATTCCAGTACCTTATGTACAAAAGGTTTGTAACTACAAAAAGCCCTTCAGACAAGCTCCGAAAGAGAACTTATTCCTACCAAACTTGAGACTTGGTTCATATGAACTAAGTTTTTTTTTATGAACAAAAACCTATCCGTAGAATGAGCTAAGTCCCAACAGTGGAACTATGTCCTTTATGCATTTGTTTCTGTCGCACTTACTCCCAAGCTTATGAAAATTAGTAAAAGCATTTTCATATTAGCTTTTAAAAAATAAGTTTCACAAATTCATAGGCACATAGTACATTACAATAAGTTTCTTTTTAATTAAATAGGAACTTTTTGTTTCATTTAATTCAATACAATTCAATTCAATTGGATTTTCCTCTAAAGGATAAATAACACAAATTTAGGTCATTTCTTTTTAATGTTTTTTTCTTGCATAACAAATTGGACTTGTGCCGTAAAGAAATGGAGGATTAAATACGAGTAGCGACGGCTTCAATTCAAAATCTGGATTAAAAATGATGGAATTTTTGTGCAATACTTTAGTTGTTAGATGTGAATCAAGAGAGAATAAGACTGCTTTAGCATACTTTTTGGTATTTTATGACTTAGCTTTGTTTTTTTTGTTTTTTACAAATATTTGCAAAAGTAGGAAAAGGTAGTGAATGTTATTAAAAGCTTTGATAAGTAATATACATACACACTCAACCATACCCAGCAGTATGTGACAAGAAGGAAAGAAAGAAAAACTTAAAGGAGAAGAAAAGATTTATAAGATCTTGCAGCCGAAAAAATATAGAATTGAGAAAGAAAGGAACTAGGCCAAACAGCCAATGACCAACTGAGATGCATTCTTTGATTTTCTTATTATTTAAGAAGTGTGAGTTCTACTGCTAACATCTAGCTTGTATTATAGAGTGCTGTGCGAATTAACTTACAACAAAGAAAATTTAAAGCTGTGCCCCAAAGCCACCTCACTCGCGCGAATTCGCTTGAACAATTAATCGTTTGAACTCGCGGAACTCTCTCCGATTTCCTACGAATCGGAGACATTTTGCTTGTAGGAGAACTACCTCGAAGCAAAATGTCTCCGATTTGTAGGAAATCGGAGAGCATTTCGCTCCGACGGTTACCTCGATAGGGCCGAATATATTTTTACCGTGACCTATTCTGTTTGAACAATCCAGGTGCATTCTTTTTGCGAATGATAATTATTTCACTCTCCATATAGTGTTATACATTACATCGTGAGTGTGTAGGAATTTTTTCGGAGAATTTCAGACTCCCGATTTGTAATTTATTTAGATATTTCAAGTATCGAGAAATTAAAATAGAAATTTCGGCAAATTTGTACTCAGGTAGGTACTTGTTATTTCCCCAATATAGAAGTAAAATGCACTAAATTTTATTTTCTCATCCGGAATTGCTTTGAATTTTTTATGTTTTAATCAAATTTTCCATTACTGGCTCGACGCACTAAAAGTTCCAACATAGTCATGCGAAATTAAAAAAAAAATTTCACTTTAACAATTTGTTCTCTTTTTGACATGGATTACATGTCTTTCTCGGACGGTTGGGTGTGATGTAGCGAAAAGAGGACCGTCACGAAAACATGTACCGCATAGTTTCAGATGATGAGTCATCGCGTTTGGGGTAAATTGCAGCTAAATTAGGAGTACTCAAATTAATTTGAGCTCAATTTCTTCGGATATATAAGTGACACTGACGTCATTGATATCTCATTCAAAAAAGTTTGAAAAAAGGCATCCCTACACGTATATCCCATACCGTTAATTCACGTTATAGCACATAAGACATGTAATCCATGTTCGGTAGGTGCCACAAGGGCGATCTATCAAAGGGTATTTTTTTAATAGTCAGTTGAATATTTTTCTTTACTCTATCAGTTATAAATTATGGTATTTTGTATAGAATAAAATTATTTTGAAATCATAATTATTATTTGTTCTCAAGACATTTGAACGGGGAAAAAATTAACAATTTTTAGCATTTTAGTTTTTGTTGCTTCAAAAAACAAAGTTTCTACAGAATTTTTTTGTACAAAATTTATCAATCATGAGTATTGTATGTAAAATATAACTGTCCCGGAATCAAGATCATTTTAATTCTCAAGAAAAATATATTTCAAAATTTTTAGTAAACTGTCTCTTGGTTTTTTTTTTCTAAGTCTTATCAATTCTTCTTTACGTCATAATGTGTAGAGTAAAATTGAGTTGTAGTCATAGAAGTTTAAATTAAAAACATATATTTTTTTTTTGAACTAATTTTTTCATTACTTATGGCCATATTGTTGGCTTTCTTCAAAACTAGTTTTGTTTAGTTTAGTTCTATTCAGGTTTCGAGTTTTAAGTTTTTCACTAATTTTCATTACTTTGACATCTAAATCAAAATATTCATACACATATTTTGACATCTAAATCAAATAAATATTTTAAAACTTGAAATCCCTACAGAACTAGTTTTTTTTTTAGTAAAACTAGCTTTGAAGAAAGTCAATAATAAGGTAGTTAGTCTTAGAATCAATTTTAATGACTGCGTAAAAGATAACAGTTGTCAGTTTATATAATTTCATTCCATATGAAATCGTCTAAAAACAATTGTTGCTCACAATTTTCGATTTAGCTCAAGCTTTGTAAGAATATTTGCAGTATTCTAAAAAAGGATATTTCTTATCAGCTAGGGCCGTATGAAACTGTATATGTATATAACCAGACCAAGGTTCACTTTGTTAACAAGAAGAAATTGTGGTCAATTTTATGAAGGGCTAAATACAGGTTCTGACATGAGCTTCTAACAAAATATTTTACTCCTTATGAAACCCTAAGATTCTAATTCTAGCTTCTTTGATTAAAAAGAGGTTTCAATATTTCATATGAAAAAGAACTAAGTGCAAGTTAACTCTTTTTAGAGTTAGTTCAGAAAAAAAATAACTGTATTTTCGTCTCTATTTCATAAAGTATGATGAAAATACTGAAGACAGTAGCATAGAACGTCCAAGTTCTGGAGGCAGTGGCTGTGGCAATATCATAAGTGGAACTAACTCAACCTCAAGAACGAGAGTTTTAAGTGGCGGCAGTAGTGGTGGCGGAGGAATATCTGTTCAAAGTTCACATCAATTAGGCAATGCCTTAAAGAAATCTGATTTAAACGTATGTTCAAAAAACACAAACGAAAGAATTCAATATTACTGATGATGTTTTTTTTTTTTTTTTGTAAATTTTCTAGCGAAAGCTACCTGCTTATGCTCGTGTGAAACAAGCTCGTGTACCCAATGCTTACGATAAAACCGCCCTCAAACTGGAAGTCGATGACATTATAAAAGTAACCAAAACAAACATCAACGGTCAATGGGAGGGCGAGCTTAAAGGCAAAAAAGGTCATTTTCCTTTTACCCATGTTGAATTCATTGACAACGAAATTGATTCGCTGAAATGTAGCACAAGTAATAATTGTAGCAATAATTTACCAAATGCCAATGATTGGGGCGAGTAGAATAAGCAAAGAGCAGCACAGAAGTTGTCAAAAACCAAAAACAAAAATATATAAAAAAAATAGAAGATTTGCATGCGATAAATGTTTTTTTTTTTGTATAATTTTTATCAATGTTTTGTCCACCTTTCTCGAAATTTTAACTCTTTAAACATATAAAAAAAAAACAAAACAAAACAAATATATATACATAACAAAATTATAATATTAGAGTGTACCTTAATGTAAAAACAAAACAAATTAAAAAAACATTTTGGGTGTTTTTTTTTTTTTTAAATTTAAAATATGTACCACCCTCATCAACATAATTTAACGATAATATAAAAACAAAAGAATCAAGAAGTTAACAATGTAATATGTAATAATGTAAATAAATATATATTTTTTAAAATTAGACAAGAAATGAAAACAAAGAATAATAAACAAATAGATTGTAAATACAACGATGAGTAAAAGAGATATCAGCAAGTTTTTTTTTTGTTTTTGTTTATTTGAAGCACAAAGAATTTTTTAGTTTTAATTATTTCATTACAAAAAAAAAACATAAAAAAAAAACAGGGGGATGAATATGGTATTCGAAGCGAGTCATATTTGATTGCTTTTGACTTTCGTAGTATTAACCTGTGTGATCTTTCTGAATCAAAAAAGAGCAAAAGCTAGTTCAACTATCGATTTCAGATAATAACACTACAAATGGCCGTTTTCGAAAACGTCAAATAAAGTCAAACTTGACCGACAATTGATCGTCATTTATGACGCAGAAGTTGTAATCGTAAAATAAAAATCCGTCACATCGATTTTTTTACACACAGCCGCAAGCGCAGATGATGTTTTCTAGCATGTGAATTTAGCAATACAGTATATATAAAATACAGTAAAATTTGTATTTGCGTTTTTGATCAGAAGACTTTTTTGTGTTTAAGAACATTCTGCAAACGCATTTTTGACGCAGATGACGTTTTCGAAAACGGACTTCTCCTCAGCTTTTTTGATTTCGTTCTTCAAATTCTCTTGACTGGACTATTCGTTCCGATTCGAAAAAGAAAAATCGAATTAAAAGCAATTTGCTTAGAACTCCATTTTCACCATAAATAGGATATAAAAACATATGACTTATATAAGATTTGAAAACAAAAAAAAAAAAATAAAATAAATAAACATTCAGAATTGTTCTAGGCACTTCAATTTATATTCTTAAACCAAAAATAATTGAGTGAACTTCATAAATTTATTTGTTTAAAATAAAAGAAACTAAAAAAAAGCCTTTTTCTTAACTAATACAATTTATAGCTGTATAAATATATATACGTACGCATATATAAATATATTTTTTTTTATTTTCACAACACTGACTCCTAAAAACAAAAATGTTGTGCAAAAATAAATGATCTATAAACAAAATATTAGTTTTATTTCATTTTTGTTGGCTTTTGAGGGCCGAGTATATTGAAACGTACGTTAAGATATTCTTTTCATGCTAAAACGTTTTTAAATTTCTGTGAGGTGCTTGATTTTCCAGAAATCTGTGGACTGATTATGCATCAGTTCAGAAGGGTTCTTATATGGAGGTGAATATGACTGTTATTTTAAATTAAGGGGGTTTATTCTCGAATGCGCGGCTAATCGATTTAAAAGCGAAACCTCACTTTCGACCGTGTTCGATTTTGGTTATTTTCAAATCGAACTAGGACGAAAATGAACATTCCATTTTATGGAAAACTTTTTGCTACCTTTACCCTGGGGCTCCTGTCTTCGTAGAAGAAATAAATTGTGAAGGTGTATGATTGGCAATCATTTTCTAAAAACTTGATGATCTTTTTTCTATTCACGTACGTGTGGGGATAGCGCGAATAATCCGGTGTTTGCGTAGCGGCGGCGGGCGACTTGATTCCAAATTAAATTTTATGAAATAATTTGCCCACTCAACGTAGAAATAAATACTTCTAATATCATTTCTAAAAACAATGAAGAAATTAAAAATTTCCCGCGGGTTAGTCCAATTCGTCTCCTACCCGAAGGTCGAACTTGTCGAGTTGTTGAAGCTGATTAAGGTCAATGATTCTCGAGTTTATCTCCAGATGAGTCCTGAAACCAAAGGGCGTTCAAACTCCCCTCAAACTACCCTTCCTTTCTACTCATCCCCTCCCACGATGGAACAACGATAGTTGTCCAACGTAACCTCTCCTGCTTTACACCTCCTCGACGGTATGGCGTTGACGCTGTCCGGCGTTCCTACCCTCATTCCCCTCCCGACAGTACGAGGATGACGTTGTCTGTCTCTCTCATGTCGATACGGCGATGCAGCTGTCCGTCATTCCTTTACCTTATTTCCTTTTTGCAGAACGGCGATGACGCTGGTTGCTACTCCATCCTCCCCTCAACGACGGTACGGCGGCGTTGGCGCTATCCGACGTTCCCATCCGATTCCCTTCCAGCACAAACAATTATATACAGATGTCTTATCCTAATAGAAAAAAAATGACCTATGAAATGCGATTAACAGACAACGGATGAGCAGATAAAACTACAAAATAGAACACTACTGATTTGATGAGAAGACAATACTACAAAATAGAATACTACTGATTTGTTTGATATCTGATGAAGAATGAAGATACAAGAGCGAAAAATAATCTCTCTCAGACGATTGCATTCTTAAGATGCAATCATCGTTTTGGTTGATCTTTGGTTTTCATAAAGTTATACTGAAAAAAACCCGGGTATAGTCGTTTATATAGTAGTTTCGTGGTGGTGGACGGAAACGTTTACGGGAATATGTGATTGATTGGCATTTACTAACATTAAGTTATTCTTTTGACACCAAACAGAAAAATTATTCAAGTCGTTTTGCAGAAGTAAAGCATTGTCAGGTGAGGTAATAGATCTAAACATTTTCATGTCATCAGCATACGTGGATAGTTCCGAATGGTTGATAACGGATTCCACGTCGTTGATTGACAGGATAAAAATAGAGCCTAGGTGACTGCCTTCTGGGACGCCAGATTTTGCAACGAAAGCATCTGATACTGAAGATCTAAATAATACTCGATATGTACGATCGAGTTAGTATGATTCCATCCAATTAACAAAACCAGAATGAAATCCAAAAGAGTTTAATTTGAACGATATAATTTGGTGAGACATTTTATGACAGGCCTTGCTAAAGTTAAGATAAATTCTGTTAAATTAGTGGTCGTAGACTTACCTTTAAGGAAACCGTGTTGTTTTGTGGAAAAAAATGGTTTGCAATGGAAGTATACTGTGTATAAAACAACACTTTCGAAAAGTTTTGGAATGCACGACAATTTGGCGATTGGCCTATAGTTAGAAATATCTGATTTTCATCCCTTTTTGTGAATAGGGATGATGAAAGAATCCTTCCACATTGAATTAGAAACCCCTGAAGACTCAGATTTTTGGAAAAGAGTAGCAAGAGGCATGGCCAAATTGGCTGCACATTTCTTTAAAACAATTTGTTGTGCTATATTTTTCGTTCGCTGAGAAGCACGATTCTCAGTTGGGTTCTTACCTATGTTTTCGTGTTATGGTCTTGTAGAGTTATGGGCTTGGCTCTTCATGAGATCTCATAACTTTTTTACAGCGAAAGCGTTATGTGCATGTGAGTCTTGGCGACCTTTTTTTACATGAAATGTTTTTGGTGGGATTTCATTTCTTTTTGTAGGATCACCTATTATCCGTAAGAAAAATACTTAAACCCCCTTATAAATACTTCACTGTGGAACCCTGCTTCCAGTAAAACTACTTCACAGTTGATATTGATAATTAGGGTAAACCTTAAAAAAATGAGCCGTCAATAAAAAATCTCATAATTTTTTTTTTTGACCGAAGCGAGTTGAAAGTTCATAATTTTTTCCTATCGCATGCATACATACATATAATTCCAAGGATACGTCATAGCGATACCGACACGACAATTTTTTCACCAATTGTGGTGAAGATCATACAATACATAAACAACCCTTATTTCAAGCAAAGACAATAATTGTGCATTGTTTTTTGTGTTTGTGAGTACAAAATAAAAAAAAACAACCCTTACGTCAAGTATAGGCGGGTTATATGCATTGTTTTGTGTGCATTGTGAAAATTGTTGTTGTCTTAGATGTTTTATTATGAACCCCCATTTTTGGGGTGTTGGAGGGTGAAAGTTATAGATTTCTTAATTTTTTTTGTTGTTTGTGTACAAATCCTAGCCTACATTCGAAATTTCAGCTTTCTAGGACTTCGGGAAGTACTCTTTAGGTTTTGATGAGTGAGTGGTCAGTGACAAAATCGACGTTTTTGGGTATGAATTACACCCAAAGTATATAAGCTAGAAATATGAAATTTGGTGTATTTTGTAAGTCCGCGGACTACACCTAATTCTTAAAATTTGAGCTCTCTAGCTCTATCTAGATCGAAGTTATGAGGGCCTGAAAATCCGACGAAACGTTACGAGAAAATATAGGTAGTGCCTGCCGCTCGTTTTGCTCGTATTGGCAGGGGGCACGTCCGGTATCGTAATGATAAACAAAAACTGAAGAGCTGCAAAAAAAACTTCATTTAACAGGAATTGATTGGAATGTGTTTTTTTTTTTTTTTTACAATCAAGTGTTTTAAAATACATGATAGGTTCAAAAAATCGATTAACGTTTAAAAAAGGAAAGTCGAGGGGAGGGTTGTGGAATAAATAAAAACTGTTTCAACGTGGCTAGAACGAAAATTTAAATTATTCTCCAACACTTAAATAGGGAAGTGCCACATTTTATGCAAATCTTTTCTTTTATCGACTCAAAGGCGAACTATGGCGTTTTCGATTCGACACCATTCATCTTACAGTTAATGTTATTCTAAACAATTTAAACTGAATAATTTTTATATTTATTTAACATTGAAAGCTTTTAAATTAACTTAAATTTCAAGCGATTAAACGGAAACACCACTAATAATAAAGAAATTTAAAATCAAACAGGGTTTAACTTTGTATGAAAGTCTTCGTAACAATATATGATAATTTCAGCATTCAGAGACTTTCCAGCATTTACAGATTATTCTCCAACATGTCCACTAGTCTTTTTATTTCACGACTGTTAAAAGATTAAATAGTTAGAAAAAAATCAAAATTGAAAATTAAAATTTAATTCATACATTCTCAATGCTAATTGTTCAGTTGGCTTCATTGATTTTGATATTTCCTCAGTTTTTGCCATTATTGTGTACATACATTTTATATTTGAATCCATGCTGTCGGTTAGTTTGTTAACCGAATTTTTATGAATTTCCACATTATCAGCTGTGATTGATGAAACCTTGCAAGAAAAAGGGAATTTATGTAGGTGTAAGCTAAATGCAGAGGCAGAAACAAATCACATACCGAATGCAATAAATTGTAGAGATTTTCTGTTAGATTATCAACTGAAGCTGCTAAATATTGAGCATCAATTTCAATATCACTGAGAACATTCGAGTCAATTTGAGCTAGTTGCGATTGAAGAAAATGTTTTTGTATAATTCCAGCTGAAGTCGATGGTGTACTGTTTTTTGAAGAAAAAATTGGCTGATTCATGTCTGCAAAAAAAAAAAAAAATTAAAAAAATTACTTTTTGAGTTTGTTACATCCGGTTTTCAGTATTCGACTAAGAATTGATGAGAACATTGAATATTTGCGAAAATAGTGGGACTTAATTTTGCAAAATTTTGAAAAAAAAATCACAATTTGTTTCAAAAATTTTGATTTTGAAATTTAATTTCTCAAAAACTATTCATTAAAGAAACTTGATTTGAAAAGTATCCTAAAAGAATGGAATATTGGGACCTATCGGGAATCTCCCAGAGAATTTTGTTTCCCACGGATTATTTCATTCCCACGAAAATTGTTCTGTTATCGTGAGTATCCCACGGAATAAATTTCCCTCGAACAAAAATCTAATTCAATGACATGCAAATTCCCCTGGAAAATTTATTTCTTACCAATAAATTCCGAGGAAAACTTTTAGGCATCATTAACACGTTCCCAATGTTTAAGCGAGGGAAATAATTCCTGGAAAATGTTTGTTCGCGATAACCCCCATTTACTTTCAAAAATGCTATAACTTTTACGTTGTACGTACTTTCTTTAATTTTTACTAATTTTTTCCTTTTTAAGTCAATCTTTCCAGTAATTTCCCCTCTCCGCCTCAGGGGTGGGGGAAATAGAGTTTTTTGCCAACACAATTTTTTTCTTAGTATGATCCTAGGAATCATCCCCTAAAATATGAAGCACGAATAAGCGGCACCCTGTATAGTGTACTTAAAAATATTTTTCGTGACTATTTACGGGTTGCTGAAAAAGTTAATGGTATTCTGGATGCAATTAATAAAAACTAATTCATTTTGAGTTACCCTACGTTTTGTTGGTTTTGTTCCAGCTTCCTTAGAGTTTTTTTTTTATTTTTGTAAACGTCCAATAATACATTTTAAAATTATTTAAAATAGATAAGAAATATGTTTGTTTGATTGATTTTGATGGAATTATTTTCATTTCCATTTTTAGTAAATCGAAAGTCGTTTAATTTCAATTTGACATTAAGAACAATTAAAGCTTTGTTCGTGTACTGTCCAAAACTACGAATTTCTTCACAATTTATTTTTTTTATATGAACTTTGAAGTATTTTCGCTGAAAATTCGTAGAAATTCGTAGTTTTGGGCAGTACACGAACATAGCTTAAATAAGTTAAAAAACAAATGAATTAATTTAACAATCAAATAAATAAATTAACATATAACACTACTGGGACACGAAAAACTTAAATTTATTGTAAAATATGTCCATGATATTGTTGCAACAATCAACAAGAGGGATGCTGATAAAATACGAGTATCACACAAAATTAAAATTTACAATTGAAATAGAAGATAACAACCTACTTCCTTTTATGGAGGTAAAACTGAATATACTGAAAATATCATTTCACTGGTACAGTAAACAGATTTCATCAGGCAGAATGATAAACTATACGTCTTTTCAACCAATGAAATACAAGATAAATTCAGCAGTTAACCTCATCAATAAAGTTTTAGATATAAGTGACGACATCTATCATAACGAAAATACTAATAAAATACGAACGATTCAGAGTTCAGAGCTGAGCCTGAACTGTCAAACAAAAATGTTGTGTTTCTTTTTTAATTCAGAGCGCTCAGAGCTCCGAATTTGTGTTTCTTATTTACCATGAGCTCAGGGTAAAATAACCGAGCAAACGGAGTAAAAAGCTGAGCGCAGCCAACTTCATACAGTTTTTTTGACAGATATGACAATCCAGTGCTCAGGTGTGTTTCATAATTAGATCGGATTACTCTGAGCACACTCTGCACAGAGTTTATTCCGCTCGCTCAAGAAAAATTTTAGTTGCATTACTTTAGACGCAATATACGATCACTTCTCTGTTCTTTTAGCTATATAAATTGTCAATTTTATCCCTCTGCCAGACACGCAAGAACGCTCCATTTGTTTCAAGAATACAGACTGGAATCACTGTCATAGAGACCTTGAATTACTTCTATCAGAACGCCTCGAACCTTACAAATAGCGAAATAGATATTCTATACAATTTTTAACAGATTCTATTATAACCTGTCTTAACTCTCACTCTTCCGAATTAAAAATTTAAAGTTCATACAAAAATATTTCGGTCGACTCAATGAATCCCATGAAAATCAGAAGGATTTGTAAACGCCAGCTAAAACGCATTTTTCACTGGAACGGTAACAGGATAAACCTGTCATACCAAGAATTGTCGGCACGCATATCTTGCCTGAGTAAAATCATTAAGGATAGAATCTGAATTAATCTAAACGAGAATCTAAAAACAAGACTACGAAACCTTAATTCCTCTCCATTTGTATTCAAGGAGATTGACCGGTTGACTGGTAGGAAAAGATCTGATCCTTCAGAAATTCCTATCACCTAAAGAAACACCATCCTTTTCTCAGACTCAGATAAAATCGACGCTTTTTAAAACTGTTGATCGTAGCTATATCATTAACCAATTATTGAACTGGAAGTCTACACCTCCATAAGCTCATTTTAGGCCTGGAATAACAATCCGACCTTTTCGTCATTCTCCTCTCAAAACAAATCTGATCAAACCTCCGAAAGAGGTTATGTCTCAACAGAAGTTATCAAGTGCAAAGTTCACTACCTTAAAAACAAAAAGTCTTCAGGGCCTGATAAAATATCTAACTTCTTCCTCAAAAAAAACTCATACTTCCCCAGTGAATGAAAAATCAAAAGAAGCACTCTCATCCTGATTTAAAAAAAAAAAGGTTCTCGCAACGAAATCGATAATTTTAGACCTATATCACTAGTTTCAAACCTAGGGAAAATTCTGGAACGTGAAATATACATTCAGAACCTTTCTGCGAAGAAAAAAATATCATACCAAATGCTCAATTTGGTTTTAAAAAACACTGTTCCACTGAGCAAGCAGTAATGCTCTTGGAAAACATGATTTATGGAAAATTTAAGGGAAAAGGACTGCTCTGTGGCTTGTTCCCTTGATCTAAAAAAAAAGCCTACGATTCTGTTAAACTAGGAACAGTTTATTCTGATGCAATATAGGTGCATTCAGGGCCCTTTTCTTTACAACATTTTTATTCACGACCTTCCTTCAT
This sequence comes from Epistrophella euchroma, assembly GCA_947049315.1. Taxonomy (NCBI): domain Eukaryota; kingdom Metazoa; phylum Arthropoda; class Insecta; order Diptera; family Syrphidae; genus Epistrophella; species Epistrophella euchroma. Next base: position 4,480,197 of record OX346249.1, on the reverse strand, counting down.
CAGTTGGTCCTTCCAAAGGAATTCAATATGCAGACGACACGATTCTGTTGGCACCACATGAAAATCAGATCAGATACCTTGGAATCAATCTACACGAGCGTTTGAGAATGAACCCATATGCCAGACTGTCATTAAATAAAAGCAGAGCAGCAGCTGCCAAGCTTAAATTCCTCCTCGGCGGTTGATAAAAGCACCAAGCTTTTAATGTGCAAGGCACTAGTCCATCCATTACTGGTTTATGCATACCCTACTTGGTTTCAAATAACCCCCACAGTAGCTAAAGAACTAGAAATATTCGAAAGATACATATCGAAAAGTTTGAATTTGTTTGAAATTGTTTAAACAAATTTTTTTTTTGTTTAATTTTCGAGTTTGAAAATTTATTTTTCAAAAACTATTCACTAACACAACTTAATTTAAAAAGAAAATTTAAATTTTGGCTTTCCAAAAAGGTATAGCATGGTATTGTAAGCTTAACCGTTGTTTTTAAATAATTTTTTTTTGTTTAAAGTCAATTTTTTAGAAAATAGACCCTCCTCCCATACGATTTTTTTCTTGTTATGAGGGCCTAAAAATCCGACGAAACGTTACGAGAAAATATAGGTAGTGCCCGCCGCTCGTTTTGCTCGTTTTGGCAGGGGGCACGTCCGTGCCCCCAGTTTTATTGAATACAGAGCTTGTAAAGAGATATGATATTTATGTTTATATCTGGCAACTGATAAAAATAATTTCGGTATCGTAATGATAAACAAAAACTGAAGAGCTGCAAAAAAAACTTCATTTAACAGGAATTGATTCGAATGTTTTTTTTTTTTTTTTTTTTTTTACAATCAAGTGTTTTAAAATACATGATAGGTTCAAAAAATCGATTAACGTTTAATAAAGGAAAGTCGAGGGGAGGGTTGTAGAATAAATAACAACTGTTTCAACGTGGCTAGAACGAAAATTTAAATTATTCTCCAACACTTAAATAGGGAAGTGCTACATTTTATGCAAATCTTTTCTTTTATCGACTCAAAGGCGAAGTATGGCGTTTTTCGATCCGAAAACATCTTACAGGTAATGTTATTCTAAACAATTTAAACTGAATAATTTTTATATTTATTTAACATTGAAAGCTTTTAAATTAACTTAAATTTCAAGCGATTAAACGGAAACACCACTAATAATAAAGAAATTTAAAATCAAACAGGGTTTAACTTTGTATGAAAGTCTTCGTAACAATATATGATAATTTCAGCATTCAGAGACTTTCCAGCATTTACAGATTATTCTCCAACATGTCCACTAGTCTTTTTATTTCACGACTGTTAAAAGATTAAATAGTTAGAAAAAAATCAAAATTGAAAATTAAAATTTAATTCATACATTCTCAATGCTAATTGTTCAGTTGGCTTCATTGATTTTGATATTTCCTCAGTTTTTGCCATTATTGTGTACATACATTTTATATTTGAATCCATGCTGTCGGTTAGTTTGTTAACCGAATTTTTATGAATTTCCACATTATCAGCTGTGATTGATGAAACCTTGCAAGAAAAAGGGAATTTATGTAGGTGTAAGCTAAATGCAGAGGCAGAAACAAATCACATACCGAATGCAATAAATTGTAGAGATTTTCTGTTAGATTATCAACTGAAGCTGCTAAATATTGAGCATCAATTTCAATATCACTGAGAACATTTGAATCAATTTGAGCTAGTTGCGATTGAAGAAAATGTTTTTGTATAATTCCAGCTGAAGTCGATGGTGTACTGTTTTTTGAAGAAAAAATTGGCTGATTCATATCTGCAAAAAAAAAAATTAAAAAATTACTTTTTGAGTTACATCCGGTTTTCAGTATTTGACTAAGAATTGATGAGAATATTGAATATTTGCAAAAATAGTGGGACTTAATTTTGCAAAATTTTGAAAAAAAATCACAATTTGTTTCAAAAATTTTGATTTTGAAATTTAATTTCTCAAAAACTATTCATTAAAGAAACTTGATTTAAAAAGTATCCTAAAAGAATGGAATATTGGGACCTATCGGGAATCTCCCAGAGAATTTTGTTTCGCAGGGATTATTTCATTCCCACGAAAATTGTTCTGTTATCGTGAGTATCCCACGGAATAAATTTCCCTCGAACAAAAATCTAATTCAATGACATGCAAATTCCCCTGGAAAATTTATTCCTTACAAATAAATTCCGAGGAAAACTTATAGGCATCATTCACACGTTCCCAATGTTTAAGCGAGGGAAATATTCCCTGGGAAATTTTTGTTCGCGATAACCCCCATTTACTTTCAAAAAAGCTATAGCTTTTACGTTGTACGTACTTTCTTTAATTTTTACTATTTTTTTCCTTTTTAAGTCAATCTTTCCAGAAATTTCTCCTCTCCGCCTCAAGGGTGGGGGAAATAGAGTTTTTTGCCAACACAATTTTTTTTCTTAGAATGATCCTAGGAATCATCCCCTAAAATATGAAGCATGAATAAGCGGCACCCTGTATAGTGTTCTTAAAAATATTTTTCGTGACTATTTACAGGTTGCTGAAAAAGTTAATGGTATTCTGGATGCAATTAATAAAAACTAATTCATTTTGAGTTACCCTACGTTTTGTTCCAGCTTCCTTAGAGTTTTTTTTTTTATTTTTGTAAACGTCCAATAATACATTTTAAAATTATTTAAAATAGATAAGAAATATGTTTGTTTGATTGATTTTGATGGAATTATTTTCATTTCCATTTTTAGTAAATCGAAAGTCGTTTAATTTCAATTTGACATTAAGAACAATTAAAGCTTTGTTCGTGTACTGTCCAAAACTACGAATTTCTTCACAATTTATTTTTTTTATATGAACTTTGAAGTATTTTCGCTGAAAATTCGTAGAAATTCGTAGTTTTGGGCAGTACACGAACATAGCTTAAATAAGTTAAAAAACAAATGAATTAATTTAACAATCAAATAAATAAATTAACATATAACACTACTGGGACACGAAAAACTTAAATTTATTGTAAAATATGTCCATGATATTGTTGCAACAATCAACAAGAGGGATGCTGATAAAATACGAGTATCACACAAAATTAAAATTTACAATTGAAATAGAAGATAACAACCTACTTCCTTTTATGGAGGTAAAACTGAATATACTGAAAATATCATTTCACTGGTACAGTAAACAGATTTCATCAGGCAGAATGATAAACTATACGTCTTTTCAACCAATGAAATACAAGATAAATTCAGCAGTTAACCTCATCAATAAAGTTTTAGATATAAGTGACGACATCTATCATAACGAAAATACTAATAAAATACGAACGATTCAGAGTTCAGAGCTGAGCCTGAACTGTCAAACAAAAATGTTGTGTTTCTTTTTTAATTCAGAGCGCTCAGAGCTCCGAATTTGTGTTTCTTATTTACCATGAGCTCAGGGTAAAATAACCGAGCAAACGGAGTAAAAAGCTGAGCGCAGCCAACTTCATACAGTTTTTTTGACAGATATGACAATCCAGTGCTCAGGTGTGTTTCATAATTAGATCGGATTACTCTGAGCACACTCTGCACAGAGTTTATTCCGCTCGCTCAAGAAAAATTTTAGTTGCATTACTTTAGACGCAATATACGATCACTTCTCTGTTCTTTTAGCTATATAAATTGTCAATTTTATCCCTCTGCCAGACACGCAAGAACGCTCCATTTGTTTCAAGAATACAGACTGGAATCACTGTCATAGAGACCTTGAATTACTTCTATCAGAACGCCTCGAACCTTACAAATAGCGAAATAGATATTCTATACAATTTTTAACAGATTCTATTATAACCTGTCTTAACTCTCACTCTTCCGAATTAAAAATTTAAAGTTCATACAAAAATATTTCGGTCGACTCAATGAATCCCATGAAAATCAGAAGGATTTGTAAACGCCAGCTAAAACGCATTTTTCACTGGAACGGTAACAGGATAAACCTGTCATACCAAGAATTGTCGCGCGCATATCTTGCCTGAGTTAAATCATTAAGGACAGAATCCGAATTAATCTAAACGAGAATCTAAAAACAAGACTACGAAGCCTTAATTCTTCTCCATTTGTATTCAAGGAGATTGACCGGTTGACTGGTAGGAAAATATCTGATCCTTCAGAAATTCCTATCACCTAAAGAAACACCATCCTTTCCTCAGACTCAGATAAAATCGACGCTTTTCAAAACTGTTGATCGTAGCTCAATCATTAACCAATTATTGAACTGGAAGTCTACACCTCCATATGCTCATTTTAGGCCTGGAATAACAATCCGACCTTTTCGTCATTCTCCTTTCAAAACATATCTGATTAAACCTCCGAAAGAGGTTATGTCTCAGCAGAAGTTATCAAGAGCAAAATTAACTACCTTAATAACAAAAAGTCTTCAGGGCCTGATAAAATATCTAACTTCTTCCTCAAAAAATGCAGAAATCCTCTAATAAACCCCATAACGATCATAATAAATAACTGTTACAACTCATACTTCCCCAGTGAATGAAGAGAAGCGACTCGCTCTCATCCTGATTTAAAAAAAAAGGTTCTAGCAACGAAATCGATAATTTTAAGGTTTTCGCGGTTGTTTACATATGACATTTTAAGATTTTCGGATTAGCCGCGTTAATAAATAATAGATATTAAGCGAGTTCAATACAGTACTCACCCCGAACGTTTCGCGGTGACCACGCTCAATGAAATTTGTAGCGAAACGTTCGGGGTGAGTACTGTATTGAACTCGCTTCATATCTATTATTTATTAACGCGGCTATATCACTAGTTTAAAACCTAGGGAAAATTCTGGAACGTGAAATATACATGCAGAACCTTTCTGCGAAGAAAACAATATCATACCAAATGCTCAATTTGGTTTTAAAAAACACTGTTCCACTGAGCAAGCAGTAATGCTCTTGGAAAACATGATTTATGGAAAATTTAAGGGAAAAGGACTGCTCTGTGGCTTGTTACCTTGATTGAAAAAAGCCTTCGATTCTGTTAAACTAGGAACAGTTTATTCTGATGCAATACAGGTGCCCTTTTCTTTACAACATTTTTATTCACGACCTCTTTTCATCAGTTGGTCTATCCAAAGGAATCCAATATGCAGACGACAAGATTCTGTTGGCACCACATGAAGCCCATGAAAATCAGATCAGATACTTTGGAATCAATCTACACGAGCGTTTGAGAATGAACCCATATGCTAGACTGTCATTAAATGATAGCAGAGCAGCAGCTGCCAAGCTTAAATTCCTCTTCAACTCCTCGGCGGTTGATAAAAGCACCAAGCTTTTAATGTGCAAGGCACTAGTCCATCCATTACTGGCTTATGCATACCCTACTTGGTTTCAAATAACCCCCACAGTAGCTAAAGAACTAGAAATATTCGAAAGATACATATCGAAAAGTTTGAATTTGTTTGAAATTGTTTAAACAAATTTTTTTTTTGTTTAATTTTCGAGTTTGAAAATTTATTTTTCAAAAACTATTCACTAACACAACTTAATTTAAAAAGAAAATTTAAATTTTGGCTTTCCAAAAAGGTATAGGCATGGTATTGTAAGCTTAACCGTTGTTTTTAAATAATTTTTTTTTGTTTAAAGTCAATTTTTTAGAAAATAGACCCTCCTCCCATACGATTTTTTTCTTGTCTTAACCCAGCCTACTCGCCCTAGCTCTTTGATCTGTGATAACGAATATGTGATACTAGTTTTAATTTTTGTTGTTCCAGTAGTGTTATATGTTAATTTATTTATTTGTTTTTTAACTTATTATGTAATTGTTCTTTTTGTCAAATTAAAATGTAAATGACTATTTTTTCCTAAAAATGTAAGTGAAAATAATTCCATAAAAAAAAATGTATTATAGGTTGTTTAAAAAAATAAAAAAAAAACCTAAGGAAGCCGGAAAAAAGCCAGATAAACGTAGGGTAACTCAAAATTAATTAGTTTTTATTAATTGCATCCAAAATAAAACGATCATAAAAGCCCAAAAAATCATCAAGTTCATAAAGTAATACCTACATGATCAAACAATATAATGGTAATGGTATTAATTTATTTTTCCAAAGAATCGTTTTCAAAATATTCTAATCCGAGAGTATACTACTAAACACCGTTGTTTGGTTATATTTTAAATATATTTTATATTCTCCGAAAATAAGTGGGTTAGAAATTTTTAACAATTCATATTTTTCTTCAAAATTAAATAATCTCAACTTAAAAAAAAAAAAAATCAAATAAAAAATCCGTTTGAAATTTTTCGAATATGCACATAGTAGGTACACCTATTCTTTTTGGATGGTCAAGAAAAGACTAAAAGCTAACGATTAAACAAGGAAAAATTTAAAAGGTCATGAATGAATTTTAGGTAGGTACTTAGAATATCTTTAACCTCCTATTTTTATCATAAACGTTAATTCGCTATTAGCTAACGGATCACTGGCACTTTCAAGGCCGTGTGCGAATTGGATTAAAATCGCTTTAAATTCTATCCGAAGAAACGTTAGGATTTAATCTCTGATAAAATTTTAACCCAATTCGCAAACGGTTTAAGATTGAAATAGGTATTTCGAAAACAATTCTTTGGAGAAATCACTTACCCAAGGAAGAGAGGACAAGCATTCAAGCCTTACCAAACTTATACATAGGGCCAGATGTACCTAGGCAACATTAATTAGGTTTATTTTCAAATCAGATCAAATCAACTTATTGTTGAAGTTCAAACGCGCTCATCTAATCCATTCGTAATAATACTTGACAGCATTAAATATATCTTATTCAATGTTTTATCTCCTTCTTGCATTTTAAACTGAATTACTAACGTTCGCTTATATTTTCATTCTTACTTCATTTCTCGAACAATAAAGGTTAAATCACTATTTCGTTGTTATTACTTTTATTACTTTGGACATTAACTCTACAACAGGTTATGGGCCCAGTCCCATTTAGTGATAAAAGTATATAGATTAATAAAGTATAAAAGTTTTAAAGGTCTCTACTGCTGCTGTAGGATGACGGACGCCAGGTTTTCATTCCAAAAGTTGAGTAATGAAAATTACTTCACATGGAAATATAAAATGGAGATGCTGCTGATCAGGGAAGGATTATGGGGGTATGTATCAGGTGTTATAGTGAAACCCGAACCCATAACTGCTATATGGATCTCGAAAGATGATGAGGCTCGTGCAACAATTGCACTGTCTGTCGAAGACAATCAGATTCAGCATATAAAGAAATCGACCACGTCGATGGATGCATGGAACTCGCTAAAAACGTACCATGAAAGGAATACTTTGGGCAACAAAGTTCAGCTTATGAGGCAGATATGCGGTCTTCGATTAGATGAGGGTGGAAATGTGGAAACCCATATAGCGAATATGAACAATTTGTTCGAGCGGTTAGCAGCAATTGGAGAAGAACGTCTGTCTGAGCAGTGGAGTGTTGCAATGCTGTTAAGCAGTTTGCCCAGGAGCTACGACACGTTAATCATGGCATTGGAAACACGAGAGGAACTGAGCTTCGACTGTGTGCAATCAAAACTCCGTGAAGAATTCAAGCGAAGGGCAGAACCACGTGTTGAAAAACACGAATCTGCAATGAAGGTGACAAAGGGTGCGCGTCCGACAAAAGGTTATGGTCCAGAATGTTACTTTTGTCATCAAAAGGGTCACTTCAAGAAGGATTGTAGACAGTACCAAGAATGGAGGAACAAAAATAAGCAGAAAGCTCATCTGGTTTCAACATCTACTTACAAGAATGAAGTAAGTTTTTTCACTTCGTTAAATAGTACAAACGGTTGGATTGTCGATTCAGGATCAACGTGCCATATTACAAATACAAAAGAATTTTTCGTTGACTTCAATCCCGCTGTCAAAGAAAAGGTTTTTGTTGGGGATGGCAACGATCTGTCGTCGGAAGGGAAAGGCACTTGCGAAATCAAAATCCTGAACAGCAAAAATGTAGAAGTTAAAGCTTCTATCTCTGGCGTCTTGTATGTTCCAAAGATGCAAGGAAGTCTACTATCGGTTTCATGTCTGGCAGAGAAAGGCGTTGAAGTAATTTTTGACAAAGGGATGTGCAGACTTATTAAGAATGGTTCAGAAGTTGGTGTCGCAGATCAATCACACAATATATACACATTGAGGCAACCAAAGAGAGTTTTTGTCGCTGGTCATAAGGACAATTGTTTACATCAATGGCACCGTATACTTGGACATAGGGATACAGAGGCAATTGAATGCATAGTTTCGAGGGATTTGGGTACAGGTATCAAAATTGATAAGTGTGGCATAAAAGATTCTTGTGAGGTATGTCTGCAAGGAAAGTCAACTCGTCTTCCATTCCCGAAAAATTCAGAAAGTAAGTCAATTGCTGTTCTGGAATTGATACATACAGACGTATGCGGCCCTATGGAAGTAAGCAGTTTTGGCGGGAATCGCTATTTTCTTACTTTTGTCGATGATTACAGCAGATACACTATCGTTTATCTGCTACAGTACAAGTCAGAAGTCATTGATCGAATGAAGGAATATGTTGAGGTAACAAAAACTAAGTTCGGGAAAAAGCCAAAAATCTTCAGATCAGATCGTGGAGGAGAGTACACCGGTCACCAAATTCAGAATTACTTGAGGCAGCAAGGCATTCAAAGCCAATTTACAACAGCGTATTCTCCGCAGCAAAATGGCGTTGCTGAAAGGCGAAACAGATCTTTGGTGGAGATGTCAAGGTGTATGCTGATAGAAGCAGGGTTGGAAAAGGAGTTTTGGGCTGAGGCAATTTTGACTGCCACATATATGCAAAATAGATTACCATCAAGAGCAGTTATGACTACCCCTTTTGAGATGTGGAACGCTACTAAACCACGCTTTGAACATCTTCGAACATTTGGAGAAAGATGCTACGTCCATGTTCCAAAAGAAAAGCGAAGGAAATGGGATAGGAAGTCTGAATGTATGGTTTTTGTGGGTTATGATCAAAATTCGAAGGCATACAGATTATTCAATCCTGAAAATAAAAGAATTGTTGTCAGCAGGGATGTTCGTTTTCTCAAATCAAGTGGGTCATCATGTAAATCTCCGAAAGACATGATCCTTGAAAAAGATGTATATGTTTCCGAAGGTTCACAAACCAATGTACGAGAGCTGCAAAGTGCTGAAGAAGTGGTTGAAGTGATAGTTGGTGGAAAACTAAATAAAAGAGCTGAGTTCGATGTGGTGGTTGCAGAACAGGACGACCTGGAATATTTCTCTGGCGAGGATGAGGATTCTTCTTCTGAATCCCAGTTCTTTGGATTCGATGAAAGGGCAGTTAACGAATATCGGGGTGTCGGTAAAGAGCTCATTGTTGAGAAAAGAGTATCTAACAGACAAACAAAAGGTAAACCACCTCCAAGACTAATTAACGAGGTACTTGCTGTAAGGCATGAGACAAGAAAAGACCCAACATGTTTGCAAGAGGCTTTGGATTGCAAGGAATCAGAACTGTGGAAAAGTGCAATGAAGGAGGAGATGAACTCGTTGCAACACAATAACACTTGGGAGATAGTACCATTGCCTTCTGATAGAAAAGCAGTAGGAAGTAAATGGGTTTACAAACGAAAAATAATTGAAGGTGGAGAAAAATGTATCTACAAGGCTCGTCTGGTTGCGCAAGGTTTTTCTCAGCGCTATGGAGTAGACTATGACGAGACGTTTGCTCCAGTCGTTCGTCATACAACTCTAAGGGTTCTTTTGGCAGTAGCTGGACATCGAAAAATGCACGTTCAGCATTTTGATGCAAAAACCGCATTCCTTAACAGTGATCTTAAGGAAACAGTCTATATGCAACAACCTCCAGGCTTCGTAATTGAAGGTAAGCTGAACCACGTTTGTAAATTAAAGAAAAGTATTTACGGCCTGAAGCAGTCCGCAAGGTCTTGGAACCAGATAATTCACTCAGCACTAATTGACATTTATTTCGAACAAAGTAAAAATGACCAATGTTTATATACGAAAAGGATTGATAATACCTGGATTTTCATTTTAATTTATGTTGATGACCTGCTAGTAGCAAGTAAAGACGTACAACTTATTGATGAAGTTAGCAAGTCATTGGGAACTAAATTTGAAATTAAAAATCTCGGGACGATCAGACAATACCTAGGACTCGACGTGAGTCAAAATAAAAACGGACATTTCTTAATAAGCCAGTCGGGATACATCAATAAAATCGTAGAAGACATGGGTCTAAAAAATGCTAAAACTTCTAATGTTCCATTGGAACCCAGCTATGGAAAAGGAAATACTGATCCATGTTTATTATCTGACAACGAAAAATATCAGAAGTTTATTGGATGCCTATTATATATTTCAGTCAATTCTCGACCAGATATTGCAGCCAGTGTATCTATTCTTGCAAGAAAGGTATCGCAACCTTCATCAGAAGACTGGAACGAACTAAAGAGATTAACCAAGTATCTCAAGGGCACATCAGATCTAAAACTAACTCTCGGTGAATTAAACAACACAACTAAACTCTTGGGTTACGCAGATGCTAATTGGGCAGAAGATCGCAGTGAAAGGAAATCAAATAGCGGATACATCTTCAAGGTCTTTGGTGGAACAGTAAGCTGGTGTTGCCGAAAACAGAGTTGTGTAGCTCTCTCATCAACGGAGGCTGAGTTTGTCGCTTTGACAGAGGCAAGCAGAGAAGCAGTTTGGCTAAAAAGATTACTTGAAGATATCGATGAAAGGATCGAAGAACCAATCCTTATCTTAGAAGATAATCAAAGCTGCTTAAAATTAATTTCAAGCGAAAAGTTCAGCGGCCGTTCCAAACATATAGATACAAAATACCATTTTATCAAGGATTACATCGCCAGTGGTGTTATAAGATGCGACTATTGTGAAAGTACCAACATGATAGCAGATCTTCTTACAAAACCACTACCAGCAGGAAGAATCAAAGATCTCAGAGAAAGATGCGGTTTGGTTGAGAGCGTTTGAGGAGGAGTGTTGAAGTTCAAACGCGCTCATCTAATCCATTCGTAATAATACTTGACAGCATTAAATATATCTTATTCAATGTTTTATCTCCTTCTTGCATTTTAAACTGAATTACTAACGTTCGCTTATATTTTCATTCTTACTTCATTTCTCGAACAATAAAGGTTAAATCACTATTTCGTTGTTATTACTTTTATTACTTTGGACATTAACTCTACAACACTTATTATGGTAGATACAAGGGATACAATGATGTTTTATTCTCTTTTTCCCGATTCCTATGACCATGATTTGAATGAATATTGTAACTGAATCAAAAATAGTCTTAATTTTGTTTTACGATTTTCATACCTCGTTTAGCGATAGGGCTCGAAAGTTTGATTTTATATTCAAGATTTTCAGCTACAAAATGTGTCATATCACCTTCTCTACGAACTGTTCCCTCCAAGTCATACGGAAATGCTAGAAACAATAATTTTTAGTCTGGTGCAACTATGAGAAGTCATTTATGATCCTAGACAACTTACATTTATCACACAATAATGTAGCCGGTCGTTTTTGTGGTTTCATATCATTTACATTATTACTACTAAATTCACAATTCTTGCGGTTTAATCGGTCGATCAAACAGCTATCATCACTTTTAAGGGGAGAAGTGCCATCATTCTCCACCAAATCAATGTTTCGATTCGTTTTTGTTGTAGATCCATCATCAAAATGAGCTTGCTGTGGGTTATTTAAGCGATTCGATGATTGAAATGCAATTTCTGTATAAGAAGCAGCCATTTGATCTTCAGTGGCAATTAATTGACGATTATTGTTATGAATTTTTCTCGGTTCAAAATTACTCATTTTCTATTTAACCATACATTTTGATTACAATAAACAAAATTTCAGCTGATGGATGCAACCAGAGATATTCAGTATTTTTGATACTACACTAGGTGAACACAATAGACGCGACAGACAGCGCGCGTTCTAAGTCAGTTATTACACGTTGACTCAGGAGTCATGACTTTTTTCGAATTCTTCAAAAATCATTCTGTGAGGCGCGCGCTATTAACACATTTTACATTGTATTTTTGACGAACGGCGCATCCAGTGAGATGGGTAGATTTTATGGTGATTTAGAAAGAGAAGTGTAGATTCGACCCATTTGGATGGGACCACTGATCTCTATAATACACTGGATAGTGGATTCCCTACAAAGTATAACAGTTTTTCTACTTCCAATTGAAGATGACAAGTACGTAGGCAACTCAACACTTTAGGTATGTTCGTGAGGCTGAGAAGGCCAGTTCAAGTTGCTGAGATCTCAAAAATTCTACTACAACCGAAGAGGGGCAAAAACCAAAATGGAATTTCTAAGAAAAAAAAGCAAAAGAACCATTACTTGTTTGTAAATTTGATTTTTTGTATTTTAAAATAATTGTAAAAGTGAATTTAAAATATTTTAGTTACAATTTTGTAAAAAAAATTTGCATTTCATTATGTTATACAGTTATACCGTTATACAAAAAAAATAGGCAACTCAACATTATAACAATTCTCAAATGGCATCAACTTTCTTGTATGGATGCGCTATCCAGTGTATTATAAAGATCAGTGGGTGGGACTTTCTCTTCTCTTTCTTAAGTCTTAACTACATAAGCCAAAAAAGTGAAAAAGTACAAAAGTGAAAATTTTCAAACTCATTTTGGGATAGTTTTTCTCACTGGAAAACTTATAAAAATGATGCAGAAAGCTTAAATTTTAGTTTAAAAAGAATTGTATACATTCTTTTTCACAAAACAACTGTGCTATTTTTGTGCTAATTTTGAAAAAAGTGGCCAATGTAGTTAAGGCTTAACACAATGTCAAAAAAGTGGGAAGTAAATCCTGGACCCATGTTCTGTAACTCTCACATCGAAAAAATCGAGAAACGCTGAAAAATGGAACAAAACTCATGTATTTTGTTTCAGTTTCCATCGTTTCTCGACCGATTTCATGCATGCGAGAAGTTACAGAACATGGGTCCTGTATAATAGTGTGGAAACAAAATATGAAATTCAATCCCACACGACTTGACAGCCCATCTCACACAATTTGACATGTGTTAATACATGAACATTTTTAGGATTGGTTCTAAAACCATCACACCTCCTATCTCACTTGGAAGTTTGTGGTTATGGTGAATTGATTTGTTTGGATGCAAGTAGTGTGGAAGCAAAATATGAAAATCGTTTTCTTCACACAAATTTGGCAGTCGTAAGCAAATATATCCCATTTTTTTTTTGACAAGTACTCGATGGGATAGTGTGGAAGGGCTATATTGTGTTTGTCATAATTTTGCCGCCTCCACAGGCCATTAACGATGTCAGGATTATGAACATGTCTACAAAAAAATCCAATGGAGGCACAAAAATCCATGTCCATGTTGAACATGTTGAAGAAAACTACTTTTTGAACAAGAAATGAGCTCTGTTCAAAGCTTGTCCATGAGATTTATGGTGGATTTACATTGATCTTCATGCGAGTTCTGCAAAAAATAAGGGATACAAAATATAAAATGTATGTTTGTTGGATAGAGAGAGAAGAACAAAATGCAGCGATCTTGATTATAGGAACGCAGATGAAGATTATAGCGAAGACGAACATGTTCATCTTCATAGTGGTGCTCTTTCACACATTCGGTTTTTTGGTATGACTCTATCCCGCTCTACTTTTCTTGATGTTTGCAGATGAAGATACATGTAAATCCATCATTAACGTTCTATATGTGTGAGAGAGGTAGAAGTAGTACTGAAAGATATTTTTGTGTGTTTCTCTTGCTCTGAGCTATTAGTGGAATTTAACTTCTTAAACTAACGACATGACATAAAGTGCCCAGTGTGACAAAACAAGCAGATTGTAGATTGGATTGTGGTTTGGATGTGGGACATCTGCATGTCTTGTGAAGTGGGCGTGTTACGCAGACAGAATTTGTTGATAATGACAATCACTTATCACATATCACCTTAGCCGATTCCACCAGCTTATTTTTTCGCACTGGGCACTTTATGCCATGTCGTTAGTTTAGTTGATAAATTCCACTAATAAGTCAGAGCAAGAGAAACACACACAAATTCCTTTCAGTACTATTACCTACTACCTTTCAGTAGTTGTAAGTTGTAGTGCCTTTATTCATACAGTTTTTGTGTTTAAAAGAAACTATCGATTCAAAAACAATAAATGGGTCAAAACCCATAGGAAAAAAACACATTTTGCATTCGAATAAATTTTCAAACTTTTGGATTCCCTGCAGATGCGGAGGTTAAATATGTCGGATTGGAAATTGACATGATTAATTCTGGTTCTGACATGAAGTTGAACATAAAATCTGAAAGCAAGATTTCTTGTGCGGATTTCGAAAACGTGCAAACCAAAGAAACTGAATATGAAGAAATGAATCCTTCGTACGTTTCACCCTCCAAAACCCATTTGTTTACATTGTTGTATTTGTAATTTAATTTTGTGTCGATGAATAGATGTGAAATCCAACAACAATATAGCAGGGTGGTGTGAAGATAAGTACTGTGAATGTGTAAGTTGTGAAGATAAATACTGTGAATGTATGAGTTTTATACCGCCATTTTTACACATACCTTCTCATTTCTTATCTGATAGAGCTTGTAGGCAAACTCAAATGACAGCCGAGGATTCATTTCTTCATATTCAGTTTCTTTGGTGCAAACACTAATAAAAAGGGACAACCCATATAATTCATTCCAAAAATAGAAGAAGGAAAGAGAATAAAATAGTTATAGGCTGACAGAGAAGCACAAAAAATATACAATATCGCGTTATTGTTCTCTGTCTTTCTTCTATCTTTTCTCTACTCCTTTCTGTATTTAAAATTTCTCATCTATTCTATTTCATTTCAACTTTCAACAAATAGCGCGAAAGCAATAGCCGATTTGCCGATGACAGACACAGATACAGTACACAGAGTAGTCAGTTTCGTTTTCCTGTTTCTCTGGCTGGTGGTCTCAATTCTCAATTCAAATTGTCGTGTGGTTTGTTGCTTTGAAAAATTTTCCCGAGGACACTAATTTTAAATCCAATTAAATCACCTGTCATCGTTTGTGCGAAATTAAAGTAATCTATCAATTTTTATAAACATGGATAATTCGGGCAAGAATCGCTATGAATTACTATTCATGGACGACGATGTTAGTGATCCATTAGATAATATTATCAAGAAAAAGGTTAAGCAACCAGCTGCTGCTACTGGGGCTGCAGTTGTTCCTTCTACTACTGTCACCACATCAAACAAAGGACAAACTAACAACACAAATAAACAAAATGCTTCTGCTGCTAATGATAGTTTAAAAAAGAACTCATCCGAAAAAGAAAATAAATCATTTGCCATGAATAAAAATGTGGATTTTAGTCGGAAATCCAATACTGCTGGAAATAATAATGTCGCTACCGCTTCAGGAGGTGGGGGTGGTAGTGGTGGTGGTGTAAGCAAATCCAAGTCCAATCAACAACAATTAGGCAACAATATTCAAAACGCAAATCGTAGCAATAGGGATAATTTCAATGGTAAGATTCTTTAATATATATTTTTTCTTTAAGGAAGCTTCCAAGTTTAACTTTATTTAAAAAAGTTAGTTTTTCTTTCAAACTTTGCTGTCGAACCGCCCTTGCTTTGATTCATTCTATCCCTTTCTGTCTTATTTTCATTTTGTTATCGTTTTCGTTCGTTTGTACTCGCGAAAAAAATAATGAAAAAAAAAAAAACCATGTTGCATTTACTTTAAAATGGTATTTATCCAACAAATAATTTAACATTTCAAATGACGACTTACTGAAAAACCAACTTCATTGTTTTGTCTCTCAATATATTTCCCTATAGCACAAAAAAAAAAAAAAAAAAAAAAACAAGGAAAGTGTCAGTTTTTCTTTTTCTCTTCTAGAACTTGGGGGGTTGAAAATATGGGATGCGTGCAAGAATTTCCAGAATTCTGCTGCTCCTGCTCCTAGTCATGCCCTTGATGCTGTGGATGCATTTAAATTTTAAGTTAAGTCTTGTTCACCTTGAACCACACTTTTCTCCTGCATGCTTGATCTTTTTTTTTGTTTTAAACGGGTTCGGGAATGAAATCATGTAGGAATAGCGAGGTTGCATTTCGAAATAAAAAAAAAAAACAACCATCATCTCACTATTGATTGCTCTTACGTACCCAAGGATTCTGAAATTCTATTTAACGAATCACAGTCGTATAAAGTAGGTATTTAAATTAATTTAAATGGACTTGTATGTATGTATCTAATATTTTATATATTAATATATATATATATACATATATATAGTTATATATGTATGTAATAAATATGTATATATATGTAATAAATATTTACATATACACCAAATTTATGTTCTCCGAAGATAACCATGTGCGTTGTCGAGTACAACATCAAACGAAAACGAACTTAAGAGTGAAAGCTAGAAGGAGAAGAATAATTTGTCATGTACCTACCTATAGAGATATCAAATGGAATTTGCAAAAAAAAAAAAAAAAACAATAAATGTTTTAATAATACTTCAGATACCTATAATATTCGCTTGAAAGCTAAAATATATAAATTCATATTTTCCAGATATGTGCGTTTCTATTTAGTTTCTAATTATGTGTAGCGAATTTGAATAAATTAATAAATGCATGTAAATTAATATTTTCCAGACATGTGTGTTTCTACTTCGGTTCTATTATGTCTAGCAAATTTAAATATTCCTTTTTTTTAAAACCCACTTTAGACAGCTATCCAACTCCTAAACCTTATTTATAAACATTTTGCAAGGGTTGTCTAACTTACACACTTAGCTCAATACATCCCGAGAATAAATTATTTTTCCTCTACAATGTAATTGTCAAATAATGTAAAACAGCTGCTCCGGACATTCAAAACTCTCATTCCCACTTCCGAAGGTAAAAATAATCTACCGGAGGATTCGGGATAGGAGTATCTTACTCCCGAAAGAAAACGTCTCCCGGGGAGACTTTTCCCCGGTCTATCTGGACAAGTATCCAAGAGAGGAAAGCTAATAAATAAGAATCGTAGCTATGGCTTGGCAAGCGACAAAAATTGTGTAGTTTTTGAGAAATTAAATATATCGCCTTTCTGGGAATTTTAAGTCCAGTTGTACAATCGTGGGTCAAATATTGACCCCGGAGCTCAGCAGTCTTAACTCTCCGATTTTGGTGGATGTTAGGTGAATTGAGCTTCAACGATGCATGGTTAGAGTTATGATAATAGTCAATTATATGCCAAGCCATCGTTAAATTTAATCCGCCGAAATTCGTGAGTAAAAATTACTATAACAGGGATCAAATATTGAACCAAGTTTTTACAACTGCTACTTAGAAATTCATAACGGCTTTTTATACTTTGTGATAAAAACATCAAACTTTTATCGTTGTTATAGTTAATTAAGCTTAGTAGGTACGCTGCTGATACGAAACGAAATTCTTAGTTGATCTCCAACATGACAACGAAATGCTTACAAAAACCACAATACAAAATTACCACAGTTTGCAAACACAAAAAGCAAACACAAACGCATAAAAATCACAGAAAGCCCTGATGTCACTTTTACGCACACAATTAATGGTACAGGAAATTAATTCTGTGCGAAAAAAGAGAGGAGACCTCTCCAAATAATCTGCTACAAGTATCTATTTCGCTCATCGAGCAGCGTACCGCAGAACGAAAAGCACAACGAAATTTTTCGATTGTGTTTTCGTTGTCATTTTTGTATGGGATTTTTCGTTTCGCATCAGCAGTATACTAGGCTTTATATAAACATGATGTTAAGATATTGGGCCATTTAAAATTTTCCTTAAGATGGGAGGTGCAAATTTCCATAAAAAAATTACATATATTGAATAGAAAAAAAATTATTAAAAAACAACGACAGAAACTACAGTATCTTGCTATAGCTATTTTTAAAGCCAGGAACTCATTCTTTAAGTTTGTGTTTCAATTAGGTCATTTTAGTGCTTAATTTTATAACATTTTTTTAAGCTGTAAGTCTAGTTTTTTTTTTTAAATTGAAAATTTAAAAAATACCTTTATTGTAAAAAATCGTTTTGATATTATTTAAAGCTCTTCCACACTATCCCATCGAGTATTAACACATGTCAAAAAAAGTGGGATAGAAATAAAAATCAATTCACCATAACCCCAAACCCCCAATTGTGTGAGATGCGGTTTCAAGTCGTGTGGCATGAAATTTCATATTATGTTTTTAATTTTAATTTTTTTTTTTTGCGAATAAAATATTAGTCCCATCCAATTTTTCTTCGTCGTTTGTTGTTTTTTTTAAATGTTATTTAACATATAAATTATTATGAAAACATGGTATCTTGGAGATAAAACGGTCTAGAAAATTGTATTTATTCCTATGAAATGCGAATAAATGTAACCAATATCATTAAACAATGTTGTAACTTGATTTTTAATAATTTAAAAACTTGTGCGTAAAGAATGATGTATGCCGTATTAGCGCATTAAGAACTTCGGGTAGCAGATATTTTTGTTTTTAAATTAAAGGAGTTTTATAATGAAGTGATTCCGAACAATAAAAATGAAAAAAGCTTTAAGCAGAAACCATGTTACCTTAATTGTATTTAACATTATAAAAACGTAATTTTATTGAAGTATCCAAATATCTTCCTTAATAATGATTTGATCGACACGATATTGAAAAATTGTTACAGTAAAACAAAAATAGTGCTTTCTCTTAGATTGCATCAATAAAAATTGAACTCATTTTATAAAAAGTACTTGCTCGGGTACAATTTTACCAAACTCCTATTTATTAATTTTACTTTTGGCCAGCTTTTAAATGCAAATCTTTAGTTTTAATTGGGGCCTCCATTTAGTAGCTCGGTTCAACTATGGTACGGCACGCATTTGTTTGGTTTGTATGGTAGAGCGGACAAAATTCTGCCAAATTTGAACTATTGAACTGATTTATATATTAAGGCTAATTCACTTAAGGTGTGACAAAAAGATAGAACTTGTAGGTTGAGTCGAAACAAGAAAAATATCGTCTGGGAGGGGTGTCTATTTCCCTCCATTTAGGCGGGAGGAGCAATTTTCTACAGAAACGACTTTAAAAAGAGCAAAAGATAATTAAAAAACAACAGCAAAACTTACATTGTCATGAGGATCATGACATAATCTCGAATGACAAAAATCTCGCAAAAATTTTTTAAAATCTAGAATGCAAAAATCTCGAATGTACAACCAACAATGTAGAACCAACAAAAATCTCGAAGGGCAATATCTCGAAAAAAATTTTTTTTTTCTAGATTTTGCAGATTTTTTTTTACCTATTTCAGAAGTTTAAACTCAAATAAAATTCATTGTATCTATATTCACATTATTAAACAATTTATTTTTCTGGGCAAATCTGGACAAAAAAAATCAATAACTGGGGTATGCACTGCACATTACCAGTGGGAATTTTAACAACACTATGTTTTTCATTATTTTTTACTGTTATTACACTGGCACAACAATTCTGCCGTGTTAACTGAAATTGACGTATCTGATATTTGTCGATTTTTTGATTTCAGGCCATGTTTGAAATCCTTGGGATGGTTTTTATTGACAAGTAAATTTGTATATCGCCTTTTGAGTAGCTAACCAATCGAAACACATCCTTTTTTTTATTAAAAATAGTTTTATAACTATGTATTAATAAAATTGCCAAAAAAAAACTCCTATAATCGAAAGAAAAAGCCCAGGGTTGGGGGTACATCCAAAAAACGACAGATCGTTTTCGACCTATCGTGGCGCAATGGGATAGTTGTTTGCTTCTTAACCGAAAGGTTTGGCGTTCGAATCCTGCTGGTGACATATTCTTTTTTACATTTTTTTTTATTTATTCCGTCCCATGCACAATATACATTGCAAATCGTATTATTTTCATTTCGTCACATGGACATCGTTAATCCATTGAATCCTATAGCATTTTGTACAGGGCAAGATGTAAATACAAAAAGTTCACATGGTTTATATAAGATTCGAGCCGGTTCTGGTTGCTAGCCGTCTATGCTTCCGCTAAGCTAAATCGTGATATATAATTCGCATCTTAAAAATTAACAACTTTTATCTTGAGCGTTTTAATAAAATAAAATAAAAAATTTAAATAGAAATTCAGCCTTACTGTGAGACAGGCTGAATTACGAAATGCATCACATGGGCATTCACTGCTCAAACTGCGCACCAAAAACTTTTTAGCTGGTTCGGTTTAAAATATTTTTTTTGCGATCCGAAAAAAAACTTATGCAAATGAAAAATGTATTACTACCGCATCAAAACGTTTTTTTTTTTTTTTTTTACAATTCGGAACTCAGCCGCAATCTTTCAATTAAACTTTTTTTCTCCCGGAATTTACAAGCTTTCGCCCTTACGAAACATACGTTTCCCGCCTTATTGCTCTCTCGTTCGCCTACTCAATATGTTTTGGTAAAAAATTAGCTGTCTATTATATTCTGTCCAAAATGAAAATGAAAGTTAACGATTAGGGGAATTCTCTGAACATGCAAAATATTTTTCGGGTGAAACTCACAATAGGCGAAAAAAAATTTCCGGGTGGAATGTTGTTCGGGTGAAACTCACAATAAGGCAAATTATGTATGTACATATAAATTAATAATCTTGTATGTATTCAGCCTTATTGTGAGTTTCACCCGAACAATATTTCACCTTAAAATTTTCTGTTCGCCCGGAATTTTTTAAGCTATTGTGAGTTTTGCCCGAACAAAATTAACGTTTTCCGCCTTATTGCTCTCTTGTTTGCCTACTAAAAATATGTGAAAATTTAAGCTGTCAATGGCATTATATTCTGCTTGTAATTAATGTTCACAATAAGGGAAATTTTCGGAACATGAAATATTTTTCGGGTGAAACTCACAATAGGCGAAATTTTTTCCGGGTGGAATGTGGTTTAAAAGTATGCTCAAAAAAACATTTATTAGCATATTGCACGAACTGATCATACTTTTAAACGACATAATTTGGTCTGAAATTCTGGGCGTCTTACTGTTAATGGGGAAATGGACAACTGTAGTTGAATATTGACTTCTGGTGAACATGTTGTTTGCTTTTTCAGCTGAAATTTATAACTTTCCAATCTTCTTGTGCTTATTTACTGTAAAGCCTTCATCCTCTATGATGACACAAAACCTTTCCACTCAAGGTGATTCGCACAAAGTCGATTTCTGTATGAAATATTTGATAAAGAAGTCACGCAAAATTCTCGGTTTAGTTTCAAAAGAATACCTGTTTCCGCCATTTTTATCAAAATTGTTAGTTTGCAATGTTTGTCGCTTTTTTGTCTAAAAACGATATTATCTCGATCAAACGACTTAATTATTATGAACCGCAATAATGTACGGAACCAACCACATAACGAAAACTTATTTACCGTGCTCAAAATGCGTCGGTTGGCACTCGTTCGCGTGAGTTGCAAATGTTTTGCACAGTCAAAAATAGACAGTTTTTTGTAAAAAAAAATTGTATTCGTTATTGAAGCTGTTTGTTGATTTAATTTTTGGCTTTCCTCTAGTAAGCATGATAAATAATAAACCCCACGCAATGAAAATATTTGATATTTTACAACATCTTCCTAAGCTAAAACAGGCTAAACTACTACTTGGGAATTACAACCAAGAACGTTTCAAGTTCTGTATAAGCTTAAGTAGAAATAATCTAAGAATAATGACGGGCATCCTCACTGGTCACTGCAAGCTAAGGAGACATCTCAGAATCCTTGGCTTAGTGAGCAGCGCAACATGCAGATTCTGCAACGCTCAAGATGAAACACCGGACCACATTCTAAGTAGTTGTGAAGCTCTAGTACATCAAAGACATAGGCTACTGGGACGTCACCAGATAGCAGTGAGCGAATTACCCTCTCTAAAAATACTCCAAATACTTAAGTTCCTCAAAGCAATAAATTTGGAGGAAGAGCTGTAAATGAGCAAGCTCTTCTGGCTCTAATAAAGGGGGCACAATAGATCTCAAGGTCGCAGTGCAAATAAAAACCCCAGATTATTTATTCATTCATTCATTCAACATCTTCTATGACGAATACATGGTTTTTCAACTAGGTGATATTAGTTGCAAATGTTTTGCACAGCACTGTAGGGTATTATATGGCAAGTTTTGGATTCATAAAAGAAATCGAACTCGAGATTTTGATCAAACTCGACATTACGATGAAGACGAAAAAAGTGATTGTCGCCATTCCGTATGTCTGTGTATTCGCATACAGCCTAAATGCATGGATCGATTTTATTAAAACTAAACTTGGTATCTAGCGTTTTTTGGACATTTTCCCGACACGTCCTTTTAATTTTTGTAAGACCAAAAATAACGATACCTGCCATATATTTTTCTGAAAAATGGCTTCACAGTTAATTCTAAAAAAATCAATAAATTTTATTGGGTATGGGCTAAATTTTGGTGAAAATAAATTTTCCGAAAAATGGTTTTAAGTAGTACTTCCCATTGAACCATTTTTTTAATTTTTGTTTTCCTCGATGCCTCTTAAAACCAAAGTTATTGGCTGTTTCAAGGATTTTGTACAAAATGATGATTCTATGATGATGAATATATAATTCATATATCTTCGGCTTTTGTAGACCGCGTAAATTGTACCACAAAATCCATGTTTGCCGTTTTATTATATGTAATCATGATATTTAATAAAAAGTGGATCCTGCGTTTCCGTTTGTCCGTCAATCTGTCGAGTACCTCGATCTACAGCCTAACTGGCTAAACACAATGGTGTAGCTGCAGCATGTATCACTGCCAAAGTTGAAAGATACGAAAACAAGTAGTACAGTATTCCCCGTTTAATTGCACCTCGGTTAATTGACTTTTCCATTTTAATGACCGAAAAAATTGCGTTCGAAAATTTCCGGTGTAAATAGAACAGTTTATTGGAACCCGATTAATTGAATT
Source organism: Epistrophella euchroma (assembly GCA_947049315.1). NCBI lineage: Eukaryota > Metazoa > Arthropoda > Insecta > Diptera > Syrphidae > Epistrophella > Epistrophella euchroma. The sequence goes on along the minus strand of OX346249.1, from coordinate 4,457,196 downwards.
ACTCGCTTAAATGATTAAAAAAAAATTAAAATAATAAACTAAAAACATGTAAATTTTTGGGTAATTGAACGACGCCAAACAACACATTTTTATAGGCTTTTTTTACTCTGAGCCTGAGCCGGGCGCGAGCGTTCAGAGCAGAGTACGTTAACACTGGGAGCGTTCTGAGCTGAAAGAGAAGCACAATTTAAAAAAATTTCTTTTATCTATGATTTTCTATTTGTCCAAAATCAGTTACATTATTACAAATAAATTTAACAAAACAAATTTATTGATGAAAATTGTATGTTTTAATGACCGACTGGTGCATTTGAAATAGAAAAATTGTCGTTTTGAGGAACATACGGATTGTTCATCCCCCATTGTTACTTTTTTCGTTCAGAGCTAGCTCGGAGCGTGCTCCATGAGCTGAGGATTAAATAACCGAGCAAACGGAGTAAAAAGCTGAGCGCAGCCAACTTCATACAGTTTTCATGTAATTTGACAGATATGATAATTCAGTGCTCAGTTGTGTTTCGTAATTAAATCCTAGTGCTCTGAGCACACTCTCCACAGAGTCTACTCCGCTCGCTCCGGCTCTGCTTTGAACCAACTCTGAACTGAAAAAGCAAAACGCCTAATGTAAATTCAGACCTACACGAGTGAGCAATTTTAGTGACAGCTTGTGCTATAGCTGCAGCTTTATCTCATTGTGTTCAAGGGGTAAACCACTGAAGCGATTTCCTTGAAACTTAATGGGGTTTTTCTTTGGTAAATTCAGATTTCTGTCTGAAATTTGATTTTTTTCGTGGCGAATGGATTACGATTTCAGTTTGATTGTTTTTTTTGTTTGTTATATTATAAGTGTATATTCGTATCTGTGGAGCTGCTAGTGGTCCAACTAATAGCTGTCAATTGCACTGTGGTGCGTTTCTTTTCTTTAAAATGTTAAAGGTGCGTTCGCGTACAAGTCCGAAACTACCCAAAACTACCATTTTCTACCAGATTTAGTCCATACCTGTTCGCGTATTCACATTTCGGGTAGTTTTGGGTAGAAGAGAGCGCTCGCGAGAGAGTAAATACAAAATGACTGCTGTTTGTTTACTTTTTTTTTTTTTAAGTGAATATTTTTCTTTGTTTTCATCTTAAATTTTTTTATAAGCCACTGAACAAAATTGAAAGGAAGTGTTTTAAGTTCAATTTAATTTGTTTACTTCAATTTTAATTAAGACTTTCCACTTTCAGTAATTATTGTATTTCAATGTTGTGGTTTTGTTTACTTTTTCTTTTGTTTACAATTTGGTGACTTTTAAAATCTGGCAGATATTTTTGGTTCAAAGCATTCGTGTACTTTTGGACTGTTTCCATTCACTTTGAGAGAATTTCATCCCCACTCCTCAAAATTTGATAATTTGGCAGTTTAAGTCCGGAAAGTACACGAACAAACCTTAACTATAGTTGATCTGTCAAAAAAAAAGTGTTGAACTGTCATTGTTAAAAATCTTACTCTTTGTAACATTTCATTTAGGGACGCTCATTTAAAAATATTGTTGATCTGTCAAATAAAATGGGTTGCAAAAAAAAAAAAATGCGAAATACATGAATGAAAAAAAAAAAGAAAATTTGTGATTGCGTCAAATTTATTGGAAACATTATTATTACAACTTTAAAAATGCACACAATTTATAAATTGAATTCGTTTAATTATTTATTTTTGCACAAAGTCGAATTATCACGCAAAATTAAAAAAATTGTTGGCAACTTCTTTCCATTCCAAATAGATACCGTCGCATTTTTTTGTAAGAAATCTACTTATCGAAAAATAAAACTGTCGGGAGAAAGAAAATTAATCAGTAAATAAAAATAACACAAGACAATTAAAAAAATCGAAATCGACAGTAAAAATAAAATTAAAAAATATCGAAATTTAAGTAATCGAAAGGAGAAAAAGTAAACAAAAGATAATCGCAAACTGAAAATCCAAATTCAGCTGCTTTTGACAGATTAACATTTTCAATTCATATCGACGAGATGAGTTGGAAAATGTTACAAAGTGTAACATTCTGACACATCAACACTGGAATTTAGGAAAGAATTTATGACGTCATAGTGTTAACAAATATTACACTTCCCGAGCTTAGGAACGATCAGAGTTAACAATAGTTAACATTTTACAGAAAAGAAACGCACCACTGGTGTATATTGGTGTAAGTAAAAAGAGAGGTGTGGCTAAATTGATTTTCTTTTCGAAAAAAATCAATTTTGTTTGCCCATCGGAAGGCGAAAAATGTAAAAATCGGTGTTTTGACAGATCCGGATTAAAAAAAATTGATTTTTTTTGCCATTAGAATACCTCATAAGATTTTAGGTGATTTTTTTTTTATCTCCAAAAATAAAGGCACCCGTGAAAAGGTTATTTATCACGAAAATGGTTCTGACGATTTTGATTACAATTTTTGTGGTATGTTCTACATTTTGGTGAAAAAGAAAAATATTAACTTTCTCGTTAACGGTTTAATTCTGAGCAAAACATTTAGTCAACAATTTTTTCAATTTTTCTGAATAAGTTCATATTTTTTCAAGACTTCGGACGGCCATCTTCATTTTGAAATTTAAACATTTTAAGTATGTACTTGTTTTATCAATTTAAAGAACGATAAAAAAATTTGAGGTGAAGTAAAGTGTGTTTAATTTGTAAAGGAAATTATTGAAATAATCCGCTTTGATGCGGATTGTGACCAGGCGCTCGCTTACATTTCTGAAGCCCAAGACTTCTTGCCTAAGTCTTCCCCTTACCACAAAACCACAACCAAAGAGCCGCTGACCTTGCTCCTTGCAGCACTCGCCGAAGTAGATGTCACACGTTTTCATCCTTCGGATGCCCTCTCCATCCCATCGCACTTCCTGGATGGCTGTTACATCAGCCCTTAGCCTATCCAGGTTCTCCACTAGTTGTTCGGCTGCACGTGGCCTGTTTAGGGTCCGTACATTCCACGTGCAGATCCGAAATTCATTGTCCTTGTTTCGTTTGCTGGGGTCGTCAACATTGAAATCATCCATATCCGAGGCTTGTTGTCGTTTCGGAACCGACATTTTTTCCGTGGTAGGGAAGTCACCCCGACGCACAACCCCCTAGCCTGGAGGAACAGATCCTTATTATAACTCCAAGGACGGGGAGCCGGATAAACCGCTCCTTATAGGCCTGAGCTACGAATACGTCGTAGTAGCCCATATAAGGTGTTCACTAAGTAGTTCAAACTGACTAGAACTGTAGACCCACCGTTGATTCCATCTGGGGAATTCCTCCGCTGCCGCCTGAAAAAAGGAGAAGTGCCTTAGTGGAAACACTCCCCCCCCCCCCCCCTCTCTCGTCTGCTGCCACCTTAAACCGTCCACAGGGATTGGATCCCCATCTTCAGTCAAAGGTACTAGGCACCCGATGTTCACCACTTGGAGGTGAGAGTAGGAGTTGATAGACAGAGGTTGATTGTGGACGCTTGTGTCCTCTTGAATGCACCGCGTTGTCTACCCTTTGAACATCAAAACGTTACAATATTATAGTATAATTGTACTCAAAATATACACAATCTTTAAAATTCTAACGTAATTTTAATCCGTTTTATTTCTCTAAAGTGGTAACCTTATTTATGATATATTGTTTATCCAACATACACATCTATTCGGTGTCATAAGTAGTTTATAACTTATTTTGGCAAACAGCTATTTTTTATATGAACTTCGCTAGCCGATAGTGAAAATTTGTGAAAAGTAAAGTTAACATACAAAATGAACATCTCAGTTCACTGAGTCAATCTGTCGTGTCGCTACACAAACTCTTCAAAACGCAACCCATCGCAAGGTATAACTCATAACGTCATGACATTGATTTTTGATTGCCGCGGCGGCGGTTGGGCGGCCCTTAAAAAGTAACTATCTAAAAATTAGGTATTGATAATACAATCATACTAACCGAAAATAGTCAATGTTGCTTGCCTTTCGAAGCCAATACATTAAATTGAAAGCAATTGTAGGCCCCTTCTAGACACATGAATGGTTGACAGTTGTAAGTCACTAGGCCTGAGTTTTTCACAAGCCAAGTTAAAAATTTGTCTAACAAATTGTGCTGGATTGTAGAAAATTTGACCGTGTCGTGGGTTTCAATTTGTTTCGGGAAGGCATTGACTAGAAGTATTTTAGACTATTTATTAAAAAAAAATGAAGAAAAAAACTCCCATAAATTTTTTTTTAATTATTTATCTCAGGACCAGCATCACAAAACCGTAACAGTACTTCTAAGGCTCAAAATGGTGAAACCCGAGAACAACGTAATAATCGTCGTAATCGTGAAAATGGTATTCCTGGATCAATGGGGGGTGGTGGTGGTGGGGGTGGTAGTGGTGGACTTGGAGAATATAACAATGATTCACAACAACGCATACGCCAAAATAATCAACGTTTCAATGGCCCACCACGTAATCGTAGCGGAGCTGATGGTGGTAATGTCCGTGGTGGTAAACGTGAATTCGATCGTCAATCTGGTTCAGATAAGACTGGAGTTAAGGCTGTCGATAAACGCGATGGAGCTGGTGCGCATAATTGGGGCTCAGTTAAACAAGACATCGAAGATATTAATAAATCCAATGACGAAGGTATAACTTCTATTTTTAATTTTATAGATAATCATTTTACTTTACCATATCCTACTCTTTGACAGCTGGACTTACTGATAAGGAAGAATCAGGAAATGATCAAACAGCACCAGAACAAAATGCTTCTATCGAAGAAGAAACCAAAGAATTGACCCTTGATGAATGGAAGGCACAAAGACAACAACGAGCTAAACCTCAATTTAATATTCGTAAGGCTGGCGAAGGTGAGGATGTTACACAATGGAAAAAAATGATTGCCTTGAATAACAAAAAGAAGGTTAGTTCTAAGATTGTAAGTTAATATTTAGAACAAAAATTTGTAGAAATTAAAATAAAATTAATAATTATTATAAAAAAAAAAAAAAAAAAAAAAAAAACAGGAAGGAGACAGTGAAGAAGAACTGGAATATGATCCATCAATGTATCCACAAAGGGTTGGACGCTTGCAACGTGTCTTAGACATTCAATTCCACTTCAATGATGGTCGTCGTGGTGGCGGTGGAATGGGACGTGGTCGTGGACGTGGCTCCAGACCAACTGGTGGCGCTGAGCGTCCAGTAGGTGGTGGAAGTGTTGGTGGTAATGCTGGAGGTGCTGGTGGTGTTGGTGCTGCAGTTGCTGCACCAGGTGGTGGTCGTCCGGAAGGTCCACGTGTAAACGTTGGTCGACCAAGAAATGAAAATCCCAGAAGGGTAAGCCAATAAAAAAACCAATAATTTAAAATATTATTGCTAACCACTTTTTCATTTTTTTTTTAGGAGGGTGGTGGTATGGAAAAACAACAACGTGGAGGCCAACATGCACCTAAGGTTGATGATGAACGTCAGTTCCCAACCTTAAGCTAAAAATCTTTATAAGAACATACAAAAAAAAAAAAAAAATACAAAAAAAAAAAAAAAAAAATCAGCATCAAACAAAAAAATTTAAAGAAAGCCTAAACCAACCACAGAAGAACAACAAAACAACTATAAACTGAAACAAACAATGTTCTTGTTGATGTTTCAATGAAAAACACTTCCTTTTTTTTATTTAGTTTCTATTGTTTATTTTATACATATCTTCTTATAAAAAATACTAATACAAAATCCTTATATACCTACATGTAGATATGGTTATATGTATACCAAAGTTTATGAATTAAAATACATTTTTGAAATACATAACTTTCTTATCTTCGAGCATAATCGTGTGCATTTAAGTGTTAAATGATGAATGTTTGAATTTACATTTGAATGTATATGTAAGTACATATATTATGATGTATACATGTAGTATATAATCCTTATTTTACTTTTATTAATTGATCTTTGATCTTTTGTTTTATTTAAGACCACAGGTCGAAGTTAATTTTTGAAATAAATATTTTTACACGAATAATAAAGTTCTTATCCTATTCGTCGTTCCATACATACATATGAGAAACAGCACGCACACTTAATGATAAAATAAACAAAAGTTAGAATTGTTACTTTGACTAAAAAATAATAAATAAATACATACCAAAATGAGCAAAAAATATTTTCTTGTAAAAAAAAGTGTGGGACAACACATCATAAAGAATAGTGCATTGGTTAAAAAAGAAAGAAAAACAAAAAAAAATATATGTATGCCATGTATGTTTATATGTATGTGTAAAACAACGTTGTGTTCATTAATTTTCGTTGATCCTTTTTTTTTTTTTCAAATACAAAAAACAAATACCTTAAATGGATTCTCATATACATAAGTAATTAATTTTCTTTCGAGAAATGTTATCAGTTGAAAATAGTATACTATAAACAAAAGGAACGTTTTCAAATAAAAAAAGAGTTAAAATTGAAACACACGCAGAAAAAATAAAATAAAAATAGTTTTAAAAACTTTAAACAAAAAACAACTTGTCGTGTCGATATGTGTATTTAAATTATATACATACACATATATTGCATATTTACATCTTATAAATTAATTATATTATTTTAAGTAAAAAAAAACAAAAATAAATAAAAAAAAAATTAAAAACAAAAAGAATTTAAATTGTAATGCCTCTCGATCATGATGAAATAAAAACAATACAAAAATTATGGAACTTATTTGAATAAAATTATGTAATTATGTAGTTGGAGAAATGATTCTTTGGTATATTTTAAGAAAAAATTCGTTCTTTTAGAGTAAGCGTACAACGTAGAGCAAGTGATCAGTGTCCTTTTGGCAGTTGTTTGACGAGCGAAATTAATAATTGTACCAAATCATTTTGAAAGGTTTCCGCTCTTTTTTCGAACAAAATTAACTGCCCGGACCATCAAATGTGTGCGAAAAAGTCCCTTAAAACACCAAGTGTGGGAAACTTGGTGAAAATTTCACTTTACCAAATAGAGGTATTCGGCCCTATCGAGGTATCCGTCGGAGCGGAATTCTCTCCGATTTCCTACGAATCGAGACATTTTGCTTCGAGGAAGTTCTCCGATCAGCTGATCGGAATTTCTGTCTGACGTAATTCAACGCATGCCATTTGTATGCGAAGCTTTGCGATTAAGTACTTCTAATGGTTCTATTTTTGACAGATACAAACAAAATTTTCTACGAAGACCTCCGAAAAGTTCTTTTTGCGGAAAGTGTAACTTTTTTAAGAAATAGTTAATTAAAATGTTAGTAATAAAGAAATAGGCACGAGTACGATAACAAGCATTTTTTACTAAGGAAGGGGGGGGGGGGTCCATCTTGCCCCGTTTAGGAGGTAGGGGGAATTTTATAAAAAAATGACTTAAAGAGTGTGTTTCTTTATTCATTCCGATATGTCCAGAATATTCGGAATACCAGTTTTGCGTTTCTTTATTCCACGGAACATTCCGGATAAACTATTTTGTTGTTTCTTTATTCATTCCGGAACGTTTGGAATGCATTCTTTTTATTCCATGTGAAGTGTGGAATAAAAAGAAAAGAAAAAGAATACTGGGCGCGTTCAGTATAATTGATGTTCTTAAACTCAATTATGGCAGATTCACATTGGTGTTAATTATTTAAAAACAGCATAATACCGCGAATTAATGTACCAGAGTATAATTGTATGCATATAATGTAAAATTTACTAAACTTTTGACTTTGAGAATACATAAATATCCAAAATAAAAACATTTATTTCTTCAATTGTTTTGACATTTCACCGAACACTGGATTTTGCCATTCTTTTTGTTCTAGTTTTGTTTCTTTATTCATTCCATTCTGGATATTCTGGATAAACATTTCGTCTATTCCATCCATTCTATTCCTTATCCGGAATAAATAAAGAAACACACTCAAAATGAAAAAAAAAATATTAAAAACCAACGGACTTACAGTAAAGACAGTAAAGTAATGTACCGTTTTTGAAAGTCAGAAATCTGTTCTTAATCCAAAAAATTTGCATGCAAACTCAAAATTTCGTAAAAAAAAAATGGAAAAAAAAGTTTAGACCAATTTTTTTCAAAATTGTGACATGTTGCGCTGAGTTAGCTTTTTGTTATCAATGGAAATATCAATTCTGAATCGAACACAAAAAACCAAATTGATTTATGTCTTCTAGTTTATGAGAAAATTACTAAAAGTAGTTTTTTTATGAGATTTTTGCTGTTTGGTATTACGTTGATATTCAGTATTTTTGTCTATTACTACTAAAAATACTGAATATAAAGATAAATCCTCGGCTGTCATTTGAGTTTGCCTAAAAGCTCTATCAGATAAAAAATAAGAAAGTAGGTGTAAAAATGCCGGTATAAAACTCAATATTCACAGTCAGCCCGATCGGAACGGAAATTTCTCCGACTCATACAAAATGTTTTTTTATTTTTCATTTTAATGATACAAATTTTTCATAAATCGGTTACACCTCCGGAAAATTATTTTAACGTGCGGTTGAAAAGAAAAAATTAAAGTGATATTTCTTATATTTCTAATATTTCTTAAAATTCGGAGAAAATTCCGTTCCGATCGGATACTATGATAGGGCTGAGTATTTATCTACACAACTCACACACTCACAGTATTTATCTTCACACCACCCTGATATATTGTTGTTGGATCGACACAAAATTAAATTACAAATCGGGGATGAAAAATCGCATTTCAGCAATGTATCAAAAATTGAAAATAAAGTGTATCGAATTGTACTTTTTTTATTTTTAGATTATTTTAAGTTTTATTGAAGTATAATTTAAAAATAACATGTTTTAATTAAAAAAAAAAAAACATTTATTCACGTTACTATGTAAGAAAAATAAAAATATAAACACAAAATGAACTTTCGTATAAAATAGAACTTGAAAGATATTTATTCAAGTTTATTTTAACGAAGAACATAATAAATAGCATTACAATATAACATTAGTTCATTCCAGAAGTTCTTCTGGTTTTAGAGGATTATTTTGAACGTTAATTCTTCGTTTCTATTAAAGCAGAACAAGATTCAACTTGTAGGCGATTTCTATACATTCTGTTTAAATAATATTTTTAAAAGAAAATATTCTTTCGACATTTTCTTATGCATGTGCGATTGATAAAACACCTTGTGCAATTCTATTTATGTTACACTAAACATATATTTATGTGCTAGTTATAGCTTTCATTTAAATTAATCATTGAACATTTTTAATTTAAGATTTAGGGCACTAAAAAACGAAATCTGAAATTATTTTAATGCCAATATGAAGCCTCTTCGCAATAAATTCATTATTAATTAGCTCTATATTCTTTTTCATATTGAAAATAAATTTATTTATTATAAATGAAGCCACGGAAGTATATTCACCACAGCCTACTAGATTTAGTAAAAAGTATTTTAAAGATTTAAAAAAATCATTATCGAAATCAATCCTTTTTTTAAATTCTCTATAAACGATATATAAAATGTTTGCCTCGTGTCTTAAAATTTAAAATATCTTTATCATTTATTTCTTTTGATACATAAAACAGTAAACAACAAAGTTGAAAATAACAAAAACAAACAAATCAAAAAACACCAACGGAATCAAATAATGTCGAATTCCTTTAAAGGAAAAAATCGATTTGTTTAGAAGAAAAAATCGACTTTTCTGGACAAATCCCTTGTATAAAGATTCTGTTTAGAAAAAAAAATCGAATTTTTTGGGTAAAAGGAATTCGACATAAATAAGCTTAGGGCTAATCGCTCACTCACGTAAACTTAAAACTGACATTTCACAGTGCAACCAAAAAGGTACGTTCAGTGAAATTGAATCAAAATCGAATGCATTTCTTTTCGTTTTTGATTTAAGCCTAGTATACAGTTCCTCCTCGAAAAAAAATACATGTGCTTCTTATGGGAGCGATTTTATCGCAAAAAAAAATTTTTCTGCTGAAGTTTTTTTTTATTGAACTGTGAACTATCCCCAGAAATAAAAAATTATACTCACCACGATTCTTGAAGTTCACTTCAACTCTTTGTATACCTCCATCGAGTTGAAATGAGCTTGAACCGACACGGCTCCGCTTCAGGAGCGGTGTTGTCATCTCAACACCATTTCAACTCAACTCAATATCGAGCTGGGTCGAAAATCCGACACGAATCCAACTCGAGCTCTCGATCCAGAATATAAACGTAGTTGAATTTTACTATGGAAACGTGGTTGAATTTGACCATGGAAACGTGGTGGAATTTGACTATGGAAACGTAGTTTGTTAAATTCAACTATGGGAAAGTGGTTAAATTTCTTCAAGTTTCTTTTTTTTACCGGAGAAATTGCAGATGATATATGTACACCTTCAAATAGGACTTTTGTTGATAAAATAAACTTGGAAAGGTAAGGAACTTTAATTTATATTAACATTAACAATTTATATTAACATACATTTCTAAGGGAGAGGGAAGAGGAGTTCGAACAAATTTACTCGACAATATAAGCATTGAACATAGACCAAATATTTGAAAAACGTAGTTTGTGGATATCTTATCTTGAACGGCGTCGTTTTTTACCGCAATGATTGTATAAACAAAAATTAGCGAAATGACAAAAAATTTGTCGATAGAACAAAAAAAGGAGAGGCATAAGGATATCAAGGTAGGAGAAACTCAATTCTTTTGTAAAATCAGATTAAATTTCCATTTTTTTTAAATTCACCTTCGTAGTAAAATATAAAAAATCATCACAAAAAGCGATACAAAATTTGCGTAAACATTTATATTTTTTTTGTCAGCACAAAATTACCTGTCCAGTATTTTTTGAAATTATACTAAGACTTACCTTTACAATTAGAGGATGGAAACTATTCCGCTTGCTTAATACTTTATATTCAGGCTTACTGTGAGTTTCACCCGTTTAGTTTTGAGAGACTTACAGAGTGTACCTATTTTCCTCAATTCCGTAAATAATCCAACATTTTGTTTTAATCGCATTGAAAAGATTCTATAGTTAACAATATTTTTACGTTTATTTGTTAAAAACAAATTCCATAGCATACAAATATAACTTATGTAAAACTTTTTACAATTAGTATACACTTTTTTTTTTTTAATTTATTTTATACTTTAAATATAAACATAATTTTTAAATAAGAAAATAACCAACAATAATAATACAGTTTAACGTTTATTTATTAAAAACATAATAACAAAAGAAAAAAATATGTTTTTGATGGTTTTCTTTTATTCTTTTCTCTTCAATTTTAATTTAATTTTAATTTTTGTATTTAACATTTTTTTTTTTTTGTTTGTTTAACATAATTTTTAACCATTTATTTTATTTGATATCTATATACATGTACATCCATATGATTTTACTTTCTTTTCGCACTTGATATTAATTCTTGTCGCTTATAGAGCTGTCCTCGTGGCGAAGGACTACCTTCAGATGGTCCTGGTGTTACATTTCGCGTTCGACGGTCTGATGTCTTCGCCGTTGAGGGAATTGACTGTGCCGCTCCAGGTTTTGCCATTCGTTCGAAATCGGCAGTCTTAGATCTAAGAATAGCCCCACCGATGTTTGATATGCTTGTGGGCAATCTTTGTTCCATTTGGGCCGCCTGACTATTTGCTGCTGTGGCGGATTGTAAATGTAGGGTTTTTGTTGATGTTGTTAGTTTTTGTTGAACATCGCTGCTACTCGTAATTAACGTTGAAGTTTTCTTCTCTTTGGATCTGGACGTAGCCGTTGATGACTGTGGCATTGCTGCTGTTGTTTTCGATGAATGGAATGATGCTAGTTTCGATGTAGAGTCTCCACCTCCTGATGAAGCAGTTATTTGTTGGTTTTTGTAGGCAAGAGGAATTTTTAAGACTTGAGCCGCGGCAGTCACGCCACTACCACCAGCTTTTTTCGAACCATCTGCCGATGCTGTAGCTGATACTCCTCCCCCAAATGATAGTGATCCAGTGATTGGGAAACCTTTTTGATTTATTTTTGGTGATGATTGTTGATTTTTGTTTGTTTTGTTTTTGTTTTTTTTTGTTAGAAATATGTTTCGAAATTGAAACAAAAGCGTAACTGAAGCTTTAATCTTAAGCAGCAGCAGTAACGTTCCGACGCATGATTATGTTAAATTAAATATGAAATTCCATTTTAGTCTTTCTAAGTAATATTAAAAAAGGCAGCAATAGCTTTTAAAAGAAGTCAAACAAAGATGCTTGATAGTAGGGTTAGTGAAACAGCGGCCATATAAAAGCTTAGTATTGAAAAGTCATATTTTATTCTATAAATAACGAGTTCTGTTTTACTTAACTAAGAAAATATGAAGGAATAAAATCTGCTGAAAAGAACAACAACCGCATTGTTTGCTTGTGATTTTTTTTTAATTATGTATCTTTTTTCTCTAATTTACCTCTTAATTTTTCGACGTACCTGTTGTTTAAGGGTTAACATCATTAATGGATACAAGAGAAAATATGAGAAATATTTAAAAAGTGAAGAGTTGACTGTTAAAACAGAGTCACTATGACCAAGACCGAAACCACTTTTTTCACCAGCGGCATCTTCTGGGATTTTTTTTTTGTTGAACTGTTTTGTTTTGAAATTTTATTCCTCTCTTATTTTGGAAGTTTTACTTTTTAAGAGCTTGCTTCTGTTTTTTTTTTATATAAATTCAATTCTGACTTAGTTAAACAGAATTAATTCCACTCTTCTGGATAAAATAAAAAAAAAGAAAAAAAAAATAATAATCCTTAACTTTGCGCGCTTCCAACAGATACTATAACCATTTAAGTATTTTCATCGCTAAGTAAAAAACCAGTCTCAAGCGGGAACGTTACTTGGTAAAATATTTTACCGCCACATTAAATGCTTAGCAATATATTTTATTGAAGGTGTTGGTTTTTTTTTTCGTTCGACAGAGAGAGCCTTTTTTAAGCCTTGCGTTGCTTCAAATTTTACTAACCTTCAATGCAATTTCCAAGTTCGTTACCGTAAGTCGATGACTCTTCGATGTATGGGATATCTGACAAATCAAATTTTCCCGATTCTTGATAGAATACTTCATCGTCATCATTTATATCACGTATTACTGCCGCTACTGCTCCTCCTCCACCACTCCCACTCCCACTACCACTTCCACCACTATTACTACTGCTGCTTCCTAATGTCTTCGTCGGCGACGTCGTCGTCGTCGTCGTCGCTGTTGTTTGCATTTGCACTGGAATTTTCAAGCTTGCCGTTACTACACGAGTTTGATCGTGAAGAAACGGTGATGAAAAACGTCTGTCTGAGCCTGATATTGTTGAAGCCGGACTTATTGCTGTAGATAGAATTGGTTGTTGTTGTTGCATGGAATGAAATTCGATTTTGGCTGATGAAGTTGTTGTAGTAGGAGTGTTTAAGCTATCACTATAATGTCCAGATTTATTTTTTATTGATGAGCTACTAGTGCCGCTACCTAAACGTTGCTGTGTAGACGAATCACTTTCTGAATACTTTGACTTCGAGCTGCGACTTTAATATATAAAAAATAAACAACAAAAAAAGTTATTATTTAATAAGTCTTTTAAAAACAACTCATATGAACAGACAACAAATTTTTAACCAAAATATTTTTGTACAAAACTTAGACCAAACTATTTTTCCCTATGTTTGTTAATTTTCAATTATTTTCTGTCTTTTTTTCTTTAAACTGCAGTTTACACTATCTTACCATAAAAGCCATTAGCTATCCACCAGAGTAAGTACTAAGTTTTGGATCTTCGAAATAGATCCAGATAGAGAGCAGTGGCACTTATGGGTTTTGTATTACGTGTTAAAAAATGATCCTGATCCAGATCCGTAGATATTGAAACACGCTCAATAATGATGCTAAAATGAATTTTTGGCAATCAAGCCTCGTTAAAAAGGAGACTGTTTGTTTTTATTTTTTCCACTTTTTGCAAAAGAATTAAGTTAGAAAGGTGTTTAAGGCCAGGCGCGCACATGCAACTAAACAGTTTGGTTTCGATTTTGAGTACTATAGAATTATATGAGAGTCCGCGCACTCCCATATAAGCCCATTGTGCTCAAAATCGAAACCAAACAGTTTAGTTGCATGTGCGCGCCTGGCCTAAAGGCCTGAAAAGCTTAGAGCATCTACGAGGTCTGATTGCCGAAAAACTACAATCTGAAGTTTTTGTTTGACATAATTTCGACGCAAAAATAATATTTGAATTTACTAAAATGCCTAATATGTTCAGATTATACTTTTTGATATAAAAAAGTGTATTTATTAGATAACTATTTATCAACGAGACCCAGAACCAAAAACTTCTACAATGTTTGGTTGTTTGTAAAAGATCAAATTTTGTGGCGCGACAGCTCGTGTGGAACCAGGACCTACAAATCTCAACAATTCCTGTGAGCGTGTTATTGGCAAAAATGATATGCAGAATCGACCAGACTCGACATTAATTAAAAATTGACATTGCTTAAGTTCTACGTGCCTGTTAACATTGTATTTTTGATGAAGCATATTTTCGTTCATCAAAAATGTTCCTCGTGTTTACATTATAGAGAAAAAAAGCTTTCATTTCAATCTACCCATCCCTATCTCACATCCTTAACAACCATTTATCTCTCACTCACACAAAAAAAATTCTTCCTGCTCAATCCGAAAACATTTATTGAAATTGGCGCATCGGCGTAATTTGGGTGGAATTAACCCTTCTCTTTCTTACTCACACAAAATCTACCTATCTCACTGGATGCGCCGTTCGTCAAAAATACAATGTAAACAGGCACTACCTTCATAATTTGGAAAACGACTGCACTGTTTATGACAAGAGTTACTCTTACTGCCTGAACAGAATGGAGACGGAGACGGAACCGGATATTGAATACGCACAAATTCAATAGGCCAGTCCCACGGAGAAAAAATCTCAGTGAGCGCTCAATGTCAATTTGACGGAGGCGAAATCATTTGGTGGGACAACATTCTCCGCTCAATTGTAAAAAACTCAGGTGTTATAATTCTCGTACCTACTGAAATTCTGAAAAATCACTTTCAACTTTTGTTTAAAATATTTAATTTTTGAAGCAGAAAACTTATTGAAATGAATGAGAAATAATAAAAAGTTCAATTTATTTTAGTTTTTATTAACATTCCGTCTTTATTTTGCATTTATTTACCACTTTTGCACTTGCGCACCACAATTTAAATTTGATTGTCAAAAGAACAGCTGTTTTGGCTGAGAAAGAAAACTGAGAAATGAATCCAAAAAATTTTCATCTCACATATCTCAGCAAAATATCTCAGTGCTCAGGTGAGATTTTTTGTCCCACGAAAAAAAATCTCTGAGCGCTCAGAGATTTTTTCTTCGTGGGACTGGCCTAATGTTGCAAACACAACGGAACGTAGCCGCATACGGAGCTGGAGCCGCAGACGATAGAGTTCACCAACTTTCAACTTTTCACGTACGGCACTTTTGACGTTTCAAATTGTATGAAGAAAAAAAAAACTTTTTGGGTCGGAAAAAAATATTGTGGTTATTTGTATCGCGAAAAAAATTATTTATTAAAAGAAAAAGTATTAGAAACAAAAAATGTGAATTCTGAGCTTGTACACAAGAATATTGTTTTGTTTTTCTTCAAAATACTTTCAAAGCTGTACAGTTGCATTGTGGGCACGTTAAAAAAAAATAACGTACGACACTTTTTGATAGCTCTTTCAGTTCTGTCTGCAGCTCCGTTTCCATTCCAGCATTGTATTCTGTTCAGGCAGTTAAGGGGATTTGTCACTGCGTCGCAAGGGACAGTACCTGAGAAAAAACATTTTTGTTTTTAGGTGGAAGAGGCTTGGAATCAGACCCAGACCTCCGGCATGACAATCCTAGGTTTACGTTTGGTTGTTATTGGCCGAACAATTCATATTCAAAGTTAAAATTTTATCGATCAAAATCTGTCGTTATAGAAATCTATTTGATAATATTTCTTAACTTACCGCCTTGATCCGTCATGAGGTGGATCACCTTTGGAAACAGCATTCCCATGCATTACATCATCTCTTGAATAGATTCGCCTCGATGTTGGAATTGGTGGTACCCGAGATGACGAAGGACAAAACGACTCACTATGAGTTCGACCATCAGGGGGGGGTTCGTTGTTGAATTGATGTTGTTGTTGTTGCGATGGTGGTGCACGCCTAAGGATAACATCATTACTAGTTTTTACAACACCCGTTGGTGGTGGTGAATTAAGAGGTGTATTGGAACCCCCACTATCAATTTCATCACTTAACAAAAAATAAAAAAATTAAAAAAATCAATAACGTATTTTATTTATCAATCATTTAATTTAACTCACAATGTAAAATTTTCGTATGCATTACGACGCTCGCATAAATAATTTAATTGTTCTGGAAATGTATCAATCATATTGGCATAAATTTCATCCATTAATTCAGCTTGAACTCTAAATAATTCTTCATAATGATCAATCATTGTCCTTCAGGAAAAAAAAAATGATACATTTTATTTTCTATGATTTTATAATGTATGTATGTATTTGAAAAAACGGTTTGATACCTTATCACATTTATAACATCACCCATTGATTCTTGTTCATTGTTTTCCTCGCCTGGCAACGAGGATCTTAGTATATTTGGTGCAAAAACTGTTGCCAAATTATTGCTATCCATTTTATTACCAGCTATATTAACACTTCCATCGGTAGTTGCAACATCATCACAACATGATGCAACTTTAGCCAGAAACCTTAAAAGGACGAATAATGTATCACGATGAGCGGTGGGTAGAAGTTGTACTAAATGCGAAAGAGCCTCCAATTGGAGACGTCTATTCCGGATTTCTTTAGAAAAAAAAAAAAAAAACAAAAAACAAAACAAAATAAAATCAAATAAACTAGTAAAAAATTCTCGTATTTTGACTCTACAAGAATGTGTTCTTATTTTTAATGATCGTATAGTCATACTCTCCAAATAAAAAAAACATATATGTATAACTAAACTTAAAAACTTTGGCCAAATTATGTCAATCCAAAAAAGATCGAACGAGGACTGTCAAGTTTAACTTAGCAAAGCACCACCCTCGAAAAGGGGTAAAAGCTTCTTATATTAAATAGTTTACTGCTTAATAATTCGTCATTAGTTAGCCTGAAATTAGTTCTGACAATTTGTATTTTGCCATGCTATGCTTCTGTTTAGTTTTTCCATAAATATAAAACAGGAAACATTGTAATAAAAATTAGGCCAGTCCCACGGAGACAAAATCTCAGTGAGCGCTCAATGTCAATTTGACGGAGGCGAAATCATTTCGTGGGACAACATTCTCCGCTCAATTGTAAAAAACTCAGGTGTTATAATTCTCGTACTGAAATTCTAAAAAATCACTTTCAACTTTTGCTTAAAATGTTTAATTTTTGAAGCAGAAAACTTATTGAAATGAATGAGAAATAATAAAAAGATCAATTTATTTTAGTTTTTATTCACATTCCGTCTTTATTTTGTATTTATTTACCACTTTTGCACTTGCGCACCACAAAAAAATTTAAATTTGATTGTCAAAAGAACAGCTGTTTTGGCTGAGAAAGAAAACTGAGAAATGAATCCAAAAAATTTTCATCTCACATATCTCAGCAAAATATCTCAGTGCTCAGGTGAGATTTTTTGTCCCACGAAAAAAAATCTCTGAGCGCTCAGAGATTTTTTCTTCGTGGGACTGGCCTATTGAAACTGTCACAACTAAAAATGGCGGCGGGTCATTTTCAGAATTCTGTATGACAAAATTCTGAGTGGTCAAAATACTGTATGAATATAATTGATAATTCTGTACGTCATTATACTGTAAATACAAAATTCTGTACGTCACAAACTCAAAATACTGTATGAACAAAATACTGACTTGCAAAATTTTGTTTTACAAAATTCTGTACGGCAAAATACTGGGGTGGCATCGGCTAAGGTTATAGTTGACTGTCAAGGTTTTGATACTCGTTTTGATTATCAACTATTCTTTCATCGGTGTAAAGCGATCACTAAAAAATGTTTGGGTTCATGGCAGCAATTACAATTCTCAACATAAGCAAATTGTCATTTCGGTCAGCTGTTGCTTCCGTTTGTGAAAATTGCAATAGTTTGTGTTCCAAAAAATTTGTTTGTTTTTGTACAAAAAATTTATTTTTGCAGGAGTTGAATTCGAACCAAATTATGCTCACGAAAACGACAAAAAATGTTTGAAAACGTCACAAGCAAATGGTGGCAAAAAAACGTCCGTCAAGCTGGGTCCACCACAACGAAAATTCAAAAATCTAACTATGCAGGAATAAAGGGCTAGTTTAGTACTCCAATCCCGAAGGAGCCCCAAATTCCCTTCACCCTTTAGAGAGCTGTCTGTCTGTGGACTCGCCTAGAGCCTAAGCCCATGGGTATAAAGTGTTTTCGGGACATTCGCCCCACACGTTTTTTCCTTTTATTTTTAAGACCAAAATTAACGGTACCTGCCATATAATTTTTTTTTAGCATTTTTGGAAAATCTTATTTTACAGATTTTTCTAAAAAAAAAAATCAATAAATTTTATTATGTATATGCTACCTTTCTGTAAAAATTAAATTTCCAAAAAATGGTTTTAAATGGTACATCGCATAGAACCATTTTTTTTTATTTTCGTTTTTCAATGGCTTTTTTTAATGGCTTGAGAAACGTTAAAAGTAAACAAGGATGGAGTCCGAATTTTTTGACTCACTTTGTGCGGGTGGAGTAACAACAATAAGCCCACTATCTGAAGATCTACGCGGGACGTGTTATCTTTCTATTTCTTAGCGAAATATTTATATTCAGACCAGACATATATTAGGGGAAGTGGGGAAGCAAAAACGCACATGGGGGCAAGCATTTTTTGTACTATGTTGTATGAAAAAAAAAATTGAAACAATGAAAACATTTGGCTTTTGGTATGATCGATCATGTCTTCCAGTATGATGTAGTTCGGTTGATACGTCATCGAGAAGTCGGTAATTTTCGTGATTTTTTGGAAAAACGTTCGGGTGAAATGTAAGTTGTGTTCTTAACAGTAAAATACTTAAAATTATTAACTTTTTCTTTTTTGTTATTAGAAAGTGCATATTGAAAATTATTTATTATGAAAGAAAGAAGACATAAACAAAAAAAAAAACATAAAAACTGGACGAACTTCGGGTAAGATCTGGAAGGGGCAAAACCGCATATGGGCTGGCAAATAAGTTAAGTGACAAGCTCCAAATTTCGTTAAAAGTGAAGATAAATAAACTAGTGTTCCGGATGGCAGTTGCATCTTCTGTTTGGAGCTTTTTTCAAATCGAATCCAACTAATAGGTAGGTGCCCTGGGTGGGCTCTCGAAGCTTTTGATGGAGTTGAAGCACATAAAGAAGTCACATACATATATCTGTGACTTTTGCAAAGGAAAAACACCATGTTGCCCCCAATAAACTTTGACAATGTTTCCTAAAAGTTTATTATCTTTTTTTGAGTTATTTATTTATTTATTATAATAAGCAAAACTCCCAGATGGGATGTAAGCCTAAGTGAATAAAAACTTTATTTTTTTTAAGACGTTTTTTAATGGATTTTAAGGCAGTAAAACACTTTAGGTGCGGTCTTGCCCCTATTTCCCCTACCAACCGATACCGAACGAGGGGAGAACAGAAACTAGAATTTAAACGGGGAATGCATTAACAACAATTAACAGGAATTACAGAATAACTGGTTACACGCAAAGAATAATTATATATATGATGATGTGTGATATAGTGTTATAGTAAAAAAATAATAGATATACAAATAAATAAAGTGAGAGATAATAATAAATAACAATACTATTGCTTACGATAACCTGTCTAAATTGGTGTTTGGGTTGATGTTACACAATTAATGTTGATTTGATGTTGGCGTGGCAATTTCTTCCTTCCTTCGTTTCGACCACAGGAATCCGATTTCCTCTGATATTTTTTATAATAATTTTTTTTTCACTGTTCACTTTGTTTTTGTATCCACTTATTAGATTTTCGTTTTTTTGTTTGTTTCCTTTTTTTTTGTTTATATATTTTTTTTTAACGGTCATTTTTTTTTTCACTTTCACTTTTGTTTATTGCGGGAGTAAAGTTTTAAATGGTTAATAATTTTTTTTCACTCTCACTTTTGTTTATTTCGGGAGTAAAGTTAGATGCTTTTACTTTACAATACCACCGCTGCCACCAATAGGCGTGTTTTATTGGTAAAGCTATCCATAGTACAGTACGATTTAACATGCATTACAAATACAACATCGCCAGTATGATTATGGCCGATAAAAAGCTAAAGAAAAATCCTACTGTGGATAGACATTTATTCGAGCCTCGTATTGGATTTTGCAATTTGTCACTTTACTCGCACAATTCTCGCATAACCTGCAATTATTTCATGAATTATTTTATAAAAAAAACTAACTTTTAAGACTGTTTAATTACCATATCACCTTGAAAATTATCCAATTAATTAAATTTTTATTTCGATACAATATGTTCAATAAAACCAAATGTGAAAAATAAACACCAAGCTACTGCCGATGCGTTTTATTGGGAGTTTGTTACTATATTATGTACAGATTTCGAATAAAACACGCCTAATGTTGGAGTTACAAAAAAAAAAAAACACAACTTATTGATTTGGTTGTTTGTTTAAAAGACTTTAATTCTATTCCTCATTTCCTACGTTCCCTATGTTATTGCCTATATCGTCACCACTTCCAGGTCAATCACGCGTTCTATTTCCATGTCGCATTTGCTTTTGTTTGCAAAATGACCCTGTATCGTATTGCTGTATTGGATTCTTTTGGTTGAAATAGTTCGATTGCCGTTCCTATTGCATGCCATTTTATAATAATTAATGCACGATACATGCGATACACTTGGTCGTAATCGAACTATGTCAAAGCGATTCATGGGAATGGTGAGTTCTGTGTTGTCTCTAGGTTTTTAGGGTACAACACTTTTTTAAGTTTGATCTTTTATTATCTCCGGAAGTAGATTAGAAAGTTATGACGTCAGCATTTTGCACATACAGAATTTTGACATACAGGTTTTCTTGCATACAGTATTTTTAATACAGAATTTTGCCACATACAGTATTTCGACCCCAACTCCTAAAGAATTTATTAAGAAATTAAACAATCAACAAATTAAGCAAATCAGCATAAAAAAAAAAAAAAATGAAAACATTGCAAGACAAAAATGAGCGGCGAATTCGCCTAACCATTTTTCGATCGGCGAATTTTGCGTCGGTAATTTGACACTCATATTCTGTACAGAAAGTTAGAAAAGGCCATTGTTAAAACGACTACATTCGCTCGTGTGTAAGGTGATTTGCAACTCAAATTTGATATTTTAAGATATCACACGAGCAAACTTTTCGTTTTTCAAAAAAAATAATAAATACAAAAATAAATATATACTGATTTGTATACTCACTTTGAGTTTTAATAAAAGCTTTGTACAAATTTCGACAGAGTAGTGGTTCGGGCAGATCTCGAAGGAATTCTTTAAGCAATGTTGCTACATCATGGGGACATGTTTCTGGATTGATGAATGTGCTCGAACTGCGATCGAATTCTTCACGCATCTGAAAATTTATGTAGCACCAACAAATTTTGAATATTTTTAATTAAAAAATTTGGAGTACAAAAGCCTTTAAAAAAAAAAATTATAAAAAACAACAGTTACCGCTACAACGGCATGTTATACCTTTTTGTAAGGCCAGAAATCTCTTCTTTTATCTTCTTTTCAAAGTAAGTTGTTGTTTTTCAAAAAAAAAATCAAACTTAAATTTATGAAACAAAAAATTAAAAAATTGTGTAAAACGTTATTAATTAGTATTTTGGTGTTTAGTATTCAATGCTTCCATCAATTTTAAGTCAAACACTAAAAACAAATGTCAAAATGTATTTTAGGTTTGAATATAACAAAAGTAAGTTTTCCACTTATTCGACTTCCACCCGTTATTTTGTTGCTCCAGAGATCCTATTTCTACTAATTTTAAGTAGTAAAGTAGATTTTGTTATTTTCAATTTGATAGGAGTATTCAATAATAAAAACAAAAATATGACTTACCCCCAGTTTCACAGTCAAAGTTTAAACTTAAGTTACACAGCATAAACTGCTATCATTGAAATCCATCATTTAACATTTTTAATTTAAGATTTAGGGCACTTAAAAAGCAAAATCAGTAATTATTTTGATGTCAATGTAAAGCTGACGACTCAATTAATATTTATTGCGAAAAAAAATTTTCGTTTGGGTCCAACCAAACTTCCACATAAATTGACTTTCATTTTTTCAATGATTGCACTACCTTATCAATGATCATTGAAATAATAAAAGTCATTTCATGATAAAAGCTTGGGCCGAAATGGAAATTTTTTTTGGCCAGATATATTAATTAAGTTAAAAGCTATATTTTAGCATCGATATAATCATAGATTTTGCATCCTAAACGTCTTAAAATAAATCATTAAAATTTTCAATGATGAGTTTCAATGATAGCTATAACTGGCGCTATATTACCAAACTACATTACCATTTTCTCTGAAGCGCATGCGCACTGCGCAGTCAGCGCAATTCTCTCATTTTTGTATTTCCTTTGAAGAGGAAAGAGAAACACATGAGCAAAGAACATTACCCCTCACACACGCCACATCGAACAACCATATCGTTTTCGTATTTCGTTTTTGTATGGGCATTTACACGCCAATACGTCGATGTAGAAGTATATGCCAAAATCAGCTGTTAAATGGTAAGTTGTCAAAAATTTTAAATGAAAAGTGAAAATGACCGAATGCAAAGTAATTTAAAAAAAAATATTTAAGTAATTTAATGATGTATAAATAATAATTGATCATATCGCACTGTTTTTTTGTCCATTTGATCAACTATTTTGTTGTCTTTAATTATTTCCAATAAAATAATTATTTCGTTATGAGTCCAAATACATTTTTCTTGATCATTTTCCATTATTATTTGTGTTTAAGATACTTTGAATGAAATTATCAAAAAACTATTCAGTGAATTTAAGATTAACGTGACCAAAAACACTAGTTGACAACAAAAACCGAATAACAACATAAAAAACTGTGTCGACGAACTAGTTCGCTCCTTTTCACACGCCATATCGGCATACTACTTCGACTGCCAGAGATCGCACTGCTGTGTCGACCAGCGTTGCCACAAAGAAAAAATTATTGAGGGCCATTTCCTTAAAGTGCGGGCCAATCTGTCAGAGAATTTTTTTTTTTTTTTAAATATGTAGGTAGGTAGGTCGCTAATAGTTTGGAAAACAACGTTTACATTAGCTTTGTTCGTGTATACTGCCCAAAACTACGAATTTGTACATAATTTATATTTTTATATAAACTTTGAATTATTTTCGCTGAAAATTTGTAGAAATTAATTATTTTTTATAGAAAATCTGTTATCTAGTTTAGAAAGCAACATCTGACCGCTCAAAGATTTTTTTCGGAGATTTCGACTGTAAAAATGTTTGTATTGTTAAAACACTTAAACCTTTGCTCAGCAATTTTAACCCACTGATTTTAGCGGATGAACTGGTAAAGCCAACAAGGGCTAGTTGTACAAACGTGGATCAATATTTAACTCGTGGTTCAAGATTTTTAGTTCGGCGGATTAACTGACGTTTAGCGCTGGTTCAGGTATGAGCTTGGCTAATATCACGTACTTGAACATTGAACCATCGCTGACCTTCAGTTCATTCACCGAAATTGGCGAATAAAATTTCCTGAACGACGGGTTAAATATTTAACCCCGTTTGTACAACTGGCACTAACATGCTTAAACCGTATTGAACCTCAGATAATGCATTGAAATCGGTGGATTTAAACTTTAAAGTTTAAAGTCAAATCTAAACCACGGTTGTTGTACATCTGGATCTTGGTCAAAACGGCTGTTCGTTTTACAGCCACATTGTAATTTATATCAAAGCAGTAAATAAATATAAAATGAAAATGGAATACAATAAAAATTTAAAAAAAATTAAAATTGAAATAAATTACGAAGTGCGGGCCATTTCTTGGTGGCCCGGGGCCAAGGGCCAAAATAAAAAAAAAACAGAGGGCCAAATGGCCCGATCGGGCACATTATGGCAACGCTGGTGTCGACACATTTTCATTTCACACGACCAAAAAACCTTACCGACAATATGCTTCGGTGAAGTAGTTCGTGGCGTGTGTTAGAGGTACATGAGAAACATTTTACTTTATGGATGGGAGAGTTTATATTTAAACGGAAGAATACAAGCGTTTAACTTGAACTGCAGATTAAACTAAGTTCAGATTTAAACGTACACTGTGAAATTGAATTATAAGTGTTGAACTCAAGTTTAAACCAAAACCAGAGTTTAAACTTACACTGTGAAACTGGGAGTTAATAACGTAAAATTTTGAACAAAATTAGTTTGGACACAATTTTGTTCATTATTTTTTAAAATTTTTGAGATTGAAAATTAAATTTTCTGATAAATTTAAAACATAATAAAAGAACTTCTGGCATTAAAAAACATTCTTGCATAACACTGTAAGTGTTGGCGTTGTTTTTTAATATTTTTTTCATATTTTAAACGCGTGGAAATGGATCCCCTGTTATATGATTTTTTTCTTGTCTCGACTCAATTCACATGTTCTAGCTTTTTGTCGCACCTTAGGTGAATCACCCTGTGAATAAAAATGAATCCTTTTTTTGTGTTCGTACGCGCATAACTCGGCTGAACATCATCCAAATTGGATGATGTTTTATTTTGTTGGATTTGTATTGAACCAGATAAACACACTTCATTGATAAAAATTAGAAAATTAAACCGGAAAAGTCAGAAAGTCGATTGTTTGTTTAAACTGCATACATTGTGAATCGTTTTTTTTTTGTTCGGTCTTTCTACATTGGCGATTGATACGAATTGGTAGAGCATCGATACAGAAGCTAATTGCGAGAGTCACTTCAAAATAGATTAATCAAATAAACTTAATTTATACTGTTGTTATTTAAAAATCTTTTCGTTAAAATTTTTCTTTTTGATTGTATTGTATTGATTGTTTTATTCCGAATAGATTCTCGCAATAAGGCGATTTTAACACGACGAAAGTATTTTGATCTGTGATCAATGAAATGAATTAAATTATTTATACACAGTGAAAAAGTGAAATTCAATTAATTAATGTTAAATTTTGTGTTTTTTTTTTTTTTACTTTACAGAAAATTATGATTTCTAAAAGTTAGGTTATCGGCATATATATATCATTTATTCAGCTACTGATTTTCTGCGTTTCGTTAGTTTAAATAATTTATTAATTTTGTGAAGAACGAATTTTAATTAGGTTTAGACATGACAAATACCTTATTAAAATTCGTTCTCCACAAAATTAATAACCAATTCATATTGAATTGTAGGTGGAACGAAGTTCACCGGGTCAGCTAGTTATGTAATAAAAATAAAAGGTTTTTAAACAGCAAACTTTTTAAGAACTAAATGTCGGAGCTTGTTTTTTGGAAATCTTCGAAAGACAAAAGAAAAGAAACTGCAAAAAAAGTTGTTCTTGTTTGAAATGTTTTAAAGTTTTTTTTTTTGTTTATAAGCAAAGTAAAAAAAATTGATCATTTTATTATTAGAAAACTCACCTCTCTGACTCGCTTCTTGGACGTACTAACACGAAATATCCCAACCGAATGTAAACCATATTTCTCCAAATGTTTGATGCATTCTTGTACAAATGTCGGTACTTGCCTTTCAGCTTGTTCACTATTCGTACTTTCATCAATCATTGGCGGTGGTGGCGGAGGCAATTCGTCGTAGTCTTGACTTGACCGTCGTACATCCCATTGACTGCGTGACATTAGCATGGCAGCTGACTTAACCAAATTACCATTACCACTACTTGTTCTATCAATATTACTAGCACTATTGCCGCTTGTTATATTACTTGAATTACTATCGGAATGGGGAAGACTAAAAGTACCCGATGATGATGGTAGGCTTTCACATGATCTAACCTTGTTTTGAAAGAAGTTGGAATATTTTAAGTAGTTGTGTTTTGAAAAATTCCATGCTTTTAACTTACTTTACTGCTTGAACTTCCTCGAAACAAGGAAGTAATAGAATTTCTTGAACCTCGATCTGATGCAGCTGTCAGATTGGCCCGTCGTTTTTGATCATGTGCTACACAGTCCTCTAAAGTATTGCCGAATATACTGATATTTGATCCTGTGGAATATAGTTATGAAATTACATAATGAAAATTCTTTTGTAGACATTGTTTAAGTACCTTTGTCTTCTTTTCTGCCAATATCAAAAAAACTAGTTGTCATAGCTTTTTTCTTCGCCAGAGGTCGCCGTTTTTGGGCTTTTCCCGCATTGTCACTATCTAAAGTAATGTTTGCTTTGAAAAGGGCTTGAGAAAAAATTTAAATATAATGTATGTACTTACATGAAGGAACTGACACACTGACTCCAATATTAAGTTGATTGATTTTTTCAATTGCTACTCGCTGAAGTATTTTCGCCTCGACTTCTGTCAAACTTTGCAAGTGGGAATTTGTGAGTGTGACTTGACGTCCATTATCCGAAGTCCATGTGCAGTTGCCCTTAATTTATAACGAAAGCGTGTCTATAGGAATTTTAAGGAACAAAAAAAAAAAAATTCCAGGAAATGGTAAGCTCACCTTCGGCGTCCATTCCGCCTTCGTTGGCGATGATGTCCGCGTCTGACTCTTGGACCGTGTTTTAAAAATCTTCTTCGAAACAAACTGTCCGACATTTGAGGATGACTTGGACTTTTGCATAGCACTGCTGTCCCCCTTTGAGTCTAAAAACAAAAAAAAAAAAACAAAAAGCACATTTAAAATGTCTTCCAAGAAATTGTGTAATTTTTTTTTTATAACTGCTAGAAAAATTTTAAAATAAGTAAATTTACTGTAACTATGTCCGGAAGCTGTGGTTCCCACCGACATAATTGAACCAGTACTGTTTGTGTTGCTGTCTGGCAGAGGATGATAACCGTAATCCTGCCCGGATGATCTATCTTGATGATGACCGGTTCCGTGCCAGAGATTTGATAAAAACTGAGTGCTTGAGTGTAGGATTCCAGAAGCTGTTGGGGCAGCACTAGCACCACCGCCACCAGCACTACCCTGTCCGTGTAAGGCATTAGTTGGAGACGTTGGAGCCGATGCCGATGAGCTGGAATAGATGGGATATTGCTTAGCTTTCGTGTCAGCTGCTGCTTCATCATGCTGCTGTTGCAGTTTCAGTTTATTTTCGTATTCTTCCTTCTGTTGGATTCGCTGATCCAGGCTCTTGCGCCATTCTAAATGGGCTTTCTCCAAAGCACCGTTATTCTCATTACCTCTTATGAAATCCAAGGAGATTACAGACCATGCGTCCAGGGTCTGGGTGGCTTTGTTGCATCCTTCGTCCATGCCGGGTGGATTGATCTCACCCTTAGCTCGAATATTGCGTAAATTGCGATCGTAGTTAACTCGCTTGAATCGATTGGCGACGTCATCGTGGACGCTCTTCTTGCGCGCCATTCGCAAGTAACGTTTTATCGTATCACTGACTGACTGTGACACGTCCTCGTTGTCGATGCTGCTCTTACGGCGGTGACTTTGCCCGGCTGTGGCACCCTTGTCGCTATCTTCATCGGTTTGCTGAAGAGCACTTGCAGCTGCAGCAGACTCTTCTTGTTTCATTTCTTTGTAGTCTTTGGCCAGGCGTTCGATTTCGTTCAGCTGGATAAAGTTTGTTTGAGTGCCGCTGGTAGCATAAGTGACATTCATTCGGGGTGGTTTTTTAACCGCAGATATCACAGGAGCTGGAGGGATTTGAAATTGCAAGGTCGATGACAGTGGTGCAGGGAGGTCTAAGGACGAGGGGGGAACACGCTTGTTAGATTCGTGGCCAGGTGAGAGTGGTGGTGATGTGGTGGATTGGGTTGATGCTGGTGATTTGAACCCAAAGTGCGGGAGAAAATTGGGCTTACCCGAGAAGGAACCTTTGGTACTGCCGTCGCGCCGGAAGTGCCAAAGACTGGACAGTGAAGAAGCGTGAGGGAGACTTGCTCTAGGACCGCTGCTGCTGGAATGTTTGCCAATGATTCGATGAAGCTGCTGTTTCTTAAGCTCGTTATATATCTGCTTAAGCAGAGTTTTATCTTCGAGAATCTCAGGGGTGATGCGCTCTAGTGGGATAATAGTGCGGCAGGTGGAGCTACGGCTAAGCGTTCGCAGCCGTTCGAGCAGCTGATCGATCTCCGAGAGAGCATTTATTCCTTTGGGAGGCTGGGCGATAGGCGGCAAAAATCCAGGGCCACGCGATGACATTGCCATCGATTTCGAGCTGAATCCACCACGGTTGGCACTGGTGCCGCCGGGACGCTGAGCTGAGGGCGATGACGTCTGATCTGGCCGGACTGTCTTCGAACCCAGTAATGTTGTGATCTTAATCGATTCGTCAAGCTTCAAATAGCTCGACAGCAAATCAATAATCTGATCAGCGTTTTGCGATTCTTCAGTTTCATAATCAAAACTGCTGATGCCCTTGTGACTGTGCGACAATAGAAGTTTCAAGCGTCTCTTTGAGTTCCTCGATGCTCCAATAGCTCCCGGATATGAAGCCTTGCGACGCCACAGTATGAATCGTGGCTCGTTTGCGCACAGATTGTGAAAATGCCTTTCGCATTTTTGTATGTCTTCGGGACGATTTTGAGCGCCATCTGGAATAAGTTTTCGACCAGCATCGGCCATATACTTCCAGGTTTTTCGTGTTAGCAGCCATCTTTCACGTTTTTTTTCCTTCTTCTCCTTTACCGACGGAATTCTGCGGCTGTGAGTATTTGATTGTTGTTGTGATAAATTTGTAGGTGCCGTTGCTGTTGATATCGAGGACGACGATGGTTTTGTACTCAATTCGTTTAGAATATCGTCAGAAAATAGTGGCCCTGTACGTTTTTTAAATAAAAGTCTTCTAGCTTGAGGTTTACGTCCTTCCATTATTTAATTTATTAGTTATGTAATATTGATTTTTTTTTGAAGAAAATCTTGCTTAAATGTGTGTGTGGTTTTGTGTCAACGAAATTTTATTAAGAAATCATCACTTGGGTTTCTTTTGTGAAGGAATTTATTTATTTTATTTTTGTTGGCGTTGGTCATATTTTCCTCTTTTATTTGTTTTTATTTGTAATAAAAAATAGTTTATAAAATGTACTTATTTTAACTTATGTATGCATAGGGGACAAAATTAAGTTGAAGGGGAAATTATATTGGAAACAAAAATTACATTAAGTACACCTAAACTAATTGCTATAGAGAAGCAAATATTCACACATCATCTTTCGTCTCCTGCCCGACTTCTGTTTCTGTATCGAGCTTGTGTCAGTTGAGAGGCAAAAAAATTGTACAAATCGTGGTCTGTAATTTCAAGATTTTTAATAATTTTCGAAAATTCAATTCCTTCTGTATTAAGTTTACCCTATTTACTCTTGTTTACATTATTTAAAATTCGAATTTTTTTCGTCTTTAATGCTTTAATAGATGTCAGCGAATTGGATTACTAAAAAAGCTGAACTTAAATTCAAAACGTTTCCAAGTTCAAAAATTTGTCAAAAAGTAAAGCAAAAATAGAACAAGTGCCAAAAAAAAAAAAACTAGAGAGGGCCATGCAAGTTAATGAACGATGGTTAAACCTTTGGTTTGGTTTGGTTTTGACTGATAATTTGCTAAATCGTACCTATAATCCAAATGGACCAGGGAAGAGCAAATGAAGACCATCAAGTTATTTTGAAGAATATATAGGGAACGTACGAAAAAATGCAGATTGTAAAAAACTAGTCTCGAAACAAAATACACATACAGATGGACTATAATGCCGAAATGATTGATCGTCTGCTCGAAAATGTGATAGAATTGAACTTTGATTTGGGTTTGTCTGAGAGGAATTCGGCCCTTCAAAATAAAGATATTCTGTTATCAATGGTGTACATAAAGAATGTTTTTCAAGTTAATATGCAAACTACAAATATACTTATATCTAGCATTACCATAACTCTTATCTGATAAATTGCTGCTGAAGTAAACCTATGTATTCTCATTCAGGCAGGACCCCTCCCGTGACGGGAGCTTGTTAAACTTTATTTAGACTAATATAAGCAAAAACGTACTAATAATAACTTACGGCTGTATTTGCAAAAAGCTAAAATTTATGTAGTAATAAGTTGGAAGCTTTTGATTTTGAGTTAAAGAGTTTTGATAAAGAGATACATTCTCTTGTTTTTGAGGTGGATGAGGATTGGAAGTCAAAATAAATTTGGATATTATTCGTAGTACGATGGAGAGGGGTCAGAGGTTGAACCGGTTAGGTGTTGCGAAAGGTGTCATCAAACAGTAACACTGAACTAATACTACGTTTTCACCGACCACTAAACCGAGATTTAGGTAGATTTACCACAAATCTCTCCACAAATTCCGGGATTTAACATACAAATTTTAATCTCCTCAAATCAAGATTTAAAATAAATCTCAATTAAATCTTCCAGGTAAAATTCGAACAGACCTATTCCCCTATTCAGCGCAATACAAGCTGCTAAAGCAAACTTACCATCTCACTTCCACTTCATAAGAAAAATGACCCACCATCTGCATTTTGAAAGGTTCTGTCAAAATTAATCTATTTTTTAATCTTTTTTTCTGGTGAAAACACTATTTGGGATTTATGAAATCTAAAAAAGATTAACTTGCAGTGAAAACGTAGTATAAGATTTCTTGGGTTTGTGTGCAATGAATTTTTTTCGAAGAAACACACAGGACAATCAGTATTACCATCGGTAAATTCCCTTTTTGTCCCACAAATATTTTCTGTTTTTCCCATAGAAAAAAGGTTAAAAAGTTGAATGAAAATGGAAAAAAAAAAATTTTACAAACCAACAAAAGCACTTATAATGTTGTGTTATAGTCTTTTTGAAGGCTAATTTTTTTGTATGATAAACATATTGTCTGCTACTGTTCTCAGTGCCATGCCACTGTTTCTTTGCTATATTCAATGCTCTGTTTTTTAGTTGATTCTAAAAACTAGATGTTAAAATAATTTTTTTAATTTTTGATAAATAAAAAAAAAAAGAATTTGAAGTTAATTTTTTTAAAAACTTTTTACTTAAACAGCTTGATTTAAAAAATTACTAAAGTTCGTCCAATTATTCTTGTCAGTACAGGGAAGATAGGACGTTTGAATCTTAGTTTGGTTGCAGCGTATTGCATAAGTCTATCGCATATAAAAGCTCTAATCGCGATGCCGTAGTGTGCATAATAAATCATTTCAAGTTTAATTGAAATTGATCAGCGTTGCCATCTAGTAAGTAAAATTGCACGAATACAATTATGAAAACTAAAAAAAAAAATTAAATTAAAATAGGTGCGTTTTTGTAAGGGTATCCCCAGTACGCCTAATCTATTAAAAAAAAAAAGAAGAAACAAATAACAAAAAATACCACTTCATTTATTTATTTATAAATAGTTCATTGAGCAATTAGAAAACAGAAAATAATATTTGCATTGAGTTATAAATTGACCAAAAAGCCTACCTACATAAATAATTTAAAATATAAAATAACAAAATATTTAATACATGAATACCTAGGTACCTTACATAAAAATGTGCTTACAAATTTTGTGTAGGTACCATGAACCGTTCTCAAGATATTGGTTGCGTCTTTTTTTTAAGTGATAGCCGACGCACAACACCTACAGCCGCGCCATTTTATTTTTATACTAAAAAACAACACACACTAATTTTAATCATAAAATTTGACCATTATATTTTTGCAAAAAAAACTTCTGCCGGCCGACTGGCCTAAACAGTTTAAAACAACGACGAACGACCACACTTAGTGTTTTTTTGATCCTAAGAGCTTTAAAAAAGCTTTAATTCTGTAAGCTCTTGCACATAAGCAATAGAAAAGGAGTCTTTTATGTGGGTTAGCTTACCAATGGTCACACTATATTGTGTGAATACTTTTAATAAACACAAACAGCAAGAGATCATGATTGGTTATTCATTGTGCCTACGGCTGTGGGCGAGATAGGTCGTGAGGGATGTATGTCGCTTGAAAAAGAAATTACAAAAACAATGCCGTAGGAAGTCAGTGGCTATTGTGTATATTTAAGTGGCATTTTGTTTCGTAAAGTGCCTTGGGATATCAGTAGGTCCCACTGATTTGAAAAAAGCTTTCCCGTAAGGCCTGTACTGACAAGAATAGTTGGACGAACTATAAAAGAATGAAATAAAAGCCTTCAAAAAATCCTTTGATTTTTAATAATTTTTTCCATTTTAAGTAAACCTCAGGGTTAGGGGGGAGATCAAATTTTTCCCCCGTACAAATTTTTTCCTAGACAGATCCCAGGATTTTTCCTCCAAAAATATATTACACGAATTAGATAATCCCAGTATATTTTTAAGTGCAAATCGGTCAAAGCGTTTATGCTCTATATGTGGTAGTGAAGAAGCAATTTATCTTTGGATATATCATGTTTCTTCCAAACACTATGTATGTCTAATTGATACAGTAAAACCCGCTTAAGAGAAACTGCAAAATGTTAGTCTTTCTTTCACTTAAGCGGGTTTTTCACTTTAACGAACCCCGCTTAAGTGTAAAAAAATTCACTTAAGCGGATAAGTGAAAAAAAAAAATTCACTTAAGCGGATCTAAAAATTCCATTAAGAGGATAATTAATGCTAGAAACAATTTTATTTGTCCTTTATTTTTCTTTGAATTATGAAAATGTAATTTTCTTTTTAATAAATGTCAAAATACGTATACCTCTTGAGCCATTTGAAATGTTGCTTTGGATTTTTGTTTGAGAGGACAAAGCAATTTGTTTATAAAATGTAAATGTTAACGTTTGTGAAATAATCTGAAATTCAAATGTCATTTTCGTGGTGAAAATGGCAAAGGTGAAAAATAAAGAAGAAAAGAAAGCATTCAGCAAATTTTTCGTTCTGTGCGAATAAAATTTTTTTTTCACATAAGAGAGTGTTTTTTCATTTAAGCGAGTTTCGCTTAAGCGGAGTGTTTTAAAGGTAATTGGTCGAAAAATACTCGGGGTTGAAAAAGTGTTTCAGATAAGCGGGTTTTTCTCTTAAGCGGGTTTTACTGTACTATAATCACGATCGGAATTTGTACCTATTATTTTCTAATAAATAATATCTACTGATATTTCTTGAACTTTATTTTGACTTGTTTCGAATTAATCTAAAAAAATTGTTTTTTACTTTGTTGATGTTTTCTTTTCCGGGTAAAATTTCAAAAATCAAAGAATTCCCACAAAATGGGGTCGGTTTTCGGTTAGTCCCTTTAGAGGTCAAAGTTCCAACAGAAAGGGATTTTTCCCACGATCCTCCAGCACTGATTGACCTGCGCATGTGGGTAGCAGTGATGGAAATCGACTTTTGTCAATAGTACTGAACGCTGAAAAAAAAGTAGTACTGAAAATGGCCAAATAGTACCGAAATTTTTCCAATCGTGAATTCTACCAGGAATTTAATGTTTTGTTTGATGGTTCCAAAATCTGTAGTAGTAGTAGTCGTGTAGCCGTGGCGTGATGGTTAGTGCGATGGACTGTCATGCCGGAGGTCTAAATTTCGATCCCCAGCCTCGCCACCTATTTATTTAAAAAGAAAAAAAACGGCTTCTGCCTCTTGCGAGGAATTGACAAAGCCTCCAAGAGTATCCGTTCGGAATCGGCAATAAACTGTAGGTCCCCTCCATTCCTGCTGACACGCACACAGGAATGGTTGAGAGTTGTAAGTCACTAGGCCCTAGTTCTTCATGAGCTGTTGTGCCATCAAATTTATTTATTTAGGTTCCAAAATCTATGATTATTTTGATGCCAAAATAAAGCTTGACTTAATTAAGATATCTGGGTCACCAAAAAATATATATCATTATTCTGCCATCGACCCCTTGCAGCCATATTATTTTAAAGATCAAATACTGTTCACTGTTTTTTGAACGAGAAGATGATATCTTTTTTCAAAAATTATTATATGTATTTTTCAAAAATTCTGAAAAATCTAACGTTTAATAAATAATTTGAGGTAAATCGGAGTCATAGTAGATCATGTTGTTGAATTTTGTATTCTTTGAATTACAATAGACTTTGTGACCCATGTTTGAGGAATATTTGATTTACTTGTTTTTTTCGATATTTTTAATAGTTTTTTCTTTAAATTACATTTTTATCAAATTTTTGTCAAAAAGTGGAAAATCCATACTATTTTTCATTTTATTTGTTTATATTTTTTTTTTCATCCTAGGAATTATTATTAAGTGAAAACCGAATTTTTAAAAAGCGTTGACATTTTTTTGGACAAATATGTACTTTTTTATTTACGAGTATACAAGGTGTCCCCTAATTCGTGGACTATGTTTTGAGGGATGATTCCTGGGATCATTACAAAAAAAATTTGTATGGCGGAGAATTTCTATCTTCCCTCTCTGCTATGTTTTTTTTGTTTTGTTAAGCTTATGACGCAAAAAAATTGCCGTTCTCATTTTATACATTTTTTTTTTTTTTTTTTTAGAAATTTTGACTTTGAAATATAATTTCTCAAAAACTATTCATTTAAACAACATGAAATATTAGGCCAGGCGCGCACATGCAACTAAACAGTTTGGTTTCGATTTTGAGTACTATAGGATTATATGAGAGTCCGTGCACATAAGCCGGCGCGCACTCCCATATAAGCCCATTGTGCTCAAAATCGAAACCAAACAGTTTAGTTGCATGTGCGCGCCTGGCCTTAGATTTCAAAAAAGGTATACAGCACATCATTTTGTTTTTAAATATTTTTTTTTTCGATTTTCATACAATCTTACAGAAATTCACTGAAGGGGGAAGACGAATGTTTCCCCTATACAATTTTTTTTCTTGGAATGATCCCAAAAATCATCCAAAAAATGCATTTATATGCATTTATATTAAAATATGCAAAAATATGCTCTAACAATTGAATGCCATTTTTATTGAAAATTCCTGATTCGTAAAACTATGTTATTCATTTGCATCTATGTTCACCAACAAAAAATATGTATTAACATAGAAATCCCAGCCCTGGATTAGTAATTAATGTCAGTTTATTTACATAACCTCTTAATATCTTTGAATATAATTTTTCTGGCTTGGTTCGAACGTTTTTTTGTGCTTTGGAATTGGAAAGTTCCTTAGTTACATATCTTTCACTGCAGATACTGAATTATTTTTAAAAATATGTCCGAAATATTTCACTGAATCAGATGCGAAGGTAAATTTTGATAGTTTTATTCTGAATCCTTTCTTTTATAATTGGATTTAATAATTGTGTTAAGTGACAGTGTTGTGCCATGTAAACTATAAATGTATACTACACGATTGTCTACGTGTAAACAATCAAAGGTTGACAATTAACCATTGTCGAAATTAGCTTGTCAATAATGTAAACAATTTAAGAAAATCATAAAATAAGATTTTCTTATTACCTTTTTCTTTTACAATTGACCCAAAAACTATTGAATTCTATCTTTATAAATCGAGTCTACATCCACCAGGGACGAGACTGAAATAAGACTTTTTTTTAACAGAAAATTTACCGAGAGTTTCAGCGCTCTAGGTGATCTGGAAAAAAAAATTTAGCACTTCTAGAATCTAGATTTTATCTTTATTAGATACTTCATCCAAAAAAATATAGAAAAACATGGCATTTCTGTAACGAAATGAGATCGGGACGAATCAGAGTTATACGAAACTGCTGACCAATACCGTGACGACCCCAAAATTTTGTTGGCAAATTAAAAGATCTAGAAGCTATTGTTGACATTGTCGACATAAAGTCGACACGTAGAGGAACAACACTGTAAGTTCTTCTATCTCTTTTTTTCTTCTTTAGTATTAGTTTGACTTTTATCAATGAGGGAACTACTAGTTTTTTTTATCTGCATCATTCAACTCCATATTTAATTGTTAAAACACTTTATAATGATCCTTTTTATATTTGTCATTATTTTTTGTTCTAAACCAGCAAGAAGATTCAGAATGGAAGCGAACAGCTTTACTTAATTTTTCACAAATCCCACAAGACTTCTTACTTTCGTTTAATTTAATTTAGCCCAGGAAAATTAGACTTTCACTACGAAAAAATTCCGACAAAGCTGAATTTTGGTGGAGATGTTTATTTTTGTACCTTAAGCATTTTCCAAAAAGTACCCTAAATTTGGACGGGGGCTAAAATTTGTACGGGGGGTGAAAGGGGTTGAATTTCAGCTTTTCGCTAATTTCTCAAAAACTATCAATGTTTTAAAAAAAAAGTGTGAAGGCCGATTAGAAGGACGAAAGTTATAGCTTCGCCAACCATACTGGCTCTATTTTGAGTTATTACTGAAGTGAAAATTAATGAAAAATAATTCAACATCGAGTGATATTGTTGGCTATAACTTTCGTCCTAGTCATTGGATCTTCAAGGTTGGAGTCTTTAAATTAAGCCAAAATATCAGGCTACATTCTTAAATACAAATTTTTGAGGAGGGGTAACAAATTTCGCATTTCGGGGTGTTTGTTTGAAACCGCCATCAATTTGATTTTCGATTTTTAAAATGCATAAGTTGATGCAAAATTTTAGAATTTTAAGAAATTTTCTTTGACAAAAATATTTCACCAACCCTCCTCTACAAAGTTGTCATAGGTTTTGATGGATTAAGTGCCACAGGAGAGGCAGGAGGGGTGTCTTAAAGCTAAACACACTATTGAACCCCATTACATGTAGGTGAACTTTGACAAGCTATAACTTAAAGATGAAAAAAGTCCCAGAGATCGTTAATACCTCATTTTGTAGGTATTTTGATACTCTAAAAGTTTTTCATCGGCCATTTTGTTACAGAAAAAAATCCAGACAAGTTATCAAATAAAAACAAAATGGGGAGCTGTTTCAATATGGCTGCTTTTTCCTAGCCCTTATTACCCCGACATTTTTTTTTAATAATGTGGAGATGTTCCCAAACACATAACATAAAAAAATATTTGCCCGTTAAAACAAGCAACTTCAATAAATTTTTTTCAATAAATCCAGTACACTATAAAGTTTGTTCACGTTTTTCTCAAAACCTATTGATTGTACGAAAAAAGTGTCATAACATTTTTAATGTAAAATTACATAAGCTACAACTTTTGCCTTCACATTTTTTAAAAAAAAAAACTGATAGTTTTTGAGAAATAACCGGAAAACTGAAATTCAACCCCTTTCACCTCCCGCAACAATTTTAGCCCCTGTCCAAATTTAGGGTACTTTTTGGAAACAAAATGCTTAAGATACAAAAATTAACATCTCCAACAAAATTCAGCTTTGTCGGAATTTTTTCGCAGTTTTGCCTTTTTTTTTGTCTAATTTTCCTGGGCTAATTAGCGAATCTGTGACTCTTTTTTTTTTGGCTACCTACCATGAGTTCGAGATTTCTAACTTCATTAAAAAGATATTTGGTTTCTTTCAATTTTTTCCTATCAATTTTGTCTGTTATGAAGGTCGGTAGTACTACCGCAATGAGATCAATTAAACTACATTTATCTTTTTATTTCTTATAATATTTTTTTCTTTCTTAAAGCATATTCTAAAAGCAAACCTTCTTCATATTTTAATTTCAGGTCATATCTAATTGGAGTCCAACCTTCATGTGCATAAATGTTTCACAGAAATCATATTTCCATTGTTTCCGAAGTCAATGTAATGTTCCAGCAGCATTGAACTGTACCAATCCAGACAGGATTTTTTCCAAAAATAATCTAAAAATCTCTTTTTTTTCACGTCTGTGAATTTGGCAGGACATTTTTCGCGTAGAGTCTTGGGACCAAGACAGTAATTTGCAGTTTTTTTGCATTTTTTTTGCATTTCTATTCCGGGTTTTTCAGTTAAAAAAATAGTGGGTGTAATTGCGTGACGTGCTAACTTCACAGTGAAGTTAGCAGGTCATACCCTTTTCTCAGCAACCAGGAAAGCTATAACGTTGAAATTAGGCTCCAAATTTGCAGTTCATTTTGCAGTCCAAGAAAATCCTAAAACCAAATTTTGAAGTCCTCATTTAAAAAAAATCATACTGACCTGCTAACTTCACTGTGAAGTTAGCAGGTCATGCCCTTTTTTTACCAACCAGTAAAGCTATCACAATTTGCAGCTAATTTGCAGTTCCAGAAAAGCCAAAAACCAAATTTTTAAGTCCTCATTTAAAAAAAAATCAAAAAAACCATATTTTAGCCCCGAATATTCACTGTGAAGTTAGCAGGTCAGTATGAATTTTTTTTTAAATGAGGACTTCAAAATTTGGTTTTAGGATTTTCTTGGACTGCAAGTTTGGAGCCTAATTTTTCCCCTCTAGGGAATCACCAAAAAATCTTATGCTCCAAGTTTTAAGAAAATCGATTCAGGGACTTAGTCTGTAGGCCGAGGTACAGACAGACATTTATTAGTTTTCAAATCGTATGTACTTCAACGAAAATCTGTACTAAAATAATTTTTTGAAACACATTTTTTCAAAGTAAAAATCAATCACCTTATCTGGATCAACAGTAATATCTGAATGTACAGATATCATAGCAAGTGAGCCTTACCTTCCATTTCCCATAACGCTTGGGAACACTGTTTTAATCCGTTTCATAGTTGAAAAGATTTTTCCAACATTAGCTGTGGTCACTGGAAGCGTGTCCAAAACCGTTAGCAAGAGCAATTTCAAAACTTTTAGAAGGATTACTAGACGATATTTTTTTGCGCCAAAGAATGTACTCAGCTTTCACAGCTGACAAAGAAATTACATTATCAAAGTAACATGTTAGCTTTTCCATTTCGTTCACTCGCTCAGCTGCAGCAAAACCTGGGAGAAGAGCTTGAAACGATGTCTTTGTTGACCATGTATTAACAAATCTATACAAGGAATCAGTATAGACACTCTAAAATAGGCTTCAGTAGAAGAGGTTTCTGGATAGGAACGCGTTGTTTGTTTCAATGAAGTTCTTGGAGCTCCTAATTGAACTTCAAATAAGTCCTCTGCAAGTTGAGATGCGGATTGAAAAGCTTTTCTGAAAAAATCTTCGGCATTTTCTCTGATGAAGTTATTAATAGAATTCAGAACTTTTTTTTGAGCAGTCGATTGCAGAAACGAAATCTAAGGTATTGTTTTGCAGGAAACTGATAAGGGCAGCGTTTAACTGAATAGTTTTTCGCTTATAATGAGGCTTACTAGGAAATCACTTTTTTAGACCGCTCTGCCAGAAGAGTTGATGCTTTCGAAGACATCGCCCATATTCTGCTCGTTATTTCAACAAGACTTATTAATATGCATTTGAAGAGCTCTACAAAGGAAATCTGTCATGCCTTTCAATAAATTTTGTTTCACAAATGCGTAGAAGTCAAATTTTTCGGCTCTCTGGTGCGTGTTCTTTAAAGACTTTTTTGAAAACCTAGTGGGCGATGGCAAGCAACTTTTATTGCTCTCTGTTGCCGGCAACTCCGAGCAACAAAAAGTTGCCTAGTGGGCGATGGGCCTTACTTAAATATTAGTATTTACTTAAACATTTTACTTTAAGCAAGTACTGCAATTTTATGCATACCACCCTATATCAATTGTGCTCAATTTGAGGTTCGATGGAATCGGTTTTCTCTGGTTCACATGAACTTGAAGGCTCCGAAATATTTTTATCTGTTTTAAAACAGGGATTTAATTTCAACTTTAATACTCATTAAATAATCGTAAGGCTCTCTATTCTATGCTCAAAACTCGAATTAAAAAAGCTAATGGAATTTTTTTTGTATTTTCCTAATCGAAGCCATTAAGGGGCGAGATAAAACTCAATTCTCAAATGGATAGTTGCGTAGAAATTCAAATCACCTAAGTGCTTCTTATGAGCTCTTTGTCAACTGTCTTTTTTTTATTTGCAGAATTTTTGAACAAAGAATTATACGTTCGCACACTTATAATTATTACTAGGTATACATACTAAACTTTTTCAATTTCTTTTTCTATAATTGAATCTGCAACAGTTTCTTCAGAATTTGGGTTTTCCTTACTAAAAGTGCCGATTTCACATAAATACCTATGATATGGCAGAAAAATTCGACATGGTGGATAAAGCTTTTATGGCCTTAAAATAGGCTCCGTCATAAAAGATTTGTACTAAGAATCCTACGAATCCCAAAAAAAATATCAGGTAAAGCTTAGTATATATTTCTCCAACGAAAAAAAAATCTACATGTAATTCTAATGCAAGTGATTTTTACCCATAAAAAAAAACTCTGTATACTAGGCTTAAATACATAGGTATACCTGGAAATTCGAAGTTCCTGAGAAGTGACCCGAATAATCCCCGATTTCCATTATATTTGTATTTCTATGGAGGCTTGTAGATACCTACTTATTTTGTGGGATTCGCATTCGGGATCTGTGGTTGATGCTCTATTCAAAAATAATAAGTTACTTACCACAATGGTCGGCATGTTTTGATTTTTTAAAAAAAGAAGTATTGAAGCTTTGCGATTTCATTTTTTAAGGAATCACAAAAAATAAATATGTTACGATGCTTTGAAAAATATTTTCCGCAAGCCGAAAGTTATTTTATCGTACCTATTTGTTGTAACACGCATTAACTGAAGTCGTTAACTGATCTCAAATCAAATAAACTATACCTAGAATAGTCTCCTAACTTTAATTGCCTTTCAAATTATATAAAATACCTAAATAGTCTCCTAACTTTAATTGCCTTTGAAATTATATAAAATACCTAAATAGTCTCCTAACTTTAATTGCCTTTGAAATTATATAAAATACCTAAATAGTCTCCTAACTTTAATTGCCTTTGAAATTATATAAAATACCTAAATAGTCTCCTAAATTCAATAAAAAATTTTATACATACCTAAATAGTCTCTTGCTTCTTAACGAAGTGTTTTCAAGTAGTTGAGAACTTTAGCTAGATTCAAATAAACTATACCTACCTAGATAGTCTCCTTACTTTTATAGATTTTAATTTATATCAAAAGTTCAAGTTTGTTGTTTTTGTTTCGTTTAAACTTTCAATACTAAAGCATATTAAAAAAAAAAATTGGCATAACTAGAGTGCCCAGATATAATATGCTGATGAAAAATAGGACACCTACAAATCAAAAATCTAAAAAAAAAAAAAAAAACAGAAGTTTTACATTTTCGACCTTGAGTCTAGACAGGTACTCCGGTTGTCAGTATAAGTTGTAAAAGAAAACAGACTTTAAAAAACCATTAACTGAATTCAAATAAAAAAACTTTGTCAGGTATCTTTTTGTAAAAATAAGCGATTTGTCCTCTTTTTAGGTTCTTACGAGTTTCTCACTTTTTTCAGTGGAACAAAATCAATTCTGATGTATAATAACGTCTATGGAACAAGAAATAAAAGATGATCAGAAATTTTTTAATGTTCTGATACTTTTGTGAAAATCTTGAGATACTCGATAAATAAAAAAAGGATACTGACAAATAACGAATTCCCGTTTATAAGTTTAAATTAGCTTAGTGCAGTTAAGAAAACTGGACTGCAGAGGAAGGAAGGGACGTCTTAACCTCAGACGAAAGCGGAATAAGTCTACGAGGTCCAGATGGACGTCAGCGTGTCTACAGGCGAAAAAAACGAAAGGTTTGCTCCATGCACGATAACCGAAACAGTGGGTTACCAAGGAGGGTCTATAATGGTTTGAGGAGGCATCATTTATGAAGCTTGCACGGACCTGGTTGTGTTCGATAGAGGCAGTGTGAACGCTCAGATATACGTGGAAAACGTTTTGCAAGACCATGTGATGCCTTTCGCTTTCGCGCCAATTTTTGGTGAACACTTTCGGTTAATGCATGACAACGCACTCTGCCATACCACAAATTCTGTCGGGATTCCAGTTTTGCCATGTCCATCTTGCGGTCTAGATCTCAAACCTATCGATCATCTTTTGGACAACATTAAACGATGTGTCCTAGCGAGAGCACATATCCCTACCACTCTAGGAGAGCTTAAGACAGCTGCAGTGGCACAACATCCCTCAGTCGGATGTTCAGGACATAATTGACGGATTGTCAAACCGGCTCCACGAAGTAATTAGAGCCTGTGTCGCAAACACCCATTATTAAAAATTAAGTTTTTCAATAATTTTACCACTTTTTTAACAAAAAAGGATAGCATCTTTTTCAGTATTTTGTGTTTTTGTTTGTTTTTTTGTATTAATTCTTTAATAAACGTGTTTTTTTCTCAGAATTTTTGTTATATTTTTTATTTTTCAAACTTTGCTTTCAACATTACTTACACCCAATGTGGTCTAAACTTGACGGTTTCTTTAAATTTACAGAAATACGAGGTGGGCGGTTAAATGTACCTGCGATTGTATATTCCTACTATTTATTTCGGATGGATGGTTATGTTGGGTATATACTACGTTTATATTCAGGACCGAGAGCTCGAATTGGATTTTTGTCTGATTTTCGACCCAGGTTTTTCGTTCACAGATTTGAGAGCTCGATATTGAGTTGAATTGTAATGGTGTCGAGATGACATATGGTGTTTCCCAGGTTTTTTAGCACAAATTTCGACTCGACTCCGCTCCTGAAGTGCAGTCGAGTCGGTTCAAGCTCATTTCAACTCGATGCAGGTATACAAAGGGTCTAAGTGAGCTTCAAGCTCGCTTAAATACCACCTGGAAACGTAGTAATAGAAATTTTACATATTGCAATTACATATAGACGTCTTTGGTTAGAAGTTCCGCATTATATCCGAAAAATAGTGAAATTCGAAACATTTAATTTCTTTTGGATTGATGTCCCTAGGCAGATAGATAGATAGATAGATATTTTATTTCGTTCTTTAAATTTATAATTGGTTGCTACCACTCAGTTTACACAGAGATTTGATATTTTATAATATATCTTTCTACTGAATAATTAATTTTTTAAAATTTATAATTTATATATTATTGGCAAATAAATAACTACATTCTGAAGGAAAGTATGATAAAAACCTTCAATTGATAAAAAAAAATATTATAATAAAAAAGAGGTGCATTATGCAGCTTAAAGAAAATTCTGGTATTTCAAAAAAAATAAGAATAATAATAATAATAATAATAATAATAATAACAATAATAAGATTATAACTATCACATATGAAAGTGTAATATTTAAACAAAAATAAATAAACGAATAAATAAGTAAATAGGTAAATACATAAATAAATAAATAAATAAAAAAAATAAATAAATAAATAAATAAATAAACCAATAAATAAATAAATAAATAAAAAAAAAAAACAAATAAATAAATAAATAAATAAATAAATAAATAGATAAACAAATAAATAAATAACAAAAAACTGAATGTTTAATTAAACTATGCGATTATGGGGAGTTCAATTGGACTACCAAAGGGTTATCAGAAATATCCCAGTTGGTTAAAAACAGGTCACTCAACTTTTGAATTCTTCTACAAATCAGTTCAACACCTGTTTGATTATGAAGATCATGTGTCGAATAATAGCGAGGTAAATTAAGCATCATTTTCATAACTTTGTTTTGGCAAATTTGAAGTTTTTTAATGTGACACTTCGCACAGTTCCCACATACCTGACATCCATATAAAAGAATAGACTGGAAAACAACCTTGTGTATAATGATTTTATTTTCAATACTCAAAAGAGATTTTCGGTGAATAATTGGGTAGAGCATTTTAATGGCTATATTTACTTTTTTAACAGTTTTTTTAATATGCTCATTAAAAATGAGTCGTTTGTCAAGGTTTATTCCTAGATATGTCACATTAGACTCCCATTTTATAGGAGCTCGTTACTGGGAAGAAATAATCGTTTTCTTTTTCTGGTGAAAAAGATTAATTTTATCTTTCCAGCATTTAGTTTTATCTTCCATCTGTGAAAAAATTTCATAAGAATTTCAAGAGCATTTTGAAGATTGGTCTCAATGTTGAGACCAAACTCATGCGATGAAAGTACGCAGGTGTCATCTGCATAAATTCCTGTTTCACAATATGGTAGCTGTGGAAAATCGGATGTGTGCACATTGTATAGGACGG
Source organism: Epistrophella euchroma (assembly GCA_947049315.1). NCBI lineage: Eukaryota > Metazoa > Arthropoda > Insecta > Diptera > Syrphidae > Epistrophella > Epistrophella euchroma. The sequence continues at coordinate 4,413,034 of OX346249.1, read as the reverse complement.
GACCCAGAACTGAACCTTGAGGGACACCATACTGAACATTTATTAGGACAGATTGACTTTGTTGACGTACACCTTAAAACATCTTCCGGACAAGAAACTTTGAATTATCTTTATGAGAAAAGTTGGTATTCCGAATGTTTCCATCTTATAAATAAGAGCATTATGCCAAACGGAGTCGAAAGCCTTTTCTATATCTAAAAGCACCATACCCGTGGACCTTCCTTCATCACGATTTGTTCTGATAATGTTGGATATCCTAAGCACTTGATGCGAAGTATTATGATGACTTCTAAATCCAAATTGCTGGTCGGGAAAAATATGCTTTTCCTCTATTATAATATTAAGTATTTTCTTTATTACTCTTTCATATACCTTACTCAAACTACTAAGGAGACTTATCGGCCTGTAACTACCAGGAATTTCCCTATCTTTACCAACTTTTAATATTGGTATAACTTTTGCAATTTTCCAGATTTCTGGGAAATATTGATTTTTCAGACAGGCATTGATCAGCAATGTAATATATTTTTTTTCCTACTTTCGGCAAATGTTTGAGGTATAAATTCTTTATCTTGTCAAGCCCATCAGTTTTTCTTACACGCAATTCCTTAATTATAGCGTTAACATCATTTAGAGAGATGTATTCATCTTGGGATGTTTCGATTAAGGAGGATAAAATTCTATGAGAAGCAGCCTCAACCAAATGTATAGTGTCTGAGTCACTTAGATGTTGGGATACTTCATGATTTTTTTTTAAATTCCTCAGCAAAAGCATTAGCTTTTTTAATGTCTGTGTAGAGCACTTCATTTGATTTTTTTAGTGCGGGAATCAGTCTGGTTCTATTTTTTATAATTTTGGCAATGTTCCAGAAGGGTTTATCGTTTTTCCCGAGCTCGCTTAGTTTTTGGTTCCACTGAGTGTTTCGGAATTTCTAAATTTCTGTAGCGATAGGTTTATTAAAATATTTTGAATTCATCAATACTTTATATACCTACTTAACTTCAAACATATTGAATGCAAATACACCTGAAGATAATAACAAGACCAAATTCCATGGAGCATGTCGAATTAATTACTCAAAGGGAATTGCCCATTTATGGCCAAGAGTGTACACGAATGAAATTCGTTTCAAGCAAAATACCTCTCATTTGATACCTGAATTATTTTTCTATGTCATTTATTTTACGCACGTTTTGAACAAATAATTGGAAAAAAGCAAAAATCTTAATTTTTCAATCGGCAACTTCAAGCTCAAATATCTCGGCTTTCCCATGAACGATTTTAAAAATATTTCTCTCATGCAACCAGCTAAACGTCACCTTTCATTTGTTACTAAACTCGTTCGTGTACACTCTTGGCCAAAGCTCCACATTAAAATGGGCATTTCCTTTTGACGGTTTGGGTTCGAAATACTGTAATTCAAAATTCTGGTTACACAAAATTCTGTATTTTAAAATTCTGTATGAGTAACATTCTGTATTTCAATATTCTGCTTTTCAAAATTCTGTTTAAAAAAAAATTGTTAAACTAATTGCCCACCCTAGAAAACTCGAAACTATTTAATATTTGCTTCCTAAAACTACCAATTTTATTTAGTTCAAAGTTACATAGGTACGTCAATTCATTTAAATATCGCCCTGACATCTAGGACAACAAGTTCATGAAGAGTCACATATATTATTGTGAGTTTATTTTTCTTATATTTTGCTATCGGTTTAACAATGTCATCAATTTTAAAAATTAGTGCGTCGTCAGTCCTTAAACTGATGGCATTGTTTCATCAATGACGTTTTTTGAATTCAAATATTTTAATAATTTTAATTTATCGTTTGAAAAGGTAAATTTTTCTCCAGTTTGAAAACATAATTCGACATATGCACATCACTTTTCTTAATTCCATTAGTTTTTGTTCATCAATGTCATTTTCTAATGAGTACCTTTCAAAGTGAAGGCCAAAATACATTTGAGAATATGGTAAAGTTTTCAGGGTTTCTATTATTTGTGTTTATATTAATTAAATAATCCTATTAATAATATAACTGTGAAAGTTTGTTTGTCTGTCTGTTTGTTCCTCTTAGGCTAGGTACGCACTTGCGATTTCGATCACGCGACTATTTAGTCGCAAGAAATAGAACAAATGAGTTTCAAAGTGAATGACCGAACTTGCGACCGAGAAATCACGACTGAAATTTGTTCCATTTTTGTCGCAAAATAAAATGAAACAAATGCAATTACATGTTTGTGACCGCACTTGCGATTTAAATTTATGCGATCTTAAAATTGTAGTCGCGGAAAGAAATAAATATGCACGCACTTGCGGTTGTCAGTCGCGCGAGTTTTTAGTCGGAAGAAATAAAACACATGGGTTTAAATGAACACATGCGACTGAAAAATCGCGGCTCTTAAAAAAAAGGAAACAGGTTCCATTTTTAGAGCGACTTTTCAGCCGCAACGACTTTAAATCGCAAGTGCGTGCACAGCCATTAAAAGATGTATGTTGCATTCGATAAAAAATAAATACAAAAAATAAATTTGGTGGCACAACAGCTCATGAAGAACTAGGGCCTAGTGACTTACAACTCTCAACCATTCCTGTGTGCGTGTCTGCAGGAATGGAGGGGACCTACAGTTTATTGCCGAATCCGAACGCCTAACAAGCGGCACTTTTCTCTGACAGGAGATACTCTTGGAGGATTTGTCAATTCCTCGCAAGAGGCAGTAGCCGTTTTTTCTTTTAAATAAATAGGTGGCGAGGCTGGGGATCGATCCTTAGACCTCCGGCATGACAGTCCATCGCACTAACCATCACGCCATGACTACTATATGTTGCATTCGATAGTGATTAAAAATCGCAAGTGCGTGCACAGGAAAAAATTGATGCGATTGCGATTTTTTTATCGTAACGACTCTAAATCGCATGTGCGTGCCTAGCCTTAGTATCAGAAAATACATAAGTGATTGTATTGAGAATTGGTAGAGCGAGAGCTTGGAACATGAGCACGGACATAGGCAAATTTGTTCTTCAAATCTGGGACCAATTTACAAAAAAAAAAAAAACTAAAATATACTAAAAAATTGATTTAAAAGAAAAATCAAAAAGTTTTCAACCAATGCAAAGCAAGGCAAGCAAGGGTTTGCTAGTACAGTAGATGACGGATTTAAGAAACTCAAAAAATCAAAGGAATTCCTTTCTTATATCCGTGTTTTTTTATATAAAAAATTGTATATAAGAAAGAAACTTATATAAATAAAAATGCCTAAGAAATGTCAAATGTATAGGCTATTTTCTTTCTCGCCGATCTTGAATCTGTCACTTCTTTCGCAATTCAATAGGGGTGGGTTCAGAAATTTTGTGAACGTTACACGGCGGCGCATTATTTAGAAGCTTACGTGGGAAATTTTTTTATAAAAGTTTAATTTTCTATGTAGTGAATGAGATTTTGCATCAGAATAAATTTTTTATATCAGTGTTTTTCTTATAAACGTTTTTCTTATATGAGGTTTATTTAACACGTATCTTTATGGAAATGTGGATGGTGTTTTGGAATGTCTGTCTTATAAGCGTGTTTTTCTTATATGAGACTTTCTTATATCCGTCATCTACTGTACAAAATAGAATATCTAATATAATGCTTCCTTGTACAGATCACAGCACACCAACAAAGAGACAAGGAAATAGAACTGATCACTGATCTCTATAATACACTGGATAGTGGATTCCCTACAAAGTATAACAGTTTTTCTGATTCCAATATAAAGATGACAAGTACATAGGCAACTCAACACTTTAGGTATGTTCAGTGAGGCTGAGAAGGCCAGTTCAAGTTTCTGAGATCTCAAAAATTCTACTACAACCGAAGAGGGGCAAAAACCAAAGTGGAATTTCTAAGAAAAAAAAAAGCAAAAGAACCATCAATTGTTTGTAAATTTGATTTTTTGTAACTTAAAATAATTGTAAAGGTGAATTTAAAATATTTTAGTTGCAATTTTGTAAAAAATTTTGCATTTCATTATGTTATACAGTTATACTGTTATACAAAAAAGAAAAAAATAAGGCAACTCAACATTATAACAATTCTCAAATGGCTTCAACTTTCTTGTATGGATGCGCTATCCAGTGTATTATAGAGATCAGTGGAACTGATGTGAAAAAGTAATTGGGTGAAATCATACCGATTTATCTAAAAATTTTAAGTGTGGTTGTGGTCGTATGGTATATGATAAAGTAAAAAGATATGTGAAAGGTGAGATGCAAAAAGTGGTAGAATTAGATTTTTAGGTGGTAGGTTTTCATGAACAGCAAAAAGTGGTAGAAATACCACTTAAGTAGTGGTAGAAGTCCCTATGTACGATTCAGGACAATGTTTTTTGGCAAACATAATGGCATCCACCGTTTCCATATCATATGCTTTTATTAATTGAATGTATAAAATTTTCGTTTCTCCAGCTACTAGAAACGAATCGGCTGAATTGAGTTCTGTTTAGAGATTAATTTTGGTTTAATAATCCGAAGGCTTTTTATAACTTCATTGTCCTTGTTCTGAATGAGTATTACGGACAAAGGCTGCCAAATAAACTATACAATACCGCAAATTGATTTCAACACAGTAGCCTAGCCATAAACGATGATCAATTTTCGGTCTTCGTTTGGGTTAAATCTGTTTGAGTTTGGTTTAAATCCATTTGCGTTTGGGTTAATTCTATTTACGTTTTATTGGGTTAAATCTATTTGCGTTTAGGTTAATTCAATGTGCGAATGCTGTAGATGGTTGCAAGACAGATGAGGGGTAGGGTCAGGCATCTTTTCAAATAACTGACCCTTATACAGAGTATCCCTAAGGCAACGATGAAGACGAAAATCATTAGTTCCTAAGTCGAAAAACTTGAGAAGTATTTTTATCTTTTTCTCTTCCTTTTCGAATTATAACGGTTTTCATGATTTCGTTTATTTATTTATTTATTTATTTATTTATTGAAATAATTTACAAAATAAATTTATAAATTACTTATTTAAGGCATCAGGGTAGCCAGACCATATGATGCCGTTTTATAACGTTACAAGAATCTAAGAAAATATTTACATTAATTTACATGATTATGTACATAAAAAGCAAGTTAAAGAAAATTAATTAAAGTTATGATGGCAAGATAAACTGAGTTAAATCTCTTCAAACTTCTGGTGGGCAGATAAGGCAGCTTTTATTCGACGGATAGTGTTAACACTTGATGGATGCTCAAGTTAGAAATGATTTCGTTTCTTTAACTGGATCTAACTTTGCCAGACAGACCTAAACTGTCCCTCTTAATTTGAATTCTAACGGGTTACAACTCAATGGAAATCCACATGAGCAGAATTATTTTTTTTTTTAAAGGAATTCGACATTAATCCTTTAATGTGGTGACTTGGGGACTTGGGAGCCATTTCGATATAAGGGTAGCACAGTAGCCCTTTCCGCAGCAAAGTAGCCAAATGCTACTATAGTAGCCAAAACGACAGCAGTGGCTGGAAGTATTCCCAATGGCGTGAGACCACTGATCTCTATAATACACTGGATAGTGTATTACCTACAATGTATAACAGTTTCTGTGGTTCCAATTGAAGATTATAATGCGTGGTCAGCCACGTTTGTCTGTCACAAAATAAATATTATTTGTGGTTAATAATCTACTCTCAACTCTCTCTACTCATATTTTAGTATTCGGTGTATCTCCAAGAAGAATAAAATATGAAACAGAGTTTTTGTTTTTCCACATTCTTTGGTTTTGGAGGGTGAAACGTACGAAGGGTTCATGTCTTTATATTCAGTATCTTTAATTCATATCTTTATATTCAGAATTTTTGCCGTCATTTTTGGTATTTTATATGTTATGCATCTATACTGTTATACAAAGAGTGGTCAGGCGCATAATATAACAATTGTTCAAATGGAGCCACCATTTTTGTATGAATACGCTATCCAGTGTATTATAGAGATCAGTGCGTGAGACATGATAGGGGGCGGAGAAATAGTACCTTTCTAAACAATAAATACTAAAGGGTGTTTTTTTTTTGTATAGCCAGTAGGTACTTATTTTATTTTTGAAAGAAACACATGAAATTTCATTAAATATAGCTACACGTTTTCGAATGTTTATATTTGTTTCACAATAGATTTTCAAACAGAAGACAAAATAATAACAAACGAAAAATTTAAGAAACAAAATTTTTACAACATTCTTCTACACAGACACAACACAAAACAGATACATCCTAAAGTAACTTAAAAATAGAACCCACAAAACTATTTTTAATACCACCAACAGAATATATTTAAATTTAATGTTTTTTTTTTGTTCTTTAAAGAGCAGAAAATATTTATAAAAAGAAACAAAAAAAAAGAAGAAAAGAAAGGAAAGGACGATGTCGACCGACGACGACGGGACAGTTCGAGAGTTGAGTTGAGAAACAATTTCAGTATACCTACCTATACTTACTCAAAAAAAAGCAATTTTGAGAGCATAGAGATAATAAATATTATGATGATGATATTTTCTGGGGCGCTATTTTTTATTGCGTGTGTGTGTGTGTGTTTGTTTCAATTAAGTGTCTTCTTATTTTTTTTTGGCGGCTTTGTAAACAGGTGGTTAAATTACACACCTGAAAACATACATGTGGACCACATTCTTAAGAGATTTTTAATTCTATTTTTTTTTTGTTCGTGTGTTCTTGTGCGTTTTTTTTTTTTTTGAATATTTTTTTTTGTTTAAAGATGGTATAAATATAGGTTCTTAAGAATGATGAAAATGAAAAAAAAATGTAAAGAATACAAACAAAGAACAACTTGATTGAACTTTTACAAAAACAAAAAAAAAATAAAAACAAGGATAAGAAAGTGGGACAGAGCAGAAGGAGATGCTCTGATTTTGGAGAGGGGGCTAAATTAGGTATTCATTTTTTTTTTAATAAAATTTAAAATTATTTACAATTCCTTCAAAAAGTATGGGGAGGAAAACATTGAATTAATGGAAAGAAATATTTCGTAATTTTTCTAGCGCAAAGATATTTTTGTTAAAATCAATAAAATAATAGGTATATAGGTTTCTATCTATTGAATAAAAAGTAAGGAGTGATTTTGTCACTGTTAAATATATAACAGACTTAGGTGCTTTTATATTTACGAGGAATAAATATAAAATAAGAAATAAGTAAAACTTTGGTTAGAAAATTTATAATACCTACACAATTTTTGATTATGTCTTGAACATAATTCTCTAAGGCCCATTTGCTGAAACGAAACTTAAGTATTCAAGTTCAACAGAGGAGCTTATGTGACAGTTTTCGCTGAGGAAAAAGTAGAACATAAGAGTTGAAGTTCAACATAAATATTTAAGTTTCGTTTCAGCAAATGACCCTAAATCATTGAATGAACTATCCTCTAAACGTAGCATTTTTTTGTCCCTTTATTAGGCGTTTTTCTTTTTTAACTCAGAGCAAAGCACTGAGCTGTAGTAGCCGTGGCGTGATGGTTAGTGCGATGGACTGTCATGCCGGAGGTCTAAGGTTCGATCCCCAGCCTCGCCACCTATTTATTTAAAAAGGAAAAACGGCTACTGCCTCTTGCGAGGAATTGACAAATCCTCCAAGAGTATCTCCTGTCACAGAAAAGTGCCGCTCGTTAGCCGTTCGGATTCGGCAATAAACTGTAGGTCCCCTCCATTCCTGCAGACACGCACACAGGAATGGTTGAGAGTTGTAAGTCACTAGGCCCTAGTTCTTCATGAGCTGTTTTGCCATCAAATTTATTTATTTATTTTTAAAGCACTGAGCTGTCAAAAAAAAATCTTTGTTTCTTTTTTAGCTCAGACATATCAGAGCGCTCAACTTGTGTTTCAACCAGAGCTAGCTCGGAGCTTGCTCCATTAGCTCAGAATAAATTGACCGAGCAAATGGAGCAACTAGCTGAGCGCAGCCAACTTCATACAATTTCCATGTGATTTGACAGATATGTTAATTCGGTGCTCAGACGTGTTTCATAATTAAATCTGAGAGCTCTGATCATACTCCGCTCAGAGCTTACTCGGATCGCTCAGGCTCTGCTCAGTGCTCTGCTCAGAGCTAAAAAAAAAACGCCTATTGTATCAATGGATACGTTCAGAAGACGTAGGGAACTTCATATGTAGTCAACTATAGGCGTTTTTCTTTTTTAGTTCAGAGCAGCTCAGAGCTGAGCTCGAACTGTCAAACAAAAATGTTGTGTTTCTTGTTGAACTCAGAGCGCTCAGAGTTTGGAATTCGTGTTTCTTTTTTCGTTCAGAGCTAGCTCAGAGCGTGCTCTATAAGCTCAGGATTTAATAACCGAGCGAACGGAGTAAAAAGCTGAGCGCAGCCAACTTCATACAGTTTTCATGCAATTTGACAGATGTGACAATTCAGTGCTCAGGTGTGTTTCAGAATTAACTCCGAGTGCTCTGAGCACACTCTGCACAGAGTTTATTCCGCTCGCTCAGGTTCTGCTCAGTGCTCTGCTCTGAACAAACTCTGAACAAAAAAAGAAAAACACCTTATGTACGTTCGTTGAACGCAAATTTGACCTAGGAACCTAGTTGATGACTAGAGATGTCATTAATGCCAAACTATGAACATTACTTCAAATCTTTACCTTCCGTTGATAGGAAGAAAGTATTTTTAATAATAATTTTATCTGAGAATCACTTCGCACAAGGCAGAAATCAGTTAGGAGTTTTGTATATTATTTGTAAACTTTTCCTACTAATGATACATTTTTTAAATTTAATCTTTATTTATTTATTTCAAACTGTGAAGATAAACGTCAAAAAATCAAGCAACGGAAGAAAAAAATGCAGCTTGCTCTTTAATGACAAAATATAATCAGCTGATATTCTGACACAAATGCACTTGGTTAGAAATTTAGGGAGATATGTCTCACCTAGCTTTCCAGCCATTTTCCAATACAATTTGCCTGGATTGGAATGCATATTTTTGACAGCTGACCAATCAGAAACTAGAAACTTGCCTAGCTTCTTAGTCGCCTATACGTCTTCTGAACGTGATTCATAATAAATTTTGGAGACTTGACATTATTTTGTTTCTAGGTCACGGCGCGGCGTGCAATAGGAGTAGGAATTCTTCTTTTCGATTGAAGAGCTACAAAAGCATCTTATTTTTTTGATGTCTCTTCAACATTGACCTGGCACTCCAAAATCTGGTTTTTAACTTTTATTTTGCCATGAGAATATTAATTCTTTGATTTGCTTCCCTCGTTGCGGGGGAAAAGCCAAAACTATGTTGGTACTAAAAAAAAATGATTTCATTTAACCATTTTGCAACTTAAGGCTGATTTTCAATAGCGCGTTGACGTTAGAGACGCTTACGTATACGTTTACAAGCTTTACGAACGCGTCGACGTGACAGACGACTTGAAGAAGATCGGTTGATTAAAAACAATTGAAATGTCATTCTGAAAATCAAAATGAACCTACATAACTGTAATGTTGAATTCCTTTCAACGAACAATTCAATTTTCTTTTTCTAAACAAAACCGATTTGTTTTCTTTCAATAGGAGGAATTTGTCCAGAAAAATAATTTCTAAGCACATCGATTTTTTTGTTAAAAGGAATTCGACATAAGTTGAATTGTCAAAACGCACGCTGAAGTTGAAGTTTTTTCAACTTTAACGTTGAGGTAGCTTCCGTTACGTTGGTTTGTGTACATGCTAATAGGTGCCAAAACGTAACATTAATGCCCAGCGCGTCATTGTAAACACTTTGCATAAATTGCTATGTGTGAACTTTCGCGTTGACAGAAATATCTGTCAAAGCAACGCCCAACGCGCCATTGGAAATCAGCCTTTAAGCTTCTTAGATTTTTCTTTAATGCAGCATAACCCAAAAATAATGAAATCTTCGCAAAATATAAACTAGACCAATCACAGATACGAAGTGAAGTAGAAAATGAATTGGTTTCGTTTTTTTAATAAAAGAAAGTAGGTATTATTCAAAAATTTTAATAAGCAATATTATTTGTGGGCTGCTCGGATGTTTTAGTTTTGAAGAAGATCGATTGAGCTAAAATATTACTTAGAAGTACCTACTTCTTTGTTAAATTGAAACAAAATCAAATGCGAGAAATCAAGCCAAAACCCAAAGAATTATTCCATTTTTATCAAAAAAAAAAAAAAATCTCAGTTTGACCATTTGATTTTTATCCAAAAACCTAAATCCTAGTTTTAACTATTAAATTAAACATCGCAGGTACGAACTTTTATCAAATGTGTTAAACTTTTTTTTAGAGAACATTTAAAAGTTTGAGAAACTTAAATTTGATTTTTCTTTGTAAAATGTTGGCATGCAAAATTATTTGGTTTAAATTAAGATTGAAATGTGTGTCGAATCAAAAACCAAAGTTGGATACCTAAGTCATTTACGAGAAATTCCAGAATATACCAAAAAATAAAACGATCTTTGTCCAAAAGTTTCAAGTAATTCTAGGTCTTGCAGGGGATTTTAGTAAAAAAAAAACTACATTTCTGAAATGGGTTTCGTTTAAGAAGGTATTGTATTTATATTTCTCTTCAATCTCTTAAAACATGACACGAAAATTAGGATTCATTTCTAAGCCACTTATTGGGGATGCATTGTATATTAAATACAATTTAAATAAAATAAATCTCAAAAGCGGACATACACCGGTTATACAAAATAAAACGCACGACTGGATCGCACAAACTTGCTCTTATAGTAAAAGTTTCTTCGAATATTAAAGATTGAGCGTGATAAAAGTAAATAATTTTTTATGGGAGCATTAAGTTTAAACTAATATTTTACGTTATAGAGCTTAAATTGAAAAATATTAAAAATCAACATTCGAATTAAATTTATTACAAAAGCCTTCTTAAATTGTTTTAAGAGCTAAAAAAAGTACACCATTTGATTTCCGTTACTAATCTTAGTTTTGCAGAAAAAAAAATCAAAACCATAGGAGCGGTTTTTTTTTTTAATTAATTTTTTATATATAAAATTTTGTAAAAATTTTTAAGAACAAAAATTGGTACACAATTTTTTTAGTACTTATTTATGTTGGATTAAAAATTAAATTTCGAAAAAAATTATCTACCTGTTTTTGAAATATCGAATTTTCAAAAAAAAAATTTTTTTTTAAATCCAAAATTTTTTTTTTTGAAAATTTTGATATGGAGTATTATTTAAACTTTTAAGAAGCTTTTGTATAAAAAATTTAATTCAAATCGGTAACACAGAGATAGTCGAAAATAAAGAAAATGGTTCTATGAGAGGTACTGTTAATAATGGCTAACTGTAAATTTTGTTTTTGGCAGATCGTAGACCGTACTAATATTAGTATTTAGAACGATTTTAATCAAAATCGTAAGTCTTTTTCGAGAAAATTTATATTTCCTGTAACGGTTTTTTAACATTTATATGGAAGGTACCGTTAATTTTGACTATAAGAAAAATTTTGGTTCAAAATATTTTAGATAATGTTAAAAAACTGCTTGTTACCTACCAAGTTTCATAAAAATCAACAAAGTCGTTTTCGAAATATTAGGTTTTCAAAAAAAATTTTTGAAACTTTTTTTAAAAATCAAAACAAATTTGTTTTTGAAAATTTTGGTATACAATACTATTTAAATTTTTTAGAAGATTCTTCATAAAAAAAATTATCAAAATCAGTTTATTGCTTTTCTAGAAAAACGAAAATTAAAAAAAAATGTTTCTATGGGAGGTACCATTTAAAACCATTTTTTGGAAATTTAATTTTTACAAAAAGGTAGCATATACCTTATAAAATTTATTGATTTTTTTTTTAGAAAAATCTGTCCAGCCATTTTTAAGAAAAATAAGATTTTCCAAAACTGCTAAAAAAAATTATATGGCAGGTACCGTTATTTTTGGTCCTAAAAATAAAAGGAAAAAAACGTGTCGGGATAATGTCCCGAAAACACTTTATACTAAGTTTGATTAAAATCGGCCCATTGGTTTAGGCTGTCGGCGAGTCCACAAACAGACACAGACAGACAGACAGACGGACAGAATTGCGAGACCCACTTTTTTCGTCTTTCCAATCATCGTAATGTTAAGTTTGATTGTTATCTCGAGTTCGATTTTTTGCACGAATCCATAACTTGCCCTATAGTACCTAATATCGCAAGTAAAAATAGAAAAAATCAATGATTTTAAATAAATTTAATAGGAAGTTGGATTTATTAAAAAATATTTATGTATGTCTTAAAATCTCCTCGCGATAGGTGAAAGGTATTAGAATAAAAAAAAATCGTACCGAATAAAGCGTAAAATACTTTCATCAAAATTTTCAGGTAAAAATTATAGGTGTGTTTTTTTCACTTACAATGTTTTTATTTTTGATAACGACATTATATTCCATAAGTGGTGTGTTTCTTTCTTGTTTTTTTTTTTTACCTAAATCACTTTTTTTTTTTTAATTATACAAAGGTGTAGATATTTTAATTAAAAAACTATGTATAGATACAATATAGATATAAGAATTTTCCCACAAATCAAATACAATTTTTAATCATTACTCGTATTACTCAACACTAATACAATTTCAATTTTAATTTTTGTTGTTGTATTCTTTTTCAATTTCAGCCAATAACACTTGGGTTTTGGGTAGTCTATGCATACATAAGTGGTTTAAGGATTTTATTATTATTATTTTTTTTTTCTAAAGACGAATAAAATAAAAATTTAATTTTCTATTCGCAATTTCAAAGGCTATAATCACCGTTATATGAAATAAATTAGATTTTTTGTTTGTTAAACTATATTTTCTTGCACAGAAAATTTTTGAATTTTTTTAAATTATATTATATTTCTTAATGATAAATTTAATTGACACTTTTATCACTTTTTAAGCGGCACATAATATATATATTTATGTATATATATTTATGTATATATTTTAAGACCTTAGGTTATGATTTATTTAAAATATAGTTCTGTTTGGTTGGTTGGTTGGTTGTGTTATTTATATGTATATATTTTTTTTTGAACCGAACCGATTTTAATAACGAAAAATAAACTTTTTTTTTAAAAACCAACAAAAAAATGAAACATCGAAGTTTATCGCGAACCAAATATTGAAAAAAAAAAAAAAAACTCCACATCAACCACTGTATCGTCGTTTGAAGTACCCCATTTTTTGTTTCGTGCCCCCCATAAGAGTTCTTGGATTGCACTGGGCGACCGCGGCTGAAAAATATTCTTGGCTCGTAAAAACAAAAAAATTAAAAAAAAAAAAAAAGATAGGAAAATCCAACACAAACCACCAACAGCCAGCCATCAAGAACAACCAACCAACTAACAGACCACCAAAAACAACAACAACAACAATAATAGGCAAGCTATACAAAAATACAGTCAGTCGAAAATAAAATATTATTCAAAAACCTATATATTTCTTAACGAGATATGGTTTTTCAAAGGAATAGACTAAAAAAAAAAAAAAATGAAAAAGGCTTATAGAGAAATCTCTTCGATCCTCCTCTATAATCTCTGTTGAGAGATGTTGATTCTGTTTTACTTTTAACAACATTTTTATACATAAATATATATTTATGTGAAAATTATAAAATATATATTTCAAGCTCTCTTGCTCTCGATTTTTTAAATTTCTTTCAATTTTTTTTTTTTTTTTTTTTATCCGAAAACGAACACACATAATTCTGAATCTGAAAATCTTAGTGCAATAGGCACTAAGCAAAAAAAAAAAATACTTTATTTTGTTGAATAGGGGAGGCGGGAAATTTTTGTTTTTATTCTGCGGGAATATAAGATGATGTTCAATTATTATCTGTCTAGTGCTGTATGAAAAACAAAAAAAAAAAAAATCTTTTCGTTAAAAATTTTAAATGTGGCTGCAACTTAAAAGCTTATACAATATTTCCGTACATTCCCATCTGCACCTCCTGCCTTTGACTTAATTTCAGGTGGGAATGTATTTCGTTTTTCATTTTTGTTTTATTTTGATGGTTAAATTATTGTTTTTTTTGTGTCGAGTATCAGTTTTTTTTTTTTTTTTTTTCTATTTCGCATTTTTACAAACTGTCCTCAAAATAATGAGATAAATACAGTTTGGATAATTTTGTTATGAACTTTTAAATAAATAAACAGTGCTTAAAAAATGAATCTTTAAAAATGCAGGGAACTTATATTGGTTTCGTGTAAGTGTAGAATATTTGAAGTTTTAATCAAAACTAATGGACACAAGTCCGTAATGGATGTATGTGATATGTCCCAACCAAGTGGGTCATAATTCCATTATCACACTTGATATGTTTTTGGAATAGGTACTCTACTTTTCTTCACATAAATACGAGTACATAGGTTAAATTACTCCTTCTTTGTCCCTCGTACCTACCACTCACGCAACTCGGTTGCTCTACTCAGGATGTTTATTTGCCAGGCAGGGGCTTATATTAACAGTTTTCTTAATAAACAGTATCTGGGTAGGGGGTAGCCCAAATTAACCGCGCTACTTCTAAGCAAAAGTTTTGTTTGCATTAATTAATGTAAATATGTATGTATATGGACTTATGTTCTAACTTTTAAAAAATAAAAAAAATAATTTATAACCTACTTAGGGGTCACGCCTCCCGAGATGGGACATAGGTTAGGTTAGGTTAGGTTAGCGTGGCTGTCAGCACAAGTGCTTGACACACTTAGACCATGGGTTGGTCCATTATGATACCACATGAATCAAGTGGAATTCTTTTCTACTTATTGAAGTATTTAGAGCTTCTTAAAAATCGTGCGAGACGACTAATGTGTATGTTTGCCAAATCGCTAGGATCATTATAGTAGAACTCTCCTAGATGGAGCCTACGTCTTTGAGAGAGAGCAGGGCATATACATAGAAGATGAGATGATGATTCTTCGTCCATACAGCTTCTGCAGAAGTTGTTCGAGTATAGCCCGAGCCTTGTCGCATGTTTGCCTAATACTGGCTGAACAGGATGATGACGGAGACGGAACTGGAGCCGGAGCTGGAATAGCTGTCAAAATATTGAATACACGCAAATTCAATGTTGCGAACGCAACAGCCGCATATGGAAGAGTACACAAACTTTTAACTTTTCACGTACCACACTTTTGACGTTTCAATTTGTATGAAGAAAAAAAACAACTTTTTGGGTCGGAAAAAAATATTGCGGTTATTTGTATCGCGAAAAAAATTATTTATTAAAAGGAAAATTATTGGAAACAATAAATGTGAATTCTGAGCTTGTACACAAGAATATTCTTTTGGTTTTCTTCAAAATACATTCAAAGCTGTACAGCTGCATTGTGGGCAGGTAAAAAAAAATAACTTACGACACTTTTTGACAGCTCTTCCAGTTCCGTCTGCGGCTCCAGTTCCAGCATTCTATTCTGTTAGGCAGTGTCCGGTTATGACACCTATTACGGTGTCAGCTGACTTTTGCTTTTCGGGTGTCGTTTGAGTAAGTTGTTTGTTTTTATTTTTTGTTGTTTGTTTTTGGCTCTTAAACATAAAAATATCTATACAAATTGTTGCAAAAATAAACAAAATGCAGATATCTGTCAATTGGAAGGACACAACATACATTTTTGAAGACACAGCTGAGATCTGCGAAAAAATAATTTCTGGTAGGTATACGTACTTAAACTTTTGTCAGCTGTTTTGATATTTTTGATAGGTTACCTATCCGGTTCGTTGGAAAACATATCAGATACTAAAGTATCTCAGATAGCTTAACTGACTACCACCTGAACGCGGCCATTTGCTCTGTAAGGCAAAATAGATAGTGTTGTTTCTCTTTTGGCTCGAGTTCATCATAAATTTATAAATACATTTTGGTGGCACAAAAACGGCTCATGAAGTATCAGGGCCTAGCGACTTACAACTCTCAACCATTCCTGTTTGCGTGTCTGCAGGAATGGAGGGGACCTACAGTTTATTGCCGAATCCGAACGGCTAAGGTGAGCGGTACTTTTATATGACAAGAGATACTCTTGGAGGATTTGTCACTTCCTCTCAAGAGGTAGTAGCTCAAAAAAAAAACTTAATGTGGAAGCGGCTGGTATCTATTGAACTCCAGACCTCTGGCATGACAGTCCAACCCAGTCCAAGACAGTCGAAGTACACCCCTGCACCAACCCTGTCATCAGTTTTTGATCCATCAGTGTAAAAATGAGATAATTCATCTTCCAGGACCCATGTTCTGTAACTTCTCGCATGCATAAAATCGGTCGAGAACGCTGGAAACTGAAACAAAATACATGAGTTTTGTTCCATTTTCACAGCGTTTCTCGACTGATTTTTTCGCTGTGAGAGTTACAGAATATGGGTCTAGGAACGTTGAGTCCACCCAGATGGATCTGGAGGGAATGGTAACCTTGAAGTTTTTATCAAACTGTAATTAAAGAGTGGTTTAGTATGTGTTGCTTGGTATAGTTCTGAATGAATTCAGAATAGTCGAGTGACCAATGCCATTATTGGATCACTGAGAGGAAGCTTTAAGACGAATGTCTGTACTTGCAGCTGTTTCTTAACCAAAGATATCGAGTGGTGTCAGATGGAACACAATATCAAGTGCAGCAGAGGGGGTTGTACGAAGTACTCCACCCATACACTTGCAGGCTGAGCGTTGGACCTTGTTTACTTTTTCTTTGTTACTAGTTTTATCTAAGGCGATCCACCATACTGTCACACCATATGTTAAGATCGGTCTGATTACCGAAGTGTATAACCAATGAGTAATGTGGGGTTGCAGACCCCCATTTGTTCCCAACGGCCTTTTTACATGAGAAGAGTTCCACTGTGGCCTTTTTGACCCTTTAATTTTAATTAGGTTTCTAACTTAACTTCTTATCTGAAATAAGACCCAAAAAAAATAAGCAAAATAAACTATAACCGCAAAAAAAAAAGTTAGAAAAACGTAATTGTTGGTTAAAACGCCAGAGTTATGAGATTTATGGCTCGCACAGCCAATAAAACTTATTTTTCAGCCAAGAAACCCACCAAGTTTGATAACAGACAAAGGGTCTGCATTTAGTGCAAACGATTTTGGGGAATACTGCGACCAACGAAATAATTCCCACATTCAGATAACAACGGGTGTCCCCAGAAGGAATGGACAAGGCGAACGAATGAATAGGATCATCAACTAGAATAAGTTGGAAAAATCAGATTAATTCAGGATGGCCGGATGTGGGATTAGAATACTGTAATCTGTCCCTAAGTCCGTTTCCTAATCATCATCATCATCATATACCGCAATTGCGTGATCAACGGAAGTTTTACAACTAAGATAGTCAAATACGAAACGGGCGAACAAGCGGGAAAAGAGACTGGAAGACATTCGAAGTTTGAACTAGAGCTTCAAAGTGTTCGCACACTTCGATATCCAGATAGGATATCCGAATCAGATCCGGATCCATGATAAGATATCCGCACTATCCGGATCGAGGATCCGAAACCCAGATCCAGATTCAGATCCGGACCTTGTTTGATATGCTAAGCAAATAGTAGCAGGAATAAAGAGGGCAAACCAGAAATCTTACCGTCATTAAATATGGAAAAAACGTTTGAAAATTTTCAACAAAAATATAGGTGGTTTTGTTTGAAAGAACGAAGTGGGAGGGGAGATAGGGTTGAGGTAAGAGATTATAAAACTGAAAAACTTATGTTTGTCAGGCTGATTCACCTAAAATTTGACAAAAAGCTAGAGCGTGTAAGTTGGGTCAAGATAAGAAAAAAATTTTATGGGAGGAGGGTTTATTTCCCCTATTCTATTTTTCAAAATTTTACCTAACTAAGCATTAATTTAGTATTCAAAATTCAATGCCCTCATTAGTTTTTAGTCAAAAATATAAACCGGATGCTAAAATGTTTTTTTAGTTTTTGAGAAAAATAAAAAAAACTAAAGTAGCAATTTTATAAAATAATATTTTTAGTGTTCCTAATTATGCTCTATTCTCCGGACCCGTAGTCCAATACATGCCATTGCCTTAGGACCCCATCATCGAAACTTTTCCATCTACATGGCTTTGCTATTATAAAGCTTGGACGAATAGAAATCATCAGAACCCATTTTTATAAATATTTTATAATGATTATTTTTCTCTAAGTGTTGCCAGCCGAAAAACCAAGCGATAATATAGACTCCTCTCATTCTTAATACATCACATCTATAGTTGTGTCGCGAGCAGTTGTGTCTTTCATAGTTTTGTACTGCGTAGTTATATACTAGAAAGTATAGTCGTGCGCAATTTTTCGAAATTGCGTTCATTTAACTGTTGAACCAAAGCAAGCTTGTAAGGATGAAACTTTAGTTCGCCGTGAAGAATTCGTCTCACTGAACGATCAGACATCCCCAGAGCAGCAACGTGTTTACGTGCAGGACGACGGGGAGAGCGCAAAAAGGATTCCCTCACCCTCTTGACGTTTTCTGGATTTCTGATGGTCTGTTGAGCTGCCGGACTTTTTCTTACGGTGCTCCCACTTTCCCGAAATGTCCTCACCCAAGAAACGATCGATTGTCGGCCAGGAACGGGACCTGCGGCATGAATATCGAAGCGAGTTCGGAAGGCCCGCTGAGTGCGCACTACGGACTGACCGTTAGAAAAGTAAGCCTCTACGGCTAACGCGCGCTGTTCCTTTGTCCAACGCATGATGGCAACTGGCTTATGGGGGAACAAAACTCCAGGAACCTCTCTTTCAAATGAGACCCTCCCCGACCATCTCTCGCACGTTGGCGCCCATTTCAAATCAGCAAGTTTCTCTGCTGCACCCTGTTTTAAATTTATAATCTCCAAGCAGAAAATACACAAACCAAAATCCATGAATCTAAAATCCACAAGGCCACAAACAAAAAAATCCCCATCAAATGGCAGCCACTGCTTTTTAATAATTAGGTAGTGCATTGAAGGTTTTGAATGAAGCAATCAACACTTGAGTGAGCTGGCACTAAGGTCTTATAGACGTCCAGATTCTTTAAATGCAAAAGAAATTTTACAAACAACCTCGCACCTACCCCAATTCCCAAATCCCATAGTGTGCCCAAGCAGGGGGGTTGCACCGGTACACACCGGACTGTTTATACACAAATATACATGGATGAACATTTCAGAAGTTAAATAGGTAATTTGACTCCATCATAGGATTGAAAGATGTTAATTAAATCGTAAAATTTAACAACGTAATGCTGGGTGCTAGCACTGTATTTATGTAGGCAAGCTTATATAAACATAATGCACTGCACCTGCAATAAATCTGTAAAATTGTAGTAAGTTGAACAAGAGATTTTGAAAATGAAGTAAATTTCAATAAATTGGTGATGGTGCGAAGTAGGAAGTAAATTTAAAAAATTTTCGAAAAAAAGAAGTAGATCTACTTCAATTGAAGTAAAGTGGTAGTACTGCTTCCACAGCTTCTCTTTGGGCAAGTTAAAAAAAAACTTTTATCCTTTATACCACGTATAAGCTTCTTTTAAGATTCCAAGACTTCTTATTTTGAACTTTAAATGTATCCTATGTATAAACAGTAAGGTAGGACTTATTAGAAGTTTATTATTTCGGCTTTTTACGGTAGCATATACAGGGTGATCGGTATAATATGCACCAAACTTTTTTTTTTTTTTTAAACTGCTGGAGCGAGTAGATTGGGTTAAGAGAAGAAAAAATCGTATGGGAGGGGGGGGGGTCTATTTGCCCCCGTTTAGACAGGAGGGGCAATTTTCTAAAAAAAAATACTTAAAACAGAAAAAAAATATTTAAAAACAACGGTACAATTTAAAATACCATGCTATACCTTTTTGGAAAGCCAGAAATATTTTCTTTGATTTTCATTTTTAATTAAGTTGTGCTGAATAGTTTTTGAAAAATTAATTTCCAAACTCGAAATTAAAAAAAAAAAATGAAAAAAAAAGTTTCAAACTAATTTTTTTCAAAATTTTATGTAATTAAGTGTAATTTTTGTTTTCAAAATTCAATTCTCTTATTAGTTTAAGGTCCGAAACAGAAAACCGGATGCTAAAATGTCTTTTAGTTTTTGAGAAAATTAAAAATAACAGGAGGAGCAATTTTCTAAAATAATTGACTTAATACAGAAAAAAAAACTATTAAAAAACAACGGTAACGGTTAAAACGACTTGCTATACTTTATTGTTAGGCCAGAAATATGTGCTTCCATTTTGTTTATAAATTAAGTTCTTTTAGTGAACAGTTTTTTAAAAATTAATTTCAAAAACCTAAATTTTTGCAAAAAAAAATTAAAAAAGTGTGTTCAAACTGATTTTGTTCAAAATTTTACGTTTTTAGTAGTATTTTTATTTTAAATATTCAATACTCCCATCAATTTTTAGTCAAAAACTGAAAAACAGATGTCAAAATGTAGTCTAGTTTTTGAGAAAATTGAAAATAACAAAAGTAAGTTTTCCTTAAATTCGACTTCTATCCGTTATTTTGTTGTTCAAAAGATCCTATTTCTACAAATTAAGTAGTAAAGTAGATTTCGTTATTTTCAATCTTTTCAAAAACTAAAAGACATTTTTGCGTCCGGTTTTCTGTATTTTATTGAAAATTAATAAGAGCATTGAGTTTTGAAAACAAAAAATATACTTAGTTACATAAAATTTTGAAAAAAATTTATTTGAAAGTTTTTTTATATTTTTTTTTCAAAATTTCGAGTTTCGAAATCAATTTTTCAAAAACTATTCACTAAAACAACTTAATTTACAATGAAAATCAAAGAAAAGATTACTGGCTTTCCAAAAAGGTATAGCATGGCATTTTAAATTGTATCGTTGTGTTTAAATATATTTTTTTTTGTTTTAAGTCAAATTTTTAGAAAATTGCCCCTCCTGCCTAAACGGGGGGAAATAGACCCCCCCTCCCATACGATTTTTTTTCTTGTCTTAACCCAACCTACTCGCTGCAGCAGTTTGGTGCATCTTATACCGATCACCCTGTATGTATGTATATCTGATTGTCAAAAATCAATATATAAGGATTCCAACAATTCGTTTAGTTTGAAGGAGAAAAAATGACCGACTGAGTGCATTAACTATAAACTGAAGATTATTAACTGCACCAGCCGTGGCGTGATGGTTAGTGCGATGGACTGTCATGCCGGAGGTCTAAGGTTCGATCCCCAGCCTCGCCACCTATTTATTTAAAAGAAAAAAACGGCTACTGCCTCTTGCGAGGAATTGACAAATCCTCCAAGAGTATCTCCTGTCACAGAAAAGTGCCGCTCGTTAGCCGTTCGGATTCGGCAATAAACTGTAGGTCCCCTCCATTCCTGCAGACACGCACACAGGAATGGTTGAGAGTTGTAAGTCACTAGGCCCTAGTTCTTCATGAGCTGTTGTGCCATCAAATTTATTTTTTTTATTTAACTTAACTTATACAACACAAAAAACATATTGATGGAGATAAGTGGAGATTATTGGATATCTGGAGATAGTGGCAAAAAAATATATTTATTGGGTATTTTGTCCTTTAGTAGGGGCCTTTCCCCCTGGGGATTTCGTCGGGTTGGCCTACATTTTTTTGGGTAACTCGTCCGATTGAAATTTTGGAGATAACGTATGTTTCCCATTAATTCTAGATTTTTGCATTCGAGATTATTTTTTTTTCTAGATTTTGCAGATTTTTTTTCGAGATTTTTTTTAAATTCTAGATTTTTGTTTTCTAGATATTTACTTTTGAAATTTTTGCTTTCTAGATTATAGCTTTCTAGATATTGTGGTAAGCCCCAAATTAAAGAATTCTATGCCACTGGAGGCAGGGATTTCAAGAAAAAAAAAAGAGTCATCACTGAAAAAGTCCCTAAAATGAAAAATAAAAAGCCCTAACTCATTTCATAAAGTTAATTTATTCTCAAAAAATACAAAAAGCAATAGTTTGGGAAATTGGGGATCGTAAGGAAAGACCCGCAAATAGATATTCACGAAAAAAATGTGAGGCAGAAATTCATAGGTAAAAATTATTAAAAAAAAACAAAGGGAACACTTATAATATAATGCTTTACCTTTTTTAAGTAAATATTTCATTATTTAATTTTTTTTTAATCAAGTTGTTTTAATTTATAGTTTTTGAAAAATTAATTTTCAAACTCGAAAAAAAAAAACAATTAAGTAAATTAAAATGTTATTAAACTAAATTGTTATGAAATTAAAAGACTTCTTATCCTCATGCATGAGGATAATGGTTTATTATATTTAATGCTCATATAAATTTCTAGTCAAGTATTTAAACCAGATGCTTAAGGGCCAATTTTTCAATAGTCAGTTAGGGGCCGGTTATAGCGATCAGAAAAAACGCATCAGAAAAAAATTCTTTTTGATAATTTAATGTTTTATCATAGAATTTGAAATATAAAAAGGATACAAATCGATGATAAATCATTTGAAATATTTATTTCATTCAAATATCTTCTATTTTTTGAGAAAATTGAAGAGCCATTTTTGGATAGTTTTAGAAAAGTGGAGGCACAGAGGCAGAGCTGGAAAAAGAGCCAAATGCCTCTTTAGAGTAACGAAGGTAGCCCTGACTGAAGGAATTCAACTCTTTTTTTTTCACTTCGGGCTTTTACTTTTACTGTCTACCGGAGAGATAAGTTTGGGAGTGACATCACAAGACAATATCTTAGAAAGTACATACATACATGCGAAGTGAGGGATGAGGTTGATTAACTCGACAACGAGGTGAAGTTTCAAATATTTGAACTCATTTCTATGAGAACTGGAAAGTTAGAGATGATTGGATCAGCTGTTACTTGGCCAGTGAAATGGTTAATCGGGACAATGACCCAGAGTGTTGTGAATGATTTCAGATCTTTCAAATTAAAATTGGTATTATTAAAGCAACTTATGAAGGTTCTAAATGTCACGTTCTGCACGAAGTTAGGTTGTCAGAAGAGTTTGAAGTTCAAAGCGGAGTCAGACAGGGCTGCATACTGTCGCCAATATTGTTTTTGTTGGTGATAAGCGATGTTCTACGTGCAGCCTTCACAGGAAACGGAGGAATTCGATGGACTCTGACATCCTACCTGAAACATCTTGATTATGTGGACGACGTATGTTTACTCTCTCATAGGATCATGGATCTCCATCAAATGACAACAAGGGTGGAAATCGTGGGGCTAAATATTAGTATTGGCAAAACAAAAATGATGATCCTTGGAACCCAGACATCTTTTCTATTAAATATCTCCAAGCAGACGGTAGAGAAAGTACAGAACTTTCAATACCTTGGAAGTATCATCTCTACCGAAGGCTGTACCGAACAAGACATCAGCAGCCGTATCGGGAAAGCAAAGGCTGCTTTCGGTATGTTAAAAAATTTGGAAAATAGACTATCAAAGCCGGTTTCAATAAAGCCCTTTTAACAATTTAACAGGCTTTAAAATCTTAAGATTAAACTTGTTCCATTCAAAATTAATATTAATTGGTGACCTTTTCTTTAAATACCCAAAAATTTTCCACTGTCAGTAACTTTTGCTCAATTAAGCTTTTAGTCGGTTCTATACAAAAAGTGACTTAAAAGTGGACACATAGAAAAAAGAGAACAACAAAAGAATTTGATGAAAAAAAAAAGGATAAGAAAGAGATCGGTGTCAAAAAAGACAACATTTTCTCTTTTAAAGAGATGTTCTGGAAACCCTAATCTATGGTCATCTCAAAATTTTATGAAGCGAACATGAAGATAGAGACAAGGCTAATCTATTTCACAATGCGACGAGAAAACGAGACGTCAGCGTGACGAGATCTCTTCGTAGTTTCTCTCTCTTAAAAAAGAATTTTAAGCAGTGAAATAATACATGATCAAGTATTTTTCGTGGTCTCGTCACGTCATAAAGTTCGATGATGCTTTAACATCATACTAAATCGTCTAAAGTTTTGCGCTTATGTCTTTATTTTAATTTGTGTAAAATCATATTTTTATATGCAATAAATGAAGTTAGAAAAGCTACATATCTACACTTAAAAGGTTCAATCCCTTTTAAGAGAAAGTGGTTTATCGTCAAGTTATAAATTAAAAAAAAAAGAATTGATAGAAAGGTTAA
Source organism: Epistrophella euchroma (assembly GCA_947049315.1). Lineage (NCBI taxonomy): Eukaryota > Metazoa > Arthropoda > Insecta > Diptera > Syrphidae > Epistrophella > Epistrophella euchroma. The sequence goes on along the minus strand of OX346249.1, from coordinate 4,388,965 downwards.
GACAGGCTCTGATGCCTGAATTTGAAGAAACGTTATCTAAGACGAGTAATATCGGTGAAATCGAAAAAGAAGGCAATCCATTTGAAAACGATTCAATTAAAAATGGTTTAAACGTTTAAATCAATTAAACTGGCTCAAAGCAATAATTTTGTGTGCTAAGGACGTAGAAGATTCACTTGAAACTTTTAATGGTGAAACAGGAAAGATTACTACAGACTTGTTAAAAGAATTTGATGACATTTCAAGTGTATGTGGGTGGAATGATATACAGCGCTGTTTGTATGCAAGAAGACTTTCGATGAGAGGTGCTCCAATAGAGTCAGAAACGGGTGTACATAGTTGGAACGAACTGCTTACGAGAGAGTTTGGTCAAACAACGTCTTAGTTTTGTCATACATCGCGCGTTAGAGTCGCGAAAGAAACGTAACGACGAATCACACCTTGAGTATATGTTTCAAATGAAACAAATAGCTAGTAGGGGAAAAGTTGATGATATGGGATACCTGATAGTATGATGATGGGATACCTGATAGTATTTTAAATAAAACTATTTTATATGAGGCAAAAACTTTCGATGAGCCTTAAAGCCAAATTTAAAATTTATCAGGAAATGAAAGTGCAAATGCAACGAAATCGATGTGATGAGCACTCTCAAGCTCAGCCAGCAAAAACAATTGCTCAAGACCAAAAACCAAACAAACAGCGTTGTGTGAATTGTGGGGCGAAGACCCATAACACAAATGTTTGCCCTCACGGCTCACAAGGAAAAAGGTTCACGATGAATTTAATTGTACCTAATTATTTTGGACATCTGTCAAGGAACTGTCAAAAAAAAGTGTCCAAAGTAAATCGAATTACCACTCCGACGGTTTTAGTGGAACTACAAATCCAACATTTTTCGCTTAGTGCAATTATCGACACAGGTAGTCAGTTATCACTTGTAAGGAAATCTATATTTGATCGTTTGGATGAAAAAGTCGGTGGTTATCACGTTTTCATTGTTTCCGCTTATGGAAGATGTTCTCGATTAACTTAACAACGCCCACCTATTTATGACTTTGGACTTCAAAAATGGTTTCTTTCACGTTGACATCGCTCCCGAAAGTAGAGAGTATATACATCTTTCTTAACGCCTGATGCACAGTACGTGTTCTGTAAATTGCCATTTTGACTTTGCATATCTCCTTCCGTTTTTCAGGAATATATAAATATGAATTTTTAAAGACCTCATTCTTAAAAAGCTACTACGTATTTATGTTAATGATTTTATAATTGCTTCGAAAGATGAACACGAAAATTTCGATACGTTAATTTTTGTTTTAGACGTCGCAACTAAAAACGGTGTCCAACTTAAATGGAATAAATGCTAATTTATATTATCATCTATGGAATTTTTGGGGCATACCATCATCGAGCACGGTACGGTTAAGCCCTCAATAGAAAAGGCGAAAGCAGTTAGAAACTTCCCTGAACCTAAGAGTGTTAAACAACTGCAAAGTTTTCTCCGGTTAACGGGATTTTTCCGAAAATTCATACCCAACTATTCAAGGATAAACTCTATGACTGTCTATCGTTTTGAAATTTAATGACCCTGTCTTAAAAATTTTGAGTCCGAACTTTGTTTACGAGTGGCGAAATGGGCTTTACAACTAGAAGAATTCAATTGTGAGGTTTTGTATAGACTAGCTAGTGGAATGAAGCATGTAGACGCACTTAGCAGAGTACTTACATTAAATAAAGTCGAAACGGGAATTTTACATCGAGTAAAAAACGCGCAATCCAAGGATGAAATTAATTCTGAATGTACTGCAACGTGATAGCTACGAAGACTATTTAAACAGATTTGGTGTTTTATACAAGTTTGTTGTCCCAAAAAACATGCAAAAATAAATCATTCGAAACGTACATGAACGAGGTCACATGCATCACCGCGCAAAAGGTAGAAAAGATGGTTAGGCAGGAATATTACTTCCCTTGCATCCAAAAAAAAGGTAGTAGCCCGTGGCGTAATGGTTAGTGCGATGGACTGTCATGCCAGAGGTCTGGGTTCAATACCAGCCGCTTTCACCTTAAGTTTTTTTCCGGGCTACTGCCTCTTGCGAGAAAGTGACAAACCCTCCAAGAGTATCTCTTGTCATAGAAAAGTGCCGCTCACCTTATCCGTTCAGATTCGGCAGTAAACTGTAGGTCCCCTCCATTCTTGCAGACACGCACACAGGAATGGTTGAGAGTTGTAAGGCACTAGGCCTTGGTTCTTCATGAGCCGTTGTGCCATCAAATTCAATTTATTCTAGCATCCAAAAAAGAGTTGCAGACTATATTTCGAATTGTGTGTCTTGCACCCTTGCAGTCAAGAAAACCAGAAGACAAGAAGTTTACCTAAATTCCATAAAAAAGGTTGATATACCGCTTCACCCATATCATGTAGATCACCTCTGGGCCCGATGCCTTCAACAGCTAAGAACTATAAGAACATATTTTCTGTCATGGATGGTTTTACAAAATTCGTGTGGATTTTTCCTGTCAAAACAACAACAACAACAACAACAGAAGACATATTTGGAAACCCGTATCAAATTATAACAAATAAAGGCGCTGCCTTTACTTCGACAGCATTCAGAGAGTATTGCGAGCAGAGAAATATTCAAAATGTTCAAATCACGACTGAAGTTCCTCGAATTAATAGTAGAGCTGTGTCAATCGTGATTGATTCGGTCTTTGTGACCCGTTCATCAAAATGAATGATTGATTGCAATCACAGTAAACCGACACAATCAATCTCAACTCAACGTCAATCATTTGAGTTTTTTAATAAACGATCGAAGCACGCATATATGTTTCGTTCATTCCACTCATTCTCAATCACATCACACAAAGAAATAAAAAAAAACATAAAAGAAAAACAATTAGAGAGTTCCTCACCGATCTGATGACAGCTAGGTCAGTATAAGGGGTCAAAAGTCATAAAAATGAGTTTTCTGCGAATATCTCAGAAACGGTTTGTGCTAGACAAAAATTTTATTCGACAATATTATAGCTGAAGGCATTTCCCACAAAAATAATTTTTTTCGTAGCATTAACCGTTAAAAAGTTACAGCAAATCGAAAAGTCAAAAAATCCCTTAAAAGGGGCTAAGGGTCATGAAAATGTGCTGTAACTTTTAAACGCTTAATGTTACGAAAAAAAATATGTAGACCATTTTTGTAGGAAATTGCCACAGCTACAAAATTGTTGAATAAAGTTTTTCTCTAGCGCAAACCGTTTCTGAGATATTTGCAATAAACTCATGTTTATAACGTATCACAATCACAAAGACCGAACGATTTAATCTTTGACCATAATGATTGAAATAATGATTGATTGAAAAGACCGAATCTTTGAAGCAATCAACCATTGATTGATTCGATCTTTGAAAATGAACGATTGACACAGCTCTAGTTAATAGTCATGTTGAACGTATGAACCGCATTATCATAGAAATGCTCACCAATTTAGCGATTGATAATCCACTTAAATCGTATCAACACATTTCATGATTTCAAAAGACGATTAATTGAACAGTTTCCAGAGCTACAAAAAAGACGCCATTTGAACTTCTGATCGATGTACCCATGGCAAATGAAGATGATAAGAGGCTTACGGAAATGATGGAAGAAGAAATAAGGAGAGAGCTTGAAGCAAGCAGAGTTGAGCTACGAAAAGTTGCCAAGTTAAGCCGAAAACAGATGTGCAGCGTTTTCCAATGCAGCGAAAATAAATTTACACAGGTTCTTATGAGAGCTGACATATTCCAGGCTCTGCATGCAGCCTGTATTTCTAATTTCGCTGCATGGGGAAAAAGCTGCACATCTGTTTTGGGCTTAATGATGACGAAGATACCGAAATCTGATTCATCCGTGACGGATTCGGCACAGGATGGCCGGATTTAGGATGAGCCTACTGTCGGATACTCTTATCTGAACGCCACAAAACGATCTGCCAATATCACACCGTCATCTTCTGTTAATCCCTTGTACTGTACACAAGTCATTCGACATCCAAAAATCCAATCAGCGAAAAAAACTGACAACGAAAAGATTACCACCACGCAACGGCTACGACATCATCGCGACGCATCGTCCTTTTGTTTTTAATCATTTTAAAATTGTCTTTCAAACTAATTTTTTGAATTATTTACTTTTTTTATAAATTAAACTTTCCAAAATCTGACTTACCAAATTGAAGAAGATTCAAAACTTCCATAATTTTACTTCCGGGTATTTGATTTTTTTTCGACTTCTTGCTCCTTGCTAACGGTTGTTTTTGACATTAACACCTTTATTTTTTTTTTATTTTTTCTGAGAATTGAAAACAGTTTTATTTACATATCCTTAAAATTATTCTTTCGCAGAATGTCATCTACTTAGCATTTCTACATTTCGTAAATTACACTTTTCACCAACATTTTAATTGTAATTAAATTTTGTATATTTTTATTATTATTAACAAAAAATCCTGTAGCTCGACACGTTCGATATGTTTGTAAAATGTTTAACAAAACATTGAATAAATGCAAACGAGAAAGACCCTGACTAATAGATCATACGGAACGGAACGAAATTTAACAAAAAAAAAAAATAATAATAATAATAATAATAAAAACCAACAACTCACAAATCTAAAATAAACATCGCGACTAAAATTGTGACTAAGAACAACGTTTAACTTAGAAACAAAAAAAAAAAAAAAAATTTCAAATCACATGCAAAGTAAAATTAATTTATTTGTCTATATACTTTCTTTCTTCTTCGATATTAAGTTTTTTTTTGTTGTTGTTGTTTTGTTTAATTTAATTATAATATATTGCTTCTGTTGCTTCTTTTCTTCCTACGTAATAAAACATTTAATTTGAAAAAGTTGTCTATTCTTCTATCGAACAAAAAAAAAAAAAAAAATAAAAAAAATCAGAGATGCAACTCAAGGAAGTCATCAGAGATTTTTTTGGTTGACTCATTATTTTTTAGGACAGCACATCTCTTTTTCTCGGCTGCGTCTTTATTTTAGTTTTTTTTTTTTTTGGTTTTCTTTTTCGAAAAGTCTACTTAAATTGTAATCATTACTTCTGTTAATTGGGCCAAGTGTAGTCAAGTCAGCCAAGGTTAAACTTAAGAGAAAAAAAGAACATTGCAGCCAATTTAATTGCAGGTAGAGAGTGTAGGTATAGAGATTGTAGTAGCCCGTGGCGTAATGGTTAGTGCGTTGGACTGTCATCCCAAAGGTCTGGAGTTCAATACCAGCCGCTTCCACCTTAATTTTTTTACGGAGCTACTACCTCTTGCGAGGAAGTGACAAATCCTCCAAGAGTATCTCTTGTCATAGAAAAGTGCCGCTCACCTTAGCCGTTTGTGCCACCAAATTTATTTATTTGAGAGTGCATTTTACAAATACAAAACAAAAAACTCAGCTAGAACAATATTGCACGATACAAATTAAAAGGCTTGAGTTCTTTAAGCTAAAATTTTTTTTTTTTTTTTTTTTTTTTTTTTAAATATTTGTACACCTGGAAAAAAGCACCAGTACACAAGCCTTTCGTAACATAAGAACTGCATGAATATCTGAATATTTGTGCCATAATTATGGAACTCTTAGGCTAAGCACGCACTTGCGATTTCGATCGCGTGACTATTTAATCGCAAGAAATAGAACAAATGAGTTTCAATGTATTGGAATTGTAGGTTGGTTGTACGTTACCATAAAAATAAAATGGTTTGGTTATAAATTAAGTAAATTTGGTTGCACAATACGTCATGAAGAACTAGGGCCTAGTGACTTAGGTTAGGTTAGGTTATGTTGTTGGGCTAATAGAGGATCTTGTTCCTATAACACTAGATCAATGTAGATCCCTTGTGATACCCTGGACTAAAGGATTGGACGCTCCAAATAATAATAATTTAACCTATAAGTTTTCATGGACCTTCTAGCCATCTAGAGGCATTGATGAATTTCGACAGTTGCACACCAGATAGGTTAGAGGGCTCTTCTAGGTTATTAAAGAAGTAGTTTCCTAGGTGTTTTTTTTCTTAGTTGCGAGAGTGCTGGTCAGTGACATAAGAATTGAGAAGAGTTTTCATGTGCTTCTTCATCGCCACAGCCTCTGCATAGATCATCCGTGCTGTGCTGAGCCTCAGTTTTTTCATGTGGCACTTCAGATTGTGTCCAGTGATTGTACCTATGAGAGAGTAGAATGATTTTTTATTTAGCGTCAAGATCCTATCTGTCTTCCCCTTTATCAAAACGGCCAAAGCGTTTTTGGTATTTGAGCAGGAGTCGAGTAGGTTCCACCGTCGGTGCCGTGACATAAGGCCAAATTTGGGTGTTTGGCCTTATGTCACTATGTACTGTAAAAAGCCGAAATAATGAAATTCTAGAATTTACCGGTAAATTCTAGAGCACTCAGCATTACGGCGTATAGTGAGTTATGTATGGGGGGCAGGGCTTGACCCACTATAGGATTTGGGGTAGGTGCCCTGCAAAGTTTTTTTGTATTTTAAGAATCTGAATTTAAAGAAACTTTGAATGTATAAACAGGTAGTATTTACCGGTAAATTCTAGAATTTCTTTATGTCTGTTTTTTACGATAACATTATAGATTAGATATATGCATAGGATTAATTCAAAGTTTTTTTTTTTTTAATCCAGACTATTTAAATGCAAAAGAAAATTTGTTTACACCCCAACCTTGCACCTACCCCAAATCCTATAGTGGGCTGAGCAGGGGGGTTGCAGGGGGGCAGCATGCCCCTCCATACATACCTCACTTTTTATACGTGCTCTTGGATTTATTGGTAAATTCCAGAATTTTATTATTTCGGGTTCTTACAGTAACATATGTATATGTACATTAGGGTGTCCGTTATTTCCCAAACTTTTTTTTTTTTTGGATCGGTCAACTTATAAATGGAAAGTTTATGCGCTACGAAAAATTTATTGACCGAAAAAAATTTTGTTTGATGTCATTAACCCGTGTCTGTAAAGCCATACATTTCCCATACAAATTTGTATGGAGATTTTGTACTTTTTACGTTTTATTTTTTTTATCTCGAAATAATGTAGCTATTCTTAATTTTTTTTCTGATTATTGTTTTTTAACTATTCCTTTAAAAAACCACATCCAAAAATCTATGAAGAAAGAAAAATTTATAATTTATTTCGAATTTTAAAAATTTCACTTATTTGTACTTTTCACCTTTTTCACCTTTTATTTTTTTTTTCTCTGAAACTAAACAAGCTATTCCAATTTTTTTTTTGATTCTTATAAAATAATAAAACTTTTAAATAAAAAAAAAGTCAAAAATTTTTAAAAACAAAATCTTATAATTTATTTTAATTTTCTAAATTATTAAATATTTAAATTTCTTCTCCGTTTTTTGAGTTAATTATTTTTATTTCTTTAACTACGGCAGCTGTTTCAATTTTTTTTTATTGTTTCTTGCATATTAATAGTTCTTTTAAAAAAACACACTCCAAAATGTATGTAAAAAAATTTTTTGTATTTATTTCGATTTTTTAAAAAATATCAAATTTTTAGTTTTTACCTTTTTTGATACTTAACGGTTTTTAATATTTAGAATAGCTACATTATTTCGAGAGAAAAAAAAATAAAACGTAAAAAGTGCAAAATCTCCATACAAATTTGTATGGGAAATGTATGGCTTTACATGCACGGCTTAATGACATCGGACAAAATTTTTTTTGGTCAATAATTTTTTCGTAGCGCATTAAATTTTGATTTATAAGTTGGCCGATCCAAAAAAAAAAGAGTTTGGGAAATAACGGACACCCTAATGTACATATACAACTACGTGGCGACATGTTTCGGTTTTAAAGAAAACAGTTCAAAGTGACATAAGGCCCAATTGGCTTTCTGTCACTTTTCAAAAGTGACATAAGGCCAACTCTTAAAATTTGGCCTTATGTCGCTATTGAAAAGTGACATAAGGCCAAACGCCCAAATTGGGCCTTATGTCACTTGGCCTTAAGTCACGGCACCCCACCTTACATTTGTTTTCTCAAGCATTTTTTTTGCCACAGTCTGTTTGAAGGAGAAGATTGGTGCATATACACTCACAGGCACATTTAACCGCCCACCTCGTATTTCTGTAAATTTAAAGAAACCGTCAAGTTTAGACCACATTGGATGTAAGTAATGTTGAAAGCAAAGTTTGAAAAATAAAAAAAAAACAACATTCTGAGAAAAAAACACGTTTATCAAAGAATTAACACAAAAAACAAAAAAAAAAACACAAAATACTGAAAAAGATGTTATCTTTTGTTGTTAAAAAAGTGGTAAAATTATTGAAATACTTAATTTTTAATAATGGGTGTTTGCGACGCAGGCTCTAATTACTTCGTGGAGCCGGTTTGACAATCCGTCAATGATGTCCTGAACATCCGACTGAGGGATGTTGTGCCACTCCTCTACTGCAGCTGTCTTAAGCTCTCCTAGAGTGGTAGGGATATGTGTTCTCGCTTGGACACGTCTTTTAAGGTTGTCCTAAAGATGATCGATAGGTTTGAGATCTAGACCGCAAGATGGACATGGCAAAACTGGAATTCCGACCTCATTTAGGTCGTTAGTTACAGAATTTGTGGTATGGCAGAGTGCGTTGTCATGCATTAACCGAAAGTGTTCACCAAAAATTGGCGCGAAAACGAAAGGCATCACATTGTCTTGCAAAACGTTTTCCACGTATATCTGAGCGTTCACACTGCCTCTATCAAACACAACAAGGTCCGTGCTTGCTTTATAACTGGATGCCTCCTCAAACCATTATAGACCCTCCTTGGTAACCCATACTGTTTCGGTGATCGTGCATGGAGCAAACCTTTCGTTTTTTTCGCCTGTAGACACGCTGACGTCCATCTATTCCTATTCCGCTTTCGTCTGAGGTTAAGACGTCCCTTCCTTCCTCTGCAGTCCAGTTAACACATTCTCGCGCAAAACGAAGTCTTACTGTACGGTGCTGTGGGAGCAATTTGGGGCGCGCGCTGGTCGGAAAGATCTGAAATTTAATTTTGCCAACCTTTTTCTGATGGCACGTTCACTCACACCAACATTCCTCAAAAATACGTGTAGGTACGAGCCAAAACCGATTTCTCAGTGTGTTGTTTAAGTAACTGAAACAATATTAAAAATCGCTTAAATTGCAAAAAATGCTTCGATGACAATTTTATCGGGTGAAATAAGGGTTTTAGTTTTTTGTTTCTTGCGAAAATATCCGCTAAGCAAAAAAAAAAACAAATCAGCAGATAAATTATAGTGAACTTAAAGAGTTAGGGTGACGAAAAATGCAGGTGGGCGGATAATTGTGCCTGTGAGTGTACCTACTCTTGGAGGAACTGTCGATTCCTTGCAAGAGGCAGAAGCCTTGAATAACATTTTAAGGCTGCAAAGGGTGGGTATCGAACCTAGACCTCTGGCGTGACAGTCCAACGTACTAACCATAACGCCACGGGAGGGCCACTACTGTAAGATCTATGCGGTCTTTTAAATGCAATCTACTTACATAACGAACCCTTTCCGCCAAATTATCGTAGAAGCGGCAAAAAAAGTGTCATAAGCGACAGCGACACATTTTTCACAGTTCTGCACCAATGCCAATTAGGCCGAATTCCGGCATTGTACATTATTAAACAACACTGTTATTGAAAGCTGGATAGAGGTGCGATTAAATTTAATTCTCGGAAAAAAATTAAATAATTATAGTTTTAGCAAAATTTGTATATTTCGTCGCTTATGGTTTGACGGACAGGTGTCGATATATGTATGTATTGATATTGGTTTGCAGTATAGGTAGTTAAAAAAGTTAAATTAATATTTGGTCGATATACTGATTTCCTAGCATAACTCACACTGTACTAAACATTTATACAAAATGTTTTGATTTCTGGAAATATATAAACACATCAACAGATCAATGTCATTGCTCGTAATGAAGGATAGGTAGAGGTGCCTATGTATATATTTTTGTTCTTTTTGAAATTGTGCTGTCCAGAATAAGAATAAATAAATACATTTATTTTTATTAGGTATAGGTATTTTGATTTCCAAGGGCATTAACTTGTTTTGATTTTTAATTAATATGAATGAATGAATCGCCATCACCAACATTTCCACAATTATTATGACTTTTTTATTTAAAATGAAACAGAAAACTAAACATTTTTTTTTTTCAAAATTGTTTCATTTTTGATTCATAAAAAAAAAATAAAATATTGAAAAAAACCTTCGCGATAGCATTAAATAATTTAATGTGTCAATTTATATATAATTTTATATTTAATTTTATGCCTACCTTATTTTTTTTATTTGATTGCATTCATTAGCAATAGGACCACAAGTGGCGTTTATGTGCTCTGTCAACTTCTTCTTCGCGAAATCGGGACAGTAGGTACTTTTTTTTAAATTTAATTCATTTTTTTTATCAAACATTAAGCAAAAAACTTTCAGCAAAGGTAGGTAGTATCGCGCGTTTTTCACTTACTCCACAAACCTATACTCGAATTTATGTATGTTTTTGAAAATGTTGATCACATTTTTTTTCAAAAAAAAAAAAGAAGAAAAAACTTTTGAAAATAACCTCAGAATTAGCCTTAAAAAACAAACAAAAATTACACGTTGTCAACAATCTGTCGCAAATAATTAAAAAAAAAAAAAAAAATATAAAAAATTGCAGAATTCGATTTTTTCAAACCGGCCGATAAAGAGACACAGCGCGGCACAATGTGGCAGTGGCAGTATAGAGTTCCACAATTTTTGGATAAATTACGTCTGTTTTGTTGGATAATGATAAAACCATGATAGCTCGAGAGACGGTAGGCGGTCGGTAGCAGAAGTGGCAACGATTTTCCTTCTTTTCGTCGATTTCCGAATAATCAGTGGCGATGGCAATAGCAAAGGCGAAGGCGATTTCGTTTACGTTGAGATGATGACGGTTCTTTCCTGTTTGTAAATTTCATTCAAACGTCATCTTTTCCTTTAATTTTTTTGTATGATATTTTTTTGTTTTTTTTTTGTTTTCTACTTTTATCAGTTTTTGTTAAAACTCAACAAGAATATAGGTACTTATTGGATGTTCTTCCTTCTTCTCCGCTGTTGTCTATTCTTGTTTTTCTTTTTCTTCTTTTTTGAAAAAAAAAAAAAAATATGTCGGTAGGTACATACATAGATACAACGATATCTATTATTTTTCAAATATTAAATTCAGAAAATGTATCTGTGTATTTTATTTTCTCTTTTTAAAAAAAATAAACAAAATTCAGCCAATTGAATGTTTTAATATTTGTGTGTGAAATATGCCGAAAATTGTGTGGGTGGTTTCTTTTCCATATATAAAAATATTCTCGTAAAAAGAGTAAATTACACGAATGGGTTGCACGTAGTTGGTCGGTTGATGGTTTTTGTGGAATGATTTTCACTATATGGACTACACATTTTAAAGAAATTAATATTTTTTGTTCGTAGGTACCTACAATAATTTATTTTATAATACTTATAAGAGCAGAGCCTGGTGAACGTTATTGTATCGCCCTCAAATTAAAGTCGTGGGCGTACCTATTTGTTCCAGGTGCTTTTAATGCTTGCATGGCGTAATTGGGTATATAACATTTCAAATAAAAAAGAATTTTCAAAATCGATCGGCCCATGGTTTCTGAGATTATAGACCAAAAATGCATTATGCAACTTATTGCCAAACTGTAAGACCTATTTTGAACAAACACTCATGGACTTTTTAGTAAAATCTGACCGTATTTTTTGAAATTAGCTCGAAAATGCATGCGCATAGTAAAATTTTGATTAGTTAGTCGACACATAAATTAGCACACGGCCATGAGTCCAGAAAAAATAAAACGCACGACTGGGTCGCACAAACTTGCTCTTGTAGTAAAATTTTCTTCGAATTTTAAAGATTGAGTGTGATAAAAGTAAATAATTTTTTTTATGGGAGTCTTAAGTTTAAACTAGTACCTATTATATATTATAGAGCTTAAATTGCAAAATTATTAAAAATCAACATAATTCGAATTAAATTTATTAAAAAAGTCTTCTTAAATTGTTTTTAGAGCAAAAAAAAATTACACCATCTGATTTCTTTAACTAATCTTAGTTTTGGAGAAAAAAAAATTAAAATCGTAGGAGTGTTTTTTTTTTAATTAATTTTTTATATATAAAATTTTGTAAAAATTTTTAAGAAAAAAAATTGGTATACAATTCTTTAGTATTTATTTATGTTGAATTAAAAATTAAATTTCTAATAAAATTATCTACCCGTTTTTGAAATATCGAATTTTCAAAAAAAAATTTTGAATTTTTTTTTTAAAAATCCAAAATTTGTTTTTTTTTTTTTGAAAATTTTGATATGCAGTATTATTTCAACTTTTAAGAAGCTTTTGTATAAAAAAATTAATTCAAATCGGTAACACACATAATGAGATAGTCCAAAATAAAGAAAATGGTTCTATGAGAGGTACTGTTAATAATGGTTAACTGTAAATTTTGTTTTTGGCAGATCGTAGACCATACTAATATTAGAATTTAGAACAATTTTAATCAAAATCGTAGGAATCTTTTTCGAGAAAATTTATATTTCCTGTAACCGTTTTTTAACATTTATATGGAAGGTACCGTTAATTTTGACTATAAGAAAAATTTTGGTTCAAAATATTTTAGATAATGTTAAAAAACCGCTTGTTACCAAGTTTCATAAAAATCAACAAAGTCGTTTTCGAAATATTAGGATTTCAAAAAAAAATTTGAAACTTTTTTTTTTAAAATCAAAACAATTTTTTTTTGAAAATTTTGGTATACAATACTATTTGAATTTTTTAGAAGATTCTTCATAATTCTTCCTTTTCTAGAAAAACGAAAATTAAAAAAAAATGGTTCTTTGGGAGGTACCATTTAAAACCATTTTTTGGAAATTTAATTTTTACAGAAAGGTAGCATATACCTAATAAAATTTATTGGTTTTTTTTTAGAAAATCTGTCGAGCCATTTTTGAGAAAAATAAGATTTTCCAAAAATGCTAAAAAAAGTTATATGGCAGGTACCGTTATTTTTGGTCCTAAAAATAAAAGGAAAAAAAATGTGTCGGGATAATGTCCCGAAAACACTTTATACTAAGTTTAATTAAAATCAGCCCAAAGGTTAAGGCTGTAGGCGAGTCCACAGACAGACAGACGGACAGAATTGCAAGACCCATTTTTTTGGTCTTCCCTATCATCGTAATGTCAAGTTTGATTGTTTTCTCGAGTTCGATTTTTTGCACGAATCCATAACTTGCCCTATAGTACCTATATCGCAAGTCAAAAACACTGTTGCCATTGGACCCACCTCACTAGGTTATAAATTTTAAAAATCCTGCTCTCAAAATTCTGATTTTCAAAACTAAAAAACATTCTGAAAATAATTTTTTATTTGAAAATTTTGTAGGTGTTTTTTTTTTATAAAATTTGAATTGTGTTTTACAATTTTAATAATTAACATTATGTATTTGTAAATGCAAAAAATTTATAATAATATATTTAAGTAAACAGCATAAAATCAACAGAATTATTTCTTAAAACACAAACGAATTGTAGAAGCATAATATCGTGTCGCCTTGAGGTGTTTGTTGCTCGGTTGCCTGTTGTCTCTTAACAAAAACCACACCAAAAACATGAATAATTTTATATTACATATACATATGTATAGGTAGGGTAGGGTAGGGTAGGGAAGGGTAATACCGGCCAGTTAAGCTAAAAAGCCAATAAAATAAAAACGGTTAACGAAAAATGAATTTACTTTTAATAAATAAGAAATTAAATATTTTTTATTTAACATTACATAACAAAAAAAGAATTCAATTTGTAAAAAAAAAAATAATCCGCTTTGTCAGACCTACCGGGCAATACCGGCTAGTGAAGTTCTAGGCATTTCTCGTACATGTAGCCATCTGCCGAGTCCCATCCACTGCATTCTTCGATTGGCCCATAATCAGTGTTGCCATAAAATATTTTTGGAAATCGGGAGATTAGCACATCGAAAATCGGGGTTAATCGGGGAATCAGTTTAAAAAAAATTTGAGCAAATAACTTACAGGTGGTGAGGATAACTTAAAAAAAAAATTTTGCTACAGCGTGATTGGCTTCTACATAATCAGTGAAAAAACTATCAATTATTTATTAAATCAGAGGTTAGTGCTGTCAGAAAACTTTCGTGTTAGTAGCCCTAAATGAATAAAACATCAATTAATAATAAGGGGACAAAGAAGATCTTAACTACTCGTACTAGCGAAACCGCACCAAAACATAAAAATAGACGACTCACGGCGACAGTGACAACGATGGGAAAAATGTACAGATTAATACGCTGCGTTTGAAAGAAGAGAACCGATTTCATGATAATTGCGATTAAATGACAAATTGGATATTGTAAGTAGCGTTGCTAACCACTTTGCTCAAAATAATGCCTCCATTGAAAAAAAAATCATGCCTTTTTCAATGAAAAGAAGCCTCACATATAATATAGTTTTTAGTCTATTCCTGAACTTTGTTTTATTTAAATTAATTTATCAAGGAAAATAAACATTTTTAATCTATCTAATTTTGTCTCCAAATTCAGAAATATCTTAGAAATATTTAAATTTACTAAAAATCTGAATTCAATAAAATAAAATGAAAAATAGCCTTTCTGGTAAAAAATAAGCCTCATAGCCTAATGCCTAAAAGGCATAATAAAGCCAGTTGACATCGCTGATTGTAAGTTAGGTACAAAAAGGTTAAGATATAGATGCTTCTTCTTAATAAATTTATAAATTATGTAAATTTAAAAGTGGCAAATATATTTTTAAAAAATCGGGAGAAAGTGCCATATTTATATCAAAAATCGTATCGGAAACACCCCTGGAAATGGGGAGAAATACGATAAATCGGTGTTTCTGGCAACACTGCCCATAATTCGCATTATGTGCAACGGTACTACAGCTCTTTATGTTTCCCCATATCCCCTCTTTATAATGCAGCGGTCTTCAGTACCAAATCGCCCAAGTCCTACATGAGTTTTCTGGAGCATTTTTTTTTTATTTTTTCAATTACTTTAGTCAGATTTTTACCTTTCTTATTTCCTTCACTTTTGTAAGCCTCGTTTTTCATTTTAACTAACCAGCATATGCCCGCAATTGAGCTTAAAGAAACAATTATTTATAAAAAAAATAAGTTCTAATAACTAACAAAAATTCTTTATAAAAAAGCATTAATAAATAATCAAAATGACGAGAAAAAAAAGTATAATTGGTAAAAATTCAATTTTAGATAGAACTGACCTGCTTTAGCAAGGTTCAGAATACTTATATCAGTGACACTGAAAACCAAAACACTTCGATAAAGTCAAGAAAATGACTTTTAACAGAAACTGGGTTTTGACATGAGAATAAGCCCCTGTCAAAGTACATTTTAAAAATATTTCAACCCTAAGGCATCTGTTACATTTGGAGATACGATAAGGCGGGGGTATTGCCTCTGGCCGGCATTGCACTTGTCTCCCCTACTCCATAAGAATTTATTAACTGTCAGGATAAGTTGCACCTACATAAAGCCCCTGGTACTCTATTTGCTGTTGTGATGATGTGACCAGTCCATTTCCCCAAGATTTCAATTGGTTTAAATGGGTGAAATGTAACTGGATTTCCTTTTACACATTTAAAAGAAAATTGATTTTGGCAAGGATTGAAATATTCTCTTCCCTTCCCTTCCCAATCTTGCCAAAGTGAGAATTCTTTAGGTTATTTTGAGAAGAAGATTCTCTGGGCTATTTTTGGTTTCTTATGCATAAATCGTTAGTGGAGAAGAAGATACAAAAACGAACTGTAAGGGGTGTAGATCGACCGGCACAGACCTTGCCAAAAAGGTGACCAACTGGAGACAGCTTTTAGGGACCGAGCTGACTGGAAGAAACTCGTTGGTTTAGGCCCTGATACACTCCGGACTGTATAGCACCATCTTAATTAAGAATGAATTCCTTCCCAGTTATAACGTCTATCTTTCTTTACTGAAATAAGTTTTCCCTCAAAAAATTTACTCATGGAGTACTCTCTCCTAACGGACATATGTCATAAGCGGACACCTCTCATAACCGAACATATTTTAAAGAACGGAATTAAATACACGATTTTTCATAGTAGTTACTCTACCACAAGCGGACTCTCTCATAAGCCTAGTACATACTTGTGAACCATGTTGCCAAGCCATACAAATTTGCATTTCTGTTCACCTCGTGAACGTGCTCGTAAAGCCGCGTGGAGAAAAAAGTGAAGAGTTTTCGTTCACGAGCGGTGAACCAGTTCACGTGTTAAAAGTACGGGAACGCTTCGATTGGGTGTTAAACGTCAAACGTTCACATCGAACTCAGAAGTCTGTAAAATGTCAAACATTCACCTTCTCCACTGTCAAATCGTTCACTTCACGAGCATGTACATATGTACTAGGCTATAGCCTGACGGGGACACCAATTTTAATAATTGCAATACAGTTTGGTTCTCTCTTAAACGGCCAAGCAGAGCCGTTCGTGCATAATTTGCCGCACTGGACAGTTTTTTGTCAGCCGCCCTTAATTTTTGTTTCTTCACCGTTAAAAAAAAAGTTAGCATATTACCAAGTGCTGCAGTAACTTAATAATGATTTGAATAATTACGATTTGAAAAATAAAAAAAATAAAATATAAAAAAAGAAGTATTTATAAAGCTTAAATAAAATAAATAAATCGTCAGAAAAACGGCTTCAAAGAACGATCGCGGGTGCAACAGAATTGGCCTCAAGTTTCTAGATCATAGTACAAAAACACATACATTCTGTTAATTGTGAAACATTTACTAGGGTATTCTTACATATTTTGAACGACGTTGATTCAATCAACTAAAGAAATAAAAATAAAAATAGAAAACAAACATAAACAACGAATTATTAATTTTTTAAGCAATCGCGGGTGCAATATCAAATTATCGCGGGTGCAACGCGTCTAACTTTAACGAATATTTATATCAGTAAAACTATATAAAGGAAGTAAACAAGAGATCAAATAACGTATATAGCTAGTTAGTACCCTGCTCTATTAATATTATATATATATATATATTTTTTTTTTTCAAATTCTTTAATATTTTTCGAAACTATTGGGTATATGTTATTGCCATCAATCTTTTTCTCTGCTGCTTCCAACTTTGCATGAAGAACTTGCATGCAAGGTGCATGAAAAACTTGCATGCAAGTTGCATGAAAAACTTGCATGCAAGTTGCATGAAATCTTGCATGCAAGTTGCATGAAAAACTTGCATGCAAGTTGCATTTAAAACTTGCCTGCAAGTTGCATGAAAAACTTGCATGCAAGTTGCATGAAAAACTTGCATGCAAGTTGCATGAAAAACTTGCATAAAAGTTGCATGAAAAACTTGCATGCAAGTTGCATGAAAAACTTGCATGCAAGTTGCATGTAAAACTTGCCTGCAAGTTGCGTGAAAAACTTGCATGCAAGTTGCATGAAAAACTTGCCTGCAAGTTGCATGAAAAACTTGCATGCAAGTTGCATGAAAAACTTGCATGCAAGTTTTTCACGTAACCTTTTCATGCAAGTTTTTCATGCAACTTGCATGCAAGTTTTTCATGCAAGTTTTTCATGCAACTTGCATGCAAGTTTTACATGCAACTTGCATGCAAGTTTTTCATGCAATTCGCATGCAAGTTTTTCATGCAACTTTGATACAAGTTTTTCATGCAACTTGCATGCAAGTTTTTCATGCAACTTGCATGCAAGTTTTTCACGCAACTTGCATGCAAGTTTTTCATGCAACTTTGATGCAAGTTTTTCACTTGAATGCAAGTTTTTCACGCATGAAAAACTTGCATGCAAGTTGCATGAAAAACTTGCATGCAAGTTGCATGAAAAACTTGTATCAAAGTTGCATGAAAAACTTGCATGCAAGATTTTCACGCAACTTTTTCATGCAACTTGCATGCAAGTTTTTCATGCAACTTGCATGCAAGTTTTTCATGCAAGTTTTTCATGCAAGTTTTTCATGCAAGTTTTTCATGCAACTTGCATGCAAGTTTTTCATGCACGTTTTTAATGCAACTTGCATGCAAGTTTTTCATGCAACTTGCCTGCAAGTTTTTCACGCAACTTGCATGCAAGTTTTTCATGCAACTTGCATGCAAGTTTTTCATGCAAGTTTTTCATGCAACTTGCATGCAAGTATTTCATGCAACTTGCATGCAAGTTTTTCATGCAACTTGCATGCAAGTTTTTCACGCAACTTGCATGCAAGTTTTTCATGCAACTTGCATGCAAGTTTTTCATGCAAGTTTTCCATGCAACTTGCATGCAAGTTTTCCATGCAACTTGCATGCAAGTTTTTCATGCAACTTGCATGCAAGTTTTTCATGCAACTTGCCTGCAAGTTTTTCACGCAACTTGCATGCAAGTTTTTCATGCAACTTGCATGCAAGTTTTTCATGCAAGTTTTTCATGCAACTTGCATGCAAGTTTTTCATGCAAGTTTTTCATGCAACTTGCATGCAAGTTTTTCATGCAACTTGCATGCAAGTTTTTCATGCAACTTGCATGCAAGTTTTTCATGCAACCTGCAGGCAAGTTTTTCATGCAACTTGCATGCAAGTTTTTCATGCAACTTGCATGCAAGTTTTTCATGCAACCTGCAGGCAAGTTTTTCATGCAACTTGCATGCAAGTTTTTCACGCAACTTTTTCATGCAACTTGCATGCAAGTTTTTTATGCAAGTTTTTCATGCAACTTGCATGCAAGTTTTTCATGCAACCTGCAGGCAAGTTTTTCATGCAACTTGCATGCAAGTTTTTCATGCAACCTGCAGGCAAGTTTTTCATGCAACTTGCATGCAAGTTTTTCATGCAACTTGCATGCAAGTTTTTCATGCAACCTGCAGGCAAGTTTTTCATGCAACTTGCATGCAAGTTTTTCACGCAACTTTTTCATGCAACTTGCATGCAAGTTTTTTATGCAAGTTTTTCATGCAACTTGCATGCAAGTTTTTCATGCAACCTGCAGGCAAGTTTTTCATGCAACTTGCATGCAAGTTTTTCATGCAACTTGCATGCAAGTTTTTCATGCAACTTGCAGGCAAATTTTTCATGCAACTTGCATGCAAGTTTTTCATGCAACTTGCATGCAAGTTTTTCATGCAACTTGCATGCAAGTTAAGTTTTTCATGCAACTTGCATGCAAGTTTTTCGTGCAACTTGCATTCAATTTAAGTTTTTCTTAACAAGCAAGTTGCATGAAAAACTTGCATGCAAGTTGCATGAAAAACTTTAAATTGAGTTTTAAACCTGGATGTAAGTTTTTATACTAACATCCGGAGAGCAGTTTAAATTCAATTGGATTTATTGAATCTGGATCTAAAAATTTGGATTGAACTGCACATCATATGGATGTGGATTCAACTTTTGGATTTAAGTCAATTTATACCTGGATTTAAGTTTAAATCTAGATTACACGAGTGAATAATATGGCCGTTAATGTATACTCTTTACAAGTTCCAAGTGTTTGAATATAAAAATAAACAAATTATAGTTCAAAAGCAAGAAAAAGTGGAAAATTAAAAAAAATGGATTAGAGTGAATAATATGGACGCGCGCGACTAACCTCAAAATCACTTTTGTTTATGTTTTCTTGGTCGCTCTCATGTGAATAGTCCTTTACAAATAAAATTTGATCGGCGCGTTCTTTCTTTCCCAGTAAAATATTGACCGTCCCGTCAGCCCGCGCTCTGTTTGGCCAAGTTTTAATTGTGAAATATTCTCTTTATATTGGGAGAGTGAAGCCAGTATCTCGGCATATTGTAGGTAAGAGAAGTGCGGGGTGAAGTATCCCGTGAGGCGCGAAGAAGACATAAAAACCGAGCTAATGAGTCTCATTTGTTGTTCTTTCACTGGGCGAATTTTCGAAATTGTTCTTGTATCAATTTATTTTGAGGCACCTCAAAGTTTAAAATGTGCAAACGACGACCCTCACTAGTACGGTCTCAATTTTTCCCAGTCTAAGGCCCATCGCCCACTAGGCAACTTTTTGTTGCTCGGAGTTGCTCGCGGAACTTTTTTCCCGTCAACTTTTTGTTGCTTACCCTCGCTCACAGGGCAACTTTTTTTTGCCTGCATCCTTATTTGTCAAAAATATGATGTCAAAATGGCGTTTCCGCTTAACATTGTGGATGCCAAAATGGCGTGCATTTTCTTTTTACCCTCTGTCATTTTGGCCAATTTCTGGAAATGGAATGTGCTTTCCTTTTTTCAACAATGTGAGTACCTACACATTATAATAATAAATAATATAATATTTTATAATTATATATATCAATTTATTTCGCATTGCCAGCTTACGATTATACATAGCCAGACAACCGGAAAGCAGCCATCACATAAAAAATATGACGACAAAAGTCAAAGTCTAGTCCCACATAAAGTTGCTCGGAAATTGCCTAGTGGGCGATGGCAAGCAACTTTTGTTGCTCTCTGTTGCCGGCAACTCCGAGCAACAAAAAGTTGCCCAACTAAAAGTTGCCTAATGGGCGATAGGCCTAAACAGGGTCGATAGGGCACCTCGGGGAATACGTCAGTGTCAAATGATAGAAACAAATACTTTGATAGTTAAATCACTTTGAGGGAAAGCATTGTTGGCGGAAAACTGATTGGATACAAAGTATTATTTGCAAGTGTTAAAAGAAGCATTGTTGAACGACGAGAAAAAGTACATTTAGTGGATAGCAAAAAGAATGTATCGCTATTAGCGAATAATCAAATGTTTTCCCTCAAAGTGTCATTGGAACATTAGAGATTGTGGAAGGCTCTATTTTCAGATCCCACAAAGTGAAGATTTTGAAGTTTATGAATAAACGGGAGAGGAATATATTGCTATTTGATAGAGTTCTTTCCACTGATCTTCTGTCTTCCATTGGAGACAGAAAAACTGTTATACATTATAGGGAATACACTATCCAGTGTATTATAGAGATCAGTGGCTCTTTCGGACTGCCGCCACCCAAAGCAGCACGAGTTAACCACATATTTACTACGTTTCCATGAGGTATTTAAGCGAGCTTAAAGCTCACTTCGACCTTTTATATTCCCGCATCGATTTGATACTACTTTTATATTCAGGATCGAGTGCTCGAGTTGGATTTTCGACTCAGGTTTTTTGTTCATAGATTTGAGAGCTCGATATTGAGTTGAATTGAAATGGTGTTGAGATGACATTATATGGTGTTTCTCAAGTTAACTCCTCAATCCAGGTATTTTAGCACAAATTTCGACTCGACTCCACTCGTGAAGTGGAATCGAGTCGGTTCAAGCTCATTTCAACTCGATGCAGGTATACAAAGGGTTTAAGTGAGTTTCAAGCTCGCTTAAATACCACATGGAAACGAAGTATGAATGAGCTTAAACCGACTCGACTTCGCTTCAGGAACTTAAATCCTGGTTGAGGAGTTGACTTGAGAAACACCTTAGGTGCTTCGCGTACAAGTCCGAAACTACCCAAAACTACCATTTTCTACACGATTAAAGGCTCTCCCAAACCAACGCGATTATTCGCCGCGATAAAAGAAAACAACAATAAGAACACGTTGTTGTCAAACAAAACAACACGTTGCTGTTATTGTTTTCTATTGTCGCGGCGATTAATCGCGCTAGTTTGGGAGAGCCTTAAGTCCAAACCTGTTCGGGTATGCACATTTCGGGTAGTTTTGGGTAGAAAAGAGTACTCGCGAGAGAGTAAATTATTTCCCCTTTTTGCCAGATTTTACCAGAGTAATTTCTTCTGGCAGAAAATGGTAAGTTCGGTGTTCTGTCAAAAAGCTAGTGGGAAGAAAAAAAACAACAAAAATACAAATTGGCTGCTGTTTGTTTACTTTTAGTTTTAGTTTGTTTTTTGTTACAAGTGAATACTTTTCTTTTTCATCTTAAATTTTTTGAACAAAATTAAAAGGAAGTGTGTTAAGTTCAATTTAATTTGTTTACTTCAATTTTAATTAAGGCTTTCAGTAAATGTATTCCAATGTTGTGGTTTTGTTTCCTTTTTTTGTTTACTTTTGGTGACGTTTAAATACTGGCAGATATTTTTGGTTCAAAGCTTTCGTGTACTTTTGGACTCTTTCTTTTCATCTCCACTACTCAAAATTTGATAATTTGCCAGTTTTAGTCCGGAAAGTACACGAACAAACCTATTATGTCATCTCAACGTCATTTCAACTCAACGCAATATCGAGCTCTCAAATTATGTTTTTAGTCGAAAATCCGACCTTAACTCGAGCTCTCGATCCCAGAATATAAACTAATGTGTAAATAAAATTTTATCTATATATTGGCAGCACTGTGTCTGATGTTGTTTTTCTCATATATTTTTATTGTGCAGTGCGTCTTAAAACTAAGCACTGTTGATAATTTATTGTTATTTATATGTGTAGGGATGGTGTTAAATTACGTCTATGCTGTTTTTCGAATTGTTATTCTTGAAAAATGGCTTACTTTCAGTATTACTTAAATTTCTAAAAGAAAAAACTCGCAAGAAAAGTAGAAAATCGAAAAAAAAACAAATGAAATGTAAAATAAATTTGTGTTTAAACTAAGCCTGTGCGCTCTATTGCTTGTTGTGCTAGTTCTTCAATTCAGCAAAGTAAATTTATAGAAAAAAACAGAAAATTAAAAAAAAAAATTGCTGTTCAAGTTTTTTGTCTATACAGGTACAAACATTTCGATTTTGTGTTGGTCGAAGACGACAATCGTGGGTTGTGCATACAAATAAGCCGAAAAGTATAAAAAATATATAATTTTTATATTTTCTGATAATTCTTCACTAATCTGTAAGTGATATTTATATTGACTTATTGTATAAATTGTTTTCTTCAAAGTTAATTTGATTTGTCATACTTCATACCCCCGTACCGGAATCCAGAAACCAGAGCTTTTTTTTCATGGGAAAACTTGAGATTTTTGGTTCTTTTGAACTTTATGTTTAGCTAGTTGCACTTGTTTTAGGCACCAACTTAAGATTGTTCTACTAAGACGGTCACTAGTTAATGAACATAAACAAATATATTATGGGGTAAGATTTCGGATGAGAACCAAAACAAAATAATTCTCTTAAAAAAAAAGCAAACCCACCAAATTTAGAAAAAAAAACAAATTGAAGCTAATTACGGAGCCATTCGTGTAAAGCATTCAAGTAGTCAATCCGGTGAGTTATAAAATGAATTCAAAAACTTATTGCGTGAACTTCTTCTTCTGAGCGACTCTTAAAATAGGTACTCCTTCGCAAGTTTAAAACATGACTGGAACATCTAAGATAAAACACAAATTGCTGTCAGTAAAACAGTATGTCCTCTTGGACCGTAAAAAGTAATACTGTGGTGCTGGGAGATTTGACGTGGTCCTTCTGAGCTACTCATTCGTTTCCCTTAAAAATTATTTGAGCAATTCAAATTAAGTATAAGTGGATGCCAACGAAAAGACCGATCCAATTAAAACGTGAAAATGACATACAGCAAAGCTAGGAGACTTACTCCCTTTTCATTAAACCCGCCTGATAAAGGGTCAGAGACAGACTTAAAGTCACGTATTTATTTTTTCAGATAACCAGCATGGCGGTAGGTAGGTATATTAATTAAGAGGAAAAAGTTAAATGGTGATACAATAATCCGAATCATCTCAATTTCAATTGATCAATTTCGCTTCCCAGGTCCCGATTCCTTCTTCATGTACGGATTTTCTTCACGCTCCGAATAAATATACATTCACTAAACATGTATGTTGTACACTATACGCTGGTATTTTTTTTTTTAATTTCAATCTTGCAGAATCGTAAATATTAAAATTATCTTTGAGATCACCGAGTTCATCGAAAAACAAAAATTTCAAGCGCTGGTTTTCTGTCTTCTGTCTCTTCAGAACCTTCAACTCAAAGTAAGGTTTGTTGATATAAATTCGGTTGCAACCCGAAACCTGATAGAATAAATGCAATTAGCGAATCGTTGAGGTTTCTATACCTACTCAGTTAAAACAAATCAATAAATAAATGCACACCAATATTTGTATTTAGTCTTTATTTATTAACTGCCTTATTCATAAACAAAAAATGGTTATTTCAGCGCTCGTGTTCAGGGAAACTACACCATGGAATAACAATTTTCCGGACTCAAATGGAGCAGTAAGCAATTGCCTTTATTTTGAGTCCGGAAAATTCTTATTCCATGGTGTAGCTTCCCTGAACACGAGAACTGAAATAACCAATTTTTGTTTATGAATAAGGCAGTAAGATTAAATGATTACTAATTGAACACAACTTTATCTAGCATCTAAGACAGGTAAGGCCTGCTAAGCTTTCTCCTTGCATTGTGAATTAAATATCACAATTTAACGAGAATGCCACAGTTTGGCAATAAAGGGCTTATCAAAATTTCAAGTTCTTAAATCATTTTGTATCAGGATTGTACAATTTTCAAAAAAAAAACAAATAAATTAGAATTAAAAATATCTTTTTCTTTTAATTTGAGTGTAAGAGGCACTTTCTCAAAAATGGGGGTAAAGTGCCTTGCACATGATAGAGAGCCGGCTACAAAAACAGTATTGTCATTGGTACACGATTAATTTTTACTGAAGAGAAGCATTCAGAGTAACTGAGCACAAATTTGCACGTCTGCCAGCGCAATTTGTTTTCTGCAATTTTAAGGTTTAAAGCTGGGGTGGGGGGTCAAAGTTTGCAAATGTATGTTATAAAAAAAAAAAAAGTTATAAGGTACATGGAAAAAAAATGGCAAACGGTTTGCGTGAGCCCAATTGGCCGGCAGGTGACACTAAAGTGGCGAAAAATTAGTGAAACAAAATTATAAGGTACATGGTTCTGCTGGTGGTTTTTCGAAATACTCCCCAGGTCTTGCGATTTGAGGTAGGAAGTCGCTACTACAATTTTTTTACAACCTCCAGCCGAGTAAGTTTCACAGCTGGTCTTTCCATGTTTCCTTAAGGAGTCTTTACCACAGCAATTCTGACCTGTCCGTCTGCTGCACATCTAACTTCGATGATCCTTTCCTTGAGATAATTCTTTTTGGGCAAGTCTTTGTCTATTATTAGTTCAATGTCTCCTGCTTGCAATGGTAACACTGGTTGATACCATTTGGAACGAAGTGTTATTTCGGGCAAGTATTTCTCGATGAAAATCTTCCAATGGCGGTTGGTAAAACGTTTTTTTTGCATTTGTAGTTCATTCTTAAGACGCCTCATCATCAGGTTCTGGTTTTAAAAAAGGTTTGATGTCACTCGAAACTAATTCCAAAAAATGATTGGTGGGTGTTAAAGCTTCATCCTCTTCGTTTTCCAGAGGCACGTAAGTCGGTGGTCTGAGTTAATCATGTTTTCTGCCGATACTAAACAGCTTGTCAATAGTTGTTCTGGAGGCGTACTCTCTGGCAATGATGAAAATAGCGCTTCCTTGGAGAACCTCACCAGTCGTTCCCAGGATCCACCGGTGTGTGGCGATGCAGGGGGATTAAAATTCCATTTCATATGAATAACTAATTGTACAAAAATCTAGGGGGATTAAAATTGTAAAAAAGCAGGGGGATTAAAATTCCATTTCATATGAATAACTAATTGTAAAAAAATCTAAATTACTTATGAAGAAAGACTGGTCTGACAAGTAAAGTTAATCTTTTAACACAACGCACACAACTTATCAGAATAAATGAAATTTCCCTTACTTGTCCACAGATTTGGAGAAGTGGGTTAAACACCTCAGGATTTAATTTCAATTAAAAATGCGTAAGCAGACTATTTATTTTAGTGCAAGTTTCTTCGTTGAAATAAAAAAAAACAATAAATGTTAATAATGAATTATTCATTAAACATTTTTTTCAGAAAAAGGTTTATAAGCTTCCTAGCAAACCCGTGCTTGCGTTGCTTCGCATAGGTTAAAAACTTTTTGAGTTTTCTTTTAAATTATTTTTTTCTTTTTTTAGTACATTTTAGTTTGTTTATGTTAATTGGTGTAAGATTTGAAGAATCTGCTGGAGAAATCTTGCCCAATCTTGTAGCTGAGGAAATTTCGTAGCATTAATCGTTAAAAAGTTACAGCAAATGGAAAAGTCAAAAAATCTAAAAAAGGGGCCAAAAGTCATGAAAATGGGAGTATTTGGTAAATGTCTCAAAAATGGTTTGTTAGATAAAAATGTTATTCCCCAATCTTGTAACTCATGTAATTTTCAACAAAAATGTCGTTTTGATTTTTTGGGGCCGAAATTTTTTCAACATATCAGAAGAATTGATGAGTATTTTTTAGATCGGATACCGTTTTTTCGCTTGGCATAAAGTTTGAAGCACCCATTGGCTTTTTTGAATTTCATATACTTGTTGAATGGGATTTTTTTTAATGAAGCTTGCTCTAATGTGTTGAAAAAAGTAAAATTTTAACAGTTAAACGTAGAATAAAGACTACTATTAGACAAATATTGAAAAAGGTGACAATAATACAGATTTTTGAAGAGAGAATCCGTGACCTACTGGAGATACCACATGAAAAAAAAGTACCTGTCGCTTCACCTTTTTTTTTTAGAGATTTTTTGACTTTCCGATTTGCTGTAACTTTGTAGCGGTTATTGCTACGAAAAAACTTAAGAAACCATTTTTGTGGGAAATTGCCTCAGCTCAGCTACAAGATTGGCGAATAAATTTTTTCTCTGGCACAAACCGTTTTTTAGCTATTTGTAAAAAAACAAAAAACAATTTTTATGATCTTTGACCCCTTATAACTGACCTAGCGGTCATCGGATCCGTGAGGAACTCTTTCAGTTTTTAAAGAGTCCCATTACCAACGTCTATGCCAAATTTCAGCCTCTAACTAATTTTTTTCTTAATGGACTACAACAAAAATAGCTTTAATCAAGAACTTTGGAATAGCCAAATATTTTTCATCGAAAATGAATGAATTTAATTCTTATCCTAATAACAAAAACACTTGATTTTGTAATGCAATGTAATAAATTGATTGTGAAACGAAGAAACGACACATGTAGATGCTCGATTAGGCACTCTATTACGTGCGACGACGTTTCGTAAAGAGAGCAGATAGCCAATGGTATCGCTCGTTCTATCGTCCAATCAGATTGTAAAAGAAATTCAAATTCACTAACAATCCGTGCGTTCAACATACATCTGAAATTTCAGATTTCTGAATTTTTGGAGCTTCTGATTGGTCATCTAACTTTTTATGACAGCTGGCCAATCAGAAGCTCCAAAAATTCAGAAATCTGAAATTTCAGATGTATGTTGAACTCACGGAATAAGACAAGAGAACTGAAAAGATCGAACACGGCAAATATTAGAAATAATAAATTTAAAAATAAAAAGTGAATTAATTGTTTTTGTATTTACAACTCAGATGTGGGGTATATTCACTCAATTAATATAAATAAAGAAAAACTAATTATCCATTATGAGTGACCGTCTGACAAAGCAAGAGATGATGGATGCGTTGCAAAGCGCAGGTATTAATATACCTCCGACCATTACTCTTACTCGGTTGAGACTTTAGACAGATGCATGAAGGCCTGAGGGTCATAGCTGCTGGTGCATCAAACAACGAAGCCGTAGGAACCCCTGCTGACACAAATTCCATACGCCCAACTGACGCCACTGAAACCACCGAATAAGTGTATCTTGACACTAACGAGGACCAGCCTGCTGCCGCTGAAGAAACCTTAGCTGAATTAGACCGTAAATTGGCCATATTACGCAAACTACAAGAAGTCATTATGCTACAGCAATCCATTGCTAGGTTGGAGCAAGCTGAGGCATTACCTACGCCATGTGTTGTACAAACACCTACGTCCTCTGCAATTTCAACATTCAGGCTGACTTTCCGAGACATCAAACTCTCCATCGTAAAGTTGGACGATGAATCGAGAGCCTACAGCGTACACGACTTCCTGCGAAATTTCGAGAGAGTCATGAATATGTTAAGTGCCGATGACTTGTTCCGCTATACGTCCCTATGCAACTCTCTAACTGGCACCGCTAAATTACTCCTCAACAGAGATTCACTTGACTACGGCGATCGGAGAGCGATGCTTGTGAAGGAGTAAAAATTCTTTTCAAAATTGTGTAATGAAGTGTGGTCAATGCGTCCTTTGGACCGGGGCTAAAATTTTTACGGGAGAGTGAAAGGGGGGAGGGGTTGAATTTCAGTTTTTTTTGCAAATTTCTCGGGCAAATTTATTTATATGGTATGTGTTTGGGTACATCTCCACATTATAAAAAAAATGTCGGGGTGGTAGGGGTTAGGAAAGACCGCCATTTTTGAACAAATTGTCATTTTGTTCTCATTTAATAAGTCGCCTGGATTTTATTTTGTAACAAAATGGCTCAGTGAAAAACTTTTAGAGAATCAAAATACCAACAAAATCAGGTATTAACGACTCTGGGACTTTTTTCATCTTTAAGTTAGCAAGAAGGCGCATCTCATACAAATTTTTTACTGCACATTTTTAGATGGCGGGTTCCAATATTGCGACCTGCTCCCAGAGCTTTTGCTTTTTTGAATGGGCTTTTCAAGGACAAAAAAGCAGACTGTTTCAATGTGTGTGGTATCTCATTTTAAAAGCGCTGAAAGAATTATTGAAAAGCTCATAAAAAAGCCGAAGTGCGGGTTCCAACATTGGAACCCGGCATTTTCAGTAGAAAATTTGTATGAGATGTGTCTTCTTGGTAACTTTATATTCTTTGGTTATAGCTTGTCAATGTTCACTTGCATCTAACGTGGTTGAATGGAATGTTTAGCTTTAAGACAACCCTCCTGCCTCTCCTGCAGCATTTACTCCACCAAAACCTTGAAACTTTGTAGAGGCGAGTAAATAAAACAGTACTTATTACTTTTCAAAATTGTAAAAATTTTCATCAACTTTTGCTTTTTAAAAATCGAAATGGTGGATTCAATCACCCGTCTAGTACGAAGTTTTTTACCTCTCCTGAAAAATTTTTATACACAAATGTAGCCTGAACCTTGAAGATCCGATTACTAGGACGAAAGTTATAGCCAACAAGATCACTCGATTTTTAAATTATTTTTCAGTATTTCTCGCTTCAGAAAAAATTCAAAATAGAGCAATATGGTTGGCTTTCGCAGGCTATAACTTTCATCACAGTAATCATATCGTCAAGGTTGGCGAAATTAAGCCAGAATATCAGGCTGCATTTTTTGAGGAAGGGTAACAAATTTCGTAGTCAGAATCCATGTACCTTATAACTTTTTTTTCATTTAAATTTATCAACTTTGACTGCCCAGTCCCGCTTTAAGCCTCAGAATCGCACTGGCAGACGTACAGATTTGTGCCCAGCTACTTGGAAGGATTCTCTCAAAGTAAAAATCAATCGTGTACCGATGACAATTTTTTTTTGTAGCCAGCTCTTGGACTATGAGACACGACCAGCGAACTGTGAATTGCGAATGGTCGAGTATTTTGACATTTCATTTATATGAGTGGTCGCTGACAAATGCGAATTGTCATGAAACATAAGCAAGTAAAATGAGAGTTTTAGCTCAAATTCGAACGAATTTTCTATTCGCGCCAGTTTGAGGAATGTCTTTTTTGCTTTTGTGTATTGCGAATTGACGTTTGATAATTTACAGAAGATAAATTGTAGGTCGCATAGAAAATATTAAAATACAAAATTATCAAATTTAAACTAATGTAACGCTGAGTTCTTTATTTCAATTTTTTCATTGCTTCATTTATTCACTTCGTTAAATAGTTAAAACATACAAAACTGATATTAGCTTTATAAATTGCTTTAAAAAATTGAATCGCATTCGCAGCTCATATGCAAGACACCTAAAAGTGTGCGAATTCTTTAAACAATGAACGAAGATCGTACACAATTACATTCATAAGTCAAGCTATACCTACTGGCTTACTTTTCAAGGGAGAATCAGAATATCTAAACTCTCAAGTACAAAATTTTTCTTTATTTTTTAAGTTTCCCATTGATTTTTCTATCAAATGTTTAACTTTAATCAATTAATCGTTCTTTACAGCATTTGGATACAAAATAAAATAAAATAAAAAAAAAAGCAACTATGGATCTCGTTGATATAGATAAGGTTTTAGATAATTTGGAACTTAACGAAGAGGAACACCGTAAAGAAAAAATTCCCACAATCAAACAACGCCAACAATTAACTACAGATGTTGTTGCTTCTTCACAATCCTGTATTTCGTCGTCCCTCGACGATTCTGAAAAAAATATTAATTATATTGCCCCAACAACACAAAATAACACAACTGCAGGAGGAGATCGAGTAAATAGATTTGTAGGGGTTTCTCAGGTCTTCAGCAGCTTAGATGATTATCGGAAAAATGTTGAAAGCTTAGATTTGTATACGAATAATAAAAACAATGACACTTCAAACTATACAAATTTGAAAAACGAGGATCATACACTTCTTATGCGCAACGATGGCAATGATGATAATGAAGATGAGATAAGGCAGGAGGATGAAGATTTAGATGAAGATGACCCATATGAAGGTGATGAAATCAATAAATTCATAGGCACAGATGAATATGGATTTTCATCAAATTCCATAACAACATCATCATCATCGACATTTTCATCTGGACCATCACCTGCTCCAATATCAACAGAATCCGAATCAGAATCATCTTTGAATGCTAAAGAAGAACTAGTAGCTCGTAGTTTAGTTGTAAAAGATATCATCAAAAATTCAATACTTAATAAAGACGACAGTACAACAAGTGATGACATTGATTCGATTCATCCAAATGAAAATGTATGTTCAAGCAACAGCGACAATAATAGAATAATACAACAAGATCACCAACAACGTTCTGATTTCGATGACTTAGCTGTTGGTCTATCATCTATATCACTCACCACACATCAAGAAAGTAATTTATCTCTTTCGGAAAGTCATTTAGCTTCAATAAGTAGCAAATTTGTTTTGAAAACTGACAACTTAAGTTCATCTCTATCTCTATCACAAACAACAAAGAATTATCTAAATTCTGATGAAAAGCCAAAAGAGCTCATTGAACAAAACCCCAACGGAGGAGGCACAGTCTTCTCGGAGCCTCCGAATTTAGAAAACTCCGAGTCGACAGAAGAAGACGACATAGTACCAGCGACACAACCAAATGTAATGGTCACATTTAGTTCCACAATGGATGAGATATCTGACACAGAACTTGATAGTATCCTGCAGGAAATTGATACAGAAACGCATTCACAGCAATTAATATCACAGGAAAAAGATCTTTCATCCGTAGCTGGCATCAGCGGTAGTGGTGTTGAATTAATAAATAAAATAAAGAAAAATAACCAAACAAATCAGCAGGAAATTAAATTATACACCAGCAGTTCATCGAATAGAAATATATCGCTTGTTGGTCAGAAATGTTTTAGTGATGTCGATGGGATGATGAATATCGATAGTTTTTCACAGGCATCTACTTTAGAATTTACCGAAGATCGACATGAAGCTGACGATGATATAGAAAAGCAGGGTGTCATAAATTTGGATGACAATGAAATTTGTGATGACATCGAAAGTAGGGAAAAGAGAGATATACAAAAACGACAGAGACCTACCACACTAGATTTGCCAGTTAGAAAAATTAATTTATACGCAACAGCTGGACAAACTCCACCTGGATCACGTATATATGATCAAGCAACATCCTCTTCCGATGAAGATACACCCGAAGACAAATTAGG
This sequence comes from Epistrophella euchroma, assembly GCA_947049315.1. Taxonomy (NCBI): domain Eukaryota; kingdom Metazoa; phylum Arthropoda; class Insecta; order Diptera; family Syrphidae; genus Epistrophella; species Epistrophella euchroma. The sequence continues at coordinate 4,357,144 of OX346249.1, read as the reverse complement.
TGCAATTAAAAATGATGAAGATGTAAATTTTAATGATGCTGCTGGTCATACACCACCAGAACGATCTGATCGAGCAGTTTGTTTTGATAGTGGTGGCACAACTAGTTTGGCAGATTTGGATATTGCAAATCTAGATGAACCAATGATTGCGGTAGGAAGTACAGATGTCGAAATTGAAATAGCACCATCAGTTTCTGAGTCATTACAAGCACCAGTCCCAGAACAAATAACACCAGCACCAACTGTGAGCACTGATCTGCCTCTGCTAAATAACAACAGTAACACTAATAATATTGGAAAAGTTCCACCTATATGGGTACCAGATCAGGAGGCAAATTCATGTATGCAATGTCAGCATAAATTTACTTTACTTAAGCGACGTCATCATTGTCGGGCATGCGGTCAGGTCCTGTGTTCGGTGTGTTGTTCTCAGAAATTCAAATTAGAGTTCCTTACAAATTTAGAATCACGTGTTTGTGTTCAATGTTTTCTTATTCTAACAAAACTCACACAACAAAGGCAACAAATTGATGATCAACAAGTTAATTCCTCTTCCTGCAGTCAACAACAAACTCCACAAACAACTTCATCACCGAACCCCAATAATCCGATGGAATATTGTTCGAAAATTCCACCACATCGTCAAGTTAATCAACAGGCAATCTCATCGTGTCCCACGGTTATTGTTCCAGTGGGTGTTTTGAAAAAAGAAGGGAATCCCCCCAAGAGTCGTAAACGTAAATCGGTAATGTTTAGCGATGGTATAAGGCCGGGAAGTGATTTGGCTAGTTTGGATGGTAAATGGAGTGATGCTAAACATGCACGTAAATCGATGCCAGGCAATAATCTAACATCAGATAATCTAGCTGAATGTACGCCTAATAATGGTGAGACTAACAAAAGTAAGTTTAACATTGTTTTTTTCTGTTTAATCGATCTTGTTTAAATATCTTTGATGTTAGGTGAAAAGGGCTTACATCAGAAATGTTCCACATAAGTTTGAAGTTTGAGTAATTTTTGGCAAATCAATGACTTTTTGCCTTTCATTTATTTCCAGATTTATGTTTTTGGTACAAATAGGAAAACAAAAAATAAGAATATTACCATAGACTAACTTATAATAATGACAGGACGCTTCATAGGAAGAAAAAGAAACTAATTTGAGATTGTCTCCACCTGGCAACATATTTTGTTCTTAGCACGGCGAATTTAAGGCAAATGTCACACGAGCGCCCAAATGGACGATCTTCCAGTCCAGTATAAAACTCTTGATGTCACGCGAACTTCTTTTGTACGCGCGGACGGAATATTTTACTAAGATAGTTCCTTTTCTTTGGTTTATGAATCAAATTAATATAGAATAATGGGGGTGGCCCCGGCGCAGTGGAAGTAGTGCGTGACTGCTAGCCTAGATGTGTGGGTTCGAGCCCCAGTCCAGGCAGCATTCTTTTCTATATTCCCTCAACTGAACGCCACCCCTGGGATTTAATGAGATAATGAAAACCTTATTTCTCAATCCACTGTGCTAAAAAAAAAATCTATTCTATCCTTATATTCCTTCTAACATTGCCTAATTTGTAAGACCCTATGTTTGTGTTGTTTTTTTTTTAGTGGGTCAAAATTAAAAAAACGGCCCCTACCGCCTTCCCTGTTTTAATGAGCCCTATAAAATATATAACATTTTTGTAGAGGGGAGTTGGGCCAGTAACAATGTAGAATATTGTTTTTCAAAATTCTGAAAATTTTCATCAACTTTCATTCAAACCTCCAAGAAAACTTCAGTTGATCTAAAACAGAATAGTATTTATGACCCTGTTTAGATTGGGAAAATTAAGACTGGTGAGGGTCGTAATGTCTACATTATAAACTTTGATACAACAACAATTTCGAAATTTTGCACAGTAAACAACAAAAAATGAAACTCATTTGTCTCGTTTTTATGTTTTCTTTGTGCTTAACGAGATACTTCACCCTCTCTTACCCACAAGCTGCCGTGATGTCGGCTTCAATCTTCCCAATCCAAACAGGGTCTATGTACATTGTACATAGTTACACGAAAATACATAAACAAGATCGTCCTTCCCTTAAGCATCGACAAAAAGGTCTTTTCTCGTTTGAAAATGAAATGAAGAGAAAGACAAAATACTATTGACTTGACAGAATTAACAACAATGATAACCCCCGCAGTGGAGGCAATCTCAAACTGGTTCATTTTTCTTTGTATGAAGCGTCCTGTCTATATTATTAGCTAGTCTATGATATTACCCAATCAAAAACCAGATAATATTAATTTTGACTTAAGCCCTTAATACCTAAGCTCATAGAATTTTAATTAAATTTACCAACCGAAAACTCACAGCGTCGTTCTTAAATAATCAGATTCGTATTCGGCTTTATTAGATTTATTAGGGTTCTTCAATAAGAAAGTGGGCAAATACCCAGAACTTTGGAGGTAATGGATATGTATTAATCATTTATACATCATGATCCCTTATTTAATTAATTTTTCTTATATTTTATTTAGTCTCTATACCGTTTTCGACTGCCAGCCTTACTATCGAAGCACAGTTGTTTGACTCTTCAATGTATTTAAAAATTGCCTCGTATCGTAGGTCATTTTTTGATTGGTATACGGTTGAAAATCACGATCAAAGTATTTTTTATAGAAATGTAAAGACATAACGCACTCGTTTTGTTGAAACCAAGTTCACATTAGGTTGTACCTAGACTGACAGCTTCAAAGGTTGTTTTTAAATTGATCAGTGGATTGGCTGCGATGCTACACAATAGCAACCACTTTGGAAATGCTATAATTCATAAATAAAAACCACAGTGATTTGCACTTAAATCAACGTATAGTGCATACGTACACACTTCAATAACACTGTGTCCGCTAAAATGTAAAGTCAGAGAACACATTTTGGTCAGGAAATTTGGGAAGCGAGCAGGGATTTTTTTTCTGTATCAAATTTTTTCCCGTTTTCATTGTGTTTCGATGACATTAGGGTTAAGGTTTACCTATTTTATTGAACAGCTATTATTGTATCGCTTAACACTGGTTATCTTGTCTTAGGATATATAATTAGAAAAATTTGAATTATGCTGGCACAAGAGGGGGCAAATAATATATTTTTAATTTTTGACCGTATAGCCAAGATATTTGCAGAAAACAAAAAAGTGTTTTCTGTGGGTGTACCAACGCGCATATATATATTCACGGATCGATCAGCTCCCGTTAGTTTTAAAGGGCAATTTTTTAAATTGTAGGGAATGAATATGTACAAAAAAACAACCGCTAGATGAGCTTTTTACTTGCGATATAGGTACTATGTACATACATATATAAAGCAAGTTATGAATTCGTGCAAAAAATCGAACTCGAGATAACAATCAAACTGATAGAGATGATAGATAGATGATAGAGAACACGAAAAAAGTGGGTCCCGCAATTTCGTCTGTCTGTCTGTACCTCGGTCTACAGCCTTAACCCCTGAAGCGATTTTCTTCATAATTGGAGCATATTTGATTTTGATAAAAATTTTTACTTAGGAGGTCCTATCAAGTGTGAATAATACTGCATACAAATTTTTTCAAAAAATATTTTTTGGATTTTTAAAAAAAAAGTTCAAAATTTTTTTGAAAACCGATTGATGAATATTTTTAAAATTATGGTCTTAGCTGTATATTATTATATTCTTAAAAATGGCATACCAATTTTTTTTTCTAAAAAGTATTAAGAAATTTTATATATAAAAAATTATTTTTTATTTGTATTTTGTATTTAAATGGTAGCTAATATTATTACCAATATTTAAGTTTTTCATTTTCCAGTGTGCGACATACTGGAGCCGAAATATTTAAAAAAAAATCAAAAGTTGTCAGGTGGTGCAAATTAGGTTTTGAGCTTTTCAAATATGTTCCTATAGATCCATGAAAAAAAACAGGTCATGCCTCTGCGCGCAAGGTCAAAAGACGCTTTGACTAGACTATAGTTAACGGTAAAAATACAAAAAAAAACCTTGGCGCAAAATTTTAGACAATTTAGTATGATGTTAAAGCATTTCTAGTACGATGCTGGGTTAAAAACAGGCTTTTCCAAATTTTAAACAAGTATGATCTTTTTAACATTTTACTAAGGTTGCCAAATGCCTATTTTATCTTTTAAGTATATCATACTAAATCCAAGTGTCACTTTGGCAGCTACAGTTGCAAAAATGGGTTGAACTGTCACTGTTTTAGGCGTGTTCAGCTAGAAAAATAGGTTTAGTATGATACTAGTTAGAAAATGTTTAAAACTAAAAATATTTTAGTGAAAAGTTTTAAAGTTAGAAAATTTGTTAAGTAGTATCATGCTAATACCTTAACATCAGTCTGTTTAAAATTTTGCGCCCTTGTTTTCTTTTAAATCGACTTGATTTATATAATTTTTTTAGCGCTTTTTCGTCAAAAGCAAATACTAAAGTGCAAAATTAAAGTATGTATATACAATTTGCAATAAAAACTCAATTTAACTTTATGTTAACTGATTAGGCATATTGATGGGCCCTTAGAGCTCAACACTACCTTCAATGATAATGAAAAAGGTTTTCCGACTTGATTATTTACGTTCAAAACATGAACCATCTTAATGATTTTTGAAGAAAAGGTTTAATAGAAAGCTTTCAGAATTTAAACATAAAGGTCCAACAGCAAAAATTTTGATTCAGTACTTTGAAATGGTGACAAAAGCGAAGGAATTTATCATAGCTAAGAGAATGGGATTTAGTTAATAAGTACAAAGAATGCTGCTGACGACATGAAGCTAGAATAAATATCTCTTGATTTTACTTATTCTAAACAACTGTGCCGAGATTTAGCTATTTCAGCGAGTGAAGTGAGATGACTCGCCTTACTCGCCGACTCATCTCACTTCACTCGCATAAGTGATTTAGCTATTAAAGTGAAATGAGTAATTTCGAATTTAGTTTCGAACACATGAAATGTCATAACCAAAGACTATATTTTATTTTGTTGTCTTTGGTTTGTTTTCTTTTTGTGATTTGAGGTTTCAATTTTATCAAATTTAACAAAAATAGTGTATCATAGCAATTAAATAGACAACAAAATTGAAAAATAAAATAAAATAGGAAAACTAAACTAAATAAATGTGTGATTTTAGTGTAAAGTGTCTTATAAATCTTTTTCTAATGTTTTGTAATTGGAACTTCCTAGTATGTCGATGAGGTTCTCATTTCGATGGCGATACTTAATTTTTTTTTAAATTGAAATAAACAAAAATATAAACAACAAATTAAAAAAATGTTCATGAAGTATTTTGTACTAAATGTGTATATTTATATATAAATAAATCTAGTGCATACATATATGTACATTTTTAACTATACATTGTTGTCTTGCAATTTCATTTCACAAACGTGCGTAGGATGTGTAACAATTCCTTTAGAAAAGAACAAATACTAATGCAAAAGTATAAATTTACCAACACATACATCAAGTCACCGCTGAAATATCCGGCGAGTAATCTGACATTTCATTTCACTCGCTCACTCACTCACTTTTGCTAGCTAAATCGATTTTCAGTGAAAAGTGACTCATCTCACTCACTCGCTGTGGTTTCGAATTAGCTAAATCTCGGCACTGATTTCATTGGACTGTTGGACATATTATATGCACTTGAAAATTTAGCGCTTTTGGGGACACTAGAAAATAATCAACGAAGCATTTAAACCAAGGAAACTCACTGTGAAGTCATACCATGCGTTGTCCAGCCGGTTTCGCACTTTACACTCTCAGCTATGTTTGTCCGTTTACTTATTGAACAACCGTCATACATCCTTATCAGTGTACTTAAAAAAAAATAAAATATCAATGTATATTTAATATCTGCCGACGCGACGTTTCTTCTATTCTATTTGGAATCTTCTTCAGGGCTGTATTTTAAATATCGATTGTTTCTACAGATTTTTTGTCAACAGTAGCCATAACATATTTTTTGTTTAAATTTATGTTTTAGCTTAAATTGACACGTACAATATTAGCCGCGTTTTATTATCTTTGGATCTGTATCAGGATCATCCCTTGAAAATAAAACGATATGGATCACAATGACAGCAGTGTTATATAAACATCTCTTTTTTACTTACGTTTTAATTATTTTTAGTTGTTTCCCGTCTCTTTTCTTTGCACTACAATAAACGCTACCTTACCATAAAAGCCATCTACCCGGCAAAGTAAGAATTCATTTTTGCTTCTTCTAAATAAATCTAGATAGAGAGCAGGATCCCGAATTGTTTTTGTACTACGTGTTGTAAAATGATCCTGATCCAGATCCGTAGAAAATAAAACGCAGCTATTATTATTTAATTAATAAAAAACGAAAGGTTAAGAAACAAAATCTGAGCAAGATTCCAACCTGAATCGAAACGTCGTCGTCGGCAGATAATAAATATTGATTAAAAAACAAAGACTACATTTGGCTTTCTTTTTTATTAAATAAATACTTAGCAGTCGGTGGCTTCTTCTATATCATTATTATCAGTTGTTGTTGCAAAATCTCACATATAGACAAACTTGTGGTAGATGTCTAACGTGTAATCTGAATGCTAGCGATTATTTGTGTATAGTCTCTTTACGAAAAATTAACTTACTAACGACCGACGCGACGCTGTGTGCTTTGGGATATAGAATAGGACGGTTTTATTTATATATACAAGCTTCATATTCTTTTTATCTCTCTCTCTCTTTAAAGTCATCACAAGAAACAAATCTATTGTTTTAATGGACGATGGAAATGGTTGCTACATACCACCAACAGGGGAAAATACCTTGCCCCCAATATTAATTTCAAAAAAGTCAGAGAAAATATACCAAGAAGTTACAAATAACGGCGATCTAATCAAAAGATTACAAACCGAAAGCTTAAAATTTGTCATTCAAAATAACTTTTTTGTTTTTGTTAAAATTTCTCATTGTAAGTTGTGTGTTGTTTTTTTTTTTTTTTTCATAAATCAAATTTCTATCAAATACATTAAATTTCAGTAAAATGTTGCATCAACAAAACAGTAATTAACTTTACAACTTGCGGTCTAAATAATGTTGGCAACGATGAGATCATAATTCTACTCGAACTTGATAATTCGAATATAATTCCTAAAGACATATTTGTTCATCTGAATGAAATTTACTGGGAAGCAAGTCGTGGTCATCCGATTACGGAACTTGGCTTTTCGATGCCAAAACATTTACACTTTCTTGGGTCGCGGGAACATGGCGGTTTTCTCTTTATTCGTTCGACCTTTCAATGTTTACTCGATGTACATGTTCCATCACCGCCATTTCTAATCGGAGTGCTTATTCATCGATGGGAAGTACCATGGGCGAAGATATTTCCATTGAGATTAATGTTGCGTCTTGGTGCTCATTATCGATACTATCCATCACCACACATTTCAGTTAGAGAACGTGAGCCTGTGTATGCTGAAATTGCACAGACAATAATAAATTTATTGGCAGTAAGTTTATTAATTTTTTTGAGTCAAATTTTATTTACTTTTTTTTTTTCCTTAAAAAAGGATTTTCGAAACTATACCTATACCATTCCGACAATAAAAGGAATGTATATCCATATGGAAGACAGACGAACAAACATTCTCATACCACGCAATCGATTAGATGAAGTTATTAAAGCTATCAATAATTCGAGTGATCATATTTTAGCAATGGGAGCTAATTTTTCAAAAAAAGCCGATGGTCATTTGGTTTGCATACAAAATATCAAATTACAAAACGACGATTCACATGCTTACTCAACTCAAGCTATTAACATTCAGGGTCAACCTAGAAAAGGTATTCATTCGTTCAATAGGCTTTTATCATGTATTGTATATATACATAGTTTCGATTTGAATGAAACCATCTGATCTATATTTACTCATTCTAGTTACTGGTGCAAGTTTTTTTGTATTTAACGAAGCATTGAAATCAACTAGTGGACTCTCTGGAAAATGCAGCATCATAGAAGATGGTTTAATGGTGCAAATTTTACCGTCCAAAATGGCTGAAATACGACACTCGCTTACAAATATGAAAGACATTAATATTGTTTGTGGACCTATTGATGCTGATGAACAACAAAGTGAAGTTGTTCATATACAATGGGTTGATGATGATGTGGAAATTAATATAGGGTAACAAAAGTAATAGGATCCCGACTTCACATAACATAATTCCACATTTATAAAAGTAGTTATCTTATTAAATTACACAATGAATTTATAAGATAAGGCTACGATTTACGTACATTTTGAAAACTTAAAAACTTTCTTGACATCTTCTTTACCCCATTGAAAATTTCTGGTGTGTTTCTTTATTTTTTCTGAATACATAGTTAAAAAAGACAAAATTTTAATCGAAAATACCCAGAATGAAAAGAATGTAGAGAACAAAGCTAGATTAAATAGAATGGCAATCAATATTTCGGTGATATTTTAATACGTATTTACTCCTTGTGTAGATGGATGACAATTGCAATAAATGCATGGCACTGGGTGGTAGGGAATACAAAAAATACACTTTCAATATTCCAGAATGAATGGTTTATTCGGAATATTTTGGTGAATTAATCAAAAAATTCATATTCCGAAAGAATAAAGAAACATATTTTATTGGATTATGGTGAGCTTTCTTTTTAAGAAATTATTGTTTGTTAATGGGCTTTAGGTCAAATAAAACAAGTTATTTTTATGTCACGACGTTTCGTCCATGTCTTTGGACATCATCAGGTTGAACAAAATTCCTATATTTGCATTGATAAATATGAGTTACAAGATTCCTACAAACATTTCAAACTATAAAAAAAAACTTACACTTGTTATATTGCACTTGAGTTGAAACAAACAAAATTTTTGAAATCTAATTTACAGAAGCTAAGTTTAACAATACAAAGCAAAGGGCCTTCTGCACACGAATCGTCGTGTCATAGACGCGTACAAGATACGTAATGTAGCGGCGATTCAGCTACGGCTACGGCTAATCTCTTCTGCATACGAAACGTCACGTCATAGATAAATCACTACATATTTTCAATCAATTTCACAATTGGTACATATGTATCCGACGTATTACTTCAAGCTGTATACGCCTGGCGAGTGACATTGTTGTACGCCTGGCGATTTGCAGTTTCTTTGCTGCGACGAAAACATGCAGCTTACGCATCGTGTGCAGTTGTCTGTTGAAACAAATGTGAAATACCCACAAGCTCCACACAAGCCGAGACGCTTCGTGTGCAGAAGGCCTTACTGGCAAGTAACAAACTGAAAAATTATAAATAAACGGTTTTAGTTTAAGAAAGCTTTTTTACTTTCCCCCCTCCTCTCTAGCAATTGTTTATACTGTGGGCTGATCTCTTCGATAGTGTAAAGATATTACATATTTATCATATTTATCAATGCAAATATATGTATGTAGGTATTTTTTTTTAACCTGATGATGTCCATAGACATGGACGAAACGCCGTGCAATAAAAATAACTTGTTTTATTTGACCTAAAGCCCATTAATAAACAATAATTTAAAGAAACATAATCTTAATTTTTAGAAACATGCGGGCTGTTAAACCACGACTGGTATTATGTTGATTATTTTGATTATGTTGTATGGAGTCGGGGTATTAAAAGGCGATATTTATCAGTGATTTCACTTATGAAAAAAAATCTATCGAAAATGTCAATTTAAACACGATAGCGCTTGGATGATTTTTGACAAAAATTTCCTGCGTCACTAAATTGTACATAAGAGTATTGAAAACAGACTGATTCATATCCCCTTTTGAAAAGGAACTGGAGTAAATTTCGCTTGCAAATTTTTGATGAAAAATTACTTTTCTTGGGAATACCTCACAGGCACATTTAACCGCCCACCTCGTATTTCTGTAAATTTAAAGAAACCGTCAAGTTTAGACCACATTGGGTGCAAGTAATGTTGAAAGCAAAGTTTGAAAAAAAAAAAAAAAAAAAAAATTCTGAGAAAAAACCACGTTTATTAAAGAATTAACACAAAAAACAAAAAAAAAAAAACACAAAATACTGAAAAAGATGTTATCTTTTGTTGTTAAAAAAGTGGTAAAATTATTGAAAAACTTAATTTTTAATAATGGGTGTTTGCGACGCAAGCTGTAATTACTTCGTGGAGCCGGTTTGACAATCCGTCAATGATGTTCTGAACATCCGACTGAGGGATGTTATGCCACTCCTCTACTGCAGCTGTCTTAAGCTCTCCTAGAGTGGCAGGGACATGTGTTCTCGCTCGGACACGTCTTTTAAGGTTGTCCTTAAGATGATCGATAGGTTTGAGTTCTAGACCTCAAGATGGACATGGCAGAACTGGAATCCCGACCTCATTTAGGTCGTTAGTTACAGAATTTGTGGTATGGCAGAGTGCGTTGTTATGCATTAACCGAATGTGTTCACCAAAAATTGGCGCGAAAGGCATCACATGGGCTTGCAAAACGTTTTCCACGTTTATCTGAGCGTTCACACTGCGTCTATCGAACACAACAAGGTCCGTGCGAGCTTTATAACTGATGCATCCTCAAACCATTATAGACCCTCCTTGGTAACCCACTGTTTCGGTTATCGTGCCTGTAGACACGCTGACCTCCATCTGGACCTCGTAGACTTATTCCGCTTTCGTCTGAGCTTAAGACGTCCATTGATTCCTCTGCAGTCCAGTTAACACATTCTCGCGTGATTTTTGTTTCTTGCGAAAATATCCGCTAACCAAAAAAATACAAATCAGCAGATAAATTATAGTGAACTTAAAGAGTTAGGGTGACGAAAATGCAGGTGGGCGGATAATTGTGCCTGTGAGTGTATGTTTAATAGACAATTTTTAAACATGATAAAATTTGACAAACCAAATATTTTGTGGCATTATGCACTTTCTTGATAATAGGGTCAAAATATATTCCAATTAAAACCGGTATAGCAAAAGTTCGTAAGCGAAATGACTTCCAAAAAAAAAAAAAAAAAACAACAAACCTTGTATTAAATGCTCTAGTCGTCATAAACTAAACTTAATTCAAAATTATAAAACAGGGTAATATCGCCAATTGATTCAAAGAAAATGGATGGAATACCAAGTATAAGAGTACATTCAGGTATTTCTCTATCAAACAATAATTACATTCTTAAATGGACCGAAGTATTTATAATAGAGGTGAGATTTTATTCTTGGGTTTGTTTTCTTTACATAATATTGATTTTTTTTCCAGATTAGCGGAGATAATGGGCCATGTAAGGCAACAGTTGATATCTCTAAAGTATCTGAACAAATTGCAAGAAATGCATCGATTGCTCTTTTGCCGTTTTTAAGTTTGCTTGTGGCAAACGGAAGTGTTAAAATTGGATTGAGAGTAACATTAAACAACGACAATGTACGTCATGAATAGTAATTTATAATACTTACTTACTTATCTACGAGCAAAATATTTAGTACTATGTACTATTATTTAGTTTGGTGTTCTAATGCCAAAACATAATCAGCCTTATCATAGTATCCGATCGGTACGGAAATTTCTCCGACTCATACAAAATGTTTTTTTATTTTTCATTTTTCATTTTAATGATACAAATTTCTCATAAATCGGTTACACCTCCGGAAAATTATTATTATTATTTATTTACATATAATTAAAATTACACGCAAATATGTGAAGATAAGGGCATAGCAAACTGAGGCTTCCAGCCCTAACTTATTTAGGTAGACAGTTCATATCGGAAGATTCGCTGTGATGAAATAGTTGTGTATTTTTGTTATGATATCGTGGTCAAAGGTGTTTAGTACGTCGTAGAGGGTTTGATTGGTGGGAATGATGGTGTTGAATTGTGTGGAAACAATGCATGTGGTTTCGCCAAGTAGATGAGCTATGTGTAAAACGTTGTTGCATGTTGAACAGGATGGTGGGTTTTCTCTTTTAAGTAGATGTTGATGAGTGGTTATGGTGTGACCCAGTCGCAGACGTGTGAATGTGGTATTGAGAAAATTATTTCAACCTGCGATTGAAAAGGAAAAATTAAAGTGATATTTCTAATATTTCTTAAAATTCGGAGAAAATTCCGTTTCGATCGGATACTATGATAGGGCTGAATAACTTTGTTTTCATAAAAACAATAGTTGTTTGATTCGAAAAACACACATTATGCAAAACTAATGTTTTTGCCCACAAAAAGTTGTTTTTTAAGTAAGGAAAAGTGAAATGCGTGAAAATTTACACAAAATCCCAGTTCCTGAACATCTGCATACTATGGTATTAATTTTCATGCTTAAGTAATATACCTACGATTCCATCGAAACTTTCAATTCACGTGAATTGATTTTTTTAAATCTTCTGTCTTTCGACGCAAATCTTGACCACCGATTTATATTTTTGAAATTCACAAAAATATATAACAATTAAAATTTTATTTTTTACCGAAATTTATATGGTATTTGGCATAATCGTTTATTTCTGAAGGATAGCGGAATACATACTTTTAGCAGAATGTCACATTTTCCCCAAAATAAAGATTGAAATATGTACATAACATAATGAGGGCTCAACCGCTAAAGTGTTTTACATCTCCTTATCTTTACTTCAAAGATAATTGTGTGTGTACAGGTATGCCCTTCGTAATGATTGGCGATTTTCGACTACCACAAAACAACTTTAATATAAATTTAGGACGAGACTGGAGAAATGCCAATATATAACAGTTATAAAAGGTTAGTGCAGACCTACGCACTAACCATGGCAGAGGTCTGGGTGAAATTCCCAGCCTCGTCCACCCAAAAACAAATTATTTTTTTTTTTACGGCTACTGCCTCTTGCGCCAAGAGTAAGTTGCTTCTAACATTAGCCGTTTGGACTCGGCAGTAAACTGTACGTCCCCTCCATTCCTTCCAATGACACGCACACAGGAATGGTTGAGAGTTGTAGGCCACTAGGCCCTGGTTCTACACGAGCAGTCGCCACTAAATTTGTTTTTATTTTTAGAGTTGTTCGCTATTAAAAGCAAGCGCACGAATTGAAAAAAAAAAATAGGGTGCCAAAGTATGTCAACCCGCGGAGGGCCTTGAGGCCGCTATACTTTTATAATCAAAAATGTTATAAACTGGCATGTCTAGAGTTTTATTATGTATAATAGTTTCTGATAAATGATAAATTCTAGGTCTGTTCTTTTACTTCCTGTGAACTGCGAATTTTAGTACAATTTAATTTTTTTCAAATGGAGTTTGACAGAACTTTGGAAGTAAAAGAGCAGAGATTCTATTTAAAAAAAAAAATAATAATAATTCTGAAATATATTTTTATTTTCAGGTTTGCTATGAAGCTGGTAGTCAAAATGAGAAGTTACCTCCACTGTATATGAATGCCCTCGACAATGAATTAATTCAAACATTACATAAGCAGGCTAATGATATTGGGAGAACAACAGTGTTGGAGTTAATTTTTCATATTTTAAATGTACATATTAATGTATAAACACGAGTCATTAATTAACACAAAAAGAGTAATACTAATGTAAAGTGTATTTAATCAAACATAGTCTGAGGAATTTAAGGTATTTTGTTAAAGTATAGATATAATATATATGTATATTAACTTTACTAAAAGATATTTTTTCTGATTGGATTTTATTACTTGTTTGCGAATCTCTTTCGTATCTGCATACAATATATATATATATATAATATATATAAATATTTTGAAATAAATGTGATTATAAATTATTTTTTTTTTTTTTTGTAAATTAATAAGAAAAAAGGGTGTGCATCAAGTGTGTACACGCGCAAGAAGTGAACATTTTATGAAGTATTCAGCCTTATTGTGAGTTTCACCCGAACAAAATTTAACCTTAAAATTTACTGTTCGCCCGGAATTTTAAAAGCTATTGTGAGTTTCGCCTTAACAAAATTTACATTTTCCGCCTTATTGATTTCTCGTTCGCCTACTAAAAATAGATGAAAATTCAAGCTATCGATGGCATTACATTCTACCTGAAATTAATGTTCACAATAATAATTTTCAGAACATGAAATATTTTACGGTGAAACTCACAATAGGCGAAAACATTTTCCGGGTGAAATGTTGAAACTTATATATGGAAACATCTATTTTCTTTTATCAAAGTCATTCAGAAAAACGAAAACGATAAAATACACACATCATCTCTTTGCTCACTACAACTACTACAACTCAAAATGTCCCTCCTATACTCCTAGTCAAAACACCACTCCACTTCAATATTATACATAATAATGCTCATACCAAAGGGCTCATGGCTCACTGAAAACTGACTAGAATGCACATCAGCTAGGCATTCCAATAAAGCGCATTTTTAACTCAAATCCAATCCCAAAGTCAAGGTACAATCTCTTATGCCCAAAACAGATGTGCAGCTTTTTCCAATACAGCGAAAATAAATTTACACAGGTTCTTATGAAGGCTGACATATTCCAGGCTCTGCATGCAGCCTTTGCTGCATGATATCTCTATTCCTAATGCTCAAAACAGATGTGCAGCTTTTTCCAATGCAGCGAAAATAAATTTACACAGGTTCTTATGAAGGCTGACATATTCCAGGCTCTGCATGCAGCCTTTGCTGCATGATATCTCTATTTCTAAATTCGCTGCATGGGGAAAAGGCTGCACATCTGTTTTCGGCTTAAATTCGCTGCATGGGGAAAAGGCTGCACATCTGTTTTCGGCTTTAATTTCTTTCCGTTTGACGTAAAGTGTTGTGAGGAATAAGTTGAGTGCATGCATTCCGAAAATTCCTTTAAATGAAGTTTTGAGTGGTTTACTGTCAAATGAGTTTAATTTCATTGAAAAGGGGTAGGTAGGAAAAATTTCTGTGTGTTTCGTTTTGTGTGCGTGTGTGCAATGTGCATGATCGAAAAGGTTGTTGGGGTTGGTTTTGTTTTTTAATTTTTAGGTGTAACGGACGTAATTAATATTTTTAAGTGGTTTTTGTTTGCGATTTGACTTTTTTAGCATTGGAGTATGAAGTTAATGAATACAAAATTTCCTAATATATTTGGGCAGGAAAGGTCACCAAGCTTAGCTCTTATCTCTATTGAAAAGCTAAATTTAAAAAAATACATGCGAATGGAAAATTTCATGACCAAACCATAGTTAATTTAGCTTCAAAAGAAAGAAGGACAAATTTAATGTAAAAAATTTAAGGCGTTGAGAAAGCGAAATCTATGATGTCAAAATAATGCTAATGACTTTATTAATACATATATCTGGGCAAAACAAAAATTAATTTCGACCCAACCTTTCTCATGAAAAGATCATTGATAAGGTAAAGTTTGTCCAATAATTCTTGTCAGTACAGGCCTTATGGGAAAGCTTTTTCCAAATCAGTGGGACCTACTGATATCCAAAGGCACTCTACGAAACAAAATACCACTTATAAATATACACAATAACCACAGACTTTCCACGGCATTGTTTTTTTTTTTTTTTTCAAGCAACGCACATTCCTCCCTAACTCGCCCACAGCCATGGGCACAATGAAATATGAATTACGAAACACGATCTTTTGCTGTTTGTAAGCATTCACACAAATATGTCTGTTTCTTTACTCGCCCACACGATACAATCATCGTACCGATTATCGTAGTCACATGTGATAATTGTATCGTGTGTGTACACGAAGGTATCCGCTGTACCTAAATCGCACGTAGAATGCTATGGAGCAACGACGGCTGCGATATCGGTACAACTCCAAGTCAGTGCGATAGGTTGTATCGTGTATTAAGCGCTTTAGGATCAAAAAAACTCAAAGTGTGGTCGTTCGTCGTTTTTTTAAACTTAACACAACATAACAAAAGAGTATAGATTTATAAGTGTACATACAACCATTGAGATAACTCCAGAGGATTCGCAAAACCTATAAAAAATCCAATTTTAATAACTCCTGCAAAACTTTCCAGGGTAAAACTACCAAATGATTTGACACTGGTAGAGGTTTTAAAAAGTTTTAAATTAGCGAAACATATTTTAGGAGTATTATTCAAATTCTTAGTAATCCTTTCATACTAACGGACCAGGAGAAGAGTGTAAGTCTTTATTGTAGTTCAGTGATATTTTCATAACCGAACACGGAAATAATACAAAGTTTATGCAGTATTAAAATATTTTTTTATTTTTCTTACGAAATGAAAGGCAACCCCACAATTACATATTTATATATATTAACAATATTTGTACAACAAATGTAAATAAATGTTTATAAATGTTTTCCATTGGGAAGTTTAGATTTTATTCTCAGAAGTCAGATTACAGCTTGCTGGGAATCGGAACCAGACCTCCAGCATGACAGTCCTACGCACTAACCATCATGCAACGGCTACTACATGTACCTATTTACTAAGCAAAATACTATTGTAGAAGCAACGCGTTAATATTTGTACATACTAAAACGCTAGTAAAACGACAAGGCTCTAAAAGCAATAATTGGCGTTCCAGTAAAACGGCTATCATTATTATGGCGAGGAATTTTAAGAGCGGAGAAAATCCTGCGCCCGTATTACGAATTTCGACTATCGTTCGAAACCCCTCGTTATCGTTAAGTTGCGATTACATTATTTTACGATAGACTTTTTTTTTTAAACTTACGGTGGCGGTCGTATTTTATAGTTTTGACACTTAACTGTCGCATAATTATTTAAAAAAAATAGATTTTTTGATTTTGTCTGGCAATATGTTCATGCATCTGTTTTCGTAAATAATAATCAGTTTGTGTCATCGTGTTTTTTGGCCTTTCGTTTCATAATTCGTAATACGGGCCCTGAACTTTTAGTTACCAATAGTCGTTTCTGGAGCCGTGGAATGTTACTGGCGTTTTGGTAAAAAGTCTACCGAAAGAAAGGTGAACTTCATCATTCAAAGATAAAAACCAATAATTACACAACTTGTCAGTGAGTTAATTTGCTTGAAAAGAAATAAAAACACGTAAGTCCCTAATTAAATTTAAATACAAATACATAAGTAATTTAAAATGTCTCGAACACCCTACTAAAAAATCGCGTCATAGACTGCACTGGCAAATGCTAATTCAATGAAATATATCTTTTCTAGATCAAACAAATATTACATCTCTCTGCCCAATGGAAAACCACATACATTAGGTACACCAATTTAATATTAAAAAATAGAATGTGCAAATGCCCTGATCCGCTATAAATTCTATAGAATTTGTATATTATACCACGAACAGCCGATTTTTTGTTTCTTTTTTTTTTTTTTTTTGAAGGCAACAATCTTCTTTTACTGATTTGGTTCAGCGCTAATAAGATATTAACTTTAATACACCTGTCAATATTAACTAAAATTTTTTGATTTAACGGCTAAATATTAATTTCCATTTAAAACTTGAGCACTTTATATTTTTTTTTCTGTCCATTTAAATGTAATCATGTTTGGCAAAAACTCGGACAGCATGCATTTCCAGGTAGTTCCTCATGAAAAGGATATGGTCCTCTCATAAATACATCCAGCAGTTGACAATGGGAGCTTAAACGAAAAAAAAGACACAAAATTATATTGAGTTGGAAAAAAAAAAATAATAAATTAACCCCGAATTCATAAATTTGAACTTTTTCCGAAGCTCTACCGTAACGCTACTTTTGAACTTTTAAGAATACAAAGCAGTGTTGTAACTAGGGTTTTGTTCTGAGATGGAAAAAAATATAAAAAACAATATTTATTACTGTTCTGATTAACTGTTATTATTATAAATAACTCCGAATTGTGTTTATTAATGTTTAAAGAATTCGTAGAATAAAAATAAAATCAGGGATTTTAAAATTACAAAATTATGTCAACGATTTGTTTCTTATGTCGTCGCACTGCAATTTGAAACTAAAGAATTGCTCTTTTGAATAAAAAATGTTGCTATAGAAAATTTCATCTCTAAAGCATGTCGGCCTATATTTTAGTAGTATTGGTTCCGATTCACTGAACAAAAATATTTTTAATTCGACAAGACAGCTTTTATTTACATGTATGGGTGAATACAGATCAAATCTCACAAACTAAAAAGGTCGCATCTGCCGTCTTCAGAACTCATCCTTTTATAAATAAAACATACAAAAATGGCACTGAAACCTAAAGACATTTGGAAACATATCCTTATCGAAATTTACGATTGAATCATCAATTGCACTGTCGTAATTTATAGTTCCACATGATTTATGCCAAAGGGGCATTTCAGCACTGACAACTGTTTCACTGTTCAAGAACGGATCACCCCCATAAAATTCAAGATCATCTATATTTTGGAATTCTTTTTCACCTGAAATTCCAAGTAAAGCAGAAAATCCAGTACAAAGCTTTCGGTTTGATGAAAATCTTTCCTTAAGCATTGCGATAAAAGTGTCAATAAATGGAAGGAAAACAGTTATACAACTTAATACTAGGTTGAGTTGTCTCTTCATTATTTTGACTTCAAATAAATGGCTATTATAATGAAATGTAACTTTTTATTTCAACTGAAATTTGGAGTCTTCAACAGTACGAACAAGTAAGTTGTGGTTTCCTTAAAGCTCAACTCTCGTAGATAAATTTAAGTTAAGGTCGAATTTTCGCAGAGACAACTCAATTTAGTTAGTACAGG
Source organism: Epistrophella euchroma (assembly GCA_947049315.1). Taxonomy (NCBI): domain Eukaryota; kingdom Metazoa; phylum Arthropoda; class Insecta; order Diptera; family Syrphidae; genus Epistrophella; species Epistrophella euchroma. Next base: position 4,338,483 of record OX346249.1, on the reverse strand, counting down.
ATAGCTATCTTATACCTGAGGAGGTTTTATTTTTTTACAGTTAAAGTTGTGTCATATTTGCAGCTCTTTTCTTTTAAAATTTTTGTTTGCAACAATTTACAAAAATAAGCTTTATTTCAAACATTTTATTTGGTATTTTTTATGATTCTGGGAGGGGGGGGAGGTCAATTGCTTTACTTTTACTTTTTTGTTTACAATCCTAAGCACAAGTTCTAAAAAGCGTTTACAGAAACAATACTGATTTTATAAAATAATGAAAGCAATTGATGTAGTGTTACTGTATAATTACATTTATGAACTCGGTCGAAGTTTCAAAAATTAAAAAAAAAAAAAAAACAGTGACAAAAAAAAAACTCACCTCATAAATATTTCCAAATCATGGACGATCTCGCCATCACAATTCCATTGACTTGTTCTCGAAGGTGTTTCATCGTTGATAGGATGAGAAGAACCATCCCAAGCGAGTTCTTCATGGGGACTTACTCGAAAATAAAATTGTTTTGTACGATAAACTTCAACAAATGGCAAGTCACGCTAAAAAGTCAAAAATGTGGAAAAATGCACACATCAGAAAATTTGACAAGAGTATTAAAAAACTGAATCTGATTTATCTTGACAAGTGTGGAAATAAAATATGAAAATTTGATTCTTCTAATTTTTTTCAGGACAATTTACAATTACAATTTACAGCAATGTATTTAAATTCAAATTAAATATGACAATTAGCCAAAAAATCAACGTTTTAATATACTCACAATATCTCCACTTTTATTGATCATTTTGATAAGCAAACGAATATTGTTTATCAAAGTTGTTTTATGGACCAATATTAAATCAATCGATCCATCGCCGAGATGAGAAAATTTAGCCATGCCATTTGGAGTGCGAGAGCATGCACATGTTATATTGGCTCCACTTATCATAAAGAAGCCTCCTTTGATAGCCTTCCAAACCATTTGATTGCTTGGAGTTGCCACTAATGTGGTTGTTGTTGTTGTTGAAGGTGTTGGGATAGCTGTTACTTGATTTTCGGAATTATATGAATTTTTCAAAAACTCATTATGTTTTTCTACCGCACTCAAGTTAAAATCTGTTTTATCGGGCAAATTATCACAGGTATTGTTTTTATTGTTTGTCGTTGACGTCGTCCTCTTTAGATTATTTTCTTCCTTATTTATCGATTTATCATTATTGCATTTTGAAGATGTTGTATATTTTTCCTCTAGATCAGAAGTAGAGTCATGAACTTTGTATACTTCATTTGCTAAAAAGCTTGAACTTGAACAGCGTTGACAATTAACAAAACATTTCTTATCATCTAGTTCTTGACTACTTCCAGCGACCGATTGGTCTAAAGCCTGATCTGATTTAGTTAGTTCGACATCTGAATTTGATAACAGAATTCGTATTTCGGCTGGGTAGCTGGTATTCATTAAGATGCTTTTGAATCCTATATTGAAAAAAAAAAAGGGAAAAATTGTATGATCAGCTGTTTAGAAAAATATCTGTTAAAGCTACGAGCAGACGGCATAAAAAAAGACGAAAGTCGCGAGTACTAAAGTCACGAAAAATGTCGCAAATATTCCCTAAAATGTATACGTTTGACAACACTCGCAAACTTGCAAATAAATGTGTTCAGACGATTTGCGACTTTTGTCCCAAAACTTGCAAACACATTTGCAATCAAGGGGCTCGCAAATGGTATCGCAAATAGTGTGTGATGTGTTCTGTAGACGACAAATGCGATTTGTTTAATTTGGCAGATTTGATTTGTGATCACCCATACATGTAAATAAAAATATTAGGTAGTTTAAAAGATTACACAAAATAATGACTACACAATTCTCTAATTTGAGGCGAACAGATGAATAGATGCACAAAAAAACACATTTTTTTAGTCTTCATCATTTAAATTTTTGACATCTGAGTTCAGAGTCAATTTATTAAAGAGAATTGCTCGCAATTCTACGCATTTGTAGTGCGAGCAAGAATCGAAAATTGTTAACGTAAAAAAAGAGGTAAAATCCCTTTGAAACTCGACACCTGATGTTATTTTTTATTAGAAAAATCGGACAAATCGAACTGATTACAATAATCCAATGGAAAGTAAAAAGTGACGTCAGACTCGCAAATATTTGCGACTTTCGCAAATTGACTGCTCGTAGTCGTAGCTTTACTGACTAGCTCGTCTCGAATATTTAAAGTGCTGTTAACTTAAAATTTAAACAGTCAAAAAGTGGGCTACTATTCCTATTTTGGCCCTGGACATGATAGAAAATGATGAAGAATATGAAAAAAAAAATGATGTACAACAAATACAACGAATACGATTGTGGTTAAGATATTGGGATCGTTCATGTGAGGAGCGACTAAAATAAATAATTCCAATTCGATTTGTTTGTATTCCATAGAACTTCACAATCACAACACCTATTTTGTTTTTGTCGACTGTGCTACCAGTAAAATGAAGAATCACAACAACTGATATGTTCGCCTATGCGTGTCCATGTAGTGTTTTATTTTCGTGCTATCGCATATACTTGGGACGGTCGCACATGCTCGCAAACGGTCGCAAATTATATGCGATGGTGTTAACCGATATGGGTGTCGCATATGGTCCACAAATTGTTTGCGAGCATATGCAGACTGTCCCAATAGGGTGTTATGATTTCAGATTCGCAAACGTATGCGACTTTTGTTTGCCGTCTGCTCGTAGCATTAGATATATAATTTGACAAAATCTCTTTTTAGAATTTTTCTACCCCAAGTTAAAACAAACCTGCATACTCATAGCGTTTCGTTCCCATCCATCGATATTTCTCACTCTGCAGCGCAATATCACCCAAATACCCATACGACATCACACTTGCACAAAATCGAATCAAACCATTTGGATTTTGTACACTGCAAATGTCAAGGCCTCGCTTTTGTCCTAGCACCATATGTATAGCTGCTGTTACCACATCACACGTCCCATGTAAACTAAAAGCCACCGTATCCGTACTGCCAGCAGGTATCACAGCAACTGGTATTTTTGGCTTTGGAATATATTTCGGCTTTTGTGCATCTAAATCCAAATCTTTCATAGTTCGAAATAAAAGACCATTAACGACTTCGGCAAATGTCCCATCACCACCAACACAACAAATCGCATCATACTGATCCAAATTTGTTGTCATCACAATATCATGAATCTGATTGGCTCTCTGCGATATAATGCAACTGGCATCGATTTTAGCCAATTCAAATATTGGCTTGCAATATTTCTCGTAAGTTTCAAGGCCTCGTCTTTGACCACCGAAAGGGTTTATAAAAACCAAGACATTTCGCAAACGATTCTGTTCACTGAGAATTTTCTGCAATGCACCATACCAATTATTGATAACTGTTGAATCAGGGCTTTGTAGTACAACGGTTTGCTTCTGCCATCGATTGCAGTCTTGTGGAGATTTTATTACACGCTTGGCATAATGTATGGTGAGGTATTCATTTAGGGATTTGCTCTGGCTTGTCGATGTTGTCACCGATTCTGATGGAGAAGACAATGACTCTCGGTTAGCTGATGATGTTGATTGCTCGCCGCTCCATGTATTGCATTCTTCAGTTGAAGTAGCAGTCGGCCGACAGTTAGACTGTTCAAATGCAAGTATATCACTTACAGGAATGATTGTTTTATCTAAAAAAAAAAAGAAGCACTTTCATGTCTAAACTTTCATAATTCTGTGATTTGCCTTACCATTTTGTTTGGAATTATTGCTTTCTTCTTTTTCATAAATAATTGTGCCGTAGTTTAGAAGCGCTCTATAACGTTTCTTTTTTATAAGAAATGTATTTAGTAAAATATCTGTTTCCTGCCGATACATATTTGTTTATCTTATACTATAAATAAATGGAAAGGAAAGGGTTAAAAAACAATATTATCTATTATTATTATTTTACAATATAAAGTAGAGTTACATTACATATAAAGCAATTTACAGCTCACTAACTGAGACTTGGAGCTGGAAATTATAAAGTTTGAAGGGTTAAAAGTTCAGTAATATACATACAAGTATGTATGGGCTGTCGGGGACCGGAAGTCCAGCTAGAGTATCCCAGTCTCCGACAGCCCCACACATAGCCGATAATATACGTTAAATAATAGTATCCAGATTGAGTGTAACTAACTTTTTCTATATAAATTATTTTTGAGTTACATTTACATTTTTAATAATTTTTCAATTTCAGTTCTCTAGGTTCATTTTTGTTTACTCACATAATACTACCTTGAACTTAAGGCTCCTATAAAAAATTATGTCTTTTAAAATCAGATGAATAGGTTAATGTATACAGAGCAAGTGTGTGCGGTCAGTCGTTCGTTTTATTTGCTAACTTAAACCATTGAGATTGCGAATTAGGAAACAACTGCCAAGTAAAATACGTTGTAAAGCATTTATTTTGTTGAAGATTCGTGATTGTTTGTTTTTAAAATGGAAATTAGATAAAATAGTACACTAATTGAATAAAATTAAATATGAAAAGAAAATAAAGTTGATTTTATTCATTTTTCAATCTTATTTTAAGTTTTAATTTTTTTCCCATTGAAAAGCAACAATTGTCAAAATTATGGGGTTTTCCATTGGTAAAATCAATCAATTTATTTTTGATTTGGATCTGTCAAAAAGACAATTTCCCCTCTTTTTGCGTTCCTTTGGGCAGAAATAAATTGATTTATTTTTTATTTTAAATCAAATTTGCAAGTCTAAATTTTTCGGCAGATTTACCCCTCCTTGTACTAATGCCAACACAAATCCAGCTGTCTGTTTGCAAATCTTTTTCGTTGATCTTTCGGTTGTGAAAATTATGTTGAAAAATGTGGAAAATAATAATTGCTAATAAATAAATGGTAGCAGTTTAAAATGAACCGGCAACTTTATCAGGTTCATATTATTTCTCTTCTAAAAGTAAATCGAGGGATGAAATTTTTTTTTGAAATACTTGACATAGAAGCAATAATGCACAAATACAGTGACACAAATAAATGAATTTGACATCGCCACAAAATAAACCAATTTTTTTCATTGAAATCTTAATTTACCAATGGAAAACCCCATTAGTGTTTTTATAGACCTGGATCAAAAAATTTAATTTTTTTAGCATTGGAAAACCCCTTAAAAAGTACAAGACTCCCATTTGTATGACGGTGTTCACATTGGATTGAAATAACAGACTTTTTTTTGACATATCTGTGCTTTTTGTCAATCACACTTCGCCTGTGGGATAGAGATATAAATAGAGAAAAGTCTGAAATTTCAGTTCAATTTGAACACCGTCTATGAAAAGTGAGGCGTTAAGAGGTACCGGTTAATGACCCGATAAAATCATTTTTTGTGATTTAAGAGACACCCTAATGTTAATGGAAAATTATCTTTTATGGCACTGCACTGGTTGCTAAATAAAAGTAAACAAACAAAAAATATGTATAATTATAAGGGAAAATTTGGTCTTTAAACGTTTAAAAAAAAACAACAAAATTGGTGATTTTGTCTAAGTATACATTAATGGGAAATTAATCAAATCAAAAATCGTTCGAGCGGTTGAAAAACTTCTGATTGAAAAGCTCTTTCATAAACTACCACCATCAAACCGCACTTGCTCGTTGGCCCACCATCGTACAAAAACCAGTTAGGCCACTAACTGAAATAATGTTCTTTTTTATCTTATCGTCAACCAAACGATAAGTTCATTTCAAGAAGCGTTTCTTCCATATCATGAGAAAGATTTTTAATTAAAACAAAAATTAGAATTGAAAAAGGTGAATGCTAACTTTGTTAATTTATGGCGACCCCTTTCAGTAGAATATACAAATATAAAGGAACAAAAAGATTTCCAAGGATTTCTGCTTTTGAAACCATACCATTACTTTAAAACATTAACAATTAAAACATTAAATTTTACTTTGGTATTGTTTTTAAAATCTCAATTCATATTTATAAAATACAAAAAAAAAATATTGGGTATTGGAGACCTTTAAGAGACGTTCTCTTGCACCAATTGTTCATAATGGATGAGATTTTTATCGAATTTATGATAAATAAAAAATACTATGCTAACGATGATGACACATATAACCCACAAAACAACAACAACAAATAGAGAAACTCACCTTCTAATAATTATTATGCGGTTATAGACAAATTCTAATTCCATATTATTAAGATATAATAATAGTGTTTTAATTGAAAAAACAACTTATTGTTTATCATCAGCAAGAAAATTTTAATAACTTTTTTTTTTTGATTTATAATTTACGTGTCAGTACGAAGGTCTGTCCTCTGTCTTGCAATTTAGTTTTTTCAACAATAATTGAAGAATACGGAAAAAAAAACAAAAAAATCAAAACAACAACAAAAGCAAGACAACACGGAAGGAAGTTAACTATAGGTATTAACTGGAATATGTATAAAATTTATCACAAAGTTTAAGTTGACTGGCTGTCCGATGCCCTCCCGCCCCCGGCAAATATCATTCATTTACTAACTAATATTTTTAACTACGTGAGTAACAATAACAACCCAAGGACCTACTGCTACTATACTACTATACTATGCTACTATACTACTTTCATACAAGTTTTGTTTAGATAGAGTTACCATCCGTTTGTTTTTTTTCATTCAGTCGGAATTCTCGGTTTAACATGCCTTTTTCGATTGGTGCTGGAATGAAAGTTCTTGTTCTAAAGAGAAAAAAAATTGTTTTCAATTTTTTTTTCAGAATCGAAACCAGAATCGTTCATATTTAACGAATTGTTGTTCAGATTCTCCAATCGAAAATGCCATTTATTTACCGAATGCACTCAGCAAAATAATGGCGTTTTCGATTGGCCGCCCAGAAGCCTTCTGAACCCACAAAATTACTGTTCTTCTTCTGGATAGAAGAGAAAATGCTTCTGGATCTAACTTCAGAAGCGAACCCAGGAGCACTAACACACACACATGATTAAAATGTCACAGGTCGACTGTTTTGTTTTCGACTGTTCGATTGGCGAAATGTCTTCCGGATTACCAATCGAAAAAACCATAGTCTCGCCATCGTGGTTAAAAATGAGGTAAAATTACATACATTGTGTAAAATTAGTGATGGAATAAAAAGAATTAAGTCGTTTGCAGACGTTCGGAGTACTCGTGTACTTGACAACGTGTTGTTATTGTTGTTTTCGTTCGTCGCGCCGAATATTCGCGTTGGTTTGGGAGAGCCTTTATTCAGTATTTTTGATTTCAGAGCAGGGTTGCCACTTTTTGGCGAACTTTCCGCAGTAGATTCACAAACAAAAAATGCAGTAGATTAAAGTTTTTTGCAATAGATTTGTTTTATTATTATTTTTTAGTTAAAAAAAAAAAAAACAAGGAAAATTCAATTTAAAAAAAAAATATTATAAGTAAGTGTTGTTAAATATAAATACCTATTGTTAAATATCAGGCTATAAATTATCTCAAACAAAAGTAAAAGGTGTCGTATTAATTAGGTATAACTATTTTTAAATTCCCTGCCGCTTCTAAGCCTTTCATGACATTGGCCTTTACCAACACTGTGCATCCTATATTATCGCAGTTTGCAACATTTAAAAAAAAAACCAAATTAACAAAAACAAGATTTCCGTCAGCTTGCAATATTCATCAAAACAGCCGATATAGGCCAAAGCCGTAGATATTAATAATTTAAATAGGATGTGAGCATTTCCTTAAGAATTAGATTGATTGCAATTATTGACAAAATTGAAAAATTATTTGTGGGTTATTTGTTTAAGGACAATATTTTGTAAAACCAAAACTGCAGTAGATTTGATTTAAAAGCAGTAAATTTATTTTGAAAAAAAATGCAGTAGATCTACTGCAATTGCAGCAAAGTGTCAACCCTGTTTCAGAGATGCACATGAGTGAAAACTATAGTGCAGACACGTATTGTTCAATACGTAGTGAAAATGCACCATCTGAACAGGGTCCATTTGAGAACTCGAGTTGAAATAGTGTTGAGATCAAAGAAACTGAATATGAAGAAATGAATCCTCGGCTGTCATTTGAGTTTGCCTACAAGCTCTATCAGATAAGAAATGAGAAGGTATGTGTAAAAATGGTGGTATAAAACTCATACATTCACAGTATTTATCTTCACAACTTACACATTCACAGTACTTATCTTCACACCACCCTGCTATATTGTTGTTGGATTTCACATCTATTCATCGACACACAATTAAATTACAAATACAACAATGTAAACAAATGGGTTTTGGAGGGTGAAACGTACGAAGGATTCATTTCTTCATATTCAGTTTCTTTGGTTGAGATGACATAGTGCCTCTTTACATTGGGTTTTTGATGAAAGCCTAGTATACAGTTCTTTTGAATAAAAAAAACTATTGTGGTAAAATAAAAAATCTTTTTTTCTGGAAAAAAAATATCTGTGGTGAAACAAAATTGTTTTTAGTCGAATATTACACGGTGCCTCAAGAGTCATGACTATCTGATATTTTGTCTCTTTCATATTCATTAAGGTTCATAAAGAGTCATAACTCTTGAGGCACCGTGTAAGCACAAACTATATTTTTTTGCACAAAACAATGTCACTGACATCATCATGCTGAATCCGAGAATTTTATTGCAACTGGCGCATCGGCATAATTTGGGTGGAATCTACCCTTCCTTTTTCACACATATAAAATCTACCTGTCTCACTGGATGCACCATTCATCAAAAATCCTATGTGCCCTATTACACGTTGACTCTAGAGTCATGACTCTTTTCAAAATTCAATGAGTGCAAAGGTGAAATCCGACCTTTTTTCTCCTTCGCACTCATTCAATTTCGAAAAGAGTCATGACTCTAGAGTCAACGTGTAATAGGGCACTATGTAAACAGGTATTTTAAGTTAACTTCTCAACCCAAGCTCAAGCTCTTTTCAACTCGATTGTGGTATACAAAGGGTCTAAGTGCGCTTCAAGCACTGTCTGACCTCATGGAAAAGTAGTAGAAAACTGAAGAAACTCATTTCAACTTGACGTACATATAAAGGGACAAAACGTCGTTCAAACTCACTTTAAGTCTGCATACATACGGGTAGAAAAAAGTTAAGTTGTGGTTGTTGTTGTTGTCCAAATAAAAAAAGTAGGAAAAAGATGACAAGCTAGAATAAAAATTTCCTGAACATTTGTGTGTGTTCAATTCGCATTTGTATAGCTGCAGAGGAAGCACACAATTTTGAATTGGAATTGCCATTGCCACGCGGAATTTGTTAAAAGAGCCGCACGTTTTGTTGATATTTGTTCTTTTTTTGAATTATAAAATAGAAAATATTTGATTAAAATATCATTAGTTATTGGTTCTTAATTTTTTGAATAACAAATACGTCTTTAGTTGTGCTTCTCCGATAAATAATAAGTTATGTCTGAAAAGTCTAATTGCCATGATTTTTCCAAGGAGGATTTGAAGGATGGGTTATCTTGTGAAACTTTGTTTTCCCAAAGTGAAGGTTTAACTTACAAGTATAAAGTTTAATCTTTAATGAAATATAAAAACTTCTAATAAATTTAAATTTCGATTGTAGTGACTTCCTTATCCTGCCAGGATATATTGATTTCACCGCAGAAGAGGTGGAAATCAGTTCTCCATTGACGAAGTTAATTAAGTTAAGGTCTCCATTAGTGTCATCTCCGATGGATACTGTTACAGAATCTGATATGGCAATAGCCATGGCTGTAAGTATATCTTACCACAATTCAAATGCTAAAATGAGTGCTAATTTCATCAGAAAAAAATACGATGTGATGATAAATATGATATTTGGAAAATAGTCACATTTATTGAGGTTTTCCTCATGTGTGTCGTAGAAAACTTATTTTGTTTGCAACAATAATTCTTCTTCCTGATGTTAGCTAGAGGTTTGATAAGTGGTGTTTGGAGTATGATTAATGCTGGTATCTTTATTTCTGTTTGGGGCCTTTGCGAGATTTCGGAATCGAAGACAGAAAGGGACTAGCTTTCGGATATACGATAAATATACTATTTCAAAGCTCAATTGGAAGATTTTGTTAGCAAACTACACTTCTTAAGTAACTAGTATGTGCTTTATGAGTGCGCCCACATGCAGAAACTACTCAGCTGTTGATTCGAGCAATATACAAGTTTGTGTTTATTTTATGCCTCACAAAATTATCATAAAACGGCAAACACGAATTTGGGGTACAATTTACGCGGTCTAGAAAAGCCGAAGGCATATAATTTATATATCGTTGGAAAGGTTTTGTGCCACAGAAGTGCACAAAATATAAATTAATTAAATTATTAAACCGCAAATAAGTTAAATTAATAAAACATAAAACAAAATTCGTATTAAGGGGGAGCGAGAGATAATATTTGTAAAAACACACAATGAGGTGGTTGTTCATCGTCCAGGGATTATTCTCAGCGGAGAATCATCACCAAATACCTACAAAAATAGAAAGAAAAAAAAACAACCAAGAAACAATGCAACACAATTATTGTGCTTGGTATTTGGTTTGGATAGATAGGTAAAAGGGGGAACGGGTTAGAATAAAAAGTCATAGTGGAGTTGGCAGCTTGCACGTCGCATTTGTATACAAATCGTCGTGTATAAATAACAAACAAAAAATACATTTGGTTGGATATTGTAGGTTCGGTCAAGGTCGTATTATAGGTTTGAATAGGCGTAAACTCACGAATACTGTTGTAAGTAGGTACTTTGTAGGCTTTTAACTTCCAGTCAAAATTTCTTTCAATTAGAAAATAATGTAATTGACACTCGGATTTCGAGGGATGAACGTGCTAGTTAATATAAAATGGCCTTTTCGATTGGCAATTCGGAAGAACTGTCCGATTCAGAATGCCAATAAAAACAAACCGACCTCAATTCGATCTGAAGTTTCCTTATAATTGTACTTGTGACAGTCTACGCTGAGGAGGAAGTATAATATAAGCGTTTAAGCTTCAGCATATGGGCCTTAGTAATGTAAAATTTTGAACAAAATAAGTTTGGACACAATTTTTTTTTTTTTTATTTAAGTCTGAAAATTAATTTTTGAAAAACTGTTAACTAAAACAATTTAAGAATAAGGAGAAGGAAAATACAAATAAAAGAATTATTTTGAAGGTTTGAATGAAAGAACATCAACTTGAGTGAGCTACCGCCAAGTTTTATAGGCTTAAGTTATAGTTATTTCACGGTCGCCAGGTCGGTCCATCAGACTACTTAAGTGGTGCTTAGTCTACAGTGCGGTTCATATTTATAACCCACTTTAAAGATCGTGATTTTTTTGTGTCTATACAAGATTTCAAAAAAAATTCTAGGGAATAAAAGTAACTAAAACAACAAATTAATTTTAAAAACGTAACAAGTGTATTTTTATTTCTTAGTCAAACAAAAATAACGAAATTCAAGTGTTTCAAATTTATAACCCATGGTTTCAAAAGTTAATAAAAGTAAATGATAAATCGAAACTAATAATTGATATGGGAACCTTTGGTAAGAATCAAGCCAAAAACTCCTTTTTTCATGGATTTTATCAAGTTAATGATTCATTAATGATTCAAAATCTGTTTTTGTATTTTGCTTTTTAAGAAAGAATTAATAAATCTAAAGCCGAAATAAACCGGAGAAACGTTGGGAAAAAATGAATTAGTTTTTTTATTAATTGCATTGTTTTTAAATCGATAATTAAGCCCAATTAATTAATCCGTAAACTTCATTTGTTCGACTAATGAAGAAATCATGCTCTTTTGGGTATATTATACATTATAAAAAGAGTAGGCAAATATCTTAATTAATTGACCAAATACTAATTTTTTTACTTATTCCGCTTTCAAAACAAAAAAATAAAAACGGCTCATATAATCGGTTTTTTTCTTATCGAGCACTTTAAATAATTTTAAGTAAATTATAAATATCAAAAAATCCCAAAAGTCAAACCCACAAAAATTTATAAAAAAAATTATCATTTCTACAAGCTATGTGGTGGCATTGGAATTCTTCACAATAATTGCACCCCAGAATACCAAGCTAACGAAGTACACAAAGTCAAAAAATACAAACACGGTTTTATTCGGGATCCCTCTGTGATGTCGCCAGAGAATACAGTTGGCGATGTGCTAGAAGCACGCCGCAAAAACGGTTTCACTGGCTATCCAATAACTGCTAATGGCAAGTTGGGTGGTAATTTGCTTGGCATTGTTACATCTCGTGATATTGATTTCCGTGAAGAACAACCTCATTTAAAGCTGGGAACAATCATGACAACTGATTTGATAACCGCACCAAATGGTATAACTTTACCCACAGCCAATGCCATCTTGGAAAAGAGCAAAAAAGGCAAGCTGCCCATTGTCAATGAAAATGGTGAACTGGTTGCATTGATAGCTCGAACGGATTTAAAAAAAGCTCGTAGTTATCCGAATGCATCGAAAGATAGTAACAAACAGTTGCTGGTTGGGGCAGCTATTGGAACTAGACCTGAAGATAGGGATCGTCTGAAATTGCTTGTGTCGAGTGGAGTTGATGTTATTGTGCTCGATTCATCTCAAGGAAATTCAATTTATCAGATTAATATGATCAAATACATAAAGGAGACTTACAATGATTTGCAAGTGATTGCTGGAAATGGTGAGGATTTTTATCTACTATATATCACTCTGTATCAGGCTTTATTCAAACTTATTTTCTTTTAAATAGTTGTAACCAGAGCCCAAGCGAAAAATTTAATTGACGCCGGTGCTGATGGTTTGCGCGTTGGAATGGGTAGTGGTTCGATTTGCATAACCCAAGAAGTCATGGCCTGTGGATGTCCTCAGGCAACAGCTGTCTATCAGGTTGCAACATATGCCAAACAGTTCGGTGTTCCAGTCATAGCCGATGGTGGTATTCAATCAATTGGTCATATAGTCAAAGCGATCGCCCTAGGAGCATCTGCTGTTATGATGGGATCATTGCTAGCGGGTACATCCGAGGCTCCTGGTGAATATTTCTTCTCTGATGGAGTCCGCCTAAAGAAATATCGTGGTATGGGCAGTCTCGAGGCAATGGAAAGAAGGGATGCTAAAGGTGCTGCAATGTCGCGCTACTACCACAATGAAATGGACAAAATGAAAGTAGCCCAAGGTGTCAGTGGTAGCATTGTTGATAAAGGATCTGTTTTGCGTTATATTCCTTATTTAGAATGTGGTCTTCAACACAGTTGCCAAGATATTGGTGCACGATCAATTACTGAATTGAGGTAAGTAGTTTTTATATTTATGTGTCTCGTTTCTAATATATTTGTTTTTCCTTATAGGAGCATGATTTACAGTGGTGAACTTCGATTTATGAAACGTACTCATTCCGCACAAATTGAAGGCAATGTCCATGGTTTGTTCTCGTATGAAAAAAGACTTTTCTAGCATAGAGTTAAAAATGTTGTACCGTTAAAAAATAGAACTGAAGGTGAATTTAGTAATGTAATAAGAAACTATAAAAGAATCAATACCACCAATAATGATAACAGTAAGCTGAGAAAGAAACATCAATAACACATAACCAGGTAAAAACCAGCGAAATAAGATGCAATTACATAACACTACCTGCCAACAAATAGTTTCTTACAAAATTTACTTTTAAACTTAAAAAGTATTTAGGAATGAAAACAAAAATATAAATAATGTCTGCACGAATCCATGAAAGGATAACCGCAATTGCCGAACTATCTATGAATGAAAACAAAAATTATAATATCTTCCCAAGTCCGTAAAAGGATATTCGCAATTATTGAACTTTTTATTTTTTTTTTTTATTATTATTTATTTTTTTAAGCTGATTTGTATAGTGAAAAAATCATGTTAATTGTAATTTAAACGATTATTTTCTTTTAAGTAAAAACTTTTGTTGATTAGTCAAAGAATATTAATATTAAGGGTTAGTATTTTAAAAGGCTTTTCTTAAAGTGCCAAACAAACTATTCATTTTCAAAATAAAACCAAAATAGTTAATTTTTTTTATCCACCCTAATGCACACAAAATCCAAATTCCACGTTATACACATATATATAATAAACTGTATGTTAACTTTACAAATAAAAAAGTTTTAAAAATATACACCAAATAAATAACGTTATGTTTTTTTTATTTTTGTATATAAAAGTGGTTAAAAACCTCAAAATCTTAGGATTGGAATATTTCAAGAATAAAGCCATGCACTCTCTTTTGGTGGAAGATATATGATAACGAATCGTTCAATACTGCGTAGGACTATTGTGCACAAAAGTTGGGAATCGAATCCCAGCCTCTGCCACATAAAAACGTGTGCAGATAACGCGCACACAGTAGCGGTTAAGAGTTTTAAGTCACTAGGCTCTTGGCCCGTATTATGAAAGGCGAAACAAACGATAGTCATGACAAAAAGTGGTTAAAAACCTCAAAATCTTAGGATTGGAATATTTCAAGAATAAAGCCATGCACTCTCTTTTGGTGGAAGATATATGATAACGAATCGTTCAATACTGCTTAGGACTATTGTGCAGGAAAGTTGGGAATCGAATCCCAGCCTCTGCCACATAAAAACGTGTGCAGATAATGTGCACACAGTAACGGTTAAGAGTTTTAAGTCACTAGGCTCTTGGCCCGTATTACTAAAGGCGAAACAAACGATAGTCATGACATAGATCGATTATGATTTACGACAATAGGTGAATGAACATAAAAAAATAAATTTGGTGGCACAACGACTTACAACTCTCAACCATTCCTGTGTGCGTGTCTGCAGGAATGGAGGGGACGTACAGTTTATTGCCGAATCCGAACGGCTAAGGTGAGCGACACTTTTCTATGACAAGAGGAGACACTTGGATGATTTGTCACTTCCTCGCAAGAGGTAGTAGCTCCGAAAAAAACTTAGGGATGGGATCATTGCTAGCGGGATGCATGAACATATTTCCAGATTAAATCAAAAAATCTATTATTTTTAAATAAATATGCGAGAGATATGAATTACGATTATCGTTCAAAATCCTTCGTAATTGTTAAATTGCGATTACACTTTACGATAGTCGTTTTTTTAAAGCGTATTTTATAGTTTCGACACTTCTGACTTACGTCTATTATGTATCTGTCGCATATTTATTTAAAAGAATAGATTTTTTTTTTATTTTATCTGGCAATATGCTCTTGCATCCATTTACATAAATCATAATCGGCCCACGTCATGACTTTCGTTTTTTTGGGTATCGTTTGTTTTGCCTTTCGTTTCGTAATTCATAATACGGGCCCAGGGCCCTTAAAAAACGACTATCGCAAAATATAATAGCAACTTAACGATAAGGAGGGGTTTTCAAAGATAATCGTAATTCGTAATATGGGTCCTGGTTCTCCAGGAGCTGTCGCGACATTGAGGCGGGAGGGGGGCAATTTTCTAAAACATCGACTTGAAATAGAAAAAAAAAATCATTAAAAAAACAACAGCAACACTTAAAATGCCATGCTATACCTACTTTAGTTTTTATAGTTTTTTAAAAATTAATTTTTAAACTCAAAATTTAGAAAAAATTGTGTTTAAACTAATTTTGTTCAAAATTTTACTTTATTAAGTTATATTTTTGTTTTTATTATTCGATGCTTCTATCAATTTCTAGTCATACACTGAAGAGAAGATGCTCAAGTGTTCTTTAGTTTTTAAAAAAAACAACGGTAACCCTTACAACGGCATGCTTTATCTTTTTGTAAAGCCAGAAATATCTTCTTTTATATTTTTTTAAAATTAAGTTGTTTTAGTAAACAGTGTGTTGGATGGTTGCCTATAAAGCGGCCCATACACACGACACTCGTGTCGGTGGATTTAAATGTGTGTTGTGTATGGGCTGGTGTGTGCAGAAAAAAATCAAAACCATTTGATTTTTATGACACCGTGCCTGACACACTTTGTTAATGGGCCGCTTATGACAGTGTCCTGTGTTAATATCTTTAAGCAGATTGCATATCGACTCCATAATAGGTTTCATAATGAAGCCGATACACTTACGGCCATATTATTCACATTGGATTTAAATTTGATTTAAGTGCATTTTAAATCCAACTATTAAATCCAAAAATATAAATCTATTCAATGTAATTCCATTTTTAATTTTTTTTTTTTAATTTTCCATTTTTTCTTACTTTTTAACTAAATTTATTTATTTTTATTTCATACGACTTGACAGCCCATCTCACACAATTTGACATGTGTTAATACATGAAAATTTTTAAGATTGGTTCTAAAACCATCACACATTCTATCCCACTTGGGGGTTTGAGGTTATGGTGAATTGATTTTTGGGATGCAAGTGTGGAAGCAAAATATAAAAATCGTTTTCTTCACACAAATTTTGCAGTCTTAAGTAAATCTAACACACTTTTGACATGACACTTGACATGTATTAATACTCGATGGGATAGTGTGGAATGGCTATTAGTAAAACAAATTGAAGTGAAGTAAAGTGTATTTAATTTGTAAAGGAAATAGTTGACAGTTGATATCTAAAAGAAATAAGTTTTACTATCGAACTTTGGTAAGATATTACAATATACTGAATAGTGATACAAAGATATAATTTTATTTTCTTAAAAAAGCTTAATAAAAACATTGTAATTCTGGTATAAAATTATTTTGACAATGTTGCCTATTCATTTAAAATGATATAGCTATATTTCAGTGAAGCTTTCAAAAACTTAGAGATCTAAAGTAGCAGCTGCCTTTTAGCACGTTTAAAAATTGTGAAGATCGTACAAATTCCAACTAAATAGTAAGTACTCTCAGCGGCATCAAGGTCGCAAAGTGTGCATAAACTATTAGTATCCCTTTTGAAAGCTCTTGCATTGAGATCAAGGAGTCCACGGCAAATCATCAGTCTGTTTGGTAACGTGAAATTTCTAGCAAATTTTTACATTTTGCTGTCAAAACCAATAGCTAAAAAAAACCCAAGTGTAAGAAACTTGGTGAAAATTTCACGTTACTAAACAGAGGGCATGTCTCGAGGGTTTGAATCAAAGGTATGAATCTTTCGTACGTTTCACCCTCCAAAACCCATTTGTTTACATTGTTTTATTTGTAATTTAATTTTGTGTCGAGGAATAGATGTGAAATCCAACAACAATATAGCAGGGTGGTGTGAAGATAAATACTGTGAATATGTGAGTTTTATGCCACCATTTTTACACATACTTTCTCATTTTTTATCTGATAGAGCTTGTAGGCATACTTAAATGACAGCCGAGGATTCATGTTTTTACTAAGGATTCGAAAATTTTTGGAATCAGTTGAAGCTTAGCGATTGGTCTATAGTTCTCTACGGATTGCTTTGAACCTGATTTATGTATTGGGGTAATGTATGATATTTTTCAAGTATCCAGAAAGACACCCTTGCTGGGTGACAAGTTGAAAATTTTATGAACGGTTCATAATTTTGTAAGAAAATTGTAGGAATGTTATCAGAAGGCAAACTACACATGAGAGCATATAGTCGGTGATTAGACCGTGGCAGTTGTAAAGCAGTGATTACATCGCTGCGGCTAGTCAAATATTGGTTACATTGTTACAATATTAAGAGGTATGTTATACCAAAGTTATCTTTGTTTACTTTTTACTTTGTTTATCTGTGTTCTTGTGCGCTAGTTGTAAAAATTTCGATCATTCTGTCGCTACTTCAATTCACTTTTGTTGCTATCTGCTACTGCTACAATAGTTTGTTTTGGGAGTATTAAAAAAAAAACTATGTCCTAGTAAGCTTGGACTCGTCCGTTAATCGAGGGGACCAAGACGCCCAGTTTGGCTAAATTGGAAAACTGTCATGTACTCTCTCTCTGTGAGTTGAATTATGCCTGGTATAGACGCATTGATATGATTTGAAAGACACTTGTAAATTCTGCCAAATGAGCTATTTTAACTCATTGGGATCTGGAAATTCAGGGGGGGGGGAGGGGTCAAGTCTCCCATGGGATCAAGTCTCCCTCTTCTCCCCTATTGTATCTAATGTTCATTAAACTATTTTAATAAAATTTGTTTTTCATTTCAGATAGCGCTTTTTGAAATATATACAGCCCTATTATCGTATCCGTTCGGAGAAATGTACGATCGGACGATTTTTTCACAAGGCAGGTGCCAATGTAACGGTTTTCTTGCACAAAAGGACCTTGCCTAGCCCGATGCGCGGGTTCTAAAGACTTTAACTCCCTTTTTCGCTCGCACTGTGTTGCTGACATATTAAGGGTACCAAAAACCCCTTGAGTGCGCGTGAATTATAAAAAAAAAAAAAAAAAAAAAAAAAGCTCACGCAACTCCGTTGCTCCGCTAAGGGCATGATTAGTCGCAGGCAGCCGCCAATGTAACAGTTTTCTTGCACAGAAGTACCTTGCATGGCAGTTTTCTTAATCTTAATGTATTCTATTGAAACAAGATCCTTTCTCTTTACAATCATTTTTAGCCCTAAAAAGTTATAAATCGTTTTAGCTGTATTCTTTGCTTACAGTGAAATATGTAATATGTAATCCCCCTGCTTGGCCCACTATAGGATTTGGGGTATGAACAAGGTTGGGTGTAAGCAGTTTCTTTTGCATTTAAAGAAGCTGTATTCAAAAACTGCAGTTTTAGTCCTTTAAAGGGTGAAAGGAATTTGGGGGCTTTTTCAGGATTGGGGTACTAAATTAGCCCCAAATTAGACCCTAATTTCTGCATCATTCAATGTTTGAATTGTCGTTGTGGTGGACCCAGCTTGACGGCATGATGATGTCATCAGATCGGGTTTTGCCCTCTAAACGGTGAAGGAAATTTAGGGCTCCTTCTGGATTGGGGTACTAAATTAGCCCCTAATTCCTGCATCATTAGATTTTTGAAATTGTGCGCTTGACGTCAAGCTGAGTTTACCACACGTTTTAGTGTAAAGGGAATTTGGGGCTCTTTCGGGATTGTACTACTAAATTAGCCCCTAATACCTTTTGAATTTCCGTTGTAGTGGACCCAGCTTGACGGACCTCACTCAAGCTCCGGATATCACTTCACTGCAGCTCACTCACATGGTTTTGTGATGTGACTCTGCTATGTCCTTGACGAATTCAAATCAAATAGAATTGAAAAAAAAAAAAAAATAAAAAAATCAAATGGAGTCAGAAAAACTTTTATACATTCGGGGTATTCATGTAACGTCGGAAAACCATCGTAAACGTCTTAAACTTCGGAAAGTTTTATGGGAATTCCGATGTTTACGACGTTTAAGATTATTTTCCGACGTTGCATGAATACCCCTATTATTAATTATAGGGAATACGCTGTTCAGTGTATTATAGACATCAGTGGTTCAAATTTAGTGAATTTAATTTCTCTTCACAGCATCCAGTCTGACAGTTTTTGTTTTGAATGACGTAAGGTTGGAACTGAAATGTTTTAAAAGGTGTGTTTGTTTAGTTCAACTCTGAATTGCAACTGGTTTTGGACAGATTTTATCAAAAGCTTGTGGTTTCGAAATCTTGTGGTGTGGCAAAAATATATAGGAAATCTTATGTTTTAATGACCAAATTAATTCTTCTTATAGCATAAAAGTTTTTAGCTTTTAAACTGTTTGATATTGTTTGGTTTGTTGATGATTTCGCAGATCTCTAAAGAATTAAATGTAATTAGAAACATATAATCCGAAAGTGGAAGAAGTTTCTAGAATATTTTAAGATTTCGAAAGTATTACAGAGTACAAAATTAAAAAAACAAAAATAAACCGAGAAGAGCATCTGGTGGAAACCAAAAACGTATACGTGGTTTGTTTTCCTGTAACCCTATACGAAACTTTGGTGCATAATTTTAGACAATTTAGTATGACGTTAAAGCATTTTTACTATGATGCTACGTTAAAAACAGGCTTTTCCAAATTTTAGACGAGTTAGCAGCGTATTATCTTTTTAACATTTTACTAAAGTTAGAATCCCCAAATGCCTATTTTATCTTTTTAGTAACATACTGAATCTAAGTGTTACTTTGGCAGCTACAAATGCAAAAATGGGGTCAATGTTTTAGGTGTGTTGAGCTATATAGCAAAATAGTTTTAGTATGATACTAGTTAGAAATTGTTTTAAACTAAGAATATTTTAGTAAAGTAGTATCGTGCTAATACCTTAACATCAGGCTGTTTAAAATTTTGCAACTTTGGGCAAATTTCTAAACGCAACATTTGCAAAGAAAAACACATACAAAGCAAATGAAAAAAGCAAGCTGAAACAAAAACAAATTGAAATGCAAGTGAAGTGCGCAAGATATTTTTGACATTTCCACAAATAAATACATTTGCATTTGCGCATGAAAATAAAATCTTGTACGTTTATGGACAATCTGCTTAGCAGGGATGTTTACGTTTGCATCATTTTGGAACTGTTTGCTTAGCATAATTTGCGCAAATTTTGCGTTTAGGAATTTGGCCTTTGTTTTTAATAAAATAAAACTGGTTTTATTTTTAAGATTGTACTGTTGAGGCACAAGAGTTTAATATTTATTTGTGCTTAATAGGTACAAAAAATATTATCATATGATATAACATTAAATTTAAGTAATTAACAATTATTTTAAATTATTTGTATTTATTTTTAACATAACCCGACTTAGCTTACTCAATAATATTTGATGAATACTCAACAAAAAATTGTATCTTCACTTTCTTATCATCTAACAGTTTATTTTTCTTGGAAAATATTAAAACATTCTGTTTGTAGCACGAACAAAAATTTGTTAAAACGTTAAATTATATTTAAAGTTAACATTTTTATGTGGTTTTTTTTTTTTTTTTAATTTAAAACGAATTTATTATTCTATTATTGTATATTGTGGAGCTTGGATTAATAATGCATTTCTCTAAGGAATTCAATGAACCTTATAATACAAAACCATTTTATTGTGCGCTTGAACGCCTATATTGGAATATTGCAGTTGTCTATGGTGCCGGCAATATGCTGAAGCTATTAGGAACAAAATTTTAAGTGTTCAAAGACGTTTTGCATTATCTATAGTGGAATTCAAATTTTCACCTCTCATAATATGAGAATTGCCTTAATTTGTTTAATTTACAAAAAAATATTGTTTTCCTATTCCAATATATGTCAGGCTATATTGATTCACCGGCCATTCTGAATAAAAACCTCAACACTCGCAATCTTGTATTTCTTCTACACAACATCTTCACGAGTAAATTATGGACTAAATGAATCTGTTAATAACATGTGTAGTTATTTTAACAATTTTTACGACTTAATTGATTTTAATTCATCAAAAAATAGTATTTAACAATCATTACCTACTTAGTTTCTAAAAAATTAAATAAATTATGTTAAACAACTCATTATTATATACAACTTAGACAATAACTGTCTGCATTTGAATAATTCATAAATAAATTTGGAATAAAACTAACCAAATATTCGCGTACGAAATTAAATTTTAATTTTCTTTTTGTAAGCTGGTGACAGAAAATGTTACCTATCCGGCTTTTTTCGTTCGAAAACATATCAGATACTTTAACCTATCTCAGATAGCCTATCGGAGTGCCACCTGAACGCGACAAATGGCATCATCATTATTTATTATAAGGTACCTAAATTTTTTAAAGTTAATATTTTCATTTTCCATACTGTTTTCTATTCGGTTTTTTTTTTTATTTTTACAAAGTTACATGTAACAGTTTTTTGACTATTCAATAACATTTAGCATTCATCTCCACTGACCTGGGCACAAATCACTTGTTCTTGCCACCAGTCATGGACTTCATACACCACATTTGATGGATTATTAAAGGGAAGAGCTTTAGCGGCCGAACTTGTACTCGCTGCTGTTCCATGTTGTTGGGGTTGGTTTTGGGTCTGAGACTGAGGTTGTGACGGTGATTGATGGTGTCCGCTGATTGTTGCAACAATATCACTATGGGTTTGGATTTGTTGACTGTTGTATTGGAAGTGATGGGGCTGATGGGGGAGTTGGTGATTTATAAATGATCGGGAATGTTGAGTTTCATGGTAGAGATGATGATGATGATGATGAGTGATTATGGATGGATAATGTGGTGTAAAGTCGTTGAAGTTGCTTTTGCTGGACGGCAGTGGAAGTGGTTTTTTGTCTGTTTTCTTATTAATCATGCAACGGTCTTTGTCCGTCCTTGATTGAGGATCAGATGTGGTGGGAGCAAGAAGTTTCCTACCAGAAACACTTCCAGTTGAATCGGATCGAATGAGTGGTTGTTTTTTGGTTGCTCCGGTAGATGCAGCTGGAGTTGCAGTTGTTGCTAAACGTGGTGGCTGTATTTGCTGTACAGGGGGTTGTTGTTTTTGCTGTATATTAGTGGATTGCTGCATATCGGGCTGTACCATGGATTGACTAAAAGTCGAGGCTATTGAGGGTCGTTTCTGTTCAGGTGATACGGATGTCATTTTTTCTAAATGAAGTTCTTCGGAGCTGGTTTTTTGAGTAACTGGAGACTTTTCTACTGTACAAGCCGCCGCTGCTGCGGTTGCTGCTGCTGCCGTTGCAACAGTTGCAGCCATTGCTTCTTTTACTTTTTCTTCGGCAGCACGCATCATAAGCTCGTTTGTTGCACGCAACCCAGCCAACAAAGAGCTCTGCTGTTTCTAAAAAAAAAAAATATATATCACTATTAATTTTTTTGTTTAAACTAGCGGACCCGTGCTCGCTTTGCTTCGCTTGCTAACGATTTTTTTTTCAAAATTTATTTTATAGTAGGTATGATTATGAAGTGATACTCAGCCCCCAATGTCACTTTCAATTTTATTGCTGTTTTTGATATATGTAGGGTAGGTAATACGCATAATGTTTTATCTATCATATAAGGGCATTAAGGCCATGATTTTTGTCATTAATTTTGAAGATTGATTGATTTCATAAAAAAAAAACAAATACATTTTTCTGCTATCCTACTCTGCAAAATGCAACATATACATACATATATGCATATTTTTTCAAGATTTAATAGAGGTCGATAAATTTTGTTTTAAGTTTGTTGTCAATGATGTTTTTGAAGACAATCACTTGACCGTGATTACCCGTGTTCTTGACCGTCATTACCCACTATGATGGGCAATGACGGTCAAGTTGGACTTTTATTTAAACTTTTTTTTTTTTTGTTGTTAAAGTATATTTATTAAAATTTTAGTTCCTTTTGAAAAACCTTAAGAAATAAGTAATTTATGATTTGCATTTAAAGTAAATAATAATTGAAAAAAAAAATCACGGGGTGTTTTCATACTTTTCCCTTAAGTGACTGTGATTCGACCACATCCAAACAAATAAATTTCATCATAACCTCAAATGCTTATTGGATAAAATGTGCGATAGTTTTAAAACCAATGTGAAATATTATCATGAACCTATTAACACATGTCAATTAGTGTGAGATGGACTGTCAAGTCGAGTGAGGTGAAATTTCGTATTTTTTTTTCCACACTATGACGTTTTCCCACATTTTTGACAAACGTCAAACATTTTTAGGAACGTTTTCCTGTACTTCTGGATGCATAAAAGAAACACAGACCACCTACTCCTATTGGTCACAATCAGCCCTATCATAGTATCCGATCGGAACGGAAATTTCTCCGACTCATACAAAATGTTTTTTTTATTTTTTATTTCAATGATACAAATTTCTCATAAATCGGTTACACCTCCGGAAAATTATTTCAAAGTGCGGTTGAAAACGAAAAATTTAAGTGATATTTCTTATATTTCTAATAATTTTCAAAATTCGGAGAAAATTCCGTTCCGATCGGATACTATGATAGGGCTGAATATGTTATTTCTATTTTTTTCAAAATATTATTGTTTTTTGTTGTATAGGTATTACCACAGTATATCTAGTCTTAAATTTCAAATTATGTAAATATTGGTGTGGGTACTGCGCAGACCTTACCAAAACCTTTTGACAACCCTTTCCGCTGCTAATAAAAACATGTTTTGTAAATTTCAACTGAATCGGTTTGATAGTATGCGAACCTATTCATTTCAATATATAAGATTGATCCCAAAACCAAACAAAAAAAAAAAAAAACAAAAAAGAACAAAAAAAAACAGAAAAATGTCGGTTGTACAGTACAATACTTACACTAGCATTTTGTGCTCGTATTTTCTTAAGGCATCCTTCAAGCCAGGTACGTATGGTTTGTTTAGCCACTTCTTCTTCGATTAAATACTCGAATTCTTCTCGGGCTAATAGTTCTTCAAGCTGGAGAGCTTTGCGTATGTCAACTGATCTATATGACAGCATGCTGTATAATAATTAAAATAAATATGTTAATATTTTTAATTGAATTAAATTGCCAAGGCCATGTGCTGATCGTCTTAAAACATGCGTTAAACTTGATACCTAGTTAAATTTTTGGGGAGAATACGATATTTCAGGCGCCGCAAAATAATAACGGATTTTTGTAGAGGATTTCAATGCAATCTTTTTTTTTTACTATGGGAGGGGGGTCTATGTCCCTCCGTTAAGGCGGGAGAGATAGTTTTTGAAAAAAAAATATTTTCAAACTAAAACTTTATCAAAACAAAAAAATGCCACTGTTTTTGTATTCAAAGTTGTGAAATTAAGTACTGAATTGGCTTTAATTATTTGATGTCCCTATAAATTCTTAGTAAAATACTAAAAACTAGATGGTTTTATGTCATCTAGTTTATGAGAAAATTGAATATTACCAAAACTACTTTTTTATTCAATTTTTTTTTATTTTTTTGCCTGCTATACGAGTAAAATACACTTGTCAAAAATAGAATCACTTTTTTTTTGTGTTTTTTGAAGAGCTGTATCTCTGTGAAAAGTGGTCATATTGAGATGAAACAAAAAGCACTCCGAAGCTTTATATTTTTAGTATTGAGAAATGTTAGAAAATGATTTTTTTAGGTACCGTTATTACACAATCATAAGAAGCAGCACGACCCAAAAATTTTAATTTTTTTTTTAATTTTTTGAACATTGTCATTTTCTTTGAAATTTTTTTTTTGAGCCAGTTTGATGTTTTGTTTCGATAACTTGTTCATTCCGCTTTAAGGTTGTCTTTTTTTATCATTTTACAATTTTTTTTTCAGAAGAATATCTGGCTTGGAATAAAAAAATAGACTTTTGACTTTGACTACCAATATCTTCTCAAGGAATGACGACACCGAAAATTTAAGGGTAGTTTTAAAAACTGAAATTAATTTTGATTGAAGATTTTTTCAAAACTTTATAACGGTTATTTTTTTTTTTGGTCCTCACCGCTACATTCAGAAAAGGTACAAAAAAAAACGACTTTTTAAAGACTTTTTGTAAATCTTTTACTGCTATAAAAATATTGACTGCAGGACTTAATTTGGTAAGGCATTTTAATGAATTATAGACCACCAATAGTTATGTAAAATTTCAAATTAATCCATCGAACCGTTTTCCCGTACCGAATGATCAAATTCGTACAAACCAATTAAAGGAACAAATTGCATGGTTCATAAACATTTTGAAGTCGTCATCAAAATGGAAACGAAAAGAACAAATTCTGCCCACTTTTTCTCAGTTTTGTGTTAGTTACAATACTTTGCTGCACCTAGGAAATGTGAATTACATTTTCATGTCTGAAAATTTTGAATGTGCAACTCTAAACAAGGGGAGATATACCCCCCTCCCATAGTAAAAAAAAATAACAAAACTCCGTTATTATTTTGCGTCGCCTGAGTTATCGTATTTGTGCTAAATTTTTAAAACGTATGTATGTACCTATTTATGTACATACATATGTATAGGCAACTAGCACAAGGTCGAAAATACTTTTTTTATTGGACTTTCAATATTTTTGTTTACTTGAAAGTTGAAAATATAAAACTCACTTTATGACATCATGAAATGTCACATCTTCTCCATTATGCAATTTATCTAACTCATAGCACATATATTTAAACAACAATCGATCTTTCTGTGGATCACATTCAAGTCGTCCCTTAAGTAGACGTAAAATAAATTTAACCCGCCTAACGGGAATAACACCTCTCTGGTGTATATCGACGACATTCCAGGTATTTTGAAAATTTCTTATATCCGCATAAGATAGCAAGGCGTCTTCTTCGTTCGAGTAAAATAATGAAAAATTCTCCATTATAATAGCTAAATTTAAATAAACATAAGCAAAACTATAGTCATTGTTAACCTTAATTTTTTTTAACTCTCTACTTACCGACTAATAAATTTAGTACTATATACGTAATGATGACATAGAAGGTACAAAAATACACCAAACTAGCTGTGAAATTACCACAATCTGTTTCCCAATAATTAAGGCCAGGCGTACAATAAGGCGGTTGAATCATACAATCGTGCATAATTTTATTCCAATCTTCACCAGTAACAATTCGAAAGAGCATAGCAACTCCCGTTACGGGCGATCCGAAGTTAGCACGTCGTCCGATACCTTCGCCATATTTAACAGTGCCAAAAAGTATTGTTCCCGCAAGGGCATAGAAAAACACCAACAAAAACATGCCGAAAATAATGAAAAACGATTTGCACACGGACACACCAACTGTTAGCATTAACATTTTCAGAGTTGTATGCTTGCCAGTAATGGTAAAGAATCGAAGGATCACCACCATGAATCCGATAAAGTATGAAAGGTCGCTCTAGAAATTATAAAAAAGGAAAGAAAACGTGTAAATACAAAATATTTTATACAAGGTAAGACCGCACCCGGCGGTACTGCACTTCAGCGGAACTGCGGCGCGACACTACACAGCACACCGCAGAAGTTTTTTATATAACGCACTTGAACTGCAGCAATGCGGCAGTCAGCGGCAAATCGTGAAGTTAGTATCAATTGAATTGCTACCATGTTACAAAAAGATGGTGGCCAAAATGGCCCCATAAACTATGTTTTATTCTCAAACTACTTCTCCCAACAAATAAAACATTCTTGTTCTATCCAAATGTGAATTTCAGCCACCATTTTGTATTTTACCCTAATAAAACAACACATTCAATTATTTGTAACGCACTGTGTCGCGCCGCTTGCTATATCGCACTATGACGAAAACGGAACTGAACTGCACTGGCGCGAAAAAGTTGCTCTGATAAGCAACTTTGTAGTTTAGTGTCGCAGCGTTCCGTTCCGTTGTCGCTTAGTGCGATACGGCTCATATAATTTCATACAAATAATGGCCACGTTCATCACCACGTTTTTGACAGATCTAAAAATTCAGTTCTGAAAAACGTAACACTGAACGCACAAAAAAGTCTGAAATTATTTATTCTGTTTTTATTATTTTTTGCACTTTATAATCAAAATCCAAAAAGCAATACGAGACCCAGACGATCAGACCACACACCAAAAAAAAAACTGGATCAAGAACTGTTTTTTTGTTGCTTTTGGTGTTGCTGTCAAAAAAAAACGTAAGAAACGTATCTAAATGTCAATCGACGTCAACTGAATTTTTATGACAGCTGGCCAATCAGAAGCTCTAAAAATGACAGTTCAGAACTGTCAAATGTGCTGTTGAACGCGGCCAATATTTTGCAGCTTCGTGAAGTGCTGTTGCTGTGCAGTTCCGCTGAAGTGCAGTTCCGTCGAGTGCGGTCTTACCTTTATTTTTGAAGTGAAACTTCTTCACCGGGGGTAAGTACTGTGGTGCGTTTTGTTCTATCTAAAGTTAACTATAGTTTTTATTTTTATCGTTTAATTCAAAAAAGTTGTAGTCTCTTCTACCTATTAAAAATGTTTTTTTTTCAGGGCTATTACCTCTTGCGAGGAAGTGACAAATCCTCCAAGAGTATTTCTTGTCATAGAAAAGTGCCCTTCGAATTGGCAATAAACTGTATGTTTATTCCTGCAGACACGCACAGAGGAATGGTTGAGAGTTGTAAGTCACTAGGCCCTAGTTCTTCATGAGCTGTTGTGCCATCAAATTTATTTTTGTTTTTACATTGAATTAACCTAAACGCAAATAGATTTAACCCAAACGCAAATAGAATTAAACTAAACGCAAATAGATTTAACCCAAACGCAAATAGAATTAACCCAAACACAAATAGAATTAACCCAAACGCAATTCCAACAAGTTTTGCTCTTTTCTTCAAGAACTTGCAGAAAAAGTGAGCGACACATCTTTAAACGATGATATCTTGAATTTGGACGGCGCTAAAATACATAAGACTCAAGAAGTACGGGTTAGATTTCTATTTGCGTTTGGATTAAATCTATTTGCGTTTAGGTTAATTCAATGTGCGAATGCTATAATCCAGTCAACGTTAGGGAAATTAAGGTCGCCTAAAGAAGAATTGAAGAATTGTTCTATCAAAACCAGCAATTTCGATAAAATGGCCCGGAGCTGGCGAAAGCTCAACAAAGACAGAAATCGAGCTTTTGAGAGGAATGTTAAGCTGGCCATTCACGATCGAGCCAAATGACTCGGTGCCAATTGGACTGGTGGAACTAAGCCTGCTAAAAGTCCAAATGGCACGGCCGAACCCATTTACATGATACAATTTGGCTCGGCCGAGCCGTTTGGCACTATCGTGTATGGCCAGCTTTAGACATTCTAAACAAATAAATAATCTTTCCATTGCATGGATATATTGATGCAGATAAGTTCAATCTCAAGTACTGAGTTGGGGATTTCGAGGTCTTGGCATTCTAGATTTCTTACTCAACCCCGTTTAACAATAATAACGTTATAAAGGGGCTAAAAAAAAAAAAAAAAAAACAGGAATATAAATTTGAATAAATACCCTTAATATGGTTTGCAAAAAAATCCAAACAACTCCAGCCACTGTTACCAGCAAATCATAGCGATTCCTCCGTGATTGCCAATAGCCTCGTGGTGTAAATGCAATATTTTTCATAACTACTTCAATTACAAAGACAAATGTCAAAACCGTACTGACAACCACAAGTCGTTCCGTGTGAACTTCATCTTTGATCCACTAAAATAAAAATTAGTTTATGGAAAATAGTATAGTAAATTTTGAAAAACTTTATTGTGCACTTACAGTTATTGAGAGAAGCATACTATTAATAAGTACCACAACAGCTATGCATCGTTTGAAAATAATATGCTGTGTTATATCGTAGGTAAATGCTCGAACTTTACGACCATCAGGTCTTGGTGGCAAATGTAAAGGTTGAGCAATTTTTAGTCGTTTCTTAAGGTCACACCAACGTCGTTGATCAACAGTCAAAAGTGCTGTTCCTTTGTTTTCAGAATAATTGGCAATAACGACACCAACAAACAATGTCAAACCAATCATGCATCCGAGGAAAATATAAATATGAATATAAACAGCATGGATCTAGAAAATAGTAAAAATAAGAACAAATATTTTTAGTTTTATAAATTAAAAATGTATGACTTCCTACACATAATACAATTCTTTTAAATTAGTTTAAGGCTAATTATAATAATAATTTAATGAAGAAAACTACTTCAAAATATTTTTGGCATAGATTACAGGCAAAATGTTCATAAAAAATTAGGAACGTTTTAGAAAGATAAGTTAAAAAAAAAGCTTACAAATTGAAAAAGATTATAAAGAACTTTAACAAAAATCATAAAGTTAAAGAAAAAATACAAAACATCTTTATAAAAGAATAAAATATGAAAAAAAATAGAATTAACAATTAAAAGAGAAAACCAGAATTAATTTATATAGTAGGTATGTAGATCAGGGTTGCCACTTTGCTGCTATTGCAGTAGATCTACTACATTTTTTTTTTCTTAAATTAAATCTACTGCCATTAAATGAAATATACTGCATTTTTTGGTTTTACAAAAATTGTTTTTAGATAAATAACCCACAAATAATTTTTCAATTTGTTATTAATTGCAATCATTTTAATTCTTCAGAAAACTGAAGACTATATCGACTCTGGATGAATATTAAAAGCTGACGGAAATCTTGTTTTTTTAATGTGTTTTTTTGTTAATGTTTTAATAAAATCTGCACAAATGGGTTTAAATTCTTATTAAGTAAATGCAATCGTAGTTTATATGCATTTCTAAAGTAGTGATGCACAGTGTTGGTAAAGGCCAAAGTCATGAAAGACTTAGAAGCGACAGTGGATATTAATTTTTAAAATTAAAAAATAGTTATACCTAATTAATACGACACCTTAAAGTATTAGCATGATACTACTTAACAATTTTCTAACCTTAAAACTCTTTACTAAAATATTGTTAGTTTTAAACATTTTGTAACTAGTATCATACTATACGTATTTTTCTAGCTGAACACGCCTAAAACAGTGACAGTTCAACCCTTTTTTGCAATTGCAACTGCCAAAGTGACACTTGGATTTAGTATGGTACTAAAAAGATAAAATAGGCATTTGGTTTTTTTGACTTTAGTAAAATGTTAAAAAAATAATACGATATGCTAACTCGTTTAAAGAGAGTTTAAGGTGTGTTTAAGTTTGCTTGTTTTACTTGTTGATGAATTGTTTTGTTGATTGTCTTGAATCAAAAAAGGTTTGAAGAATCGTTTTTTTTTGGTTTGAAGCCAAACAAGGATTTATAATAATATGTAAAAAATTGTTGAAAAAAGTAAATAACAGTAGTGAACAACGAGTCTTTTCACTTTGTTACTATAGTAAATCAAAATCTTTTTAAATTTATAAAAGGTAGTCAATTTGAATAACTTGTAATAGACAAAAAAAAACAAAGATAAATTTGCCCGCCAGAAAAACATGTCTACTCAGTAGCTCTCTTCATGTCTCTTATTAATGTCGAATTCCTTTCAAAAATTTCAAATCGATTCTTGTTTTTTTTGCACGGAATCTGTAAAAAATTCGATTTGTTTTGTGATTGTGTGTGTGCAATTTGACAGCAATTTTGAAGCAAAACTGAGAAATGTCAAATCTTCGTAGTGTGTGTTCAAGTCGGTGTAAATCTTGCTAAAAACGAAATAGTTCATTGGTTTAAAAAATTCTGTTTTTTCTTCTAAACAAATAGATTTTTTTCTAAGTAAATTCGATTTTTTTGTTGCAAAGAATTCGACATAAGTTGAGGAGTGACTTTTCACAAGGGGGGCTTAAAACATCAATTTACATATGATTTCAGGCAAGAGTTTAAAAAAAGTTTCAATATTATAGTTCAAACCCATCAAATTACTTAACAGAGCTTCAAAAAATGAAGAAAAAAAAACTGCACTTTTATGGTTATAAAAATAGTTAAAAATGTTAATATCCTTTTTTGAAAAGTAACTCCCTACTTTTGCCGCAGGTATAGAATTTGTATAACGGTGGCGGTGCCACTTAAGACAAAAAATATTTTAAAAATTACTAACCGGTCCAACAGCTTTAATCAAAACATCTCTTACATCCAGCCATCCCTTAAAAGACAACACCTCAAAAAGTGTCAACATTGCATCTCCTATGTTGTCAAAGTTAAACCGTCTTGGATTAGCCCAAACCCGAGGCACTAGCATCGAAGGATATGACTCATTCAAGCCCGGTGTTAACTTCATTTTTGTTACAAATACACGACGCATAAATACCCCAACGCAATCCTTTCGTTTTGTAATTGTAGGATCATTACATCTAGCTAAACGTCCACCATACAATTGCACACCGTAACTAGCAAAGATAAACATTAAAAGAATTAATAACGTCGATACCAACAGAATTTCTTTAAATCCTCGACAAAGCTCATAGACGACCTTTCGCATATGTGGTACAAGCGTGAAAATTCTCAGTGGTCGAACACACCGTAGAATCATTAGGAGCTGAGGTGCCGAATTTGATGGGATATTTTTTGGCATCCAACATAGAAATGATGTAGAGACGATGTAAATGAAAACATCAAGGGCCGATGCTACATCTTTTATATAAGCCTTTGGGGTAAAGAACAGTCCATCGGCTAGAATCTTAAGCGCTAGCTCTAGACTCATAAATACTACAAAGGCATATTCGGCTATTTGCAGAGCTGGGTGATCCATAACACGATAGTTTGGTGTTTCGAACATCATGGATATACACGAAAGTGTTGTCACGAATATCATAACCCAATCGAGATATGTAACAAGGCCAAGGAAGTTACTTGAATTAAAAAAAAAAAAAAATGTAAAACTGTGCTTTAACATATAAATCACACTATTTGACCTACTGCAAGCTTTTATATTGCACTTTTCGTTCCTTTCCTGTAAGAGGATCCTTCAGTCGAGCATCATAACGACCGTGGACGATTTTTTGACAAATTTTACGAAAACTACTTTCTCGAGGAACCAAGAATAACGGTGTATCAAAGAATGGATGATTCTCGCGCAGATCTTCTTCACGTTGATTTCTCCGCATTTCGGCCTGTTGACGTTTTGCTTGCAGCAATTTTATATCCAAATCATGGGGGCGTGCCCGCGATGATGTTACTCGTGATGCAGCTCCAATATCACCGTTTTCCATCAGATGCTCATAGGTTTGCTTAAGTTTAATTGAACCCGATCGAACGCTTCTTCGAATTGAACGTGATCCAAACCTATAATTATTAATAAATATAGTACTGCTTTATATCAAAACTAAAAATTTAAAAGCTACACACTTTTTAGGATCCACTCGCCAAGGTTTTGTGTGAGTAATAGTTCCTTGGGGTTTAAGTCCGCCTTTAGCTCCAACTACCGGTAACATTGCTGAATCACCAAGCATCAAACGTTGGTTGTTTGAATCACTGCAAATATATAATATTCAAAATGAATTCAATGAATTATCCTAGCGATTGACCCTGTTTAAATTGGTGAAATTGACTGCCTGAACAGAATAGAATGCTTGAACTGGAGCCGCAGACGGAACTGGAAGAGCTGTCAAAAAGTGTCGTACGTTATTTTTTTTACGAGCCCACAATGCAGCTGTACAGCTTTGAAAGTATTTTGAAAAAAAACAAAAGAATATTCTTGTGTACAAGCTCAGAATTCACATTTTTTTTCCAATAATTTTCCTTTTAATAAATAATTTTTTTCGTGATACAAATAACCACAATATTTTTTTCCGACCCAAAAAGTTGTTTTTTTTCTTCATACAAATTGAAACGTCAAAAGTGTCGTACGTGAAAAGTTAAAAGTTAGTGAACTTTTCCGTCTGTGGCTGCAGCTCCGTATGCGGCTACGTTCCGTTGTGTTCGCAACATTGAATTTGCGTGTATTCAATATTTTGACAGCTATTCCAGCTCCGACTCCAGTTCCGTCTCCGTCATCATTCTGTTCAGCCAGTGAGTCCGGACTGGTAATGGGGTTTTCCATTGGTAAAAAAAAAAACAAATTTCTTTGATCCAGATCTGTCAAAACAGTGTAAAAATCGGTCTTTTGACAGATCTGGAACAAACAAATTTGATTTTTTTTCCAATGGAAAACCCCATAAGTGTCATCATGTTTATGTATAAACTTTCAGGCGCCTTAAAATACATTGATAAAACAATGATTTCGAAGCTTCGCACATTGAATGAAACTCATGACTTCAGTTTTTATGTTTTCTTCGCATTTCACGAAACTCTTTGCCCACATTTTTCTTACCCCACAAACTGCCGTAATACCGTACACAATATTCCCAATTTAAACAGGGTCATTCGTATTTAATACTGTTATTTCATTAAAGCAGACAAACGAGCAAATTTATTCGGTTTTTAAATTTTTATTTTTTTTACACAAACTATCGAAAAAATTTAAATTGCTCGCAAAAAAAAATTGTGAAGCATAGTGGCAAAATGTCATTTCGCGATTTCAGATCGACGAAGTGACATTTTTCTTGACATGATACCAAATCTTATATGATATTTGAATAAATTAAAAAAATCGTTAGACTTACTTAATTATATGTGTTATTGCCAATCTGCGTAAACTACTTCCTGCTGAACGAACCTTTGGTGTTTTATTCATAATCTGGACAGGTTTTTGTTTTTTAAACACCACATTCGATTCCCAACACTCAGACATCGGACGTTTGCAATTCTCAACGACAGAAGATGGATCATCACTCTCAAGCTCCATGACAAATTGTTTCATAAAAGACTCACGCACCTTGGGTAATGTAAAGTCATTTGGAATTTTATGCAATATTGTCATCTGCGGAGAGTGGGGAAATTTTTCGAAAATTCTCAGTCGAAACGGTAAGGTTTCTTTGATTTCGGCACTTTGTTCACGAAATTTAAGCTGTTTCAGTTTTTTAATGTCCTCATCTAATTCCAAGTTATCTAAAATAACGGCCACGAACAAGCTCAGCACAATGAGCGTGACAAACAAGTGATACAAAATGAAATACACTGCAACAAGCGGTGTTAAGGTTTTGCTTGTGCGAATCATTGTCTCGTCCATAACTTCAACCCAGGCCTCTTGTGTCAGAATTTGAAACATAGACATAAACGCTTCGGGGAATGATTCAAATTTCGTAAATTCACACAAAAAGCAAAATAATTGCATTGAAATACTCGAACTGATTATCAGTAAACACATGGTAAATATAATAAGCGAACCTAGTTTCTTGCCAGGCCCAAAAATCTTATAAACAAAGCCCTCCAATATTGGCGAGGCTTTAATTAGACGGACAACACGTAAAACCTGAAAATATGTCAATCCTGACAAATAGAATATCGGTACAATGTGCAATGTTGTGCCCGCAGCCAGCAATAGCTCGAATTTATGAATTGAATGTTTATAATATCCTCTCCAACCAAGGCAGTACATTTTGAAAAGTGTTTCCAAATCAAAGAAGAACGTAAACGCCATTTCGATGTAGTAATAGTTTTCATAAAAGACATGCCTTGGTCGACCGTCATGTTTGAATGTCATTGTAGCCGTAACAATTCCATTAGCCAAAATGACAGTCATGACTAGCATTCGAAAATACGGTGAACGCAATATAGCATGGCATGTTTCCGGTGCCAAACCGCCATGTTTGTTATCATCGATCATAATTAACCGCCAGCCTGTGTCATTTCCGCTTAATATTTGAGAAGCAGCACATTTTTGAATATGACCACGTGCTCCCCACATTTGTTGGAATTGCACACGAATTTCATTGAATGTTTCCGTTATAACAGCGATGAAGACGTTCTTTACCAACCAAGCTAAGAAGAAAATCATCGTGCTGTTGGATAAAAACAACAAATAAAATAAAGCAAACAATTTATTAAAATTCAAATAAAAACAAGTTTGTTCGTTGAGCCCTGAAGTCACCCCGGGGTTGTTCCAAAGTGTTTTTTTAAAACCCTTGAACTCGCCCTGATAACCAATTTCTCTATTTTTTTAAACCTGGGGTCGCCTGAACTCGCCCTGAAGTAGATTTCGGTTTTTTTCTGGGGCGAGTTGAGGTAACGAATAAACTGTCAAAGTGACATACGCTGTGAAGCATTTGCATATTTTGTTGAAGATTCTTAATTTTTTATTTTTGAAATGCAAATTAGATAAAATAGTACACTAATTGAAAAAAGATAAATAGGAAAAGAAAATGGAAACGTTTGAAGTTGTTTTTATTCATTTTTAGAACTAATTTTGAAGGTTTAAGCGAGAAACAGCAACAGCCCCGTCAACAGCAACAGCGGCCGCCATGAATTTAGAACCAATGTATTTCAATTTTGCAACACAGATAAGAACAGCAACAGCAACGTTAACGGCGCCGTAAGGCCTAAGTCCTAAATTTGCTGTTGCCTTTGTGGGACCACGAAGAAAATGCTTTGATTTGAAACGTCAAACATGTGTTTGGGAAATTTTTTCTGGCCAACGTGCTGTTTGCTGTTGACAGTCCTGGTGCTGTTGCTGGTTTAATCTGTTTCACGCATTAATTATTATCAGAGTACCAGTACAGCAGGGTCAAACCTGGGCAAAGTTCAACGAACAAAGCTAATATAAAACATCAACATACGCAATCCAAACTGAGCTTTAAGTTTATTTTATGAAGTAGCTTTTCGTATGTTTAATGAAAAGTTCACAAATATCTATGAATCTATTTTTTTTTTTTAATTCTGACTACACAAAGTAGTTTTTTTTCTACAATTGCCAAAATTTGATAAAAGTTTCAAACTACAAATGGAAATGAGATTTAAAGCGTCAAGGCGCTTGGAAAAGCAAAAGTGCATAAAAAGCTTCTTTTCATTAACTTATTACAGTTTAGTTTACGTATATTTAACTCCTATTAAATATTATACTGACCTGAAATAAAAAGCAGCTCTCCATGCAGGCAGAGAATCAATTGCCCGGTACATAATAAAAACCCAACCCTCTTGGGATGCAGCTTGATAAACCGTAAAAATACTCGTAGCAATATCTTCAAATCCATTAAATCCAATTACATAACTGCTCAGAAAATCCATTTTCATACATTTCATGCCGGGCGGACATTGATAGCCCGAATCTGGATCCATTGAACAAAATGTGTCTGGTATCGCAAGTGAATTAATTGTCAAATACCTGTGTGTGGACAGAGAAATAAAAACAAGAAAAGAAAAAAAAAAAAAACTGTTCAAATTTCAAAAATTCCACAACGGAATAACCCGAATAAATTTTACGGTTGTGCTTCCTCCTCGGTACTATTTAAGACACAATGGTTTTTAAGCTCTCCGAAGAATTGAACCCCAAGTAGACCATAAAGTGACATAAAGAATAGAAAGAATAAAGTAACATTGTAGATTTGTTGACTCGATCGCCTGTACAAAAATAAAATATGTGACAGTTCAAAGAAATTCATTTGTTTTTTTTTATTTAAAGATAAGTTTTGACACTTACTTAAAGATTTGATTTATCCGACTTTTTGGCATCGAAAACTTAAGAAACACTCTTAGGAAACGTATCATTATTAGAGGTCGGGGAGCTCGCATAATCGATAAATAAGAAAATCTAAAAAAGATTAAAATAAATTGAAAAAGTCTGATATATAACAACAAGGTTATCGTTTTACTGGAACTCCAAATTATTGGTTCTATACTTTGTCCACTAAAAATTTTCGGTACAGTTCTTGTGGGAGAGCTTTAGGTTAATGTCACACGATGTCCATAAAACAATGATTTTATTTGATATCTTATTTTTTACTTAACGTGATATCGAAATTTGTATTTAATCGACAAATAGGAGAAATTGCATACAAATTGTTTGTTTGGTTCGTTGCTACCAGTGGAGATAGGTCCGTTAATTGCAAAATTGTGTCAATTTTCAAAGTAATTTTTTTTAAAATTATATCTTTCTTTGTAACGATCCGACTTTTAAGGTTAAGGTCTTAAAACAAAGATAAAATGTCAGGGTACAATTGAGGAGGTTTTCCTCCCTTCTACAGTAAAAACTTACTGGAGAAGCAATTGAAATTGAAAAGTTGATGTACTATTTCGGAAATATACAAAACTAATTACGCAAAGTTATTTTCCGGACACTTCCCTAAAATAATATTTGTATAGCCATTTTATAGGCTCAATTTTTACCCACTAATAATTTAGCAAAATATACCGTCCACGCGTAGAAAAAGAAGTTCGTGTGACATAAAGATAGTTTTATACTGGACGCACTTCCAAATGAACCGAAGTACATTATGCAATGTGCATGCGATCAACCCTCATAGTATTTGTGTATTGAAGAGTTGCCGTTACCGCGTTGTACAAATCGTTACAGCCTATAGGAAAAGTGTTGTCGGGTGCTGCTTTTCTGTATCCGTATTATTTTTTGTTCTCTGTTATTTGGCGTATATTAGTGGCGGTTCCGTGAAATAACTACCGAATTAAATATCCCCCAATCCAAAAATGAAATAACTCCCCAAAAGCGCGTGAAATAAGTCCCCAAACAAAAAATGAAATAAGTCTCCAAAGAAATAACAAAACTACGGCGTATAAGCAGTGAAGTATGTATGGTGGGCATGCTACCCCCTGCAACCCCCCTGCTTGGCCCACTATAGGATTTGGGGTAGGTTCGAGGTTGGGTGTATGCAAAGTTTCTTTTTCATTTAAATAATCTGGATTTAAAGAAACTTTGCATACACCGAACCTCGCACCTACCCCAAATCCTATAGTGGGCCAAGCAGGGGGGTAGCATGCCCCTCCATACATACATCACTGTTTATACGCCGTAATTTTGTTATTTCCCAAATTTGGGGACTTATTTCATAGTTGAATCTGGGAATTAATTTCATCATAAAGTAACCCCTCAATTTAAAACTTAAATAAGTCCCCAAAAATCGATGAAATAAATTTTCATATGAAAAAACTTCCAATTTTCATATAAATATTCGGGATTTTTTTAATTTTTGTTTTGGGATGTTATTTCATTGGGGAGTTATTTCACGGGGCCTTATAGTGGCAATTCATCATGCTATGGCTACACTTTATAGTCTGAGAGCCTATTGCAAGTCAGCTGGCTAGGTAGTGGTGGGTGTGGCTACAGCAGCCTCCCAAACATTTAGAAAAAAAAAAATGGTCAATTATTTCGCCAAATCTGAAATTTTGTGATATGAATATGATAGTTGACACATGATATAATGTAAAAAAAATAGTCAGCTAGCTGTATGCGAGCGGAAAGACCGTTAGCTGACGTAGTCAAACATGCACCTATAGAACCACGTCAGCTGCGCGTACAATTCACTACGTCAGCTGAAGGTCTTTCCCCCGACATACAGTCAGTGGATCATTTTCATTGTATAAAATACAGGGTGATCGATATAAGATGCACCAAACTGCTGGAGCGAGTAGGAAAACCCTACCTTGGGCCTTATTAGGCCTGGCCCTAACAAGGCCAACAAATTATTTTCGTTAACTTTTTTTTTATTTTCTTGCTGACAAAAAAATGAATTTTATCCTAAAATAAATAGAACAACGAACAAACTTTGTATTAGTGTGTATTTAGGTACAAATTAAAATCCGTACTTATTCAATTAATTACTTGAAAAAGAGACAATTTTTTAAATGACTTCTTTTTATCAAAACCACAAATTTTCCCCTTCACTAACTTATTTATTTTCTCATATCCAACACAATTGAGTTAGCTGGAAATTTTTTCTGGGCTATAGCATTTGGCCAAAGCACATATAAAAAAAATAAGTCCCGTTGCTTGTCGGTTATGCCGTTTTTTGTATCAACTATCATATTTCAGCTTAGGTGAAACCATTGACCAACCTCTATTTTTTACTTAGTTGGGAGGCTGCTGTAGCCACACCCACCATTGCATTGGTACCGTAGCTAACTTACACTAGGCTTCATTTTATTATACCACCAAATTAATCATATAACAATAAAATAGCTTTGGATCGATCGGTCACCAAAATCTGTCGCGGGTTCCATTTAAAGTAGCGACAGCTTATTGAAATACATTACGTTCAGAGTGAAAGGCAAATATCCTATCTTTCCTGAACTTACAATTTTTAGTGGACAGACTATAAAGCCGTGTCGTTTTAGTAAAACGACAACCGTGAAAATAATTGTTAGTAATAAAATATAAAAACATCTTATTTTATTTTTTTTAAACAAGATATCCATCGGTACAAATTATAATAATTTGTGAAAAAAAATCTAAATGATATTTTTAGCTATTTTTTTAAGAAATATTATTTGGTTAAGGCTTAGCGCTTAAAGCCTTTCATCAACATCCAATCAAGTATTAACACATGTCAAAAAAGTGGGAAGTAAATCATGTATAATAGTGAGGAAACAAAATATGAAATTTCATTCCACACGACTTGACAGCGCATCTCACACAATTTGACATGTGTCAACACACAAAATTTTTTAAAATTGGTTCTAAAACCATCACACATTCTATCCCACTTGGAAGTTTGAGGTCATGGTGAATTGATTTGTTTGGATGCAAGTGTGGAAGCAAAATATGAAAATCATTTTTTGCAAACAAATTTGGCACTCATTTTCTAATTTTTAATTTTCTTTTTTTTTTCGTTCTCTCCATTTTATGGCTCTATCTGCTTTCCGGCTTTGAAAGTTATTAAGGGCTTTTCTCTATAAATAGCCTTAAATAAATTTTGTGGTACCATTTTCTCAAAAAGTATTTGACCGATTTCGATAAATTTTATATGGTTGGAAAGCCACAATTGCGCATTTCCACACCGTGGGTGATTTTTGTTTTTGTACTGTCGAACACTGTACATATTTCAAAAAAAAAAAATGTTTTTTCCTTCAATATTTTCAAACAAATTGTTTGAGAAATTGAAAGTTTTATCCTTCCAAGGGTGTGTCAGTTTTTTTGGCCGAGTTTTGACCACAGGACGATGCTATGAGATTTAAAAAAACTTCATTACATGACTCCGAGCAACCAACACTTTTTACCGACGATAACATTATTTCTATTAAGAAATGCATAACAGAATTTTTAAATTATTGTGAAGCACTGTTTTACAAAATCCGGCAAATAATTTAAAAAAAAAGTAATTTTTCAAAACTATTTTTCGCAGAATTTTGTTAAAAAGAATTTTGAACAGCAGAAATTTGAAAAACAGAATTTTGCAAGCTTAATTTAGACAAAAGAATTTTGACCTTGACAGCCCTCGTAACGTATATATACATAATATTCAGTGTTTAAAAAAAAAACACCGTTTCATTATTTTGACTGAAAAGATAAAATTTATCTTCAGCTTGTGCATGCATATTAGGGTGTATTTCCCAAACTCACTTTTTGTTAGGATCAGATAGCCCCTGCATACAAATTTTATGCCCTACAGTAAATTTATGGCCCAAAAAAAAAAACTTGGCCGAGCTCATTAACCCTTTTTTTTTTTTTTTTTTTTTTTTTTAATAATTTTCTTGTTGATTTTTATTATATCATCCCTTTAAAAACATCATTTAAAGTTTATGGAAAAAAAAAATCTATAGAAAATGTTTTAAAAAATACTTCTTTTTTTATGTAAGAGGCACAGGTTAATGACAGAACTTGTTTCTAAATACATTTTTTGTTGGGCATAAACTTTTGATTTAGGGGGTGTCTGATAAAAAAAAATCGTTTGGGAAATAGCGGATACTCTAGCGTATATAATAGTAGCTAGTTAGAACAGAAATCTACCAAAAGTTTGTAATCTTTGTTAATTTTGAGGAAAGTATTGAAACGTTTTGTTTGTAATGACGAACGACATGTGTAAAGAAAAATTTTAACATCGAAGATAGTTTTAAAAATTGATTTGTGCATTACTGAACAAAAAAAAATGTACGAAAGTAAAATTTACTGTTATTTATTAGAGGGGGGGGTTGCCCCTGCCCACCACCTCAACACCCCCCCCCCCCCCCCCTCTTCTCCGTACGCCCTTGGTAACAGCAGACACATGGTTATAGTAAAAATAATTCTAATCATATTCCTTAGTCTTAAGTATAAATTAAATAGATTTGTCAAAGTTTAAAAATAAGTTATGTACTCACTTTGGCACAAATTCAAGAACTTCGAAAACTTGCAATATTATAGACGTCCACAAAAAAAATACCATTGACGCATCAAATTGACACCAATGGTCCTTCAAGTATGGCACCTCACCCTGGGCATGCAATTTTTTTGAAGCAAAAAGAAAAAAAAATGGAAAATTTATAAAATTTATGAACTAAAACATTAAAAAAAAAAAACCTATATTTAATTTTGTTTTTATTATTTTTTTTATATCAGAATTAATACTCACTTTATATACTCCTCTAATGTGCATTTTGGCAATCATCTCGGCGGTAAACAGAACTGTCACAGCGGTATCAGAAGCAAATGTACAATACTG
Source organism: Epistrophella euchroma (assembly GCA_947049315.1). Classification (NCBI taxonomy): domain Eukaryota; kingdom Metazoa; phylum Arthropoda; class Insecta; order Diptera; family Syrphidae; genus Epistrophella; species Epistrophella euchroma. The sequence goes on along the minus strand of OX346249.1, from coordinate 4,296,804 downwards.
TAATGGCGGATGTCGCTCGAAAGTCTTCGGAGTGTTTAAGGAAACTGAGGTTAACGAGACTAAAGCGCATAAGCGCATCAGTCGCCTTACCCACAATTTATTCACCCACTCGATGTCTGTGCTTTCGTTAAGCGATTCCTCGGGACCGTAGTCCGCTAAAAATGGTTCACCTTTTAAGCTTTGTTTTCGACCGAGCATTTTATTACCAATACCAGTGGCAATGCCCAGGCCGATTGGTGGTACACCACTAATAGCACTGCTCGGTCCCATTGTCGTACTGATACCGCCAGAGATGCCCATTATTGAGGTGACGCCACCGCATGATGGTGCATTGCCCGCTGAAGTTGTTGCTGTTGTGTTTGCTGCTGCAGCAGCTGCTGCTGCTGCTCCGCTCAATATCATGACATTACTTAATGGCAGTGGGATATTCTGATGAGCCGAAGCAGTAATTTGCTGTTGAGCTGCAGTTGAAGTTGATGGTACTGCTCCGCACAAACTGCCACTGTTGTTGCTGCTAATATAACCGATACCTGACGGACTGTTGGCAATTGTATCGATGCCATCGATACTGGGGAGCATAGTGCCCATACCGCTAGTGGTGGCACCAATACCCCCCGACCCTCCATTCGATGCCAACTTGGAATTAGTTATCGTGGTTGTTGATCCACTATCCAATATCACAATAGAGCTTATAGGCTGAGGACAGTGCGGATATAATGGATCGTCGTGCAAAACTCCTGGCCCTGAGTGTAATTTCAAGATTTTTTGAGTGGGTTGGTTTGAGTGATGACCTAAAACCCCGCTGCTATCATTAAGCGTTGCTCTTTCAGCAATCCGACTGTTGCTGCTTTCGATTGCAATATCACTTCCTTTACCGTTACTATTAACATCAAAGTTGTTATCAGTCACAACTTGACCACTTTCAACGTCACCACATTTGCTTCCACCTCCGTCCGCACTGGCCCCTCCACTACTTCCGACACTTTTTCGTCGATTTCGAGTGAATTCATGCATTCAAATACAGAACATCAAAGTGCATTGCATATGTTTAGGCATTTACCAAAATTGTACATCACAGTTCTTAATTTAATTTTCAATTATTTATGACATCTAAAGAAAAAACAAGTAAAAAAGGAAAACAATTTAACATTTTAGATAATCCATATAATCCTAAGCTCGCTCACCACATTTTGCTCTTTGGAAAATAAATACACACACAACAATATAATTATAAATTATATATTTTTCTACATTCCATGGATTTTGTTATTTATTTTCTTTTTACTTTTTTTTCGAACAAAACAAAAATTCTCGCAATTTCTGTTTAAAATTTATCAATTTAAAAACAGTCGATTGTTGTGTGTTCCTTGTTCCTTTTATCTTGATTGTGTTGATTAAATTAAGTTTTCCACTAAGAAAAAAATAAATTTCGTGGAATCCTCTATGCTCTTTTAGCATCAGATATGGAAATTTAATAAATATGTATATGTATGGCTCTTTGTTCATATCTGTCAATGTGGTTGTAAGTATGTACATAATAGGTTTTCTTGAGAAATAAAAAAGGACTCGTTATAGGGGATGTTCATTGGGTTGGCGTTGGCGCATATCATATTTTCTATATAATCCTATACCTAGCCACCAATACAATCTCATGTTCTTCTTTTACTCTATAAATGGGTTTTATATATTCAACAATGTCTAATACATTTTTGTTGTGATGATTAAGGTCAGTGTTTTCGTGAAAGTCAAAAAAATTTTTTTTGAATGAGAAATAATATTTGTGTGCATTATAGTGCCATCACAGAACACTAGCTTTTGGTTTTACACAAATAAAAATAAACTATTTCCAAAAATATTTCATCAGAGACCCATTAAGTGTATTCAGTAACATTCATTGAAGTAACAACAACAACAACTTAAAGGCGCTACCACCAATTGTTTACGAATCAATTCTAGGTATTTTGATCCGTTTTATTTTTGTTTGGCTGGAGGATAAAGCTATTTTTCAAGGGGTGCCAAGTCCTATCATCAGTCTCCTTGTTTTTGAGTGGTGCTGAGCTTTAATCTAATTTTATTTTGAAAAACTTTCTACATGCACACATGCACATTAGTGGAATTGCGTAGTATATACGACTTCGAACACTGAGCAAATCTGATGCGTAGGTTCATATCTCATGTGTGTATGTAGAAAGTTTTCCATAATAAAATTGGATTAAAGCTCAGCACCACTAAAAATAAAACGCACGACTGGATCGCACAAACTTGCTCTTGTAGTAAAAGTTTCTTCGAATTTTAAAGATTGTGTGTGATAAAAGTAAATAATTTTTTTATGGGAGCCTTAAGTTTAAACTAGTATACCTACTTATTATACATGTAACTTAGAGCTTAAATTAAAAAATTATTAAAAATCAATATAATTCGAAATAAATTTATTAAAAAGTCTTCTTAAATTGTTTTGAATTTTCAAAAAAAAAAAAAAATTGAAATTTTTTTTTTAAATCCAAAATTTGTTTTTTTGAAAATTTTGATGTGCAGTATGATTTTAACTTTTGAGAAGCCTTTGTATAAAAAATTTAATTTAAATCGGTTTCACACATAATGAGATAGTTCAAAATAAAGAAAATGGTTCTATGAGAGGTACCGTTAATAATGGCTTACTGTAAACTTTGATTTTGGCAGATCGTGGACCATACTAATATAAGTATTCACAAAAATTTTAATCAAAATCGTGGGAGTCGTTTTCGAGAAAATTTATATTTTCTGTAACGGTTTTTTTTTTACATTTATATGGAAGGTACCGTTAATTTTGACTATAAGAAAAAGTTTTGTATAAAATATTTTAGATAATTTTATAAAACCGCTTGGTGCCACGTTTCATAAAAATCAACGAAATAGTTTTCGAAATATTTGGTTTTCAAAAAAAAAATTTGAAACTTTTTTTTTTAAATCCAAAAAAAAAAGTTTTTGGAAAATTTTGGTAAACAAAACTTTTAAAATTTTTAAGAAGATTCTCCATAAAAAAAATTATCAAAATCAGTTTATTCTTTTTCTAGAAAAACGAAAATAAAAAAAATGGTTCTTTGGGAGGTAACATTTAAAACCATTTTTGGAAATTTAATTTTTACAAAAAGGTAGCATATACCTTATAAAATTTATTGATTTTTTTTAGAAAAATCTATTGAGCCATTTTTGAGAAAAATAAGATTTTCCAAAAATGCTAAAAAAAATTATATGGCAGGTACCGTTATTTTTGGTCCTAAAAATAAAAGAAAAAAAAACGTGCCGGGTAATGTCCCGAAAACACTTTATACCAAGTTTAATTAAAATCGCCCATGGGTTTAGGCTGTAAGCGAGTCCACAGACAGACAGACGGACAGAATTGCGAGACCCACTTTTTTCGTCTTCCCTATCATTGTAATGTCAAGTTTGATTGTTATCTCGAGTTCAATTTTTTTACGAATCCAAAACTTGCCATATAGTACCTATATGTATATCGCAAGTAAAAAGGAGATTGATGGTAGAGCTTGGAACCCCTTGAAATAGGTATATCTCCAGCCAAACAAAAATAGAATGTAGAAAGTTTTCCGTAATAAAATTGAATTAAAGCTCGCATGAACTTGCTCTTGTAGTAAAAGTTTCTTCGAATTTTAAAGATTGAGTGTAATATAAAACACATTTATAATTATATGTATATATATATTTATCCATTTAATAAATTGAAGACCGGAAATTTGATTATGAAAAAAAGCATGAAATACGTTCTTTAAGTTGATAAAATAAGTACTTAAAACGTTTTAATATCAGAATGATGAACGCCATCTAAATTCTTGAAAAAAAAATTAATTTTTGCAGCAAAAATTTTTAAAATCGTTGGAGGGAGTTTCTTAAAAAATTATTTTTGATATATAAAATTTCTTGATATGTATTTAAAAAAAAAACAATAATTTCAAAAATATTCATTCAGATTTTTCAAAAAAAAATTTTGAACTTTTTTTTAAAATCCAAAAAATATTTTTTTGAAAATATTTGTATGCAGTATTATTCACACTTGATAGGACATCTTAAGTAAAAATTTCGATCAAAATCGGTTAAACGGTTAACGAGAATAAAAACAACGGTTCTAGGACAGGTACCGTTAATAACGGTTTTTGGTACTAGTACACACAAAAAATTAAAAAAAAAAAATCGTTAGAGCCGTTTTTGAGATAAATAACTTTTTTTAAAACGATTGTATGGCAAGTAACGTTATTTTTTGAGCTAAAAAAAATCTCGATTTCCCCTCTAACCCCCAGTTTATACAGGCGAGTAGAACTAGTAGCCTTTATATGTGTTAGTGTATTTGTACACGAGAGAGCCGACTAGTAGCTTATATAGCATAATATTTTCGCCTGCGAGTTGCTTGCTAGTTATCCTGCTAGTAATTTGACGTTTATGTATTGTTTTCCTCTTTACACTTGTGTAATATTTATTTTCTGTTTTATATTCGTAGGAATGATTTTCTTTGGAAAATATTTTTGGCAGATTTGCGAAAACGAGTGTTTATTTTCATCTAATATGAAAGGTTACGCTTGAACAAAAAGTGTGTAGGAAAAAATGTAGTTGTATAAAATTAAATAGCATACTAGTTGATCGAACGCGCAATGAACTACTAGTTACAGATACATTAACAAAACTTACACTAAGATAAAAATCCTACTAGTTCTACTCGCTTGTCTAAACTGGGGGTAAGGAATTACCAAAAAATCTTATGCTCCAAGTTTGAAGAAAATCGCTTCAGGGGTTTAGGCTGTAGGCCGAGGTACACACAGACATACAAACAGACAGACAGAAGTTACAATCGTCAAATATGCAATCGTCCTGCACTGCAAACAAACCTTTTGATAAACATCAAATGATTTTTTTTTTGCAAGCGCATTTGACGTTTTCGAACAAAAGCTAAAATCAAACATGATCAATTTAATAAAAAATCTATTTATTCAGTCTGTTTGTTTGCTTGCAACTTTCACAATGGTCGCAAACTTGGCTTTTTTTTCCTTTTAAATTTGATAGCAAATTCTTCGACGTCGGTCGTACAACGTTAACAAAGAGGCATATTTATTGAGATAGTCGCCCATGTTCTGCATTTCGGACGAAATCGAATTGAAAACGATTTTAAATTTCACGTGAAATGAAATTCCATGTTCTACAATTCGTTCGTTTTCGAAAATTTCGCAATTACTTCGAACTGTCAAAATTGAAGGTGCATCGATTTTGAATTGTTTTATAAAGTAAAAAGAAAATGCAGAAAAAAATTAATTCAATATTATATGCACTTTAAACGAAAAAAAGGAAGCGGCCAACAAAAATTGACATACTCCAGGAAAGAAAAAAAACTTTTAGAGCTTTCAATTTCGCAAACAATTTGTTTGAAAATATTGAAAAAAAAAACAAACATTTTGCAACTACGTTTGCATAGTCAAAATCAACTACGTTTGCATAGTCAAAATCAACTACGTTTGCATAGTCAAAATCAACTACGTTTGCACAGCTAAAATCAATTACGTTTGCATAGTCAAAATCAACTACGTTTGCATAGTCAAAATCAACTACGTTTGCATAGTCAAAATCAACTACGTTTGCATAGTTAAAATCAACTACGTTTGCATAGTTAAAATCAACTACGTTTGCATAGTCAAAATCAACTACGTTTGCATAGTTAAAATCAACTACGTTTGCATAGTCAAAATCAACTACGTTTGCATAGTCAAAAAATCAACTACGTTTGCATACTTAAAATCAACTACGTTTGCATAGTCAAAATCAACTACGTTTGCATAGTTAAAATCAACTACGTTTGCATAGTCAAAATCAACTACGTTTGCATAGTTAAAATCAACTACGTTTGCATAGTCAAAATCAACTACGTTTGCATAGTTAAAATCAACTACATTTGCATGGTCAAAATCAACTACGTTTGCATACTCAAAATCAACTACGTTTGCATAGTTAAATTCAACTACGTTTGCATAGTTTAAATCAACTACGTTTGCATAGTCAAAATCAACTACGTTTGCATAGTTAAAATCAACTACGTTTGCATAGTTAAAATCAACTACGTTTGCATAGTCAAAATCAACTACGTTTGCATAGTCAAAATAAACTACGTTTGCATAGTTAAAATCAACTACGTTTGCATAGTCAAAATCAACTACGTTTGCATAGTCAAAAAATCAACTACGTTTGCATACTTAAAATTACCTACGTTTGCATAGTCAAAATCAACTACGTTTGCATAGTTAAAATCAACTACGTTTGCATAGTCAAAATCAACTACGTTTGCATAGTTAAAATCAACTACGTTTGCATAGTCAAAATCAACTACGTTTGCATAGTTAAAATCAACTACGTTTGCATAGTCAAAATCAACTACGTTTGCATAGTTAAAATCAACTACGTTTGCATAGTCAAAATCAACTACGTTTGCAGAGTTAAAATCAACTACGTTTGCATAGTCAAAATCAACTACGTTTGCATAGTCAAAATCAACTACGTTTGCATAGTTAAAATCAACTACGTTTGCATGGTCAAAATCAACTACGTTTGCATACTCAAAATCAACTCAAAAATCAAGTCAAAAAATCAACTACGTTTGCATACTTAAAATCAACTACGTTTGCATAGTCAAAATCAACTACGTTTGCATAGTTAAAATCAACTACGTTTGCATAGTAAAAATCAACAACGTTTGCATAGTTAAAATCAACTACGTTTGCATAGTTTAAATCAACTACGTTTGCATAGTCAAAATCAACTACGTTTGCATAGTTAAAATCAACTACGTTTGCATACTCAAAATCAACTACGTTTGCATAGTTAAAATCAACTACGTTTGTATAGTCAAAATCAACTACGTTTGCATAGTCAAAATCAACTACGTTTGCATAGTTAAAATCAAATACGTTTGCATAGTTAAAATCAACTACGTTTGCATAGTCAAAATCAACTACGTTTGCATAGTTAAAATCAACTACGTTTGCATAGTCAAAATCAACTACGTTTGCATAGTTAAAATCAACCACGTTAGCATAGTTAAAATCAACTACGTTTGCATAGTTAAAATCAACTACGTTTGCATATTCAAAATCAACTACGTTTACATAGTTAAAATCAACTACGTTTGCATAGTCAAAATCAACTACGTTTGCATAGTTAAAATCAACTACGTTTGCATAGTCAAAATCAACTACGTTTGCATAGTTAAAATCAACTACGTTTGCATAGTTAAAATCAACTACGTTTGCATAGTCAAAATCAACTACGTTTGCATAGTTAAAATCAACTACGTTTGCATAGTCAAAATCAACTACGTTTGCATAGTTAAAATCAACTACGTTTGCATAGTTAAAATCAACTACATTTGCATAGTTAAAATCAACTACGTTTGCATAGTCAAAATCAACTACGTTTGCATAGTTAAAATCAACTACGTTTGCATATTCAAAATCAACTACGTTTGCATAGTTAAAATCAACTACGTTTGCATAGTTAAAATCAACTACGTTTGCATAGTCAAAATCAACTACGTTTGCATAGTCAAAATCAACTACGTTTGCATAGTTAAAATCAACTACGTTTGCATAGTCAAAATCAACTACGTTTGCATAGTTAAAATCAACTACGTTTGCATAGTCAAAATCAACTACGTTTGCATAGTTAAAATCAACTACGTTTGCATAGTTAAAATCAACTACGTTTGCATAGTCAAAATCAACTACGTTTGCATAGTTAAAATCAACTACGTTTGCATAGTCAAAATCAACTACGTTTGCATAGTTAAAATCAACTACGTTTGCATAGTCAAAATCAACTACGTTTGCATAGTTAAAATCAACTACGTTTGCATAGTTAAAATCAACTACGTTTGCATAGTCAAAATCAACTACGTTTGCATAGTTAAAATCAACTACGTTTGCATAGTCAAAATCAGCTACGTTTGCATAGTTAAAATCAACCACGTTAGCATAGTTAAAATCAACTACGTTTGCATATTCAAAATCAACTACGTTTGCATAGTTAAAATCAACTACGTTTGCATAGTCAAAATCAACTACGTTTGCATAGTTAAAATCAACTACGTTTGCATAGTCAAAATCAACTACGTTTGCATAGTTAAAATCAACTACGTTTGCATAGTTAAAATCAACTACGTTTGCATAGTCAAAATCAACTACGTTTGCATAGTTAAAATCAACTACGTTTGCATAGTTAAAATCAACTACGTTTGCATAGTTAAAATAAACTACGTTTGCATAGTCAAAATCAACTACGTTTGCATAGTTAAAATCAACTACGTTTGCATAGTTAAAATAAACTACGTTTGCATAGTCAAAATCAACTACGTTTGCATAGTTAAAATCAACTACGTTTGCATAGTCAAAATCAACTACGTTTGCATAGTCAAAATCAACTACGTTTGCATAGTTAAAATCAACTACGTTTGCATAGTCAAAATCAACTACGTTTGCATAGTTAAAATCAACTACGTTTGCATAGTCAAAATCAACTACGTTTGCATAGTTAAAATCAACTACGTTTGCATAGTCAAAATCAACTACGTTTGCATAGTTAAAATCAACTACGTTTGCATAGTTAAAATCAACTACGTTTGCATAGTTAAAATAAACTACGTTTGCATATTCAAAATCAACTACGTTTGCATAGTTAAAATCAACTACGTTTGCATAGTCAAAATCAACTACGTTTGCATAGTTAAAATCAACTACGTTTGCATAGTCAAAATCAACTACGTTTGCATAGTTAAAATCAACTACGTTTGCATAGTCAAAATCAACTACGTTTGCATAGTTAAAATCAACTACGTTTGCATAGTTAAAATCAACTACGTTTGCATAGTTAAAATCAACTACGTTTGCATAGTTAAAATCAACTACGTTTGCATAGTTAAAATCAACTACGTTTGCATAGTTAAAATAAACTACGTTTGCATAGTCAAAATCAACTACGTTTGCATAGTTAAAATCAACTACGTTTGCATAGTCAAAATCAACTACGTTTGCATAGTCAAAATCAACTACGTTTGCATAGTTAAAATCAACTACGTTTGCATAGTTAAAATCAACTACGTTTGCATAGTTAAAATCAACTACGTTTGCATAGTTAAAATAAACTACGTTTGCATAGTCAAAATCAACTACGTTTGCATAGTTAAAATCAACTACGTTTGCATAGTTAAAATAAACTACGTTTGCATAGTCAAAATCAACTACGTTTGCATAGTTAAAATCAACTACGTTTGCATAGTCAAAATCAACTACGTTTGCATATTCAAAATCAACTACGTTTGCATAGTTAAAATCAACTACGTTTGCATATTCAAAATCAACTACGTTTGCATAGTTAAAATCAACTACGTTTGCATAGTCAAAATCAACTACGTTTGCATAGTTAAAATCAACTACGTTTGCATAGTCAAAATCAACTACGTTTGCATAAATAAAATCAACTACGTTTGCATAGTTAAAATCAACTACGTTTGCATAGTCAAAATCAACTACGTTTGCATAGTTAAAATCAACTACGTTTGCATAGTTAAAATCAACTACGTTTGCATAGTTAAAATAAACTACGTTTGCATAGTCAAAATCAACTACGTTTGCATAGTTAAAATCAACTACGTTTGCATAGTCAAAATCAACTACGTTTGCATAGTTAAAATCAACTACGTTTGCATAGTTAAAATCAACTACGTTTGCATAGTCAAAATCAACTACGTTTGCATAGTTAAAATCAACTACGTTTGCATAGTAAAAATCAACTACGTTTGCATAGTCAAAATCAACTACGTTTGCATAGTTAAAATCAACTACGTTTGCATAGTTAAAATAAACTACGTTTGCATAGTCAAAATCAACTACGTTTGCATAGTTAAAATCAACTACGTTTGCATATTCAAAATCAACTACGTTTGCATAGTTAAAATCAACTACGTTTGCATAGTTAAAATCAACTACGTTTGCATATTCAAAATCAACTACGTTTGCATAGTTAAAATCAACTACGTTTGCATAGTTAAAATCAACTACGTTTGCATATTCAAAATCAACTACGTTTGCATAGTTAAAATCAACCACGTTTGCATAGTCAAAATCAACTACGTTTGCATAGTTAAAATCAACTACATTTGCATAGTCAAAATCAACTACGTTTCCATAGTTAAAATCAACTACGTTTGCATAGTTAAAATCAACTACGTTTGCATATTCAAAATCAACTACGTTTGCATAGTTAAAATCAACTACGTTTGCATAGTTAAAATCAACTACGTTTGCATAGTTAAAATCAACTACGTTTGCATATCCAAAATCAACTACGTTTGCATAGTTAAAATCAACTACGTTTGCATAGTAAAAATCAACTACGTTTGCATAGTCAAAATCAACTACGTTTGCATAGTTAAAATCAACTACGTTTGCATAGTTAAAATCAACTACGTTTGCATAGTCAAAATCAACTACGTTTGCATAGTTAAAATCAATTACGTTTGCATAGTTAAAATAAACTACGTTTGCATAGTCAAAATCAACTACGTTTGCATAGTTAAAATCAACTACGTTTGCATAGTCAAAATCAACTACGTTTGCATAGTCAAAATCAACTACGTTTGCATAGTTAAAATCAACTACGTTTGCATAGTTAAAATCAACTACGTTTGCATAGTCAAAATCAACTACGTTTGCATAGTTAAAATCAACTACGTTTGCATAGTTAAAATCAACTACGTTTGCATATTCAAAATCAACTACGTTTGCATAGTTAAAATCAATTACGTTTGCATAGTTAAAATCAACTACGTTTGCATATTCAAAATCAACTACGTTTGCATAGTCAAAATCAACTACGTTTGCATAGTCAAAATCAACTACGTTTGCATAGTTAAAATCAACTACGATTGCATAGTTAAAATCAACTACGTTTGCATAGTCAAAATCAACTACGTTTGCATAGTCAAAATCAACTACGTTTGCATAGTTAAAATCAACTACGTTTGCATAGTAAAAATCAACTACGTTTGCATAGTCAAAATCAACTACGTTTGCATAGTTAAAATCAACTACGTTTGCATAGTCAAAATCAACTACGTTTGCATAGTCAAAATCAACTACGTTTGCATAGTTAAAATCAACTACGTTTGCATAGTTAAAATCAACTACGTTTGCATAGTCAAAATCAACTACGTTTGCATAGTTAAAATCAACTACGTTTGCATAGTCAAAATCAACTACGTTTGCATAGTCAAAATCAACTCCGTTTGCATAGTTGAAATCAACTACGTTTGCATAGTCAAAATCAACTACGTTTGAATAGTTAAAATCAACTACGTTTTTAACTATGCAAACGTAGTTGATTTTGAATATTCAAACGTAGTTGATTTTGACTATGCAAACGTAGTTGATATTTTGACTATGCAAACGTAGTTGATTTTGACTATGCAAACGTAGTTGATTTTGACTATGCAAACGTAGTTGATTTTAACTATGCAAGCGTAGTTGATTTTGACTATGCAAACGTAGTTGATTTCAACTATGCAAACGTAGTTGATTTTAACTATGCAAACGTAGTTGATTTTGACTATGGAAACGTAGTTGATTTTAACTATGCAAACGTAGTTGATTTTAACTATGCAACCGTAGTTGATTTTAACTATGCAAACGTAGTTGATTTTAACTATGCAAACGTAGTTGATTTAAACTATGCAAACGTAGTTGATTTTAACTATGCAAACGTAGTTGATTTTGACTATGCAAACGTAGTTGATTTTGACTATGCAAACGTAGTTGATTTTAACTATGCAAACGTAGTTGATTTTGACTATGCAAACGTTGTTGATTTTAACTATGCAAACGTAGTTGATTTTGACTATGGAAACGTAGTTGATTTTAACTATGCAAACGTAGTTGATTTTAACTATGCAACCGTAGTTGATTTTAACTATGCAAACGTAGTTGATTTTAACTATGCAAACGTAGTTGATTTAAACTATGCAAACGTAGTTGATTTTAACTATGCAAACGTAGTTGATTTTGACTATGCAAACGTAGTTGATTTTGACTATGCAAACGTAGTTGATTTTGACTATGCAAACGTAGTTGATTTTGACTATGCAAACGTAGTTGATTTTGACTATGCAAACGTTGTTGATTTTAACTATGCAAACGTAGTTGATTTTCACTATGCAAACGTAGTTGATTTTAACTATGCAAACGTAGTTGAATTTAACTATGCAAACGTAGTTGATTTTGACTATGCAAACGTAGTTGATTTTGACTATGCAAACGTAGTTGATTTTGACTATGCAAACGTAGTTGATTTTAACTATGCAAACGTAGTTGATTTTGACTATGCAAACGTAGTTGATTTTGACTATGCAAACGTAGTTGATTTTAACTATGCAAACGTAGTTGAATTTAACTATGCAAACGTAGTTGATTTTGACTATGCAAACGTAGTTGATTTTGACTATGCAAACGTAGTTGATTTTAACTATGCAAACGTAGTTGATTTTGACTATGCAAACGTAGTTGATTTTAACTATGCAAACGTAGTTGATTTTGACTATGCAAACGTAGTTGATTTCAACTATGCAAACGTAGTTGATTTTAACTATGCAAACGTAGTTGATTTTGACTATGGAAACGTAGTTGATTTTAACTATGCAAACGTAGTTGATTTTAACTATGCAACCGTAGTTGATTTTAACTATGCAAACGTAGTTGATTTTAACTATGCAAACGTAGTTGATTTAAACTATGCAAACGTAGTTGATTTTAACTATGCAAACGTAGTTGATTTTGACTATGCAAACGTAGTTGATTTTGACTATGCAAACGTAGTTGATTTTGACTATGCAAACGTAGTTGATTTTGACTATGCAAACGTAGTTGATTTTGACTATGCAAACGTTGTTGATTTTAACTATGCAAACGTAGTTGATTTTCACTATGCAAACGTAGTTGATTTTAACTATGCAAACGTAGTTGAATTTAACTATGCAAACGTAGTTGATTTTGACTATGCAAACGTAGTTGATTTTGACTATGCAAACGTAGTTGATTTTGACTATGCAAACGTAGTTGATTTTAACTATGCAAACGTAGTTGATTTTGACTATGCAAACGTAGTTGATTTTGACTATGCAAACGTAGTTGATTTTAACTATGCAAACGTAGTTGAATTTAACTATGCAAACGTAGTTGATTTTGACTATGCAAACGTAGTTGATTTTGACTATGCAAACGTAGTTGATTTTAACTATGCAAACGTAGTTGATTTTGACTATGCAAACGTAGTTGATTTTGACTATGCAAACGTAGTTGATTTTAACTATGCAAACGTAGTTGATTTTGACTATGCAAACGTAGTTGATTTTAACTATGCAAACGTAGTTGAATTTGACTATGCAAACGTAGTTGATTTTAACTATGCAAACGTAGTTGATTTTAACTATGCAAACGTAGTTGATTTTGACTATGCAAACGTAGTTGATTTTAACTATGCAAACGTAGTTGATTTTGATTATGCAAACGTAGTTGATTTTAACTATGCAAACGTAGTTGATTTTAACTATGCAAACGTAGTTGATTTTGACTATGCAAACGTAGTTGATTTTGACTATGCAAACGTAGTTGATTTTGACTATGCAAACGTAGTTGATTTTAACTATACAAACGTAGTTGATTTTAACTATGCAAACGTAGTTGATTTTAACTATGCAAACGTAGTTGATTTTGACTATGCAAACGTAGTTGATTTTGACTATGCAAACGTAGTTGATTTTAACTATGCAAACGTAGTTGATTTTAACTATGGAAACGTAGTTGATTTTGACTATGCAAACGTAGTTGATTTTAACTATGCAAACGTAGTTGATTTTGACTATGCAAACGTAGTTGATTTTAACTATGCAAACGTAGTTGATTTTGACTATGCAAACGTAGTTGATTTTAACTATGCAAACGTAGTTGATTTTGACTATGCAAACGTATTTGATTTTAACTATGCAAACGTAGTTGATTTTAACTATGCAAACGTAGTTGATTTTGACTATGCAAACGTAGTTGATTTTGACTATGGAAACGCAGTTGATTTTAACTATGCAAACGTAGTTGATTTTAACTATGCAAACGTAGTTGATTTTAACTATGCAAACGTAGTTGATTTTAACTATGCAAACGTAGTTGATTTTAACAATGCAAACGTAGTTGATTTTGACTATGCAAACGTAGTTTATTTTGACTAGGCAAACGTAGTTGATTTTGACTATGCAAACGTAGTTGATTTTAACTATGCAAACGTAGTTGATTTTGACTATGCAAACGTAGTTGATTTCAACTATGCAAACGTAGTTGATTTTGACTATGCAAACGTAGTCGATTTTAACTATGCAAACGTAGTTGATTTTAACTATGCAAACGTAGTTGATTTTCACTATGCAAACGTAGTTGATTTTGACTATGCAAACGTAGTTGATTTTAACTATGCAAACGTAGTTGATTTTAACTATGCAAACGTAGTTGATTTTGACTATGCAAACGTAGTTGATTTTAACTATGCAAACGTAGTTGATTTTAACTATGCAAACGTAGTTGATTTTGACTATGCAAACGTAGTTGATTTTAACTATGCAAACGTAGTTGATTTTAACTATGCAAACGTAGTTGATTTTGACTATGCAAACGTAGTTGATTTTGACTATGCAAACGTAGTTGATTTTAACTATGCAAACGTAGTTGATTTTGACTATGCAAACGTAGTTGATTTTGACTATGCAAACGTAGTTGATTTTGACTATGCAAACGTAGTTGATTTTGACTGTGCAAACGTAGTTGATTTTGACTATGCAAACGTAGTTGCAGTGATTCAGTCTCTTTGATGCATTGGTTCAACTGGAAACATTTTCCCGAACACGTGGATTCTTGAGACAAATAACGGCAAATTTTTTCGCTCGCTGTTTTTAATTGCGAAAATTGCGAAAATTGCGAACTAACTATGCAAACGTAGTTGATTTTAACTATGCAAACGTAGTTGATTTTGACTATGGAAACGTAGTTGATTTTGACTATGCAAACGTAGTTGATTTTAACTATGCAAACGTAGTTGATTTTAACTATGCAAACGTAGTTGATTTTGACTATGCAAACGTAGTTGATTTTAACTATGCAAACGTAGTTGATTTTGACTATGCAAACGTAGTTGATTTTAACTATGCAAACGTAGTTGATTTTGACTATGCAAACGTAGTTGATTTTGACTATGCAAACGTAGTTGATTTTAACTATGCAAACGTAGTTGATTTTGACTATGCAAACGTAGTTGATTTTAACTATGCAAACGTAGTTGATTTTGACTATGCAAACGTAGTTGATTTTGACTATGCAAACGTAGTTGATTTTGACTATGCAAACGTAGTTGATTTTAACTATGCAAACGTAGTTGATTTTAACTATGCAAACGTAGTTGATTTTGACTATGCAAACGTAGTTGATTTTGACTATGCAAACGTAGTTGATTTTGACTATGCAAACGTAGTTGATTTTAACTATGCAAACGTAGTTGATTTTAACTATGCAAACGTAGTTGATTTTAACTATGCAAACGTAGTTGATTTTGACTATGCAAACGTAGTTGATTTTGACTATGCAAACGTAGTTGATTTTAACTATGCAAACGTAGTTGATTTTAACTATGCAAAGTAGTTGATTTTGACTATGCAAACGTAGTTGATTTTGACTATGCAAACGTAGTTGATTTTGACTATGCAAACGTAGTTGATTTTGACTGTGCAAACGTAGTTGATTTTGACTATGCAAACGTAGTTGCAGTGATTCAGTCTCTTTGATGCATTGGTTCAACTGGAAACATTTTCCCGAACACGTGGATTCTTGAGACAAATAACGGCAAATT
This sequence comes from Epistrophella euchroma, assembly GCA_947049315.1. NCBI lineage: Eukaryota > Metazoa > Arthropoda > Insecta > Diptera > Syrphidae > Epistrophella > Epistrophella euchroma. Next base: position 4,280,844 of record OX346249.1, on the reverse strand, counting down.
TTTTCGCTCGCTGTTTTTAATTGCGAAAATTGCGAAAAAAATCACGGCATTTAAAACATTGAACTTTGATTTGACCATTTTAACAGCCTCTTCCAAAAACCCTAACAAATGTAAACCATTTGTTGGTCCTTTCATTTTGTCCAGCACACTGATCTCTATAATATATATAATATATAATATATATGTATTATAGAGATCAGTGGTCCAGCAGTGTATTAAGTTTTATTTTACATGAAGTGTGAAAAAGAATGTCATATGAAAAAAAAATAGCTTTAAATCGTTGATCGAATCGATTTTGTACATTTTTTTCTGCTATGATTTTGATTTACAAAAAAAGCAGTACTTTGGTCGTGTTAGCAGTACGGCAGTACGGAGTTTGCGAAAGCAGTACAAATACTGCAATTGCAGTACTTCGACAGTCCTGTTTACCACCAAAGCTACCTGAGATTTGGTGCACGATCCTGTGGCGATGTTGATTCTTGTCCATGAAATTAACAAGCACTTCCATTTATTTTTTTTTTGCTTGAATCTTGTCTTGTTCTGCGTTAATAATATTTGAATAATTTTTTTGAATTTATCATAAAATTATAAGTCATCTTTTTTTAAAACCGTTTTTCAGTAACTACATTTTTTTGAATCAAAACTTACATGTCATTATTATCGTATTTTAGAAAGATTTTAAAAATATAAACAGTTATTTCTTTTATAAATAAGTCGACATATATTCCAAGGAGTTGCAAAATAGACATAATTCAATACGTCTAGTTTTCCAATACCTTATTGGCGGATCAACAAAGCGAATTTGAGCTTAAAATTCCGGGATCCCAGTAATATACATACATAAATAAAAAAATAAATAAATTTGATGGCACAACAGCTCATGAAGAACTAGGGCCTAGTGCCTTACAACTCTCAACCATTCCTGTGTGCGTGTCTGCGGGAATGGAGGGGACCTACAGTTTATTGCCGAATCCGAACGGCTAACGAGCGGCACTTTTCTGTGACAGGAGATACTCTTGGAGGATTTGTCAATTCCTCGCAAGAGGCAGTAGCCGTTTTTTCTTTTAAATAAATAGGTGGCGAGGCTGGGGTTCGAACCTTAGACCTCCGGCATGACAGTCCATCGCACTAACCATCACGCCACGGCTACTACAATATACATACATATACTTACATAAACATCTTATCCAACAGCTTGATATAAAAAAAACTACAATTTTTATTACAACATTCAAAAAGTTTTTCACTATGCGTCTTTACAGTTCCAAAGCTCTATACTTAAGCGGAAACTATAAAACGATCTTTATTTTTATCTTTATTTCAAATAAACTTTTTCTTTATAAAAATATAAAAACAAAGACAAAAAATTGAAACTGTTTTTCTTACTATATTCCTGAAAGTTAGATTTTACTTATAAAATTTAGGTCATGAAAACTTTAAGGGGAATTTATATGCTTCGAGTTGAGCGAAATTGGCAATTGCAATCAGTTGTACATAATAGCCGTGTCTCACGAAGAAAAAAATATCCTTGGTAGATCGCCCTTGTGGCACCTGCCGAACATGTATTACATGTCTTATGTGCTATAACGTGAATTAACGATATGGGAAATACGCGGAAAGGATGCTCTTTTTTAAACCCTTTCGAAGCAATGACGTCAGCAAATTGAGCTCAAATTAATTTGATTACTCCTAATTTATCTGCAATTTACCCCAAACGCGATGACTCATCACCTGAAACTATGAGGCGATAGCTATAAAAAAAAATCCACTATATTCTTTCCGCAATCTTTATCTATCGATTGGTATATGTAGGACGTCTATAGTGCACAGTCACTGAGCATTAGGGCGCGAGCCGTACATGTTTTCGTGACGGTCCTCTTTTCGCTACATACCACCCAACCCTCCAAGAAAGACATGTAATCCATGTCAAAAAAAACTTACTTATCTAAGTAAATTGGCTTTTCCGTTATACTTTACATTAGTAAAAACACATTGTGTATAGTTTATTTTATCTATTTTATTAAAATTTACTTCTTGATTCAGCATGTTTACGTATTAAATTTGTTATAATAAATATATAAAATAATAACAGTATGGACAATTCGCTTTTTTATAATTAATTTATTGAAGAATTGTATTTATTAAGTTAATTTTTTAATTTGAATTTTATTATATTTAGCAAAATGTTTTGTTTTTGAGGCATTTTAAAAAATATTTCATTTTAATAATTAATGAACATTTTCGTAGAACCCGTAATAAACTCTTTTTCTTAATTTTTCTTTGTTAATATGAAATATTCATCCTTTCCAGTGCAAGTTCAATTTTGTTTTCTAATTTAAACTTCATCAATTAAAAACTCTAATAACATCTCTGATCTAGTCAGTTTAAAAATTTCGTTAGCTGCACCCTGCTGATCTGAGATTTTCAAAGGGACGATTTATTTTACTATTTTTAACAAGAATTGAATTACTACTCTTTGTACAAAAATTTACACATTGATTTTTTTGTTTTATTAGCATTTAATTTAATTTGTTTTAATTTGATTTTTGTTTCTTTGCGTCACTGCTAATCGATGCTGTCTTTGATTTCAGGTTTGGAATCACTTCCGTAAATATTATTGTTCCGATAAATACTAAAAGTGTTCCAATCCAATGTGAGGTTGTAAATGGATTTTGAAAGTAAACAATCGAAAATAATAATGATACGAATTTTCTCAGAGTTACAACTAACGTTACAGTTAGCGATGTACATTCCGTTGTTAGAACATACACCGAACTAATACATAAATATTGAGTCAAAACGTTTCCCAATAGATACAGCCATGTAATTGGAATACTAAGACCAGGAATAATCGCCACCGGTGCGCTATTAGAGCTGATAATAATGTGATCCCAAATATTTCCGTACATCAGTATAAAACCAGGTAGTGGCAGAAGATGCTATTATGTAAAGAGACAGAATAAGATATTCCACAAATATTTTTTTTAAAGCATAGTTTAATTTTGCTTACAGTGTAAAAGAGTGCTTCATTTGGATATTTTCCATAACGCTTATACAAAACTTCCTGATAAATTCCCATTCGAGCAGATATAAATAGAGCCACAGTTAACAATGTTATACCAAGACTCCACCAAAAGAGTACAGAAAATTCACTTTGCGGTTGATTTGTATCTTTTAAAGCCGGATTACTTGTATCTTTCTGTTTTGACAAAAAAAAAAAAAACAATATAAAAATTAATTTTAAAGAAAAATAAAAGAAAAGTTAAAATTTTAATAAACAAAACACAATTTTACTTACCACATTTGATCCAGAAACAATTGTACATATAACGATTCCAGCTGTTATCATGAAAACTGATAGGTATTTTGAAAAGTCATAGCGTTTCTTCAAAATTAATATTCCCATTATCATATTGGCTATTAGAGAACCCTGTTAATTGAAAACACAAAATTAATATTGTTATTGAAACATTCAAAAATGGATTTGCTTAAATTTTCAAAGAATATAGTTTTTAAAAATTGCTCATGTTATTTTATGTAGAATCATTATTATTATAATTATTTATTAGAGGCCGTTAAATACTTACGTTACATATTATCTCTTAAATCTAGTTATAGTCTATTGATCTTAAAAACATAGTCTTGAATTGTATGCCTTTCAAATAATTGTCATTTACAGAAGAGAAAATATAATCATTATATTAATAAGTGAACACGAATTCTTTCCACCCCTTTTTAGCTAAATTAATGGCAACATATTTTATTATTTTTTTTTGTTTGAAAGTTACTGACGCGACGTTCGCTTCACTAGAAATTTAGTTTTTATGTTTATAAGTAGAGAATAGTTCTGAACTCATATTTTCAAAGTTTTAATGAATATTTTGACATAATGATATTTAAAGTGATGGGTACCTTTGTTTAGAAGAACGGCTCTGAACCCATTTTTCATATTTCTTTCTTTCGAAACTAACCGCCATATTATTCACTCGATACATCCAGATGTAAACTTAAATCCAGATGAATTTACATTGAACTTGTATGATTTACATCCAGATTTAAGTTTTATTCTGGATGTATTGAGTGAATAATATAGCCGTAAATAGTTTCACAGGAAAACAGTGCAAACTTAAATTGTTTATAACTTCGTTAATAATGATTTTCGCGCTAAATAATTTGTTTTTGTTTTTCGTGTTTTGTGGCCCAGTTAGAATGGAATCCTGAGACCAAAATTAAAACACATATTTTGAAACTATTAAAGCTTATGTAAGTAAAATGTTATAGGTATTATTTTTTCATACATAATCTTTAGGCTGAAAAATATAAAGAATTTAAGTAATAAATATAACTAAATCTAAACAAGATTAACTTTCGGTGAAAACTGTATTAACATTGCCACTAGAAAATATACAGGGTGTCCCTTGATTCTTGCTTTATATTTTGGGGGATGATTTCTGGGATCATTCTAAAAAAAACTAGTATGGGCAAAAAACACTATCTCCGCCTCAGGGGGGAGGGGGCAATTTCTGAAAAAAATGACCTAAAATGAAAAGCAAATTATTAAAAATTAAAGAAAGTACATATCTACAACTCAATTCCATTCTTTCATTTGCTTTTCAAATTAAGGTCTTTAACTGAATAGTTTTTGAGAAATTAAATTTAGAGGTCAACATTTTTGAAAAAAAAAATGTGAATTTTTTTCAAGTTCTTTTTTTTCAAAATTTTGCGTAATCAAGTGCCACTGTTTTTTTAATGCTCTTATCAATTCTTACTGAAATACTGAAAACTAGATGTAAGAATTGTTCTTAGTTTTTGTGAAATTAAAATAAACAAACGAAGGGCTCATGTTTGTCTTGTCATGTTTATGAAGCAAAACAAAAATTAAAATTCTTAAAAATCAAAACCTTTTTTTCGGGTTTTTTGGGAAGAAGTACTTTTTTGTATTTGTCAAAAACTAAGAACGATTTTTATTTCTGGTTTTTAGTGTTTGACTAAAAAATGATAAAAGCAATGAATACATACTTAAAAAACAGTGGCACTCAATCACCTAAAATTTTGAAAAAAATCAACTTGAAACAAAAACTTTACAATATTTCGAAATTTAAATTTCTCAAAAACTATTTCTTTAAAGAACTTGAATTAACAAGTAAATAAAAGAATGAAAGTTAAAAGACAGTAGTTAAATGACTTACTGACTTTACCAGTCAACCAGTCAAAAAGTAATGCAGTCAATTAACTGTAAGTAACTTATTGACTTATGGGTCAGAATACTGTAGGTATATGACTGCTGACTGTAATTTTAAAGTAATTTTGAAAGTCAAAACTTATAAAATAAAACTAGTCATCAACTGACGTAAGTTTTTACATCTCTGGTTCCTACAGTATACCTTCGTTAATTTTGAATGTTTTTTTTTTTTCATTTTGAGTCAATTTTTCAGAAATTGAGAAGAATCTCGGTTCAAGGGAGTGAGGGAAGCAGTTTTTTGCCCATACAATTTTTTTCTTAGAATGATCCCAGGAGTCATACCCCAAAACATAAAGCTTAAATTAGCGGACAACCTGTATAATTCTCTGTACACAAATAATGTTTGACAGTTTTATGATTTCAATCTAACCGGCATAAATAGACCTTATTCCCCTTTTCCTACATCGATCCCGGTTGGTATTTATCCTGAAAATACATTTTTTTATAAATGAGACTTACCGCCCTAAATATCATATGTAGTGGCATCGGTATATTGAAATCAAATGCATAATTATTACACACACTTGTTATGAAAAACATTGCAACCAAGATCGAATAATCCTTGATTCCGATTTTGGGTTTCTGGGTTCCCCATTTAGCCGTAAATATAAATCCTTCAATAGCAATAAATAGAAATTGCAAAAATGTTATAAGATTACCAGAACCAGGATCAGTTCTAAAAACAAAAATAATAACGAAATAATTTTGATTTATTATAATGTTAAGTAACTTACTTGACCAAGTATTCCAAAAATACAACATTACTGCAGCATCCTACAAACACCAGGGCAATAGCAAGTGTTGCTTTGGTATTCATTCTACCTGTTCACAAATAATAATAAATTCACAAGTTTCGAAACTCAAGAAATTCTATAAAAAAAAATAAGCAACACTCTTTAAAAGCAAGAGGTCCCAATCTGTCAATCGAGTAGAATGCAAAGCTTACTAAATCAAATTAACCAAGTAATAAAAAACTTTAGACAAAAAATCAAGATTCCAAATATTTGCAAGTCATAGTTAGTTTATCTACGATTTTTTCTAATTTTTTTGTCAATCAAATTACATAAGAATAACCAAAACTTCAGTTTTTACTTTGATTTGATGATTGATAATCACGATTTAGTTAATAGGTACTGTATATCAATCAACCAATGTGGTTATTTTAATTATCACAATCGGTACAATTTTAAGATAAGATTAAGGCCATAGAAGTGGCTAATTAATAATTTTGTCCCATATGATAAATTTAAATGATGTTTTGATGTCAGGCATGATAAGAGATAAATACAAATATTTTGATGTACATACGACAATAATAATATTCTATTTAACTAATTATTTTTGTTTACGTTTTTGTGACTTCCGATAAGAGAGTTTGACGATGATTAGTGATTACACGATTCTTTTTTTCGTTCGTTTCGTCTTTCTTCATTTTGACAGATTTGGTTGGGTACGTTCAAAGCAAAGAAATCTGAAATTTCAGATTCTGCATTCTGCATAGAATCGAAATAAAAGAGAACTTTATATATTCGTAAATTGTTTATTTAGCATGAGCTTTGTAGATAAAATTTTATGTAAAAAGATTAGCAACAGGTTTGTTTGTTATTGTGCAGTAAATTTATTATAACTTTAATGCAAAATTGTTCCACAATAATCCGATGGACAATTATGGGAATACTTTTCAAAGACAAATCATTCCTTTTATTCAAAGAAATCACTCACTAAACAATTAACAAAAAGTTCTTTTCATTAAATAAGTAAATATTACAATTTTATTATAAAAACTTATAAGCACACATCAACCACTAACCACACCGAAAATCATAAAGTTCAATTTGGTGTGTAGCAATTCAGCTCTTTTTGCACTTTCCCCACCACAAACAACTGTCATCTGAATTTTCAGATGAAATTTTCTTGTCTGAAATTTCAGAATAAAGGCTCTCCCAAACCAACGCGATTAATCGCCGCGACAGTAGTAAACAATAACAACAACGTTTTGTTTTGTTTGACAACCACGTGTTGTTATTGTTGTTTTCTTTTGTCGCAGCGAATAATCGCGTTGGTTTGGGAGAGCCTTAAAGCCTTAACTACATAAGCCAAAAAAGTGAAAAAGTACAGAAGTGAAAATTTTCTAACTCATTTTGGGATAGTGTTTCTCACAGGAAAACTTATAAAAATGATGCAGAAAGCTTAAATTTTGGTTTAAAAATAAAATCTATATATTATTTTTCACAAAACAACTGCGGTAGCTGGAAAAAAAAATATTTTTACTTTTGTAATTTTGCAAAAAGTGGCTTATGTAGTTAAGGCTTAAACGTAACTAAACGTAACTAAAAGTCATCTTTTTATGACAGCTGGCCAATCAGAAGCTCCAAAAATTCAGAAATCTGAAATTTCAGATGTAGGTTGAACGCACGGAATTTCAAGACTTCTGCTACGTTTCCATGAGGTGTTTACACGCCGACTCCACAGGACATACATACTACGTTTCCATGTGGTATTTAAGCGAGCTTGAAGCTCACTTAAACCCTTTGTATACCTGCATCGAGTTGAAAAGAGCTTGAACCGACTCGATTCCACTTCACGAGTGGAGTCGAGTCGAAATTTGTGCTAAAATACCTGGGTTGAGGAGTTAACTTGAGAAACACCATATGTCATCTCAACACCATTTCAATTCAACTCAATATCGAGCTCTCAAATCTATGAACAAAAAACCTGGGTCGAAAATCCAACTCTAATCCAACTCGAGCACTCGATCCTGAATTTAAACATAGTAACAGATGCCCAAGATCCAAACAACAATCCAATCAACAATCAGCTTGTTTTTTCGCACTGGGCACTTTATGTCATGTCGATAGTTATGTCGATAAATTCCACTAATAACTCAGAGCAAGAGAATCACACAAAAATTCCTTTCATTACTACTTCTACCTCTCTCACACACATGGAACGTCAAATCTCATGGCCAAGCTTTGAACAAAGCTCATGTCTTGTTCAAAAATTAGTTTTCGTCGACATGTTTATGACATGGACCTGGATTTTTGTGCCTCCATTGGATTTTTTGTAGACATGTTCATAATCCTGCCATCGTTCATGGCCTGTGGAGGCGGCATTTTACTTTTCATATTTTTGTCTCCAATTGCACCATACGAGTTGTCAAAAATTACAACAACAAAGCGAAAAAAATGAAATGGCGTAATCTTGTATTCTTTCATTCATGTCTCAAATCTATGAACGAAAAACCTGGGTCGAAAATCCGACACAAATCCAACTCGAGCTCTCGATCCAGAATATAAACGTAGTCATTGTCGGATTTTCGATGGTTTTTGGTTCAGGATTTTAGAGTTCGATATTGAGTTCAGTTGAAATGGCGTTGAGATGACATAAGTCCCCTTTCACACGAAGATACTAGTTGCTGGTGATTTTTTTGACGTTTTCTTTAAATCTCCTTAACAATCTCTTGTACCTTTCACACGCAAGCAACAAAAACCCGGAGATTTTCTTTATTTTCTTTTTAAAATACCTTGGTTGAACGCACACAAAACGTAGTGTGAAGAGAAACGTCAAAAAAATCTCCTGAATTTGTTGACCGGGGAGATTTTATTTCCCCCTCTTTCTTCCTGCCCTTCTCGCCTATAAACTAATTGTTGCCGGCAACTCAGTTGCCCTGTGTGAAAGGGGACTAAGGTGTTTCTCAAGTTAACTCCTCAACCCAGGTTTTTTAGCTCCTGAAGTGCAGTCGAGTCGGTTCAAACTCATTTCAACTCGATGCAGGTATACAAAGGGTCTAAGTGAGCTTCAAGCTCGCTTAAATACCACATGGAAACGTAGTAAGAGTCGAATCGGTTCTAGCTCATTTCAACTTTATGCAGGTATACAAAGGGTGTAAGTGAGCTTCAAGCTCGTTTAAATACCACATGGAAATGTATGTAGTATCTTCTCAACTATTTTTTGGACAAAGCAAGCATACATTCTATCCTTATCTAACTACCAAGTCAGACGTATTTATTAAACCAGAGATTCATATCTGTGCATACTCAAATAAAAATATACTAATACTTGTTTTTTTCCAAATTTCAACAAAAAAACTAAACACGTACTTCGTACTCGTCTCCACAGTTTCACTCTAATAAAAATCGTGAAAGCGCTTTGTGGTACGTTATTCCTTATTTTTTTGTTCTTTTATTTTGTTTTTAAACAAATTGAAAAAGAAGGTAAACTTATTTTTCTGTGAAGATTTTGTGATATTCCCTTGTTCGCTTCTTTTTTTTTTTTTTTTCTTTTAAATATGAGTTCGTGTTTCATTGAAAATTGATGAGCCTTTTTTTTTTCTTTTGATTAGATTTCCATAAAATACAATGGCACCGCCACAGAGGATGCGAATTGCTAATGAAAAAGCCAGCAAGAATGTTGTTATGCGTGGAAATGTTCCAAAATCTTCGGTAAGTTTTTATTATTTTAGTTTGTTTTTTTAAAAGTATCGAAATTAAATTTGTGTACGTATGCAATCATAGTCCATTATTTCAATATAAGTGCCACGGCAGCAGCTGATTTACAACGGAGTATACGTCGGTTAAATTCACATAGTCTACCTTTTAACCTACAACATGTCATTATCATCATCCAACCAGGCTTGAGACCATTAACTACTCGTTATCTCTTGAGCATTTTGAAGACGTGTCATATCATTATCGTACACGTCGTAATTTTTGATTCAATACGAGCTTGTTGAATCTTGCACCTTCCTAGTTTTTGCTTTTCTTATTTTGTTTATTTATTGAGTAATAATAAAATCTGGAATCTCGTTTCATGTTTTAGGTGAATTATTGGTGAGTGGGTAAGCTTTAAAGCTAGCATAGGTAAGATAGTGGGTTAAGGAAAACCAAGAAGATTGTTTTTGTTCATTTTTAGGTTCTTGGTCTCAGAAAAGATTTGTTCAAATAAATTAGATCAGAAAAAAAAAAAAATCCTGTTTATTCTGCGATAAATTAGATCTTAGAAAAAAATGGCCTGTTTATTCTACGAAAATATGTATTTTTCAATTTTTATTTTTGGAAGAGCCTTTTGCTGTTTTTAGGTTCTATCTACGTTTTGTGTTGTTAAATTAAAACAGATGGTAGGTAGATAAATATCATATTCGCAAACGTTTAAAAAAAGGAATTTTTAAAAACCGCATTTGAATTTGGCGTTTTGTGAAACTTAAAGTTGTTGGGTAAAAATAATTTACCTACTTCTTGATCAACAAGTTATGATGAATCTCCAGCACAGTACCTCTTAATTCAGTGTTAACTTGTGTATTTGTTAAGAGGTGTGGTCCATCTACATCTCTGCTTCTACTTTTCCATACATTTTTTGGCCCTTTCGATTTTTGTGTACGTTCTTACTTGCGATATATGTACATAGGTACTAAGGGCAAGTTTTGGATTCATGCAAAACGGAATCGAAACTTTGCATTACGATTCCGTCCGTCTTTCGTATGTCTGTCTTCGGCCTAAAGCCTAATCCAATGAAGCTATTTTCTTCAAACTTGGAGCATAAGGTTTTGGGTGATTCCCTAGTGAGAAAATTGAGGTTTTTTATTTAGCTCAAAAAAAACAAAACGGTACTTGCCATACAACCGTTATAAAAAAAGGTTCTTACGATTTTCTTTACCTGCCAAACGGTTTTTTTTTTTTTTTTGGATTTTCCACTTTCTCGTTAACCGCTCAACCGATTTTGATCAACATTTTTATTTTGAACCTCCTATTGAGTGTGAATACTGCATACAAATATTTTCAAAAAAAAATTTTTTGTGTTAAAAAAATAAATTGGTTTTTGAAATCGGGTTTATGTTTTTTTTTGAAATTATAGTATTATGTATTATATTCTTAAAAATGGCGTTCCAATTTTTAAGAAATTTTAAATGTAAATATTATTTTTTAAGAAAACCGCTCCAACGATTTTAAAAAATTTTTTCTGTATAAATTTATAGTTTTTCAAGAATTGAGATAAAGTCCTTCAATAAGATTAAAACATTTTAAGTACTTGTTTTACCAATTTAAGGAAAGTGTTTCATGCTTTTTTTCCATATTCCATTTCCATTCTTTAAGTTTGTTAAATGGATGAATACTTCTTCTATAATTATTAATTATATGTACAGTAGAATCTCCAAAACAACGAACTGTTCTATAACATGAACAGTTTTCCCATCATTCCAGTATTCCAAAAGATTAACGGGTTGAAATCTGGATACTCGAAAAGATGAACGCTTTATTTCTAATAAGATTTTTTTCTATTTCTTCTCCTCTATTTCATCGTTTCATTTTTTTAGTTACTGTATAACATTTTTGTAAAGGTATTTTTGAGCGTTTTTTACCTTATACATAGTTTCAGTAAATTCTTTAGTTAAATAATAATTTTGAATTGGAAAGATGCCTCCCGTCCCGTAAAAAGTAAAGTTAAGTTTTTAAAACTTAAATAAAAGTGTCCTGTGTTAGAAGGCATAAAGAATGGAATATCTTATCGAATCATTGCAAAAAAATATGAAAACGCTATATCCACGATTGTTGTAGGTATATGAAGATGAAGTTTAGCTGCCTACTGAAGTTGAAGATGAGCTTTCCTTAGAAGAAAATTTAGTCGAGGTTATAGAAGCAAAAAAACCAGCAGAGGCCATTTTCAGCTGTCAACACTAGCCTGAAATTTGCAGAGCAATGAGAGGCATATTATGTATCGACACCTTGAATCTTAAGAAATTTACGAGAAGAAGCAATAACGAGACTCCTTTTTTCGGGCTGACAGTCTACTATAGACAAGTTTTTTAAGAAGAGTTTCTAAATAGGCCGGTTTTTTTTAACACTTATAAACAACTTTTTTATTTTTGTTCCGTTTGTTTTTTTTTTTTATAAAATGAATTTTTATTTTGAAAGATACAATGTTTTCATGTATAGCTATTAATTACAATGTTTAGTTAAAACTAATTAAAAGAAAAAAAAATAATAACCTATTATAAGATTAACTTCTATTTAAATAATATCACATTATTTTCTGATTTTATTTCATTTGGTAAATTATTGCATAATTGAAAACCTTTGTGGAACAATGTATTTTGAAATCTTTTTGTTGAAAAGAAAGATAGCCTAAAATTACTTCAGTTTCATAATTGATACGGCTGTACATCGGATACATACATTATTCTATTAAACAGATTATTTGGTAACATATTATTTTAAATTTTAAATATGAAAACAAGCACATTTATTATTGTTCTTTGGTTTATATTAAGCCACTGTGAAGTATTAAACATTGAATTGAATGGGTGTTATCATATTGCCCCTTAGAATACATCTCATTCCTCGATTTTGTAATCTATCAGTCATTCGATTAGTTCCTAAAGTATTGGTGAACAATATTCAAAATCAGGTTTAATCATTACATTAAAGATTTTTATTGCACAACTCGGTGATAATCTATCTCTTATTCTTTGAAAAAAATCCAATTTTCTATGCAATTTTATTACATAATATATAGTTTATGTGCGTTTCAAAACCTAATTCTTTATCCAAAATTACTCCTAGGTACTTTATTTCATTAACTTTTTCAATATTATTTTCATTAATTACAATATTTTCAGATGAATCTATATTAGGTTTTAATTTATTTTTTAATTTTAATTTAGTAGTGCATTTTTTTTTTTAAACAACACTAACATATATGTATATGCCAGTAAGACCCTAGGGTTTTATAAATAAGGCAATGTTAGAGGGAATAGAAGGATAGGATAGATTTTTGTTAGCACAGTGGATTGAGAAATTAGGTTTTGATTATCTCATTAAATCCCAGGGGCGGCGTTCAGTTGAGGGAATATAGAAAAGAATGCTGCCTAGACTGAGACTCGAACCCACACATCCAGGTGTAGCAGTCAAGCACTACTTCCACTACGCCGGGGCCACCCCCATTATCTTTAAATAAAATGTGGTCGAAACTACCAATAATCCAGTCAAATTAGAAAAAATTAAAACATTAATGGGTAGAAATCTAAATTTTTTAAATTTTAAGTGAAAGCCCTTACTAAGTATTTGGAAGCTCCTGTGAATTCGATGTATCCCTTTTATTTTTTCTAGTCCGTCAAAAATTGAGAAAGCTTTTACTCTACAATTTATCAAAAAGAAAATCGAATCTGCTTTCCATTTTTGTTAAGTTTTTCTTTAATATTTACCCTCCTGGCCTGAAGCCAACTCATCCATCCATAATAGGCACAATAGTCTCTTTTTTTTTTTGTTTCCTTTTTGCGGCTGAACTGTTATTCCCAAGGGAAAAATGAGTAATTAAGTGTACTTGTTTCAAATTCATACTATTCTACTAGATTACTAAGTCTGAATAGTCAGAAGTCTGGTTGATTTCGATGAGATTTAGTGCTTTTTGCTCGAAATCTAGAAATATCTTGAGGCTAAAGCTTCTATGGATAGTGAGAATCTTTTGAAACTTAACAAATGTTATCATGTTGATGGATTTAGAGATAAGTGCGGTATGGAAAACGTATTATATTTCACAAATTGAGCCGATATATTCAAGTTTTACCATTATTATTTAATAGCATAAGATATTCAAAGTGCTTTGCGGGATTGAACAAAATTGGCATATTTTCATTCTTTATTAATCATTTCCCAAAAATCAATCATTCAAGGTGGTGGTATGAATCTGTATGTTGCATCATCATTGGTGTGTTTGTGTTTGCTGTTTCATTTCTTAATTCCTTTTTTTTAAATTGTCTATTTACAGAAAGTAAAGGAAAGTCAATACCCGGTTGGACCATGGCTTTTGGCTTTGTTTATCTTTGTCGTTTGTGGATCAGCCATTTTCCAGATTATCCAATCAATTCGTGTGGCGTAAATCGTTTTATTTAATAATTATTTTTTTTTTTAGCTCTATCATCTTAAAAAGCAACTCTCTAATGTAGCAACAAGAGAAACACATAAAGTTTCGTAAATTTTCTCTTTTATTAACTTTTTCGGGTGACAAAAACACAAATTTTGTATCCATTTTCGTATGCCAATAAATAGTTGATTTTTAACTTCAGTTATTTCTTTTATCTCTTTCAAAATTTGATTTTTATTAAATTTGGTTTTAAAATCGTTTTTTTTTATTTAGTTAGTTTGCATACCCACATTACAAAAACTGTGTTGGTGCAACGTTTTAAAACCAACTTAAGTTGAAATTAATATCAGATTTGATTCTGTCAAGGAAAAGTCGACTTTGCCGTAAGTTTGAGTTGATTTCGAGGGCTCGAATTCGTGTCCTCTAATTTCAGAATATTTTATTTGTAGCAACATTCCTGCATTTTTTTCAGTTTTTTTTTTTTTTTTTTTGATAATTATATTTGTGAAATTATTTATTTTTTTTTCGTAAGATTGTTTTTTTGTAACATACTTAATAAAAAAATCTAGCATCATAAAATACACAAATGGTATATCTATCTGTTTTTATATAAACTATATATAATGATGTATATAAAGTGAAATAAATAAATACAACTAAAACAAAAGTACATTAAATGCTGATTGTTAGAAGTAAGAATAATAAAAATAAAAATATGTAAAAGTATGTAAACATAAAACAAAATTGTTTGTGTTAATGCTTGGATTTTGTGTCTCAAGGTTTTCTTTTATTTTCCTAAGACATTTTACAAATTGAAATCGATTATTATAAGAGGCTCATATATTGAATTCGTGCACCACAAACTTCTCTGGATTAATACCAGCTCAGTGTTGGTACTCGTGCAAGACCAAAATTCAAGTGTACACACAGTCGTGTGAAAAATTATCAGTCGATCGTTAATATGCAGGGTGACAAAAAGCTAGAGCGTGTAGGTTGAGTCGAGAAAAGACAGAGGGGGGGCAATTTTCTAAAAAAAATCGAAAAAAAAATCATAAGAAAACAACGGCAACACTTAAGGACGAATATTCGTCCATTTTGACATTTCTTTCACATGGCTTTTCTTATTCGTCGCGAATTACCACCAAAAAACATAAACAAAAGTAATTTTGATGTTACAATTTGTTCGTTGAAGTGTGGATCGTATGTGGAACGCGAATAGAGTTTGACAATTCGTAACAATCAGATTGCAATTCGCGACAACCAATTTGTTTTCTCCAATTTATCTTGTTTTAACAATTAAAAAGCAGATTATCTAAACATTATATTAAATTATATTCCTACGATTTTGTTCAGCATTTGTGAAGAATTTCGGTTCATAAATTGTTTTAATTACATTTATTCGTTTATTCGTCGGTCTTTAGCCGCTCTCATATCTTCTTTACAATGTCATGCTATACTTATTTTCAAAGCCAGGAGTACGTTCTTTTATTTTGTTTTCTAATTCACATTACGTTTGTTCGTTGAGCCCTGAAGTCGCCCTGGGGTCGCCCCAAAGCGTTTTTTGAAAACCCTGAACTCACTCTAACAATCAAATTCTCTGTTTTTTTAAACCTGGGGTCGCCCTGAAGTAGGTCTAGGTTTTTTGCTGGGGCGAGTTGAGGTAACGAATAAACTGCCAAGTGACATACATTGTAAAGTATTTATTTTGTTGAAGATTCGTGATTGTTTAATGGAAATTAGATAAAATAGTGCACTAATTGAATAAAATTAAATTGGAAAAGAAAATGGAAACGTTTAACGTTGTTTTTATTCATTTTTCAATCGTATTTTAAGTTTTTATTATTCGAGTACAGAAATTATTTCTTGCTTAAAATGTCAACAACACAATTCAGAGCCCTAAAGTGTTTTTTGAGAATCGAAAAACACAGGTTTTTTTGACAACTCTTGGGGTTGTCAAGAAAACCTGGGTCAGCCCTGGGTAAAGTTCAACGAACAAACCTATTATTTGAGAGACCAGTTTTTGAAAAATTAATTTTCAAACTCAAAATTTTTAAAAATTGAAAAAAAATGTGTTGAACTAATTTTGTTCAAGATTTTATGTTATTAAGTAATACTTTTGTTTTTAATATTCGATGCTCATACCAATTTCTAGTCAAATACTTAAAACTGGATGCCTAAATGTCTTAAACTTTGAGAAAATTGAAAATAAATGCATTTGAACATCCTGATTTTTAGTGCTTGACTAAAAATTCGTGGGATTATACTAAACACAAAAATACTACTTATAGTTCAGTCAAATTCGCCGGAAAGATAGATCTTGGTATAAAGCCTCCTGATGGCGTCCTTAAGGAACTGTAAAAAGTCTCCATCTGTAGGAGCGCCGCTAACCATTTTATGGCGAATTGAAAATTGTTTACAATTTATCCACGTTTCGAGGTCTTTGGAGTCTGTGTACCATGTGTACACGTACGTTAGTACTTTGAATAAATTTTATTTTACAGGGGGTTATTATGTAAAACGATAATCGTAAGTCATACCGCGTTTATGTTAAACTGCGATTAAGAGAAATGACAATGGTAGAAAATAAAGAAACTCGTATTTTATTAACGAGTGATTTTAGCTGTCGATGTCGTTCGTCGTTCGTCTTTCGTTTTAGTTTTGTTTTTCGAATTGTATTTTGGTTTTGCACAAAATTTAAGTAATTTATAAACAATACATACGATTTATCGTAGGTTTATTAATATTTGTTTATTTAATAAAACATAACACAAAACAAATGAAATAGATATATTTGTGAACCAGCGACGAGCGAAAGGTAATTGGAATTGGAACAATTTGGCTTTATTTTGATTTCTAACAATGCTTTTTAATGGTTTCTTTTTTCCACTTCAGACACTTTCACTATTAAAAAAAAAGATAATAGGGAAATATGAAGTTACACTTTTATAAAAAAAAAAAAAATACGGAGACTAATAACTTTACAAACAGTTTTAATTTATGGGATATTCTACATTATGTGTGAAATCAAGTGCTTGTAAATAATCTCATTCGTTGTTATGAAATTATTCAATTCATCACAAATCAGTGATAAATTTCAGAATCAAGTTATGTTCCATTCGCGTCTGCAATAGGTGAATAATTTTGAATTATCCTTTGACAACGCCGTTCTTTCGGGTGACTGGTTTAGTTTTTTAATTTATTAAACTGAATTAAAAATCTAATTATGTGTATACTTAATCGAGCATTTCGTGCTGTGGGAAATTTGAGAGAATTAAATCGAGTCTAGAAAAATGGAATTTTGGGAGTGGTTGATCAGATTATTAAAAAAAAAAGTTCACCAACACTGAAATGTTTTATTTGTGCTTAAAAAAAATTATTTTTCGATTTTATCTGGCAATATTTTCTTGATTGCATTCTCGTTTCTTGATTGCATTCTCGTTTCTCGCATCAGTGAGTGGGCCATACGTTACTGAAATATTTTACATTACTGACATTACTGCTCCATTTAAAATAGATTGTAAGCAGTAGTGCCAATTGAAATAATTCAGTGACCTTAAGAGCTCACTGATGTGAGAATTCGGCCTTGTTAACTTTGGGTTAATTTTTTTTAATGCACAAAGTTATAGTTGTTAATCGGTAGAGCTTTGTAAAAAAAAAATTAGATTAACGTTTTTTTCGAACAAAATTGCAACAACCAAAAATGTTAAAAAAAAAATGTTTTTCGGTTTGAATATCTCAAGAACAACCAATGATATCAACTCCAGAATAATTTAAGTCTACACAAAATACCATATTTCTACTAATTAAGTTGTAAAGTTGATTTCGCCATTTTCGATTTTCTCAAAAACTGAAAGACATTTAGGCACCCGGTTTTTAGTATTTGATTAGAAATTGATAGGAGCTTGAATACTGGGGTGAAATTCGGTAAGGTGATAGTTGATGAGTCAATTTTTTACTGTAGTTTTGACGATAGTTATCTCTATCTTTTATATAGAGAAAGATAGAGGAAACAATATTCAAAACGACGATCACTTAAGCGAACGATCACTTTTTTCTTACGCGTTACGGGCCCTGAAATTAAAAATACTACTTAATAACGTAAAACTTTGAACAAAATTATTTTTTTCTAATGATTAGGTTGAAAATAATTAAATTTTTCACAAGCTATTTAAATTAAGCCTTAACTACATTGGCCAAAAAAGTGAAAACGTACAAAGTTAAGTCTTTAAAAATAAAATAAAGAACGGACTTTCAGCTTTAAAATAAAGTATAGCGTGACATTGTAAGTGTTTCCGTTGTTTTTAATGGTCACTTCTAGTCGATTTTTTTAGAAAATTGCTCCTTTCGCCTAAACGGGGGGAAATAGACCCCCCTCCCATACGATTTTTGTTCTTGTCTCGACTCAACCTATACGCTTTAGCTTTTTGTCACACCGTATGCGAAATCACCCCAAGTAATTTTGTGCATTCTCCATTTGTATGGAAAACTAAAAACCTTAACCCTACCGATTGAATTATTTTGAATACCGTTATTTTTATGAAGAAATGTTTTTGGTAGGAAATTTTTCAGGCTACACATTCGTTATCAACATTTTTTTCTGTACAAGGAACTGTGAAAAAACATTTGGAGGGCCTTTAACCCGCCGTAAAATTGTTAGCAGCGCTCCTATTGATGCGGACTTTTTAGTTTCTTAAGAACACCATCAGGAGGCTGTATACCAAAATCCAGGCCTTCCGGCGATTTTTCCCAGAATTTGGCTGTTTTTATGTCTAATATTGACTGGAGTATTAATTACATAAAATTTTGAACAAGATCAAATTAATTTTTGGAAAACTGTTCACTAAAACAACATAAAGTAAAAAGAAAAAAGAAAAGATTTCTGTTTTTGAGTAATTTTGTTTCTCCTACGATGATAAGGAAGTCTGTCTGTCTGTCTGTGTACTCGCCTAAAGCCTGAACCCATGGGTCGATTCTATTTAAACTTGGTATAAAGTTTTTTAAGGACATTCCCCCGACACGTTTTTTTTTAATTTTTTGTATGACCGTAAATAACGGTACCTGCCATACAATTTTTTTTAGCATTTCGAAAAATCTTATTTTTCTCAAAAATGGCAAGTAAATCCAAGTCCATATTATTCACTCGTTAAATCGGCAGTTAGATCCAAATTTGTACATCCAGATTTAATAAATCCAAATCAATAAATCCAACTGCTCTCCGGAGGACATCCAGATTGAAACTTTATTTATATTCGTTACAAGTTCCAAGTGTTTGATTTTTGCGCTCTAAAGAAAAGTTATTCATAGGATATAAAAATAAACAAATTATAGTTCAAAAGCAAGAAAAAGCGGGAAAATAAAAAAAATAAATAATGGATTAGAGTGAATATTATAGATATGGATTTAAATTTTCGGATTGAATAAGTCCAGTTGGATTTAAGTTCACTTAAATCCAATGTGAATAATATGGCCGTTACAATGAACTACTATACCGGGTTCGAAAGCCAGAAATCTGTCTTTAATCCTAAATTAAATTATTTAAAGTTTTCTTCGCGCCTCACGGGATACTTCACCCCGCACTTCTCTTACCTCCAAACTGCCGTGATACCGGCCTCAATTTTCCCAATCTAAACAGGGTCATTTGTTGTTGTTTCACTGTGCGAAATATCGAAATTGTTGTATCAATAGGTGTGTTTTGTTCAACTCCTTAATGTGCACATTAAAAAACTCTTCACATTAAGCAAAATTTTCACATGCAAATTCTACCAACAACAAGTTAACAGCACATTTGATCTTCAGTAACTCTATGGCTTAATGTGGAACATTGCAGAATCGGTACAGTAACTAGCTCAACAAAACACAGCTAATGTATTTTGAGGCGCCTCAAAATTTTTAATGTAGATACGACGACCCTCACAAACAGGGAAATATACTACGTTTCCATGTGGTATTTAAGCGAGCTTGAAGCTCATTTAGACCCATTGTATACCTGCATCGAGTTGAAATGAGCCTGAACCGAGTCGAGTCAAAATTTGTGCTAAAAAACCGGGTTGAGGAGTCAACTTGAGAAGCACCATATGTCATCTCAGCACCATTTCAACTCAACTCAATTTCCAGCTCTCAAATCTATGAGCGAAAAACCTAGGTCGAAAATCCGACCTTAATCCAACTCGAGCTCTCGATCCTTCATATAAACGTAGTAAAATTATTAATTGAAACTGGTGCATTACACCATTCATTAAAAATCCAGTGTAAACAGGCACTGTTGGTCACACTTTTAATTTTTTTTCTATCTTTCGTGTCGTGTTCTGCTTCGTGTGCTATAGGATAGCTGTTGGAATGAGCAACGAACCAAATAAAAACAATCCAACAAATTCGGTTTAAAATAAAATAATTTGTCTAAAGTTTACTTTATTTAATATATTCATCACTCGGATTCGGCCCGGAGCAAATAATATAACTTGTATTTTTGATAACCAAACTGCAGTTTTTTGCTATGAGTACAAAATCATAGCTGTTATTAATTGCTGTTTTCAGCGAAAAAAATATTTTTTGGGTTTAACATAAAAAGCATACAAAATCATTCCACGCAGACAATCTGTAGATTTGAATAATTACAGACAATGGACGAGACATTTATGCTAATTCTTCTGGTCATGGTTATGTTGGTTGGTTCATATCTGGCCGGAAGTATTCCACTTGTAATGAAACTATCTGAGGTAAGGTTCTCACCAGTATTTGATTTAGGTTTTTATAAATTAAAATCTCATTGATATTGAAGGAAAAACTAAAGATAGTCACAGTTCTGGGTGCGGGTCTACTAGTTGGAACTGCACTTACCGTAATTATACCAGAGGGTATACGATCATTGTATTCATCCGATATTATTGTTCCTGATCAACAGATTATTCCAAAAAAACAAATAATTTCCAGCTCAGAAGATCCATCTGTTGTTGTTGCACCTGAACCAGCCTATCATCGTCATATCGAAGTAGACCATTCAAGTACAATTGGGTTGTCATTAGTTTTGGGTTTGTTTTTTTTTTTTTTTTCTGATACGTGTAAGGAACTTATTTGATTCTTATTTTGTATTGTAATATAGGGTTCGTTTTTATGATGCTTATTGATCAGATATCACAAAGAAAAAGCGCAGCCAATGATCAAAATATCACAGCCACTTTGGGATTAGTTGTACATGCTGCCGGTAAGACAAAAATGTATGTTATTTGGAAGGTAGTCTTAGTTATTTAGACGCTATATAAATTTATTGCAGTTAAAGCTTAAGTATTTTGGTGATAGAGCAGAAGTGCCTAGTTTTCAAAAAATGTGCGGACTATATATTGGTTGATACAAAATTAATTTTTTTTTTAAGATAATTTGTAATAAATTACGTATGAGAGGAAGAAATCTTATCAATCGGCCCTATCGAGGTAACCGTCGGAGCGGAATTCTCTCCGATTTCCTACGAATCGGAGACATTTTGCTTCGAGGTAGTTCTCCGACAAGCAAAATGTCTCCGATTCGTAAGAAATCGGAGGGAGTTCCGCTCCGACGGTTACCTCGATAGGGCCGAATAAAAAAAAATGTAGTATCCGATTTAACGAAGTAGGTTGATTAACGAGTAATTAAGTTTAAAATATCGTAAGATATTTTTGCAAAACTAAACGAGATGGAGATAAAACAAGTGGCACATATTAATGTTTTTTATAAAGTGTGTGTGCAAAACTGCTAAATAATATCTATGGCGACCGCAGAGTAGATTTTCATTAAAATTTGTTCCTGGACTTGTTGTGTGTCAATAATTCATACCATCTCATTTAAACGTGGCAAATACAATTGTATATGACAATATTGAAGGAAAAAACATTTTTTTTTAAATATGCACAGTGTTCGGTGGTACAAAAACGAAAATCACCCACAGTGTGTAAATGCGTGTCTCAAGTATATTCTGCACATCTTCGCAATTGTGGCTTTCCAACCATATAAAGTTTATCGAAATCGGTCAAATACTTTTTGAGAAAATGGTACCACAAAATTTATTTTAGCCTATTTATATATAGATATAGATTTTATCAATATGGGTGTTACTAATATTTAAACCTTAAGTCAATAATATATCGAATGGAGCGAAGCTTTTTTAAGTCTATATTTTAATCGTTCAATAACATTTTTTTTTTCTTTAATACCGGGTCCTTTTAATTCATTAAATGAATTGAATGTAAATGGGCAAATAATATATTGTCTTCTTTTTATTATTCAAGCTGATGGTGTTGCGCTGGGTGCTGCTGCTACAACCAGCCATCAGGATGTTGAAATGATTGTTTTCTTAGCCATTATGTTACATAAAGCTCCAGCTGCCTTTGGTCTTGTTAGTTTTTTGTTACATGAAAAAATCGAACGTCAACAGATACGAAAGCATTTGGCGATATTCTCTCTATCGGCTCCATTACTTACAATTCTTACTTACTTCGGAATTGGCCAAGAACAAAAAGAAACTCTAAATTCAGTTAATGCCACTGGCATTGCGATGTTATTTTCAGCTGGAACATTTTTATTTGTAGCTACGGTCCACGTGTTGCCAGAATTAACACAAGGTGGCCATAGTCATGGCGGAGGAGGAGTTTTTGAAAGTAATCCAGGAGTTGTATATACATCGTTGGAGGACTCAAATTCGAATAATTGTATTACGAACCGACCTAAAGGTCTTAAAAATAGTGAATTAATAATAATGATATTTGGTGCACTATTACCAGTTGTTATAACATTTGAGCATCATCACTGATATCAAGTGATAGAGATGGCAAGGGCGAGAAGAAATCTGTCTCAAGACTAAAATGTTAGTAGATAACAAAAATAATACATCATCGAATCCTCTTGATTGATTTGTACAGACTAAAATTATATACATACAAAAATTAATATAAATATATTTACTGATTTTTTATTAGTTATCTTTATATATATTACATATATGTATATGGATATTGTGGACTCAGCTTGAATGTTGTGATTGTTTATTAAGTAGAAATACAAAGTAGTTTTAAAATCAATGTTTTTGTTCAAATTGTTTTAATCAGCAAATGGACCTAAATCGTATTCGAAAGTTAGATGTGTCTTAAACTCCAGCATAAAGACGCTTCGAGTCCAACGTTTAATCCTGTGAAACGTGCAAATGCATCTCTGAGGTCTCGAGAGGCTTTTGTTAACCGAAGTTTGTGTTACGTTTGGGGTTATCGGGAAATTCTTTTCACACGGAATTTTTTCCGGTTGTCGAGAATTGTATCAGAAAAATCCGGAGAGAAAAATACCTATCGTGAACTTTTTTTTATGGGAAATTTAATGGTTTTTACCTCGGAATATTCCCGTCATTTTACGAGAGGAATTGAAAACGCAAGCAGCGATGTAAATTCTTGTCTAAAATTAAAATTAAATTGAAAAGCTTTTTTAATGTCGAATTCATCAAATTTAAAGCAAATAGAGATTTTGATTAACTTAATGGAAAAAACAGAGATATTGCAAAATGGATTCACAACAAACCGACCAAAGGAAGATGTTCAAAAATTTTGGAAAAATTTCAATAGTGATCACAATTGTTTGGGCCCACCGATGAAATCTGTTGCCGATTCGGAATGAATAAGTTGCAAAACTTTGATTGATTCCGAAATTTGTGTTTCGTTGTTTTTGGAAAACCTCGAATGCCGATTTCAAATAAAAGCTTCTTTATAAACCCCTTATTACCGTTGGCGTTTTACTAAAACGACATGACTCAAGAAGTGGCGCTTTGAATTTCAGTAAAACGACTAAAGTTTTAATGGCTAGAAGGGAGATAACGTTTTAGTTTCACTTAAACGCCAATTATCGCTTTTAGAGGCATGTCGTTTTACTGTAATTTTGGTAAAACGACAACCGTAATAAGGGTGATTATCTGCCATTACCTCTCCCCAAACACCTAAAACATTTCCGACGAAATTCGCTACTCCCCCTTCATCGCCTCACTTCATAAATTATCCTAAATTCTTATAAAGCTCTCTCAAACGAACATCTTAACAAAACAACAGCAACAGTAAATCGTTCTCCAACGATCCAAGGACCAACGACCAAGACACCAGTTCTCTTCCTGCAATCACATCATACTTTATACAATAGCCCCTCAAACTCAAAGTCCCCATACCTCCTTTAACTTAAACACTTAATCCAACACTGCTTCAATTCACACAAAAACAAATAATCCTCTCTCAACTACTATATACACACCAATGTCAAATGTCAATAGACAACACTAACGCACAGTACACATATAGAAGGTAATATCTTCCGAGTTTTCACTTTTGTTCAGTTCTGCGCATGTCGTGTATTTTGTTTTTTTTTTAAATTGTGGACGAGGGTCACAGTGATTCGGAAACACTTGTGTTTTGTTTTTGTAAATTCTGACAGGCAGGTCACTGTAATTTTCGGAGATGCGCAATATATTCCGCCCTATCGAGGCAACCGTCGTGGCGGAATTCTCTCCGATTTCCTACGAATCGGAGACATTTTGCTTCGCGGTAGTTCTCCGATCAGCAAAATGTCTCCGATTCGTAGGAAATTGTAGAGAATTCCGCTCTGACGGCTACCTCGATTGGGCCGATTACCTTTAATATGTGTTCTGTGACACTAACGCACAATCTGATAAAATCCATAAAAACTCAGAAAATGATAATGACGACATCTAACCATACAATCGGAACTTCGAATAATTGGCCAGTTTATATTTCAGAGATCTCGGAGGAATCCGTATTCTCAGAAATATAAACGCAATTCCTCATAAAAATTCTTCAGTTTTGCTGTCAAAAAACTGTGAAAGGTTTTTTTTTGGATTCGTTGCTCAATTTATTTCTATCACAGTAAATCAAATAGAAAGAAAGGAAAAGCAAGTGTTTTTGAAGAATCTTGTTTATATTAAATGCTCCTGCTCTTTTAAAGTGACGGAAGAAAATTACTGAGCGCTCTGAAATATAAACTGACCAAATGGTATCACTCAGATACGATAAACAGAAACAAGCCATGTGTCATGGCATTTTAAATAAACAGAACTCACACACGTAATTCAACAGAACTCTGAACGGAAACGTATCATAATCCCGAACGACAAAATCCCAAATCACGAAAACTATAAATCCCAAATTTCAAAATCCCGAACGACAAAATCCCGCTATTGAAAAATTCCAAACATTTTCGGGATTAATCCCGAATTTCAGTACTTTTTTCACTAGTTTTTTAGTACTTTTTGGTTCTACACATTTCTTACCGAAAATATCCGTTGAAAAATGAAATTCCACAAAGAATTAAAACAAAATCGTAAGATTCTATAAGAAACTGTCAATTAAATGAGTGAGAATCAAGGAGGACGAACAAATAGACTGAATTCCGAACGACAGAATCCCGAATTGCTATTAGTACCAAAAAAAGTACTAAGTCGAATCCGAACGGCAAGAGACAGTAGCCCTGAAAAACACTTTTTTATGTTTAGGTGGCAGAGGCTGGGAATCGATAGCCCAGACCTCTAGCCTGACAATCCAACGCACTAACCATTACGCCATGGGCTACTGCAGATTCCCCTCATTAGTGTCAAAAATTAATGTCAGGATAAAATTTAATGCGAGTCTAACCCAATTCATAAAACAAATATTTTATCTGAATATATAATATATATTTTAACGTTACCACACCTCTATTATATTCACTTCATGAGTGTAATTTTGTCCGAGCTCAAGATTCACCTCATAAGTGCATCCGGTGATAGACAGATATATTTTATATGTATGAAGAAGGGAAGGGTAGATTCCACCCAAATTATGTCGTTGCACCAGTTTCAATTAAAAATCCAATGTAAACAGGCACACAAAATGTCATAAATTAATCTTCGCATAAAAATTAACGCAAATTTGGTTTTATTTGCACATGGCCTTACCAAATGGATAAAAAAAAATTAGTTGTAGAATTTTCATTAGCGAGGCAGGATTTTTGGAAAATCTTCCAAAATTTGCTTAAAATGTCAACACTGTTCGGTTCGGTGTATCAAAAACCACCTTGCTTTACCTTTACCTGTAATCCCCTTATTTATCTAATAATGCTTTCTCTATCAAACATCATCTACAGCGCTCTGCGCGGGTGCATGTTGTGTTGAATCTATCTGCTCTCAACAACAACAAAGGTATTTAAAATATACAAATACACTTTTACTCAGCGATGCCAACTGAGGCTTTTTCCTGCCTTTTAGACATTATTTCAACGCATGAGGCTTTGTTTTTTTTTTTTTTACTTTTTATATCGAATTCAGATTTTTAGGAAATTTAAACACTTCTAACGATTTAAAAATATTTCCGAATCTTGGAGAAAAGTAGATAGTGCAATGTTTTCTTTTCTCCTTTTCGAAAGGGTCTCTTGTATTAATTTAGGCCGTGTGCGAATTCGTTTAAAATTACGATTAAATTTTATCCCAGATTAAATTTTGACACTTCTACGTACAGATTCACCTCACTAGTGTCAAAAATTAATCTTCGGATAAAATTTAACGCGATTTTAAGCCAATTCACACACGGCCTTAAAATAACAAAGTCCAGCAATTGACTTAAAACAGAAACATTAGGTGGACTTCTGCACACAAAAGCGATGTTTATAGATAAAAATTGCTTTAATCTGAAATTGCAACAATCTTCATCTTTTATTTTCAAACTCCATGTGTAACGGTGCTAAAGGCACTTTTTTCAATATATTGAGCGTGATATACCAAAATTTGCATATCAAAGAGAGCTATCAGATGGTGAACAAAATTTTGTTTCAAAACGAGATAATTAAGAATTTATATTGTTTTAATAGTTAGTTTGGGATCAAAACAGGCTATTTATGGGCCCGATTTTCAAAAGGGAGCTAAATATTTTTTTTTTAATTTTATTTTACAGGCATTTAAAAATCAAAATGCTCTAAAATGTTTTTAACTAACAAAAATGCCTAAAAAAAATCATTTCACTACAGGGCGAAAAAAAAATGTCCTCTCATTATTTTTTTTAGTCAGTCTTCTTCAAATACCTTCCACAAATCAAACAAAATTCACTGCATTGAATTATCTTCAATATTTTAAAAACTACAGGTTTTCGCCCTTTTTCTCGGTTTCATGTTCCAATTTATTAGCCTCTCTGTTTGATAATCAACGACACATGTACTTAACGATATGTACATATTTCGTATTCATACGTAGGGTACCTTTGTGATCAATAAGCATAACTGAATTAAAGTTCCTGTGATTTATTTAAGTTTTTTTTTTTTTAGTAAAGGATTTATTTTGTTCATTTAAATCAAATTAACATTAGTTAAAAAAATAGTCCAGTTTTTTTTTTTTTTATTGAAAAAGGTTTGATTTGTTTTAAATTGAGGCATTGGTTGGCAACGCTGCGTTCTACCCCACTTTTCCTTTTCTGTATTCAAAAGTTGATGAATTTTTCTTTCTTCTCATCTTCTTTTTTTTTATACCATTCGAATACAAAATAATAGAGAGCTATCGGCCTATCGCTTTCGGGTGGAATAGGAATTGTATTGTCTTCGTCTCGCATTCTCAACAGTTTGCGCAATGAATTCGGATAAGTTGCGGTATAAACGACTGCGATGTTAAGATTTTTTCCTATTTAAAAAAAAAAAATATTTTCCTATGAATAAAAAAATTAAGTTTTAATAAAAGTCGAGAAAAGATTTGAATACAAAACAAAGGATATGCTTTGAAAAAAAAAAGGGATACAAAAACCTTGTCTCGTCTGTTTGTGTGTGATTGCTGGTTGTACGAGGAAAAAATTTGTAGCTCCTGTCGCTTGATTGAACATTTTTTTTTAAGAAGTGTGATGAATCGAAAGTGATACCTACCTACTTCGAATACTCTGATATTCTTCCATTGGACATTTTTATTTAAATTGTGATGCCCTAGTTGTTAATTTTTTTACATTTGAAAAATAAGAACTAGCTACCTACCTAGTGGAGAAGGAAATTTTGTTTTTCATAATCTAATGTTATACTGTAATACACCTATAGTTTTCTTCTAGTTCTGAAATGTTTGTTTTTTTTTTTTTTCTTCGTCATTCAAGACCATCATCGATCATCATCATTATTGATAGCGAAAAAAAGAAGAAAATATAAATAATTGCAAATCGATGTCATCTACAAACGTTTAATATGTGCTTCACGTTTAATATGTGCTTCTGTTTTACTTTAACGACGGACAGACAGACATTCTGTTGTTACCTATACCTACCACCTACCTATATAAAAACATAATACACAATTTATATAAACGTGTTTCTTCGATTTTTCCTTTTTCGAAATGAGTGTTTCTTTATTTCCATTTACTATTTGACACCTTAAGGAAAAAAAGAAGAAAAAAGTATATATCAAAGCAAAGGTAAAAACAAATGAATATGTCTACCTCGTCCGTCATTCCCGAATGTTTCCACCCACCGAGTCCATGTAATATAGTGACACACGGGTTTTCTTCTTTAAGAAATACCTATACTAGCTACCTACTGTTTCGGAAATTTTCTTGGAAAATTAAGGACTCTTCGAACACACGTTTTTGTTTGGCTATTTATTTTTCTATACCTATAAAAAATTCTTGTTTATAGACAGATAAGTGTAAATTATCTTTTCAAGAGGATCTAAATTTGTTTGTTGCAAAAAAAGTTTACAAAGAATTAAAATATTTGTACGATTGTATATATTATGTAGGTATAACATTACTACGACTCCTTGAATTTGATATTTAAGCTATGTTATACAGGGGTAAAGAGGTAGAGGGATTATTGCCTTACATGTTGTTTTTATTTCTTTGGTATAATTGTACATAATATTATGGACGAAAAGGCAAAAATGAAGAAAGTCTTTCATTCTCTGCTTCTTTAAACCATTATCCCTTGAGTAGTCCTTGTCCTGGTTGGCGGTTGATATGTTTTCTAATCCTTTGTTTCCCAAATAAAATAATACCTAATCCTAATTGATACGTTCGAAACTTGACCAAAAGCAATCGGCAAATTGTTTTCTTTTCATTTTTTGTCATGTCTTGTATCCCATAGAAGTTAAACAAAAATTAAAAAAAATAAAGAAAAAAAAAATAAAATTTTGTTCACAAAGTATTATCTTTTGTTTATAATTTTCAGTTGTAACCGATAATTTTATACAAAATAAATTTAAATAATTATATATGAAAAGTGAATGAACTGTTAAAAATAAAGAAAACAAAAAAGGAAAAACTTAAGTAACAAAATCAACTTTTATCAAATCAACTAAACATTTTATTTATACCTACATAAAATCTTCGTTCTACAAAAACAAAATAATAAACAGCAAAAATGTGGAAATTTTTACAAATCTGTCAGTTGTTTGTAATTGTGAATTTGTTCCTTAATTATGGATTAACTTCTGGAAAATTCGCCAACGAGAATGACGATGATTATTTATCACAGAAAGGTGAGTTTTTCTATTTTTTTTTTTTTTTTTAATACTTTTTAAGCAGTATCGTTTACGATACTACGGCGGTGGGGGTTGAGTTCTTCCTTTTCTTGTCAGCCAAATGTGCATACAAATATACGATGTCATCAACAAGGATTAACACGCGTAGTGTTCGCAATTTGTTTTGTTTTATTTTTTTGATCTGTTTGGCAACGTGCAATTTCCTGCAAATTTTCAAAGCCCATAGCGCTAAAAAAAAACCCAAGTGTGGGAAACTTGGTGAAAATTTCACGTTACCAAAGTTGTATTTAGAGGGAAATATATATTGGGTCTGTTCGGAACAGTTTGGAATAGTTAGCAGAAAAGAACAAGTTTTTGTTGTTCAGTGAGACATTTTCTGTTATAAACTGTTTTGACTTGCTGTTCAGTGAGTCTGTTTAGAACAGTTTATGTCGTTTTTCTTTTGGAAATAGGGATTTTGTTCCGGGATCACTGATTTTCTGTGGCAAAAAAAAAACGCAGAATGGATTTCTTTTTGTTTGCAAATTGTGTGTGCGACATGTCAAATTTGTATGAGACCAGTGATAAAATCCATAGAGAAAAAATTCCTACAAGTGGTTTTTTTACATAGCAATTAAACACATTTCTTTTCTTAAAGCATAATAAAAAATATATAGGTATACCTAGGTACGTTCAGTTTTCATAAAAGAAAAGGAATTCTGTGGTTAAAATGAAAATATTGTAAAATTCACCAGTTTGTTTTTTTTTTTTTTTTTTTACAATTAATAGCCTAGTTCTTTTACTTTGAAACTGTGATTTACTGTGCATTTGTGTGAATTTCAGTCCAACGTTCTGTCAAAGTTCATATAAAAAAAAATAAAATGGCAGTAAAATGCACAGAAAATCACAGAGTTTCAAAGTAAATGAACAGACCTAACGTCTAAATTGTTTTGAGCATGCTGTAAAAGCTTTAAACGCATCTTTTCTATTTTTATTTTTATTTTCCGCCGGTTTGTTCTGTACCTACATACAAATCTGCTCCCATTATATTCGTCATAAAGAATGAAATAAGTCATCATAAAATATTTTTTTTTTTAATAATTTTATCAGTAAACAGTCAATTAAGTCAGACTAATTTTTTGTAAGACAAATCACGCTGACCATTTAAAAGCTAGTCATAATATATTCATGTATCCTCATTTGAAAGGAGGCTAGAATACCAATCAAAAATAAAATATGTACAAATCAGGGATTTTTGTATCTCTAGCAAAAATTTTATTTTTTCATACACTAGATCACTGTATACATTTCAATTATTTTAAATAAAAAAAAAAAAACATCTGGACTGATGATGTAGGACTTGTCTCCTGTGTAATTTTTAATAGAATTTCATGCAGTTGCTTTTCTTCCAGAGGTATCCTCGAAGGTGGTATGTTAGATGGAGGCAGCTTCACCAGCGAGCGCACAAAAATTCCCTTCCAACGTATAGTGGTCCGTTTCATGCATGTTAGACGTAAAGTCAAGTCCGAATTTTTGTTGTTGTCGCCTTTCTAAAATATTACAATACCTCACTGATGATAAAAATACAATTAAAAAATATTTACATTGAATAAGTTGGAAGTTATCGGACTTCAAAGACGAAACAATTTTTATTATGAAAGATAATTGCTTAAAAGTGATTTTTTTAAGGCCGTGTCACACAGAACGCGGGCCGACCGCCGCCGGTGGCGTATTGCACGGGGTTCCAATTCCAACTAAGAATCACTTTGAGCATTTTAGCTCAACTTTTGCCTTTTCATTAGGCCAGTCCCACGAAGAAAAAATCTCTGAGCGCTCAGAGCGCTCAGAGATTTTTTTTCGTTGGACAAAAAATCTCACCTGAGCACTGAGATATTTTGCTGAGATATGTGAGATGAAAATTTTTTGGATTCATTTCTCAGTTTTCTTTCTCAGCCAAAACAGCTGTTCTTTTGACAATCAAATTTAAATTTTTTTGTGGTGCGCAAGTGCAAAAGTGGTAAATAAATACAAAATAAAGACCGAATGTTAATAAAAACTAAAATAAATTGATCTTTTTATTATTTCTCATTCATTTCAATAAGTTTTCTGCTTCAAAAATTAAACATTTTAAGCAAAAGTTGAAAGTGATTTTTTAGAATTTCAGTACGAGAATTATAACACCCGAGTTTTTTACAATTGAGCGGAGAATGTTGTCCCACGAAATGATTTCGCCTCCGTCAAATTGACATTGAGCGCTCACTGAGATTTTTTCTCCGTGGGACTGGCCTATTGTCAACACTTGACCGTTACTGAGTTTCCTGTCACAAATGTCTTTTAAATACTGACAAACATGTAAATTTTTTATTTTTTTTTTTCATCTTATAGAATTGTCAGTACAAATTTGTCAGAAAAAAAAAACGGTCAATCAATACTTTTTGAGCTTGTGAGTCTTGGCGACCTATTTTACATGAAATGTTTTTGGTGGGATTTCATTTCTTTTTGTAGGATTATCTATTATCCGTAAGAAAAATAGGCCTGAACCTCCCATTAATGCTTCACGGTGTGGGACCCTGCTTCCAATGAAACTAGATATTGTAGAAATAAGCCTAAAACCTAGGAATTAAATAACTCCCTGCCTAACCTTTATATTAAGCTAAGTCTCTTAGCAAAACCCACCAGATACTTGAAAATAATATACCTACATGTGAACCTACCTACCTATTAAGCAATAAATCAGCCCTATCACAGAATCCATCGTTATCGAAAATATTCTCCGAATGAAGAAAAAATGGTCACAGAATTCATTCGTAGTAGGTACGTTCGTAGTGGGAATTTGATATCACAGAATCCGATTGAAAAGAAAATAAGTCATTCTTCTCTACGACAAGTTGTTACTGTTGTACCGAGCCAAAGAGAAATTGCTTATTTGCATGGAAAAATGAGTATTTTTCAAGAATTTTAAATAAAAACAGATAAATACTTAAGTTAAGTTGTCGATTTAATATTTGAAACTTTAATTCCAGGTCTTTTAACATATTTGTATGCAATCTAAAATTATCAAAAAATATATTTTTTTGTAGATGCATAGGTATGTTTGTATTTGTAGTTTGTAATTTTATGTAGATACACTAAATAGAGTGGATGACATATTAAAGCACAATATTATCTAATAAATTGACACAAATAAATGTATTAATAGTTTGTAAAACTAAAAAAAAGCAAAAACTTTCAATGAACAACTTTAACAAGTCAACAGCAGTGAATTACAATTTTTGTCTTTACAGTGATGATTAGGGCAATCAAAAATATTCCTTAAAAAACAGTTTTAAGCGCTTATATGCAATTAAAAATTATTAGTTGCCCTTAAAAAATAATTATATGCCCTAAAAATATGCTCAATATTGCTTGTAAAAATATATTCTACCTATGTTTAAAAAATGTACTAAAAGGAACGACACCAACGCACCAACCTAAAAAGAATACAAAATACATGGTGAGATTGCCGAACAAAAAGCCATTTAAAACAATTTTGAATACATGCATTTTTTTTATAATGGTGAATCTTTTAAATTCATGTACAAAGAGTAATTTAAGTCGCACGAGCGTGCTCTCGTGGTTAACAACTATTTTGCTGCATTTAAAAAGTCAGAATTATGAGGATAAAAATTTTTTTTTATAAATTTAGGCCAAACCAAAAATACTGAATATAAAGATATGAATCCTTCGTACGTTTCACCCCCCAAAAACCATTTGCTTACATTGTTGTTTTTGTAATTTCGGCGAATAGATGTGGATTGCAACAACTTAACGGGCTAGTGAACTGAGAAGCTGCTTATATGTGTGCGTTTTATGTGGTTTTTCACACACATACTTTGAAAAGCTTATGAGTCAGCTGTTTGCTGTAGCTTGTAGGCAAACCGGAATGACAGCCGAGGATTCATATCTTTATATTCAGTATTTTTGGGCCAAACGCGCACATGCAACTAATACTACGTTTTCACCGACCACTTAACCGAGATTTAGGTAGATTTACCACAAATCTCTTCACAAATCCCGTGATTTACCATACAAATTTTAATCTCCTCAAATCAAGATTTAAAATAAATCTCATTTAAATCTTGCTAGGTAAAATTCGAACAGACCTATTCCCCTATTCAGCGCAATACAAGCTGCTAAAGCAAACTTGCCATCTCACTTCCACTTCATAAGAAAAATGACCCACCATCTGCATTTTGAAAAGTTCTGTCAAAATTAATCTATTTTTTAATCTTTTTTTCTGGTGAAAACACTATTTGGGATTTATGAAATCTAAACGAGATTAACTTGCAGTGAAAACGTAGTATAAACTGTTTGGTTTCGATATTGAGCACAATGGGATTAAGGCTGATTTAAGGCGCGTTCGCGTTAGAGACGCTTACGTATACGTTTACAAGCTTTACGAACGCGTCGACATGACAGACGACTTGCAGAGAACCTGAAAATCAAAATGAACCTACATAACTGTAGTTTCGAATTCCTTTCAACAAACTATTCCATTATTTTTTAAACAAAATCGATTTTTTTCTTTCAATAAAAGGAATTTGTCCAGAAAACCCGATTTTTTCTTCTAAATAAATCGATTTTTTTGTTGAAAGGAATTCGAACATTGTAAACAATTTGCTTAAATTGCTATGTGTGAGCTTTCGCGTTGAAAGAAAAATCTGTCAAAGCGACGCCCAACGCGGCATTGGAAATCAGCCTTTATATGGGAGTGCGCGCTGGTTTATGTGCGCGGACTCTCATATAAGCTCATAGTACTCAAAATCTAAACCAAACTGTTTAGTTGCATGTGCGCGCCTGGCCTTAAGTTAATATTTACTACATTTTCAAAAGCAAATTTGTTTAAAATATTTAGAAGCACTAGATTACAAAACTGAAATAAAATCGTTCGAACCGATTTAACCAACTCAAAAAAGGGTTAATTTTCTCAAAAAAAACTCGAATCCGAATTCCCGTAATGAAGAATTCCATCGTAACGTACCCGACTTTCGTACGTAGTTTAATAATATTTAATAAATTACATTTTGACATAAAAGTTTTACGTCTTTACATACTTGGAAGTCGTTGCTTTAATGTAACGAAGAGTT
The DNA here is from genome assembly GCA_947049315.1 of Epistrophella euchroma. NCBI lineage: Eukaryota > Metazoa > Arthropoda > Insecta > Diptera > Syrphidae > Epistrophella > Epistrophella euchroma. The sequence continues at coordinate 4,246,155 of OX346249.1, read as the reverse complement.
TATAATTCAAAATTCAAACATCTATTAAATATAAAAAGATTCATTTGTGTCACGTGCCCCACAGTAAAACAACCAAAGTTTAGAAATGCATTTATTCTTGGGTTATTTTAGCTAAGTTTTGAATAATCTTAAGAAAATAGCATAATACACAAAATAATAATTGACTAAGGACTTCTTAAACACAAAAAAAAAAAAAGAAAAAATCAGTATGGTTTTTTCTGAATTTTTGCATAAAAGGTGCCGTCACGTGCCCGACATGTACAAAATTAGGAGTTAAAAATCGAAGAAACCTGTTAAAAAATGTTGCCTTTTTGGCGTAAATCGTGTATTTTAGCATATATATTATATATTTATTTCCACAACATTTCAGTATATGAAATCGCGAAATGGCTAAAATAGAACCGACTTTCTTGCATAGCGTTTTCGCTACAATTTGAGCATTGATTTCGGTTTTTGAGATGTAAATAACTTTTGAAGACGGTACCAATTTGGCATCAAGACCTCAAAATCTTCGGCACTTTGTATAGCAACACTTTGCTTTGAGATATAGTTTTTTGCCTCTCAAGGCGTTTTATATTGCCCACAGTACTATGTTTTACTCCTTTTCTATGAATTTTCTAGGCAGTATTCGAACACTTATCCTCAGTCTTTCTTCTGTAGACGATTTCAAAAAAAAACTATACGGAATCAACAGCTTTTGTTTTTTCAGAGGTCTTCAACAAAAACGTCACGTCCTCGACAAACTGTTAAGCTTTGTATTTTACCTGTTATTAATGCAATTCATTTAATGAAAATTACATATTTAATAGTTGACTGCGTGTGCATAGTTTTAATAAACAACTAACATCAATTTAGTAATAAACTTATTAAAATAGTTGAACTGTCATGTGCCCGACATTATGATATGTGGATTTTTGAAACGGTAAATTTAGATCATTTTTTGAACACAAAAAAGTTTTGGAATGATAAAACGGAAAACAGAAGAAGACATCAATGCAAAAAATATTGATGGAAAGATGCAAAAACCCAGTTTATCTAATGAGGCTAATTTAATAGTTTGCCATAGGACTATTTGCATTATAAAGTTCTGATCAATTTAGCTTATGGGTCAAGAGTTTTTGGAGATGTAACTATACTTATACAAGTAAGGCCAGGGATAGTACTTTATATGAGTCACATTTACTTTTGGTTCCCACACAAAATAGTTTTACACAAAAGTTACCGTTTTTCATGGAATGCACATAATCCGATTTTTATGGACAAAACCTGAGGTGAGGTTTTTAATTTTTTATGTGAACGCCTATCCTATTGATCTTTATTATTTAATCAATGAATATTAGAAAATACTGAACAAATTATGATTTTTATGAAAAATATACAAAAATATGCACGTAAATATGCAAAAATATGCATTTTCGACGAAATATGTAAAAATATGCCCTAACAAATGGTGCTGTAAAGACAGTATTTTTCATAAAACGGATTAAGTCTCGGCTTAATGGTGTTGATAGAAAAAAATATGCTATTAGCATCTCGGTTTTTAAACTGTGTTCCGCGCAACCCGGGGTTGTTGTGTTGTGTTGCATTACATTTAATCTTCATTTAAAAACTCTAACCTTGAAGATCCGATCATTAGAACCCAAGTTGTAAATTTAACGGATTTCAACGTAATAAGCGCCCCACATCAACTTTGCGTACCTATGCCCTAGACTGTGTTAGTTACTCAACAAAAAGAATTAGAAAACAAAATTTATTAGGGGTTCAAGTTTCACCTTACCCCTCCTTGTGCACGCCTTTGTGATGCATTACATTTAGGCTGAGTTCATAATTGCAAAATTTTTGCACATGCAATGCATAAAATATTTGTTCAATGCATTTATGATCAGAAAAACTCCTGCAACGCGGCAACAAAACAAAAACCACTGCAAACGTGATCGTATTTTGACTAAACGACTTAATTTACAAATTGAGTTCTAATTGTTAGATTTCCAAGGCGCTCACCGCTCGTTTGGCTCGTCTTGTAAAATTGTTTATGAACCTCTGTTTGGTAAAGTGAAAGTTTCCCACACTTTGGTTTTGACTGCAAAATGTGAAAATTTGCAAGAAATTTCACGTTACCAAAGAGACACCTGAATTGTCACCTGTCACAATTGTCAATGTTTATGAAATAGGACCCTGTTTTAGTTCATTTTTAATAAAGTAGGTGAAGAGCTCTCCTGACCGCACACCACAATTGGAATGAATTATAAAGCAAGTACTTGGTTTTAAGAAGGTACAATCACACTGTGGTTTTAAAGCCTGGATACCTATTAATTTGATTTCAAAAGAAATCCCAACCTCTAATACCTATAAAAAGAATAGTTTTTTTTAGGGGAACTGCCTCTTGCGAGGAATTGACAAATTCTGCGAGCGAGAATCTCTTGTAATGTCTTGTCTCTCACCGTCTCATATTTTTTTTAACGAGTTTAGGGTAGAATCGTGTGCTTACATAAAAATGAAGAATACAGCATCGTGCTGCACATACCATTTATACATACATAATGTACATCCAATATTTAGGGTTCAATAGGGGGAATTTCTTATTATATTGAAAATAATATTTAATACAGGTACGAAGTGATTCGCACAAGACGCGGTTATTTGTTTATGGCAATAAATGAAAAAAAGTCAATAAATGAAAAAAGTCAATTTTCATCAGTTAAAGCCTCAGATGATGGGATGGGTAATTTTATTTAAAAAAAAAATAAAACTTCAACTGAAAAAGTGCTATTAAATAAAATGCACAACTGGATCGCACGAGCTTGCGTTGCTTCGCAAAGTTTATGGAATAAATTGTTTTACTAATTATTATATCGTATCAAAGCAGCGCTCAATATGGCTAATTGCAATTTCTACCCTATTATTGATAAAAAAATTTACTAAATGATTTAATTAAATTGTAATTAGATCTGCAGCTCCATACCAAAAAAAAATTGTAAACAATATAAAAAAAATAAAAATGCAATGAATTACTTGTGGCATTTTTCACAAAAATGACTTGATTCACAATGCAAGGTTACGATTGATGAATTTTAACTGATGCTGTGGGGAATTTTATTCCTATAAAGACTAAAAACAAGATAACTGTCATTGCTATTACACTGACAAGTAAATTTTCACTGAGCTCTTCAAAAAACTATTCATTTCACTAAATTATAAAGTTCAATCAATATAAATTATCAATTCTTTAAAACCGCATAAGTCATCAATCAATTTTAAGTTAAAATTCACGTGAGTTATAAAGTTTTAAGTTCTTTAGCGGCCTCGAAACGAATCAATATACCCTAACTTCAATTCACAAAATAATAAATCTTTTTAATGCAAGATTAAAAGCGTATAATTGCCCAAATATTCCCCGAAGTATTCGGATCTAATAAGCGAAATCCCTCTACAGTCAAAGTCAATAGTAACCAGGAGGTTCAGCCTGATGACATGTCCCAGACCTCTCTCACCCAGTTAAAGAATATGTTCTGCGGTATTCTTGGCGAGAAACGGATCGCTTCTAATGATGACTCGCGTCAATTCATGCTGACATGCAGGTTCTAATCGCCAAAAACGAGAAACTTTCTGCAAGAGCTGATTGCTTAGAAAGTCGCTGCGTATTTTTAGAAAATTCTATCGAAGCAATGCAACTAACTGAAATGTTTGGAACGGAAGCTTACTGTGCGGATGCCGACCGTTAATGGGGAGGACTGCACCGAAAAACCCAAAAATATCTGCACATACCTTTTTAAGAATTCCCTCGACCGGCGCACAGTGGTGCTGATGCGGAAAAAAAATGCTAAAAATTAAATTTGCAATATGGAATTGCTTCATATATTTTTGGGAAATTTATGTCAAGGAATGTGCGAGATACAGCGCTCTAAAGTTACCCTTTCTTTGAATTTTGAAATTTATGTATTTTCTTGGAAAAACTTTTTGGCATGAAAAGTAGTATTTTTATAACTGTTTTGTCAAAACTTAATTTCTTTATGAAATAATATGTTAAATAAGCTTCCAAAGTAAAATAAAATAAAAAAAAAATTTTTTTTTTTTCTTTTAGCTGAGTTAGGACCGAGTGCACTAGAATTAATATTTTAATATTCTTTCCCTTAAGCTACAGTTTTAGTTCCACAATATTCACGTAACTATTTTTGAAAGAATTGTATCCGCCCTGATCCAACCTTGAACGTAGTGTACACATTTTTTTTCGCTGAATCAAATATAAAAAACACGGTTTTGACTTTGGTAATGTTAGAAAATTTATAATTTTATGAGTAATAATAGTTGGAAAGAATCCAACCAGGTTTTTATTTTAAGAAGAAGTATAAGCATTTCCTGAAAGTATAAAAAAAAAATAAAAATATAAAATAAAGGAGGTCTGAGTTATTCAATTTTTAGCTCAGCGTAGTTTTCTTGCCTCGATATTTTTCGAATTTTGTTGTGTCTTGTGATCCACCTAAAAATTACCTGATGAAGGAAAACACGTCTATTCTCTATGAATTCAGGAACAAGAAGAAAGTTTATTATTTCAATATAAAATGGCGATGTCTCAAAAAGGAAATACAAAAATGACATATAGAATGTTTAGTGTTGCCAACAAATATAAATATAATGTATGTATATGCGTTGCCAACATCTCCCCCCTCAGAAAAGCTCGTAATCCCTCAAGTATGCTGGGGCTCTTCGTTGTCGTGGAGCTCGTCTGATAGATGAGTTTGGTTCAGTGCTTACTTCTGGAGGTACCTGAATGCTGGATGTTGAAGTAGTTGCAATGCTCGTGTCTGTATCTTGTGTTGCAGGTACCGATGGGGAATTCGGTGGTTGCGGCGTTGACATCTGTTGCGGTTGGATCTCAAAAACATCAATTAGTGTGTTGAATGGTATTTGCAGATCTGAAGACCTCTGTCCGTCCGTAGTCCTAGGAATCATTTGGTCTATGTGGGAGCGGATGAGTTCGTTTCGATGTCGTGCCTGGTTTACGATGCGGGTGTTGTACATCACTTGGCCGATACGCTCAATCACTGTGCCGGGTGCCCATTCAAATTTCCTGTTCGAGTTGTGAACTCTTACGTAGACTGTGTCACCAGCCTGGAATGATTTTGGTTTGACACCGTACTTTCGGTTATATTGTAGTTCAGCGTACTGTTGGCTAGTTCCTTCACTTAGTACTGGGCTCTTTGATGGAAGCAGGAGGTCTAGTGTTGTACGTAATCGACGTCCGATGAATAACTCTGATGGGCACTTCCCATTGATTGCATTGCGATTCGGTGTTGCTCGATATGTTGATAGGAAAGACTCTAAATGCTTTTGTGGTGGTGTCTCCCCCCCTTCGAATTTCTTAAGCGCGCGTTTGAATGTGTCCACGAACCGTTCAACCTGCCCATTTGACTGTGGGTGGTACGGTGCGGTCCTGATGTGTTTGATTCCACGTTCTCTGCAAAACATCTGGAACTGCGCGCTTGTAAACTGCGTTCCATTGTCGCTTACAATGATTTCAGGATTTCCAAATCTTGAAAATAGACTGGATAGTACGTCAATGGTATACGATGTCGTTGTTGTCTTTGTAGAAAATACTTCTGGCCACTTTGAGTAGGCATCTACGATGATGATGAAAGACTGTCCTTTGACTGGACCAGCAAAATCGACGTGTATACGTGTCCACGGTCCTTCTGGTTTCGGCCATGGATGTAAAGGCACACGTATGGGTGATTTGCTGGCTTCGATGCATTTGACGCAACGACGTACATATTCCTCTATTTGCTGGTCTATATTGGGCCAGTACACGAAACTTCTGGCTAGACTTTTCATACGGAACTGTCCTGGGTGGTCCTGATGAAGTCGGGTAAGTATTTGATGACGAAAACACTCTGGAACAACAACTCGTTCGCCGAACATAAGACATTGGTTGGAAACTGAGAGTGATGATCTGCGGTGATAATATGGAGCAATCAATGCACTTAATTCAGCTTTATTTGGCCAACCATTTGTCAAATATTTTATAACAAGTTGAAACGTTGTTGATTGTTCAGTTTCGCGAACAATATCTGCGTGTGTCAATGGAAATGTAGATATTGCGTTGACTAAAGTTGATCGGATGTCTTCTTCTAATGTGACGGATGCCACGACGATATCTTCCTTATTTGTTTCATGTGTATTGATTAGCCTTGACAATATGTCTGCATGTCCAAAATGATCGGTTTGAACATATTGAATTTTGAAGTCGTAGGCCTTTAACGTTAAAGCCCAGCGTTGAAGCCGGTTGGCTGTGTAGACTGGAATGCCTTTTTTGGAGCCAAAGATTGCAAGGAGCGGTTTGTGGTCTGTCTGGAGCACAAACTGACGTCCATACAACATCCGATGAAACTTGGTTACTGCGAAAATGAGGGCGAGTCCCTCTTTCTCTATTTGGCTGTATTTTTGTTCACTGCTTGTGAGTGTCCTAGATGCATGGTAGACTGCTTTGACTGAGCTGTCTTTAAATCGATGTAGAATACATGCACCAATTCCACTGTTAGATGCATCACCAGCGACGATAAGTTCAAGCGCTGGATTATAATGTGTGAGAAGCAAATCTGACTGTAGAATTTCCTTGAATGTGTCGAAAGATTGCTGGCACTCTGGAGTCCATAACCACTTCGCATTCTTTTTCAGCAATTCATTGAGTGGATGCCGAAGCTCATGCATTTTCTTCACATATTTAGAATAGAAGTTAATTGCTCCGAGGTACGCTCGCAGTGTAGCTAAATCTGTAGGTGCTGGCATTTGAGCAATGGCACGAGTTTTAGATGGATTTGGGCGGATACCATTCCTGTCGATGACATGGCCCAAATACTCGAGTTCATGCATTGCAATGTAGCACTTTTCTGCTTTGATTGTGAATCCGAAACTTTGGATGCGCTCAAATAGACGTGTCAGGTTCTTGTTGTGATCTTCGATGCTTTTTCCAGTGATTAAGATGTCGTCCAGGTATGCTGATGTTCCCGAGAGTCCTGTAGTCATCATGTCTATGACCTGTTGGAATGCACCTGGGGCAATTTTAACACCAAATGGCAGTCTGTTGTAGCGGAATAATCCGCGATGGGTGTTAATCGTCAGGAACTCACGGGAATTTTCATGTACCTGGACCTGAAAGAAAGCATCGGATAGATCAATGAGACTAAAATATTGACAATTGGATAACCTGGAGAAGATTTCCTCTGGTGTGGGCAGCGGGTATGGATATGGCTGCAAAACTTCGTTAAGTCCCGTTGAAAAATCTGCGCAAATGCGCGTTGAACCATTACTTTTGCGAACTGCAACAATGGGTGCAGCCCACTGTGAGTAGTCAACTGCTTGAATGATTCCAAGTTCTTGGAGTCGTTCGAGTTCCTTGTCGATATGGGCCACTGCTGCAAACGCTACTGGTCGTTTTGGCCGGAATACTGGCTGTGAATCAGGTTTAACTCGAAGTTCGACTTTGAACTTTGTACACAGGCCTGGGCTGTCACGAAATACCGCTGGGAATCGAGACTTGATACTCTCTGTGATTCGTTGCCTTGCGACTGGAACAGCTTCTGTATTGACTGCGTTACAAATTGAATTGATTGGCACTTCCCAAATTCCAAGCTGATTTATCCAATCGATTCCGAGAAGATTGAGATTTTCTATCGGGGTCAGATAGCAGGTACCTGTGAACGAACGCTGGCCGAACTGAACGGAGCACTTAAACTCGGAACTGATTTCCATGACGTTGCCGGATGCGTTTCGAACTGACTGGCTGCTTTGCTGGCAATTTGGCTTTCCAATCTGCTTCCACATCTTCTCGCTGATCAAGGTGATGTCGGAACCGGTGTCAATCTGTAGATTACAATTTTTGTTGTTGATAAGTAAATTGATGTACTTGCGACTGTCATTTGTCTGTAGTTGGTTGACTTTTGTGATGACTTTTGAGTAGGTCGTTGGCTTCGTTCGCTTATTTTCATTTGACATGTCACAGAATCCATCCCGATGACCTTTTTTGTTGCACTTCCGACACACATGTGTTTTATACGAGCAATCTCTTGAGTAGTGCATATCGCCACAGAACCAACAAGGGGTTTTCGGTGTAGCCTTTGGTTTCTTCTGAGAATTGTTTCGTTTTGGTATGTCTTGCTGCTGGTGTCTCTGTTTTTGTCTGGGTGCTGAATGATTTTTGTACTGGACCGCGTTGACGTTGTTAACCTCAATTAGTGCGGTGTCACTCTTAAGACTGGATATACGATAACATTCGGTCACCAGGCTCTGGAGAGTGATTTGTGTTGCTTTTGGTCCATCTATTGTGGAAAGCAGTTTCGTTCGTATGTCGCCATACTGGTGCGACTGAAGTCCACACACAAAAACAAGACACTTGAACTGGTCTGGCGTCAGATCTGAAAGTTTGAATTCCTCGCACTGTTTGTTAACTTTCGCTGCATATTCATTGAAGTCTTCCAAATCCGACTTGTTTAGTTGTAGGCATTTGTAGCGAGTGCTAAACAAAGATTCGTGCCTGCCGAATATACTTTTGAGACGCTCAACTGTGTCGCTGAATGAAATTTCTTTTGCCGACTGCGGAAGAATTGAATTAATGTAGAGTTGATGACATCGGGTATTTAGTTTCCTTAGTAATAAACGTGTTTTAGCCTCCTCAGACAAATGAACAGCATCTTCTATGAAAAGGCTTTCGTATCGGGAATACCACGCTTCAAAAGTGATATTGTTTTCGGGCGCGAAATCGAATTCGGCGATACTTTGCCCTAAACTTTCCATGCGAAACTCACTGTCTGCACGCGTAGTTGATGTGAGGATTGTGCCTGAGGCTCCGCCACCACCTTTAAATGTTGCTGCTAGTTGCTCCAAAAAGTTCTGGTGTGACTTCGCCATGTTTTCTTGTTGAATTTTGTTCTGCTCCTGCTGGAGTTTAATAAACTGCAACAAGTTTTGATTGAGGTCGTCCATTTTGTGTTAAATTTTTTTTTTTCTCGTCGCCACTGTTGTGTCTTGTGATCCACCTAAAAATTACCTGATGAAGGAAAACACGTCTATTCTCTATGAATTCAGGAACAAGAAGAAAGTTTATTATTTCAATATAAAATGGCGATGTCTCAAAAAGGAAATACAAAAATGACATATAGAATGTTTAGTGTTGCCAACAAATATAAATATAATGTATGTATATGCGTTGCCAACAAATTTCCAACTTAATTTTGCTTGGAAATATGTGGTAAGATATATTGTTTTATGGTGTTATTTAAATAAAATGTGTACTTAAATATTTTAATCCAACAGTTTCAATCAAGCAAAAGGGCAAAAAGTAGGAACAAGTAATAATTTAAAAAGGACAGTTTTTTTATGGTTTTTACCTGGACACCAGTTTTTTTCTAAATTAAAAATAAATCATGTTCAAGTTGTTGATATTAATTTTATAGCCTTTTTATGATAGAAAAGTAGCTCAAGCTGTGACAAATGCTAGTTCTTCTAGCAATTGCATCATTTGTGGAGCTAAACCTTCAGAGATTAATTACTTATTCAAGCTGCAATCAAAGATCCTGAATAAAGAAGCTCTTGCTGTGGCTCCATTAGCAATATTTAAGGCAATGGCAATTTCAATATCGATTGCAATTAATAATTGCTTGGGTGGGGCATTTCATGGCCAGGCAATTCCAGTTGTCAAAAACTTTACGTATAGAAATTGCGACAGAAACTGCTTAAATTTGCTGTTTTTTGATAATATAAAATTTTAATTCACTAATTTGTGGTCACTTCTATTCATATTTTCACTTTTTGTTTTATAATAAAGGAGAAATTATTCAAAATCATAGAGAAACCATTTTGTAAAAGACGAAACGTCAAAATTTATTGCCTGGTTGATGGAAATCAATAATTGACTTTCATCTTTCAGGCAATATTGCCATTGCCAAAGCATCTCCACTGACAATATTCAAGGCAATGGCAATAATGGAAGCAATTTATTGCCTCGAAAATTGCTAATGGAGACGCTGGGTTATACTGAGAATGTCAACACTGCATGTACGGATTAGATTTATGGAGTACATAATTGCACCTGGTATATAACTTAACCTTCAAATCATGAAAAACTAATGAGGCTACTCGTGTTATTAAGGAAGAGGAAACAAAAAACGAATTGAAGCGGAATTCATGTAAAAGCTTGGAATAAAAGTTGACGTGGTAAAAGAATTATGAAAATTGTCAATAACTTTTGTCTTTCACTATTTTTTTTTTTAACCAAATTTAGCTAAATGTGTGTAAGCCCAATCTGAATATGTGTGCAAAATTTCATTGCTGCCCGTTTCATGTTCAGATTTTTCCACTCTCCCATACAAAAGGCATCACTGTGCGACGCACGGCGGCGGCGGCTGATTCGCACTATCGACCGCGAGTCTATTCTGTTCAGCCAGTAAGGTAGCTTTTACTGTATACGTTAATGTGTCTAAATAACTACTTCTTTAATTGTAGTATTGTAAAAAATTATAGAATTTATATCTTCTGAACTCTGAAGTCATGAAAGTTTCTTATTTATTTTCTTAAAAAAAGATTCCTAAAGCTATTGTAATTTTAAAGAGTTGAGTAGCGCGTGTCTTCTAGAAACTTTTTTTCATTATTTTTCAAGCTTATTCAACAAAATTTCGCCAACTACCCTCCTACTACTACTGCCGCAACTAGTGCTGCCACTTAGCCTTTAAAAACAACAACAGAGAACAAAAACAAAAAAAGGGATACTCGCTTAACCCAAATTGTAAATAGAAGTTAAATAGCTTATCGTCATTGTTTGCATATGTTTTTGTGAAGGGAATACGTACACACATATATGCAATGGTGGTTAGCTGGGCATGGATATATCTATCTATACTAACAAACAAATGAAAGGATGAACCAGAAAGTTTGAAGCTCAAAGTTTGCCAGAGTTTGGCAGCGGGGATGTGTGAATGAATTTCTGCAACCTCATTCCGTTCAAAGTAGGGTTTTTTTTTCATTTTTTTTTTTAGGAAAGAACAAACAAAAAAAACAGCGTTCATATGTCTCGCTATGTTACTACCAAATAGCCTTTTAGACCACAAGTCCATTTTGGTTTATCTAATAAACTAACCCCTCTGTATTTCTGTATTGGTTGAATGTATCTAAAATAAAAAAATAAATTTGATGGCACAACAGCTCATGAAGAACTAGGGCCTAGTGACTTACAACTCTCAACCATTCCTGTGTGCGTGTCTGCAGGAATGGAGGGGACCTACAGTTTATTGCCGAATCCGAACGGCTAACGAGCGGCACTTTTCTGTGACAGGAGATACTCTTGGAGGATTTGTCAATTCCTCGCAAGAGGCAGTAGCCGTTTTTTCTTTTTAAATAAATAGGTGGCGAGGCTGGGGATCGAACCTTAGACCTCCGGCATGACAGTCCATCGCACTAACCATCACGCCACGGCTACTACAAGAATGTATCTATTGTCCCTTAATGTTAGGCTATAAATGAACAGGCGGGTATAAATTGCGCCTTAGGTATATAAATGTGTTAATAGACAAGGATGAGCCCATAACCGACTTAAGGTGTTTGTTCTCTTCCACCCTACAAGGGATTTGCCCATTAGATTTTGTATGGGCTAGTTGTCCCCTGCACTTTAAATGGAACCCCAACCACAATATGTATACAGTTTGCCCTATATTTTGAGCATGTATTAGTGGTCCCGTGCATTTGAAGGGTAAAATAAGAGAGTTTTCTCTTAGTCAATTCAAATAAAATTTGCGGGTGTTTCAGGCAAGAGGGGTACAAGTCGGTTCTCTAGATAATATAGGCACTCTATGGATGAGCCCGTGAGAAGCAGAGTGGCCTAGCTGACTTTTCCTCTTTTTTCAGTAGAGAGAAAACAAAATTCACTATTTGGAACAGTTATAACTGTTAATTGAAGTAAGATATGAATGATTTTCTTATTGTTTCATTCTCGAAATAAATAGACTATTTTTTTTTTGGAATTCATAGGTTTGTTCCAGACCTTGACCTAAACTGCCAATTGTCACAATTTGTCAACAATTGTTGCCGAATCCTGTTCCACATTTCAAAAATTCGGCAATTTTGGGCAAAAGAGAGCGCTCACGAGAGAGTCAAACATTTCCCCTTCCTGACAATTTCTGCCCAAAAAAATTCTTTGGGCAGAAATTGGCATGTTTTTTGTTTCTGTCAAAAAATGGCAGTTTTAATTCAAATAAATTCAAATATGCTGTTGACTAAGGGTTGCCCAAGTGTTATTTTTAATTTTATTTTAGTTTTAGTAGATGTGTTTTTTTTTTGTATCGTTTTATCAATTTATTATTTAGTAAATTTATGTTCATAAAATTAACTATTCGTTTACCAAAAGTAATTCTGAAGAAGAAAATGTAATTAAAAATCATGAATTTCTTTTTTGAGGTTCTTTTCTACAGCAAAATAAATTTAAATTTTATACATTTCTACAAGTTTATTAATACTTTGCAAATTCTTTTTATTGTAGTTATAATTTTTTGGAATTTTCTATAATGAAATATCATTGATCCATGGCAACTCTAGTTGATTCTTGTGTTTGACGTTTAAAAAGTGGCAGAAATCGTTTTTCCAAAAAGCATTCCACACTTTTTTCTCTCTCTGAGAGAATTTCATCCCCACTCCTCAAAATTTTATAGATATCCCAAAACTGCCCAAAAAAGTTGGGAACAAACCACATATTTTTCCATAAAGTACCGTTCAAATTTGTTCTTAAGTCAGTTAGGCCACTGTGGCACTGAGGAAAAAAAAAAAAACAATTTAATTCAATGAAGCAGAAAGATAGGCCAAAAGCGTTAAGTTAAAAAGGCTATTTTTATTTAGGTTGTGATGTTTTTATTTTCAAATGAAGAAATTAAAGTAACTTATTAATTTCCTTATGTTTTAGAACTGCAAATAGCTTGTATATCAGTTTATATCGCTCTTTATATTGGAGTTATGAATGCAAAGACCTCTGTTAGACCTTTTTCTTCCCGGCTATAATAATATGTCTTGAATCAGGATATAAAACAATGTTTTCTTTTGAAATATTTAAGATCATTTCTTTACGATGAAATAATTAAAAAAATATTGTTATAAGGGTAAGACGGGCACTCTGGCAAAACTGAAGTTATGAGACATTACAGGACCTGCACTATTAAATATTTTATATTGCTTATTTATTTATTTTAAGTTTTTATTAAAAGGCAAATATTTTAAAAGAAGGCAATCCATTCTTTTTAAACTTATATTTTCAACATATTGTTTTCTTATAAATTGCGTATGGAAAACAAATAAAGAAACCGAATGAACAACAGAATATTTATGTGGGCTAGTAAAAATATTAGAAATAAATAAATAATAAATATATTTGGTGGCACAACAGCTCATGAAGAACTTGGGTTTTAGTGACTTACAACTCTCAAACATTCCTGTGTGCGTGAATTAACCCCTTTTGAATTAACCTTAAAATATGGTTTACCATTATTAAGGAGAATTAATAAATGGTAATTATTTTTCAAAATTCTTAAATTTTTCGAATCGAATTGATTTCAGACTAAATTAGCTGCTAAGTAAGATTTTTTTTTTATCATTTTGCAATAATTTTTACATAGAAATATAAAAATAGATGATTTTATTTCAAATCGATGGTTCTATTTAGTTTTTAGAATTAAATTTTTTTTTTGGGCAAAAAATCAATAAAGGGTCCCTACCGACATTTTTTCACTTCCACTTCGGCAGATTTTAGTTCGCAATGTGAAGAGAGCTGCTTATTTTGATTTAGCATTTGGATCTCTTTTGGATTCAACTCGATTGCATAAGTTGATTCTATATTACTCCTTACCTCGGGTGGGGAGGAGGTAGCAATTGCAAATAAAACAACCTAATTGACTTCTGGATTAAAAGTGATTTTATTATTAATTTTCATGGCTATTTACACTTGATGCATAAACAATTTGATAGCTATTTTTATTCTATGGGAAACTAAATGTGGGAAAGTAAATGTAATAAGATATAGGAGAGTCAGAGCACCTGTAAAAAGTGCTGATAGTGCAGTTTTGGTGAGAACCATATGAAAAATTATGGATAGTGATGTTCATAGGGAATAAGGTGTTCTAGATTTTAATAGGGTGTTATAAATTAAATAAGCTGCTTAAACATAGTGTATGTTTGGGGCTATAACTTTGTAGAATATTGTTTTTCAAAATTTTTCATCATGTTTTGCATTTTTAAAAATTAAAATCGATTTGATTCAAAATAGTTTTTAACGGCCTTTAGTCCATAGAAAATGGCGTTTTGTCTCGGCGATCTTACATGGACTCATCAGTTGACTAGTGAGGGCCTTATCAATACGCAATTTCTATTAAGTTCAGTTCATCTTACATAGAATTTATTCCTAATAAAAAAATAATAATAAAAGCTGGAAGTTTTTCTGCCCGTGAGTGGCCTGGCAATGTTTATCTACGAAGAAACTCCAATTTCTATGGCCTAAAGTTCGTATAAAGCCAATTTGAATCAATATAAATTAAACAAGTCCAATTAAATAGTGCTACGTCTTCTACTTGGCTGACTTATTTCAATTTTATATAGAATTTGTATTATTAAAAAAAAAATCTTCGTATCTAAACATTGCCAGGCCACAGGAATAAAAAAACTTCCAGCTTTTATAATTAGGAATTCTAATCTGGTTGGAGACAGGTTTTAAATAATTGCACATCATCCGCGTACATTTGAATCGAAGAACTTGAGAATTTGTGGGGGGGTTCATTTATATAGCAATCTTTAGGCGAATTCCAGTCAGCAATTCCGTACACTTTGTAATCCTGTTTGTATTCCGAGTGAACCTTCTCAAAGCCAAAGCTTTTTGTTCGAGCCTATAACTAGCTTAGAAGTTCTTAAAATAATAGACACTTTGAAAAATTCGAATTCCTCTGGTTCTGATGGTATTTTTACTGGGTCTCGCAATTCCGTCCGTCTGTCTGTCTGTGTACTCGCCTACAGCCTCCCTTAGCCCATGGATCGAATTTATTTTCCCTGACAAGTTTTTTAAATTTGTTTTTAGGACCGAAAATAACGGTGCCTGTCATATATTTTTTTTTAGCATTTTTTGAAAATCTTATTTTTCTTAAAAATGGCTCCACAGAACTAAAAAAAA
This sequence comes from Epistrophella euchroma, assembly GCA_947049315.1. NCBI lineage: Eukaryota > Metazoa > Arthropoda > Insecta > Diptera > Syrphidae > Epistrophella > Epistrophella euchroma. The sequence goes on along the minus strand of OX346249.1, from coordinate 4,230,971 downwards.
AATCAATAAATTATAATTAATAAAAAAATAATTGCCGAAGTGGCACGATCGTGCTTTTTTGACACGATAATTTCCTCGTGGCACGGTGGCACGAAAAAGTTCAATATTGCACGTTTTTTTATTTCTATTATTTTACATAAGATTAAGCAAATTTCATCAAAATTTAATGAAAATTGTTCCAAATTCCGTAAAAAGTGGACAGAAGCACATATTTTTTTGACAATGCACGGCGAATAGAGCAAATAAATTCGTTTGATTTTTTTGTTGTATTAAACACTGTTATAAAACTGATTACAGTTTTTTTATTTTTAACAAAATAGAAGATTTTGTGTTTTTTCATATGGCCCGAAAATTGCCACGATTTTTCAAAAAATATGGCACTTTAATTTTTTTTCGGGCGGCAACGCTGATAGGCTACCCTCTGGTGAAAATAAAATTCCCAAAAAATGGTTTTAAATGGTAAAATACATAAAATACTAAACAATTTTGTATGAATTTTTTTCCTTTTGTAAATCAGAATTTTTAAACTCAAAACTGTTATAACAATACTTGTGTATGTGTAAAGAATAAAACAAAAACTAATGAATAAACAAACAAGAGAGAGAGGAAAAGTAACATGAAAAGTATTTAAATTAAAGGGACTGGATGGGGTTAGTAAGAAGAATTAAAAAAAAAGGGTTCATCTGTCTGATTAAAATGTGTTCCACATATCTGCTTTTGAAGTTGTTGCATATATGTACATAGTTGACAAAAAAACATGTGGAATATGTGTCAACGTGACGGGGGTCAAAATTTAAATAAATTCCAGTTTACCCATTATTTCCCCGCTGCATTCAACATTTTACCACTGCCATACCGATAATATGCATGCGGACGCTTTTTTGCAGAGCTCTGGTGTAGCTTTTTATTATTCTTTTGGTCCCGGCAACCCCCACCACCCAAAAGTGTATACACTTATGTATCCCTCACTACCCGAGCCTACCTCCCGCAAACTCTATAGCAATCCTAACCCATATTGAGTTCTAGGAAAAAAAAAAAAAACACTGCGGGGATTGCAGCAGCAGAAAAAGGATTCATATGCATTCAAGTTGCCTCTGCTTCAGTTCTATAGCCCCTGCCTTCTCCGTCGCCGATGATGCTTTGGATCTCCATCAGTATGCTCATTGTTGTTGTGTTCTTGATGACATTAATGGCAGGAGTTATTAAAAAGAATAAATCTTGACATTTTTTGTTATTATTTTTCTTGTTTTTTGTTTAAATTATGTTTCAGTGAAATAATGAAGATATTTTTACTCGACGCCAAATAGGTGATGCAGCAGCAAGTGTGGCAGGCGGTTGTGTAATCTGTATGAATATATTCATGTAGGCTCCTAGAAGGTTCCCTTTCTTTGCTTCTGCCTCTGCCTTATACTATATGAGTCTTTTTTTTAGTCCTTAAAAAAAAAACCTCCCATGTGTCCTAAATAAATATATGTGACAGCCTTAAGGACATTGGAGCCTTAGTTTCACATCCATAGAACTATAGAACAAACGAGTGCTGTGTGTTTGGCGTTTTTGTCACGCGGGGTGCTTGTCCTTTTTTTGAAGCCATTCATATTTTGATGTGAGAGTGTTTGATTTTTTTTCTTGTTCTGTGTTTTTTTTTTAAGCTTTTATTATGTAGGTGGGTTTTGAAAGCCATTTGTTCATCAGAAAAAAATAACATAAGGCGTAAAGGAAGGAGGCAGAGTTAATAAATCCTCATGTTTTTTTTTTATTTTTTTTAAAGAGGACGACCAGGTAATACCGGTCATTTCTAAAGCGGCCCATACACACAACACTTGTGTCGACACTGGTGTCGGTGTACTCAAATGTGTTGTGTGTATGGGCAAGTGTCTACACCGATTTCGGTGTCGAACACGGTGTCAAGAAAATCAAAATCTTTTGATTTTTTGTGTCGGTGTTACTAAATGTGTTGCGTGTGTGGCGGAAGGCCACACTGGTGTCATGACACAGGTGCATACACTTGTGTTGTGTGTATGGGCCGCTTAAAATAAACGTGTCGGTAAAGCGGCCCATACACGCAACACAAGTGTGTGCACCTGTGTCATGACACCAGTGTGGCCTTCCGCCACACACGCAACACATTTAGTAACACCGACACAAAAAATCAAAAGATTTTGATTTTCTTGACACCGTGTTCGACACCGAAATCGGTGTAGACACTTGCCCATACACACAACACATTTGAGTACACCGACACCAGTGTCGACACAAGTGTTGTGTGTATGGGCCGCTTAACAACCGGGGTAGGTACCTGCACCACAAAACAACAATCTTATGCCGTTTTTTATTTTAAAAAAGATTTCATCTTTTTGCGAAAAGATTTGCACTTTTTCAAACAAAAATTAAACTAAAATTTTATATCGTCATTTTTATTTCACAAAAAGTTAATTTATTTTTAATTTTTTCCGACGTCTTTACAATAATTCATAATGTCCCTGCATGAAGAAACCAAGGATTTAAAAAAAAAAAGATGAGTGGCCGTTTAAGCTGTTTATGATAATTCTGAGCAATAAGAATGGATTTGAAAAGGAAAACAAAATTGTTGTGAGGTTGTTAAACCAAAAATCAATTTATTTTATTTTTTATTTTATTAGTTTAAAAAGTCAAACATATTCAAAAAATATTAATTCAGTTCTTTGGCATTTTTAGTACATACTAGCTGGCCCAACCCGGCTTCGCACGGGTAGAAAATCGTAAGAAAATAACAAAATAAATTGATACATAATTATACGATAGGTAGTTAATGTCAATAACTTCAAAGTCGAAATTTTATGTAATTTTTTGTAGACGTTGGGACGGAAGCAAGGATCTGACTTTAGGATAAATTTGCCCTTATACTTTGAAAGTTTGCATGTATTGAGCTGTAACAATTTCAGCTCCAAAAGACGTCATTTGAAAGCATGAGTTGTATTTCCTGATGTTGGATAGGAAATGTTTTGATTCGGCAAGCAAAGTTTTAAGGGTTCTGGCAGTTCTTCAAGTTGAGGCAGTTTAATTTTTCCGGCGGCGCAACACATTCCTATCGTTTCTCCATTAGATTTCAAAGCTTTGCAATGAGGACACACTTCAGTCATAGTGCCGATATGATAACATTCCGACTCAAACTATAATCATCAGATGGGTTATATCGCAATGCAATGTAAGTGGCCTCGTTCAGGATTGTATCCAAAGCGATCTGGATAGCTTTGTGTTGTTGTAATCCCTTGTGAAAAAAACAGCTGATGCAACAACTACTAAACGTATCTGAAAATTTTTGGATAGGTTGACACCGCCTTGGATAGGTTCTTGAACGCGAGGAGTGTAATCGAGTGATTGCTGACAACAGAGTCGTGGTTGACGCTGATCTGGTGTTTCTCGTTGACGTTTTTCAGCCGCTCTCAGTCTTTCACGCTAATGCAGTTGGAAACGAAGCAGATGTGAAGCTGTAGAACACGATCGCCGTGCTCGCAACCGTGCATGTGTATCCTCTAATCTGGTTTCAGGTCGCTCTTCTTCTTCTTCGGCACGTATTTAAGCCATTATTTGGCATGTTCGCTCGTTCGCTGATGCCCGTTCTTCCTCAGTACTACTTGCCAGCCCTCGCCGCATTGCATCCGCTATGCGAGTTTGACGGCCTATGTTTGATCTTTTTGCAGTCATTACCTAACAGCAAAAACATGTTATATATTTTAAATTTTTGCTTCAAATTTTTGACAAAAAAACAATTTTTTTTGATAAATAATGTTCATGATTGCTGATATCTCAGTACAGCGGGTGTAGCTTTTTTGTCCAACTGATGGCGATATTTAAAAAAAGTATATAGAAACACGTTCGTATGCAAATGCAATGTTGTGTCAAAATTTCAAAGCAATCGGTGGAGAACTTTCGGAGATTACTTATAGGGAAAAAACGTACATTTACATTTTTATTTATATAGACTAGCTTTACATTTATCCTTCATGAAAATTCAGATCGAAACTTTGCTTTCGAGAATCTGTTTTTCAAAATTCAGATTTAATTTAAAAAAATTCTGGGTTTCAAAATTCTTTTTTTTTTTTTCAATTCGGTTTTACAAAATTCTGCTCTTCAAAATACAGACAGTTTAATATTGAGTAAAATCAAATTTTCTTCGTTCTCTTTTCCAGATTAACATTTATAAGCAAGTACCCTTAAAAATTCAAGTCTTGCAACAATGAATTTCATTTTATTACATTTCTGAAACTTATTTTTTTTTTAAAGAGTATTTTGAAAAGCAGAATTTTGAAAAACTAAATTTTAAAAAGTAGAATTTCGAAAGCAGAATTTTTAATTCTTATTTTTGACCCGATACAATTTTGACCACATCCTAAATTAATTTCGGCAATATACAGATTTTTCGATTTATCAAAAACCATAATTTAAAGAACGTTTTTTTTTCTTTTTCTTCTCAGTCAGCAGCGAAAAAAAATGAGATTTATTTCGAACTACATTTATTTAATAAAAATAATGGTAAAATGTTAGGGGAGGGCAATCCGTGGATTCTGAAAAAATAGTTCTATTTTCTAATAATATCCAAACAAGAACATATTTTTTGGAGAAGGTTTCTTAAATTATGAATTTTATACTTTACTGAAATAAATCTAATAATTGGGCATTAATTGTTGAATTATTGGTTAAAAATAGACTTTAATTGCCTTTAGCGTTTTGTCACGGTGCTGGTGTGGCAATCTCACTTGGACCAGAGCCCAAGCGATGGGGGGGGGGGGAGGTGGGGGGGGCAAAACCTGGGCTCCGAATAAAAACCAGGAGAAAACAGTCCACGAGAAAACAGTCCCTAGTAAAAAATATAACATATATTGATAAGTTCTTATGTCCCAGAGCCAAGGGGGGGCAGCTGCCCCCTCTTGCCCTCCCCTGTGGGCGCCTATGGCTGACATGCTTTGAAGATGAAATTTTTCGATGCCAACATGTTTTATTCAAAAGAACAATTCTAGAGTTTGAGAAGAGATTTTACAGATTGCAATAAAAAACGGCATTACTTTCAAACAAGTATAAGGCCCATCGCCCACTAGGCAACTTTTTGTTGCTCGGAGTTGCTCGCGGAACTTTTTTCCTAGTAACTTTTTGTTGCTTACTCTCGTCCACTAGGCAATTTCCTAGCAACTTCCAGCAACTTTTGGGAATTTTCCAAAATTTTTGCCAAATGAGAGTCTTTTAACCCGAAAAACAAGTTTATTTTCACTCTGAACGAATTTTGTATCGTCACTGATCCAAAATACAAGGTCGATTTAACATTTCAGTTAAAAATACTGAACCCAAAAGTTGCTCGGAAATTGCCTAGTGAGCGATGGCAAGCAACTTCGAGCAGTTGCCTAGTGGGCGATGGGCCACAGCTTTAATATTTAAAGCCCAGTACACAGCTAGGGAAAAAAATTTTTTCTCATACAAATTTTTTACCAGGACAAATTTTGTCTCGGATTTTTCCTAAGCAGTCGCGGTTCACGCGCAAAATCCAAAGTTTTGTTTCAAACTGTACATGTAAAAGTCTCCACTCAATTTTTCCAAGACAAATAATGTTCCAAGCATTATTTTGCTGGACAAATGTTGACGTTTTATGAAATTCATGGTTTTTATTTACCAAAAGCATATCCCCGTTTTGATTTTTCAATAATAAATGACATTATTTTGAAAGAAGCTAATTTTTGTTAATTATATAACAGATTGAATAAAGAACAAAACCCCTGATGAAGTAAGGAATTCTTACGAAACGTTTGGTAAAGAATGGAATAAAGTTTTTTATTTGCATTCCAAATTCAAATAGACCAAAAGAGCCTACTCAAAATATAGTCAAATAAATGACATTATTTGTGTGAACGATGACCGAAAAACCATAAATAAAATATGAAAGAAAAACAACAAGAACCACGTTCTATAAAACAGCTATTTTCACTGAGTCAATGGCGTAGCTAATAGGAAAGGGTACAAGGGGGCCCAGTATCATTGCCATTAACTTGGTGCGACATAATTTTTTTTTTTAGAACAAGCAAGAAATAAAACTGAATTTCAAAGAATTTATTTATGTATGATAAAATGAACACTCGGATCTAGGGGTAAAAACTGCAATGCACATTTTTAGACTGAATTTTATTATTTTTGTGTTGTAATTTTAATACGACAGCCTAAATTAGACTTAAAAGAAGTAACGACCATTTTTCATCTTTTGACTAATTTTTAATTCAACATCAAAAACTCAGCAGGAAAGTAAAGGAAAAAGGAAATATTATAAAGAAACATCTCGAATATTAATGACATTTAGATACTGCAGTTTTATTTTACATACTAAGAATTTTCTACCTACGCTACTGTTCTCATTTCATTTTTTTATTTATTTCTATACCCTCAAAATTTGTCTTGAGAAAAAAAATGTAGAGATAAAATTTGGCTTGTCTCGAATTGCATACTAGGCTTAGACTTTAAATGTAGTCGCAGAAAATAAAGACTGGAAAATAATATAAGACATATTGCAACATTATTTAAAGAAAAATTATATTGGTTCAACTCCTTGGGTTTCACAGCATAAACTAAACTTAATTTCAATTAAACGAATTATATTACCGAACTACCTTACCATTTCCTCTGAAGCGCATGCGCAGTCAGCGCAATTCTCTCATATTTTTGTATTTCTTTTGAAGAGGAAAGATCCTTTGATGGCGTAAAACTGTTATAAATTGGCATTTCTCTGGTCTCGTCCCTAATTCTTAGGACGAGACTAGAGAAATGTCGTAACCTCCATCCAGCGTTGCCCCCCTACTACAAATGTAGCGTTTTTGCTACATTTTTTTCCAAGAAAAATTCACTCCGTACAATCGTAAAATATTCCAAAAACACTACAATTTCTAAACATAAAATTCTAATTTAGAAGGACAATTTTGATCTTACTTTCAATTTGGCAAAATATTTTTTTTTATTTATCAATAGCTTTGTATTTTTTTTTTTTTGCAATCCCGAAAGGAATTGGATGAAGAAAACGATGTTCGGGCTGAACAGCTTACGTGTTAAATCCAACAATAACTAATTCGCTTTGGGCTTAGCTAGGCACAGAAGAATTCTCGGTTCTTAACTTAAGCACGTCGAAAAACTGTTTTACCGGCAATATTTACATACATACACGTTATGGATAGTGTGTATGGAAATTTCATGTTTTTCTGTGATGGCGGGCGTCGGTAATCCCCGATGCCGTTTTTTTTTTTCGACCAATTTTTTTTAGAAGTCATCAATTTTTCGTTTCTGAAAGTGGATAATGTGATTCACTTTTTTTTTTAAGTAATCACTCGGAAAATATTACAATTACAAAAAAAATCAATCAATGAAATCATATTCGACACCAAAAAAACAATTTTAAAAATAAAATATAAATTAACCAATGTAATTGACATAAAAACAAATTATAATGCTCTAATAATGTTGTGTGTCCACCTTGATTTTGGAATTTTAGTAGGAAATTTGCAAAAATGTTTTTGTAAGCCAGATATTTTTGCTATGTAAAAAGGCATGAAATAAAATCCAAATTTTGACCTTTTATTATATATACAAATAATATTGTCGTACCGAAAAAATTTACAATTTAGTATGTTGTGTTTTTGCGCGTTTTAAATTTTACTACATTTAAAATTTGCCACACTACATTCTCAACCTGTTAGGGGGGCAACACTGCCTCCATCCAAACTCATGGCCATCGAACCAAGGCTTCTCGTTTTTGGGTTCTGAATGCTTTTCTCTCCTGAGATTTAATTTTTTTTTTAATGGGGCTTGAGTCAACCTAGAAAAAAATATTTTTGTATTGTATTTAAAATTTCTCTTTTTTGTTTTTTTTTTTTTTTGTTTCAGAAAATACTAATATTTTTCTTCTTTCTTTCTTACACAGAGCACGTTCTTGAAAAGTCATATCACGGTCTAATAAGAGAGAACGAAACTATAGTTGAAATAACGCCACTTATAAAAGTTGACGAAGAAAAAATTTGTGATTTTCGTATACTAAAGAAGCCATATCATGAGATACCATTTCAAGTAAGTTATAGATAATTTAAGACACATTTGCCTTGAAAAGTATTGCATTTTATAATTAGTAATAATTATTTAGTAATATGAAGTAAATTATATAATTTTAACTTGTTTTGACGAAAGATTTGGCTGAAAAATGAAAAATAGCATACGAGTTAAAATGAGACACCGTTGTTTTGGTTTAGGATATCGAAATACCGCAATTGGAGGGAAAATTGAGTTGAGCCAAGCATTCCATATTGGCGGGGATCGGCTGAAGAACGAATCTGTGTACAGTACGTACAAAGTTATGCCGGATTTACACAAGTGACAAAATGTCATTAATTTTGTCATTTTATACCAATAAATTGTCATAATTCGGTTTTATGACAGTTAATTGGTATAAAATGACAAAATTAATGACATTTTGTCACTCTTGTAAATCCGACATTAGTCTCAAAGGTAAACTGACGTACATTACTTTGACGGACATTTTTTGGCGGAATCAACAAATGTTGATATCTGAAATTGTAGCTAATTAAATGCTAACTTGTTGCGCGAACCAAAAATTTGTAGCTTGCATAATTTCCGAGTTGAGTTTCCGCTAAAATAAGTCTGAAGTTAGCGGACGGAATCTAAAATAATGGCAATTTTAAATAATGATTGACACCCAAAATTGTAGCTTTTTAAATGCTCTTGAGTCGCGAAAACCGAGATTTTGTAGCTCAAATAGTTTATAAAATATTCAAGTTTCCGCTAAATTAAGTCTGAAGTTAGCGGACGAAAGTACGAAATTAGTGATTCTCTTGGTATCAAAAATTGTAGCTTTTAAAATGCTAATTTAATTTGCTGCGCAAAAATTAATTTGCTAGCTTTTTTGGCTCATTTTTTATTCGAATTTAAAGTTTAGAAAATGCCGGTCCGTTAACTTCTTTTTTTAACTTTTTTTTTGCCAGAAACTGTAGCTTTTAAAATGATAGTTTGCTGTACAATCACGAAATTTGTAGCTCTAACGGTTTTTTGTATATTCAAGTTAACAACTTTAAAAGTTAGCTCAATAATGAGCTTCCAAAATAAAAAATAATGTGAAAATCGATTTTTTTTTTGCACGAATTTGTAGTCCCCCCAAACTTAATGAAATCCGCAAACCTCGATTTTGTAGCTCGCATAGTTTCTTTTGTTATAAAAAATTCCGCAAGAATTAATTTTGTTGCTTTCACGGATAATTTTTTATTTCGATTTTAAATTTTAAAAAATGCATTTCCGGTCTATCAAGTTGGCGGACAAAATCTAAAAGAGTAGAATTTTCAACTCGTTTTTGCCAGAAATTTCAGGTTTCATTAAATATAGGAAGACTACAAAATTCGTGCGAAATAAAATTTTGGATTTTCGCATTATTATAGATTTTGGAAGATCATTTTTGAGCTAACTTTTAAAGATTTTAACTTGAATATATAAAAAAACCGTCACAGCTACAAATTTTGTGTGTGCGCAACAAATTAGCATTTAAAAAGCTACAATTTCAGGCAAAAAGAAAAAGTTGAAATTTCCACTTTTTCAACAACTTATTTTAACGGACCGGAAATGGATTTTCATTTTTGCGCAACGAATTAAATTAGCATTTTAAAAGCTACAATTTTTGACACGAAGAGAATCATTATTTTCGTACTTTCGTCCGCTAACTTCAGACTTATTTGAGCGGATATTTGAATATTTTATAAACTATTTGAGCTACAAAATCGTGGTTTTCGCGACTCAAGAGCATTTAAAAAGCTACAATTTTGGGTGTCAATCATTATTTAAAATTCACATTATTTATGATTCCGTCCGCTAACTTCAGACTTATTTAAGCGGAAACTTTAATAACTCGGAAATTATGCGAGCTACAAATTTTGCTTTGCGCAACAAATTAGCATTTAATTAGCTGCAATTTCAGATATCAACATTTTTAATTCTGCCAAAAAGTGTCCGCCAAAGTAAGGGACGTGGTAACATACCCATGATGCTCTCCCGTCCAAACCATGGTTGCTACTAAAAACTAGAGTCTCTTACTGCCACAACGAGAATCCTCCCCTTTTCCCACCACAACCACAGGCGAAGTGCCAGCCCGTCAAAACCGGTTCATACCTGTTGCCCCACCCTGTATATAAATCCTTAATACTCAGTCGTTAACAAAACTAAAAATATTATATTTTTATGTTGCAAAATAAAAACGCACCAAGTTAATTTATATGTGTTGGGGGCATAAAATATTGTGGCCAATTCCCCGCCATTTACGTCGGCGGAGCAGCACCCACTTCGACGTCACTTCTTTTGACGCAGACAATTTCTGTCTGCGAGTCTGCTTCTTGTAGATTAAAACTTTGTTTTCTGTTGTTTTTTTCTTCGTTTTATTAAACAATTTAAGTTTTATGTAATTTTAAACAAATTAGTAGTTAATTTTATAAAAAAAATCAAACTAAAATGCCGAAAGGGCCAAGACGAACTGCGCCGTATGAAAGAAAAAAGATGAATGACATTATTATTGAAGATGCCGGAAATGCCTGACATCTTATCTTTCGTTAAGTTTAATTGGTTAGGGATATGTCCGTAGAGCGAGGCAAAATTGTAGAGAGCTACAATTGTGCCTCGCTCACAGATGGCGTTAACAAAATGTATGACTTTACTGGGTTTTTATTCGACTCAAATTTTACAAAAAAAAAGATCTATGTACTAGCAACCTGGGGCCATAACCTGTTGCAAATTAAAAATGCACCAAGTTAACTTATATGATCTTTACCGAACAAAGGATGAGATTAGTATAATTAGGAAGAACAAAAAAAATAGTTTAAATAAGAAACAGTAAAAGCGAACGTAGTGAGAGCGTTGCGTTGATTCATAATTTACTGAGTTTATATAATGCAAATGATGTACAATTCGGGAACAACCCGTTTGCCCGACTGCCAGTTGCCCGAGTCACGTTTTCCCGACTTTTTTCTGATACTATTTAAGTACGAATATAATACTTGTCGGGATTAGCAGTACCTTATTAAAAAGTATTATTATAAAAAAATATTCTAAGTTAATATTTTTAACAAAATATTTTGGCCAATCAGAATTGGGCAGGGAGAGAGAAAATCGTTTAAAATGTAGTTTAAGCTAGAAAAATATTATGGAAAATGCCCATAATTACCTTCAGAAACGAAAAATTTGTTCATGCTTAAGAGGCACTTTTAGCGTTTTTGTGAATTTTTATTTAATGGGTGCTTAAAAAAAGTATTTTTGACCTAAACATTTCAAACACGCTTAAAAGCCATTTTAAGCGGTTTTTTTTTTTTTAAATTTTCATATTTTTGCGATTTTTAAGTCAAAAAATGGCAAAACGCTTAAAAGCCGTTTTAAGCGTTTTTTTCTAATTATTTTTATTTTTGCGGGTTTTAACGCAAAAAATTGCTAAACGCTTAAAAGCCATTTTAAGCGTAAAAGGAAAAATTCCTAACACGCTTAACGCCCATATTAAGCGAAAAAGAAAAAAAAAGGTTAAATATCCCCCTCAAAATCTGTTTACGAGGAGGTCTTACCTTCTCGGAGTTCTAATAAGAACTGAAGACAATTCCGAAATGGCACTTGTATTTATACAAAAAAAAGTCAGAAAGTTTGTATCATGCCTTGTCCTTGTTGATTCTCACAGTTTAGTGTGACTACAACGAAAATAATTGTTTGTTAAGTAAGTGACGATGATGCTGAAGTTTATTTTGATGCCGACGGTAGTGTATTAATGGAAAATAGATATATCCACTTCTACCAATGAGCTTAGAATGCTGCTGAAATGATTTATAGCTTAAAAACGGTTCTTTTAAAGGCTATATATGATTTTAAAGAGAGTGAATTTTTTCAATAGAATGTGTTTTGATTAAGAAAACTGCCAGGCAAGGTACTTTTGTGCAAGAAAACTCTTAGATCGGCGCCTGCCTGGCGACTTTACATGCCCTAAGCGGAGCAACGGAGTTGCGTGAGCGGGTGTGTAGGCGAAAAAGGGAGTTAAAATCCTTGAAACCCGCGAAGCGGGCCAGGCAAGGTACTTTTGTGCAAAGAAACTTTTACATGGGCGCCTGCCAGGCGACTTTACATGCCCTAAGCGGAGCAACGGAGTTGCGTGAGCGGGTGTGTAGGCGAAAGAGGGAGTTAAAATCCTTGGAACCCGCGCAGCGGGCCAGGCAAGGTACTTTTGTGCAAGAAAACTCTTACATCGGCGCCTGCCAGGCGACTTTACATGCCCTAAGCGGAGCAACGGAGTTGCGTGAGCGGGTGTGTAGGCGAAAGAGGGAGTTAAAATCCTTGGAACCCGCGCAGCGGGCCAGGCAAGGTACTTTTGTGAAAGAAAACTCTTACATCGGCGCCTGCCAGGCGACTTTACATGCCCTAAGCGGAGCAACGGAGTTGCGTGAGCGGGTGTGTAGGCGAAAGAGGGAGTTAAAATCTTTAAAACCCGCGCAGCGGGCCAGGCAAGGTACTTTTGTGCAAGAAAACACTTACGTTTAAACTTTTTTGAATATTTAAGTGGCTTCAAACCAGCATTAAATCTATTTTCTTCAGCTTGAGCTGAAAATATATATAAAATACTCCTTCATTTTTACGCTTAAAAAGCATTTAGAGCGTTTTTAATAGTACCTGAATTACTAAAACGCTTAAAATGCATTTTAAGCGTTAAAGGAAATGCCTTAAACGCTTATAAACGTTTTCCCACCAAACATTGAAAAAAGGTAAAATATCTCTTCTCGAACAATTTATCGAAGAGAGTCCTACCTCTCCGGAGTTCTAATAAGAACTGAATTTAATTTCGGAACCACTGCTGCTTATATACAGCATTTGGTTGGAATGTTTGTTACTTCGTTCTTGTTGATTCTCATCAAGTGTGAGAACGGGTGAACCTTACCCTTGCAAGTCCGGATAAAAACTGAAGATTGCTGTCGACCGAACCTTCTTATATACTTTTTTAAAAAGGGGGAGGAGCCTAAATCAGTGCAGTCTTCTGCAAACCAAATTAGTAGTAACCTTCGTTCTTGTTGATTCTCATTGTATCGTGTCAACAGAATGTATGGGAATCGAAATTTTTAAAAAAGGGGAGGAGCCTAAGTCAGTGCTGTCGCCAAAGTATTAAAAGGTAGGATTAGTCGGGAAAACGTGACTCGGGCAAACGTGAGTCGGGCAAACGTGAGTCGGGAAAACGTGAGTCGGGAAAACGAGGCCAACCCGTACAATTCGAATAATATTTCAACAATTTAGTTACAGGTATTAAAATTATATTAATTAATTTCAGATCGAATTGGTTAATAACCTTGGTATCTTAAAAGCTCGTCGAACGCTTAATTGTGAGAAGCGCAAGAGCTATCATTTTGAAATTGTTGCCATATTCTGTGATAGTACACATTCAGCAAGTGCAACTGTTCATATTTCTGTGATTGACATCAATGAATATGCACCGACTTTTCTTCAGCCATCATATGTAACCGAAGTAGACGAAGGTCGTTTGTATAAAGAAATAATTCGTGTCGAAGCAACAGACAAAGATTGCACACCTCTGTTCGGTGATGTTTGCAAATATGAAATCCTAAACAACGATCAACCTTTTACAATCGATAATGAAGGTTCGATTAAGAATACAGATCCATTGTCGCATAAAGCATCGCATAATCATATACTATCGGTGGTAGCATACGATTGTGCCATGAAGGAATCAGCCCCGATAATGGTTAGCATTAAAGTGCGTAGGGTATGTGAAGCACGTTTGGTTGGAATACCCGAGCGTATTGATTATACGGTAAGGAGTTTTCAAATTTCAATTGAAGTAATCGCTTAGTCTTTAAGTACCTTTTTTTTTTCTTTAATTTAAATCTAGGCCAGTTCTATAGAATCGCTTTCGTTATTCCCGAATGCACAATTTGAGCTGTGTGATATGTATTGCAATGGTGAGGGCATGGGCATTCGAACGTCGATTGCTTTAAAGGTAAGAAAATTAAACTAGAAGCCTAACACCAATCATTGATAACATGAAACTCCTCGATTACAGACGAAACACATATCTTTTGGCTGTGATCGTGACATAACAAACTGCACGCCGGGTTACTCGCTGGTCGATCTTCTTCCCCGAGGTACTGAATGGACGAAAGATCTAAGCTACGACGAGGGTTTTGAGCCAGTTTTTCATTTTGATGGCTCATCAGGAGTTGTTGTGCCAGATAACTTAGTGCAGCGACATGACTTTGCCTCGCGTCCATTTAGTATTGTAACGATATTTAGACATTTCAGTCTACCAACATCTAATAAACATGCCAAAGAGCATATTGTGTGTAGTGCCGATGATCACAGTAAGTACTCTGTAGTAATTAAAATTTAAAAAAAAAAACAATGAACTATTATTTTAATTGATTTTCTTATAGAAATGAATCGCCATCATATGGCCCTCTTTGTCCGAAATTGCCGTTTGATTTTGCTTTTGCGTAAGAATTTCAACGAAGGCGATTTGAATATATTCAGCCCGGCTGAATGGCGCTGGAAGATACCACAAGTGTGTGACAACGAATGGCATCACTATGTGCTGAATGTCGATCAATCCAAGGTCGAACTTTACATTGATGGCTCGAAATTCGAAAATTCAATCGAAGATCGCCATAGCAATCCAGAAGTGATTGATGATTGGCCTTTACATGCAGCACATGGTGTGAATACCACCTTAACTGTGGGCGCATGCTATCAGAGTTCCGAGAATCGTCTCAAACACGGATTCACTGGTGACATTTCCGAAATTAAATTGTCTCTGAATAGTGTTCTGTCGAGTGAGGATGTTAAGTGTGGCACTAATTGCGCTGAACATCTTGTACCACCACCTGAGAAATTACTCGAAGCCGATCAGCAAGTACAATCGAACGCGCAGCTTAATGAAATCTATATTGAAGGCAGCAACAAGCAGAACATTGAAAACCTTTTGCAAAAAATTCAATACATCAACACTAAGCAAAATCCAACAATTGGCCGAAGAAATATCGAGGTGCGAACAACAATGATGTGCATCAATCAGAGTGCAGTTCGTTTGCCCACAGTTGAGACATACATTATGGTGAATGAGCCTAATTCTATGGTTGCTGCTGCTGCCTCAACTAAAGACTTTTCCGAACTTCAAAAAATTAGCAGCACTAGTAGTAGTGGTACTTCAGAATTAGGAAGTGCAACTAGCACCGAAGAGCAGCAAAAGACATTGTCAGATGAGGACAAAGCAAAGATTGTCATCACTGGCAACTCAAATCATCTGGTATCGTATCCAGAAATCAAGCAAGGCGTTCGAATATTGGGCAATATAAATATAACCGTTATGACTGGAGGTCACATTCTTCACAATCTCCAGAGTTTAGATTCGTGCAGTGTTATTGTATTCCCCAGCTTGAATCCGGATCATGAAGAGATAGAAGTCGATGGCGATGAATCATTGTCATCAACCTTAGACATCAAAACGAACATCAATAAAGATGGCGTCGAGATGATTGGTTACGATACAACATCAAACTATTTAGATGTTCTAAAAGCTCTAGTTTATAGCAACAAGAAGCCAGCCTATTATTTAAATAGGGTCTTTAAGCTATCATGCTCACAATTGAATTCACAATTCAAGAGCGCCGAATTTACACTTACACTCACTGTATTGCATCCGAAGCAGAGCATTACAACAACGACGGCAGCACCAAATAATCTTGCCATGCAACCACTTCAACAGCAATATGGTAATTTCCAGTAAAAGACGACACTGAATTACTGTATTTATGAGACTAAAATAAATTGTCATTATTTCTATAATTTTCGGCAGCTATTTGTTTGCCACTTGCAGAAAATGGTGTTTTATGGTGAATACGATTTTATTCTCTTATGGGGTTTTCGAATGGTAAAAAAAATCAATATTTTAAACAGATTTTCGTTGGTCTCCAACATGACAACGAAATGTTTACGAAAACCACAACGAAAAATTACCCCTTGAAAGTGTCACCGTTTGCAAAAAACAAACGCATAAAAATCACAGAAAGCCATGTTGTGATGAAAGAAACAACAAATACAAACACGAACAGAGACCAAATGTCACTTTTCCGCACACAATGGTACAGGCAATAAATTGTGTGCGAAAAAAGAGAGGAGATCTCTCCAAATAATCTGCTACAAGTATCGATTTCGCTCATCGTACAGCGTTCCGCGGAACGAAAAGCAGAACGAAAATTTTCTTTTATGATTTCGTTGTGTCATTTTTGTATATGATTTTTCGTTTCGCATCAGGCTTTAATTTTGACAATTTTCGTCTTTCAATTGGCAAAAAACTGCTCATCCACTATACACCAGTGCAATTGACAGGTTTTATTTTCACCATTAGCTCCACAGATGCGAATATAAACTTATACTGTGACAAAAAAAATCAACCTGAAATCGTTTTCCATCCGCCACAAAAAAAATCAAATTTCAGGCAGAAATCTGAACTTACCAAAGGAAAACCCCATTCGAGAGCTCATAAGGGCCAGTTATACTCAAATTTGATCCGTGGTTCAGGAATTTTAACTCAACAATTTTGGCGGATTAACTTTGGTTTAACGATGGTATATTCATGTAATTGGCTATTAGCGCATACTTGAACCATCGTTGAACCTGTTAATTCGCCAAAATCGGCGAGTTAAAATTGCTGAATTAGTGCCAGTTGTACAATCGTGGTTTAAATTTTGATCCGTGGTTCAGGAATCTTAACTCGCCGATTTCGGCGGGTTAACTGAAGTTCAACGATGGTTCAAGGTTCTAAAATGCATGCCTGAACCATCGTTGAACCACAATTAATCCGCTGAAATTGGTGAGTTAAAATTCCTGACCCACGGATCAAATATTTGTACAACTGGCCCTTACAGATTAAATTTTGAACCATGTTTGTACAGCTGGCCCTAATTTGGTCACGTAAATAAATTCAGCATTACACGATGAAGTAAACAAAATTGTAAAAAATGAAAGAAAATATGACAATTAAAATTAAATTAAATCATTTATTTTTGTTTTAATTGAAAATTCATTTATTTTTTAGATACAAATATGTTTGCACATGCAATGATTCATTCGCACGATGTCCAAGAGCCCAAATCTCGGCTGCATGCCATAACGCACCACAGTAAGCCCTTGTTTTTAATTAAGATTTATTGTTTTAATAATTTGGGGATTTTATTTTTTTCAGCTGCAAATTCTCATCCAACAATGTTGATTATACTGATATGCGTGTTCTTTGTCATAATTCTTTGTGGGGTATCAATTGCGCGCATGAGGAACAGCAATCATAAATATATTGATAGGCATCAGCCTTGTCCTAAGGTATGTTAAGAATTTATTTTTTTATTGATATATACGTATTTAATTGGTGGTTATTTGGGCTAAATGATCATTTGAATGGATGCAACCAATAAACAACTAATTAATTATATATTACCACCGTACGTTTCGCTAGTTGGATAACACAAGTTGAATTAGTTTTTGTATCTTATTTACTATTAACCGACATATGTGTATACATAGTTTAGTTATATACAGGGTGTCCAGGTAAGAATGGTCCAAACTGAATATGGTGATAGAGGAGGTCATGACCTCTCAGAATTTAGTAACTTGTTCATAACGGTTTCCGAGTAACGGCTGTTTTTTTTTGAAATTTGTACAAACCCCTACTCTGAATGAGTTTTTTGTTCACCCCGTCCAAAACTCATTTTTTATTTATTTTTTTATTTTTAAACTGAAATATTGGTCGATAAAAAGACCTGTTTTCTGCATTAAAATAATTTTGATTTTATGCGCCCTTATTCTTAAATTTACTAGATGAACTCAGATTTTGTTAAAAATTAATTTTTTAACTTAAATCTTTGAAAGAGCATCCTGAAAAAAATTTCTTATGACTTAAATTTGGTTGTTACTTTTAAAAAATTACCTCGTTTTTTTAGTTTCTTAAAATGTATAAAACTTACCAAGGCTAGCCTTATATCGAAAGTTATAACCATGTAAATCCAAACCAAACCAAGTCAGAAAATGTTAAATTCTAAGGTATTTACACGTTAAGCAAATACACTGCCATTACTAAACTAATATTTTAATCGTATTGCAGGCAATTTGATAGTTTATTCTCTTCTGATTTAAAAATAAAATGAAAGAAATACGCAAGATTTAATACTAGTTTTAGAGATTTTTTTTGTTGTATGACTTGGTTCGCTACAGCTGTGAACCCTCCATAGTATAGTCAGATCATGTTTTATTGTTTGAAATACTTCGCAAGTTACAAAACATTAGGTTTGTTCGTTGAGCCCTGAAGTCACTCTGGGGTCGCTGCAGAGCGTTTTTTTTTTTTTTTTTTGAAAACCTTGAAGTCACGCTGACAATCAAATTCTCTGTTTTTTGAAACCTGGGGTCGCCCTGATCTCGCCCTAAAGTAGATCTAGGTTTTTTGCTGGGGCAAGTTGAAGTAACGAATACACTGCCAAGTGACATACATTATAAAGTATTTATTTTGTTGAAGATTCGTGATTTTTTAATGGAAATTAAATAAAATAGTGCACTAATTGACTAAAATTAAATTGGAAAAGAATATGGAAACGTTTAAAGTTGTTTTTATTCATTTTTCAATCGTATTTTAAGTTTTAATTATTCGAGTACAGAAATTCTTACTTGCTTAAAATGTCAACAACACAATTCAGAGCCCTAAAGTGTTTTTTGAGAATCCAGGCTTTTTTGACAACTCTTGGGGTTGTCAAGAAAACCTGGGTCAGCCCTGGGTAAAGTTCAACGAACAAACCTTTTTTAATTTTATTTTATCATTCGAGTACATTTTGCATAAAATGTCAAAAACACAATTGAGAGCCTTAAAGTGTTTTTCAAAAAAAAAACCTGGATCAAACTTGCGTAAAGTTCAACGAACAAACCTATTAAGCCAATTTCTAGTATAAAACAGGTCAACCGTATCAGAGTGAACTGTAATTTTTTTAGAGTGTGTTTGCAGGAGTAGTCTGATTTGACACTGTAACCTGTCATTTGCAAAATCTATGGATATTTACTCCTAAAGAAAGTTTGCCCGGATTTTATTAATGATCTGGTTTTTTAGATAAATGTTCACTGGGCCCGTATTGCGAATTACGAAACAAAATGTAAAACAAATGCTAACCAAAAAAAAAGATAGTCATGACATAGACCGATTATTATTTACGAAAATGGATGCATGAGCATATTGCCAGTGAAATAAAAAAAATGTATTTTTTTTTTAAGTAAATATGTGACAGATACATAGTAAACCTAATTCAGAAGTGTCAAAACTATTAAAATGCGACCGAGTATCGTTTAAAAAAAAAAAAAACGACTATCGTAAAATGTAATCGCAACTTAAGTATAACGAGGGATTTTGAAGGATAATAGTAATTCATAATACGGACCCAGATGTTTATTTTCGTCTTCGTACACAGGCTTTGTTAAATTCAGCGTCAACAAACTAAAACTCTTGTCTCTTTTTCAAGATCGCAGACGAAAGTTTAGTGTGGGATGATTCAGCACTCACAATCACCATCAATCCAATGCAAAATGATGTTGTTTCTGAGGACAGTTCTGACTCGGAAAATTCTGATTCAGAAGATGAAGAAGGTATGTTTTCTAAATAAATAAAACTGTTATGATCTTTTACAATAAGTTCTTTTTCAGTTGTAAATGGAAAATATCAAAATGTCAGCCAACTGGAGTGGGACAATTCAACAATGTAAATAAACTAAACAGAATACAATTAAAAAAACAAAACAAAATAAAAACTTAATTAATGTACAAGGAATACATTACAAAAAAAAAATACAAAAGCAAACAACAAGAACAAAAATCATATAAATTTTTAAGATACACATTTTAAAATTTAAATGTTCGTACATACTTAAAAAAAAAAAAAAAAACATGTATGTACGTTCGTTTAATAAAATAAAAAAAGTAAAATAGAAAAATAGAAAAGAACAACGTGACCGACAAAAAATATATAATTTTAGTATTTAGAAGAATACATAACAAAAAAAAAAAAAAACAACAATAAATGCAAATAAGCTTAAACAAAAAAAAATCAAGAAAGCAAAAATTATATGTATAAGAAAACATTATTTAGCTCGTGCAATTGTATTGTATACACAGGGTGACACATTATAAACACAATGACAAGCACGGAATTACTCAAATGTTATGTACTTATAAAATGATATTTGATTTTAAATTATTTTTGTAAAATATAAAAAACCTATCTTTATATGCAGGAACATAAAAGAACAAACAACAATTGCTAATTTTATGATGATAAAAATAAAAACTAAAATATATAAAAAAAAAATCCAAGGTTACGCGTCGCCCTTTAAGCTGGCATTGCATTTTTCGTTTTTTTTTTTAATTTAATTTTTGCAAATATATGGTATTAATCTGAAAATGTTTAACTCAGTAGTAACAATCGTGGCACCTACAACTAAGAGAAAAGAGTTTTGTTTGTATTTAAATAAAGACGTAGTCCCAGTTTGTACACCATGTTTTGCAAGTTATATGGATAAAATGGCAGGACTGTCATGGGACTTCTATTATCTTCTTTTTGAAATTTCGATTTGTTGTGTTAACGCTATTCAAAATAATAGCGACGACGACAATCTCTCATTTTACTGCTACTGTCTTTCTTAACTGTTTTTTTTTTTTTTTTTTTTTTTTTAATTTTTTTACGGCACAACGCAACATTAGAAGATTGACTTTAATCCGAGCATGGACTTAACGTTAAATTCACAAGCTGGTTCTGCCCCACCCTGTTTAAAGAATTTCTAAAGGTTATCCCAGCGGAAATGTCAGAAAATTTGTATTTAATTTAATTAAAATAAATTTAATAATTTATTTACATACTTGTTGTTTTAAAGGTTATCATAAACTTGTTTTTGTAATATTTTAAATAATCAGATGTCTTGTTTTTAATCGAAGATTGCTCTAAACTGTAGAAACAATATTCTACATTTTAAAAGAGCTGAAAACTCTGTATCTCAAAAATGTACAAAATTCTGCTTTCTGTATTCTCTAAGCAAACCATAAACAGTATATGAAAAACATCTTAAATTTATCAAAGGTTATAAATAACATATTACACTTAAAAATCAAACTATAACAAAATGTCGTAAGTGTTATTGAGGTACAAATCAAATCAAACCAAAAGCATTCCCTTTCTCATAAAATGTTAGTTTTTCACTGAAACACAAAATACCCCTTCCACGGTTCTTCTTTTATTACATATTTACCGATTTTTGAAGAACAAATTTTTGGATTATATTCTTTTAATACGTACTCTATCCCTTAACACTTTGAACACAGCGCCAGCGTTGGAGTTAAGAAGTGATGCCGATACACGCTTTCTTTTTGAATAATTCTTTTTGAATGATAGGGATATGAATGTACAAAATTTCACATTTGCGTAGAGCGGTACTTGATAGTTTGATACGAAATGAGACTCAAATACAAACTGATGAGGCATTCCTATAGAAAAATTATATCCAAGCTTAACGAACTTAACATCGTTTAAAATATTTTAACTATGTTTAACGAAATATTACATGAATATTAAGCAAAGCAATACATATATAAGTAAGACTCTAATAGCATTTACAACAATCATAAATTGAGTTTTGCCAGCAAAGAAAAGTTGACGTAGATATAGGGCCTAAGAGCAATGACTTAAATAAATGTGAAATTTGGCAATGCATTCTTGTCAAACGGAATTGGTTTGTTGTTTGTTTATCTTTATAAAAAAAAAACGAAAAATACTTTTTGTAATACAAAAACAAAACAAAAAATATTTATATAATTTTATTGGATATAGTAATAAAAAAAAAAAAAAGAAATTTAGAAAATCCAGTTTTATCTATCACTGACACTTAAACACATGTATATGTATGCTTGCGATAAATGCCGTGCTTTTCTTGAATTATCATACAAATGTATAAACATTTAACTATAATACACTAAAAACAAACATATAAATAAAAGGCGGATGATGATTCACCATTTAAAACATATTTTTTTTAAAAACAAACAAAATTTACTTTCAAAACAGGAAAAAGTTATTAACAAAATTATGTACAAGATGTTAAAAAGATCTGTTTTTTTTTTTTGTTGTAAGTTAATTTTTATCAATTTGTTGGAATCTTTTTTATTTTTGTGTTAGTTTTTCGTTAAAAAAAAATAAATTATTTAATTTTTTTTTTGTTAAACAAAAATAGTTTTAAACAAATGTATTCGCATAGATCTAGTGTTTTCTCATTTTTTAATACAAAACACACAAATATGCACTGCATATACATATATATATATATATATTTAAAAAAAAAAAAATAGCTCTTAAGCATTACTAAAAAAAACACACAAATACAAACAATTGCGTTTTAAACAGAACTGTTAGATAAATATGAAACAAAATAAATAATAATAAAAAAAAAATATATATTAAAAAGAAAGTAAATTAAAAAAAGGAAAAATAATTATAATAAATCTATAGCTGAACTTATTTATATGTGTTTGACGATAAGAACAAATCTATATCCTTTTCCTTTTCGCAAAATAACAAAAACTTATATAAAATTTAACAACTTGTAAGGTCTTTGTGCTTGTCTATTAGTCAAATGTTTATCATTTTATGATACACCTGCTATTTGAAAATTCCACTTACACTATTTTTAACTTTTGTGTAATTCGATATAAAGTTTTTGTATTATTTGTTCTTTCTTTGTGTTTTTAAATTGTACATGTGTTATGATTACACTGTTGTTGGCTTAATTCACCTTTTGTTTTCTATTTGTTTCATTTCTCTTTTTTTTTTTTTGTTTTATATAAGTTACGCGTTGAAGGTAAAATTTTGTCTTGTAACGGAAGTTATGCACGCACCATATATAGCGAAAGTAGACAGGATGAAATTAGTTTCGTTTGGAGTTGCAACACTACGGTTCGAAAAATTAAAACCTTCACGTGTGTGTTTAGCAAAAATAATATTACCGATATGAAATGATTCCGTTTACGGCAATTGAAAACAGCTACACACTGATCCAAAAGTTACCATTGCATTGATTTATTGCCAAGGAAGAACAGTCAGGGTGACATTTTAACTTGGAATGGAATCGACGATGTAAGCAGTATGTAGGAAGCAATAATGCATATCTAGAAGAAGTATGACATGGTTGTAAGCAATGTGTAGTGGATATGGGACTAATGTGTATACCTTCCAATATGTAATGGTTTTTAAGTGTTTTGGATTAGTAATCCGGAAGAAAACTGTCATTCTGAAGCATTTCAGATGACCCATCGAAAACGCCATTACATCCTATTCACGGGCAATTTGAAATATTCGTTTTAAAGTTTACGGTTTAAATTTAATTTTGTTTTTTTAACAAATGCAAGTCCACACAACTTAATTTCTCCGATTTGAGGTATTATTTAATTAATTTCGTATGACTTCAAAGGAACTTTTAGAATCGATATAAATAGATGGTGAGTATAAATTTGAAAATTTTTAACTAGCATCTCGTGCAATACCACAGAAAACTTAGAACAACCATATGAAGAACTTATTTAAACAACATGATAAGCCGCGCTTTTCCAAAAACTACGTTCTTTTTCACATATGTTGGTAAAGAGTATATCTACGTACACTTTTAAATTTATGGTTATTTCGTAAGAGATTTCGCTAATTATTCACTAGAGTGATTTATTGCATATTAAGACCTATTTTTATGCAATAACGTGATAAGAAAAACATGCAACGAGGTTCTAGTTTTAAAAGTTCTAAAGAAAAATAATGAAAAACTATCGATAGCGATGAGGTTACGGAAGATTGTCAGCCATATTCTGCTAAACATTCACGTGAAAGTTTGTATTCTGCTATCCGTCGGGGGAAAATAATCAGCCTTATTTTGTAAAGCGTTGAACGCCAAAAAACAAACGACAGTGTGAACTTGGTATTACGTAAAGCGTTAAACGTCAAATAATCGTCAATTTGTCGATTCTCTTTTGTGGAACGCGTTCACTGTATTTTGTCTGTATTCCGTTAGTCGTTTCCATAAGAAAAACTTCTATAAGAACGTCGAAATCTGTCGTCGAGAAATTTGTTGACGACAGGAGTAAAAATGTAAGATTTTTTTAAAACTTATTTTAGATTTATAATTTAAAATTCTATGTTTAGGGTAAAAATAACAACCCAAATTCAAATGCGACGACTGATAGAGCTCGTGGAGGGAAATGAGCACTAGGGTCAAGGGTCAAAGTATGGAGCAGTTTCGAATACATTCAGTTTGTTGCATTAAATGATTAGACTAATTTGACATCAAAAAAATAATCGTTTGGATAAAATCTTTAGTCCTCTTCCTCAACTCAAAGTAAGTTTAGAATTTAATGAAAAAACATCCTTTTTTTATAGAGGGCTAAAGATATTATCGAAATATAATATTTTTTTTATGTCAAATTATTCTAATCGTTTAAATGAACAAACTGGAGGTATTCGAAGAAACTGATTCAACAACTTTGTTTTTTTCTTCATACATTGACGCTCCACCCGAATTGAGCACCTCGCGAAAAACTTTAAAAAAAGGTTCTCAGAAAAATTATGGGGATGGAAAAGGAATTGCTTTAGATGGAATCCACCTCCTCTGCAGTATCAAATCTTTCTTTTTTCTTTCTTCATCTTCGTCGTCACTGCTGCTTCAAGAAAAATAACTTGCTATAACATAAATTTTTCTGTTTTTTTCTTATGTTTAAAATAATAATTAATTTTCAAAAACCAAATTATTCAATTTGTAAGCAATTTGATATGTCAAATATCAGTTTTTCTTTAGTGGATCGTATTGTGGAATGTAAGAGTGAGAAAAACGCTGGCGTTTTAGCTACGGAATACCAATAAAAAACGACACGACTTCAAAAACGACAGTTGCCGTTTTGGAAAAACGCCTTTCGGAATATGGGTGAATGCTTCAAATTTTGTATAAATTTCGATAAAAACAGGATTTAAACAAATATGTAGATTCTTTTAAGAATTTTATAACTAAATATTAGTTAAGATTTGCACGCTAAAGATTGAAGATTTTAAAAAATAATTTAAGGCAAATTGGATAAACTTTCATGTGAATCGAACGTTTCTATCGGATCGAATAGCAGAATAGGGCAGTGTGACAACAATAGCTTTGATAAATATTTCAGACCAACGGATGATTAAACATCATCAGTAATTGCTGAGGTATGTGCGGTCTTTTTATTTTTCTAGCCTATCATGTTGTTCTTAAAAGAATTTTGGTCAAATTATTTTAGTAATTTATTCTGTTAAAATAAGAATGGCGGTTAACTCGGAATTTTAAAAATGTGGCTTATCATAATGTGGCAATAAGCCCTTCATATATAAGTTTAACGGACAAAAACATGTTTAACAGTCTATTATTATCATCTTGATTGAGTATAGAGCCAAAGCTAGGCGCACAACATGCAAATTTCGATCGGCGAAAGCCTAGCCTATAATAAGGTTCGATTAGTAATCCAGAAGACAATTTGCTAATTGCTAAGGCGGGAACAAATTGGCTGGTTCTAAAGTTTGTGTATTATTTTGTTTTTGATATTTCAAAATTTTAAGTATTTCCTTTAAAATTCTTTTGCATCAATTTATTATGATTAGATTTTTTATATCTTGAGGGTATCGCTGAAAATATGTTGGTATTTACTGAATCCAAATAAATTTTAAGTTTTAAGTGCTTCTGCTTTCGTTTCTGAAATTAAATGCAGCAGCATTTTATCTTCCTTTCAAAAGAAAAATTTGCATTCTGTGGGCTGTGGAAGTCGGAAGGCTTCTGAGAAACCTTTCGAAAATGCTTCTTTAGGAAAAATAGTGGTCGGAAGCTTAATTAAGCTAATCGGCCCTATCGAGGTAACCGTCGGTGCGGAATACTCTCCGAATTCCTACGAATCGGAGACATTTTGCTGATCGGAGAACTCATTCGAACCAAAAACCAACGGAACACAGTTGTTAGATTTTTTAAAAGACACAATGTACTTAAATGAAAAGAATAGTTCATCTTATTTTGTATTTATATTTCGCCAAATGTTTGTTTCGGCAGCGGTCCTCACAAAAGGAAAATGAATGAAACTAAACGAAAAGTAATAATATAATTCTGGGCTCATCTAACGATGGGCTTGTTCTCGTATTCTCTGTCGATTCTTTTTAAATCTCAAAACAAAATGTTGATTTGTAGCGTGAAGAGTTTAACAAATTTTCATGCACTTGTTACCGAAATCTGATTTGATCACACAAAATAAAAGGAGCAAAACGCAGCGTCGTTGGTGAGTTCACTTTGATAGAACAATACAAGTTCTAGGTTGCGTAAAAATTGCTGTGACAATTGCAATCTTTCAAAAACTTAATTTAATTTAATTAAAAGGGCTGGTTATATAATTTTTATAAAACTATAACGTATACACGTGTATATACAAAAAAACAATATGCCGCCGTAGCTGAGTCAAATTTGAACGGATTCAAATATTTTCTTTCCTTTGTTTTTCTTTTTCCTGACTCAGACATCTGTTTTTTTTTAACTTGCTCTATCATCACTATCGTTTGCCGTTTCCTTTATTTTGCCATTTCGTTTTCATTCCATTACATTAATTTGTTCTCTTTAATTATTTACAAAAACAAATACAAACAATCTTAAGACAAGTACGAAAAACAGATCGTTTAATTTTATTTAGAGAGTTTTTACTTCAATTTTCTTTTTTACAATTTACGATACACACTTCTCTTCTCTGCTTTTTATTGCAAACAACTTGTAGAATAGTATCTCTTTTTCTGATGTCTAGTTAAACAAAAAATATAACAGAACAATCAACAAAAACACACAAAAATGCAATTCAAGTATATAATTTTAAGATATGTATACTAATACGAATATCTCAAACAAGAAAAAAAAAAACGAAACTAAACGCAAATATTATGAAAAAAAAATAAAAACCGTCCAACTGGTCAAAAAGCTTAAGGAGGAAAATTTTAATTGAAGTAATAAAGTAAAAATAAATAAATAAATAAAAAAAAAAGAAATCAAAGCGTATTTACATTTTTTTGTTGCTACTATCAGGTAGTGGTCCGTTTTTGCCATCAAGGATATTGGAATACCGCCAAGTTCCTTTGTATTGAATTGTGGGAAAAGATTGCCCAGCCCCGACTGCAAAGTCAATCAACCGTTAGTAAACAATCCCACTAACTTACCGAACAAAAAAAGAGAATTTAATCGTGATGATTTAAAACTACATATTTTGTTGATTTAATAGTAGAACTTGCGAGAGGTTCCCTGTAAACGTAATGTACATCTTTGAATCGACTTTGAATGTTGCTACTTTGGATTTTCAAGTTTTCCGGAATTTAATTCTTAAGGATTTTCTAGATCTTGTATTTTCGGGATTTTATGAATTTTGTTTCTTTTTTATATAGGATTTTCGGGACATTGGATTCTCCGGATATTTGGATTGTGTTGTGGAATTTTGGTTTCTAAAAATGATGATGTTGCATCTCTCTGCAGGCGTTTGTAGCTTAAAATAAATTAATATAGACTTATTGCATGGATGTGTATTATAATTATTGCATGCAGTCACTTGCATTTTTGATTCTTTTTTAAATAGGTTTTTTACTTTTTTGTTATCTTTGAGATGTATATAAATTTTTTTTTAATTCATACATATATACATTATACACGTGTATATTATATTTAATCAAATGTACATACATATTTCTACTTGCTTCTACGTTGCATTTAAAAAAAAAAAATAACGAACTAATCATTCACCCTTATTACGGTTGTCGTTAGATACACACAAGCTCCACACGAGCCGCAAACATTCGTTGTACGCTTCGTTTGCAGAAGGCCTAAGACGATACGCCTCTAGAAGCGATAATAGGAGTTTAAGTGAAACTAAAACTTTAGTTTTATCTCCGTTCATCTCCCTTCTAGCGATTAATGGGGTTTTCCATTGGTTAAATAAATCAATTTTTTTTGATTTGGATCTGTCAAAAAGACAATTTCCCCTCTTTTTGCGTTCCATTAAGCAAAATAAATTAATTTATTTTTGATTTTAAATCAAATTTGCAAATCTAAATTTTTCGGCAGATTTACCCCTCCTTGTACTAATACCAACATAAATCCAGCTGTCAGTTTGCAAATGTTTTTCGTTGTTATTTCGGTTGTGAAAATTATGTTGAAAAATGTGGAAATTAATTGCTAATAAATAAATGGTAGTAGTTTAAAATGAACCGCCAACTTAATCAAGTTCATATTTCTCTTCTAAAAGTGAATCGAGGGATGAAGATTTAGTGAAGTATTGACATAGAAGCTATAATGCACAAATACAGTGACAAAAATAAATCAATTTGAAATTTTGTTCCATTCGCCACAAAATAAAACAATTTTTTCATTGAAATCTAAATTTACCAATGGAAAACCCCATAAAACTTTAGTCGTTTTACTGAAACCCCAATGGTCACTTTCAAAGTCGTATCGTTTTAATAAAACGACAACCGCAATAAGGGTGATTATAACTGTAATTTAATTCCGCACATAATACAAAAAACTGTGTGAGTGTCAGGACTTACGGTTAAGATGTAGATCAGTGTAGACATCACTGGTTTGTTCTATACCTTGTCCACTAAAAATTTTCAGTACAGCGAAGATAAAATATTTGCCTTTCTCTCTGGCTGTAATGGATTTTAATAAGCTAACGCTACTTCAAAGCTCTTAAAGAGTAGCCATAGTAAGCATAATGAATTTTTTGTTACAAACATGCTAAAAAACAAAGTTGGGTAATGTACCATCTGTTGATTTAAATTTTAATTTTTCCATACAAAAAGAAAAAGAACTAATACGAAAACAGAATAGCAGCAAGCGCAAACACTTTTCCTCCTAATGCTCAATTATTTGGTCCTAAAAGCTCTAAAAAAGCATACATTTTTAAAGTTCCTTAACAAAAAACCAGAACGATTTGGCACAATACGGTAACTCTTCAATACACAAACACAACAAGGGTAGTTTGCCTTTAACCAGGAAGGCAGGTCATGGTGGGATGTATGTATGTGGGTTCAAACAAAGTTAAGGCTTAACTACATTCAAGATTTTTCGCAAAAAGTACAAAAGTGAAAACCTAAAACATACGCTAGAAATGCCTGTGTGCCAAAAAGTCTGCAAAAATAGTGTTTGATATGTCATTTCAGAATGATACTACAGACAAAACACAATTTTTTCGCACACAGGCATCTCAAAGCAAATTTTCGCTCATCACATTTTCACTTTTTGCCCTACTTTTTGCAAAAAGTCTTGAATGTAGTTAAGCCTTTACAAAAACAATTTGTAGGTAACTCAGTGGTTAAATTTTTACTTCAGTGGCAATTAAGCTAGTTTGTTGCAATGCGAGCAGCAACAGGCACCAGTGTTTTGAATAAAGCTCTCCCATAAGGCCTGTACTGAAAATTTTTAGTGGACAAACTGTAGCTGGTTGGGCCTGCATTGCTTGTGTGTTTTTTGATGCGTTTTTTTCGCAAACTTTAACTTTTTATTAACTTTATAAGTGGTAATAATAATTTCAATTAAATTCATCTTGCTTGGTTTTTGTTTATTAGTGCTAATAAATCAATTAAATTATATGTATATACAGTGCTTGGTGAGATTTTTTTTTTCTTCGTTTATAAATTTTAATAAGTTCCTCTATATGAACTTGAATTTGTTTGATTTTTTTCTTTTTATTTATGTGATTGTGCCCACTTGTGCTCTTATTATTTTATTTCCCCTATTTTTTTTTTGTAGATTTTGTTGTAGATTTCATCTTTTTGCGAAAAGATTTGCACTTTTTCCAGTTGTTCATGTTTTGTTCACAAAAAGATGCGTTCTAAAGACGACAATTTGAGAGATTTGATGTAAATAAGCTCTCATGTCAAATTGAAAATATCTTTGTTCAGTGAATTGAAAGTCTATATGTGTGAACAATCGTCACCAATACTATTAAAATATGGGCTGACATGCTTTGAAGATGAAATTTTTCGATGCCAACATGGTTTATTCAAAAGAACAATTCTGGGGTTTAAGAAGAGATGGCAATGAAAAACGACATAAGATAGGTCTTTACTTTCTAATAGCAAGTATGCAAGTCTTG
The DNA here is from genome assembly GCA_947049315.1 of Epistrophella euchroma. NCBI lineage: Eukaryota > Metazoa > Arthropoda > Insecta > Diptera > Syrphidae > Epistrophella > Epistrophella euchroma. Next base: position 4,200,704 of record OX346249.1, on the reverse strand, counting down.
CAAGTAGTGGTTGGGGCGTTTGCAGATAATTCTGCATTGAAAATGCATTTTTTCCGAAAGCCACGATAAAAAGTATAGCACTTAAAAAAATTATATTTAATAAAAGAGCTGAATACCTTAGACATGAATATGAGGCTCTAAGACCTCTTAGGTGGGACCTTCTGTATGCGAGACGTACTTATTCATTTTTATAGTGCCTCTTGCATACAGAAGGCCCACCTAAGAGGTCTTGGACTCCACATTCATGTCTAAGGTATTCAGCTCTTTTATTAAATATAAATTCTTAAGTGCTATACCTTTTATCTGGGCCTTAAGAAAAAATGCATTTGTTATGCAGCAAGCCGTGGTTGAGGCGGCTTGCAAGACTAGCATATTTGCGAATATAAAGTAAGGAACTATCTTATTACATCATTGTATTTTTTGCTATCATTCACACCCACAAATTGCTGTGGGCTCTTAGTCTAAAAAGCTTCTAGCTTCAGGACGCTTACTGTCTCTGTCCAGTTTTTTTTTTTTTCAATAAGGGGTATTCACGATCCGGTCGAACTGGTCTCGATCGTTGTAAAAGTGCAAAAGTGTAACATTTTCTTATACTCCAACAACAAAATATACTGAAGACAATCTTACAACACTTTTTTGCATTTTTACTATACCTCAACATTGCAATAGAAAATTACAATAGTGTAAAATTTGCAAACATGTATTTGATAGCCAAATGTCATTCTTGCTATCAGCTGTCGTTTGTGTGTGTATTTTCTGCAGTGAAGAATGGACTAAAAAAAATACAGTTTTGCAATTTTATTAGACTTATTGCACCGGATCGTGAATATGAAATTTTATCCTATTCTCACTCTAGTTAAAATTAAATTCCCGACTGTGCTTAATTTTATTTTCAACAATGTTTTAAAGGGCACGGTGGTGGCTGTGCTGATAGTAGACGTGGGGTAGTTTTATCTTCAGAGTGTAGGTTCGAATCCTAGTGAAGTCAATACATTCTTTTAATTTCATTTAAATTCTTAGCCCCCTTTCACACGAAGATACTAGTTGCTGGAGATTTTTTTGACGTTTTCTTTAAAATCTCCTTAAGTCCCCTTTCACACGAAGATACTAGTTGCTGGAGATTTTTGTTGACGTTTTCTTTAAACCTCCAACAATCTCTTGTACCTTTTACACGCAAGCAACAAAACCCGAAGAAATTTGCTTATTTTCCTTTTAAACTACCTTGGTTAAACGCACACAAACGTAGTGTGAAGCGAGAAACGTCAAAAAAATCTCCTGAATTTGTTGACCGGGGAGATTTTGTTTACCTACCCCTCTTTCTTCCTGCCCATCTCGCCTTTGAACTGATTGTTGCTGGAAACTCAGTTGATGCCTTGTGTGAAAGGGGACTTAGTTTTTTTTTTTACTTAAATTGTTCTAAAATGGTCTGCTCTGCGAAAAAGTTTTCGAAAGGCTCAAATTCTACTCAAAGTTTTGCCCAAAGATACTGAATATGAAGATACGGATCCTCGGCTGTCATTTAAGTTTGCCTATAAGCTCTATCAGATAAAAAACGAGATAGTATGTGTAATAAAGTACCTATACTATACACACAAAATCCCTACACCCACAAAATTCATAAAACTAATGCAAAACATCACATATGTATACATACTTAAGCCTTAAACCATCGTTGAACCCTAGTCAATTTGCCGAAATCGGCGAGTTCAACTTACTGAACCATGGGTTAAATATTGAACCCACGTTTGTAAAACTGGCACTAAGTAATTTTAAAGATGCGGTCTCTAGTTTTAGTTCATTATAAATCTCCCGAACGATCCGTTAGATTTCAAACTTCACGAAACGAAAGGTCAAATTGACGCTCCCGATTTGCGCTGGCCTGTATTTACATGAATTACGGTGGAGGATCTCACCACCTGCGAAGATTTGAACTTTTACATATTGATTTTCATAGACCTAACTACGGCTTACATGAGCCTTTTAGCCGTAGAGCAAGCTTTTCAATCTAAAAACTTCCTCTGTTGGATTAATTAAAAAAAGTGTTTCAAACCAGTGCTCCTCGGTCGTGATTGTTTATTACTTTTGACAATAGGTACTTTAAATGTTCTGTATGAGTCAGTCCAATCGAACTCGTCAATCGAAAAACCAGCACATTTTAGATTTTTGCTCAAATTTTGTGAGAATCTTCTTTAGGGCTTCAAAGATGAAAATCCAAGGTTATTTAATTTTCGCAAGCTCCAGTCCTCCTCTGCCCCCTTTGAAACATAAGGAAATCGTTATTTTTATGCTTAAATGTTTTTATTTCTTAAAATGTTTCTGTTAAAGACATCTATACGTTTAAGATGTCATTTTAAAGCTGAAAGATAGAAGTTTTTACGAAAAATATTTTAATTCATATATTCTATATCAAAAACTATCAAAGGAGGGGATTCCAAAACTAGAGAGTTTAATTCATAAGACTCTTAGGAATAATAAAATCCAAAAACCAAATAGTTTAAAAATGCAAATAGTTCACAAATAACAATTTTCTAATGTTTCAAAGGGGGCAGGGGAGGACTGGAGATTTTCTGTTGAATTTTTCAGCTACCATTTCGAAACATCCCTTACGATCAGCATGTTTTTTTTCCATCAGCTTGATGAACATCTAAAAATGTATCTATTTTATTGTTTTATCTTTCATCTACCTACACAACATTTTTAATTTATTTAAAAAAATATATATATAAAAAAAAACTAGTTTTTAAATTAAATTATTTAACAAACTTACGATTTTGTGTACTTTTTCGTGTCGTTAGCTAAATTTACAACGATAGATAATCGGCCCTATCGAGGTAACCGTCGGAGCGGAATTCTCTCCGATTTCCTACGAATCGGAGACATATTGCTGTTCGCAGAACTAACTCGAAGCAAAATGTCTCCGATTCGTAGGAAATCGGAGAAAATTCCGCTCCGACGGTTACCTCGATAGGGCCGATTGTTGCCATTTGTTTAAGTCTTTCAACGACATTTAAAGAACCCTAAAATATGACGTAAAAATAAAAGTAAATTATTTAAAATGACAAATGGAATGCAGATTTCGTGTCGTATTTTTTAAAGTCGCTTACGACATCGGTAAGGTAGTAGTGCTGATAAAGAAGTAAAATCAACAAAAATAAAAAGCCATTAAAGGATACAACAAGAAGAAGGCAAAACAAAGCGATAAAAATAAGAACAAATTAAAAACAAACTTTAATTACTGCTGAGGATAAAACATTCCTTTTACAAAACAGTTAAAAATTATTTAAAAATTATTATGTTCTATGTCATCAATCACTATTATTGACCGCCTTAGAGCTCTATTGCGCAATAGTATTTGATGGGTGTTTTATGCACACACAAAGAAATTAAAACAAACACATAAAAAATATTGATAATAATTTTATCCAAAAAACTAAATTGTATAATCGAATAAGATAAAACAATGTGCAGTATTATAAACTAAGGCATATAATAAATAAAAACATACAAAATCAGAATAAACCTTATATAAAATTTAAAAAAATTAAAATTAACTTAAATACTTGAATTAAAAATAAACGATCAATTTAAATAAAATTGGTATAAGCATACACAATATAATAACAATGTATTTATATATAAAAAATATATACATACATAGAGAAAAATCTTTACATAATCAGGCAAAGCAAAAAACAAAGGAATTTTAAACAGCAAAAGTATATACATACCTATATCGCTTTACATGTTCATCGTACCTATAGTTAAGTAGGCTATATTATTCCTTACAACAATTGCTTATTTCAACAAAAAAAAACATTATTAAATGACAAAGCAAAACATTAATATTAATTATAATATAGTATACCTCAATATAAAGAAATATCTAAAAAAAAAACAAATAAAAATTTTAAGTAAATAAGCGAACAAGTCTGTGCAACCAGTATGCAGAGGAGTATTTTGTGTTACTGTCTCCGCCCAAAAGTACTGTATACTATAAGATACTTTCTTAGACTCCAAGAGACAAACAAATTATTATTATTGTAATATATATATAAATATGTATTTATATATATATATATAAAAATATATGTATATATAGATAGAGGGTGTCTCAATAAAAAAACAAACCAAAAACTAAAACACTCTTTGATTTTTGTATGGTTAAATTTTGGAAAGAATTAACTTGTACATCAACGCCAAGGCATTTAGTAACTTCACAACTTTGGGCCTCAGTTCTTTCACTCTACCGAATTTCATTATTCCGCGAAACATTCGAAACAGTGGCGATTCCCTGGTCTTGAGTTTCGGGTTGGCCCTATTATCGTATCCGATCGGACGATTTTTTCTGTTCATGGTATACGAATCGTATCGTATGGTTACGGGAAATTTTCCACTTCTAATTTTCTGTCGGGGAAATTAGAAGGCAAATATCTTCACACATCGCATGAATTCGTGATGCGTTGCTGCCATTTTGACATTTCATCGGCATGCATCGCACGAATTTGACATTTTCAACGCACATTAAATTTTTTTCGTAGATCTGCCCGATTGGCCTTTCGGACCGGCTACAATGATATCTACAAAATTCGTACATTTCGTAGAAATCGGAGAAAATTTCGTTCCGATCGGGATCGGGTACGATGATAAGGCTAATTATGTTTTTTTGATTTTTAATGTATTTTATTTACAGTTCGGAAAGGTTCGATTCCATTTTATGTAAATCTAATATTTTTGCAATAAAATATACATATTTACAGAAAAAGCAGCAAAATACTGAGTCGACGTTGAAAAAAATATGCTCTCTAACGTTGTATACCCGTCAAGGAAAATATTCAGCATTATCGTCGTACCCGATCGGAACGAAATTTTCCCCGATTTCTACGAATTTTGTATCATTATAGCCGTTCCGATATGCCAATCGGAAAGATCTACGAAACAAAATTGAATGTGCGTTAAAAATCTTAAATTCGTGTGTTGCATGCCGATGAAATGTCAAAATGGCAGCAACGTATCACGAATTCATGCTGTGTGTGAAGATATTTGCCTTCTAATTTCCCCGACAGAAAATTAGAAGTTGAAAATTTCCAGTAACCATACGATACGATTCGTATACCATGAACAGAAAAAATCGTCCGATCGGAAGTTTTCTCCGAGCGATGGCATGGCTTTGTGAGGAAACCGAAGTCAGATACCCCAATGCAACCAAATATGCAAGAGAGCTGTTTTTACCTTTTCCATCTTCATATTAACTGAATGCAAATTTAGTGCCATAAATGACTTGCTGATAAAGAAAAAAAATTTTCTAGCGATGATTCAACTACGGCTAATCTTCTGTACACGAAACGTCACGTCATAGATAAATCACAACGTATTTTCAATCAATTTCACAATTTTGATATGTATCCGACGTTATACTTTAAGCTGTATACGCCTGGCGACTGACATTGTTGAACGCCCGGCGATTTGAAGTTTCTGTGCTGCGACGAAAACATGCAGCTTACTCCTCGTGTGCAGTTGCCAATTGAAACAAAATTGAGATGCACACAAGCTCCACACAAGCCGCAAACATTCGTTGTTTTCTATTTCATTTGCTTTCCGTTTTTGATTCTTTGCCTATCAAAATTATTTTTTGCTTTATTAAATTAAAATTATTTTTGACAAAATTAAATTTGACATCCCACACATACATTTGCAAACAAAAAACAAATCCAATCTGCGTTTCTTTTGCCAAGAAAATTCGTGATCCGGGATCAAAATCCCTATTTGCAAAAGAAAAACGACATTAGAAATTTTGTCGCTGTTTCGATGTGTACAGCTAAGAGCAGACGGCATATATAAAGCCGCAAACGCTTGCGACTCTGACGTCACGTAAAAAGTCGTAAATATGTCGCAAATTCTGTTTCCATAGCAGTGTCCGCACACTTACACATAGGGTGTTCACACGATGTGCAAAAACTGTCCCAAAAGTTGCAAATGCATTTGCGATATAGGTGCTTGCACATCATATGTCCGCAAATATGATCGCAAATGTTTTGGTCTATATGCGGGGTGTTCAGACGGTGTGCTACAAAATCCGCATATGACCCAATTCCAATCATATGCAGGTTTGCGAGCACATATTTTCTTTGGTTTGCATATTGCCTTGTGAGTCGCTGTCAGTGGTTTAAAAAATTACCATTGAAGAAACTGATGAAGTGGAGCGCTGCAGTACGTTGGTCTCCAAAAAAATAATCTGGGTAAAGAATTGCCATGACACTGTAGGTGGTTCTGTGCCCTGCCCAGACTTCTTCGTGCGCATCTTTGTTAAATTGGACTTAAAAGAGTCACTCTCAAACAGTCCCACTTGGATTTTGCTTCGTTAATGCTTATTTCAAAGCCGAGGTCATCCACCACCTCACGTCAACCATCAATTTTGAACAGTTTGTAGTCTGGGACGCTTCTCCACCGCAGCAATTAATCATATCGATTATAAAATCCATAAAACCTCATCCGCAATGTATTGTTCTCTTTTCTCTTTATCTATTTGCCGTGAAAAAAGACAACAAAATACTGCGAATCACTGCGGATCGACTAATGCGGATTCCATAATCGACATGAATAAATTAATCTGATCGCGCGTCCAGCCTTGATGCACTCTTCTCGTTCCCGATACAAATTTTCTCTTGCGGCTTGGCTTTGGTTGTGAGGGTTCTATATATCCGTGATCAGTGGATGTTGTTCCCTCAGGCTCACTATCACTCATTTTGTTTTCTTTTTGAAATCAAAACAAAACTATACCTACTACTGTCGCCCGGCATTTAAAATTTCACATAAATGCTCGCAAATGCGTCAGATATGCAATGTTATTTTTTCAGGCCAACGCAAATGCCTGGGACTATCGCAAATGGTCGCACATTCTCGCAAACTGTCACAAATAATATGCGAGGGTGTTCACACGATATGCAAAAAAGTCGCAAACTAATGTGCGATCTAGGTGTCGCACATGCTCCGCAAATTGTTCGCGAGCATGTGGGGACTGTCCCAAATGGGTGTTCAGACGATGTGCGGCCAAAAGTAGCAAATGATGACGTAAAAATGACGTCACAGTCGCAAACATTTGCGGCTTTTATATGCCGTCTGCTCGTAGCTTACGTTTCTTTCGCACGCAGCTTTTTTTTTTAAATATATGTACCTTATTGACGTAGGAATGAACTTGCAAACATTTGTTTGCTATTAATGACAGTTATTCAGTAGTCTACTTATTTAAATTCTGAATTTGAACAAATTAAGACACGTTTGAAATTTGTAATCACTTTTGCTGCAAAATGTTATCCAGAGGTAAGCTATTTGTGGAATAAGCTAAAAAAAAAAGCACATAAGGTGTTAAATGAAGGTAAGATTAACAAGCGGTTAATGCCGTTTTTTATTTTTCTTGTCAACTAGATACGAAAAATAGTCCAATCGAACCCAAGCCCTATCTACATTAACGGCACTAGATGAAAGATATGGATTGTTCAGATTCCAGCAGTGACAACTATTTACCTCCTGAGCCAAACCTTAGGAGTAGTATCTCTGACTCTGAAGGAAAAAGCTCTGACATAGGGACAAATAGCAACGTTATATAAGAGAGGCACTTCCGGTAGCCAACTAAAACAAATGTATGTTTTATCTGTTAAATAGTTTGGTTTTCCTATTCGAACTCAAAGAAACCCAAAACTCCTTTATGGCATTTTCATTTTTTCTTTATGGGCTAGACTACTGTACAGTTCCGCCAAATGTATTCTAACAGGTGTGTCAGGTAAATTATTTTAAAATTGAATGGTAACCAAAAACAGTTTTTGACATATCCCTTTCAAACTGAGGGGCTTATTGCGAGAGTCTATTCGGAAAAAGTCTATTCGACAAAAGTCGATCAAAAATTCTTGATAGAATTGAAAAAAATAAAATAATCAATTTGTATAAAAGTGATATAAAGTATTAAGGAAATAAAAATGAAATGGAATGACGACAGTGGAATTTAATTCCTTATTCTATTTTGAGTAGACTCTCGCAATTAGCCCCTAATTTTACGATGAGAAAAATTACACCTGCATAATCTTCCTTACAACGAACCATTGTATGCTGCACTCGTATTTTTTTTAAATATTTGTCTCAAAAAAAAAAAAAAAAGAATCAGATAATAGTAGCAAATTTTCTCAGCTTTAATATATCTTTTGACTATTTTAAACGTCAAATTAGTCAGAAAGCAGATATTGGCGAAAAACGGTTTTTGGCTGCAATTTTTTCAAACAGGAAAAGAGCAACTCAAAATCTATAAAAATGCCAGTTTTCATAACTCCTACAAAACTACCAAATGACTGGACTACTAAGGTGATAGGTATTTTTTCTGGATAAGAGATATTTTTTTCGTCAATTCCTCGTAAAAGGCAGTGTTCGCGTGTTGTTTTTCAATTGGTAAAGAAAGGTAAAATTAAATTATATAATAACAACAATGGAAACCAGCTTTGATATTTTTGTTTGCCTTAATTTTATTTCGCTTGTGCTTGAGAAACATATATGCATGCCCAACATGGATTGAAGCTCAGCTTAGAAATGGAGATCTAAATGCTTCCAATTTGTAGGATTTTCTATAAAAAAAAACCGTATTTTAAAGGATGCTTTGATAGCGTTTATGTCCGAATTATAACGCTAGCAAAATGCCGTCATTACATATTTAAATTGAAAAGGTTATTTCAGTCTATTGTTGACTGTTACGACTTTATTGACACAGCACTAACAACATGTCTAAGCTAATTTTAAATGGATTGAATAAGAAAGTCTTTTTTTTAAATATATCTGTGACTAAAATTATACAAAAACACAACTAAATATGCACCCATTATGCTACTGATTGGTGTTGTTTATACATCCAATAAATCCAATGCACTTGTGCATAGTGACCTATGTATATCTGAATATGTTGTGGATGGTCAGTCATCACTCTTGGCTTTAGAGAGGCAACAAGTAAAGATCGATAATACCGTTTTGGATTACATTACTAGTAGTTTTCTTCCATTGATGTATCAATCTTCATCTTTCTTTGGCTACTTTTCCATCAACACGAAAAATCTTTAACTGTTTTAAATGTATAAACTTAGTTTTCTATTTTATATACACTGTATACTTAATATATTTCATTTTTTACATTAAAAAAGCAGAGAACATAAATTGAGATTACTGGGAAACAAATTTTTCGTACAAATACAATAATACAATAGTTTTTTTTTAATTTACAAACTAAATTAATAATTTTTCTTTGTTTCATATAATTGTGTAAAATATATTTATTATTTATCATAAGTTATTAATTATATTGATTGGCCTTGGGTTGAGTTCTTATTTTAAATTTTATTATTACTAAATCTGGTACCATCTCGGCTAGTCTTCTAGTCTAGAGAAAGGAACAATACAAAATATCCTAAACAATATCATATAATTATCATCTAAGACCAAATAGTTTTATTTTTGTATTACGTTTGAGTTTGTTTTGTTTGTTTGAAATATAAATAACACGAAAAAGAAATTGTATTAATATTATGAATCCTTACAAATTTTCGAAGTCATTTCATTTAACGGTTCTAATTCTTTGCTTGAAATTAAATCAAACTCTTGGACAAAATAATAGAAATGCTTATAGCAGGTGTTTACATGTGCTTCCTATTTTTTTAGATAAAAGAACGACATAAAACACAAATTAGTACGAACGAAGAACTATTTAAAATAAGACAACATTTTGTACATACCGCTCCGATGCTAACAATTCGGTCAAAATGATGGATGTACACATGAACAAATACACGAAATAAACGAGTGAGAATTTTCCTACATAGCGTGACAAAAGTTTTGGGAAAAGGCACATCCGTCGATACGGGAAATACAGTTTCATTGTTTATTTGTGATTCTATCCAATCCATGAGTAGTTCAACGTAACGTGGGGCTGGTAGATGAGTTGGCTTTTTGTAACTGTTATTTTTTTAAAGATCAAGTTAAAAGTTAATTATCACTTTAAAATTATTTTAATTAAAAACTTACTTTTCTCCATCTGCCCAAAGATATTCATACCGTGAGCCACCAGACATTACTGGACATGTTGTTTCACTGCAGTACTCAGATACCGTGCCATAAATTAAATTTATTCGATTAAAAAAGTCTACAACTATGTAACCAAGCAGTTTATCAAAAAGAAATAAGAAATATTTAAATTTTCGATAAATAATTAATTTTTAAGAAATTCTTTGAGTGTGGCATACGAATAAATAAATTAAAAAAATTGGTGGCACAACGGCTCATGAAGAACCAGGGCCTAGTGACTTACAACTCTCAACCATTCCTGTGTGCGTGTCTGCAGGAATGAAGGGGACCTACAGTTTATTGCCGAATCCCAACGGCTAAGGTAAGCGGCACTTTTCTATGACAAGAGATACTCTTGGAGGATTTTTCACTTGTCGCAAGAGGTAGTAGCTCCGAAAAAAAACTTAAGGTGGAAACGGCTCGTATTGAACTCCAGACCTCTGGCATGACAGTCCAACGCACTAACTATTACGCCACAGGCTACTGCAGTTTGTAAAAAGAAACTGCTAAAAATTGTTGAGTAATGTTTCAACTCGAATATCTCTATAAAAAAAAAATAAAATGCACGACTGGGTCGCACAAACTTGCTCTTATAGTCAAAGTTTCTTTGAATTTGAGTGTAATATAAGTACAAATAATTAATAAATGTATCTATCCATTTGATAAATTGAAGAATGGAAATTTGAATAAGGAAAAAAAAAGCGTGAAACACGTTCTTTAAATTGATAAGACAAGTACTTAAAATGTTTTAATCTCAAAATGAAAAACGCCATCTCAATTCTTGGAAAAATATATATTTTTGGGAGAAAAAATTTTTAAAATCGTTGAAGCGGTTTTCTTAAAATATAATTTTTTTTATGTATTAAATTTCTTGAAATTTGGTACGCCATTTTTAGGAATATAATAATATGCAACTAATAATAATTTCAAAAAAAAATCATTAACTTGTTTTCAAAAAACTGATTTTTCAAAAAAACAATTTTTTTAAAAATCCACAAAATAATTTTTAAATATATTTGTATGCAGTATTATTTACACTTTATAGGACCTAAAGAATCAAAATTTTGATCGAAATCGGTTCAGCGGTTAACGAGAAAGTCAAAATTAAAAAAAAAAAAAAAAAAAACGATTCTGTGGACTATAGAGTGTACCGTAAATAACGGTTTTTTGTTCACCAAAATGTAGACCATACCACGACTTGTACCACAAAAATTTAAAAAAAATCGTTAGAGCCGTTTTCGAGATAAATAACCCTTTTCAAAACGGTTGCGTGGCATGTACCGTTATTTTTTGAGCTGAAAAAAATCTCGATTTTCCCACTAGAGAATTACCCAAAAATTGTATGCTCCAAATTTGAAGAAAATCACTTCATTGATTTAGTCTGCAGGCCGTGGACAGACAGACAGACGGAATTGCGGGACCCACATTTTTCGTGTTCTCTATTATCGTAATGTCAAGTTTGATTGTTATTTTGAGTTCGATTTTTTGCACGAATCCATAGCTTGCCCTGTAATACCTACATATATCGGAAGTAAAAATAATAATGATATGGACTTCAGGATAATTTTATTCTACACACAAAGCCGCAATTGATAATTGATAGAGTTTGGAAAAAAAGTTCAATTCACAGGTTAAACAAAAAAGGAGTAACCGTCGCACGATGGACTGTCATGCCGGAGGTCTGTGTTCAATCCCCAGCCTCGTCCAACCAACTTATAATAATACAAGTAGAGAAAAAAAACAGCAATTCCATCACGAAACCCATCAATCAAGGAACGCATAGGCAAGCAGGGATGAATTGAATTTGGGCACTTGGAATCAGAGTTTATTAATTATGTTGATGTTGTTCACTTCTAATTAATTATACACACTTTTTTGATGAATAAAAAACATTTGAATATTTGTTAAACAATGTCAAATCTTCATAGTGTGTGTGCAAGTTCGTGTAAATCTTGCTAAAAACGAAAGATTTCATTTGTCTAGAAAATTCGATTTTTTCTTTTAAACAAATCGATTTTTTTCTAAGCAGAACCGATTTTTTGGTTGCATGGAATTCGACATTATTTATGCGTTTGGGCCCTGTGTGCGACGGACTTTTACCTTTCTAAATTTATTTACATAATAAACAAATGAAGAAGCGCTCATCAAAGTGAAGCAGCGGTGGCGCAATATTTTGTGTGGTTTCAGTCTGGTGCCACTTTTCTCGGAAATGTTTAATTTTCAAGTGAGAAAGTTTTCGTCTCGAATATTTCTAAATGTCCAAATAAATTCACATTGAAACTGATGAATCGCTGACACTATGCGTTGCGTACATAGATTGCGACTGCAGTGCGCGTTAAATCACTTTCGCCGCCACTCCATCGCCAAGCCAATAGTTCAGCCCCACTTCGTCACCAATTCAGTGTGCGCCTTGCCTTATTTAAATTGTTTTATTTAATAAAACGCGGATATAAGAAAAGAATTCTTTGGATTTGAAATGAGTGAGTATAGTTCGCGCATACCTTTTATAAGGTTCTGCACACTATCCGACAAAGAATGAGCATTTGACATAAAATGCATGCGTGTGGGTATCGTTCAAACTACATTCAAGACTTTTTGCAAAAAGTATGGCAAAAAGTAAAAAAGTGATAAACAAAAATATGTTTTTAGAGATGACTTTGGGTTGGTATTAAGAGTGAATACCCTGAACTTGCAAAAATCTTTATTAAATTTACTCCCTTTTGTCACAACGTATTCCTGTGGAGCAGACTTTTCAGCATTTACTTATGCAAAAACTATTAAATACAGGTCCAGATTGAAGGCTGCCTTAGATATGCGAATACAGCTTTCTGACAAAATAAATCAAATTATGAAACAGTTTTATTCTTCACACTTAACCTTGAAAAAAATAATGATTTTGAAATGCATTATTTTTTTATTTTTTGTTATCGTTAAGAGTTGGGTTTCCCAAATATATTTGGGCATTGTGTAGGGTTCTAAAGTTAAAAAAAGCTGTAGAACCGCTGGTCTAATGTACCTCCATTAAACTTGAAAAACCGTTGCATTAGCCATAAGAATGAAGAATCAACAATCCATAACAATATATATGATAATTGATATAGTGGATGGGAACAAAGAAATCTGAAAATCAGTTTTATTAAAATTGCTTTGGTTATTGTTAGCATGAAGTTTAATCAAAATCGTCTAGTCCTTTTCAAGAAAATTATGAAAAAAAAACTAGGTATAATCAAATTGTTTTACCGTTTTCATAAAACATGTCTCTTTGAAGTAAACATTCTTCCACTATGTATTTTGAATTTGATTGGATCATTGGATGCAACTTTTGTATACAAACAGCTTTAAGTATATTGAGAATGTAATTTAGTATTTAATATAAATTAAAAAAATAAACGCAAGGTTTTTTGCAATGTTCTGAGGCTGTTACGTCACTTCAGTTATGTCTCAGTTGGTTCTACTATGCTAAATCCCCATCCCGAAGCAAGCGTTAAGAAGCTTAGTTATGGATGGTTCAATCATAAACAAAAAAATATCACGCTGACACCAGGATTAATTCGTCGTTACTCTTATGAAATCACTATGCCAAACTTGTTAATTAAATATATAAATTTTTAATATATTCACCATGAACAGCTAACCAATCGTTCATGTTCTCGCCTTCTGGCAAACGAACCACCTGCCGCAAATTGATGCCAGACTGAAGGCTCGCCTGAGCCTGCTTATGCAAAGAGTATCGAATTGTGCCGGTTGAGAAACGTTTTTTCGGCCTGAATGTCTTTAAAGGGACATTTATTAATTTGATGGAATTAAGATTTTAGCCTTAATTGTATATAATTACCTTTCCTTTTTGAAAGAATTCAAGAAATCCGTTTAAAGCCATTCTTTCTTTCTGAAATTTAGTATTTTTTTATTTTGTTTTTGTTTTTGTCGATTGGATGGAAATGGAAGCACAGAATTAGTGTGGCATATGATGAGCTTTTATTTGTTATTTTTCATTGATTAATGATTTATGTTTGTGTTACTCATATTAAAAATGCGTTAAAATTGTTATGGATGGAAACGAACGACACCAATTTTATTAGTTTGCCTTATAAACAAGGAAAAAATTAATAGAACTATGTACTATGTACTTTCACATTATTTCGACGCATAATTTTTGGTTTTGGATGTGTTTATGTTTTATCGATTGAATACTTTTTTATTTATTTTGTTACTTTTATCTAAATAAAATTCCTAGTTGCTTTGCACTTTTTACGAATTGCAATTTGCAACCTCAATCTGCCAAAGGGCCAAAATAAATACAAGTCAGGGATGTTTTTTTATATGGCCGCGTTCAAGATTGTATCCAAAGTCCTCTTTCACACGAAGAAACAAGATTTTGAGATCTTTTTGACGTTTTCTCTCCTTAACACGCCGACTCCACAAGACCTACAGATGTACCACATCCAAACCACAATCCAATCAACAATCAGCTTGTTTTTTTCGCACTGGGCACTTTATGTCATGTCGTTAGTTAAGTAGATAAATTCCACTAATAAGTCAGAGCAAGAGCACTGATCTCTATAATACACTGGATTGCGCATCCATACAAGAAAGTTGATGCCATTTGAGAATTGTTATAATGTTGAGTTGCCTATTTTTTTGTATAACGGTATAACTGTATAACATAATGAAATGCAAAATTTTTTACAAAATTGCAACTAAAGTATTATAAATTCACTTTTACAATTATTTTAAATTACAAAAAATCAAATTTACAAACAAGTAATGGTTCTTTTGATTTTTTTTTCTTAGAAATTCCACTTTGGTTTTTGCCCCTCTTCGGTTGTAGTAAAATTTTTGAGATCTCAGCAACTTGAACTGGCCTTCTCAGCCTCACTGAACATACCTAAGTCCCCTTTCACACAGGGCAACTGAGTTGCCGGCAACAAATAGTTCATAGGCGAGAAGGGCAGGAAGAAAGAGGGGGAAATGAAATCTCCCCGGTCAACAAATTCAGGAAACTTTTTTGACGTTTCTCTTCACACTACGTTTGTGTGCGTTCAACCAAGGTAGTTTAAAAGGAAAATACAGCAAGTCTCCTCCAACTTTGTATCTGCGTGTGAAAGGTACAGGAGATTGTTAAGGAGATTTAAAGAAAACGTCAAAAAAATCACCA
The DNA here is from genome assembly GCA_947049315.1 of Epistrophella euchroma. Taxonomy (NCBI): domain Eukaryota; kingdom Metazoa; phylum Arthropoda; class Insecta; order Diptera; family Syrphidae; genus Epistrophella; species Epistrophella euchroma. The sequence goes on along the minus strand of OX346249.1, from coordinate 4,185,460 downwards.
GCAACTAGTATCTTCGTGTGAAAGGGAACTAAAGTGTTGAGTTGCCTACGTACTTGTCATCTTCAATTGGAAGTAGAAAAACTGTTATACTTTGTAGGGAATCCACTATCCAGTGTATTATAGAGATCAGTGAGCAAGAGAAACACACAAAAATTCCTTTCAGTACTACTCCTAACTCTCTAACGCACATGGAACGTAAATCTCATTGCCAAGCTTTGATCACATGTTCATAATCCTGACATCGTTCATGGCCTGTGGAGGCGGCATGTAAATTCTGTGCATGTCGATTTTAGTTAAGTCCTATTTGCGATTTTTGGAAACCGTTTTCAATTCGACCAAAGTTTTGAAATAAAATCCATAAAAAAGTAGTTTCGGCATTTTCGACTTTCAAGCAAATTACTTTTGTATGGATTTTTTTTTGAATCTTTGGTCGAATTGGAAACGGTTTACAAAAGTTACAAAGAGGACAATTAAAACTAAAAACCACTTCAATAACATCATTGAAGCAAGTAGTTTAGAAATGAGACCATTTTATAGGCAACACTTGCAAGAATTTCGTATGAATTTCTCTTTAATTCTTGTGTTACCTATAACACATAAAATGGTCTCATTTTAAAACTACTATAACTAAATTTGCGTTTGGGTTAAACCTTTTTGCGTTTGCGTTAACTCTATTTGCGTTTGGGTTAAACCAATTGCGATTAGGTCAATTCAATATGCGAATGCTATAAATATGTGGCCCAAAGTTGCACATTTAAAATTTTCAGACATGAAAATGTAATGCATTCTAAAAAATTCACACTACCTACATAGGTAGGTACTACTGTACGACCGCAGCAAATTTATATAATTTCTTATATGTATGTTTCTGTCTTACATATATAATGGAATTGTAATTTTCAAAGTATACATACCTACTTTGATCATAAAATAACAGGGGGGTCATTCCGTAATTTTCAAAACGATAATCATCAAAACGATTATCGCTGACGAGATCGTCAATAATTTGCTTCACGTAATTCAAACACTATCTCCTCGTCTATCGTTTTTCCAGAGATTGTCAAACCATCATTGAAATGTCATAATAACAATTTGCGTTATTAGAACGAAGGGGTTTAGTGCACGGTTTGTTTATAAACCCAAGAAATTGGCAGAAATTTACATTAGATGGTGGCGCAATGGAATAGGTACTTGCTTCTTAACCGAGAGGTTCGGCGTTCGATACCTGCTGGCGACACGTTTTTTTTTTTTTTTAATTTTCATATAATTTGTATTTTTCTCAAATGTTTGTTGCCATTTTGCAAAATAAGTAAATTATTTCACTCATTTAACTATAGTCGCGTACAAACTTACATACAATCATGAAAACAAATGCGAAACGATACCTATTTAGGTATCGTCCAAAAGCCATCGTTTTGACGATATCGTTTTGATGATAATCGACTTACGTGAAGCAAATATTTGATCGTCAAAACGTGATCGTCCAGACGATATGCATTTTTAGGGTTACGTGAAGTAGGACTATCGTCGAAACGTTATCGTCGGGTGATAATCGTTTTACGGAATGAGTCCCCAGGTTATTGTTTACCAAGCCATTTGAACATTGTCTTGACTTGATCTGAGAGACAAGGAAATGGTATTCAATGCAAGTCTACATCCTCGTGGTGCATTCTGGGTAACACTAAATGAACTGCTGTATTTTACTTGCAAATATGAACCTATCATCAACATTAATTCTCAAAGTTAGATCACCGTGGCTAAGATGGCTGGGACACGTGGACCGTATGGACACCAACGCACCAGCCCGACGAGTCCTCGAATCTACCCTTGACAGTCTGTGCAGCAGAGGAAGACACCACCTTAGGTGGCGCACACAAGTGGAGAACGACCTCAACCAACTTGGAGTGCGTAACTGGAGGCACCTAGCTAGGCTAGGGACCTAGCTGGTTGGAGGGGCTTGTTGGTTGAGGCCGAAGTCCATCATGGGCTGACAGCGCCATCTAAAGTAAGTAAGTAAGATCACCGTAAATACCAAAAACCAAAATCTCGTAGAAAATTGGTTTTTTTTTTTTTTTTTCAAAAACCAGGTTCCAATATTTGTAAATAAAAATTCAAAAAATTTCCAACTTGTCAGTACGAAAATGGAGTTGGGAAATTTTTATTCGGAACATACGAAAAATTGATGCTGGCTGAACGTAACTTTTTGGCTACAACTATTTGTTGATTATCACAGGATCACAAAAAGGAGTTCGTTGGATATTGAAATTATTTTAATTTCCTTTTTGAATTTAAATACAATAAAAGTACATATTTCCTAAGCGAAAACCCAATTGTTTGGTCATATCATAACTGCGAAAATAACCGGAGCAAAAAAAAAAAACAAAAAGTCGGTTATTTTTTGCAATAGCCTAACAGAAAACAACCAAAATAATCAGTTTTAAATATAGGTTATTTTTTTTTTATAACAAACTTAATCTTTAGAAACTTTAACATTGTCATAAATTTCTTCAACGCCTGAAAATTCTCGGATTCTTGTTACAAAGTTCTGATAGGCCTTTAGTTCGTCTTCTGAGAGTTCAACCGTGTTCTGAAGGAAACCGAAAGTAAACAAAAAATCAAGTAGGTATACCACATCCTTACCTTTGGAACAAATATATGTTCAGCATTTTCTACTAAATATCCTCTTTCCTTCAGAGCTCGACTAACTGTGCCCAATTGTACAGGATTACACAAGAACTAGACAAAACCATATTGAAAAAAATATGTTGAACGATAAACTTGAAAACTTACATTAACAGTGCCTTTAGTTTGATCTAAGACTTCAACTTCTTCGACCCCACATTCAATGGCATCCTCGGTGCAGATCTGCTCGAATTCGTTCAGGGATTTGGTTCTGGATTTGATCTCATCATTGGTAATAGCTTCGATGATTCCGACTTCATCGAACATATGCTGTCCTTCAACATAAACTGTTCTAATTGAAAATATTCCATCAAATTTATCAGTTTCCTGCCTAATCAATCTTACCCAGATTTCCGCAGAACACTAGCCAACTCCATTTTCAGTTGTGGAAAATTTTCAGTAAATACTGCACAAACGGCAAAGACTTTGTGCTGAAAACGCCAATACAGAAAGTGCTTTTTCAGTTGCGTTTTGCTTGCCGTCGATTTTTTGATACAATTTTGAATGGTAGCCATGGGCATATTCTTTCGCAAAGCATCATCGATTATATTTCGTAACTGAGTGTTAAGGGCTGGATCATGAGATCCACCGTCTATAGAAACAATTTTCTAGGTAAATTATATAATTTTGATTAAAAGATCGATTAGAGTGTACCTTGAATTGCAAGTCGGATTTGTCGGGTATATCTTGTGAATAATGCTGACTTTTGTCCATCCTTTAGAGCTTTTATGTGCCGAATATTTGCCCATTTCGAGTGGCCAGCGTTTTTTATGGATGAAATGTGAAAATGATTGTAAATACTGTGGCAAATTAATTTACTTGACAATTTATTGTTGCATAGAAAATTTAATCTAGAAGACCACATTATTTCTCAAGTAAAACACAAACAAAATACACCACCTAAAATTTTAAGTCAACTCCTCAACCCACATGTAAATGTAAAAAGTAGTACAAGTGTCAGTCTAACTGGAAGTAAACGGGAGAGCCCTTCAAGCAACTGACGCAACTCTCTCGGCCTTTCTTGGATCTGTGCTAAACTGAGTGTTTCACGCACACATACAAAAATTCTTTGTATCTACAGACATTTTCCCTACACCTTTCTACAAGTGGAGTAGCGAAGACATAGTTTTATATATGTTTGTAAATTGTATTTCTATAAATGATGAAAATAAAAGTGTCTTGAAACGAAAAACAAGCTTTCTTTGTTTCTTGTAGGTATACTAGATTTTTGCGGATCCGTATTTGGATCCGTACGCGAACGTTGTTAACTACGGGTGCGCATCCAAAACGGACTCTTTTGCCCAAAGGGAGAAGTGCGTTGGAAGTATTTCACGGACTGCGAGGCGCGAAGAAAACACCGAACTATTAGCCCTTCCCCACAATCCCATCGAGTATTAATAGATGTCAAAAAAAGTGTGATAGAATTACTTACGACTGCCAAATTTGTGTGAAGAAAACGATTTTCATATTTTGCTTCCACACTTGCATTCAAAAAATCAATTCACCAATTGGTATAGAATATGTGATGGTTTTAGATCCAATCCAATAAATTTTCATGTATTAACACATGTCAAATTGTGTGAGATGGGCTGTCAAGTCGTACGGGATGAAATTTCATATTTTGTTTACTTCCCACTTTTCTTCCCACTATTTTGCATCCATATACCAGAATCCAATCAACAATCAGATTGTTTTTTTCGCACTGGGAACTTTATGTCATGTCGCTAGTTAAGTAGATAAATTCCACTAATAAGTCAGAGCAAGAGAAATACACAAAAATTCCTTTCAGTACTACTTCTACCTCTCTCACACACGTGGAACGTCAAATCTTATGTTGCATGTGCGCGCCTGGCCTAAATGAGTATGAAAGAGAAAAAACATCGGAGAGTCATGACTCTTGAGGCACCGTGTAATAGTTGAACTAAAAAAAAGTTGTTTCACCATAGATATTTTTCTTCCCAAAAAATGTTTTTGTTTTTATCACCATAGTTTTTTTTTTTTTAAGCCTAGTATACAGTTCTTTTGAATAAAAAAAAAAACTATTGTGGTAAATAAAAAATCTTTTTTCCGGAAAAAAAATATCTGTGGTGAAACAAAATTGTTTTTAGTCGAATTACACGGTGCCTCAAGAGTCATGACTATCTGATATTTTGTCTCTTTCATACTCATTTAGGTTCATAAAGAGCCATAACTCTTGAGGCGCCGTGTAAGCACAAACTATATTTTTTTGCACAAAACAATGTCACTGACATTGTTTTAAGCCTAGTATACAGTTCTTTTGAATAAAAAAAACTATTGTGGTAAAATAAAAAATCTTTTTTTCCGGAAAAAAAATATCTGTGGTGAAACAAAATTGTTTTTAGGCCGTGTGCGAACTCGTTTAAAATTTCGATTAAATTTTATCCGAGATTAAATTTTGACATTTCTACGTACAGATTCACCTCACTACTGTCAAAAATTAATCTTCGGATAAAATTTAACGCGAATTTAACTGAATTCGCACACGGCCTTAGTCGAATATTACACGGTGCCTCAAGAGTCATGACTATCTGATATTTTGTCTCTTTCATACTCATTTAGGTTCATCAAAGAGTCATAACTCTTGAGGCACCGTGTAAGCACAAACTATATTTTTTTGCACAAAACAATGTCACTGACATTGTTTTGCGCGAAAAAGAATCGTGGTGAATATAATTTTTTATTTCTGGGGATAGTTCACAGTTCAATAAAAAAAACTTTTCAGCTGAAATTTTTTTTCTTGCGATAAAATCACTCCCATAAGAAGTACATGTATTTTTTTTTCGAAGAGGAACTGTATTCTAGGCTTTAATTCAAAAGAACTGTATACTAGGTAAGGAGTAACAACTAGATGTCACCTTAGGCGAATAATAAGTTTTCTGTTTCTGAATTAACAGGGAGACGGAGAGAATCCCGAAAACCCGAAAACTTAAAATCCCGAAAACCCAAAATCCCGAAAACCCAAAATCCCGAAAACCCAAGATCCCGCGTTCGGGCGGCAATCCAAAGCTATCCGGATAGGTTTGTGTTGTTGTAATCCCTTGTTGAAAAATTTCTGATGTCAGCTGATGCAACAACAACTCAAGCTATCTGAAAATTTTTGATTGACTTACGCAATGGATAGGGGTGACCCAATGGCCGCGTTCGGGGGGCAAGCCAAACCTATCCGGATAGGTTTGTGTTGTTGTAATCCCTTTTTGAAAAACTTCTGATGTCAGCTGATGCAACAACAACTCAAGGTATCTGAAAATTTTTGGGATAGGTGGATAGCCTATCTCACTACCACCCGAACGCAAGCAATGGATACGTTGCGTTGTTTGGACAGCATGTCAGCAATTTTATTTTGCAATAATCTATGGGTGCAATAAATTTCGTGGTGAATTTAGCCCAACTGTCTATGTCACATGTTTCCTCCAAGTCAGCTGTTTTTCAGATCGTTGGCAAACTTGGATGACAGCCAAGGATTCATATCTTGGTATTCAGTATCTTTGGCTTAGATTTTAGTCGTGTGGAGAACTGGAGGACGCAGCAATAATTTCATGTGGAAATAAAAGTTATACAAATTATTTTCCACTTTGACTTTCCCGGCTGTCAACAAAGCGGTGATATTGTATTTAATTTTCAATTAATAATCAATAGAAAGAAAGATTGTTAAAAATGGGTGCAAATCAATCATCTGCTGAAACTCGTAGTGTTTCCATGGATAACCCAACACCATCAGGTGTAATAGATGTTTCCGAAGAGGTTGTGCAACGACTCAAGTTGGGAATTAGCAAAGGTGAGTGAACAGCTGAGACGGTGGCGACTTTCCGGGACCAAGTTAACAGACAGTCATGATTACCATTAATTTGTTATGCAACATGTTTGTTTTAGTTTTATTAGACCCAAGTGCGGAATTGCACTTATTTTTACACGAAGTTAATTATAGATCTAAATACACTGGAGGTATTGAAACAGTTTTTCAAGGTCGTTGTCTGGCCGGCTGTCTTTGTAATTTGTAATTTCGTGCCCGTGAAGCTATAATCACAGTACACATATTGAAGGTAATACCTATCTTCCGAGTTTTCATTTTTGTTCAGTTCTGTGCGTATCTCTTGAAAAATGCTCAGTGGTGCTTTATTTTATGTTACTGTGGTTAACTATAATAACTATAGTTAACTTCGATCGTTCCCTTTATTCAAAAAAGTTACTTCGAGTTAACTTTATGACGTCATAAAGTCGTTCCTAAATTCAAAGTAAAAGTGTCGGAAAGTAACTTGTAACTTTTTCCAATTCATCTCTTTCATATTAATTGAATTAGTGAAATCTGTCAAACACAGCTGGAATCCAATGTTTTTGTGTGGATCTTTTGTTTACTTTTTGCCCTTTTGATTTGGAATTGTTTTCAATATTTAAAATATGTTTTATCAATTTCATTGTCTTTTTTTTTTGAAATTGATTAATTGAACAGTTTTCTTTTATTTTTTTATTCATTTTCTTTCTGTCGACATTTTATTCTTTTTATTTGGTCGATTTTTCATCAAAAATTCTGTGTCATAAGCAATAGAAAAATTGCACTTATTTCTGTTCAATTTGTTTAGTTTAGTATAAATTTATTTAGCATTAAATTTGATATTTGTAGCTCTTTTATAATATTCATTAATAATTTTTTTTACAAACTGAGTGTGGAAGAAATTAAATTTTGAAATTTACACACGTGTAATTTATAATTCCTAATAATTATTCTTGCAATAAATTTAATGCAATCACATTTTTTCTTGTTATTCATTCCATAAACAGATTAACCATAATCTTTAACTCCGTTCCTAAATCAAAAGTTACCCAGAGTAACTTTCTTAACTATGGCACAACAACTTTTATTTTTGACAAATTAACCATAGTTAACCAAAGTCACAGTACACATATAGAAAGTAATATCTTCCGAGTTTTCATTTTTGTTCAGTTCTGCGCATGTCTTGTATTTTGTTTTTGTAAATTGTGGACGAGGGTCACTGCGATTCGGAAACACTTGTGTTTTGTTTTTGTAAATTCTGACAGGCACGCCACTGTAATTTTCGAAGATGCGCAATATATTACCTTCAATCGGCCCTGTAGAGGTAACCGTCGGAGCGGAATTCTCCGATTTCCTACGAATCGGAGACATTTTGCTTCGAGGTAGTTCTCCGATCAGCAAAATGTCTCCGATTCGTAGAAAATCGGAGAGAATTCCGCTCCGACGGTTACCTCGACAGGGTAGTTCGCCGATCAGGTTACCTCCGATAGTAACCTCGATATGGCCGATTAGGCGGAGAGTGAATTAATCGTTAAAGTTTAATTTTATACACTTTTGAGAAAAATCTGTCTATGAAAACCTCCTAATTTAATCTTGGATAATTTTTAATAAAATTTTAATGCAATTCGAACGTGGTCTAAAACCGCGCAAATTGTGTCCAAATATTAATTTTTGACTCTAATTACGTGAATCAGTATGTGGAAGCTTCAAAATTTAATGGATATTTTAATCAAATTCATACTTTGCCTTAAATATAGATGTGAATTGGGCTTGAATCGCGTTAAATATTATCTGAATGTTACTTTTTGTTGTTTTTATTTCTCTGCATTATAAACATTCATTTTTATCTTTTATGTTCCTATACGTTCTTTATTGCCTAGCCCACATATACACAAACACACATTTCAAATGCTAGAGATCGTGTTATTTTTCTTTTTTCATATTCACATCAGGTATGAAGTCTACGTTTGCAAGAATGTCTACCTGCGCAAGAATCAAGAAGCGACAAACAAAAAACAAAAATATTCATGTCGATTATAGAATCCGTAGCAGTGGATCTGCAGTGATTCGCAGTACATTTTTGTGTACTGCGAAGAGAGCTGTGTCCTGGGTTCTCCAGCGTTGCCGCCCGAAAAAAAATGTGCGTGCTACTTTTTCGGGTTGTAATACAAAAAAAAAATCATTTGCTCTATCCGCATATTGCCAAAAATAGGAGCTTTCACGCAATTTAAACCTATTTTCTTGATTTCGTTTAGTTTAGTTTGATTTTAATTAAAATCATGGAAATAAAAAAGAGTGCCATATTGAACTTTTTGGTGCCAAGAGAAACTTAAAAAGCAAAAGTACCTTTCACACGAAGAAACGAAATCGGAAGAGATTTGCTGTATTTTCCTTTAAAACTACCTTGGTTGAATGCACACAAACGTAGTGCGTCAAAGAAATCTCCTGAATTTGTTGACCGGGGATATGTTGTTCACCCCTCTTTCTTCCTGCCCTTTTCGCCTATGAACTGATTGTTGCTGGAAACTCAGTTGCTTCGTGTGAAAGGGGACTTATAGACAGTCTGTTTGGTGACGTGAAATTTCTGGCAAATTTTCACATTTTACTTACACAATTTGCTGTTAACCTATAGCAAAAAAACAGTTTCTGATTTTTTTAAAAATATGGTTGACGCAGCACAGCGTTATTTACTGTTAATGGTGAAATTTGTCATTCGCATACTTGCAAACAAAAAATAAAATCTTATTTTATCGCAAGCATTTGAAATTTGATCCCCAAGTCTATATTTTTTGCATAGAAAACGATGTAAGGAGTTGTTTGGAGAAACAAATCGTTATTCATTTTTACTTACGACATAGTTATTTTGTTTAACTGATCTATTCTGTTTGTCATTTTCTTATTCATTATTTTTTTTTTAGTAAAACAACAAGAGAAACAAGAAGCCAAAATGCCAGAAACTGCGCGTACTGTCCTAGTAACTGAACCTAAACAAGTTTCACCAGCCGCATCAACACCATCACCGCCAGTAATTCAGAAGTCAGCAGCACCATCCGCAGCACTTCCAACAACAACATATTCAAACCCATCGCCATCGCAATCCACAACAGCAGCAGCTTTGTCAGCATTTCCAAGACTTGTAGGCGAACCAACAATTACTGCCATGGAAATGCGTCGTCAAAAAGAAATCGAACTTCGTGAAAACGATCAAATGTGGCGAACTCGTATTGCCCAGCTAGAAGCTAATTTAAACAAAACAAATGCCGTTATGGAAAAAGAATATTCAGCAGCTGTTGAAGATGTGCGAAAGCGTTTTGCAAATGCTTCGGGCACTCGTCAATTGCCACCATGTCAGGATTTAAAAGCGCAATTAATTGCCTGTTATCGTGCCTATCCGGGCGAGACACTTAAATGTGCTGAGGAGGTGGCAATGTTTAGAAATTGTGTTGCACTTCACCGTATCAAGAGGCTAGATAGTGAACAGCAGACAGCAGCTAAAGGTGCTTAAAAAGAAACAAAAGGTGGTCATGTGGTAGTTTGTGTCCTGTAACCAGTAGAAATAACTTTAAAAAAAAATAAAAATACGATAAAACAAATAATTGTTAAATATTAACAGTTCTCATCTGATATCCTTTTGTGTTGAATGTTATACACGAATAACAGAATAGAACTGATTGATCATCTATCTGATATAAATAAATAAAAAGATCTAAACGAAAGTTAAACGAATAAAAAAATAATCTTGAAGTCGAATGATGTTTTCTATTTTTTTTTTTCTAAGGGGACGAAATTGGATAGAAATATGACTACGGCCCTCGCAGAATCGTAAAGTTTGTAAGTTTACAAATAGGGTTTCCATAGTACAAAACGGTACAAATCGGCCCTATCGAAGTAACCGTCGGAGCGGAATTCTCTCCGATTTCCTACAAATCGGATACATATTGCTTCGAGGTAGTTGTCCGATCAGCAAAATGTCTCCGATTCGTAGGAAATCGGAGACAATTCCAGTCCGACGGTTACCTCGATAGGGCCGATTCGGTTATATCTTTCGAGTTTTCACCATAGAGTACAAATTAATATCATCTAGATTCTAGAGTACCGACTTAAGTTGGTGGTTCGCTTCAACCCTACCCAGCCCAGACATTTTCTTTCGGGAGTAGAATACTCCTATTCCAAATTCTCCGGTAGATTATTTTTATCTTCGATAGCGGGAATGAGAGTTCTGAATGTCCAGAACAGCTTTTTTGCAAGTTTTGACAATTATATCAAATTGTAGAGGAAAAATAATTTATTCCCGGGGAGACTTTTCCCCGTTTTTTTTTTTTAATGATATTTTCTTTCGTGTAACTAGACGGAACACGAAGCACTATTCCAAGAGCCAGTGGCAGGCAGACTTACGGTATTTCAGTACAATTCATTTTAAGTGTAGTCATTGTCCTAGACCTCCTGAGCATGAAATGAGCATTCATAATTTCAGCTGATAGTACCTCTGGGTTCGATTTTTTGTACTTTTGGAAAAGAGTTGCCACTCCCAAAAACAAAATCGTACCAAACTTTTCAAAATAACCTACCAAACCGAAGAAAAACCTACCAAAGAAAATTTTGAGGTTCTTTTTAATAAACGCAAAACTTAAACTTTGTTTTTGAGAAAAAGCATAGTTATTCGTATATACATGTTGTCACCCGAGAATAGTTTTGTCGTATACGCCATTTGAGCATTTTTGGGAAATTGCATTTTGAGTTTCACGTTTGAATAAAAAAGAAAAAAACCGATAGAATTTTCTGTATTTTTAAAAGAATATTATGTGAAATATCTCCTTTTGATTGAAGTATTTCAAATTATATGTTTTGGTTTTCAAATTATAGAGGTTTTTCCCTAAAATCATTTTATCGTATACGCCTCGAAAATGAGTACTTTGTTAGCACCCCATACACGTACGACAAAGTAAACGCGTGGAATCAAGTGTGAAGTGGAATTAAATGCATTAATTTTAAATTTAATGAAAGGAGAATTTTCAAAAGGTTTAGATATTTTTATATTTTATAAAAAAAATTAAAATACACACATTCTTAAAAAATAGTGAAAATTTTGATGAGTTGATGACTAATATACAAGGGTATAATGGTGATTCGCATGAGGTGTGACAAAAAGCTAGAGCGTGCAGGTTGGGTTGAGGTAAGGAAAAAAATTAATGGAAATTATTTCCCCCGTTTAGCCGGAAGAGGCAACTTTCTAAAAAAAAAAAATCGACTTGTAATGGAAAAAAATAAAAATGAACAAAAACACCTAAAATATCATGCTCTCCTTTTTGTAAAGCCCCTATTTCCATTAAGAGAGTATATAGTAAAATATATAGATATCGTTATTTTCAAGTTTCCGAAAAACTAAAAGAAAGCAACTTGCATGCAACTTGCATGAAAAACTTGCATGCAACTTGCATGAAAAACTTGAATGCAACTTGCATGAAAAACTTGCATGCAACTTGCATGATAAACTTGCATGCAACTTGCACGAAAAACTTGCATGCAACTTGCATGAAAAACTTGCATGCAACTTGCATGAAAAACTTGCATGAAAAACTTGCATGCAACTTGCATGAAAAACTTGCATGCAACTTGCATGAAAAACTTGCATGCAACTTGCACGAAAAACTTGCATGCAACTTGCATGAAAAACTTGCATGCAACTTGCATGATAAACTTGCATGCAACTTGCATGAAAAACTTGTATGAAAAACTTGCATGCAACTTGCATGAAAAACTTGCATGCAACTTGCACGAAAAACATGCATGAAACTTGCATGAAAAACTTGCATGAAACTTGCATGAAAAACTTGCATGCAATTTGCATGAAAAACTTGCATGAAAAACTTGCATGCAACTTGCATGAAAAACTTGCATGCAACTTGCATGAAAAACTTGCATGCAACTTGCATCCAACTTGCATGAAAAACTTGCATGCAACTTGCATGAAAAACTTGCATGCAACTTGAATGAAAAACTTGCATGCAACTGGGATGAAAAACTTGCATGCAGCTTGCACGAAAAACTTGCATGAAAAACTTGCATGAAAAACTTGCATGCAACTTGCATGAAAAACTTGCATGCAACTTGCATAAAAAACTTGCATGCAACATGCATGAAAAACTTGCATGAAAAACTTGCATGAAACTTGCATGAAAAACTTGCATGCAACTTGCATGAAAAACCTGCATGCAACTTGCACGAAATACTTGCATGAACTTGCATGAAAAACTTGCATGCAACTTGCATGAAAAACTTGCATGCAACTTGCATGAAAAACTTGCATGCAACTTGCATGAAAAACTTGCATGCAACTTGCATGAAAAACTTGCATGCAACTTGCATGAAAAACTTGCATGCAACTTGCATGAAAAACTTGCATGCAACTTGCACGAAAAACTTGCATGCAACTTGCATGAAAAACTTGCATGCAACTTGCATGAAAAACTTGCATGCAACTTGCATGAAAAACTTGCATGCAACTTGCATGAAAAACTTGCATGCAACTTGCATGAAAAACTTGCATGCAACTTGCATGAAAAACTTGCATGCAACTTGCATGAAAAACCTGCATGCAACTTGCATGAAAAACTTGCATGCAACTTGCATGAAAAACTTGCATGCAACTTGCATGAAAAACTTGCATGCAACTTGCATGAAAAACTTGCATGCAACTTGCATGAAAAACTTGCATGCAACTTGCATGAAAAACTTGCATGAAAAACTTGCATGAAACTTGCATGAAAAACTTGCATGCAACTTGCATGAAAAACCTGCATGCAACTTGCACGAAATACTTGCATGAACTTGCATGAAAAACTTGCATGCAACTTGCATGAAAAACTTGCATGCAACTTGCATGAAAAACTTGCATGCAACTTGCATGAAAAACTTGCATGCAACTTGCATGAAAAACTTGCATGCAACTTGCATGAAAAACTTGCATGCAACTTGCATGAAAAACTTGCATGCAACTTGCATGAAAAACTTGCATGCAACTTGCATGAAAAACTTGCATGCAACTTGCACGAAAAACTTGCATGCAACTTGCATGAAAAACTTGCATGCAACTTGCATGAAAAACTTGCATGCAACTTGCATGAAAAACTTGCATGCAACTTGCATGAAAAACTTGCATGCAACTTGCATGAAAAACTTGCATGCAACTTGCATGAAAAACTTGCATGCAACTTGCACGAAAAACTTGCATGCAACTTGCATGAAAAACTTGCATGAAAAACTTGCATGCAACTTGCATGAAAAACTTGCATGCAACTTGCATGAAAAACTTGCATGCAACTTGCATGAAAAACTTGCATGCAACTTGCACGAAAAACTTGCATGAAAAACTTGAATGAAAAACTTGCATGCAACTTGCACGAAAAACTTGCATGCAACTTGCACGAAAAACTTGCATGAAAAACTTGCATGCAACTTGCATGAAAAACTTGCATGCAACTTGCATGAAAAACTTGCATGCAACTTGCATGAAAAACTTGCATGCAACTTGCATGAAAAACTTGCATGCAACTTGCATGAAAAACTTGCATGCAACTTGCATGAAAAACTTGCATGCAACTTGCATGAAAAACTTGCATGCAACTTGCATGAAAAACTTGCATGCAACTTGCACGAAAAACTTGCATGCAACTTGCATGAAAAACTTGCATGCAACTTGCATGAAAAACTTGCATGCAACTTGCATGAAAAACTTGCATGCAACTTGCATGAAAAACTTGCATGCAACTTGCATGAAAAACTTGCATGCAACTTGCATGAAAAACTTGCATGAAAAACTTGCATGAAACTTGCATGAAAAACTTGCATGCAACTTGCATGAAAAACCTGCATGCAACTTGCACGAAATACTTGCATGAACTTGCATGAAAAACTTGCATGCAACTTGCATGAAAAACTTGCATGCAACTTGCATGAAAAACTTGCATGCAACTTGCATGAAAAACTTGCATGCAACTTGCATGAAAAACTTGCATGCAACTTGCATGAAAAACTTGCATGCAACTTGCATGAAAAACTTGCATGCAACTTGCACGAAAAACTTGCATGCAACTTGCATGAAAAACTTGCATGCAACTTGCATGAAAAACTTGCATGCAACTTGCATGAAAAACTTGCATGCAACTTGCATGAAAAACTTGCATGCAACTTGCATGAAAAACTTGCATGCAACTTGCATGAAAAACTTGCATGCAACTTGCACGAAAAACTTGCATGCAACTTGCATGAAAAACTTGCATGAAAAACTTGCATGCAACTTGCATGAAAAACTTGCATGCAACTTGCATGAAAAACTTGCATGCAACTTGCATGAAAAACTTGCATGCAACTTGCACGAAAAACTTGCATGAAAAACTTGAATGAAAAACTTGCATGCAACTTGCACGAAAAACTTGCATGCAACTTGCACGAAAAACTTGCATGAAAAACTTGCATGCAACTTGCATGAAAAACTTGCATGCAACTTGCATGAAAAACTTGCATGCAACTTGCATGAAAAACTTGCATGCAACTTGCATGAAAAACTTGCATGAAGCTTGCATGCAACTTGCATGAAAAACTTGCATGAAAAACTTGCATGCAACTTGCATGAAAAATTTGCATGCAACTTGCATGAAAAACTTGCACGAAAAACTTGCATGCAACTTGCATGAAAAACTTGCATGCAACTTGCATGAAAAACTTGCATGCAACTTGCACGAAAAACTTGCATGAAAAACTTGCATAAAAAACTTGCATGCAACTTGCATGAAAAACTTGCATGAAAAACTTGCATGCAACTTGCATGAAAAACTTGCATGCAACTTGCATGCAACTTGCATGAAAATCTTGCATGCAACTTGCATGAAAATTTGCATGCAACTTGCATGAAAAACTTGCATGCAACTTGCATGAAAAACTTGCATGCAACTTGCATGAAAAACTTGCATGAAAAACTTGCATGCAACTTGCATGAAAAACTTGCATGCAACTTGCATGAAAAACTTGCATGAAAAACTTGCATGCAACTTGCATGAAAAACTTGCATGCAACTTGCATGAAAAACTTGCATGCAACTTGCATGAAAAACTTGCATGCAACTTGCATGAAAAACTTGCATGAAAAACTTGCATGCAACTTGCATGAAAAACTTGCATGAAAAACTTGCATGCAACTTGCATGAAAAACTTGCATGCAACTTGCACGAAAAACTTGCATGCAACTTGCATGAAAAACTTGCATGCAACTTGCATCAGTTTTTCATGCAAGTTGCATGCAAGTTTTTCATGCAAGTTTTTCATGCAAGTTTTTCATGCAAGTTGCATGCAAGTTTTTCGTGCAAGTTGCATGCAAGTTTTTCATGCAAGTTGCATGCAAGTTTTTCATGCAAGTTGCATGCAAGTTTTTCGTGCAAGTTGCATGCAAGTTTTTCATGCAAGTTGCATGCAAGTTTTTCATGCAAGTTGCATGCAAGTTTTTCATGCAAGTTTTTCGTGCAAGTTGCATGCAAGTTTTTCGTGCAAGTTGCATGCAAGTTTTTCATGCAAGTTTTTCATGCAAGTTTTTCGTGCAAGTTGCATGCAAGTTTTTCATGCAAGTTGCATGCAAGTTTTTCATGCAAGTTGCATGCAAGTTTTTCATGCAAGTTGCATGCAAGTTTTTCATGCAAGTTTTTCATGCAAGTTGCATGCAAGTTTTTCGTGCAAGTTGCATGCAAGTTTTTCATGCAAGTTTTTCATGCAAGTTTTTCATGCAAGTTTTTCATGCAAGTTGCATGCAAGTTTTTCATGCAAGTTGCATGCAAGTTTTTCGTGCAAGTTGCATGCAAGTTTTTCATGCAAGGTGCATGCAAGTTTTTCATGCAAGTTGCATGCAAGTTTTTCATGCAAGTTGCATGCAAGTTTTTCATGCAAGTAGCATGCAAGTTTTTCATGCAAGTCGCATGCAAGTTTTTCATGCAAGTTTCATGCAAGTTTTTCATGCAAGTTGCATGCAAGTTTTTCATGCAAGTTGCATGCAAGTTTTTCATGCAAATTTTTCATGCAAGTTGCATGCAAGTTTTTCATGCAAGTTTTTCAGGCAAGTTGCATGCAAGTTTTTCATGCAAGTTGCATGCAAGTTTTTCATGCAAGTTGCATGCAAGTTTTTCATGCAAGTTGCATGCAAGTTTTTCATGCAAGTTTTTCATGCAAGTTGCATGCAAGTTTTTCATGCAAGTTGCATGCAAGTTTTTCAATTCAAGTTTTTCGTGCAAGTTGCATGCAAGTTTTTCATGCAAGTTGCATGCAAGTTTTTCATGCAAGTTTTTCATGCAAGTTGCATGCAAGTTTTTCATGCAAGTTGCATGCAAGTTTTTCATGCAAGTTGCATGCAAGTTTTTCATGCAAGTTTTTCATGCAAGTTGCATGCAAGTTTTTCATGCAAGTTGCATGCAAGTTTTTCATGCAAGTTGCATGCAAGTTTTTCATGCAAGTTGCATGCAAGTTTTTCATGCAAGTTGCATGCAAGTTTTTCATGCAAGTTGCATGCAAGTTTTTCATGCAAGTTGCATGCAAGTTTTTCATGCAAGTTGCATGCAAGTTGCATGCAAGTTTTTCATGCAAGTTGCATGCAAGTTTTTCATGCAAGTTGCATGCAAGTTTTTCATGCAAGTTGCATGCAAGTTTTTCATGCAAGTTGCATGCAAGTTTTTCATGCAAGTTTTTCATGCAAGTTGCATGCAAGTTTTTCGTGCAAGTTGCATGCAAGTTTTTCATGCAAGTTGCATGCAAGTTTTTCATGCAAGTTTTTCATGCAAGTTTTTCATGCAAGTTGCATGCAAATTTTCATGCAAGTTGCATGCAAGTTTTTCATGCAAGTTGCATGCAAGTTTTTCATGCAAGTTGCATGCAAGTTTTTCATGCAAGTTGCATGCAAGTTTTTCATGCAAGTTGCATGCAAGTTTTACATACAAGTTGCATGAAAGTTTTTCATGCAAGTTGCATGCAAGTTTTTCATGCAAGTTGCATGCAAGTTTTTCATGCAAGTTGCATGCAAGTTTTTCATGCAAGTTGCATGCAAGTTTTTCATGCAAGTTGCATGCAAGTTTTTCATGCATGTTGCATGCAAGTTTTTCGTGCAAGTTGCATGCAAGTTTTTCAGGCAAGTTGCATGCAAGTTTTTCTGCAAGTTGCATGCAAGTTTTTCATGCAAGTTGCATGCAAGTTTTTCATGCAAGTTTTACATACAAGTTGCATGCAAATTTTTCATGCAAGTTGCATGCAAGTTTTTCATGCAAGTTGCATGCAAGTTTTTCATGCAAGTTTTTCATGCAAGTTGCATGCAAGTTTTTCATGCAAGTTGCATGCAAGTTTTTCATGCAAGTTGCATGCAAGTTTTTCATGCAAGTTGCATGCAAGTTTTTCATGCAAGTTTTTCATGCAAGTTGCATGCAAGTTTTTCGTGCAAGTTGCATGCAAGTTTTTCAGGCAAGTTGCATGCAAGTTTTTCATGCAAGTTACATGCAAGTTTTTCATGCAAGTTGCATGCAAGTTGCATGCAAGTTTTTCATGCAAGTTGCATGCAAGTTTTTCATGCAAGTTGCATGCAAGTTTTTCATGCAAGTTTTTCATGCAAGTTGCATGCAAGTTTTTCATGCAAGTTGCATGCAAGTTTTTCATGCAAGTTGCATGCAAGTTTTTCATGCAAGTTGCATGCAAGTTTTTCATGCAAGTTTTTCATGCAAGTTACATGCAAGTTTTTCATGCAAGTTGCATGCAAGTTTTTCATGCAAGATTTTTCGAGTCCTTTTTTTTTAAATTCCGTTAAAAAATAAGTACTGCACCGGGTGTCGGCCAGTAATTTTTTTTTATAAAGCATACTATAGAGCACATTTATAAAAACTAGACATATTGCTTTGAAGAGAGTAACTGTTTTTTCATTTGGAAGAAACTTTGAAAGACTTTTTTTTTAAAAAATTCTGTTAAAAAAGTTGGTCCTACACCAGGTGTCTGCACAAATATTTTTTTTTTAATTTAATAGACTATCTAAAAAAAAAATTAAAAAATTCAGCCTTAATGCTTTACGAAAAAGTTTTTTTTTTCACCTCCAAAAAATAACGTAATTTTTTTGAAGATTTGTGTGGTCTTTTTTTCAAAATTCCGTTACTCGTATAGGTACTACATCAGATGTCTGCCATTAGAATAACGGAAACTATATAGTATAACATATAACATATCAAAGAGGCAGACGTGCTGCTATCACGTTTTAGAGTTCAATTTTTTGTACTTTTGGGACCCCCCCCCCCCCCATTCCCAGAGGTACTATCAGCTGAAACTATGAATGCCCATTCTATGCCCAGGAGGTCTAGGACAATGACTACACTTAATATGAATCGTGCTGAAATATACCGTAAGTCTGCCTGCAACTGGCTCTTGGACTAAAAGTTTTTTCACGGTTTCTTATATCGCATATTTATTAGATGACAATTTGTTGCTAACTGTTATTTTCCGTGTTGTTATCTCGCCGTTTAGTTATCCCGCCATTTAGTTATCTGGCCGTTTTGTTATCTTACCGATATGTACAGAAAATAGGATTGATTTTTGTTTATATTTAAACGTAGGTTTTTTAACGTTTAAGGTGTCTGTTTTTTTCCGTTTTTTGGAGAAAATATGTGTTTTGTTTAATAGGTAACAAAGATAAAATTTATGTTGGCGGTTTTTCGTACTATTATATGAGTGTTTGAACGAGACAAAAAACTACGCTTGGTTCTTTGGACATGGATAAAATAAAAAAAATTAATTGCAGACCAAAGAAAATATTAAAGAATTTGTTCTTTTTTTTAGAGAAGAGAATTGAAAACATGAATTTTTGTGTCATATGTTATAAATAAAGCATTCTATTATTTTGCATAGTATTATTTAACTTTTAAATTGTTTTGTCTTTAGATATTTTAGGTACAAAATAATAAAATGCGAAATAATAGTAAGCGAAATAATGAAATGAAATGCGATAAAATAATTAGCGAAGTAATATAATGCCAAATAATGAAATGGGAGGTACTGGAATGCGATATAATAATTAGCGAATTGATTTTTTGTGAAATATTGAAATGCGGGATAAAAATTTGCTATGTGAAATTAGAAAAAAGATGATTCTGCGAAACAATAACAAAGCGATATAAAAAATTGCCAAACAATTAAATGCGAAATGACTAAATTTTAAAACAAGAAACTGAGAAACGATAATTGCGAAATAAAAAACAGCCAAGCATAATCCGCCAACTGACCCCTACCCTTTTATCAGATGTCCTTTATTGATGACGTCATATCAGAAAACGCTCAATTTTCCCAAAAGTACACCCGACCCGGCATTTTCGGATTCAGCATACTTTTTTTCATATAGAAATATGTTGTACATACATATTATATATGTACATGTATGAAAAATTTGGATTCGAATAACTTTTCCCCAGATGAAGCAGGTAAAAAAGGAAAATATGATTTACCTAGGTTTCTAACTGCAGATGAGCGTTTTTTTATTTTTTTTTTTTAATATTTTATGGTTACAAAGGGTTAAAGCTTGCTCTTTTATTAGACTATCAAACCTGGCATTTCCTAATCCCTTTCCTTTAAAGCTCCAAAAAGGTATGGGTAAAAGCCTAGTAAAAATAGTATAAAAGATTATAAAACAAATTCAATTCTTCGGTTAAGCCGAGGTTACAATATACCAGTTGCTTCAAAACAGCATTTGAAATGCCAGTCAAAGTAAAGTTCGAAACACAATTTCTGCAGTAGGTAAGTATCAGCGGAGATAATTATGTTACGAGGGGCTAGCCAGTCTATCAAAGAAAATCTTTTCATTATTCTCGGTAAACGATGTCCAGATTCGCGATAGACCATCACGGTAGAAGAAGAACGATTTTATTTTAAATATGCCCTGGTCCTAATGCATGTATACTTAACTAAAGCACCCTATAAATAAACATTAATAATATCCACACATCCATATCCATCTACAGCTATATCTATGACTTTGGATATACCTACCATGATTTTAACAATTTCGGTCATGTGCAGGAAGAATTTTTGATAGGTACGGAAATTATTATAGACAACTTTGTATCGTTTTACTGTCGGCAGAAAAATTGGCTCTATTTTAGATTTAAAGAAACACAAATATTATAAAAAATAAGAATTTATTAAAAAAAAAAATACACAATGTCTTGTTTTAACTTCATTATTATGAAGGTACATAATTTATTATCTTATTTTATTTACATAAGTGAACTATGAAGCACAAAAAAAAAAAAAAAGAGGAAGGAAATATAATTTATGCTCGCTTACATTTATTATTCAAAAGGTTAATGGCGCAGATGTCAGCAATTTACCATACGAAGATGCCGTTCAATTATTTCTAAACGCCGAAGAACCAATTATTGTAGAAGTCCGCAGAAAATGTCTAACCGAAAACAACAAATTGAGTTTCTTCAACTATGATGATGATTCCCCATATAAATCGCCCACTTTGGCCGTAATAGCTTCCTCATCATCGGCATCGACAGCAAATGCACCATTGCTTCCTCATGCTCGAAAAGATGTTACTGGATTGTCGTTATCGCCAGATAAACCAAAACCAGCTATTGCATCAATTTCGTGCCAAACTGATTTAAGTTCTTTCAATGCTGAAGCTAAAGAAATGATTTTTATGAAAACAAATAATGATGATTCCAGTGACATATTTTTTCGAACGAAATCAAAGCCAAAAACAACAACAATGGATGTCATGTTGGATAATTTTGATGAGTTTGATTTTGAGGTGTGTATGAGAGGTTTTTTGTGTCTTTTGTGTTGTTTTAATTTTTTTTTTTAATTTTCTAAGGAAATCACATTGAAAAAATCAAAAAGTGCTGAAAATCTAGGATTCACCATTAGCTACAGCACAGATGATTTCTTGGCAACTGATTCTGGTTCGGATGAATACGATGATGGAGAACGTATCAAGGAAGATGGAAAAATAAACGACGACAAACAGTACAGTTCGCTAAACGAAAAATGTGCTCCTAGGTGTAAGATATATGTTAGTGATATTGTACCCAATAGTTTAGCAGATCAAGATGGACGATTACGTCAGGGCGATCGAATTCTTCAGGTAAGTTTTCTAACTGATTTAATATAATGTACATCATATTCAGTTCCTTTAAACATAATTCCGAACAAAAATTGTTCAAAAATATCTAAAAATAAATTGCGAAACAATGTGCAAATTTAACTTTTAAATTAAGGGCTTGCTTCGGTTTTCAGATTTTAATCTCAAGATCTTTGGTGTTTAAAGATTACCTCCTTAGGTGCGAGTTAGAGCTTTCATTAAAACTCATCATTGAAAATTCTTAATTTAAGTTTTAAGATACTTTAAAAGCAAAATCAGTGATAATTTTGATGCCAATATGAAGCTAACAACACAGCTAATATTTATTGCAAAAAAAAATCATTTTCGTCCAACCTTCCATATACCTAGAGAATAGAGTTTTAAGATAGGACATTGCTTGATTTTGATAGGTATTGTTGTAAAATTTATTTTTAATGTTACTCAGCGGTCTTATACTTTGCAGCAGTGCGTCAGTATGTGAAAGATTATTTTATTAGATCCTGAATAAAATACCAAAAATTAAATAGAAAAATGAAAATATGTAAATAAAAAAATATGGTACTTTGAAAGTTGAAATAAAGGTAATTCGAAATAATTTCCATTTTTGCTGTTTGAATCGCTACTGACTGAGAAGAAAATGTAAAATCCACAAAATCAAAATTCAGGTTGGGTCATAATTATTTTTCAAATTCTGCTTTTCGAAATTCTGAATTCTGAATTTCAACCCACTTCCTTAAAGTTATTGTCAGAAATTGTAAATGATTCAAATTCTTTGAATGGTTTACTTTTGAAATATTTATTTAAATAATATAAAAAACATTTAACTCGTGGTTTTCATGTTGCCTACCCCTTAGCTGTTTTAAATTTTGGAATCAACAAATACTAATATAATTTTAATTCAATGCTTAAATTTTTTAAAAATTATTATTTAATTAAAGGTTGGGGTGGCAAGTGAAGTTGATGCTCCTTTTCTTTAAAAAAGGAAACTCAAGAAGGACTTTTTAGTTTTTTTTTGGTTTGAGATCAATACGACTCTTGAACTAAAATAACTTTCACAAGTACCTATGGTTTAGGTTTTGTAGATACGCACTTTATTTTTTTTTTAAGTAAAACGGGAAAAGGAAAAAAGGCAAAAAACGTACAAGAGGAAAAATAAAATGTATATATTTGGAATCAGGTGGACGTCTATCGTATTTGATTTAAATCAGAATTTCGATCAGATTTTGCCAAATAAAAAGGCATTTTCCACAAAATCCGTTCTCTGCTCATGCCATTAGAGTGCCTATATTATCTAGAGAACCGACTCGTACCCCTCTTGCCTAAAACACCCGCAAAATTTATTTGAAATGAGTAAGAGAAAATTCTCTTATTTTACTCTTTTTTTCCTATTCGTGAATCAGTGTGAATCGTGGATTCAAACACAAAATGGCGCCATTACCTCAGTTATTTTTTTATAGAGTCGCGTTTTCAACATAAATATACCTACATGAATATTACTAGATTTGAATGCTAAAAGCAAGACAACACTAAACAAATTTGTTTCAGTCCATTAAACAGTTATTTAAAGTAATTTTATTGAAATTTTGTTTTTAAATTTCAATTTTTGAATTTAACGTAATCTTATATCAGCGCAGGAGCCCATCATAGTTGAGCAAAAACGTGTATACTATATTTGTTACAGCAGTGGTGGATGGGGTTCCATTTAAAATGCACGGGATCATTAATACGTGCTCAATGAATAGTCGACAAAATGGTCCCATTCTCTCACTACAGCTTGTAGGGTGAAAGAGAACGAACACCTTAAGTCGGTTCTCTAGATAATATAGGTACTCTATGGCTCATGCTATGAATTCTTATAAACAGCATCAAGTAGGTACAACAAAAATTATTGTAAAGAAGAACTCGAAAAAAATTTTGTCTACTACTGGCCTACCTAAACCTAAATCACCCGCAAGGAAAAATGGCAAGTTTTTGGTATGTTTAGGCGAGGCCTTGGCAAGTTTTCGGATAGGAAAACATGGACGAGGAAAACATGACAGACCCCTATTAGTGCTTCGCTGAGAACATTTATTTAATAAAGTATACTGGTGAGGTTCTTGATGGTAACTATGTGAAATCATTTTTACGAAAATTAATAAAAACGGGATCTTATTACATCGTAATAAATATCTTTGTGTGCTAATTAACTGTGCAAATTAGGATTGGGTATCGGTGTGTAAAATACATAGTAAAAACGCAACTGCAGACAAAACAGAACAAGAAAGAACCACAACTGATTTTAACATTTCTCAGAAATCTGTTTTCAATTGTTCTACCTAAAAAGCAAGTGCAAACAGACTCACTGAACAGCAAGCCCAGAACAGTTTAGAACAGAAAATTTCTCATTGAACTTGTTCTTTTCTGTTCTAAACTGTTCCGCACAGCCTCACTGAACATATCGGTCTTTCACACATGCTTGCACACACGCCAAAGTAAATGACAATAAACTTAAACGTCAGTTTAAATATTCAATTTTGCATGCGGAAGAATTTTTTAGTGGTCAGTGTTTTATAATAAAATAAAAATGAAAATAAAATAAAATGGATTATTGGTTAATTAGTAAAATTAGTCTTTAACAAGAAAAAATGTGTTTTTGAATACCTCACAATCTCGAGGAACTGCAGTTCTATCTAGATCTAGATTAATATAAAAAGAGCGGCTGACAGCTTCTAGCTTTGACCCCCATATATGAAATGGTTGAATGTAAAACCATGTAAAATAAAGTATGTAGAACAAATCTAGTTTTTACTAGTCAGGGCTTAGGCAGAATTTAACTGACGAGGCAAAAAGGGTCAAAACTAGCGAGGGCCTAGCGAATTCCTATAGTAACCCTTGCTAGACCCTTGTTAGTAACTATGAAAAACTTGCCAGGGCCTTATTGGAACTAGATTCTTTTTCCAGGCGGGTAATTTTCTCTTATTCTTATATAATTTTTTATTTGTCTAACTAACGTTTTCGATAAATACTTTTCTCATCTTCAGGTTAGTATAGCAAAATGAAAAACAATTTTTTTAATTTCATATATAAATAAAAAAATTTAAATTGTTCTTTTTTGTCATTTGTTTTCAATATTATTATATTTTTTTGTTTATATAAAATCATTTACAAGAAAGGACATTTTTTTATGAAGTAAATACAAACAAAATCATTAACAACATGTATTTTGAAAATTTAAAATTATAACACCTCGACTTCACAGGAGCAGTGTTGCCAGATGAAAAAAAAAACTCCCTCAAACCAAGTATTTCACCTCTGGCCTTGAACATTGTTATTATTACATCTATGTTATATCGATCGTGGAAATAATTATTTGCCCCAAGCTCATGTTGAAGTAATTATTATACACAATTCTAGGCTGACTTTTTGAGCACAAATTTTCCCAAAAAAAAACAGGAAAACAATTTAAAAATATGCATAGACTTCTTAACACACTTTACCTGCAATCCAGTAATCCAGATTATAGGTTCCATTTAAAATAATATTCGTAATTTTTGTCTTTTTAACAGATCAATGGACAAAATGTGCTTGAAAAAGTAGATCCTGATAAATTACTGACGGAGAACAAGTATTCGGTGAAAATTTTGGTTAGCCGATATGCTTTTGGTGTAAGTAAAAAAAACATATTTTATAAAAATAATAATAATATTTTATTTATTAGCACATTATATGGCTTTAGTTTACAATTAACAATTTTATATGAATTTAGTATACTTAACTTATTCAATATTTGGTTCTTACAAATTCAAGGCCAAAATTTAACAATTTTAAGGCCGTTTTTAGACACTTTTGGATAGGTTCGTTCGTTTACTTTGAACATTGACCTATTATATTAACCTACATGTATATAATAAGTCAATGGTCCGTTGAAATGTTACAAAATTTTGGCCGAACATTGCATTTTTTACAGGACAAAATTATTTTTGATGAATCTGTAGGAGGGGTTATTCTCTCACTTCAGTAGCTATTTGCCTTCCAAACAATTTTAAAAAAATTTCTAGAATTTAACAGTAAATCCAAGAGCACCCAACATTACGGCGTATAAACAGTGAGGTATGTGTGGGGGGCATGCAACTCCCTTGCTTCATTTCATTTTTTAGAAAAATATAATAAAAAAGATATCTCGCAAAATCTTTGTACACCCTCTTTTCCAAAATAGTGGCCGAATGGGGGGCTTTAAACCCCAAAAACTCGGTTTTACAGTCACACTCGTCCCTCCTTACAGATTTATCAAAAACAATTTTGTCCTGCACAAAATGCAATGTTCGGCCAAAATTTTATAACATTTCAATGGACAATTTAATGAAATGCGCGGAACAGATTGTAACAGAAACAGCACCAAGGGCGGCCGCTGGTTGCTGTTGATGGGGTTGTTTCTGTTCTAACCTGATTCTCGTTTAGGTGCGTTCGCCGTAAAATTGGTTCGATTTTAAAATACCTACATATTAAAAAGGCATTGCCGTAAAATTGGTTCGGTTTTGAAAAAAAAAAAAAAACAAATATTAACAATAGATTTGCCTCGATAAAATATCTAAACTTTTTTTTTTATTTTTCATTGAACCTAACAAAAAAGTTTTGATGCAATTCAGAAGAATTTTGAAAACGATTGACTACATTCAAGACTTTTTGCAAAAAGTACAAAAGTAGAAAACTAAAACATGCGCTAGAAATGCCTGTGTGCGAAAAAGACTGCAAAAAAGTGTTTGGTATATCATTTCAAATTGATACCACAGACAAAACACAATTTTTTCGCACAAAGGCATCTATAAGCATATTTTAGTTTCGGCTTTCGTAATTATGTAAATAACGATTGTGCATAATATTAGGTGCGTTTTATTGGTAATTCATAGCTAGCGCAGCAATACAAGTTCAATAAAACGTTATATCAACTTTGATGTCCACTATTTATTCTCTGGATGTGTTCACACCCTTTTTTGGATGAAAAACAAACTACGTGACCGACATTTAAGGTTCAAGTCCACACTATTTGCCCACTTTTATATTCACTAATTTACTGGCTAATTTATCGGCATTTTGGGTTTTGCTATTGTTCACCAAGGGAAATTTTACTGCGCTGGCTATAAAATTGTCAATAAAACGCACCTATTATTACGTTTCTTTTCAACAGGATGATGATTTTCTTGACTCAGCTGTTTATTGCGATGATAAAGAATGTCAGGAAGACAAACACATATCATTAAATGAAAATGAATATGAACAAAACACTTTTTCTTCATCGGAAAAATCATCACATCAAATATCAAAACCTGATCAAACAATAACCACTTCAGCAAACGCAACCACCAAAACATGCGGCACTAACGCTTGCAATACAACTTTTCAAATTTTACCATCTATTGCTACAGAAAATGTTTACGATATTTTCAGTCATGCTAACATTAAAGTCCAACTTGAAACTGTAAGCAAGGAAATTTCTTTGCTCAATTCACAAATTTCAGTGATGAAACAATTGCAAACAGGAACATCATCAATCTCTTTAGATAAAGAACAACAAAATCAAACGTCTTCGCCAAAAAAAGTCAAAAAGAAAATTCTCAAAAATTTGAAAAACAACCAACCTGAATGTAAATCGACAATGGCAACACCAAGTAAAGGATCACCAGATGTTTCAGAGCACATATATGAAACTATCCCCGAAGATGCAGACTCAGATGTTTACTATTGCTCACCGTTTGAGAGTGTTAATGAGCGACGTGTTGAAGAATGGCTTAAATCTATAGGTTGTCCGAATTCGAATATTCACAGTGGGATCATAGATAGGAGTCGAATAGAAATTCATCCTGGATGTGCTCGTCTGCAAAAACAAAATAATTCGATTATAGATGATTATGATAATAGTTCAAGTGCCTATAATACTGGTGGATCGTGTAGTAGTGCATTTTTAGCATTGGATAGGTTGGTATCATTTATTTTACTGCTAACGCTAATACTGCGTTTTCATTATACTTGAAATGAGGTAATTTGCCAAATTACAAAAAAAGTGTTCACATTTCAAATTTCCTAATTTTGTTTGACGGTCCAGATTGTCAATCGCTTGTTTTTGTTGTTTTTTTTACATTGCAATCTGTCATTTTAAATGGGATCCACTTTGAATGGATTCCATTTGGGTATGTTCATAAAAGTTTTACATAATTTCCTACGGAATTTTGTGCAAATTTGGTTGAAATTACCTCAATTGGAAATTTGAATTTTTTTGGGAAATGAAATGATTTGGAATTGAATTTGGAAATTTTGAACGAAATTACCTCATTTGCTCTAATGAAATAACGCAAAAAAAGGCAAATTAAATTATTTCAATTATTTCTTTGATAGCAAACTCAACATGGATGACGGACAGAATTCTCGGACTTTGGTATCGAAATGTAAGAGGGCCTCAATTTAATGAATCTACAAAAATCTAATCGTTTTTCATAAATATTGTAAAAATCTTCTTTTGTTTTCAGCAACAAATAAAAATAATTCATCAGAACAACATGAAACTTTCATACAATCAAACCAACGTAGCAGTGTTTATCGAAAACCCGATATTTCAATAAATAATAAATGTCAAATTGACACTCGTCGAACTCAAAAACCGTCCACCATTATTCCATTGAAAATCCCATCGGTAAACACCGATGCTATAGGTGCTGCTGCCTCTGTTGCTGCAGCTGACAGCGATGGACATTCGACTTTAGTTGCTAAATCAAGTGTTTACAGAATGTGTCAATCTAAAGCAATCGAAGAATACAAAGAAAAGGTAAAATTGTTATTTTAATTTAAAAAAAAAAATATTTTGGTTTCTATTAAAGTTTATATTTTTCAATATATCAGGACAAGTCTGGAATGGTGTGGAAAGTTAAGCGACGTCCTGATGGTTCAAGATACATTGTTCGTCGTGTCTTCAAGAAACATTCAGCATTAACAGAAAATTATTCAGAAAATTCAGCAACTCAGCCAGAGACAGCGTCTGCAATTGACTTCGATTATAAAAGACAATTATATAGAGTCAAAGAGCGCAGCCGTAGTCGACATCATAAAGCCCCCGCAATCCCGTCCATGGAAAAGCCTCATTCTCAGCACTGGTTAGTGTAGATAAAAAATTTAGCTAGATGTAAGCTAGATGTAAAGCAACATATCTACAGAAATGAACAAATATGTTTAAGAAACCCTTTAATGTTCAACCGCAGCTTTTTTTTTCGTTTTAGGTCATTATTGCGAGTGTCGTTTGCTTATCGATAAATTATATCTGTAAAATTTTGTTAAATCAGATGCCATAAGATGAGTGCCTACAACAACATAAAACTGTCAAAAGCTGTGTATACAAATTTTAAAACGATGAACGTTATGGTACGACCGTCCTTTATTGAATCGAATGCTGAACGATACTCGCAATAAGGGCCTTTATTATTGAAACCGTCGAAATGACAAAAAGACTGATATTATATTTAAAATAATAATAAATAACACTGCCTTCTATCGAATTTTATGTTAACTGTAAAATTTATATCATTTTATGAGTTAAATTACTGACAGTCGAAAGACATTTTTATTAGTTTATTTTATATTGAATTATTCCGAATATTAATCAAATAAATCTGTGATATATTTTTGAAGGAAATGTTTTTATTTATGACTTTTTTTCATAAAATCTTCGTTAAATGAGTAAAAATCTGAAAAAAAAAATTTTTAATTCAAATATGACTGCTAGCCCAAGAAAATTAGACTTTCACTACGAAAAAATTCCGACAAAGCTGAATTTTGCTGTAGGTTCATTAACAAGATGCAAGATGTTTATACATAGTAGATTATATAATTGAGAGTTTCTACGTATACTAAGCATATTACCACTTTGCTTGAAAAATTCTTTCAAAACTTTAAAGATATAAAGATGTCGTTTGATGATGGCGTTTTTCTTTTTTAGTTCAGAGCAGTACAGAGCTGAGCCCGAACTGTCAAACAAAATTGTTGTGTTTCTTTTTCAATTCAGAGCGCTCAGTGCTCGGAAATTGTGTTTCTTTTTTCGTTCAGAGCTAGCTCCGAGCGTGCTCAATGAGCTCAGGATTAAATAACCGAGCAAACGGAGTAAAAAGCTAAGCGCAGCCAACTTCATACAGTTTTCATGCAATTTGACAGTGCTTAGGTGTGTTTCATAATTACATCGGGGTGCTCTGAGCACACTCTGCACAGACTTTACTCCGTTCGCTCAGGCTCTGCTCAGTGCTCTGCTCTGAACAAACTCTGAACGAAAAAAGAAAAACGTCTATATCTTTGTACAACGGCCAACGGCCAATTCGAATTAAATCTTTTTGGGCAATCAACAAAGGCTTCAGAGTAGTTGCGTAAGCACCTCCCCAGCTAGACAGTCCATATTGCAGTTTTCAGTGCTCAATACCATAATATATTTAAGTTAAAACTTTTTTTAGAACGAAACGGCCTCAAAAAATACATTATTATCGAGCAACCATTTTTTAATTTCTGTCAGGTTCAAACTGACAACCTGCGCAATATACCTTAGATTTGTGACCTATATTAGATATACTCTAATAAAAGATTTTTCTCTCTCTACGAACGAGACACTATTACTACTTGACATTATATGTACATACTACATCATTGCCTGAACAGAATAGAATGCTGGAACTGGAGCCGTAGACGGAACTGGAAGAGCTGTCAAAAAGTGTCGAACGTTATTTTTTTACGTGCCCACAATGCAACTCTACAGCTTTGAAAGTATTTTGAAGAAAAACAAAACAATATTCTTGTGTACAAGCTCAGAATGCACATTTTTTGTTTCCAATACTTTTCCTTTCAATAAATAATTTTTTTCGCGATACGAATAACCGCAATATCCAAAAAGTTGTTTTTTTTCTTCATACAATTTGAAACGTCAAAAGTGTCGTACGTGAAAAGTTAAAAGTTGGTGAACTCTTCCGTCTGCGGCTGCAGCTCCGTATGCGGCTACGTTCCGCTGTGTTCGCAACATTGAATTTGCGTGTATTCAATATTTTGACAGCTATTCCAGCTCCGGCTCCAGTTCCGTCTCCGTCACCATTCTGTTCCGCCAGTTAAGGCTGATTTCCAATGGCGCGTTCGCGTTAGAGACGCTTACGTATACGTTTACAATCTTTACGAACGCGTCGACATTACAGATGACTTGAAGAGAATCTTAAAATCAAAATGAACCCACATAACTGTAATTTCGAATTCCTTTCAACAAACAATTCCATTTTTTTTAAACAAAATCAATTTTTTTTTTCTTTCAATAGGAGGAATTTGTCCCAAAAAAAACGATTTTTTCTTCTAAACAAATCGATTTTTTTGTTGAAAGGAATTTCAAACATTAGTTTAGATAATTGTCAAAACGCACGCTGAAGTTGATTTTTTTCAACTTTAACGTTGAGGTAGCTTATGTTACGTTGGTTTGTAGATATGCTAATAGGTGCCAAATCGTAACATTAATGCCCACCGCGTCATTGTTATCACTTTGCTTTAAAATGCTATGTGTGAGCTTTCGCGTTGAAAGAAAAATCTGTCAAAGCGACGCCCAGCGCGCCATTGGAAATCAGCCTTAAATGATTGCAATCAATGGCAAAATTGAAAAAATTATTTTTGGGTTATTTGATTAAGGACAATTTTTTATAAAACCAAAAATGTAGTAGAATTGATTTAATGGCAGTAGATTTATTTTAAGAAATTGTTTAGCAAGAAAATAAAAAAAAAAATTGAAAAAAATTATATGTGTTTTTATTGAGACCAGGCGTCCAATAAGACCCAAGGCAAGGTTTTTCAAAATATTTAAAAAAATATATTTTAATTTGGACTTTAACGATCAAAACTTAAGTTTTTATAGAGTTCACTTAACTCAGGTTTATATAATTGCCAATTTACTACAAAGAAACAAATAAGGTGGCCTTTTTTTGGGTGACCTATCTTACCTACATGTCAACCAAATTAATTGGTAATTTTTAATGGATACTGAATACTATTACCTACAACATTTATACTTACTTATTAAAGTATATCCACAAAACTTGAAATAAAAGTAACGCAATTAAAACAAAGATATTTACAATAATATTTAATAATTATGAGTTTTTATTCAACTTATTTTTAATTAATGTTTAATGTTCACTAACATAATTTTGATAGAATATTTTTTTTTTATGTTTTATTAATATCTATTAATTGTCACTGTCACATTTTCTTTATTATTCTATAATATTGAATCTTTTATTTATTTATTTCTAGATATAAGGTATATAAAAGTAATGGAATATAACAATGTAGCTGCGGAAAATATTTATAATGTATATATAATTAATTGATATATTTTTTTCTTTAGTTTTAGTTGTAAATAATATATATTATTCTTTAACATTGTTTCATTTTTTTCTCAAAAGAAAAAATAAATTGTTTGATATGAACATCGGTAAAATATTTGATGTGTACATTTTATATGTTTGGTATGTATTTTTTGTATTATTATTAATAAGAAATTGACAGTTTTGTTTACTAAATTAATGTAAAAAGAAGTTTAAAAAATTAAATAAAATCTTATGGGTGTTTCATGAAATATATTTTGTTTATAATTACAGGAATATATTTTATCAATGTATGTATATATATATATAAATATATATATTTATATAATTATTAGTATATATTTATAAACAACAAATATATTTATATTTATATATACATATATATAATATGTAAATTCAATTTGCATGTGCATATGCAGATATGTTTCTTTCAGAATGAGGTTTTTATCAAAATAACAAAATCATTACTCATACACCACTCCTGCTAGGTCTACGAATTGATATAAAGCATTTTTATTTAAATTTGTATATTTAACTTTGAAAAATTGTTATATAAAATAGTCTTTCTAATCATTTTTTTTTTTAAATTTCGTTTTCTCGGTTTTTAATAATGAACAAAAATCCCGAACGGGGACAACCATAGTTTTAGTTTTAGTTTTAGTTTTAGTTTTAGTTTTAGTTTTAGTTTTAGTTTTAGTTTTAGTTTTAGTTTTAGTTTTAGTTTTAGTTTTAGTTTTAGTTTTAGTTTTAGTTTTAGTTTTAGTTTTAGTTTTAGTTTTAGTTTTAGTTTTAGTTTTAGTTTTAGTTTTAGTTTTAGTTTTAGTTTTAGTTTTAGTTTTAGTTTTAGTTTTAGTTTTAGTTTTAGTTTTAGTTTTAGTTTTAGTTTTAGTTTTAGTTTTAGTTTTAGTTTTAGTTTTAGTTTTAGTTTTAGTTTTAGTTTTAGTTTTAGTTTTAGTTTTAGTTTTAGTTTTAGTTTTAGTTTTAGTTTTAGTTTTAGTTTTAGTTTGTTACAATAATGTTTAAAAAAAAATTAAGAAAATTAAAATTAAATTCCATTTGCTATGTGTTGTTGATTTTTATCATTGCACTTCTATTTCTCCTTATTAGTTTTTAAGATTTTGCTATATATCTTTGCAACGCACGTACAAAACATATAAACATTAAAAATCGTGCTTACAAAGAGTTTTACTTTCATTTATAATATACATTTTAATGACATAAAAACCTCTTCTTGTTTAATTTAAAAATAAAATTAATATCAATAAATTGCATAAATGTTTTAGTATAAAAGAGTAGAATCAAAAAAAAAAACAAAAATTTGTATCTTCCAGTTGTCATTTTATATACTTATGATTGTGCAAGTTCATTTTGTAAAGCTAAAGGTTTGATGCAGCACGTCAAAGGCCAATAAATATAGCCTTTTTTTTTATTATTGATTTTATGTTTTCTTAAGATTATTATTATTTTTATAGTTTTTTTTTTAATAATTACTGTAATAAACGTCCTCATATGCTTCCGTTTATTATCTTATTGTCAATTCATATTCTAAAATAAAACTGAAAATTTTTAATTTTAAAATATCCTACTAAATTCATAACATTTTTTTGTTTTTTTATGATTATTTAAAAATATATGAATAATAATAATTATTTCGACGTATTTGAAACTATATTTTTGTCATTAGTGTATTCTTTCCGTGAGAAAGTGGTAGGTGAGTTTATTCAAATGGGAGTCTGGTTTTCTTAAAAATAAAATAGTTTCACTGAAAAAACAAATTAAATTAAATTTAAGCACAGGCTTCTTTTCCTTTTATATCCAGTGCAAAGCCCACAAACAGAGCTCGATTACGTCGGTCGAGCATTCTCAAAACCGAGAGAGCCCAAATTGAGAAAAAGCGACCGTCAATGGACTGCCTATGTTGTTCAATTTTGTTGATATTTTGCTCATGTATTGAATGTGAACGATTGCTTGTATAACTTTTCAGGGTATTTTGATTATCTTATTATCACTGAATTATTTGATATAATCGGTGTGCCAAAGACCG
This sequence comes from Epistrophella euchroma, assembly GCA_947049315.1. Taxonomy (NCBI): domain Eukaryota; kingdom Metazoa; phylum Arthropoda; class Insecta; order Diptera; family Syrphidae; genus Epistrophella; species Epistrophella euchroma. The sequence goes on along the minus strand of OX346249.1, from coordinate 4,151,439 downwards.
CATAAAAATAGTTGCTTCACATGAAGTTAAAACTTAATCTCTCAAAATGTATTCAAAACAGAAAAATTTGTTAAATACTATCTTAAAGACAAAGAAAAATACCTTTCATTTGCTGCCTCAATAATTTTTCTACGTTATTTATGTCGCACGTTATTAACAGTTGTTTGGAAAAATGCTAAAATCTTTATTTTGAAATCGGCAACTTCAAGCTCAAATATCTCGACTTTCTCATGAATGATTTTAAAAATATTTCTTTCATATAACAAGCTCAACGTCACAATCTAAATAAGCTCAATTTTACGTTGCAATCTGAAAAATCTCTTCTCAAATTCCAGAGTAAAACTTGTTAGGATAGGAAAATATCATCTTGCTTCAAAGCATGTCAGACCATATTTGAGTAGTTTTGGTGACGGTTGTTACTCATATATGTCGTTTTCCATTGGTTTCACTCAGGGATTCACTCATTCTGAAATCAAATGTAACAGTACTAACTACTTCTACTCAACTTACAAATTTTGTCATTGTATTGGTGAATCGTTGTATCATTATTTGATTTTTGGCTTGAGGAGAATGACAAGCATGGCGTCCTTCGATTTCGAAGATGTTTTTATTTTCTTACATTGAGTGAGTTTGTTCTGACGTTAGAGCTTTTAATGTATTAGTGCTTCTGAGTGGATTCTGATTTTAAATCGAGAAGCGAAATTCTCTTTTCAGAATCGTCGGTTGACCGTTTTTTTTGCCAATGGAATGGTTTTAGAAGAGTTTGGTTTGATTCCGGACGCTTCCAGACGTCCAATAGAAAACGACAATAGACTTTCCATAGACATGATGGCCTTTTTACATGTATGGGTGAGCGCATATCAAATTATCAAATCTTTTCCCCAATGAAAAACGACATTAGGGTGACCAGTTAAAAATGTCATACCATTATTATTATTATTATTATTTCTATTTTTTTTTTTTTTTTTTTTAAATAAAAACTGACAATTTAAATCGGAAAAGATGTATATCCCGGTGAAATTGGGGAATATTTGTCTATCTTGCCGTAGGGCGTGTAAGGGAGGAGTAAATGGCTTGAACGATACGAAAAAAGTTTCAATTTAAAAGTTGAAAAGACCTCAACTCCATGAGTTTAGCCCAGGTACTGAGTTGAGGTCACTTGAACTTTTGAATTAAAATTAATTCAATCGCTCCACCTAAACATAAATAATTCCTTACAAATTTCTTCATCTTCGTGATAAGAAAAAAGTAAATGAACTAGTTTTTTCCAGTTTTTTTCGCATTCCGACTGGGCTATAACTTTTCTCCATGATAATTTTATGACATACATAGATCGTACAGAAAAAGAACAAAACTAAATAAAATTATTGTCGATAGTTCCTCATTCATAGAAAATTATAGAATAAAAATCATTATCTTCAATTTTGTTTGTATCTAAAATACATTTCATTTTTCTTTTAACCATTCATAAAATATGTGTTTAATTTTTTAATGTATAAATATATAGTTGTAAGTTTATATATGTATTTTTATATCCCTGATTAATAGGTATTCTTAGGATATATTTTTTATTTTCTGATAAAATATATTTATGGTAATTATTATTTTTCGTTTTAATTCTAGTTTTTAATTATTTTTTTTTTAAATCTTAATTATTGTTGGCATATTGTCTTGATTTCCATATTCAAAGCTTTCACTTACATATGTATATAAGAATGAGAACATAATTACATGTATTTTAGTATTTGAAAGTATTCAATAATACTTTAAAGTATAAACATTTTTTTAAAAATTATTGTCTTAAAAAAATTAAATAGAAAACCCCAGTTGCTTAAAATAAAAGGATTTAAGCCATAATATTAAATTGACTCAATTGCTTTGATTCCACTCTGGGGTGTTCTAGACACACCATTAACTTCGTGTGGATCACATTTGATAAGGCTATTTCGCCTGTTTCATTTGTGTTAAACATTATACAGCGTCTTAGGGCAAATAAAAATTCGAGTGTTAAATTGACCAAGCTTTTCGAAGAAGCCTTCAATCGCTGATTTTCTAAAATTTCTGAATTTGGATAAGCTCATATTTCTTTTTTATTTTTTGTTCACACAACCAATTTTATTTTTGTTTTTAAATTTGGTAAATAGATTGTGTTAAGTTGACTAATATTTAAAAATTCAATATCCTTTGTATATGCTCTTGATTAAAATTGAAATGCGAAATAATCCTGACATAGCTTAGAGAGAAAAATGTTTTCATCTCAAATTTGTTAATTTCTTTTGACAATTAATTTCATTTTGAGTTTGATTTAACCGTAATCGCTTGTTTTTGATTTTTTCTGTTTCTGTTTTTATCAACCAATTTTTGCCATTTGCAGTGATTTCCTTCGAGTTTGCATAGGATTTCATTTAGATCTGTACCTATGTAAGTTTTTACGAAATTTCCTACAGAATTTTGTTGAAATTTTGTTGAAATTTCATGTGAATTATAAACAGGATGCTTTGAAATCGAATTTTAAATTTTGCAACGAAACTACCTTATTTATAGGGCTTTCACACCGAACCAAAATCACAGATTTTGGCAACAAGATTATCAAATCTCATTGAAACATTTCAAACGAATCTTATGGGGTTTTCCAATGGTAAAAAAAAAATCAAAATTTTTTTGATCCAGATCTGTCAAAACACCGATTTCAACTATTTTCGTCTTTTAATGGGCAAAAAAAAATTGATTTTTCTCGAGAAAAAAGAAATATTATGACAAAAAAAAAATTAAATCTGAAATCGTACTCCATTCGCCACGAACAAAATCGAATTTCAGGCAGAAATCTGAATTTACCAAAGGAAAACCCTATTAATGTTGATCGTGAACGCACTTTATCTTTTCCATTTTAACACTGTAGAAAATACACACACCAACTTGATAGCAAGAATGACATTTGGCTTGCTATCAAACAATGTTGCAATGGGATTGAGGTATAGTAAAAGTGCAAACGTTTTGTAAGATGGTCTTCTGTGTATTTTGTTTTTGGAGTTTAAGTATATGTTACACTTTTGCACTTCTACAACGATACTAGGCCAGTTGCAACGGGTCGTAAATACCCGTAATAATTAAACACATTAGGGGTATTCACGATCCGGTGCAACTAGTCTAGTATCGTTGTAAAAGTTCAAAAATGTAACATTTTCTTACACACCAAGAACAAAATATACTGAATACAATCTTACAACACTCTTGCACTTTTACTATAAGGCCGGCCGTACATTGGATGCGTTATCGTACGGATTTCATTCGTGCGAATACGTACAAACACGCACGAACAATCCCAACCTTCTAAGTACTATGAGAGTGCGCACACTGGGTACGAGTGAGTCATACGTATACGTAAGTTTACTTCCGACGTACGAAATGAATCCGAACCTGTTGGGATTTTGATACACTCTCGTACGTTGAAACATTGAAATGTATGGAAAGAGAACTTCGCGAAAGCGATGAGTCACCCGGACACTACGTATTTGATGGAAAAAAATGTATTCACAGTGTATTGCAACAGAAAAATACAACGGTGTAAAATTTGCGAACGTGTATTTGATAGCAGGCCAAATGTCATTCTTGCTGTCAACTGTTGTTCGTGTGTGTATTTTCTGCAGTGTTACAACGGAATAGACGAAGTGCGTTCATGATCTACTAAAAAAGAATAAAATTTTGCAATTTTACTAGACTTGGTGCACCGGATCGTTAATACCCCTATAATTTTTATAAACCTCTGATAATATTAGCCCTTAGGTGAAATTCTATACAAAATGTATGGGCGAAAATTTCCATATCGCAATCGTTGAGCTTAGGAGAAATTTATTTATTAAAAAATGGTAAAAAAAAATTTGGGTGTATTTGATGAAAGTAACTGCTTAGTTTAAAATGTAAAAAAATTTCAATAAAGGAGAATGCCCAAAAATATACCGGAAAAAAACCCAGAGTCGATTAAAATTAAAAATATGTCGATTAAAAGGGTATAGATTTTAGATAACGAATATGAAATTATTTTGTTTAAAAGTTATCCCGGAGACTGGTTTTTGTATGCGAAACAAAGGAAAATTTAACGAAATAATAACGGCATAGTGTTAAACATGGAACGCATATTCAATTTGTCATAAGAAATAAGAATCAAAAGATTCCTTACAAATATCTCTCATTAAAGGGTATTTTTTTGAGGGGAGGGAAAATTACAAAAAAAAAACCCATCCTGCTGATTAAATTTTAAACGTACATTTTTAATTTTTGGTTCTGATGAAAAATTAAACAATTTTGTTTACCACCTCTCATCCATGTACCAGTTTTGGTAGGGGTTTTTCACTTAATAGTTCCACACTTTTCCTCCCGCCTGAAAAAATACCCATTTTCACGGCAGGTATTTTTGTGGACCCTTTTGATTCTTATTTCTTATGACAAATTAAACGTGTGTTCCAAGCTTTATCACTATACCATTATTATTTTATGTGTCATATTATGCTTATATTATACCGAGGAAAATATTTTAGTTTGATAAACTTGCAAATCCCCTCTGTCCCATTAGACGGTGTTCACATTGCACTTATTCCTCGGATTTATTTTGACGTCTATGTACTTTTTCTCGTTCCCACTTTGTGGTAAGAAAGAGATGGGCAAGTGAGGAGGGATTTTTTAAATTTTTTAAAAATTTGTGGATTTTTTTTGACGTTTCCTTTTGTGACATTTGTTTTCGCAGTATTTTTTTTAGTGAATTTATTTAGTGAATTATCAATTTTGTGATTGAAAAAGTTCTAATTAATTCTCCGACGAGCAAAGATTTGTGTTTTTTTTTTTTAATGACTGCTGAACGTCAGAGTGAATCGGTTGTGTTCACATTACTTGTGTCTGAACACGAGCTGACTGACTTCTGTCAAAAAAAATCGTAAGTTTGAGTCCAATGTGAACACCGCCTTAGAAAGCGATTATATAAAAGAACCAATGCGCGGATTTCAATGGATATGCTATAGAGAGAGAAATATAGAGTGAGAAATTTTGCGTCAAGACCAATCTGAAGATTTTTATAAAATATTATTTTTACTATTATTTTTATAACTAACTTAACCCCTTCTGCGAAAAAGCGGTTTCCGATACGCATAGTAAGGGCCTTTTTTTTTTTTTGCGTGCGAAAACAATTTGGGCCTTGCTAATAACCAAATTTAGATAATAGTTAAATGAAAATCTCCAGATTTCATAAAAGTCACACACCAATAACGAATTTAGTCTCCAGCTTAGTCACTATAGCGAGACGTTAAAATTTAATACATGGAAATCCATGATTAAGCTGTACATTAAAGATACAAAATGGCGTTTCAATGCAAGTGTTGCCTGTTGTACTATTTCAAGTTACTTAATTATGATTTAAGTACTTCAATATACTTAATCTTATATTAGGAATGTTTTTTGCAAGTCCTAAAGCCTTAACTACATTGGCCACTTTTTGTAAAATTACAAAAGTAAAAATATTTTTTTTCCCGCTAGCACAATTTTTTTTTAACCAAAATTTAAGCTTTCTGTATCATTTTTATAAGTTTTCCAGTGAGAAACACTATCCCAAAATTAGTTTGAAAATTTTAACTTTAGTAATTTTTCACTTTTTTGGCCAATGTAGTTAAGGCTTAAGTGAATAATTTGTTGAAAAGTCGACATGGGGAATAAGTGACGCGCCTTTATAGAAGGCGTGAAAGGTTGTTCGTTTTTGTAGATTGATAAATTTACTATTTCCGATTAATACAAAACTGCGATGCTCTCATTTTGTAATAGCAATTTTAATTTAAATATTTTCACATATCGCAACTGCTTTAAATGCCCCTTCCAAAGATTAACAACAATTCCAAAATATAAACTGCAAAATGAGGTTACACTTACATTAAAATGTCTGACAGCCGAATTTCTCACTTTTATCGGAACCGAAAATTAATTTTTATTTACAGGATTTTCTTACTGATATGTTGCGAATGTGATTAAATAATGAAATTTAGTAAAAGAAAAGCAGTGATTTCTAAATGTGATGTAGAAACAAAAAAGAAAATAGAAATCATTCAAAAACTTTACACAATTTATTTACTATAAGTACTGAAAAAGTAACCGTTATAAAAGAATACGGCAATACTCAAATGTGATACCTTCACAACAACAAATTTTGACAGTTCACTTTGCATTTTTTTTATTTGACTGGAAATTTGATTGAAATTGTAGTAGATTCATGGAAAGTGTGGGGATTTTGTTAACCAGAAGGTAAAATTGTTTATTATTATTAGTGGGATTCTATTTATGCTCCACACTTTATTTCAATCTTATATTTTACTTATAGTCGACATTAGTGACTGATTATTAGTAAGGCCCTTTCTCTTTCAAAATAAAAAATTGACATACCCAGTCTCGGGGTCGGGGATAACTTTTCAAAAAAATAATTTCAGATTTATTATCTACAATTCATGCACTTTCAATATTGACATATGTCATTTTTATAATCGACGCTGGTTTTTTTTTTGACATTCTCCTTTTAAAATTTTTCGTAGAATGACGTATTTTTCATGGAACAAACGTCATTTATAAAGATTTAAAAGCTTGTTAAATGATGGTTAAAAGGGCTTTATTAAATTGGCCACTAATCTCAAATCGAAAGCTTTAAAGAAAATAAAAAAGGATAAGGCGCGTTTGAGGATCCATTTCAGCATTTCAAATTTGTTTATACCTGTCAAAAGCAATTAGAGTCAAATGTGCAGGTCCAGAGTGTGTCAAACGTAACCCAATCTACCCTTATTATAACAAACAAATAAAAATCCTTATAATCTTCAAAAAAGAAAATGATTATTCTCAAACTAAGAAAAAGATAATTTTGATATGTTTTTGTTTTACGAAACATTTCCTTAGTCTTATGTAACTGGCTTATTTTATTGCTGATATTTATATGAGTATAAATAAAAACAAGGAGAATCCTAAATTTAACCCTGTTTGAAATGGAGGGTTCACAGCTGTAGGGAACCAAGTCAGAAAAAGATAAATTCGAAGATATTAACATGTTGGGCAAATACTCTACCATTGCTTGCGTTCGGGTGGTAGTGAGATAGGCTATCCACCTATCCCAAACATTTTCAGATACCTTAAATTGTTGTTGCATCAGCTGACATCAGAAGTTTTTCAACAAGGGATTACAACAACACAAACCTATCCGGATAGGTTTGGCTTGCCCCCCGAACGCGGCCATTAATTACTAAATTAATATTTTACTCGTATTGCAGGCAATTTGATAGTTTATTCTCTAAATTTTCTTCTGATTTAAAAATAAAATGAACGAAATACCCAATATTTAATACTATAGTTTTAGAGTTTTGTTTTTTGTATGACTTGGTTCGGTACAGCTGTGAACCCTCCAAATGAGATCAAGCCAGCTTAATATTGGCAAGACTTTCGTGTACTATACCTAAATACGTTACTCGAAACACAGTAAACAAAGAACTTAATAATTTTCTTATACTTCTAATTCTTGTAGTGTATCGATAGATTTGAGTATTTTCATTTTTGTAACATTTATGTATTTTTTTTTTAAATAATAATATAACGTTACCTCGTTTCATTGGGAATTACATACATAAAACAAAGGTCATTTATGATTATATTATTTTAACAGCCAAGATTGGAATGACAATAAGCTTTTTTTTTTGTTTTTTAGTTTGCAATTGAAGTTTTTTTTTTTTATATAATAAATTCTGTAATAAAAAAGAAACACAATAAGAATAAAATGTTTAGTAGCTGTCACTGCTTAAGTAATGTTTTATAAAATCAGTATTACTCAAAAAATCCCAGCGCTTACGACTGTTACTTTCACTGTTACTATCAAAACTAATATTGTCATCATAATTAAGTTTTGTTTTTGAAGGTAATGATGGATATCCTTCCAAAAGGGATATTTGATCGATTTGAAATAATTTCTGAAACAAATCGTTTAATTGCTGTTTCGGTTGGCTCTCACTTAGATGTTCAAATTCATTATTAGAAGAAGGAATGTTTATTTGATATTGATTGTTTTTGTTGTCAGTTATATCTCGGTCATTGGCTGAACTATAAGGTCTTGAGTTTGTATCTATTTGATGTTCATAAGGCAGGGATTTCGGTGATCCACTTCTAGATTCTCGTTGATAAAAGTCTGACGGTGTCGACTTTAGGAACGAAACCAATTAAAATAATTGAATTAATAATTATTAAATTAAATATGAAAACTTAAATATATTACATAATAATAATGTGAAATTTCCTAAGCAAAAGTAAATTCTTGAGAAAATTTTCAAATAGAAACAACTTAAAATCCTTGGTATATATTCACCACCCAAGGAAACTGAAAGTTCTCAACTTTATTTATTTCAATTTTAATTTTTTGAAAAACTATATCTTGCGCGTTGTAATATCTCCTTTGTTCAATTGTGAACTAATTGCGCACTAAATCCTTAAAGGAGTTTTGACTATCCTTGAAAAGATAAGATTCATTACAAGCGTTAAGAAAATAGAAGGGTTAAAAAAGGAAAGGTATAATTTCAAATCAAATAAAGGAGGGACTTATCCAGTGCTGCGGGCATTATTAAAAGAATTCCCTTCACGCAGTCGGTAAATTCCCTTTTTGTCCAACAAATATTTCCTTTTTTCCCTTTTTATTTTCCACAAAAAAAAAGAATTGAAAAGTTGACTGAATATGGAAAAAAAATATAAAAAACCAACGAAAGCACATATAATGTTGTGTTATAGTCTTTTTGAAGGCTAATTTTTTTATTTCAAAGGGTTTTTTGTATAATAAATATAATGTTTGCTACTGTTGTCAGTGCCACTGTTTCTTTTTTACATTCAATGCTCTGTTTCTTAGTTGATTCTGAAAACTAGATGTTAAAATCTGTTTTTTTTTTAATTTTTGATAAATAAAAAAAAAAGAAATTTTTGAATTTGAAATTATTTTTTTTAAAAACTGTTTACTTAAAACATCTTAATTTAAAAAATTACTCCATAAAAAAATAAAATATTAGCCTTCAAAAAATCAATTTATTTTTAATAGTTTTTTCCATTTTAAGTAAACTTTTCAGAAAATACCAAATAAAATTTTTCCCACGTACAATTTTTTTCTAGAATGATCCCAGGAATCTTCCCCCCAAAATTATATTACACGAATTAGATAACCTCTGTATATTTTTAAGTGCATTCATTACCTTGAATTTTATTTTTACTTGTTTCGAATTAATCTAAAAAAAATTGATTATAACTTTGTTGATGTTTTCTTTTCCGGGTAAAATTTCAAAAACCAAAGAATTCCCATAAAATCGGTCGGTTTTCCCTTTGTCCCTTTATAGGTCAAAATTTCCACAGAAAGGGATTTTTCCCACGATCCCCCAGCACTTCCATTTTGAAAATCATCATCTAATCCCAGCATCAGTTAAGCGCGACGATGCTATACTTTCGGTACCTGTTTTGTAGTAGGAAATTTAAACTCCTTATAGGCCTTCCACACTCTCCCACTGAGTATTAAAACATGTCAAAAAAGTGGGTAGTAAATCCTGTATAATAGTGTGGAAACAAAATATGAAATGTCATCCCACAGAAATTGACAGCCCATCTCACACAATTTGACATACGTGTTAATACAGGAAATTTTTTATGATTGGTTCTAAAACCATCACACATTCTATCCCACTTGGTTTGAGGTTATGGTGAATTGATTTTTCGATGCAAGTGTGGAAGCAAAATATGAAAATCGTTTTCTTCACACAAATTTGGCAGTCGTAAGTAATTCTATCACACTTTTTTTTTATATGTATTAATACTCGATGGGATAGTGTGGAAGGGTTTTTAGCGGCATATAGCCCTAAACCGCATCACTACTTGCAAACTTTTTACTACCTATCCATTTATTTAAATCTGGAAAGAGATGATAGTCTGACAGGGCTTAATCTAGTTAATACATATTTATAAAATGTGCGAGAGCAAGCAACTATTCGAACTTCAATCCACTGGTTTTGATTGACCACTGTGTAAACTGGTGCACTTTCGTTTTCCAAATGTCAAAAAATCAAGAAAAAATATTTCTTCATTCTATGCCTTAATATGTTTGCATAACATTCTCCGTTGATAATACTTTTCCCTTTTTACGATTATCTATCTATCAATGAAGATTATACCATGCGCATTGCGCGGCCCAGAAAACTGATACCATGACCTTGACAGGGGATGGAACTGCTATTGCTCAATGAACCCGGTTCTCTCTTCCGCGTCTAAAACCTATAGTCTAGTATGTTGCTGATGCTAAATGAAAAATCCCATACAAAAATGACACAACAAAATCACAAACGAAAAATTTCGTTCTGCTTTTCGTTCTGCGGTATACGCTGTTCGATGAGCGAAATCGATAATTGTAGCAGATTATTTGGAGAGATCTCCCATCTTTTTTCACACACAATTAATTGCCTGTACCATTTGTGTGCGGAAAAGTAACATTTGGTCTTTATTCGTGTTTGTATTTGTTGTTTCTTTCATCACAACATGGCTTTCTGTGATTTTTATGCGTTTGTGTTGGTTTTTGCAAGCGGTGTCACTTTCAAGGGGTAATTTTTCGTTGTGATTTTCGTAAGCATTTCGTTGTTAAGCCTAGTACTCTGCTGATACGAAACGAAATTTTTAGTTGGTCTCCAACATGACAACGAAATGCTTACGAAAACCATAACGAAAAATTACCCCTTGAAAGTGTCACCATTTGCAAAAACGAAAAACAAACACAAACGCATTAAAACCACAGAAAACAATGTCGTGATGAAAGAAACAACAAATACAAACAAGAATTGAGAGCAAATGTCACTTTTCCGCACACAATTAATGGTACAGGCAATTAATTATCTGCGAAAACAGAGGGCGAGGGGAGATCTCTCCAAATAATCTGGTAAAATTATCGATTTCGTTCATCGAACAGCGTACCACAGAACGTAAATCAGAACGAAACGTTTATGATTTCGTTGTGTCATTTTTGTATGGGATTTTTCGTTTTGCATCAGCAGCATACTAGGCTTTATGTTGGAGAGTGGAGACCAACGAAAGATTTCGTTTCACATCAGCAGCGTACTAGGCTAACGCTTACTGTTATTTGGTCTCTGACTCTATTGGCCATAAACACGACCCAAAACTTGACTAAGGCGCAAGTTACAGCTTTAATTGAAAATTTTTAGTTTTGAGACCTTCAGAAATCAAAATCAATAATTATTTTGATACCAAATTAAAGCTTATGACTTATTAGGTATATTTTGGCCAAAACAAATCATTTTTGGATCAATTTTCTCGTAAAATGATTTTTATTACAATTATTTTTGGTAAAGGTTGTGCAATAACTGAAATAAATAAATCATTTCAAAATATTTTTTGCAGTAGCCATGGTGGTGTCGTAAGGACACAGTGGGTGGGCTAAATCCTCCGGAGGGCCAACATCATCGTGGACCCTCCCCCCCCCCAATAGGAATCACGCCCCTCTCAGATGAACGACTTCGGGTTCAATTTTTTTTTAAATTATTTTTTGAACCCAAGTCTCTTTACAATTAAAAAAAAAAAAAAACAACACAAACATATATATGCCAGTAAGACCTAGGGTCTTATAAATTAGGCAATGTTAGAAGGAATAGAAGGATAGGATAGATTTTTGTTGGCACAGTGGACTGAGAAATAAGGTTTTGATTATCTCATTAAATCCCAGGGGTGGCGTCAGTTAAGGGAATATAGAAAAGAATGCTGCCTAGACTGGGGCTCGAACCCACACATCCAGGTTAGCAGTCAAGCACTACTTCCACTGCGCCGGGGCCACCCCCAGCATAAAGTCGTAGCGATGGTCCAGTGCTGCGGTAGTAAGAACCCCCTCCCCCCCCCCCCCCATCCGACGAGCTAGGTTGAGCTGAAATGCAAGCATGCCTCGCTACCGTAGCCTGGACACCCTCTCCCTTCTGCTGCCTCCTGGTACCTGTACCCAGGGGGTTGTAAAGGTGGTAAAAGGAGGGAGAGGTCAAGGGACTCTCAAATTGGACTATGAGCTAGGGAGTTTTTCCTGCATCGTGGAAAGTCATAGCTTCCAGTATTACAGTCCTGCCGATAACACCTCGATTTTGTTACATTTTTTTTTTGGATTGAAATAATAATTGAGTCATGTTTCCATAAAAATAATCACTGATTTTGCTTTAAGCGCCTCAAAACAACTGGCACAATAGCGATGTTCATTGCTTCGTGTTGGAATCGGATTAAAATTTCGATTAAATTTTATGTGAGATTTTCACATATAGATTCGCCACATAAGTGTCATAAAATTATCTTCGGATACAATTGAAAGTGATTTCAATCCAATTCGAACACGGCCTTAGAAAAAACACTCTAAGTTTTTTTTTTTCTAAAATATCTTAGGCTTAAGAAATTTTGTGTTAAAATTTTTGCTTGCCCCTTGCGACGAAGTGACAAATCCTTCAAAAGTACTTTTATCTTGTCATGTTCGTAAAATTGTTTTTCTTCTTCATTCCTGCCGACTTACAGCATGCACACAGGTTTATTTGAAAGTTGTTTGTCATTTGTTATTTGGCCCTGGTTCTCTACGAGTTTCCGCGTCAATACACTTATTTATTTTTAATTTTTAGATACATATACCTAAGTAAATATACATATTATATACGAAATATTTGTTAATTAAAACCGTTTTTAACTCGCATGATTGAAAGTGGGTGTTAAGCAAAATCAATGATTTTCATAGAAAATTAAATTTTAATTGAAAATTTCTGTACATGTAAGTACTTTAAATGTATACACCTGCGGCAGGGACATTATATTCATTCACTTTTTGTTTAATGTTTTTCATTCAGCACAAAACCATTATCTACGCTACGCATCACTTGATTAAGGCCGTTTCAAGGAAATTAAATTTTTGTCAGTGAAGAAAGTCTCCAAAGCTTGTTGTTAACTGAAAAAAATGTATGGTAAAGTTTTCTATGATTTTAACCGGCCCAAACCACCACAGTCATACTTGTACAAATGTCTTAAGCTGGCCATACACGATAGTGCCAAATGGCTCGGCCGAGACCAATTGCAACATGTGAATGGGTTCGGCCGTGTCATTTGGACTTTCAGCAGGTTATAAATCCACCAGTCCAATTAGCACCGAGCTATTTGGCTGGATCGTGAATGGCCAGCTTAAGAAATAAGCATTTTGCTGGCAATTTTCATAGAGCAAATTCATTATGTGTTTACGGTTTAAACACAAGTTTATTAATTTATATTATTCGGCATAACTGAGATTATATACAAGATTTAATTTTGCCATGAAACTATTTTTTTTTAACTTTTTTGATGATGAATATAATGCTAGGCGTGTTTTTTCTAATCTGGAAGGGAAATGGTTGAAAAAACAACAACGGAAATAAGTGCCAGCATCACAGGAAAAAAAATGGAGTTTCCATACAAACTATCGAAAACAAAGTATGTAATTCGTGCCAGTAACGCAGTTTTTCTACGCGCTCAAGCATGCCTTTTTTAAAGCTTACTGGCTGAACAGAATAGACGCTCGGTCGACCGCGCGAATCAGCCGCCGCCGCGAGAAGCGACGCTTCCGAAAAAAATTGAATACAATGGGACGCGCGAACAGTGGATGGAAATTATTGTTTTTAATTGATTTTTTAGTTATTTTTTAAACTTTTATTTTGCAGTTTTATTGTGAATGTGTATATTTGAATTTTTAAAATAAAATAGATAATAAAGAAAGTTCCGAGATGCCATTAACTGTAGCGGTGGTTACTCTTTCTCCTTATCTGTCGAACGCCGCGCGGCAAAAGTTAAAAGTTGACCAATGTCTAGCGTCGCGGCTCCATTGTATTCACTCAAACGAGTTTATATGCATTTTAACTTTGACAGAAGTGCCGCGCGAACAACCGCGCGAACGACCGCGCGTCTATTCTGTTCAGCCAGTTAGTATGCTGCTGAAGCGAAACGAAAAATCCCATACAAAAGTGCGAAAAAGTGACATTTGGTCTCTATTCATGTTTGTATTTGTTGTTTCTTTTATCACAACATGGGTTCTTGTGATTGTTATGCTTTTGTGTTTGTTTTTTGTTTTTGCAAATCGTGTCGCTTTAAAGGGTGTAATTTTTCGTTGGGGTTTTCGTAAGCATTTTGTTGTCATTTTGGAGACCAACTAAAAATTTCGTTTTTTGTGCATGAAAAGCATCTCCCCTGAAATTTGTTATGGCTGCCACATTTATTGTTAATGTTTTGTCTTTCAATGATGTAGACAGTACTCCTTAAATTTATGTTAAGGAACTCTAAAAACCGAATTCGAATAAAAAACGAACCCAATCAAGTGGTACCAAGTGTAAACTTTCCTTAACATCCATGAAAGCTTTAAACAACAAAAAAAAGAAATATGTACATGAAATTAACTCACCTGCCTGAACAGTACACGATTGCGTTCACGAAAGTGTGATGGACGCATTGGGAAATTTCTCTGTAAATTACCCCGTTCTTTGGCATCGCTTCCAATCATACTTGGTAATAAAAGCCTACCAGAGCGTGCTGAATTAGGATTTGATGGATTGCCAGAGAAAATCGATTTTGTTACGCCTGGCTGTTTACCATTACCAATCGATATTCGGCCATCGTTATTATTATGGTATGGGTGGTCCTGCTGGTCTGGGCTAAGATTTTGCTCGTTGGGCATTGGTTCATCGTTTTGTTCTGGTTGTCTATTTATCCTGAAAATATAAAGGTAGATGTTTTTTTTTTTTTTGTTGTATGTTAGATTTTATTTGGATTTACGTATAGCTGACACAATGTCAAAATTTCGGCAATAATAAAAGTGAGAACAAAATAATTTAATTTATTCTACGCTTAAAGCAAGCAAAAAAAAACTTAAACCCAATAAAAAAAATATTGATAAATAAAGAAAATGAGATAAATTTATGACGGTATCGGGTGTTCTTCTCTTAAAGTTTTGTTTTTTCTTGTGATATCCAATTTTCAACCACTGGCAGATGACTTTGTGATCACAAAAAATTAAGTTTTCTGATTAACTCTTACAATCTTATGAAACCACCTTTTTAGAAGAATAAAATGATTTATCCTAGCCCCATACATTTGAAAAAAAAAAAAAAAAAAAAAAAATAAACATAAGGCGGATATAGATGTATGGTAAGTTCACCCAAAACAGCAACATTTTTTTGCCCTGCAAATGATAAGAAAATCTGATGTATGAGAATCCTTAATGCTATATCTATCAAAAACAACCCACTTTTATGCCCTAAATGTATGGAACCAGGAGAAATGATTTTACACTATTTAGATCCTTCAAGATTTTGCATTAGGTAAATTTTAAGCATCTTGAAGCATCCTGTTGAAATTATGACGGAAACATGACGTGGCAGTGGCAAATTTCAAAATTATGTTATCTGTTCGATTTATATACATTTGCAACTGATTTCAAACTAACTAAGATTGGACTTGAAACTGAAACTTTAAACAAATAACTTGTTGTCATCCATTTCTGTGCTATTTAACTGGCTGAACAGAATGGCGACGGAGACGGAACTGGAGCCGGAGCTGGAATAGCTGTCAAAATATTGAATATACGCAAATTCAATGTTGCGAACACAACGGAACGTAGCCGCATACGGAGCTGCAGCCGCAGACAGCTGCACGTACGACACTTTTGACGTTTCAATTTGTATGAAGAAAAAAAAACAACTTTTTGGGTCGGAAAAAAATATTGTGGTTATTTGTATCGCGAAAAAAATTATTTATTAAAAGGAAAATTATTGGAAACAAAAAATGTAAATTTTGAGCTTGTACACAAGAATATTCTTTTGTTTTTCTTCAAAATACTTTCAAAGCTGTACAGCTGCATTATGGGCACGTTAAAAAAAATAACGTACGACACTTTTCCAACTGCGGCTCCAGTTCCAGCATTCTATTCTGTTCAGGCAGTTAGTCTTTGTCATCAAGTCTGTTTCGGAAAATTCAAACTTCAGACAGACCAAAAAGGCGAGTTAATAAAACCTGATAAAAAGAGCAGACAAACGAGTAACTTTGCCGTTGGTAGATTGTCATTGCATAATTAAAACTTATAAAAAATATTTTAAGAACAATTCGTTTCCTTACAATTGGCCAGCTGAAATTTCCTTAAGTACTGCCGCTCGTGCTGCTAATTCCTCAGCTTTCCTCTGTTGTGTTAGTTCCTTGGCCCGTTCTGTCCATATAAGTTCTTTTAATTTTTGAAAACTACCTTGATGTACAAGATTTGGATTATTTCCATTGCCTTGATGAGCACTTCCATAAGGTGGTGTTCCACTAAATCGGTATTGCATATATCTTCTTTGTCCAGGTGCATTACCTATCGATGGCATTGCTGATCGGGTCTCTGATCCATATAATCTTGCTGGTATATCATCGAATATTCTTGTACGTACGGGTAATCGTTGTAAGACAACAGGTTCCCGGCTAATAACACGACCAAATACTGGTCGGGCAGGTTCACGGTAATGTGAAATTGTTCTAGATCTATATTATTTAATTTTTATAATAATTGAAAAGTGTTAAAAATAATTAAAACAGAAGGACTTACCCGATCCCTCGCCCTGAAGGATAAATGGGTTCCCATACATTATATGCAAAAGGATCACGATATGTTGGTATTTCATTGGACATTTCTGCAGCCCTTGATTGTCTTTTTGAAAATCTAAGCAAATATACAAATTAAAACGAAATAGTATTTAGTGAAATTCAAATTTGAAGAGACATTAATTGCTACATATTTGCTAAAGTGAGCTTAACTTGGCAAGTTTTGCAACAGTTTTCACATTATAGAAAAGTTTCTGGCTATATTTTGTCAGGTAGCTATGCCTATACGGTAGGCGTATTATTTCCAAGTCCTAAAGCGATAAATAGATTGACACAGCAACAGCACCGTCAACAGCAACAGCGGCCGCCATTAATTTAGAGCCAACGTATTTCAATTGTGCAACACAGATAAACACAGCAACAGCAACGTCAACGGCGGCGCCGTTAGGCCTAAGTCCTAAATTTGCTGTTGCTGGTGTAGTGCCACCAAGAAAATGCTTTGATTTGAAATGTAAAACAGATACAGATGTAGGTGCTGTTGCTGGTGGCAATGTGTTTGAGAAATTTTTGCTGGCCAGCGTGCTGGTGCTGTTGCTGTTGCTGGTTTAATCTGTTTCACGCATAAAAATAAAACAATGTCATGGGTAAACACAACAACTAACCCCTTCGACCTTAGCAAATAAAAAAACTAATAAATAAATTTGGTGGCACAACGGCTCATGAAGAACCAGGGCCTAGTGACTTACAGCTCTCAACCATTCCTGTGTGCATGTCTGCAGGAATGGAAGGAACCTAGAGTTTATTGCCGGATCTGAACGGCTAAGGTGAGCGGCACTTTTCTATGACAAGAGATACTCTTGGAGAATTTGTCAATTCTTCGCAGTAGCCCGGAAAAAAACTTAAAGTGGAAGCGGCTCGTATTGAACCCCGACCTCTAGCGTGACAGTCCATCGCAATCGCACTAACCATTATGCCACGGGCTACTACTCGACCTTAGCAAAGCTTGAAGAAAAATTGTGTTACCGACGCGACATAAACTACAACTACTAACTTATTTCGATTAAATTTAATCCTAGATTAAATTTTGACATTTCCACCTAACAGATTCACCTCGCGATAGTGTCAAAAATGTATCTTCGAAAAAAATTTAATGCGATTCCCTCAGGTACCTATTGCCAAACGGCTATTTAGCCAAATGTAGCAGCTATTCATATGTGTTGAAAATTGTAAAAAGTGCATTATATTTGATTTATAATTTAAAATTTAGTGAAATTTATGTAGCTACTACATACTCAGAAACCTTGCAAAGTCTAGTGATCAAATCTAACCAAGATCTTAACGCTATTTAATTCTTTTTTTTAAATTGTCATTTTATTTCTGCTCGTTTACTTCCCAAAACTGCCAATGTAGGTCAAAATTTTTTCAGAGCTCATATAAGTATACAAATCGGGAAGTAAACAGACCTTGTGATAGAAATTTTTTATTTTTTCGGATTGTTCGTATTTTCTCTACTTCAAACATGAAACAATTTAATTTACATTATATGCAAACTTAAACCATTCTCCTTTAATTCCTTGTATCTTTGCGATATCCGATATTCCGATTAGCATGGACTGTCCCTCCTTATTGCTCAACCAAAACTTATCGCTTTACTTCCTTTCTCTCACCTGGAATGAGCTTAGCAAAGAGCTTTTCATTCAGGGTATTCAATTCTTAAGAAAAATTACTTCGAGCCCTATCAAACAAGTTTGAAGTACTTTCTTTTCAAAACCAAATTTGGGGATGTTTAAGATTCGTTCGAACTTAAAGAGAGAGAGAAAGATTATTTAATACGACCACGGAGTCTTTCCTAGTGGAGATACCACAGCACGGAATGAGCTTAGAAAAGAGCTTTTCATTCAGGGTATTCAGTTCTTAAAAAAAAAAACTTCGAGCCGTTTCAAACAAGTTTGAAGTACTTTCTTTCAAAACCAAAACTGGGGATGTTTAAGATTCGTTCGAACTTAAAGAGAGAGAGAGAGAGAGAGAGAGAAATGTTATTTAATACGACCACGGAGTCTTTCTTTATGGAGATACCACAGCAGCACGGAATGAGCTTACAAAAGAGCTTTTCATTCAGGGTATTCAATTCTTAAGAAAAAAAAACTTGGAGCCGTTTTAAAAAAGTTTGAAGTACATTCTTTTTAAAACCAAATTTGGGGATGTTTAGGATTCGTTCGAACTTAAAGAGAGAGAGAGAGAGAAATGTTATTTAATATGACCACGGAGTCTTTCCTTGTGCAGAACAACACTTGTAACAAATTTTCAATATAAGCAGATACACCCAAATTCCAATCCCCCAAGGCTCCGGGGATGATAAATGCTGGAGAGAACATTTGTTGAATCTAAATGGCCACAACCAGCAAGATTATGAATTTAATACCCTGAGTAAAGGAAAAAAAAAATTAGATGATGGTTCGCGTATTGGCAGATGGCAAAAAAAAGAAGAAAAAACAAATTTATCTTGTGTACTATGAATGTTGTAAAATAAAGACTTGAAAGCTCCAGGTAATGTGTGTTAAAGGGATTTTTTTTCAGAATTAAAAATACCAGCGTATAGAGGGTGAAAGGACGCTCACTTTAATAGCAAGAGTAGTTATTCCCGGAAGCAATCCAGTTTTTGTTTTTTTTTTTTTTTAATTAATATTTGTCTTGAAAGAAAACAAATTACTGATTAGACTCGAATGATCTTACGCCACTTAAAAATATACACATGTACGTATATGTTGGACAACTCTGGCTTAAAATAAAGAATTTTCACTCAAACGAATAATGGCTTAAGCTGTCTTGCGGTTCTGTAAAAAAATATTTCCAATGAACTTTTTTAAAAATAAAATTCCTGTAGGTATAAAGTGTAAGTCCCCTTTCACACAAGGCAACTGAGTTGCCGGCAACAATTAGTTCATAGGCGAGAGGGGCAGGAAGAAAGAGGGGTAAACGAAATCTCCCCGGTCAACAAATTCAGGAGATTTTTTTGACGTTTCTCTTCACACTACGTTTGTGTGCGTTCAACCAAAGTAGTTTAAAAGGAAAATACAGCAAGTCTCCTCCGACTTTGTATCTTCGTGTGAAAGGTACAAAGATTGTCAAGGAGATTTAAAGAAAACGTCAAAAAAATCACCAGCAACTAGTATCTTCGTGTGAAAGGGGACTTAGCACTTGGCCTATGGTATTTCTTAAATATGTTTTTATTTTGTTTCTACTTTGAAGGAAAATGAGAAATGACCGTAAACTTGTTGCAATGGATACGGGCAGCGTAACCATAAACTGAAAGAAACCTAAAGACATTTGGAAACATATCCTCATCGCAATTTCCGATTGCATTTGCACTGTCCTAAGTTTTAGTTCCGCATGGGTATGATTGATGCCAATGCCAAAGGCACAATTCAGCTTTGACTGCTGTTTTTTTTTCCTGTCCAAGAACGGATTATCCCCATAAAACTTAAGAGAAGATCATCTTTATTTTGGAATTCTTTTTCACCTGAAATTCCAAGTAAAGTTGAAAAGCCAGTAGGTAAATAGCTTCTGGATCTGGTGTGATGAAAATCATTCCTTATGCACTGTTAAAGGAAGGAAAACAGTCAGTGATTTGAAAATAACTTTCGACGTCTTACTTGTAGATTGTTACGATGTTGCTGGTGTTTTGTGATTCTAGGAAGCGAAATAGAAATGTTATGCATGCTCTTTTGCTATAGCCTCCACTAAACTGCAAATTTCTGAGAATTTCGATTCTGAATTTCCAGGTATGATTTCAAGCTCTATAGCAAATTGTCACCATGATTCAAAGCTGCTTTAAAATCAATATTTTCTCCGCAACAAATTGCTAAGGAGCAAACCAAACACGAAAATATGTCCAAGACCTTGAGCGATGATACCATCGAATCCCTAGCAGTCTCTTTATGATCCCATGAGATGAGCGGATTATTTCTAGTGTTTCAAGTACAACATCGTTCACGTCCAGCAAAAACTTCAACCGTATGAAAACATTAAATCTATCTTGTTGGAGTGAGGCGTTTTAAGGTCTGAGCTCTTAAATTATTTTTTTTAAATATATGTACAAAATGATTTAAAATTGATTTGCGTTTTTAGCTTTTTAGCGAATTTCAGCTTTAGGAATAACGGAATAATCTGAGTGAGAGAGATTGGGGGTAATTGCCCCCTTTACGCCACTGCTTAGACAAAAGTGTTATTAATTGGCATGTCTATACACTGAAAAAAAAATGACCGTAGTCATAGTGAAAATCGCCAATAGTCAACTTGAAATTGTCGTATTGACGAAAAAAGATATTAATATAAATATTCACCGCCGGCCGAACTGCCATCAACATCCTACATCGTCATCTGATATGCATAAAATCTATTCACCAGCACCCTACAATCAAACCCACAATCGCCCACCTCTCACCACAAACCGACAGAGTATCAAACCAACAAACTCGACGTCATAACTGAAAGTAATTATTTTCACTTTAATATCATCATTACAATTCACAGTGTGTCGTTACCGCAAATATAACAAGAGGACGTTTGAAATGTCAACAATTCGAATTGACTCGAGATTTTCTTGTTTGCGAATTAAAGAGCAGAGTCTAAGTTTCTGGCTGATTTCAGTATCAACTGCGATAGCTTCAGGTTCATTTAGTGGTGCATTCGTACATACGTAAAGCAAACATTTTTGGTCCTAAAACATTCTGTGGTTACTCCCCGTCCCCACTCGCTTTAGTGAGTAGTGGGCTGGAATTAGATTCCTACTGATATTTCGAGTGAGCAGCGGGCCACTTGTTATTCCTTTGGGTTAGCCGGAGGCTGAAATTAGATTCCTACCGCTATTCCCCTCTTGCTTTCGAGTCAGCAGCGAAAATCGCAGTTTTCAATATGACAACTGCAGTTATAAAATTGACAACCGTCATTTTCAATTTGACAACGGTTATTTTCACATTGACAATAGCAGTTTTCAACTTGACAACCGTGGTTTTCAATATGAAAACTGCAGTTGTCAAATTGACAACCGTCATTTTCAATTTGACAACTGCTGTTGTAACATTGATATTCTCAGTTTTCAATTTGACAATCCTGATATTCAATTTTACTACGCCAATCATCATATTGACAAATGCAAATTTTCAATATGAAAATCGTAGTATAGTCAATATGATAACAAAATCATAAATTTTGTACTCTAAATTATTATATTGACTACTGCGCTAATCAATAAAATGACTATTTAATCTTCATATTGACTATCGTGATTGTCGATTTGAAAACCGAAGTTGTCAATATGGAAACCAAATTTTTTCGCGATACCGGATTATTTTCAGTGATAGATTCAAGTCAGTTTACAAAAGACTTTCACTATTTAACTAATGAATCCAAGCGAGATTATTGCAGGACGGGAAGAAAACCCAAGTTTTGTCGCCGTTAAGCCGTTTAGAACGAACAAGTTACATTTATCTTTAGCTCAATATCCAAAATACAAGAGTATATCGAAATAAATCTCTACTCTGTCTTTCTTTATTCACGAAAACTTCCTTAAATTTTGTGTGCTCTAACATTATCCACATTAGTATACTGCCGTGTTAACTGAAAATGACGTATCTGCATTTTTGGAGTTTTTGAGTTAAGACCACTTTTGATATCTCTGATACAGTTATTATTTTATTCTATTATAATATTAACAGTATCTTGCTTCATTTCGGCTTAAAACGCTTAAGAAAAATGACGTATGTGCAAAGAACCATCCTATTTTTAAGAGAAATTGACGTATCTGCATATTTTTAAAACAAAACGACGTAACTACCATATCTGTTGTATATACGGCAAATAATCTTAATACATGAATACATACGTCGTTTGGAAAGATTTTTCAAGTCAGCTGAAACTGAAAAAATAACCCCAAGACCGTACTTAAAAGCAATGGTACACGTCGAGTTCCAAAGGGGATCTTTAAATTTATTTTATAAAAACAGTTTCGATGCCGAACTTATTGAGAAAATTTTTTTAAATTTTCATTTAAAAAACATTCGCTTCCATATGAGAAAAAACTATGCCAAGAGGGATTGTAATAGAAAGGAAAAACACAATTTTAAAAACCCTAGAACATCTTTTTCCTCAAAATCGAATTAAATTTTGGAATGATTTACCAGTAAATAACGCAACTGAACAGCTCGCTGACGATTTCGGAGATGACGACGAATAAATTTGTTACTTAATTACTTATAATATGCTGTGGAAAACTTTAAAGCTGATGAAAATCGGCATTTTATTTCCTCCAATCATTTTTCTCTTTTTATTATAATATTTTGAAATGTTTACTTTTTCATTTATTTTATTATTTGAAGTTATGAGTATATTATTTTTATTAAAAAAAAAAACTTTTAAAAGCAACTGGGATAAAAGTGTTTCTCTTTTATTATTATAGACAATAATTAAACTTAAATGCCGTAACTACACGAAAAGCTTAAGACAAAATGACGTAACTACCAAAATCTACGTTTGTATTCAATACAAGCAAATACATTTTTGGTCAAAAAATTATAACCTCTCTACTTATTATTTTGTCAAAATATGAAAGACATTCATCCAAAAACAAAAAAGTTACAGATATAAACAGGAAAACGCATTTATCTCAAAATGCCAAAAATATAGATACGTCATTTTCAGTTAACACGGCAGTATAACAGAGTTGACGGTTCCTTTAAAATAAAAGAAAGGGGAAAGTGGAATAATTATCTTTATTTCCACAAACAAATTTCTTGTTCAAAACGCTGTGTTTCTCTTTTTCTATCAAGAAAGAATATATATAAAATGCACTCTTGCAAAAAAAAAAACTGTCCATAACTGTCCGAAAATCAGATAAATGCTCCTACTAATTTAACTCATCTGATTTTCATTTCGCACGGATGATGGATCAAATATGATTGCTTACTTCTTCAGACAATCTTCGTCTCACTCTCTTATCCATATTTACAATACTTTTCTTACCTAAGAAATAGCAACACATACCTTTAACCTCCATTGTCATACATAGACGCATCGCACCGACACCGAATAGTTCAATAAACTCAAAAACGAATACTTCAGTCGCCCCAACCAACTTAGCCATACCATAACCCTAAAAAAATATTATTCATGCTATTTTTTAAGGTTTTAATAACCGAAGGTGGTTTTCTTTCTCATCAGACAAACTTCAAGTATGATAATCGAAATTCTTAGGAAAGGTCCAAAAAATTACATTTCTTCTAACTAATGCCGCCCATGTTTATGCTTTCCTAAGCTCTTTAAAAGTATTGTTTTATAATACAAACAATGTTATATTCCACTTCAAACAAATCTCGTTTTAGACCAACTTGAGTACACTGCGCTCCACTTGAATAGATTATTCTTGCATTGTTCTTGCTAATAGAAATCAATATCGAATATATTTGTATAAATATATAAATGTTTTGCTTAGGTTTTCAACAGAATTTATTTCAAAAAAATTTAATTTTAAAATAAGAGAAAACTCAGGTATAAGAAAAGCAGACGTAATATGGTCTATGGTGGTAGAAAGATTTGTAAAAAATTTACGATATTTTATACTTTTTATTTTTAAAAAAGTGCAGATTTTGTCAAACTATGCTCAGCTGATTTTTTTTAACTGCTGGACTGCCATTCTTTAAACCCCCCAAATGTCAGCTTTCAAACATCAAATAATTTTTGAGGACGACAAAATTTTGTTCGCAGTTTAACTGTACCTTTCTTTAAAGCCTTCCTCTAAGTAACTTTGAGAAAAATTGGATCGTGTTTTTTCTTCATTTGTCTGAAAATACATGCGTTGTTGCACCTTGCTGGCAAACTGCTAGGACGACGATTTTGATCAAATAAACACGTTCCATGTTCTGTAACTTCTCGCATGCATAAAATCAGTCGAGAAACGATGGGAACTGAAACAAAATACATGAGTTTTGTTCCATTTTTCAGCGTTCGTCGACTGTTTTTTTTCGATGGGAGAGTTGCACCTAAGTTTTTTTTTTAATTTTGAGCTCAATCGGTGTGGTGGTTTTGGATTCTATGTAAGATTCATACAAATCAAGAATTGTTTTAAAATAGTCGTTAAGTTTTCTGAATTTATCCAATTTTCTACGCAATTTTCTTAATTTTTCTTTCCATAAGAATCTTCGAACAAAGTATTAGAAAACTTAAAAAAAAAGATGAATGAAATCGGTAAAGTGGTTCTCAAGTTATGGCGTGACGAAGGGAAAAGGGATTCATTTATATGTGTTGTGAAATAAAAATTGTAAAATGCACATTTTTGATATTTTAGGCCGTGTGCGAATTCGTTTAAAATTTCGATTAAATTTTATCCGAGATTAAATTTTGACATTTCTACATACAGATTCACCTCACTAGTGTCAAAAATTAATTTTCGGATAAAATTTAATGCGATTTTAACTGAATTCGCACACGGCCTAGGATAAAATTTAATGCGATTTTAACTGAATTCGCACACGGCCTTAATACATTCATGTCTGAATTCGTTTGAATGGCCGCGTTCAGATATCTTTTCAAAGCGATATGTAGATAGGCTTGTGTACTTGTTATCCACTGTAAAAAAAAATAACAACTGGATGCAACAACAACTCAAGGTATCTTAAAAATTTTCGGATAGGTTCTTGAACGCAAGGATTGGCTTCCAACTGGGCCCCCTAGATTGGATGCGGCTTGCCGTGACTTAACCAGGGGACCCGGAAGTACATATTTTGCATCTTTCCGTGGTGCAAGCCGGTAACAGGCAAAGATGCGTAAGGTTGTCTCTTCACGTGATGATAATAGTAAATTACGTCTTATCCTACAATGATTAGAAAAATTGAAACTGAGCGTGGTAGAACGACCGAAGTCTTTGTCTGGCAGAGCAACAGGGTTAAGAGACAATCTTCAGATTGTCAAGGAGTGTCTTTCCTAGTTATTCGGGGAAGCAATGAAGACTTGGAATGGAGGACACCCGCCATTCTAATAATTAAAGCATGACTCTTTATGAGACATGAGTAGTCTAGCGAACCTGGGTGATACCCTACTAAGTGAAAATACGGCTCTATTTCGAACCTCGGGAATGGAGTTGAAGTTTTCACGTATAGGAATATCTTTCGCAACCCTGTAGGGGAAGGAGGAGAGACCTGGTCGTTCTAAGCGGTGCCAGTGTTGCCGGTGACTTTGGATTTGGTATCCGGATGCTCTCAACTTCCAAAAATAACATTATTTGGGTACGACGGGATGTGATCCTGCCCGCTAATTGCGCATTAGATCACACTTGCGGTTGGCCCCCGTAGTGGGAGCATCTTCGGGTTGTGGTTTCACGTCATGCGGCAGCACTTGGTATTTCTTGATCTTCGAATCTTGAATACAAGAGGTGCAAATAGGCCTCGGCCTTTAGCAAGGGTGGAGAATAGTCCTACATATTCTCCAATTGCAACTCACTCACCTTTTTTTTTATTTGGAATAAAAGGTGATTGAAATATTGTGCAGTAGTTATTACACACCTAACAGAATTAATAGTCGATTTATGGTTCGTCCAACAAATATTGTCAGTACAGGGAAGATGGGACGTTTGCATCTCACTTTGGTTGCAGCGTATTGCATAAGTCTATCACATATAAAAGCTTATCGCGAAGCCATACTATGCATAATAAATTCTTTTTTTGATCCTAAAAGCTTTGAAAAAAGCATTAATTCTGCAAGCTCTTGCACACAAACTATAAACAGCAAAAGATCGTGATTGGTTATCTATTGTGCCCCCCACGGCTATGGGCGATAAGGGTCATGAAGGATGAACGTCGCACGAAAATGAAATAACAAGCCTGCGGTTAGTGTAAGTGGCATTTTGTTTCGTGGAGTGCCTTGGGAAAACGGTAGGTCCCACCGATTTGAAAAAAGCTTTACCATAAGACCTGTAATAACAATCTTTGTTGCACGGACCATAATGCCTCTAGCTTTAATACCATTCGTTTGAATTAAAATTTGATGGCACAACAGCTCATGAAGAACTAGGGCCTAGTGACTTACAACTCTCAACCATTCCTGTGTGCGTGTCTGCAGGAATGGAGGGGACCTACAGTTTATTGCCGAATCCGAACGGCTAACGAGCGGCACTTTTCTGTGACAGGAGATACTCTTGGAGGATTTGTCAATTCCTCGCAAGAGGTAGTAGCCGTTTTTTCTTTTAAATAAATAGGTGGCGAGGCTGGGGATCGAACCTTAGACCTCCGGCATGACAGTCCATCAGACTAACCATCACGCCACGGCTACTACAAAAAAAAAATACCATTCGTTTCTTTTTAAGTGACCCGCAGTGTATAAATAAATTCGTCTATGGATTCTTATGCGCCCTTGAAAACAGTAAGTATCTAAGACCATCAATTAAACCTCCCACTCATTAATCATTTTTAAACTTAAAGTACCATTTTCAATGCCTCCTTCTGTTCTTAATTATATTTGTATCTTAAATTCCAGTAATTTTATTTATTTTATTCAACTCTTTTTGCTACCTTTCTAGATTTTCCTTTTTTAAAATTTAAGCCTTGACTTTTGAGAGTTGAATGTTAGTTTTAAGACTTTTTGTGTGAGAGTGAAGCTAATAAAGTTCAAAGTTAAAGTTAATTATTGGGGGAAAATGTTAAAACAAAGTTCTGCCTTGTTCAAAAACAAAGCACGCATTGAAGTATAAACTTTTAATATACGTACATAGGTATGTTGGTTAAGTACGCAATTGAAAAGGTCACGAAGGTAGGAAAAACTAAACATTTTGCTCTCTAAAATTCATAATTTACGAAACAAACACACCTCCATGGCTCCATTTGACCTTTATGTTTATATTAGAACTAATTTTAGAGAATCATAAAAAGTCCCAGAAGAGTGTAGTGTCGTTTAGGCTAAGATTTACGATATTGAAAAAGCAGCTTAAATCGTCAAACATTTCTCGTTGACAGCCAAGTAGCTATCAAAGTAATAATCAATGAGCTTGTAAGATCTAAAGCAGTAACTAAATGCCGAGGTATACTGAACAATATTTGCAACACCAAGCAAGCTCTGTTGGGTTCCTGGACATAGCAATATAGAAGGGAATGTTATTGCGGATGAACTTGCAAGGAAGGGGTCATTATCAAATAGAGACAGTAGTTGCCAATTGGATATGGAACCAAACGTCAAGATTAGTGTGATCAAAAGGAAAATAGACCTAATAATTTTGTCGCTGAGTGACAACAGGACATTGTGTTATCAGCATAATGACCACTAGACTGGGTGTATCCGCACCCGACTTCTATCAGAAGCTGTCAGGATGTCGAAGAAATAGGAACCATTAAACACGTGCTCTGCGATTGTCCAAACCTCGCCAAACAAGTCGCCTTCACTTATTTGGAAACAGATTATTGTTGGAGAACTGGACGATCTAGCGCGGATCTCAATGGCAAACATGACAAACATATAGATTGCACAGGGCTCATCTCTGTATGGGCATCACAATAGACCATTAGTCCCCCTCCGCGTATGCAACAGCTTTCTGAGCTGGGCAAGCCCCTCTTAATCTAACCTAAGTGCGGCGCGGCAGCGGTACAAAATATTAACCTTAAAAAAAGAGGCTGGGTTTGACCCGAACTGATAACTTCCTATTGGTGCCCTTTTAAACTCGATACCCGCTGCTTTTTTTTCTATAAGAAAAATTTCAATTTAAAATTTTCGAAAACCTTGTCGTTATGCAATCAAGAGAAGATCAAAGTTGGGTGCGGTCACAAACATGTAATTGCATTTGTTTCATTTTATTTTGCGACAATCGCGTCGCTCGAAAAATAGAACAAATTTCAGTCGCAGTTTCTCGGTCGCAAGTGCGTTCACTTACATTGAAACTCATTTGTTCTATTTCTTGCGACTAAATAGTCGCGCGATCGAAATCGCAAGTGCATGCTTAGCCTTACAGTCTGCTCAATATTTTTTGTTTTGTTTAATTTTTTTCCAAAATTTGTTCCCTTAAGCGAGTATAAAATTTCAAATGAATATTTTTTTCAGATATCCTGGTTTTTCACTTAAACGGGTTTCAGCAACGCGTATAGTTATTTGTGGGACATTTGTTTTGAAAAAAACACGGGACCTAGCTATGTTGTTTACTTAAGAAGGTTTTTCAGTCAAGCAGGTTTCACTAAAGCAGGTTTTACTGGCCGCGTTCAACAGCACATTTGACAGTTCTGAACTGTCATTTTTAGAGCTTCTGATTGGCCAACAGTCATAAAAATTCAGTTGACGTCGATTGACATTTAGTTACGTTTCTTAAGTTTTTTTCTGAATTTTCAGGTGAAAAATTCTATCTGAAAATTCAGATGACAGCTAAAAGCAACAAAAAAACAGTTCTTGGTCCAGTTTTTTTTTTTTTGGTGTGTGGTCTGATCGTCTGGGTCTCGTATCGCTTTTCGGATTTTGATTTTAAAGTGCAAAAAATAATAAAAAAAGAATAAATAATTTCAGACTTTTTTGTGCGTTCAGTGTTACGTTTTTCAGAACTGAATTTTTAGATCTGTAAAAATCGTGGTGATGAACGTGGCCACTGTAATGGAAGGTTTTTTGAGTGTTGGGAGTGAAAAAGAAGTGGAAAAAGAGAGCTAGGCTAGGAATGACCAACGGAAAACGACATAAATTGTATGGCTTAAGGCTGTTTCACAATGCGACGAGAAAACGAGACGTCAGCGTGACTAGAAACGCTTTCATCTTTTTCTCGTTATAAAATCGTTCCTTAATTCACAATACAGCGAGTTCTTCACACAGACAGCTTAGAATTATTCGTGTTTGTCGTTGAATTTGGGAAATAAAATACAAAATTTGAAAAAAAGGAAAATGAAAATGTTAAAAAAAAAAAAGCTTTTAGTACTTTTGGGAGTGTTTATTTACAAAAAAGCAAAAGGCAAAAAAAGACCAAAAGTGTGTAGATGAAGACAAAAATTAATTATTAGCAAAATAAAAACACTTATTTGCTCGCCATTTTCGGTATTTTATTGATTTATCTACACAATTTAATAAATATAAATACAAATACAGATACGCTCGGTGTCCTGTTCTCAATTGTCAAACTCATAGCGTGACGGGACGACGAGAAACGCTTTATTGTGAATACTCTGGTATATTCTCATTGCTTGAAATTGGTTTGACAGCTACGACGAGTTCTCGTCACGTTCACGTCTCGTTTCCTCGTCGCATTGTAAAACAGGTTTTACTTATTTTTTTGGCGTGCTTGGTTTACTGTTTCATGCTGAAAAATAAATACCCATTTCTGTCATGAAATGTCATAATAAATATATGATTTCCAAAAAAAAAATATCTGCGGTTGAATTACCTAAAATTATTGTAAATTGTTAACAAGAAACAAGTATTTGTTAGGAGCAAGAATAGAGGTTGATTGCTGTAATAACTTATCCAAACATACTTTGTTGCAGATACCGAAAATATTTGTTTCATTTTTATTTCCTCATCATTATTTCTTTTTCTTTTGCCCAAAATATATTTATTTAAGTATATCTAATTCTTCTTCAATTTTATCGAGGAGACATATTTTAAAGTGTATAGTCCTCTTCCTTTTCCGTACCATAAAAGCGTTATAAAAGAAAATGTTTTTTGCTTCCAAAAATAATTTTTTTTTGCAGATTAATTAAATAAGAATATACCCACGGGTTCCTTACGCCAAGGCAAACATTTTTTGTCTTGGACTTTATACAGTACATTACGTACAGATTAGGTGGAAAATTGTTTTGAAAAATTTCGATTTTTTTTTCGCATGTGAACTGTAAACAAATAGTCCGGGAGCACGCAGTATAAAAATGTCAATTTGTTCGTCCTCTAAATTGTAATGCAATAATCAACTTAATTATGTGTGTCGTAAAAGTGGACCGTTAACAGCGCATCTCGAGACCTTTTGATGTCAGGAGCGTTTGAAAAAAGGTTCTATGATAGGTTAAACATTTGAACTATAAATAACGGTCCCTTAAGATCCCTTAAGAAAATCTACTATAATAAGTGAGATGCCTGTTTGGTAACTTGACATTTTCACAAAGTTTTGCAAACTCCGTATGGATTCTGACAGCGTAATGTGATAATCTGTAAAAAAAAAAAAAAAAAAAAAAACAACAACAAAATAAAGCTGAAGTTACCAAACACACCTAATAATTTCTGTCAGAACTATTATAATTTTTTAATCATTGTTTGTTTTGTTTCCTAGGAAAACCTACATTTTGGATTTATCTGCTTTCACATATTTTTTTTTTGTTGATGGCTGATTGCCAAATAGTTGCAAATGATTTAAAAACTCGATCAATATAGTGGAAATTTTTATTTTTATTCAAAATTAAATTTATAATCTCAGAATAAATTCACACATCTGGGGCCGAATTCCCGCATCGGCGAGTGGACCATACGTCACTGAATTATTTTACGTTGGCATTACTGCTCCATTTAAAATACATTGTAAAGAGTAGTGCCAATTGAAATAATTCAGTGACCTGAAGAGCTCACTGATGCGATGATTTGGCCCCTGGTTCTTATTCCTTCGCTAAACCACCTTCTTCGGTGGTTTAGTTTAGTAAACGTCACTTTGTAGAAATTTTATTTTATTGAGAACATTTTGCACTTAGTCCACGGAATAAGGTCTAAGCCTTCGGTATTCCACGTTTATTAATTTGGCTGCGATAGTCTATCGATAGTAAAAAACTATCGAGTGTATGACAGTTAAAAAAAAAAAACTATCGATACTTTTTGACCTCACAACTTCACTAGTTGTGAATTTCTATCGATGTTAAACGATCCCTAGCTCACTCAAATAATGGTTGTTTCATTCAAAATATTCAATGCATTATTTAAATTTTAACAAGGCATTCATTTGGGGACTTCTTATTTGTGGGCTTATAGACTTTGGATTTGTAGATTTTGAGCTTGGGGATTCTAAATTTGTGATTTTTAAAAAAAAGTAGAGGTTTTTGATTTGAGGATTTTGGATTTGGGGTCGGTTTCCCCATTAGAATATCTTTAGACTGTTCTTTGTTTTAACAATACCAAATATTATACCATTTATCAATGTACCAAAATCTTTAAACACAAATTTCAAGTACAGTTTTGTTTATCTAAGAAGCTATATTCGGTGCCAAACATAATTTCTTATTTACATACTTGAAATGGGTTAGTGACGATAAACAAAATGACATAATCCCAAAAAAAAACAATCTCCACAGACAAAATCCCCAAGAGAAAAGCGAGAAAAGACAAAATCCCCTAAAAAAAAATCCCTAAAAAAAAAATCCCCAGGAGAAAATCCCAAAAAGAGAAGGCGTGAAAGCAGTGAATCAAGCAATAAAATCGCGTGCTTGAATCACTGCTTTCAAAAACAATTACAAAGGAAAAAAAATTGTCAAAAACAAAAAATTAATAGTTTGAATGATAGAACAACAACTTGAATGAGCTACCACCAAGTTTTATAGGCTAGAGTTATAGCTATTTCACGGTCGCCAGGCCGATCATCAGTCTGCTATAATAGTGGTGCTTGGTCTATGGATGTTAAATTTTATTTGAAAAACTGTTTGCCTCACTAAGATTTGAACCACAGACCACAGATATGTAATGAGTTATGAGTACATACATAATTCCTAACTGTGAATTAATAACTGCATCAACTTTTAAAATAAAAAAAAATATGTTGGGGGTTATTGAAGATTATTGGATATATTGGGAATTTTGTAATTTGGGCGCCTGTCCCCATGAGAATTTTGTCGTGTTTTGGATTAATTTTTTGTGGGGAATTCGTCCGAAATATTGAAATATGTGGAGCCTGTGTTTATAAAGATTTTATTTTTGTGGATTTTGGTTTTGTTAATTTGTGATTTGAGGATTTTGGGGATTTCAATTTTTGTGAATTTTGGTTTGTGGATTTTGGATTTGGGGCTATACTCAACCCAATAAATATAATATAACTGTTATTGACATTAAAAGTTACAGATACGAACGTTGAAAAAAAAATAAAAGCTTTAAATACAAAATTGAAATAAAAACAAAACAGTTTCAAAGGAAGAGCCTTTGATTTCTAAATGGCTGCAACCCATCAAGGATAATAAAATAACTATAAAATGAGAATAAATTAATGGACAGAAAAAGAGGCTTTTTAAAGAGATGAAATTCATTCAAATATGGTCCACTCGGGCGTATACGCACTATTTTTTTATGTTTTAAAAAAAAATTATTTACAATTTCTATTTTCACACGGCAAGTTTAATTACTTGGATTGAAAAAGTAAAATAGAATTATTTTTCGTTATTTACGAAGTTTGTGATGGGAGAATGCTGATTCAATTTACAGAGTTCTCCTTGTTAGATAAGTTTTTTTGTTTTTAAACAGCAACTATCCATCTCCACAGCCGCTGGCGCTGGCGCTGCAAACAGCTGTGATTATGCCATTTATCAATCCACACGGAAAACCACAATCTGAGTAGCTGAAACCTCAAGTGCAAGCACGAGTATCCGAGCAGTGAAGGTGAAATTGCTGTTCTATTATTTTATTTTTTTAAGATTATGATGTCAAAAATGTGCGACGAAATTCTAGTGAGGGGAGGGGGCGATACATTAAAAACAGTCCAGGGCGTCAAAAAACCTAAATACGCCATACCGTTATTTTGGGAGCTAAGCTAAAATTTCACATCTTTTACGTATTCCCTAATTTCAGGTGGCCGGTTTTTTTTTTAAGAATCCTAAACACATCCTGAAATACCTTATGTACATTTTTGAGATGGACTGTGCAAAGACCCTTCTCTTTTTATGTGGACTTTTATCAATTGTAAAAAGTAATATTAAACGATTTATATGTAAATATGTACTTACATCCACATAGCTCGGAGTTCTTCACAACTTGGCTCTTGGGCACTCAAAGGAAATGATTTTGGCCCAAGTATCTCTCCGTTTGTATGCATTCCATTCGGTTGGCTGCTTATACTTTCATCTTCGTTACTATCGCTGTTAGCTCCCCCACTACCACCGCTTGCACCACCACCACTACGACGCCCAGTAGCAATTTCATAGCCTGTATGATGCGATATTTGACCATTGACTGAACAATTTCTCAATGGAAAAATCAGGAGTAGGATGATTTGAATGATTCTAGTTGCGTGATAATGAGCCTGGAAATTATTAAATGAAAAATAAAAACAAATATTAACAATACATTTGGACCCACATTTTTTTAAATCGATACAATGAAAAATATTTCATATATATTACAAAAACTTAAATTTGTATTTTATCATATTTGCCTTATCATTTAAGAATGCGTAAAAATTTATATACAGGGTGTCCCGAAACTTAACGTTTTACTTCTGTAATGCCAATCAATCGGCAGACGGAAAAATAAAGCCATGATTTTTTCTTTTCTTAAAAAAAAAAAAAAAAATGTAATTTTTTTTAAGTGGAATAATAAGGAAGAGTAAATAATAACAATTATGTTCAAAGGATAGACCAACGCGGTGGATTCAAGAGGACACAAGAGTCCACAAGCATTTTTCAAAGCGAACCTCTGTCTATTAACTCCTAATCTCACCTCCACGTGGTGAACATTGGGTGCCTAGTGGGGTTCCAATCCCTATGGACGATTTTAAGCGGCAGCAAACGAGAGAGGGGGGGAGGAGTGTTCCCACTAAGGCACTTCTCCTGTATCCAGGCGGCAGCGGAAGAATTCCCCAGATGGAATCAACGGTGGCGTCTACAGTTCCAGTCAGGTTGACCTACTTAGTGAACACCTTATATGGGCTACTACGACGTATTCGTAGGTGAGGCCTATAAGGAGCGGTTTATCCGGCTCCCCGTCCTTGGAGTTATAATAAGGTTTTGGTCCTCCAGGCTAGGGGGTTGTGCGTCGGGGTGACTTCCCTATCACGGAAAAAGTGTGAATATGGATGATTTTAATGTTGACGACCCCAGCAAACGAAACAAGGACAATGAATTTCAGATCTGCATGTTGAATGTCCGGACCCTAAACAGGTCACGTGCATCCGAACAATTAGTGGAGAACCTGGATAGGCTAAGGGCTGATGTAGCAGCCATGCAGAAAGTTCGATGGGATGGAGAGGGCATCCGAAGGATGAAGACTTAGGCAAGAAGTCTTAGGCTTCATAAATGTAAGCGAGCACCTGGTCACAATCCGCATGAAAGCAAAGTTCAAAAACATCACGTTGATCTGTGCCCATGCCCCAACGGAAAAAAAAAGATGACTCAACCAAGGAAGAATTCTACGATCTCCTCGAGGATACGTTTGATAGGTGCCCCAAGTATGACGTCAAGATTATTCTTGGCGACTTTAACGCCCAGATCGGAAAGGAGGGCATATCTTTGGTTCGATAGTCGGAGGACACAGCCTGCACGACAACACTTCCGGTAACGGACTCAGGCTGATTGAATTTGTTTACAAGATGGCTGGTTCTGGTGTTTGGTTGGGAGGCACGGAAGCAAAAAACAGTGGCTCTTTCAAGTACAGAGGCAGAAGATGTTGCTCTGGCAGAAGCAAATAGTAACTAGAGAAGCTATACAGCGTCTTATATCGGAGCTTGGACTCATTCACAGTTAACAACGATAACCAAGGAGCTCAAAAACTAGCCAAAAATCCAGCTTTTCATAAAAGGACTATAAGAACATTAACATTCGATTTCATTTTATTCGTGATATTTGTCAACAAGTCAACAAACTTGGAGTCAACCGCCATGAAATGCCAGCTGACATACTAGCGAAAGCACTACCTCGGATCAAACACACGACATGCAGCTCATCTCTAAGAATGGACTTCATTGACAACTACTATAAATAAGACCTTGAGAGGGGGTGTTGAAAAAACCCAAGTATTATAATCCGAACCCTGCACTATTTCTTGCCCCTCATCTTATTATATTATTATGGATTCTTAACGATAGATGAAGTGTCAAAAATTGACGACATCCCTTAAATAATCTTTTTATTCTTCTTGAATTCCAAAAAGTGATCTTCTTTTACTTAAAACGCATAATTTCCAACACAAAATTTCAATCATCAGCTCTTATTTGAACTGATAAAACTTTTCATCTAATTTCACTCTCTCACACGTTAAATTGATTTGAAAAATGTTCACAGCACAAGAAGTATAGAGCCATGTTAGTTATAGAACATCTATACACATACGTCATCTCTCCCCGTTTAATAATATTCTAAAAATACCTACTTGAGACCTTGAGAGTGCTTTCGACATGACATTCTTCTTTGCCGCGAGTGCCGGCATAGCATCACACCGCACATTCAACAAACTCGATTTCGTGAAAAACTTATTATAAGAAGAACTACACACTGCCTTAGCACTTTTGCATGAAGGTAGTTTTTATTTCTATGACATATATTTAGAACTGCGACACTATAGCAAACCAATATGCCCCCCACAACTCGGTTCTTTCTTCACAGAAAACTGTGCTGCTGGGTCTGTCATAAGATGTTGTATTCCATGCCATTTATACCACCACCCTTAAATTATCCCCAATAATTT
Organism: Epistrophella euchroma; assembly: GCA_947049315.1. NCBI lineage: Eukaryota > Metazoa > Arthropoda > Insecta > Diptera > Syrphidae > Epistrophella > Epistrophella euchroma. The sequence goes on along the minus strand of OX346249.1, from coordinate 4,115,211 downwards.
CCCTTACTCTGAAGTGAAGAAAGTTAGGTATATAGGAACGAATGAAAAGAAAAAAAAAATTCCATCTTTAAAAAGGAAGAAAAATCCAAAGACTCCCACTCGAATTTCATTCATGAACAGCTGTTATTAATGTGGGGTTCTCTCCCAGATAACCTGTGGTATTATAGGGGTTTTTCCTGTTGACTAAGTTTTTCTTCGATTTCATTTTTCTGATTATTTGTATTGTATATGGGCCATTTCTGGAATTATATACTTATTTGCCATTCTTTATGAAAATAATTTATTTTTCTATAGGTAAAATGTGTAGGTATAAAGGTACCTATGTGCCAAGGTTATAACTCATGAGCCTTTTTAAGGCACCGCCATTCATTGTAAATTAACTTTAAAAGACGATAGTGACAGCCCACATAGCACGCAGTACGTTCCTTACTTATAAAACAGGGTGATTCACCTAAGGTGTTACAAAAAGCTAGAGCGTATAGGTTGAGTTGAGGCGAGAAAAAAATTGTGTGGTAGGGGGTTCTATTTCCCCCCGTTTAGGCGGGAGGGGCAATTTTTTAAAAATTCGACTTAAAAAAGAAAAAAAATTATTTAAAAACAACGACAATACCTATAATGTCATGCTTTACTTTTTTTGGGTGCCGGCCGAAAATTGTTTCGCAAATCTTACTTCGCAATAATATTGTCAAAATAAATTTTGATCGACTCGCAATAGTTGTTTCGCGAATTTTTGTTTTGTCTTTGGATCAACCCGCAAAATGATCCTTTCGCAAAAGTCCTTTCGCGGTTTTTTATATCGCATAAATTAAGTGGCAATTTGTTGTTATGCGCTAACTGTTAATTTCCGTTCTGTATCTGGCCGTTTTCTTATCTTGCCGTTGAGTTATTTGGCCATTTCCGTATCTGGCCGTTTGGTTATTTTACCGATATACAGGATGATCGGTGTAAGATGCACCAAACTGCCTGGAGCGAGTAGGTTGGGTTAAGACAAGAAAAAAAATCGTATCGAAGGTGGGGGTCTATTTCCCCCCGTTTAGGCATGAAGGGCAATTTTCTAAAAAAATTGACTAAAAACAGAAAAAAAAAATATTTAAAAACAACGGAACAATCTAAAATGCCATGCTATACCTTTTTGGAAAACAAGAAATCTCTTCTCCATGATTTTCATTTTAAATTAAGTTGTGTTAGTGAATAGTTTTTGGAAAAATTAATAGTTTTTGAAAAATTAATTTGCAAAAAAAAAATAAAAAAAAAAGTTTCAAACTAATTTTTTTTTAAATTTTATGTAGTTAAGTATAATTTTTTTTCAAAATTTAATGCTCTTATTAATTTTCAATAAAAAACTGAAAACTGGATGTTAAAATGTATCTTAGTTTTTGAGAAATTAAAAAAAACAATAAAAAGTACTTTTTTCCAAGAAAAACATTTTGTTTTGGTTTTTCCAAGTTTGATCTGCTCAGGTCAAATTTTAAATTAGTGGATTACCCTTTTTTTAATTTTGTATTGCACACCATCTAGTTTTGAGCAAATAATAAATACAAATTGAAGAATTGACCGATATGCACTATTGTTACGGTTTAGCAGATGGTTCCAGTCGGGAAGCACAGAGATTGTACACTAAAAGGTTCTCCAATTTCAATTTTCGAATGCACCTCAGCACTCTAATCTTCATTGTTTAGTAAACAATAATAATAATACGAAAGTGGGTGGATAACACGCCCCCTGAATGATAAACCCCAAATTTGTAAGTCTTCCTCAGCATGCATTATAAACCCTAACGCTCTACCGAAATTCATAATTCTACAACAATCAGAAATGCTTCATATAATTGACAACACTTCTGAGAAAGTGGGTTGATGCCACGCCCCTGAATGTTAAATCTTAAATTTTAATTTTTTTTTTCCTTTGTTTGCATTGCTCTACCAAATTTCATTATTCTACAACAATCAGACATAGTTCTAAGAAAGTGGGTGGATGCCACGCCCCTGAATGTTAAATCTCAAATTTATTTTTTTTTCTATACATACATTGCAAGCCCTGCCTCTATGCCAAATTTCATCATTTTACAAAAATCAGAAAAAAATTTGTGGAAGTGGGCGGATATCTAGGGGCGTGATATGGAAATTCTCAAATTTTCGATTTTGTCCATTGTAAACGTTGCAAACCCTACTGCCCTTCCGAATTTCATCATTCTACAACAATCAGAAGTACTCCATATAATTGATAGCAATTCTGTGCAAGTGGGCGGATACCACGCCCCCCATATGGAAAATCCCAAATTTTGGAATGTATCCTTTGTATACACACCACAAGGCCTACCGATGTGCGAAATTACAAGATTTTACGGTGTCTAGAAGTGCTCCATAATTTTGATGATCTGTCAGTCAGTTACGATTTTCTCGATTTTTGGCGTCCTATATCTCAAGAGATTTTTGGTTACGAAGTTAGAGGGGGGGGGGGGGGGTCGAAAAGCGCTTGAGTTTGTTCCTGTAAAAAGGGAGTATTAGTGCCGAGAACTTGGTACTTGATACTAAAAAGATAAAATAGACATTTTTTGGCGATTTTAACTTTAGGTAAATGTTTTAAAATGTAGTAGCCCGTGGCGTAATGGTTGTTGCGTTGGACTGTCATGCCAAAAGTCTGGAGTTCAATACCAGCCGCTTCCACCTTAAGTTTTTTTCGGAACTACTACCTCTTGCGAGGAAGTGACAAATCCTCCAAGAGTATCTCTTGTCATTGAAAAGTACCGCTCACCTTAGCCGTTCGGATTCGGCAATAAACTGTAGGTCCCCTCCATTCCTGCAGACACGCACACAAGAATGGTTGAGAGTTGTAAGTCACTAGGCCCTGGTTCTTCATGAGCCGTTTGTGCCACCAAATTTATTTTTAATTTATAATAGGATATTTGGTGACAATTCTGCCGTGTTAACTGAAATTGACGTATCTGAAATTTGTCGATTTTGTTTTAGTTCAGACCATATTTGAAATCCTTGGGATGGTTTTTATTTTGACAACTATAAAGCTGTGCATCGATTTTTGAGCATATCATTTTGTTATTAAAGCAAGTTTTATAATTATTAAAAAATTGGCAAAACAAACTCCTGTAATAGAATTAGTGACAATTGGTAGTAGGAAAAAAATTCATATCATTTCATATATAATAATAGCTCTGCTTGTATTCGGCAGTGCTGGAATTAAAACCACACGCCTTAATTCGAACTTTTCCTCCAGGGATTCATACAAATGCATTTGTGTTGGCGTACATAGGTATAAAAACAAAAGGATATTTATATTTTAATTGAACACAACACACTGTTCAATTTAATAATTAAAAAATTTAATTTTGTATTTTGCATCGCCCATCAGGCAGAAAAATCAATCCAAAAAATACGTCACTTCTTTGGAAATAGTCTCGAAAGGATGCGGCCATTGGTTATCTCGAAATTATCGTTGTAGGATGGAATTTAATTTTGTGACGTGGGAGATTCTCCAATTTCGTTTAAAGATTCCATAATTTGTAGTATAAAGTGTATACGAACTAAAAATAGTCACATATTCCTTGAAATATACATATTTTCGATTGCAAAATACTGTAAAAGGTCAAAATAATCTTATAATCTTAATAACTGCCGATTTGACTATAACAACCCTCGTTATCTCTCCCAACGAATATTCAAACCATCATCAAAATTTAATTAATAGGTAAGGCAGTGTCGAAAAATGAATTCTTCACATGCAAAGTTTGCATGCATGATGTGCTTGTACATTCTGCATGCATCTTTCCCACACACAATGGATTTAGTGCTCGAGGCTGTTGTTGCTGACCAATCAATTAAATAGAAAGGTTGAAGTGATTTTAATTTTCTCCCTAAACTGAATCATGGTATAAAATGTATTTCATAGTAAAAACAAATGCCATACCAAAAAAAAAAAAATAAGGATTCTGTAGAAAATTCGACATCGATTAACTGACCACGCTATAGCTAAGTTACAGAGGGTTAAAATTTACAAAATTATAATCGTCTTTCAGCGCCTTCTGTGATCAAAATAGATAATGCTCTAAAAAGGAAGAAATTTTGACGATTCCAGACAATTTCGCCGACTGCTATTAGTCTTTCCTCCGTTCTATCATAAAATCAAAAAAATAAAAATTAAAAATTACTTTTTAAACAAAATTTTGAAAATAAAAACTACGCAAGAGATGTTGAATTGTTGTTGATTAATAACGATGCTAAAACTATTTTAATTTAAGGGCCATATTTTCCTATAATAGTATACCTATGTCGACGTACAGCCCTCGAAATTTACATTATCTTGTAACTGACAAAAAATTCTAAAAAGCTTCAGGTATATGTAATAAAAGTAAATTACAATTTTATTTTAAATTAATTTATTAAAATTTAAGAATTTAAGAAGAGCTTTATACACAGGAGATTTTTACTAAATTTTTGGTGTATTATTTTGGAAAGAAGTTGATTTTATGTAAACTTTAGAGCTGTCAGCTATAACCGGTATCAGTTTTAGTGAAATCGCTTAAGAAACAATCCAATGACATTTTTATGAACCACCCTGAATTGAAAATATTTTTTCTTTCATAATTCTTTGAGTGATTTCACAGATTATAGCTGTGAAATCACTCAAAGACCTACCGAATTACCAAGGCACTCCATGAAAAAATAAAGCCACTTACACTGGGTAACCAAGCTAACCACAAAATTACAGTTACCATTGCTAAGATTACCCACATCAACCACTCCATTTTCTATTGTTTGTGAGCAAGAGCTTAGAGAATGAATGCTTTTTCCCTGTACTGCCAATCTTTGTTGCACAGAGTATATAAGAACAGAACCTTCAACGCACAGCTGCAACCTGCGGCGTAGCCAAAATCGCTCATAACACCTGTCAAGCAGTTTCTCCGGTAAACACGCTCAATGAAATTTGTAGTGAAATGTTCGGGGTGGGTACTGTATTGAACTCACTCAATGTCTGCACATAATTTTTGATTTGTGCAAATCTGTGGGACAAAACCTTTCTAACGGAATATCACTCATGCATTTCCGTTGAGTATTAACAGAGAAAAGTGTCCTACCGTAAGTTATTCCCAAGCGTATTAATATACACAATAATACATACATGCATAGATGTATCCAATTATAATAAATGTAGGTGAAACAGATAAAATATATATGTACACAAATATCTCGCTACCTTAAAATAAACACCCTTTCACTAAATTAGACTAAGAGTCCACAACAATTTTTGGGTGTGAAATATAGCAAAAATTCAATGCGTGTTGAATTCAAACTAACCGTTTTTCTTTTTGGCATATTCAAATGCTTTTACAATCACTTCAAAATATATTTCAATTTGTTTGAAAATATTGAAAGAAAAAATCATTTAATTTTTTTAATTTTATTTTTTTTTCAATATGCACAGCGTTCGACAGTACAAAAACAAAAATCACCCAAAGTGTGTAAATGCGTGTCTCAATTGTGGCTTTCCAACCATATAAAATTTATCGAAATCGATCAAATACTTTTTGAGAAAATGGTAGGTATGTACCACAAAAATTATTTAAGCCTATCAAAAATATAGATTTTCTAAATTCTTTTTTTTTTTTTTTTTTTTTTTAATTACAAACTAAATCAAACCACTTAAGTACTGATTTATTATTTAATTCTAATTTTATGTCATTCAAGCCAACTTAAGCCAAACAAAACAATTTTGATTAAAAATATAAAAATCTTGAATGTAGGTTACACTCTCATCTATTGAAGCAAAAATTCTCAACTGTACCTACCTACGTACCTACTCCCAATCCGATCATAAATTTGTATTCTCAGAAATGTAGAAACAAAAATAATGTTAAAGTATACCCAAGTGAACTTGAAAACTTAAACTCATACATATTAGGGTGGCACTTATTTTGGAAATTTTTAAATTTATTTTTTCCCCTAGTGATTAAGGTACTTCAAAAGAAGTCTGCATCAAATTTTATTGGAATCGGTTTACGCAAACACGTAGGACAACCAAGGAATTTTCTATAGAAAAAAAAATAAGTAGGTAGTTTTGCAGAATATTTAACTCGAAATTTCGGTAAAACGGTTGAAATTGATGAAGGAGAGCGGGGCATGGGGTAAGACACATATAACAGCTAAAATTAAAAGGGTTTCCATGAAAATTGAGAATCATTTGAAGGAGGTTTTTCTTCTCCAAAGCTATAACGTTACGCCTACTTTGGCTGTAAATCGGGCATCAAACAGAAAAATTTCAGAGGAAAAAATATGATTTCAATTTTATTTTAAACAATAATCATCCCATTAAACGCTTATTTTTTTTTTAAGCCCCCATAGGGGCTAGTTATAGCGATCAGGAAAACGCATCAGGAAAAATTTTCTTTTTGGTAATTTAATATTTTATCATACGATTTGAAATATATAAAAATGATACAAATCGATGAAAAAAAATTTTTCTTTAGAGGAAATATTTATTCTATAGAATGCATTTCCTGATGGAAACTCGTTTTCTGTACGAAATTTCCATCAGGAAAATGAGTTAGTACTTGTTTTAGACAAAGTATTTCTTCCAAATAGAATTTTTTTAATGAAACAAATGTTTCAATTGATTTATCATCGATTCGTATCCTTTTGATATTTCAAATCGTATAATAAAACTTTGAACTATACAAAAGGAAATTTTTTCCTGATGCGTTTTCCTGATCGCTATAACTGGCCCCATAGCCCCCCCCCCCCCTCACCACACCCCTGGATCATCTACTGTAAGTATGGTAGAATTGTAAATCATGCAAACTTTGTACGGATTTATTTAGAACTTCAAAAAAAAAAACAAAACTTACCTTTTTTGTACAGCGTGGCATTGTTGTTTAGGGGTGATGCTCTTCTCAAAAAATGTAAAAATATGTAATAAATTTGAATGTCTTTTTTTATTTTTCAGAGAACAAGGAATTCCAATTTTATTCCGCTTTGAAACGACTTTACAATTAAATACCCAACAACTATTCGAATTAAACAAATAATATATAGAATCAAATCTTTTTAAACTTTTAATTAAAGTTATAGTAAAAAAAAAAAAAAAAAAAAGAGGAAAAACATAAAATCAAATGTGTGTGGTGCAATAATTTGTTTGAAAAAGGAGGACTCTCAAAATCTTAAATATTGATAACAATTTCGGAAACCAACTCTTCTAGAGGTGCAAGTTATTGTGCGGAATTTTTAAAAACGAAAAATAATTTAAGGTGCAGTTCTACATGTGTGATTTTTTTAAACATTTTGTGCAAAAATTTCAAATTTTTTTTTGGTGCAGTTTCGTAGTGCAATTTAGTGCAAAACAACATTGTAATTTATTATTACTTCATTTTAATATGACAACTGAACCATCCTCGTCCTAGCCTTAATCGTAGTCGTCCATCAGACAATTGTTGCCGCCACCGTCGGGTTATCAATGGAAACCGTGGAAACCGTGGAAAACTTCGAAGGACTTCACCACCATTCATCTTTCTTTGACGTAGGTATAATAATGTTGGGTTGAATGAAGTGGAGCTGTGAATTCTTAAAACTTCGAGCAACTGTAGTAGGTTTTTTTTTTGTTTTAATAATAATTTTGTGTATGGAAAATTATATTAAAAAAAAAAATTAAAAATAGTCAACAAAAAGAAAAGCCCTCAATACCTTGTTGTTTAGAAAATCAATTTACGTATTTCACTGCGGTTTTGATGCTGTAATTTGCCAATAATAAAAAAAAAAAAAATATTTTAAGTTAAATCAATTAATTTGATTTTGCCCGAAAGATAGAAAAACTGTTCTAACTTTTTAATAATGCGGAAAAAATTAAGATTTTTAAAGAATTATACACTGCTTGTGTAGAAAAAAAAACACTCAAAACGGTTTTTAAACAATTTAACTTTTCTTAACACACTTTACTGTTTTTTCTGTTTTTTTGATTTTATATTTATTTTGCGCACGGAATTGTACTATCTTCTGTTGAATTTAAGTTGTTTTTTTTTTATTAGAACTTATCTTAACCGTTCACCAGGAAAGACTGAATGAATTCGAAACCAACTGGTAGTAGTTTACGTATTTTCTTGTACATATATGATGATATATTCTGCTGCTGATGGTGCTGCCTGTTTGAATTTGGCTTTGGATGCTGGCAGCTTTGTCGGCTCTGTAGGAGGATTTTTTTTTTTTTTTCGGTAGAGCCATGTTGGAGTGTTGTACGACCACGTACCTTCGAGCTACCCAGCTTACCAAACCGATGATACATGCGGAGGGAGAAAGTGTAACGACTGTAAAAAAAGCTCAGTTATTCGTAGCAACCCCTATCCTATGTAACAAGACGATGACGAGAATGCTGGGGGAGGTTGACCAAAAACGATATTAACATTTCAAAGAATGGCAGAATTACTGATATACCAAAAGCGGGGGGGGGGGGGTTAAGGGCGAATGGTTTGAAAGGCAACTATATAGGTGACTCAATTTGAAATTCCGAATGTTTGACGGTGGCTTTGTGGGCATTACCAACTTGTCCACGCAGCGCCAAAGAATCGAGCCTTTATTTTTCATTGAGGAATTGCTTTCATTTTTGGTTGAATGGAATATGCGCGGTTAAGGGATTAAAGGGAAAGAGCGGGTAGTTTTAGCTTGTTCGATGACATAGAGGGTGCGATTTGTTCGATGTTCTTGTTCTTATAGTCCTTATAAGTGCCACCCCAAAGTCTCTCAACATATCGGTAGGTATAATGTTCTGCTTCTTGTGATAGTAGATCCAAATAAAGCTGTAGCATATCTGTTTAACACAACATCAGCACTACTCTTAGTGCTTGAAATAGTAGGGTTACCACTGAATATTTCCAAATCAAAGATAAATAAAAGGGAAATTGATATTAAGAAAGGCAATAGGCCACCGCACTACTTAATCCGGATAGCTTATTATTATTTCTATTCTAACGAACACGCATAAACTTTTTTCGGATGCTAATCATAAAATGTCAGTTTTTTAAACTTGACCATTCTTTATTCCGTCAATTTCATTGAATTTTTCAACAACAACAAAAACTTAAAAGCGATACCACCAATTGTTTACGAATTAATTTTAGGTATTTTTAATTCGTTTTATTTTTGTTTGGCTGGAGGTGCCAACGAACCGCCTATCATCAGTCTCCTTTTAAGTGGTGCTGAGCTTTAATCCAATTTTGTTGTGAAAAACTTTCTTCATGCACAGACATGATGGGAGTCGAACCCACACATATCAGATTTGCTCGTATGGACTACGCATTCCATCGCTTATGACCACTGACGTCACAGGTCAGGATGTGTTGTTTGTTTATCAAACTCATTTGGAGCATCAGCATTTTTATAAGCGCCTTTAAGTATGCTATCTAAATGTTCCGTTAAATTTAATAAATGATTTCAAATTCTAAATGAACCTATTACTCGCTGTGTGTCAGAGAGACAACTTTATAAATTTTAACATAAACAGATTAACTTTGAAAAATAATTTATTATTGCAATTTCATAAAAATAATTTAAGTTATTTGTTAATCATATTTGCTAAAGTTTTTTTTTGTACATTTATGTAAATTAATTTATTTTTATTTTTTTGATTGATGTTAAAAAAATTAAATAAAATTGAAAAAATTAAATAAATAAATAAATTCTACAATGAATTAAAGATTGTGTTTCTCTATTATTAAATTCTATTAAGTGCAAACAATTAAGTATTAAAATAAATACGAGCTTTTAGTTGTTTAATTGTTATAAGAGCATAGTTAAATGTCAAGGATTGTTAAAGAAATTCTTTTTTCTTTGATCTAAAGCTAGTCTGTTAACCACACAAAAATCTAAACCGATATTATTGCTCGTGGTCGTGTCAAATCTCATTAATAAAATTGGAATGAACCATGAACATTGGTAAAATTCGCCAAATTATACAATGGTTTGTTACTAATAACAAACGATAATGAAATGAAAATAGTACGCAACGCTCAGGTATAATAAAACCTTTCTAAAAGTAGGTTTAGATAAGGTATGCGTTTGTATTAGTGCTTCAAATCAGATCCGAATCTTCAAACTATCCGGATATCCGGAAATCCGGATACTTATAAATGAGATAATTGAGATACGATACTATCCGGATAGTGTCGGATATCCGGATAGTTAAACGAGAGAGTCGAGATCCGAACCTATCCGGATAGTTTCGGATCTCGGATCCTGGATCCGGATCCCAGTATCCGATACTATCCGGATAGCCCGGATTGTTATCATGGATCCGGATCTGATTCCTGATATCCGGATACTTTGAAGCTCTAGTTTGTATCCAAATTAACGATGTTCATCATGGTTCCAGCTCTTTCGACAAGAAGCAAAAATCACGATGAACAAAATCACCCGACTTCTTATACTGGATTCATAAAAAAAATTGAACTCGAGATTTTGATCAAACTGATTTTGATGATAGGGAAGACGAAAAAATTGGGTCTCGCAATTCCGTCCGTCTGTCTGTGGACTCGCCTACAGCCTAAGCCCATGGGCCGATTTTAATTAAACTTGGTGAAAAGTTTTTTTGAAACATTCCCCCGACCCGTCATTTTTTTTTTCTTTTTAGGACCAAAAATAACGGTGGAAAATCTTATTTTTCTCAAATGGCTCGACATATTTTGTTAAAAAAAATCAATAAATTTTATTAGGTATAATGTATATGCTACCTTTTTGTAAAAATTAAATTTCCAAAAAATGGTTTTAAATGGTACCTCCCATAGAATCATTTTTTTTTTGTTTTCGTTTTTCTCGAAAAGGAATAATCTGATTTTGATAATTTTTTTTTTGAAGAATCTTCTGAAAAAATTTAAATAGTATTGTATACCAAAATTTTCAAAAAAATTTGTTTTGGATTTTTAAAAAAAAGTTTCAAATTTTTTTTTGAAAACCAAATATTTCGAAAACGACTTGGTTGATTTTCATGAAACTTGGTAGCAAGCGGGTTTTTAATAGTATTTAAAATATTTTGAACAAACATTTTTCTTATAGTCAAAATTAACGGTACCTTCCATATAAATGTTAAAAAAACCGTTACCGAAAATATAAATTTTCTCGAAAACGACTCCTACGATTTTGATTAAAATTGTCCTAAATACTAATGTTAGTGTGGTCTACGATCTCCCAAAAAAAAAAATTACAATTAGCCAATTTAAGAATACCTCTCATAGAACAATTTTCTTAATTTTGGAATTGTCTCATTATGTGTGTAACCGATTTAAATTAAATTTTTTATACAAAAGCTTCTCAAAAATTGAAATCATTCTGCATATCAAAATTTTCAAAAAAAAAAAACAATTTTGGATTTTTTAAAAAAATTTCAATTTTTTTTTTGAAAATTCGATAATTCAAAAACGGGTCGATAATTTTTTTCGAAATTTAATTTTTAATTCATCATAAATACATTCTTAAATTTGTACCAATTTTTGTTCTTAAAAATTTGTTGATTTTTAATAATTTTTCAATTTAAACTCTTATATATTTAATGGGAGCCTGAAGGAGCCAAAAAAAAATAATGGAAACAAAATTTTGAAAAAATCTTGTAGAAAATTAATTTCAGTTTTTAAAACTACCCTTGAATTTTCTGTTTTGTCATTTCTTGCGATGATATTGGTAGTCAAAGTCAAAAGTCTGTTTTTTCATTCAAAGTTAGATATTCTTCTGAAAAAAATTTTAAGAAGGACGAAAAAAGACGGCCTTAAAGCTAAATAAACAAGCTATCGAAACAAAACATTAAATTGGCTCCAAAAAAAATTTTCAAATAAAATGACAATGTTCAAAAAAAAAAAAATTAAATTAAAATTTTTGGGTCGTGCTGCTTCTTATGATTGCGCAATAACGGTACCTTAAAAAAAATCATTTGCTAAAATTTCTCAATACAAAAAAAAAAATATAGCTTCAGAATGCTTTTTGTTTCATCTCAATACGACCCCTTTTCACAGAGATACAGCTCTCCAAAAAAACACAAAAAAAAAGTGATTTTTTATTGTTCACTTAATAGTTTTGACAAGAGTGTGTAAGAGAAAGTTTGTACAAACCATTCCTGCATTTTATTTCTTGTTTGAATATTTCAAAACAGTTCACAAAATGACAATCATCAAAAATGCCTACGCAAGTATAAAAAAAAACACAAGTGCAGTAAATAATTAATCAAATAAGCATTAATTTCTTCTTTAAGACCAATAAGTTGGGCAGTAATAATGCGTTAGAATTTATTTTATTTATTTACTACATTATAATTCTTTTGTATTTATGAACGAAAAATATTTATGAACTTAGTTTTCCTCTTTTCCTTACTAAAATCTTATTGAACTATTGAGAGTTGCTCCAATGCTTGGTTATGATATTTATGTCAATATAAGTAAAAGCTTATATATTAGATAGCTTAAGCTATGTAAGAACTATGGTCGACTAGGTCGATGTCGTCTCGTCTGCCTGGTGTCATGGTAGTTTCTTAATTTGAAAATTACTTGAAATTAATGGTGTCGTTTAAAGTTTGCAAGATAAATTGTCAAATGTAATTGGAAACAAGTCAAATCATATAGAAAGGGAAGCAGTTATGGAAATTCTTCTCTTAGAAATTTGAAATGTTTATAACTATACGTACATAAATTAAAGTAGAACTTTCATGTAGATACCATAGACTCAGTAGAACTAATACTTGGGAAAATTTAAATATGGCCGCGGAAATCCCGGTTGGGTGGGTTAAGGCCACGCTACAACGTCATCAGCAGCACCTTGGTGTGGTGATAGTCTGTCCGTCATCATTTCGGGCTTTTTCTCTGGCCTGTGTTTTTTTAACAACGAGCTTTACGGGCTTTACAGCGACGTCGACCTGCTGAAAATTCAGCGGCTGAGATGGCTGGGGCACGTGGAGCATATGGACACCGACGCACCAGCCCGACGAGTCTTCGAATCTACCCCTGACAGTCTGCGCACACAAGTGGAGAACGACATCAACCAACTTGAAGTGCGTAACTGGAGGCAGCTAGCTAGAGACCGAGCTGGCTGGAGGGGCTTGTTGGTTGAGGCCGTAGTCCATCCTGGGCTGTGAGCGCCATCTAAAGTAAAGTAAGTAAGTAAGATTTGTGTTTTTGTTGCAGGTTGCAGAGGTTAAGTTTCGGGGGCAAGATCCCCCCCCTCATTCCGACGAGCTAATTGCCACGCGAAGCAAGCAGGCCGCGTCCCCCGGAAATTGACATTCAATTCCCTCCTTTCCAAACTCTTCCTAACCTAATTTCCTAACGTTTCCCTTTTCCTGCCCTACCATTGGAGGCAGCTAGCTAGGGACCGAGCTGGCTGGAGGGGCTTACTGGTTGAGGCCGTAGTCCATCCTGGGCTGTGAGCGCCATCTAAAGTAAAGTTAGTAAGTAAGATTTGTGTTTTTGTTGCAGGTTGCAGAGGTTAAGTTTCGGGGGCAAGATCCCCCCCCCCCTTCCGACGAGCTAATTGCCGCGTGAAGCAAGCAGGCCGCATCCCCCGGAAATTGACATTCAACTCCCTCCTTTCCAAACTCTTCCTATCCTTATTTCCTAACGTTTCCTTTTTCCTGCCCTACCATTTTCCACTTCTTCACCCTCCTCTTGCTCGCAACAAAATTTTTATTCAAAAATACGACTTAAATATTTCAAAAGAACTTATCAAATGAATATCTGACATATCGATTATTACTTAAATTATACTGCAAACAAAAACTAATATAAATCAAAATATTGCTATGAAACAGTTTTTGTTTACCTTGTATTTTGAAATTTAATTTAATATGTTGTGTTCTATTAAAATTTATCAGCAAATAAATATAAACAAAATGCATTTAATTGTATTCCCTTTGCCTTTAAGACTCATATCATCTCTCAATAAAAATACATATCTATGTACCTTTTGAAAATGTAGCCTCAAAAAAGCGCTTACATAATAAAAAAAAAAAATAAGGAGTATTTTTCATTCATATTGCATCGGAAATCGAATGTCTTCCCAAATAACTCAACTCTACCCTCTTCGGAAGACAACTTTCCTTAGCCTTTCTCACCAAACATGGCCATTTCAATTTAACGGCACCCCAGTTTGAATTTGCGTCCATCCTAATCCATTCTCATGGTGTTGTAAGCTGTAATCTACAAAATAATTGAAATTTTCAAATACGATATGAACAAATTGTGTAGTATAACATTTATATCTCTTTATTATATATGTATGTATGCGTATATAACCTATGTACCTGGTCTTCAAAGCCCAAATAAAAGGTTACTTGATGGGAAAATCTAATATCCTTCCTATTTATTATGTTTGTGAAGACGAAGATTTCTCTGTTCCTTGATAGCAAGGACCAGGACCAGGACCACCTACACAAAAATCCCATCAAAAATTTCTTTAGTACCTATAAGAAAGTATTTCTATATAGACACACATATATGTAAATACATAGGTCGTATCGGGCGCGGCGCGACGGCCGGCGGTGGCGGTGGCGGCGGCGGCGCGGGCAAACGGCAGCATATCAACAGAAACATGAGTAGGCGGCAATTCACATAAGCAACGTCAGAGGGCTTTCAAACTTTTCATTCAGAAACTTTCTATGGGTAGGTAAGGTACTATGGATGGAATATAATATTTAAAAAAAAAAAAAAAAAAAAAAAGAAGGATATTGCTTAATTTAGCTTTATGCTTATGGGACCCCGCTACATAAGGAGTAAAATTACATGGTTGCCACACAGCAAAAAAAAAAAAAAAAACAATTCTAAAAAAATTAACAAAATATCTTAGAAATTAAAATTTTCGTTTTCTTTTATATAGTGTGTGCAGCTGCGCGTTATCACAAAAATAATATGCAAATACAGTCCACTCGAAAATAGTCTTGTGATGGCGCGCAGCAGGACACCTGTTGTAGTTGGGGTTCAGGATTTGTGCGTGTTTTCTTTTTCTTATCTTATTTTTATAAACAGATTAAACATAAGAATATTGTGTATACAGGGTGACCGATATAAGATGCACCAAACTGCTGGAGCGAGTAGCGAGCGACAAGAAAAAAAATCGTATGGGAGGGGGGGGGGTCTATTTCCCCTCGTTTAGGCAGGAGGGGCAATTTTCTAAAAAATTGACTTAAAACAGAAAAAACTATATTTAAAAACAACGGTACAATTTAAAATGCCATGCTATACCTTTTTGTAAAACCAGAAATCTCTTGTTTGATTTTCATTTTAAATTAAGTTGTGTTAGTGAATAGTTTTTGAAAAATTAATTTAAAAACTCGAAATTTTGAAAAAAAAAAAAAATATTGAAAAAAAAGTTTCAAACTAATTTTTTTCAAAATTTTATGTAATTAAGTTCAATTTTTGTTTTCAAAATTCAATGCTTTTATTAGCTTTTAGTCAAAAACAGAAAACCGGATGCCAAAATGTCTTTTAGTTTTTAAGAAAATTGAAAATAACAGGAGGATCAATTTGCACACAAACTAAGAAGATTTGACATTTCTCAGGAGTTGAATTTTTTTTTTGCCGCGGTGTTTAACAAATAATCAACACTTTTGAAGGATTTAAAAGAAATATATCTATAAAAATGTTTTTTATTCATCAAATAAGTGTGTATAATTGATTAGAAGTGATCAACAGAATTAATAAACTCTGATTCAAAGTGCCCAAAGTCAATCCATCCCTGATTGCCGATGCGTTCCTTGATTGATGGGTAATGGATTTTGTTTTTTGTTTCTACTTGTACGGACGCACAACTGTACCAGAAAGCATGGTATACATTATCGATCATAACTACTGACAGTTTGCTCCCGACTGATAGTGTGTACACTGTAACTGATGATGGTTTCTCAGACAAAGGACAATGAGCATTTTGGGCCCATTTCGCAACATTATATGGCGGCTTAATTGAAATCGATCACGAAAATAGTGTTTTATAAAAAAAAGTATTTAAAATGGAAAAATGTTGCCTTTTTTGAAAGCAAGAAGTCTCTTCTTTAATTCGTTTTTTAAATCAACTTAATTCTGTTTATAGTTTTCGAAAAAATTACTTTCAACTTAAAAATGTTAAAAAACCAAAAATTCCATACTGATTCAATTTATTATTTCAATTTTTTATTTTTCAAAATTTTTTGGTTGGAAGTCATTTTTTCGAAAACTATAAACAGGATTAAGTTGATTTGAAAAAGGAATGAAAGAAGAGATTTCTGGCTTTCAAAGAAGGCATAACACTTTTTAGTATGTGTTGTCACTTAAAGAAAAATCAATTTTAAATATTTATTTTTATAAAAAGCGCAAAAACACGATTTTCGCTCTCGATTTCAAATAAGCCGCCAAATAATAAAATAAAGTACTCTGCATAGGCATTAATTAAACATAATTTTCATCACTGTTGAGCAATGTTAAAAGTGGGTCCAGACAACATACAAAAGTGCCCATGGTCCTTTGTTCCCAAATATCTTGTAAAAGGCCTCCCACACTGTCCCACTGAGTATTAACACTACTTGTCAAAAAAGTGGGAATACTGTAAATAATGTGGAAACATAATATGAAAATTCAGCCCAAACGATTTTTTCTCACGTAATTTGACGGTGCCGTGACATAAGGCCAAATTTGAGTGTTTGGCCTTATGTCACTTTACAAAAGCGAAATAAGACCAAATTTACATATTTGGCCCTATGTCGGTTTTGTAAAGTGACATAAGGCCAACTCTTAAAATATGGCCTTATGTCGCTATTGAAAAGTGACATAAGACCAAACACCCTAATTTGACATGTGTTAAATTCATGAACATTTTCAGGATTGGTTCTATAACCATTACACATTCTATCGCACTTGGGGGTTTGAGGTTATGGTGAATTATTGTTTGTGTTTTCTTCATACAAATTTGGAAGTCGTAAGTAATTCTATCTGACTTTTTTTTAAAATATGTTAATAGTCGATGGGATAGTGTGGAGAGGCTTTAACCTTGGCTGACATATCAGTCAAAATGGTCAGTCATGATCAATAGTGGATTTTTCGTTTTAAACATATAGGTTTGTTGATAATTATAGTTATGAGGTATACTTTAATTCAGCTTTCGAGTTTTCTACAAAAAGATTTAAACTCGAATTTAAAAAAAATAACATAGTTTAACAGATTTCTACTAAGGCTGTCTGCTAAATTGGATTGAAATCGCGTTTAATTTTATCCAAAAATTAATTTTAGACACTAATGAGGTGAATTCTGTATGTGTAAATGTCAAAATTTAGTCTCGGATAAAATTTAATCGAGATTTTATCCCAATTCACACACGGTCTAAAATGGCAATCATATGTTTGGTAGTAGACTGTCATCAGAGTTGTTATTAGGGCCGTGTGTGAATTTAGTTAAAATCGCGTTGAATCTATCCGAAGATAAATTTTTGACATTATTGAGGTGAATCTGTACGTAGAAATGTCAAAATTTAATCTCGGATAAAATTTAATGAAGATTTTAAACGAATTCGCACACGTCCTAAGTTTTGTTCAGAACTTTGTGTCTTCACAACCTTATTGATCCACAAACTTTATGTAAACCAGAATCAAGAGAATTCTTGATGCGCTAAAACCCTATGGATAGCCTAAATTTAGTTGACAGCGGATGTAAATAGGAAATAATGCTGCTTAGAGTGGGTTTACAGCCCTTATACCGCTTATAAGTTTCCGCAGATCCACTGTGCCCTGGCCACCAGCAAATTTGTGTTCATAAATCGAGAAACAGATTAGACTAGCAACAGCACCGTCAACATCAGCAACAGCGGCAGCCATTAATTTAGAACCAAGGCATTTCAATTGCTCAACACAGATACGAACAGCAACAGCCACGTCAACAGCGCCGTTAGGCCTAATTCCTAAATTTGCTGTTGCTGGTGTGAGACCACATAGAAAATGATTTGATTTCATATGCCACATACACATAGATATAAATGTAGGTGCTGTTGCTCTTGGAAATTTGTCTGAGAAATTTTTGCTGGCCAGGCGTGCTGTTTGCTGTTGCTGGTTTAATCTGTTTCACGCATAAAACCTTTGTTTTCACAAGAAAAGCAGATCGACTTCAAACTAAATTAGGTACACCTCACGTTTGAAAGCTTTAAACTCTATTTTTACAAAATTTTACGAATTTCGTTTACATTGTTGTTACATTGAAAATTTCAATATTTTTATCCCCATAATCGTTTTCTTGTTAAAATTTCCTTCGTGTTTGGAAAAAAAAAAAAAAAAAAAACACCCAATATCGATACGAGATAAGACGATATAAACGTCTACTTCTTCATCAGTACAATGCATCCCACCACACATGATTTTTCATATAAATTCAGGAAATCACCTTTGTATAACGACACTGGCTTTGTGCCAAAATTGGTTTGCATCCGGGCTTTAGAACTCATACATTCTGTACTTTGGGTGCCTTATACATTTGGGAGTGGAATTCAATTTATTGACAACCTTATTGTTCGAAGTTTGTTGTTATATAGATAGTTTTCTTTTTAACACTTTTGAGGCGAAACCCCCCTTAAATGGAAAACGGGTCACACTCGCACATAACAGCAAGAGAGCAACCCACTTCTTTCTCTCAAAGCCCTCTGCCACTAAATTTGGAAATAGAAATCCTTGAAAGGAAAGCAATATTCTCGGGGATTCTGTGCTTTGAACAAAGAAAAGAAATAAGAATTATCGTACAAGTTACAATACAACTGATACTGAATGAGTTCTCTCTGTTTCCCTGAATAAAAGCTAAAAATCAGCTGATGACGCTCGAAAAGTGAGTATGGGTTGGGTATGTGTGAAAATGGTCGCCGCACCGTGTGCATTTCAAATCACACAGAAATAATCGAATCGCGAAATACATGTCTTCCTAGTTCTAGCTGTGATTTCCATTGTTTGCACACAGCATCAAGGAAGACAAAAAGGTCAGAGCTGCCATATTACATATTATTTTTGCGATTTTTTTTTTTTCAAATACTATGGCAGCTCTTTTGCAATAATCTCTCCTTGATGATGTGTGCACATGGAAACGACAGCTATCAAAGTAGTCAAGTCCATTGAAATGTTACATTATAACCTTGCATTTTGTACAGGACAACATTTTTTTTGATGGATCTGTAGGAGGAGTACGAGTGTAGAAACAAATTTTCGGGGTTGAAAGCCCCCCATTAAGCCGCCATTTTGAAAAGGGGGGCGTAAAAAGTTCTGCACGATATCTTGAGAACCCTAAGGCGCTCAAACAAAATTTTTAGCATATTTGTGTAGAGAACTACATTCTCTACAATTTATGTCAACGCACTTTTTATACTAAAATTGAAAACAAAAAACTTATAATCAAAACAAGATGATTATTGCCAAGCAAAATATTATTATGTATTTTCTTGTTTATTCATTTTATATAATACAGGGTGCTGCAGAGAAACTTGATGATTTTAATTGGGCGCCAACGTGCGGCGGATGGTCAGAAAAGGGCGGGGAGGGTCTCATTTGAAAGAGGGGTTCCTGAAGTTTTGTTCCCCCATAAGCCAGTTGCCATCATGCGTTGGACAAAGGAATAGCGCGCGTTCGCCGTAGAGGCTTACTTTTCTAACGGTCGGTCCGTAGTGCGCACTCAGCGGGCCTTCCGAACTCGCTTCGATATTCATGCCGCAGGTCCCGTTCCTGGCCGACAATCGATCGTTTCTTGGGTGAGGATATTTTGGGGAAAGTGGGAGCGTCGTAAGAAAAAGTTCGTGAGCTCAACAGACCATCAGAACTCTCCCCGTCGTTCTGCACGTAAGCACGCTGCTGCTCTGGAGATGTCTTATCGTTCAGTGAGACGAATTCTTCACGGCGAACTAAAGTTGCATCCTAACAAGCTTGCTGTGGTCCAACAGTTAGATGAACGCGATTTCGTTTCTCGTCTAACTTCCACGAGCGCCTCATCTCCTTGAGGGGTTACATCCCGTGGCCAGCGCGCTCCCCAGATTTGGCGCCCTGCGATTTTTTCTATGGGTTTATCTGAAATCCATCGTTTACAACGACAAACCCCGGACCCTGCAACACCTCAAGAACAACATCCGCCAAGCCATCGCCAATATTCCCGTTGATATGTTGGAAAGAGTGGAGCTAAATTTCAAAACTAGGATAGAGCAGTGCATCGCTTGTGAGGGCCGCCATTTGCCCGACGTAATTTTTAAAATCACTTGAGACAAAAATTCAGAATGTGTTCTTTACAATAAAAAAAAAAATTAAATCGATATATGAAGTACTTTTTGTTTCTCTGCCGCACCCTGTAGTAGCCTTGGAGTGATGGTTAGTGCGATGTCATGCCGGAGGTCTAGGTTCAATCACCAGCCTCGCCACCTAAAAAAAAAAACCGCTACTGCCTCTTGCGAGGAATTGATAAAGCTCCAAGAGTATCTCTTGTCACAGAAAAGTGCCCCTCAAATTAGCCGTTCGGATTCGACAGTAAACTGTAGGTCCCCTCCATTCCTGTAGACACGCGAGTAGCTGACAAAGACCAATATGGTTTGAATTCAAGATGGCGGCCAAAGTTAAAGAGGAAGGTGGTCGAGAATTTTATTTAGTATGCCCCTCCCTAACGATAAAAAAAAATACCCTGTCTTTTTGTTTTTATTTAAAAATATGAACAAACGCGTTTAACTTCAAAATAAGGATCATAGTTGTATATTCCGGATTAATTGGAAAAATATCAATCCTAGAAAAAAAACAGTTATAACCAAAGTTGTAGATAATTAAATTCTAAACAACTTTTGTTAAGTGCATTTTTAGTCAGAAGTTGAAAATAAACGAGTTATTTAACGAAAACCAATTTTCCTTAAATTCAAGATGGCGACCAACGCAATGGAGTTAAGCGGTTGAAAACTTAAGTGTAGACTCCTAATAAGCTCCCCAAACGATTAAAATTTAAAAAAAAAACCCTATCTAATTTTTTGCATTTCAAAGTACATTCCGACTGGACTATTTATTTTCTTTGCACCATCCATAACTTTCAGTCACCGGAATTTGTTTTATGGAAAGAAGAAGGCAGCTCTTTGGGTAGTGGTAATGGGTGGGTAGGGGTACTGGGTAGGTATCATATTGAGAATTGACATTGTCTTCCATGTTCTAATCAATTTGTGGTTTAGAGAGGCTTTTGCCTGTGCTTTTGCATAAAAGATAAGTTTCCTAAATTGATTTTCTTCGGTTCAGTTCTCACAGTGGCAATGACGTCTTTGTTGCCTTGAACAGTTTGTATTATACATGAATTTCCCTGTAGTTCGTGGTTGTATTGAAATAGAAGAAAAAGTTTTCATGGATGAATTTTCGTATACCTACCTACATAATATATTGAATAAATTGGCGTTTTACAAAACTTGTTCGTCGCTTATACTTGTTGAGTTGAATGATATAGATACATTTAGGTATAAGGGGTAGGGTTTTGTATGTGAGATGATATTGTTAAGAAGGAATCGAACTTTTCTTCTTGTTCTTTTGTTTGATTGTTTCTCACGTTATATTTTTATCTGATTGAAAAATAGAAGTTTGTTTTCAATTTAAATGGGTGGCAGCAGGGGGGTTTTGGGGATTGGAATCTGATATTTTTTTCAAACCCTTTCTGAATTCTTGACCCTGTTTCAAAATATAAGCGTCTGATGCTCTTTTTGTAGGTACATGCTTTGGTGGTTTACCAGCCATAGGCCCGATGCACACATCAGAAGTGGCTTATGGTTTTGGTATGGTTCTGGCGTGGTGCATACATATGCCACGTTGTGGAATTTGCATGTTCTCTTATGGGACAATACACACACAGATGACGAGGAGAGGGTATGGTGCGACATGTCATCGCCACGTCATATTAATAACTCCTGTGGCCTACGTGAACGGGCACGCCATATTGAAATCACTTGAAGATTAAACATGAGACCACTACTTTATTTATTTTGAAGTATTTTTATCACTTTATTTGTGTTAAACAAATCTAAAAAAAATCACAACGATTAGGAAAATTTTCCAAATACTAAAAAAAACATTCCTTTGCATAAATTCTCATTAATTCAGTCTGCGTTTTCAATTCACTTTGACAAATTTCGGTTCATTGCCACTTCTGTGTAAATTGAGTACATCACACCCACTCCACTCCCGAAGCATGCCAATGACACACCAGATCCATGAGCCACTTCTGTGTGAATCGGGCCATAGACTTGCATTTGGATCAGACTTAGGTACTATGTACAGTAAAATGTATACATTTTTTTGGCGGAATCAAAAAAATTTGATACATATCTGAATTTTTAGCTAGTTAAATGCTTAAGTTATTAAAGTTTTCGCTAAAATAAGTCTGAAGTTAGCGGACGAAAGTACGAAAATAATAATTCTCTTGGTGTCTAAAATTGTAGCTTTTTAAATGCTAATTTGTTGCGCAAAAATTAGATTCCGTCCATGAGGAAACTTAAATGGGTTGGATCCTTACCGGATTATAGGGCTAGGTGTACTCTCATAGATCTAAAAATGCTTGAATGTCGAAGACAAGTTCAATGTATTTTATTTGTATTGGATGTGTTAGATAATAAATTTTTTTTTTATGGAACTGCGCTCACAGGGCAACTTTTTGTTGCCGGCATTCTCATCTGTCAAAAATATGATGTCAAAATGGCGTTCCGCTTGTCATTGTGGATGTCGAAATTGCGTGCATTACCTTTTCAAGATTTGTCAATTTCTGGAAATTGAATGTGCTTTCCTTTTTTTCTACAATGTGAGTAGGTATTTTTGTTTAAAATAAAAACTTGTCAATTACCTGGCGAGGGGGCTTACGTATGACTCTCCAACAATCCAGCTGCAGAGTCAAACAACTAAACAAAACCAACAAAACAGGAATGTTATCCAAACAAATACAAACATAGACAAAAGTATACGAGACAAAGAAATCAGAGTGGGGATATACATTCAAGTGTCGACAGAAGTCACGGCTGTCGGCGAGGGCTTGGCTTCGCAAGAAGCTAAGTCGCCAGTGACTAACAAAAATAACGGTACTGACAAAACTGAACGAAAAGGACCAGGACTAACAAGACAAACGAACACGCACAACCTTGCGGCGGCCGCTCTTATTCCTGCTCTAAATAGCAAGGCTATTGACGGTGGGGAGACCCGGAACAGAACTCCCTCCATAGGAAGTCAAACCGAGGACGAGCTGCTGGAAGACTTGAATCCCGAAGAGACTACGCTGAAGTCTACTGCACCCCTCAAAGCTTCGAGGCAACGCAATAACTACAGATCCTCTAAAAGATTCGTGAGTGCAATGGGCAAAAAGGACCCAACTACTCTCAGTTCAAGAGACAAGGCCCTTTTGAAAAAACATAGGAAGTTGGTGAAGAACTATGAACGTCGGTTGACATTAGTCGCAACTGAACCCAATGTTCCCCCCCAACAACCGAACACTGAAAGACTGGAAAAAGACAGAGTTTTGGCTTCCACATCCAAGTCTATCCCTAAAAAGATGCTCCAGGAACAGGTTGCCATTAATTCTGATCCACGCTCCGGCTCAAAAACGAAACTGGCGAATTCCAGAAAGAGACAGCAGGCCAGCGCTACATCGAACGTGAAAAGGAACGATCAAGCACAGGTCGGCAACTCTTCTGCGACGAAGCCTTTAACATCTTAAAGAGCAAGATCGGAGGAGGAAAACAATACCGTAGGTTCTAAAAAGCCTAAAACCAGTTATTTTGATACCACCCCGATTGATCTGCAAGTTGCTATAATAAGCCGCGACAACCCGGATGGGAAAATCTCGGCAAAAATTGGTTACTTGTAGAAAATAAAATCCTCAAAGCCATGATGGCAACATCTGAAAACGATAGTTCTGAGGACAATACATTCGATGGAGCTGAAAGTGGTTTGCTGTGGGGACCGGAATTCCCTGGAGTTCCTCACTCACACAATCACCAATATTGGCGAACTGTGGAAGGGTTACCTACCTATAATTCATATTATAATAATAAATAATATAATATTTTATAATTATAAATATTGATTTATATCGCATTACCAGCTTCATAGCCAGACAACCGGAATGCAGGCATCACAAAAAAAATATGGCGACAAAAAGTCAAAGTCTAGTCCAACAAAGTTGCTCGCAAATTGCCTAGTGAGCGATGGCAAGCAACTTTTGTTGCTCTCTGTTGCCGGAAACTCCGAGCAACAAAAAGTTGCGCAACTATAAGTTGCCTAGTGGGCGATGGGCCTTAAAACTTTTTAACGGGGTATATGCAAATGAAATCGACCTTTAAATGAAAAATGACCTTTAAAAAAAATACTTCAGCTTAATTACATTTCTTTGGTAAAAATTGTTTTGTTTAGATCAAGTTTCCCTTGATCTAGGGGACCCAGGTCTCTCAATTTGGATAAATTGTGAAAAAATTATCACCATTTATTTTTGACGTATAACTAAACTTTAGCAGCCCTATTTATTAACTCGTTTTAGCGACGGAGTAAGTTTACCTACTCCGATTTTACAACGCCTCTAATCCTGAAAAACTTATTTATAAAAAAAAATACACGCGGAATAGAGGCGGAATAAGCTAAAACTGGTACATAGGAATAATAAAGCCGGAATAAAGCCGTTTTAGTATCTAAGTGTTATTTTGACATGGCATCGGCATCGTGTGAAATTTACAAAAAGGAGTGTAAACGAAACCATTTATGTATTTACATACCTTTCGACAACTATCTCAGTTTTCAGATAGTTTTTTTTTTTATTTTGCTTATGCAGTCATTAGTTAGGTCCTTATAAATAAATAAATTTGATGGCACAACAGCTCATGAAGAACTAGGGCCTAGTGACAACCAAATATCAACTAAAAAGATGATTTAAAATCATCACTGGAAAAATTTTCAGCTTGAAGAGCCCTACACTTCATCCATGTTACTTGTTAGGTAACATTGACGTTTTCTTTTGTCAGGTAACATTGATGAAAATAAGCCTCTACGCGTATCAATGAACATTGACAATAATTTTGCTTAAATTATGTTTGTGGGTTGTGTGTGCTTGCATTTTTATCAACTTCTGTAAGCATTATTCGGAGCTTTTCATAGAAGTGAAGTTTTAAATCTTTTTTTTCTACAAACATTCAATTTCTTTGTATACATATGTTTATGAATTCAGTTAAAAAATCCCGACTTGAAAATCCAACCATAAGAACTTAAATTAAGGTAAATTAATCTGGTTTGCATGTACATATGTAATAAGCGCCCCCGTATCACCCTTGCGTACGCCCTTGACTGTGTAGTTACTCAGCAAGAAAAATTAGAAACATATTTTTCATTAGAGGTGAAAATGCCCATAACCTTCCTTGTGCATGCACTTGTTTTGCATTACATTTAATCTTCATTTAAGAAGTCTTACCTTGAAAATCCAACAATTAGAATTCAAGTTGTAAATTTAGCAATTTACATGTAATAAGCACCCCCCTATCCTATTTACGTACGCCCTTGATTGTGTAACTACTCAGAAAAAAAAATTGTTAAATAATTTTTATTAGGTGTGCAAATTCCCCCTTATCCCTATAAAGCTTGGGTTTTGATTTTTAAAAAGCTCAAAAGAATCTCAAATTTCTTAAATAGTTTTGCAATTACTATAAACTTTCCCGTTAGTAATGCATTTATTGAAAGAATTTTTTCAATAAAAAAATCGGTTTGGAGAGCAAACAGAAACATGCTAAAAGTTGAGTAAGTTAATTCTGAACTCTGTATGCGAATCAATTTCGACATGGAATGTCAAGAATTTTTTGAGTTTATTCAACACCTTAATTCAAAAAAATAGCTTTTATCAGAAAAATTCCTTCTGAAACAATTTTTAATTAATTTTAAATGATATTTAGTACCTGTTAATGTTACGAGTTTTTAACAAAATTAATCTGTACTGGAAAAAAAAATCCTAAAATGAATAAAATGTATCTATTTAGGAAGTAAATCCTTTTTTAATCTGAAATGATGTTAGGACCCGGAATTTTTTTTTTTAAACAAACAAACAAATAATCATGTTTTTTTGTATTCTGTGAGAACTATCGATAAAGGTTTCGAAAAAAAAAAAACCTCCGGGCCTGGGTCTTTCCAGAGTTGGTAACCCTGGTCACTAGAGTAAGCAACTCTCGAGAGTTTACTAGCAAAAGATGTATCAAATGGACACGCACCTTTAGTGTACGTTTTGTTGTAGTTTGTTGCCTACTTATTACTGCAATAAGTGCACACAATTATTGTTTTGGCAAATCTTTGATCGTAAGTCGCAGCTTGATTTAAGCTCTCTTCAACAAAGATCTGATTGTGTTTTAAAAATACACCAACTTCGTGTTATTTTCTTTTAAATTGTAAATAAAAACACTCAAAACTGAGTGAAACTTAGTGCAAAGAGTGGTTTGTGCTCGCGGCAGCCTACCAATGCCAATTCAGGCCAACCATTTTCGAATATCTGGAACTTTTCAATTTGAAAAAAAAGCCAGATTATTATATAAAATATATTCATAACAACCCTTTATTAGGACATTTCGCGCGACTTTCTCGTACTCGTAAAGCAAAAACGATTCAACATTAATCTTTTTATAATATAAATATGTATGTATTTATATGTATATAAATGAAAAATGTAGGTAGGGGAGACCGGGGACAAAAGTAGCACGTCATGAAAGTAACAAGCTAATTTACAGCCTAATTGAATGTATTGACCACATTTCCTTGTATGCAGTTTTATAAACAATTCAAATTATCTCCTTATTAAACAGTTATTTGTCACTCGGTCGTGAGATGGGCACATGTTACAGTCAAAAAAACAGAAATAAAGCATCATTTGAAATTTTTTTGTAAGACAGGTAGGTATTCGAATAAAAAAAAAGGTTAAATATCAATATTTTAAAGGAAGTTTCTACGCAAGCATTCATTAATATATTGTTATATTGCTGATCGTCATTTTAAAAAACCTAAGATTCTGAGTGAATTATTTAGTTTTTTTTTTTTGAAAAATTAAGACATGTGGACAAAAGTAAGAAAAAAATCATGGGGACGAACGTAACATGTTACTTTATCTCCACAAGAAGTAAATGTTTATCTGAAAGCTATGTTTTTCATAGGCCGTCTGCGAATTGGATTAAATTGGATTAAAAGCACGTTAATTTTTGATTTTAATGAGGTGAGGTACGTCGAAACGTCAAAATTCAATTTTACATGGGTTAAGTTAGGTTATACTATGTTTTCACCGAAAGTTTATCTCAGTTTAGATTAAGTAAATCTATTTGGTGATTCCACAGCACAAAAAGATTAAAAAGTAGATTTATTTTGACAGTTTGCAGATGTTGTTTCGTTCTTTCTAATGAACTTGAAGTGAGGCAGAAAATTTCATGTATGATGTCGACTTTCTAATGAATGTATTCAGTTTAAGAAAATATAGGCCAGTTTGAGTTTTAAAACTATTGGACCTATGATGATTTAACAAGATTTCTTTCAAATCTTCGAAGATATAGGAAATAAATTTGTGTGGTAAATCTTCGGGATTTGAAGAAGATTTCAGGTTAATCTACCTAAATCTCGGTTTTGTGGTCGGTGGAAAGGTATAGTATTAGGTTAGGTTAGCGTGACTTTCAGTTTGAATGCTTAACACACTTCGAGCATGCGTTGGCTCATTGTAATACCACATAAATCTAGTAGATTTTCTCTCTGCTTTTTGAACCAGAAAGAGCTCCTTACGAAGCGTGGGCGACTACTAATATCTATACTTTCCAAGTTTCTAGGATTATTGTAAGAAGCAGAACTCTTCTCTTTACCTTTTTCCTTCATCCAATTCGTTTTATGGACAAAAAAAGATATGACATCTATATCAATGTGAGAAAATCGTAGCGTTGAATTTGAGGGCTGTGCTCATGAAGCTTTATACAAGCTTGTTGGCAACACTACAGTGAAAGTGATTGGTTCAATATTTTAATATCGCTCCAAAGTTTTTTATTTTTGAATTTAAATAGTAATTCATACATTAAAAATTAAAAATCCTTTACTCTGAAGTTTTCAAGACTATAGTTACCCCAATAAAGTTCTAATTGATCGTGTAACAATAGAATATAAGCCCAACAATAAACTTCTTATTTAATACCGGCGTCACATGACTGACAAGAAAAGAAAAATTGAGCAAACTTCTCTCGACGATACCACCACACCAAAATCTAAATTTGCTAATACAATAATAAAAGTAAACAATGCCCGCTTAATAATGCCAATTTCCGAATCAGATCTTCAAAAAACCAAAAAAATCATCGACTCATCTCTTTACAAGGAGCTCTCAATAGCAACCGCTGAGCTAGCTACGAAAGATGACCTACACAAGTTAAACGCTGAGATTAATTCATTACGATTACAAAATGAAGATTTGGCCAGAAAAGTACAGCGCAGTTTGAAACAAGATGTGAGGTATTGGAGGAGGAGCTTGAAATGCAAAGTCGAATTCTTCGAGGCAAAAAAATCATTCTTAAAGGCTTAACTACATCCAACTTACTTTTGCACAAAAGTGAACTAAATCCTTTGTCTTTTTCCAACGCAAAACTCATTTCTATCTTCTTTCTCAAGTTTTACAAAAGTAAAAGTTAAAGCGCTCTTAACTTTAATTTTGTGCAAAAGTAAAACACCACTACATACAAAAAATCAGTTTTAAAAGCCACTAGTAGATGTCGCTGTAATGGGGGAAATTTAAGGGAACAAACATTTATTCAGGCATTTGTAGGGTTTTTATTTTAAAAATGGCAGTTACCATTGACCTATTATATATGGACTGCCAGCAGCCAAATCACGATGATTCAATGTAAAACTATACGACAGCGCTCTCGTGGCATGGCGGCAATATAGTGTAACTTTTGGCCGCGTTCAATAGGAAATCTGAAATTTCAGAATCTAATGCCACATTTACACGAGTGAAAAATTGCCATAAGTATTTTATAATATTGCCATTAATGACCAAATGGTGTAAATAGACCAAAATCTGCCATTATTTTGTCATGAAAATAATGACCGAGTGCAGATGATATTTAAATTTACCATTATACTAAAATCGTGTAAGTGAATTTTTTTCACTGAACGCAAAAAAAATCTGAAAGTTTAGTCAAAAGTTATTGTGTGGTGTCAAACTGGCCATTCACGAACGATATGGAACTTTACATGAATCTGTTGCAAATTGCAAATAGAAGTTTGTGCTCAATTTTAATATTTAAAATGGTGATTTTTATATCGCACAATACACCGGCAATTGCTTTTAAAAAAAAGATAAACAATTTTTAGTTCCCACAAAGTGATGGCTTTCACGGTGGTGAAAAAACGAGAGAGGGTTATTGCTATTTGGTATAAAGAGCTCTATTAAGCCAAATGGCTCGGTGCCAATTGGACTGGTGGACTTATAACCTGCTGAAAGTCCAACTGACGCGGACGAAGTTCTTTTATTTAAATAAGTAAGGGCTTAACTACATTCAAGACTTTTTAGAAAAAAACGACAAAAAGTGATAAACAAAAATTAGCTTTGTGCAAAAAAATTAGTGTTTGATCTGTGAAATATACTAGAAATGACATACCGCATGGTTTAGTTTTTCACTTTTGTGTTTTTTGCAAAAATTTTTGAATACAGATAAGCCTCAGTACAACAATTTTATTAAAAACAAAATTATGAGCACAAATCAATCAATAACCAGAGTGAAAATAATACAGTTCAACTTTTATATTCAGTAGTTCGCCAGGTTCGCCTTATTTGACACTTCCCCCACCACAATTCCCATCAGAATTTTGATTTAGTGAAGTTCACGGAGTAGAAGATTAGTTGCTATAAAATATACCTACTCGAAAGATAAAGAAAAATAGAAAGAAGAAAGGACGATAACTCTGCAATTTTTTCAACCTCAACAATTTTGTCTACCCCGGTCACCCACATACGTCCCTCGCCAACGTGTTTAAAAATCGCAAGAAAATATTGCAGCAATAAAAACTGAAATTTCAAATATAAAACGTAATGCATTGAACGCGGCCAATGACAAGAACGCCAGGCGTCAAAATACAAAGAAATTTAGTAGATGGCCTTAGTTTCTTTGCCAAAAAATGCTTGTTGAGGCCAAGCGGCAATAAGTGGCTTTTGAATTACTTACTTTTTTTTGCCGATGTGCCACGAGAGCGCTGATGGTGCTTAAAAGTCGTTGAACCATTTTCATTTGCGATCTTGTATGGAAATGACACCCGACTAGCAGTCCATATATAATAAGTCAATGGCAGTTATATTCTGGCTTTTGTAGGGTTTTAAAAGAAAAATGGCGGTTACACACCATAGTTTTAGGAAAATTTCTCACACGTAGATGTCACTAGAGTATGTGTGTATTTTTTCACTTTTGTGCTTTTTGCAAAAAGTTTTTGAATGTAGTTAAACCTTAATATCGTTGCCAAATAACAAATGGTCTAGACCAGTTCATTCCCCTGCATCTGGACATACAGGACGAAAGTAACAAGAGAAGAGTATGGAAAAAACTGACACAGGTATGTGAATTTGTTATTTTATTAAAACTTAACTTCATCAATTTCTAGATGAATAACCCATCTTTTAGATAAAATATTTCGTTTTCTAATATTCCAACAAATGAAAGAGCAGGAACCCCTAAAGTAAAAAATGCTACTTTTGTCCCCAGTATCTCCTACGTACCTGCATGCGTCTCTTAAACTTCTTTTGACGGTATGGTCATGTTTGTTGGCTCATCTGGGTCTTTGTTTCAATGGCCTTTTATATTGCCGTCTTCTATAGACGTGATGGGATGACATGGCATGAGAAGGGATTAGAGACGAAGACAAGACCACAGACCACAGGACTAACTAACTAGCCATCTACATTGCTCTACTGCTTGGGATTGGTTCTTTTCTTCGTTCTCTTTGGTTTTTAGCTTGTTCATCGCCTTGGCCAGTGATGCACCCAATAAGCCGCCACCGCCGCGCGCCGCCGCCGGCCGGCAACACCAAACCAAAGTTACTATAATTTTTAACAAAGTTAATTCACCGGTGTTTATTTGTATTTTTTTTTCGTTAAAGTCATAAGTGCTTTAGTTTAAGATCGTTAACCACAAGCGTAAGACGAATTTTAGATTCACTCTCGGTCGCCAGTTCGTCTACTGATTGTTTTTTTTTTTTGTTTTTTGTTAATTTTATATTTTTTTGTATTTGTAGATAATAAATGAATGTAGAAACATCTTTAATTATGGATTAAAAGGTATGATCTGAAACAACAAATACTAAACAATAATAAAAGTGTTCTTTTCTTTATTTACAAAATGAAAAACAACGAACGTATCTCGAATCCGTTGGATTCTAGTTCGATTCGACTTTCCAATTTGATTTCAAGTCAGAGTTTGTGCTGCGTGTGGTGTCTTAAATATCGTCGTGTCTTTGATTCTCGTGTTTTTTTGGTTCCTATACAGTTTTTTTTAAGTTTGCATTTTTTTGTATTTATTGTTGGGGGTGTAGAGAGATGCAATAAAGCAGAGCTATGGTATCTTTTGTGAGTTATCGTGTACTAGCTATGAGCTGATCCTACAGAAATACCCATTTTTCCTCATATAGCCCAAAAACATCAATCAAAAGTTAGTATGAGAAATTTTGTGCTGTTTTTTTTTTGTGCTATACCAATAATACCTAGATATTTTTAATAACATTCAACGTCTC
The DNA here is from genome assembly GCA_947049315.1 of Epistrophella euchroma. Taxonomy (NCBI): domain Eukaryota; kingdom Metazoa; phylum Arthropoda; class Insecta; order Diptera; family Syrphidae; genus Epistrophella; species Epistrophella euchroma. Next base: position 4,083,495 of record OX346249.1, on the reverse strand, counting down.
ATCTTTCGAACTTTGTTGCTGAATTCTGCTTCCCATTATAATTTGTGCCTCTTGTGCATTGATCTAATTGAGTTAAAAAAAACAATAATAATAAATAAACACTCAACCGTGCAAGAAGTCTTTAATTCTTCTGTACATTTTTCTTATATTCCTACAAAGAAGATACGATCATTTGCGGAAAAAAAAAACTCAAATAGACGCATCTACTTATTCTTATTGTTCAATGTTCACTTTGCAGAGCTAATCGTGTAATTAGGTAGGTAAAAGTACCTAGGTACGAGCTTCTTCACACTTCTTTTGTATTATTATTTACTTGTAGGTATCTATACCTAACCAGCAGCGTTGCCGTTTGGCCACTATTTTGCGTTCGGGACCAGTGGTCACCACTTTTTTTTTTTTTTTTTTTTAAACTACCCATTGGCGCCTTTTTGCTTAATTCATTTTAAAGGTATAAAAATACACCCATATTTAGGTACCATTTTAGCCGAAGAAATGGACAACACACTGGTACTAAAATTCTGGCAAAAAATGGGGCAATGTAAAGTAACTTAAAAATGTTAAATAAAATAATGTTCATTAGGCTTAATGCCGCGATTTATGATTCGATGATGTATTTGCCTTCAAAGACAGGTGGTCGTATTTATTAGATTTTTGACTAGTTCTAGACAGTGTCTTAGTATTTCGAAAAGTCGGAAATATGCTTTACTTAGCACGAAAAATATTTAAAAATATTATTGTATATTTTTCAAGGTTTGGACAATCGATTTCGTTGTCTAAAGATAGATCACTTTAGCAACAATTAAAAATAGTTATTTATAACTTAGGCGCTCGTCTAAAGATAGAGAACGTTTATAAATACGACTGAGGCCAGGAACGCACTTGCAATTTAGGTCGTGCGACTATTTAGTCGAAAAAAAAACAGAGCGTATGAATTTTAATGGGATATCGCTGCACTTAAAAGACTGAAATTTCATTTCATTTTTCGGGCGATACGACTGCCGCAAATTAAAATTAAAATGAAATAAATGCTATTACATTTTTATAACCGCATATGCGATTTAAGTTTCTGCGCTTAAAAAATCGTAGTCGCAGAAAGAAACTAAATAAAACGCACAAACTTGCTCTTCTAGTAAAAGTTTCTTCGAATTCTAAAGATTGAGTGTATTATAAGTAAATAATTTTTTATGGGAGCCTTAAGTTTAAACTAGTAATTATACATGTAACTTAGAGCTTAAATTGAAAAATTATTAAAAATCAACATAATTCGAAATAAATTTATTAAAAAAATCTTCTTAAATTGCTTTGAGAGCTAAAAAAAAGTACACCACCTGATTTCTTTAACTTATCTTAGTTTTGGAGAAAAAAAAAATTAAATAGTAGGAGCGGTTTTTTTTTAAATATAAAATTTTAAGAAAAAAAAATTGGTACACAATTTTTTAGTATTTATTTATGTTGAATTATAAATTAAAATTTCGAAAAAAATTATCTGTCCGTTTTTGAATTATCGAATTTTCAAAAAAAATTTTTTTTTTTAAATCCAAAATTGTTTTTTTTTTTTGAAAATTTTGATATGCAGAATGATTTAAATTTTTGAGAAGCTTTTGTATAAAAAATTTAATTTAAATCGGTTACATACATAATGAGATAGTCCAAAATTAAGAAAATGGTTCTATGAGAGGTACTCTTAATACTGGCTAACTGTAAATTTTGTTTTTGGCAGATCGTAGACCGTACTAATATTAGTATTTAGGACAATTTTAATCAAAATCGTAGGAGTCGTTTTCGAGAAAATTTATATTTTCGATAACGGTTTTTTAACATTTATATGGAAGGTACCGTTAATTTTGACTATAAGAAAAATGTTTGTTGAAAATATTTAAAATACTATTAAAAACCCGCTTGTTACCAAGTTTCATGAAAATCAACCAAGTCGTATATTTGGTTTTCAAAAAAAAATTGAAACTTTTTTTAAAAATCCAAAACTATTTAAATTTTTTAGAAGTTTCTCCATAAAAAAAAAACTATCAAAATCAGTCTGTTCCTTTTCGAGATAAACGAAAACAACAAAAATGGTTCTATGAGAGGTACCATTTAAAACCATGTTTTGGAAATTTAATTTTCACATAAAGGTAGCATATACCTAATAAATTTTTTTTATTTTTTTTATTTTTTTTAGGAAAATCTGTCAAGCCATTTTTGAGAAAAATAAGATTTTCCAAAAATGCTAAAAAATAAATTATATGGCAGGTACCATTATTTTTGGTCCGAAAATGAAAATAAAAAAAACGGGTCGGGGGAATGTTCCAAAACCACTTTATACAAAGTTTAATTAAAATCGGCCATGGGTTTAGGCTGTAGGCGAGTCTACAGACAGACAGACGGACGGAATTGCGAGACCCACTTTTTTCGTCTTCCCTATCATAGTAATGTCAAGTTTGATAAAAATCTCGAGTTCAATTTTTGTTGCGAATCCAAAATTTGGCATATAGTACCTATATATCGCAAGCAAAACTCGCGCGTATTAAATCCGATTTTGTTTTGTTTGTAGTCGATTTAAGTGTTTGTTTTTCGAATAGTTTTTTTTTATGTTTATATGTTTAGGGCTGGCAACGAGACGAGACCAGTGCTTACGTTCTGTAACTCTCACATAGCTAAAATCAGTCGAGAAACGGTGAAAAATGGAACAAAACTCATATAATTTGTTTCAGTTCTCATCGTTTCTCGACCAATTTTATCGATGTGAGAGTTACAGAACGTAGGCACAGGCGAGACTTTTGTTAGTCTCGTCTCGGTCTCATCAAAATCGAAAAACTTCAGTCTCGTCTCGGTCTTGGTCTCGTCTCGGGTGCTTTAAAAGTAGTCTCGTCTCGGTCTCGTTGACAGCCCTATTTATGTTATCAGAATAAAATGGTTTTTGTTTGTTTTGAATAATGTTTATGAAATGTTTTAAATTTTGTAGTCTATCATTTTGGATTTTTTCTATATGAGACCCTTTTGGGACACACTTCAAATTTTTGCCAGCGGCAACACTGACTATACCCAGTTGTAGTGTGTATATATTTTCAAACTCTGAACTTTGCTGAAGAAGGAAAAAGCTTATACGAGTTCTTGCAACTTATATATTTATAGTGGGTGCCTACCTTCATACCTATAATGATACACAATATTGTGCCCTGTCAGAAAGAGCGACAGATACAATTTTGTCAAAATATAATGTGCAATTTACCAAGAGCAACGCAATGCACAACATAAATAAAAAGGGGCCAAATAAATTTAAGTAAATTTAGATTAAATTTTGTTGTTCATTCTTTTTGGCATCAATACAAAAACCTCTACGTTAGGTTATATTTGATAGGTAAACATGTGTATGTACATACTAGTTACACTGATGTGGATTTTTTCTAATTTTTTATTATAATATTTTATTTTTTTATTGATTACCGGCATTTTTTAAATAATGTAAAATACAACAAGCGGACCCTTATTAATCAATATAAAGAACATTTGAATGTCGAAAGTCTGAAATAGAGTTTTGAAAAATTAATTTTTTCACAGTAAAATCAGATGAATTTTGTGGGCCGTATCGTAAATCTCAAAAAAAAATTGAAATATTTTACCCGAAACATTTTATTCCCCCGGAAATTTGTCTGCAATCGGGAATTTCCCTTTGACTAAAATCCAATGCAACAATAACTAAATTAATTTCTGATGCAGGGTTGTCAGTTTAGGGGTTTTCCCCCCAGATATAGGGTTTTTTTTTCATCGTCAGGGGGAAATCTGGGGGGACAATATGTTTGGGGGGGGGGGGAATCTGGGGGGATTAGTTTTAAATTCAAAACTAAAAAAAAACAATTTTTTTAAATACTATTTGAATATCTTGAAGTACCTAAATACTTGTAGGTACATATTGTAAATAAAAATTAAAAATAAATAAAATTTGAAAAAAAAAATGTTTTTTTTTTCTCTTAAAATAAAACCCCTAGGGGTTTTAAAATTTTTCTGGGGGGAGATTTTTTTTCATCTGGCAACACTGTTCTGATGCCAATGAAATTCCGAGGGATATTCTGGCATGATTCACGGTCCCGATCTCCGAAGAACATTTTCAGGGAATTTTTTTTCGCGATAAATTCTTATGTCTTAAAAATGATTTGTTTTCAACAAATAGAAAATTTATTTGCACAGTACCGTTCAACACGACCGACGCACGCGACGCGACGACGAGTCAATTATTTTGTTATAGGTTAGGTATCTATGTTGTCTGCTGTTGCATTCATCATCAAACATTGGCTAAGAATATTTTTACATCTCGCATACATTTTCTATTTTTCCACAAACACTTTTTTTTGTAGGTTGGAATGCATTTTTTTGTGTATAAAAATAAAAACTATTTTTGAATGACCTAAAATTCCTGCTGCGCTTAGTTTGATATTTTTTTTTTTTTTTGTTTTGTTTTTTAAATTCTTAATAAGAACTGTTAAGAGTATAAAATAGAGTAAAGACCTACTCGTTGACATCTTACGATAAAGTATCTGAATCTCTGATGATTAGATATAGCTCGCAAAAACTTTATTAGATTTCTTTTGGACAGCTGTCCAGCTAGGTACTTTCTTAACAGTTTGACATCTCCTTATTTATAAACGAATTCTAATAGTGGTCAATTCAGTGCTTTAAATCTGCCAATTTCGACTAAATTCATAATTTTGAGTCATTTTTTGTATACATAAGTTCATTCATTTAAAGATAACTTTTCAATTCCTAACTAGAATTTAGGCCTTCCTGGTTCGTTGAACGTACTGGCCGACACCTGGTACAGTACCTAGATTTTTAACGGAATTTTAAAAACTACAGTTTTTATTTTTGGGAAATTAGTAGAATTTGTATGGAGAATTTTGAAGTCCTTTTATTTTTAATTCTGTTAAAAATCTACGTACTGCAGGAGGTGTCTGCCAATATTTTTTTTTATAAAATGGATTTTATTTATTAATATATCAAAGAGGCAGCCATGCTGCTTTATGAAAAACTGCAATTTATATTTTTGCGAAATTAGCAAATTTTGTATGGGGATTTTTAGAGTCTTTTGTTTTTTAAATACCGTTAAAAAATAAGTTCTGCACCGGGTGTCGGCCAGTATTTTTTTTTTTAATAAAGCATACTATAGAGCTTAACATTTATAAAAACTAGACATATTGCTTTGAAGAGAGTAACTTTTTCTTCATTTGGAAGAAACAATGAATTTTGTTTGAAAATTTTGAAGGACTTTTTTTTCTTCAAAATTCTGTTAAAAAGGTAGGTCCTACACCAGGTGTCTGCCAATAATTTTTTTTAATTACATAGACCAGCGGTTCCTAAACTTTTTGAGCTGTGGAACCTTACATAATTCCCAAATATATTTCGGAACCCGAACTCTTAACGATAACAAAAATGAAAAATAATACATTTCAAAATAATTTTTTTTTTATTTAAAATAGTTTTTCAAGGTTAATTTAAAGAATGAAACTGTTAACTGTTTTAAACTTGACTTCTATTTCAGAAAGCTTTATTCGCATATCTGGGGCAGCGTCCAATCTATTTCTCTGTTTGGTAACGTGATATTTTCACCAAGTTTCCCACACTTGGGTTTTTTTAGCTATGAGTTTTGACAGAAAATGTGAAAATTTGCAAAAAATTTGACGTTACCAAACAGACTGAATGCCAACCCTAAATTTTTTTAATTATACAGGATCAAATATGTTCATATTTTGATAAAGAAAAAATATTGCCAGTTAATTACGATACTCTTCAATTACCGACTCTCGAGCAATATTGAAGGGAATAAGACGCAAATATGGAAATTCATTCTGACTATATTTTCATTGTTGTGAGGTATTACGGCTCAAAACAATTTGCAAAAAGCTCAAAAGTGAAAAACCGAGACATGTGGTAGAAATATCTGATATGTCATTTCGGATTGATTTCACAGACCAAAAACAATTTTTTTGCACACTCGGTCATAAACATATTTTTGTGTACTAGTATCTCCCTGTGTCGAAATTCGACACCTCGCAAACAATTGGTCAGTTTATATTTCAAAGCGCTCAGTAATTTTCCTCCGTCATTTTGAAAGAGCAGGAGCATTTTAATATAAACAAGATTCCTAAAAAATACCTTCTTCTCCTTTCTTTCCTATTTGTCTACTGCGACAAAAAATAACTTAGCAACGAATCCAAAAAAAACCTTCCTCAGTTTTTTGACAGCAAAACTGAGGAATTTTTGTGAGGAATTGTGTTTATATTTCTGAGAATACGGATTCCTCCGAGATCTCTGAAATATAAACTGGCCAAATTTGTTTGAAAATATTGAAGGAAAAAATCATTTTTTTTTTAATTTTAATTTTTTTAATATGCATAGTGTTCGACAGTACAAAAACAAAAATGAACCACAGTGTGTAAATGGGTGTCTCAAGTTAGTTTAGTATATTCTGCACATCTCAGCAATTGTGACTTTCCAACCCATATACAATTTATCGAAATCGGTCAAATACTTTTTGAGAAAATTTTACCACACAATTTAGTTAAGGCTATTTATATATACTTTTTCACTTTTTGACATACTTTTTAAAATAGTCTTAAATGTAGTTAAGCACACGCATGCATTTTTGTGTAAAATTTCATTCTTTGTGGAATAATCTGCTGATTAAAGAGTATGCGCGATCACACGGGTGGCTCCTAATTTTCTTTGGAAAGAGGAAGTAGTATCATTTTTTTAAATTATGGGTCATACTTTGATTAAAAAAATACAAACATCAAATATTTCTTTTGCGCAAAAATGTTTGAAATTAACTTACAAAAATTATTTAAAATCGCGGAACCCTGAAAACTCTTTCACGGAACCCAAGGGTTCAGCGGAACACAGTTAAGGAAATACTGCCATTAGTATTTTTGAAAAACGGAAAGTATAACATATCATAGAGGCAGACGTGCTGCTTTTAGAGTTCGATTTTGTGTACTTTTGCCCGAAATTTTGGAAATTTTGAACGAAATTACCTCATTTGCTCTAATGAAAATGCAGTATAATTGTGAATTGAAAGTTCGAAAATGAAAATTGATGTTCTGCATTTCGGTTCATTCCATTTTCTGTACGTATTCAATCCACTTTGTTAATGCTTTGTGAATTGTTGTAGAATTGACCCGGTTGCAGTAAGTTTCATGATTTATTGGTGCAAAATGTAAGTAAAATTATATTTTTCTTTTCTTAATCTGGAACTACCTTTAAAACTTTCAACAAATAATCACACATCGTATTTCTGTAAATTTAAAGAAACCGTCAAGTTTAGATCACATTGGGTGTAGTGTAAGTAACGTTGGAAGCAAATTTTGAAAAATAAAAAAAAAACAAAATCCTGAGAAAAAACCACGTTTATTAAAGAATTTACACAAAAAACAAACAAAAACACAAAATACTGAAAAATATGTTGTCTTTTGTTGTTAAAAAAGTGGTAAAATTATTGAAAAACTTAATTTTTAATAATGGGTGTTTGCGACGCAGGCTCTAATTACTTCGTGGAACCGGTTTGACAATCCGTCAATGATGTCCTGAACATCCGACTGAGGGATGTTGTGCCACTTCTCTACTGCAGCTATCTTAAGCTCTCCTAGAGTGGTAGAGACATGTGTTCTCGTTAGGACACGTCTTTTAAGGTTGTCCTAAAGATGATCGATAGGTTTGAGATCTGGACCGCAAGATGAACATGGCTAAACTGGAATCCCGACCTCATTTAGGTAATTAGTAACAGAATTTGCGGTATGGCAGAGTGCGTTGTCATGCATTAACCGAAAGTGTTCACCAAAAATTGTTGCGAAAGGCATCACATATGGTCTTGCAAAACGTTTACCACGTATATCTGAGCGTTCACACTGCTTCTATCGAACACAACAAGGTCCGTGCGAGCTTTGTAACTGATGCCTCCCCAAACCATTATAGACCCTCCTTGGTTGGTAACCCACTGTTTCGGATATCGTGCATGGAGCAAACTTTTCGTTTTTTCGCCTGTAGACACCCTGACATTCATCTGGACCTCGTAGACCTATTCTGCTTTCGTCTGAGGTTAAAACGTCCCTTCCTTACTCAGTAGTCCAGTTAACACATTCTCGCGCAAAACGAAGTCTTGCTGAACGGTGCTGTGGGAGCAATTTGGGGCGCGCTCTGAAATTTTTCTGATGGAACTTACACCAACATTCCTCACCTTAAAAAGACGTGTACGAGCTTAAGTAGCGATGCAAAACCGATTTCTCAGTACGTTGTTTAAGTAACTGAAACAATATTAAAATCGCTTAAATTGCTAAAAATGCTTAGATGACAATTTTATCGGGCGAAATAAGGGTTCTAGTTTTTTGTTTCTTGCGAAAATATCCGCTAAACAAAAAACAAATCAGCAGATAAATTATAGTGAACTTAAAGAGTTAGGGTGACGAAAAATCAGGTGGGCGGATAATTGTGCCTGTGAGTGTATAACTCACGCTATATCGGCTAAATCTAATATGTATAGGTTAATTTTTTCTCGCAAAATTGTTCATCTAATTTTTTCTCTAGAGTTCCGCTTCATTTTATTCATTTAAAGTGCAAATAATATTGAATCCACTTTCATCTGCAGTGTAATTTTACTTTATAAAACAAAATGGATACACCTTCAATTTTGACAGTTCGAAGTAATTGCGAAGTTTTCGAAAACGAACATGGAATTTCATTTCATGTGAAACTTAAAATCGATTTCATTTCGATTTCGTCCGAAATGCAGAACATGGGCGATATAATTTTAGAATTTTAGCGGATACAGAATTTTGAACCCAACTCGAATTAATAATTAAAATAAAATTATAATTCTACTGCTAAAATGTTGGTTTCACTGCGATTTTTTTTCAGTTTGCTGCGATTTACGATTCCTCAAGTCCGAACCCTAGTCACCGTCTCAAGCTTTCGTCTTTCGAAAAGATATTCCTCTTCACCGTTGGGCCTCAGTTAATTCGACGAAATCGGCGAGTTAAAATAGCTGATTCAGTGCTTTGAACTGGCTCTAAATCACTATATTTTCCATTAGCAGATTTTAAATTTTTACCTAACCTCCTAAAATTTTATTTTTGAAAATTTGTATTCTTCTTCTTACTATTTAAGCTGTCCAATGCATCAGAGGCAAATAATAGAATGAAAACTGACCCAGTGCAATGCATCTATTTACTTATGTAAATGTGTGTATAGATAAACTAATAATGATGATGATGTATTTTATTTTTACCTGGAATGAAAAATACCTAAATACTTTACCGCGTTGCACTCAATAGGTATAGTCATCTTTTACATATAAACAGGTACACAAGCACAAATTGAATTCCCCCTTATTCAAAAAAAGAAACTAGGTGAGATATACACTTTCAGATGTTAAAATCCCATTTTTTCGAAAATCTATTTTTAGTTCTTTTTTTACACACGAAACAATTTACTTCAGTCGTGATCTGCTTTACGTTTAGACAAAATTCGAGTTCAGTTTTCTTATTTTAAAAAAAAACTTGAAACTATTTTGTATAAAGCTTAAAAGAATTTTGAAATTTGTAAGTAAAGGAATATTTTGTAGAGTGTAAACTGAAAAAAAAAAAAGTACAAAACAAATGAAAATATTTTAGTGAAAACATTTCCCGCTCCATATACAAAATTGCATTAAAAGTTGAATTTTCCTAATTTACCTACGCACACACTCGAAGAGATCGGTCATGTTGTGAAAAACTCGCCTTTTAATCAACTGAATAAATACCAGAAAATTTTCTATTTTTACAAATATAGAAAGTTATGTTTTTTTTTTTTTTTTTTTTTTTTCAAATGAGACTCTCTTCCTGTGTAAGAAACGTTTGATATCGGTTGCTTGACGGTAGTCATTCCTCATGATATGAGAAAGACATCTAAATAAATATTCTAAATTTTTTTTATAATAAAATAATTGTTTGTAACTTACTCTATTATTACTATTAATATAGATTTTGCATTGAAAGACAAAAAATTTAGTATCGGATTGTGCTTAATGTGTTTGCCGGAAATACAATTATTGTTTCGGATGAATCATTGTGTTTTCAAAACTATGATCCAAAGGGAATTGCCCATATCTTGCCAAGAGTGTGTACACGAACGAGTTTGGTTTCAAATGAAAGGTGACGTTGAGCTTGTTATATGAGTGCAATATTTTCAAAATCGTTCATGTGAAAGCCGAGATTGTTGATTGCAAAATTACGATTTTAGCTTTTTTTCCAAATAATTGTTTGTAAAGTGCGAAATACATGAATGACGTATAGAACAAAAATTTTAGTATCATCAAATGAAAGGTGTTTTTCTTGTCCTTAAAATATCAAACAGTTTGGTATTTTAAATACATTTTAAGATATTAAGCTTAAACTTTATGAGAAGCAACTATTTTTACACTGTCTTTGGCACACCGATATATCAAAAAAATTCAATGATGATATATACTTTTTTTAGCACCAGTGAAAAGTTTAATTGGTCATCTTTAATTAAATAAAATATTAAGTGTTCTTTGTTAAATAAATACTTTATTAGAAACAAAAATTACTTCGAAATGCACTTGATTATGCTCAAGATATGCGGTAAATAAAATATTTGCCTTTAGATTATTTTTACAATAATAAAAACCAACCAATACAAAATTAATAAATAAACAACGTTGCTATCAGATAAAAAATAATTGTGAAAATTAAAGTATTTGAAGTGAAAGTATGTATTTTTAAATTCATAACCAGTAAATTCAAGTTAGATTTTTGTGCAATCGCTCTTTATTTAAAAAAATATCTGATATTTTAAAGCCAAAAACAGATGTGCAGCTTTTTCCGATGCAGCGAAATTAGAAATAGAGATATCGTGCAGCGAAGGCTGCATGCAGAGCCTGGAAAATGTCAGCCCTCATAAAAACCTGTGAACGTTTATTTTCGCTGCATTGGAAAAAGCTGCACATCTGTTTTCGGCATAACTGCCTGAACAGAATAGAATGCTGGAACTGGAGCCGCAGACGGAACTGGAAGAGCTGTCAAAAAGTGTCGTACGTTATTTTTTTTTACCTGTCCACAATGCAGCTGTACAGCTTTGAATGTATTTTGAAGAAAAACAAAAGAATATTTTTGTTTACAAGCTCAGAATTCACATTTTTTGTTTCCAATAATTTTCCTTTTAATAAATAATTTTTTTTCGCGATACAAATAACCACAATATTTTTTTCCGAACGTCAAAAATGTCGTACGTGAAAAGTTGGTGAACTCTTCGGTCTGCAGCTGCAGTTCCGTATGCGGCTACGTTCCGTTGTGTTCGCAGCATTGAATTTGCGTGTATTCAATATTTTGACAGCTATTCCAGCTCCAGCTCCAGTCCCGTCTCCGTCGCCATTCTGTTCAGCCAGTAATGCTTATTTCTTCCTTTAATACCAGCAATCACCTGTGCGTTTAAGTTTCCGGTACATAATTACGTTATTTGTCCTTGATGAAGTCCGAGTTCAATTCAATTCAATTAAATTTGATTTGCTCCATAAATACATGAGAATCCACTCTGCGTTTTTCGTACTTTGTATAGATATCAGCAAACGCGAAAAGATTTCCGACGTTTTTTTACAAACAATTCCAACACTTGGGAACCTTGTAGTTAGGGAAGGATATGCATTACTGCTTGCCAATGCTGCTGTTGAGGATTGCTATGTTCAATCGTGATAACCCTAAATGTTAGGACAAGCAGTACACTTCCTACTAATTGGCAATACGTTGTTTTGTTAATTTCCATTCCATCTCCCTTTTTGTTCGTCTCATGTTCTAAATTCAAACTTTTTGACATCGGTAAACGGTCTGGTTAACATTCCGTAAGTCCTTATTTATCTTAGAGATCATTTATGAATTCTCCTTGGCTGATGCATAGCATTGACTTATTATATATATCAATGTTGCCGCTGTGCGACTTTAGTCTCATATTGACCCCTTTTTGAGCCTCATGCAACCATGAGACGACTTTTTGGAAAACTGGCTTTTTTGACCCTTTTTAAAAATCTTGCGACTTTTCTGAACCTTTTTCTAGAAAATTACTTGGACTATAGATTTATTGTTTTCCTTTTTGTAAAAAAAAAAAATTTTTGTTTCACTTTGGTATTCGTCACAAAGAGATCAATTACCTAGTTATTTCGTCTAAGAGTAATGAATTTTCGGCGAAAAATCAATTCGCTAACCGAAATACGAAATTGCAGGCCATATCGTAAGCGAATGTTCAATTCGCAAACCATAACAAGGCACTTTATTTTTTAATTGAAAAAAAAAGTTATAGTAAAATGCAGTAGGACATACGTAATTACGTACATATATCCTACATGTTCCCCAAAAAAATATCAGCGAATTTGTTCGCGATGGGAGTTCGTATGAATTTTTCTAAGTGATGGATTTTGTGATGGCTTCCTTTTTCTTATTTCGTAACAAAATTTTAATTACGATGGAATGCATTATGTACCAACAGGGCTGAATTTATCTAGGTACCTATATACTCACAATCACAAAGGAAAGACGTTTTTACTTTCCCAAATTTAAAGAAGGTAAAGATAAAATTAAGAAACCTTAAGTTTCTCGCCACTATAATGTCAACTGATAAAAAACGGATTTTTTAAGCTATATATTTTACGAAATTTTCTGAATGCGACTTTTTTTTCCTCGTGACCCTTTTTTTGCGACCATTTCAATTTTCTCAGCGGCAACACTGATATATATGGACTGCTAGTAGTCAGGTGTCATTTCCATACAAAATCGCAAATGAAAATGGTTCAACGACTTTTAAGCACCATCAGCGCTCTGGTGGCACATCGGCACAAAAAAAGTAAGTAATTCAAAAGCCATCTGTTGCCACTTCGCCTCAACAAGCATTTTTTGGCAAAGAAACTAAGGCCATCAATTCGATTTATTTGTATTTTGACGTCTGACGTTCTTGTCATTGGCCGCGTTCAATGCATTACGTTTTATATTTGAAATTTCACATTTTACTGATTTTACACACTGCAATATTTTCTTGCGATTTTTAAACACGTTGGCGAGGAACGTATGTGGGTGACCGGGGTAGAAAAAATAGTTGAGGTTGAACAAATTGCAGAGTTATTGTCCTTTCTTCTTTCTGTTTTTCTTTATTGTTCGAGTAGGTATATTTTATTGCAATTCATCTTCTACTCTGTGAACTTCGCTTAATCAAATTTAGATGAGAGTTGTGATGGGGGAAGTGTCAAAAGAGCTGAAGTAGTACATATAAAAGTTGAACTGTATTATATATTATGTATTATAATGGCGATATAAAACTCTGCCAGATACCAACAATTGATGGCTGTTGACATATTCGTAAAGTTCCCTATCTATCTATCTATCTTATGGTAATTTTTCACTCGTGTCAATGTAGCATTAGAGTCTGAAATTTCAGATTTTCAATTGAACGCAACCAAAAGTTACACCGTATTTCTGCCATGCCACGAGAGCGCTGGTGTCGTATAGTTTTACATTGAACCATCGACTGCTGGCAGTCCATATTATGTATGTATAATAGGTTAATGATGAATAGAGTACTCTTAGAACGTTTAACTTCCCTAAAACGATCAGCTAAACGCTGTTTCAGAAACCCAGCCATGAAATTGTTCGTACTCACTAGTAATTTGAAGATCATTCACATAAACTGTAATTGGTGTGATTTTCTTTTTCACCATCGAGTTTAGTAAATGCATTTGTTATGGAAGATATAAAGCCAAGCATATTAGCCTTAACTACATTGGCCACTTTTTGCAAAATTACAAAAATAAAAATATTTTTTTTCCCGCTAGCGCAGTTTTTTTTTTTTTTTTTTTTGTGAAAAAGAATATACACAATTTTTTTTTAAACCAAAATTTAAGCTTTCTGCATCATTTTTATAAGTTTTCCAGTGAGAAACACTATTCCAAAATGAGTTTGAAAATTTTCACTTTTGTAATTTTTCCCTTTTTTGGCCAATGTAGTTAAGGCTTAGGGGTTGCGTCTAGCTTTAAGTTCCACAATCGTCTTATTTATTAATATTAACATAGTTCTTATTTGTAATAAATATTTCTTCTAGGTACCTCAAGCATAAGTAAGTGCCTTTCGAAGAATATTTTGTTTATAATAAAGTATTTTTGATTTATTAGTGTGCCAAAGACAGTGTAAAAATAGTTGCTTCTCGTGAAGTTAAAGCTTAACATCTAAAAATATATTTAAAAACGCAGTACTATTTCAAAGATAAAGAAAACACCTTTCATTTAATACCAAAATCATTTTTCTACGTCATTTGTTTTGCACGTTACAAACAATTATTTGGAAAAAAGTTAAAATTTTTATTTTGCAATTGGCAACTTCAAGCTGAAATATGTCAGTTTTTTTTTAATTTTAAAATATTGTTGCACTCATATAACAAGCTCAACGTTACATTTCACATGATACTAAATTCGTTCGTGTACAATCTTGGGCAAAGCTCCATAGTAATATAGGCATTCCCTTTGGAAATTCGAAAACATTCTCAAATATTCGAAGACTCGGACTGTCATATTTTGTTTTTTTTTTTTTTAAACCTTTGTTTACAACTAATTCACATTTCTTTGTTTTGATTTTTTATACATTTTTTTTTATATAAAATTTCTATAGAAATTTTAAGCTTTCTATAGTAATTTTATCATTACAATAGTATGCGTTTTGCAGGATTAATTTTTGGCTCTATAGTGTGATCAGTGTATTATAAGCAAAATGGCATCAAATACTGTAAGTATACAAATTTTAAAATTGCATTCCATAAAAATATATAAATTATCTCTATTGAGGCCTTTAAAAATAGGCAAATCGGCTTTTTTCTTTAATAATTCCGACCAGGGTAGTGATTTATGATTTATTTTTCGGCGAATTGATTATGTATACGATTTTAAATTTTCCACATATTTTGAGCAAAATTTTCATAACAGAAATATCAAAATAAATCATATGTACATCCAAATGAAAAATCATTTGATTCTTGATTTAACGATGGAGAACTAGTTTTCATGTAGTTACTTTGACAGATCCTATAATATAACATGAAGGGTGTAATTCTATTACAAATATTTCAGGGACATTATTTCTACTGATCAGATAAGATTAGAGTAGATATAATTTTATTTAAGCATTAAACAAATTTGTAGATATTAATATTCACAAATTCACACGAAAAAATAAAATAAGTGGACGCGCTAAAATGTTTGTTCTTGTACAATTTTAAAAAGTGTTCAAATACCTATTTATTTAAAAAAAAAACGATACCGTATGATGTTTTTTTTTAAATTTTTTGTTTAGGTACTATAAACATTCCGTTATGATAATATTTCGATATGCACTGCATGGGCGGGGGGGGGGGTCCAGCAACTAGTATATTCTGTGAAAGGGAACTTAATTGTTGTTTTTTTTTTTTAACTTAAGAAATATAAAAGTTTTCAAAAGCTATACATCCACGGACAGTGTGCACAACACATTATATGTACATACGTACTGGCATTGATGTTTTCTGGGAGATATTTGACATTTTGTTCATAAATAATAGATGTGTTTCTTTGTGCAAAGATATATTCGATTAGAATAAAAGTGCACTCAAAAACACACATCGCAGCGCCGATTAAGAAAAAAACAGTAAAATAAACCTTGGAAGTACTGATATTTGAATGACGTTTTAGATGTCAGTTGTTTTTAGGTCGTTTTATTTTTACAGTTCTTTTCACTCAAAAATAGTTTGTTCAAATGCTGAATTCTAAATTATAGTCTTCATTTAAAAAAGAAAATGATACTAAAAGATAATTGTGACGCCACAAAGTTGCTAAGACGGTGGCTGGAGTGTATCTAACTAGTATATGTCATACGGATGAACTTTTGAATGAATTCGTAGTAGTTCATTTAAAATATGATGCTAATTAACTAAGCAGAATTGTTGTTGTGTTTTGCATTGCAATTTTTTTAAGCGAATATACATGTACAAAAAACACCTAATGTCAGCTTAAACATTGGAAAATGTGAAAAAAAAAACTAACAAAAAGTCAAATATTTCTTGCCGAAAAAAAAGTCGAAAACAAATAAATCATTTGAATTTTAAATACAAACATTTTAATTTTTTACTTAAATAATATTACAGCAAACCGTTACCCAAATGGCTTCTAGCATAACTAGTGAACAACAACAACAACAATCGTCTATTAAAACCACAAAAGCTAAAACTACCAAGTCAAAAGTTTCGAAAAAAGTCATAAGTAGCAATAGTGTAGCAGTAGTAGCATCAGCAACAACTAAAGCAAACGTAACAACAACCATGGAAAATGTTTCGTCGAGTAATATTGTTACAGAAGTTTTTGAAAACACAACTAGCACTACCAATCTTAGCTTAGAAGCGAAAAACATTGAAAATCAATCAAACATTATTGTAGATTCTGCAACAAAACAAAATGGCGGCGCAGACCTTCTGCCATCCGAAAATGGAGTTGTCAAAACTAAAACTGTAAAAATGAAAACTTCTGCTTCTTCGTCGACTTTGGCAAACGGAAAGAAACAATCGAGGAAAGTCAAGAAATCCAGCCAGTTAGAGAAAGAGAACATATCAGTGGTAAGTTTAACTAATTAATTTTTAATAATGACCGGAAAATATTAAAATTAAAAAAAAAAAGGCAATTGCCACAATTTGAAGTTATACTAACTGCATTACTTAAATATGATAAAAAATAATTGTGTTTTGTTCTTTATTTTTTGTATTTTTCGTTGCATGTTTTTCATTTAAAATATTGATCTTGTTTGTGTGTAGTTTACTAAATGTCAGTTCGAAGAGAAAATGAATATTGTATGCGCCAGCAAGGCAGTTATGCGGGACAGGGACTTCATTGAGACACCCTTAGACTGTTTCTCAGACAGCTCAACCGATTCAAATAAACCTCGAATACGTTGCATTAATAAAGTTGTAAATGAAAACAACATTAGTAACTGTATATTCACATCTATTAAAGACAATCCTTTCATTTTGAATGCTGTGTCATGTTGTGGTGGTGGTGGTGGCAAATCTTCTAAGAATCCCGATGTTAAAAAAAAAATACCAAATTCACCTCAATATCATCATGAAACAAAATTATCCGGACATGATTCAACCAAATTTAGCAACAGCAGTGGATTAGAATCGAGTAATTTATCTTCAGCACCAACAAATCAAACAATAACGCTAGCGGATTTTTTGATGAACAACAATAAACAACAACAACTTGAGGATGGTTTGGCTAATATTGATGTCAAGCAATTAGTAAGTTCTTCATAACTATACGTTATACTAGACTGAGGGTCACACTATTTTAACAACTTGCTCCCAAGCCAAGCGTTGACATAAAACGTTTTCTTTTTTAGTTTAGAGCAGTTCAGAGCTGAGCCCGAACTGTCAAACAAAAATGTTGTGTTTCTTTTTGAATTCAGAGCGCTCAGAGCTCGGAGTTTATATTTCTTTTTTCGTTCAGAGCGTGCTCCATGAGCTCAGAATAAAACAACAACCGAGCAGATGGAGTAAAAAACTGAGCGCAGCCAACTTCATACAGTTTTCATGTAATTTGACAGATATGACAATTGAGTGCTCAGGTGTGTTTCATAATTAAATCGGAGTGCTCTGAACATACTCTGCTCAGAGTTTACTTCGTTCGCTCAAAGTCTACTCAGTGCTCGGCTCTGAACAAACTATGAACTAAAAAAGGATAATTTCAAAAAAGCGGTTTCCTTCTTACCGTGCTTCGATCGGTCTGTGGGTCTGATGTAAATCTATGGGTGTCTTTACGGCTAGGCTTCTGTATATAAAACTACAGTTTAAACAAATAAACATGAAGCTGAATATTGCTGTGAATATATTGTGATGATTTTTCAAAACTTAAAAAACCTTTTTAATGCAAAATTATTAAATGTAATTTAAGAGAACGAACCTACTAGCATAGAGTACCTATATTATCTAGAGAACCGACTTAAGGGGTTCGTTCTCTTTCACTTTACAAGCTGTAGTGAGAGAATGGGACCATTTTGTCGACTATTCGTTGAGTGGTCACGTGCATTTTAAATGGGAGCCCAGCCACTATTGCTTTAACAAATAGTTCCGGCACTCAGATATTTAAAATAAAAATACGTTAAATTCAAAAATTGAAATTTAAAAAGAAAATTTCAATAAACTTACTTTAAACAACTGTTTAATGGACCGAAACAAATTTGTTTAGTGTTGTCTTGCTTTAAGCATTCAAATCTAGTAATATTGAAGTATATATTTATGTTGAAAACGCATCTCTATCAAAAAACTATGGGCTAATGTGGCCATTTTGATTTTGAATCCATGATTCACAGTTCACACTGATTCACGAAGAGTAAAATAAGAGAATTTTCTCTTACTCTACATTTCTGATCTCCGAGTTTTGACGTGTGTCAAGTTAGCACTACATTTTTGGAATTTGACAAAAACTTAGTATGCAATTAATTGTAGCTTTTTTGTTGTAAATTAGTTGTGGAAAAAAAATTTGTAGCTCTCATATTTAAGACAAAACAGGTATGTAGTGCTAACTTGTATTTAAGACAAAACAGGTATGTAGTGCTAACTTGATATCAAAGCAATTTTTTGCTTTCAAAGCAGCGATCTTCAGCTTCATAAATAAACCTATATGGTACAGTCGTACAGAGCATTCTATATTTCGAACCTTTGTTTAAGCTAGCTTCTTAGAACGGCGGCGGCGGCGGCGGCGGCGGCGGTGGGTAGGTGCCTCTCCTCTAACAGTTTGTTTTTTTTTTTTCAAATTTTATTGGACATTGTTCTAAGGTTTTTAATTAAATTTCCTTCCTGTTATGTCCAAATGCGTTTATATATAAGGAGATGTCCAACTATTAAGACAATGGCTAGCTGGACATTGGACAACTATCAAAGAGTGAGTTCTAAGGAAATCTAATAAATACGACTGTCGATTTAAATGATGTGCCCATATAACTGCTTATTTTGGCATGCCCATCCAGGATTGGGCGCCATTACATACAAATTATATCATCATTAGGCGTTTTTCTTTTTTAGTTCAGAGATTGTGCAGAGCAGAGCACCGAGTAGACTCTGAGCGAACGGAGTAAACTCTGAGCAGAAAATGTTCAAGGCACTCCGATTTAATAATGAAACACACCTGAGCACTCAATTGTCATATCTGTCAAATTACATGGCCAACAGTATGAAGTTGGCCGCGCTCAGTTTTGTACTCTGTCTGCTCGGTTATTTTGTTCTGAGCTCATGGAGCACGCTCTGAACGAAAAAAGAAACATAAACTCCAAGCTCTGAGCGCTCTAAATTAAAAAAGAAACACAAAATTTTTGTTTGACAGTTCGGGCTCAGCTCTGAACTAAAAAAGAAAAACGCCTATTGCCCCCAAAATGTGACAACTGTTCAGTTTCCGGTTGGCCATTTTAGTTGTCTAGTGTCAGCGCGCAATTAAGTTCAGTTCAACATGTATTGATTTTTTGAAAAAAAAAACATTGTGAACTATATTCAATAAATAGTTTTCTACTTGATTTTACTGTAGTACTTATATAAAATTTATAATATTTAAATTTGTAGTATAAGAACCTGGATAAATTGTTTAAATTAATAGCTAAAATATCGCAAGTAAAACATGGTTCATACAAAATTAAAACTATTGAAAAACATAAGTGTTTATTTGCGGCGGATACCACAGTTTGCAGAATTATGTAAGACTTGAAAATTCTCTGTGCCAAGTTAAGCCCGTAAGGTATAGCTTATTTTTGCATTTGACATGTAAATTGATCGATAGGCCAAGACACCAATTCTCAGGTCGTGCCACCGCAGAAATAAATGCCCCTTTGTCCCCTTTCACACAAGGCAACTGCGAGAAGGGCAGGAAGAAAAAGGAGGAAACGAAATCTCCCGGTCAACAAATTCAGGAGATTTTTTTGACGTTTCTCTTTACACTACGTTTGTGTACGTTCAACCAAGGTAGTTTAAAAGGAAAATAAAGAAAATCTCCGGGTTTTTATTGTTTACGTGTGAAAGGTACAAGAGATTGTTAAGGAGATTTAAAGAAAACGTCAAAAAAATCTCCAGCAACTAGTATCTTCGTGTGAAAGGGGGCTTTGATAAGTTTGTATTTATATCTTCATAAGTAAAAGCTCTATCGATTGTTGTAGCTTAGGAAGGAAAAACTCACATTTTAATTGATGAAATAAACAAAAAAGTGAGTTATTTCTCGTTATATGTATGCAAAAGTTTATTATGGGCGACTTTCACCTTTTTTAAATATATAGACATTTTTCAAAAGACTTGTTGCATTAACACAAACAACCTTTACTATACTGTTTTTAGATTTTTCGTTCAGTCTAGTAAGAACTCATCAAGTTAATGCTTCACTTGCTTTTCCTTCATAAATATCCTGTTTTTTTTTTTTTAATTTAATTCAAAGAAAGCAGTATATCTAGCAGCCGATGCAGCATCATCGTATTCTTGTAAGACGCAAAATAGAACAATTAATAAGGCTTCTAAACAAGATCAGTCTCTAACGATAAAAAATTTGGTAAAACTAATTTTTGATTAATGATTTTTCTTTTATTATTATTTATTTTGATTCTTGTTTTTATTTTTTTTGTATTTAATGAAATTAATAAAAAAAAAATTAACAAATTAAAAAAAAACACCCACACGACAGTGCCGAAGTTTTGGAGATTTGTCTTTTATACAAAATAATGAAAGCGGAACATACCGACATAACCTAAAGGTAGGCCAAAAAATTTATTTTATAGTAAAAACAAATATTTTTAACAACAATAACAAAATGCTTAAATGGTCGCTTGTGCAAAGTAGCGTACTAAATCAGTGGGAGACTTGGAAAAATTTAAAAGCTTATTAAAGTATTTTGAATGTTATGGCGTATCGGTTAAGACTTTGGTAAGTTAATTCGATTACTTTATATTAATTTTTTATAAATGCTTTTTGTTGTTTGTTTGCCATTTTTTTTTTATTTCATAAAACGACATGGTGCGAAGCTTAGGTAACGACACACAAACGATTCTTTTCCCGGAAAAGAAAGATAGCCCGATCAATCTAGGAATGATGGAGTAGAATATGTAATCACAGTCTTAGACCAATATTTAATATGGCGTGTGCCCGAAATTTTTGACTTCTGCGTTTTGTCGATTTTCTGTCGTATTGTGCATTTCTCGCTAAAAATGGTTATAATCAAATTTATAGAAAATTAAATTCTCTACCGTTTTTATCTAGACAACTTTTCTGTACAATAATTATTTATTACTAATTATAAGCAAAAAGTGTGGAAAACTAGGAGATTGGGCCAGTTTTTTTTTCAAATTTTGTACCATTATTATTGAAAATAAGCGACAAATTTAAATGGAAAAGTTGTAAAGAACTAAATTTCCTACAATTTTCTTTTACAAAAGTTTTTTATACGACGAATATATCACGGCCGAAAACAAGCTAAACTCGTTTCCTTACCACACCGACCATACAGGTAGAGTTTTTGGCTTGTTTTTTTTTTCGCTTGGTTTCCCCAGACAACTATTTTTATTCAATGAGTATTTACTTAACTGCAATCTCAATCTTTTTAGTGGATATTCAACTTCAGTGGACATTACAATCTTTAGCGTTTTTCTCTGAGTTTGGACTTCATTCTCGGTTTCTTCGGAGACACTTTTCTCTAACTGCACCAGAGAAATCGTCTACAATTTCATCGTCATTTTCCGCGTCGTTTTTGTTGTTCGGGGTATTTGTGCACGAATTAACCCTACAAATTTCACAAACAAGCATGCATTTAAACCCAGCTTTTCGACAGCAGCCGTAAGCTAATCCACAACCTGATTTGCATTTGCAAGAAATTCTTCGTAAAAGTGACTTTAGTGCTGGTGATGCGTCATTATCGGTAGGTTGAAGGCACTGTGGAGTTTTTTTTTGCCACTCCCATTCTCTTGGTTCCAGCTCCACTCCCAGCCACTTTTGTACATGATAAAACACCCGAAATGAATGCTGACTACTGATACTGATGGTGGTATTTTTGACATATTATACTATTTTTAGCGGCAAGTTTCAGGAGATTCGTATCTAAGGTGATTGAGGGATGTTTCTATTTTTTTCTAGTGTAAAGGGAAATTTGTTCCCCGGAGTTCTCCATTGTCTGTTGACTCGACCTTTTATCTTTGAAAGTATTTGCGTATTACCTGCAAATCTTCGCGATCTTTCAAAAGCTTCACAACCCGAATAATGCTGATCCCAGGTACTCATACCTTCGAGTTCCCCCGACAGCTGTGTTGAGCATGTTCCCGGCCGTGATCTATTCGTCGTACGGAAAACTTTTGTATGAGAAAGTTGTAGGAAATTTAGTCCTCTAGAACTTTGCCATTTTAGTTAGTGTGTCGCTTATTTTGGTTCAAATTTTGAAATGTGTCACACTTTTTGCTTTTTATTACCAATAAATAAATATTTTACAACAAAATTAGCTGGTTAAAAAAGATACAATACGCCTGCAAATCGACAAAACGCAAATTTTAGTCTAAAACTGTGATTTCATATTCTACGACCCTGTTTAGATTGGGAACATTGAGGCCGGTATCACAGCAGTTTGTGAGTAAGAGAAGTGCGGGGTGAAGTATCTCGCGAGGCTCGAAGAAAACATAAAAACTGGTCTAATGAGTCTCTTTTGTTGTATGTTTCACTGATGTGCGAAATTTCGAAATTGTTATTGTATCAATGTGTTTGGAGGCGCTTCAAAGTTTATAATGTAGACACGACGACCCTCACCAGTCCGAACTCAATTTTCCTAATCTAAACAGGGCCTACTCCATCACTGGAGCCTAACTATGCGTCAAACCATTTCATGCTTCTTCTTTTTCCATGAAGGCGTTTTTCTTTTTTAGTTCAGAGCAGTTCAGAGCAGTTCAGAGCAGTTCAGAGCTGAGCAACTGTCAAACAAAAATGTTGTGTTTCTTTTTTTAGTTTAGAGCGCTCAGAGCTTAGAGTTTATGTTTCCTTTTTCGTTCAGAGCGTGCTCCATAAGCTCAGAATAAAACAACCGAGCAGATGGAGTAAAAAACTGAGCGCGACCAACTTCATAAAGTTTCCATGTAATTTGACAGATATGACAATTGAGTGCTTAGGTGTGTTTCATAATTAAATCGGAGTGCTCTGAACATACTCTGCTCAGAGTTTACTCCGTTCGCTCAGAGTCTACTCAGTGCTCTGCTCCGAGCAAACTGCGAACTAAAAAAGAAATACGCCTATAGTAAAAATTTGACTAAGATGATCGAGCTATGAGTTTATCAAGTGTTGCGTTGGATTAATCGAACGAGTGTTTCTCTGTAATGGGATTGCCGGTGTAGTTTCTCAAGGTATAGATCCACCGTAGAATTGGGAGACGTAAGTGCGATTTATTTAGGTAGGTGCATATGCATACTAGGCGTGCTTTTTTTGCAATCCCGGATTACATTAATTACATTAGCGCCCACTAGGCAACTTTAAGTTGCTCGGAGTTGCTCGCGGCACTTTTTTCCCGGCTACTCTCGGCAACTTTAAGTTGCTTACCCTCACCCACTAGGCAAATTTCGAGCAACTTTCAGCATCCTTTGGGTATTTTCAAAGATTCTGGCCAATTGAGAGGCTTTTAACCCGAAAACTACATCGACACTACAAAAACGAGTTTTGTAGTGTCGATGGTCCAATATAAAAGGTCAATTTAACATTTCAATATATTTTCAATTGAAAATACTCAATTCAAAACATGCTCGGAAATTGCCTAGTGAGCGAGGGCAAGCAACTTTTAGTTGCGCAACAAAAAGTTGCCTAGTGGGCGACCGCTACAGGTCTTAGGTATGCAATTAGCTTCAGAGAGCTTCCCACCTTTAAAGCTCTACTTTACCATAGGTAAATCACATCGATCTTTTGCCATACAATTTCAAACCAAAAGTCAGTCTCAATCCTCATTTTTACCATCAGTTTTCGGGCTGTGTGCTCTTAGCACCCCATATGTGGGATATTCGCAAAAAAGTATGCAGTCTGAAAGGTCAGTAATTGGTCATAAAAGGTCAAGTATTTTAAGAAATTGGTCAGGCTTAGAAAATTTTTCATCCAGGGTTGAAATTTTTCAAGGTCAGCCGCGATTTTTGGCACATCATTTATGGGATATTCGAAAAAAGTGTACACCATCTGAAAGGTTATACTTATTCCTTATAAAAGGTCTTGCAGTTTCAGAAATTGGTCAGCTGTAGGTCATTTTCATTGACCTTTACCTTGAATTTATTTTTTTTAAGTACAAATTATTAAAAATAATCTATGCCTGACCAATTTATGAAACTAACTGACCTTTTATGAGGATTCAGTAAACTTTCAGATGACATAAATATTTTTTTTTAATTCCACAGATGAGGTGCTAAAAATCCCTATGACCCTGAAAAAAAAATTAATTTTAAAAATTCATAAAAAGTCTCTATGGCTGACCAATTTCTGAAACCATCTGACCTTTTATGGGGATTAAGTAACCTTTCAGATGGTATATATATTTTTTTCGAATATCCCATAAATGAGGTGCTAAAAGTTCATAAGACCTTGTAATGACCTTGAAAAACACTTTGAAAATTAATTTAAAAAAACATACGCCTGACCAATTACTGAAATTACCTGACCTTTTATCACTATGCAGTGGCCTTTTTTTGCAAATATCCCATAAATGAGGTGCCAAAAATCGCGACTGACCTTGATAAACTTCAACCCTGGATTGAAAAAAATTCTAAGCCTGACCAATTTCTTAAAATACCTAACTTTTTATGACCGATTACTGACCTTTTAGACTGCATACATTTTTTGCGAATATCCCATACATATATGGCGTTCTAAAATCCCACAGCCCAGTTTTTGACATTTTTAAAAGGGTTTGACTGAATTATATATTTTAAGTGGGCTGTAGGTCAATAAGAAGATTTCGTTTTAATACAACGTTTCGAACACGTGTATGTTCTTCATCAGGAATATTCAAACTTTCTGAAATACAGCAATTCCACATTTCAAATAACAAAGATAACACAAACCAACTCCATCCACAATCACGACTTGTTTTACTAACTACTAAAAGGGTTTGAATTATAAAAGTTTATTCCTAACCTATGTATGTATCTTGTTTAGTAAAATTGGTAAAAATAGTGCGATATAGCTTACTGTAATTTAATTGGATTGAGTGCTTCAGCTAATATAGTTTAAAGGGGAGTCATAACAACACTAAAAATCAGGTGAATTTATTTCCTAATATACGCAACATAAACTCAAAAGTAACAAAAAAAAAAAACAAATACTTTTAATTTTAATTGTAATTCAATTTATTGTTTTTTCTTTTCTCTGACAGAAATCAAGCTTTAGCAAATTCGATGCACTACAAAAGCGAAATTTGATACATGTACGTTCAAGTGATGCTGGTAAAGCTCAAGAAAAATTCACTGTAAGCACATAACAACTCATCCCTCATTGTTTGATTTTTAACCTCGAATCATTTTATCTATTTTTTTGTTGTTTATTAAAATATGTTCATTTACATGTCATGCACCTTCATGTCTCATTATTGTTGCAAACAACCTACTTTGAATTTCTATTTTCAGCTCTTGGTACGAATATAGCTTCTAAGTTTATTTTAAGTAATTAAATTGATTGTAATATAAAATATTTTTACGGACTTTCCACGATTAATTGTGGTAAGTCTGTAAAAATATTTTATATTACAATGTCTCAGAACCGCGATAAGAATAATCTTAAATCAAAAACTAAGTTAATTATACATTTTACTCAAATTTTAAATTTAAATTCCTTTTTAATTTTGAAGTGAAAGACTTATAAAGCTATAAGAGCCGATATAGGGTAATTTCCCAAATTACAATTTTCCGGAAGAACACTTTAATACGAGTGAACACTTCAAGAACGATTCTGAAAAAAATAATTCTGAAGCTAATTTCTCTTCTTTTCAGAAGAAAAACTTTCATTCAGGTGCCAATCGAAAAAGCCAAAAGTGTTTTCATTTAAAACTTGTTAATTTTGTTTGTCGGAGTCATTTCATTTCATTTTGTTTTTGATTTGGTCGTTTATCGACAATTCAAAAATTAATAAGGAATTCTGAATATGATCTATAATTTAAATAAAGTAAAACCCGCTTAAAAGAAACCCGCTTATCTGACACACTTTTTTCATCTGCGAGTATTTTTCAACCAATTGCCTTTAAAACACTCCGCATAAGCGAAACTCGCTTAAGTGAAAACCCCGGATACCTGATGAAACATATTTATAGTGCAATTTTATATTTTTCATTGAAAAAAAAAACTCTTTTAAGTGAAAAAGAAATAGAATCGCACAGAGCGAAAAATTTGCTGAATGCTTTTGTTTCTTATTTATTTTTCACCTTCACCATTTTCACCACGAAAATGACATTTGAATTTCTGATTGTTTCACAAACGTTTAGATTAAAATTTTATTAAAAACTTGCTTTGTCTTTTCAAACAAAAATCCAAAACAATGGCTTAATAGCCTGGTCAAACAGAGCGCGGGCCGACGGGACTGTCAATACTTTACTATAGAGAGAAAGAACGCGGCGGTAAAATTTGGTTTGTAAATTTATACAAAGGCCGCCGGATCGCGCTCTGTACAGGGGCGTAGCTACCGCTGTATCAGCTATATCAATTATACAGGGCCCCCGAGATATTGGGGCCCCCGAGATATAGAGGCCCCTGAAGATACAGAGCACCCGACAGGAAAGTAAAACAAAATTTCATTGAGGTCGATTTTTAGATGTACTTATAAATAATTTGTTGGCATGTGTCTTTTCGATAGTTAATGTTTATTATGGGAGGGGGTCACAATTAGGCTTTCGAAGTTTTGCTTTTCATAATTCTGCCTTGCCTTGCAAAAATTCTGCATTTCAAATTCTGTTTTTTTTCGTCGTATTTATTAAAACCAATCTTAGGTACATTTACCAAGGTAAAGACAATCTATTCAGTTGTCTAAAGTTATATTAAAATTTAGATCACTTTAGCAACAATCTTATTAGTAACAAGTTAAAAAACGTTTATTTTTAAATTATAAAACAGAACTCAAGTTTCAAACCAACACTGTTTCACATAATTCTGCAAATAGCGCGAGCCTTTTCATTTTTTTTGAAACTTTTTTGTTAATTGCATAATTTTGTAAAACAGATTTTTGAAAAGCAGAATTTTGAAAGCAGAATTTTAAAAAGCAGAAATTTGAATCAGAATTTTAACTAAAGTATTTTGACCCAGGTAGAATTTTAACCCCAACCCGTGTATTATTGCTGCTTAGATATTTTGATTACTCAAACTAAATAAAGATTTTAAAGCTGCTATAATCTGAGTAGTATGTTCGAAGTCTTAGAACCAGATAAATTGTTATCGTTTTCAAATGACATATAAAAAAATACTTGTAAAATGATTTCCGCGAACTGCTTTAAAAAACTGTTTTAAATCCGAAATTCAAAAAATTCTTCCATAAAAGAACTTGCTAAATTATTGGTGATTGAATTGAATAGTCTTGCTTCTAGTTTTCTCGAAGTTGTCACTACACGATTTCTTTTTTTTTTTACGCTTTCGGTAACAACAAACAGCAACCGCTGAAAGAAGCTCTTCCAGCTTCTATGAGACAGGAGCGGTTATGTTATAGTATTTATCAATTCCATAGAAGCCGAAAAACTTGAAAAATTGAAATCTTGTTCAGCAGAAAAAAAGTCAAGAAAAGTGTTTATTTGACGAGTTTTAGTCCAAAGACAATAGTTCAATAGAATATAATGTTAAATTAAACTTATCTTGTATGTTGACGCAAGTGTTTTAGTTAATTAAAAAAAAAAAGTCAGGAGAGAGGGGCCCCCAAAATTTTTTTTGAAACAGGGCCCCCAAAGGGCTAGCTACGCCACTTGCTCTGTTTGACCAGGTCTTAAGAGTTAGGTATACGTATTTTGATATTTATTAAAAAGAAAATTACATTTTCATAATTCAAAGATAAGTAAAAGATAAATACAATTGTTTCTAGCATTAATTCTTCGCTTAATGGAATGTTAAAATCCGCTTAAGTGAAATTTTTGGTTCAATTAAGCGGGGTTCGTTTAAGTGAAAAATCCGCTTAAGTGAAAGAAAGACTGTGACATTTTGCAGTTTCTTTTAAGCGGGTTTTACTGTAATACCTGTCCTGGCTTGATCCAGTTAACAGTTCAATCTTTTTTCTTCTTATTCAATTCCCATAAAAAACAAAATATTTTTAATATCTAACAATGGTTACTTTAAAAAAATACCAAAGTGACCCCACTTCATGGGTTTTTTTTTTTTTTTTGATTTCTCATTCGTTTTTGACAAAAGCTAATATTCTACCAAGAATTGAATATTGACTTAGAAAAAATCCATTTAATAAAAAATAAAATTTTCCATATATTAGGATGCTAATGCTGAGAAGAAACAAGATTGCCGTGTTTGCCAAAAAGAAGTTTATAAAATGGAAGAAATCAAAGCGGAAAAAAATATTTACCACAAAAACTGTTTCCGGTGTCATGAATGCGTAAAACAATTAAAGTAAGTATTTTTTTTTTCGAATATTCATTTAGTAAATCCTATAATTTTACAAAAAAAAAAATCTGATCAATGGACAGTTTTATGGTCCAAGTTTAAACTCTTCGATTTCACAGCGTACGTTTAAACCTTGAACTGAGTTCAATCTGTAGTTTAAGGCCGTGTGTGAATTGAGTTAAAATCGCGTTAAATTTTATCCCAAGACTAATTTTTAACATTAGTGAGGTGAATCTGTTCGTTGAAATGTCAAAATTTAATCTCGGATAAAATTTAATCGAAATTTTAAACGAATTCGCAAACGGCCAAGTCACTGTTCGCTTCTTAACACACATGTTAGCTAGCACACTTATAGAGAACTTGTCCGATTGGTAACTTTTATTATTAATTAATAGTTCCAGTCTGAACCACTTAAACGGCAAGTATTCTTATACATGCTCGCACGCATGCACTGATTGATGAAAAATATGCTTGTAGTTGAACCGATTATTATAAATTTGATCTTTTTGCGAAAAGATTTGCACTTTTTCCATTTTTAATTTCTGAACTAAACAGTTTTCGTATTGAATTCAACAACAGCCGTGGTTTTTTTGCAAGCCCGAAGGGAATTGGATGAAAAAAAAACGATGTCTGTGCTCATCAGTTTACGTGTTAAATGCAACAACAACTGAGCCCACTTGGGCTTAGCTAAGCACGGAGAATTTTCAGTGCTTAACTTAAGCACGGAGAAAAACTGATGGCATCGGCAACCCCCGATGTCGTTGGTCGTTTTCGAAAACGTCAAATCAAAGTTAAATTTGACCGGAAAATGATCGTAATTTATGACGCAGAAGCTACAATCGTCAAAATGCTATCTTTCTGCTTACAAACATGTCATTTGATAAATGTCAAATGATTGTTTTGTATGCGCAATTTGACGTTTTCGAACAAAAGATAAACAAAACAAAATGAATTCGGTAAATACATATTTATCATCAAAATAATAATTGAAAACCTTTCCGCAGTTTGTAATAATAATTTATTGTTATGAGACAAAACAAGTATTTGAGTGGAAAAAAGCTAAAAATATCCGTCACCTCAATTTTCTTACTGCACAGCTGCACCGCAGATGACGTTTTCGAACAGATGACTTGCGCAAACTGCATTATCGAACACACTGCTTATGGACGGTGTTCACATTGGACTTACTCCTTGGATTTTTTTTGACGTCTATATACTTTTTCTCGTTCCCACTCTGTGGTGAGAAAGAGACAGGCAAGTGAGGCAGGATTTTTAAATTTTTTAAAAATTTGTGGATTTTTTTTGACGTTTCCTTTTGTGACATGTGTTTTGTTAGTATTTAGTTTTTGTTTGGCACTTAAATACTACAGAATCGAAGTTGTTTCAATTGGAAATATATTTTTTTAGTGAAATATTAATTTTGTGATTGAAAAATTTCTAGTTAAATTCTCCGGCGAATAAAAATTTGTGTTTTATTTTAAAGACTACTGAACGTCAGAGTGAATCGGTCGTGTGTGTCTGAACACGAGCTGACTGACTTATGCCAAAAAAAATCGTGAATCTGAGTCCAATGTGAACACCGTCATGCAGTAAAATATATGTATTTGCGTTTTCGAACAGAAGAATTTTGCAGTTTGCGTTTAAGAACATTCTGCAATTGCATTTTTGACGCAGATGACGTTTTCGAAAATTACCGTTTTTTTTGTAAACCAAATAAAAATATTATACATAATTTTTTTTTTCAATTTCAGAGTAGATAACTATCAAAGCCATGAAGGTGTTTTGTACTGCAAAGCACATTTTAAATCACTTTTTATGCCAAAGGTTGTAGAGGAAACTGCTCAAGGTAAATATTAAATTCGATACTAATTAGGGCCAGTAGTACAAATACGGTTCAATATTTAAACCGTGAGTCAGCAATTTTAACTCACCGATTTTGACGGATAAACTGAGGTTCAACTATGGTTGGAGGTTTAAATATTTGATAACATGATAACTAAAGAACCTCATCAGCTAATCCGCAGTCAGTTAAAATTCTTGAGCCACAAATCAATATTTAAATTATAAACCGCATGTTTTTACAACTAGCCCTTATTGTCTTCTTGAGATAAAAATAAAAACTAATATATGTTTAGACAAACCCAGGAAGCCAGAACTAATTATACGCGAAAACCAACCTCTTGAATTACCCCCGGATGTAGTACGAGGTATTTATTATTATAATTATAAAAATGACTGATTTTGTTTGTTCAGAAAACTTGAAATCAATTTCTTTAAAATTTTCGTTACATTTGATCACTAGTTTAATTTTTGATTTTTCCGCCTCCAGTCTTCAAAAAAACACGGTATGTTGTCAAATGACTCCTCAATCGAGTGTCAAAAATTAAATTGAGTTCAAATTTAACGCTATTTTAATTCAATTGATAGATACACTAAGAAATTTCGTATACAATTATTTGGTGTGAATTTTTTTTTCTTCGCAAATTAGCTTCCGATAAACCCGATCTTGGACTTGAAGAACTTCAACAAATAAATATACGCTCCAAATTTGAGGCATTTGAAAAATCCCAAGTGGAAAACGATGGTAATAGAAGTTTAGAGCGCACCCCGAGCACGACGGGCGTAAAACGAAGTGCATCAATTCTGTCAAAACTGGCCAAATTTCAAGCAAAAGGAAGCAGCGTTGCCAATGGCAGCGATGACCATGACACAATCCCATACGAAGAAGAATCAGAATCAGATGGTGAATCATCGGATGCAGATGATGCCGAAAGCGATCCAGATTTGGTGAGAGCGAAACGATCTCAACGTGAACGCCCAGTTGGGCTGGAGAATATGAATGACATTAAGAGCAAATTTGAAACTGGACACATAATGTCAAAGGAAGAACGACGAGAAGAACGAAAGCAGGAAATTCAAAACATTAGATCGCGTTTATTTATGGGAAAACAAGCGAGAATAAAAGAGATGTATCAGCAAGCAGTTGCTGAAAGTGAACATGGTAAGAGTTCAGTGAAAAAATTTCCCTTAATCTGCCTCCTGTCATCCATTCTTTTTAAACACATTCCCCAGGTATTTAAATTCTTTTACTTCTTCTATCTTCCTTCCCCTCCATCTCCAGTCTGCTCATCGAATAATTTTAATTTTAATTTTAATTTTAATTTTAATTTTAATTTTAATTTTAATTTTAATTTTAATTTTAATTTTAATTTTAATTTTAATTTTAATTTTAATTTTAATTTTAATTTTAATTTTAATTTTAACTTTAATTTTAATTTTAATTTTAATTTTAATTTTAATTTTAATTTTAATTTTAATTTTAATTTTAATTTTAATTTTAATTTTAATTTTAATTTTAATTTTAATTTTAATTTTAATTTTAATTTTAATTTTAATTTTAATTTTAATTTTAATTTTAATTTTAATTTTAATTTTAATTTTAATTTTAATTTTAATTTTAATTTTAATTTTAATTTTAATTTTAATTTTAATTTTAATTTTAATTTTAATTTTAATTTTAATTTTAATTTTAATTTTAATTTTAATTTTAATTTTAATTTTAATTTTAATTTTAATTTTAATTTTAATTTTAATTTTAATTTTAATTTTAATTTTAATTTTAATTTTAATTTTAATTTTAATTTTAATTTTAATTTTAATTTTAATTTTAATTTTAATTTTAATTTTAATTTTAATTTTAATTTTAATTTTAATTTTAATTTTAATTTTAATTTTAATTTTAATTTTAATTTTAATTTTAATTTTAATTTTAATTTTAATTTTAATTTTAATTTTAATTTTAATTTTAATTTTAATTTTAATTTTAATTTTAATTTTAATTTTAATTTTAATTTTAATTTTAATTTTAATTTTAATTTTAATTTTAATTTTAATTTTAATTTTAATTTTAATTTTAATTTTAATTTTTTATTTTATGTTATTCCAATAGTAAATAATGGTTATATGTTGTGTTCTTCGAATCATTTAATATTTTTCGGGGCCTAAGTTAATGTCCTGGGGCCTTTAACACAACGTGACAAGTTGGCAAGTCTTAATCCACTTCTTAAAATCCACTTTTTAAAAAATATGAAGGATTCGATCGTTCATAGACTTGTCGCCTTGTGTTACAGGATTTAGGACAAAGTTGTCGCTTTTAACTTGTCCGACAAGTACTTGTCACGTTGTGTTACAGGCCCCTGGGGCGCCCATTAGGTTCTGAGAGTAAAAAAGAAAAATTTATAGGAATCACATCAGTTGGGAAAAAATCTGAAATCGAAATTGGTGACAAGGCTCGATGCTTAAAAGAAAAATTCGAAAAAGGTGAAATATTCAAGGAGTATGATGAAACCGCCCGGGTACCCGAAGATGAACTTGAAGTCTTTGAATCAGGTTTGAGCTTCTTTATAAAATCAATTGTTTTCACGTTGTATAAAAACAGTTTAACAAATTTTAGCGATAAGTAAGAGATCGCGAAGTCTCTTTCAGGAACTCGATGCATCTGCAGTTAAAAATCAACTTTCGCCCAGAAAACGCTTATCGTCATCGAATGATCAGAGAAATCGATCATTCGATTTACTAAATTTGGTATATTCTTCATTATTTTTATTACATAGCATTTTTTTTTTATATAAATTTAACAAATTTCAGGTAAATTCAAATTCAACAGACAGCATTGTTAAGCACGATGAAAAAATTGATGACGTTCAAGTCGAAACATCTGACATAAGTTCGAAATTTAAATTCTTCGAAACTTATAAACCAGCCGAAAATGAAAAGAAAACTTTTCGAATTACTCCGCCACGAGAGGGCGTTGTTAAATTATCAACACCCGAATCAGACGATGAGCTGACAAATAAACAAACAACTACAATTGATACTGAGCCAGTTGAGAAAACCCATACAGCCACAATAATGCTAAGCAAGTTTCGAGAATTAGAGCAAACAAAAAATAATAATAATGCCCATCTGGGACCGAGGTCTTTGAAATGCTTTACACCACCACCAGACGATAATCGTCGAGTTTATATTGACTCGGAAAGTGATATGGATAATATGTCTGAGGAGGAGGCGGATGAAGAACAAGATTATGAAGAAGAGGGTGGTGAAGAAGAGGATAGTGATTACAACGGATTTCATGTTGATGCTAGATCTCGCGATCATCTTGAGGATGAAGCACTAATACAGGTAGCTTATTTATAGGCGTGTTTTTTTTGCAAGCACGGAGGAAATTGTTCGAAAAGAACGACATCGGGGATTACCGACGCCATCACAGAAAAAACATGGAGTTTTCATACAAAATATCGATAACATGTATGGAATTTATGCCGGTAAGGTAGTTTTTCTCCGTGATTAAAGCGGGGTACACAACCGCCGTATAGTTAGCAGCACTAAGTGAGGAATTTCAATTCTTTTGATTCCTATAATTTGGAAAACATTTGGAAAAATTTGGAAAACCATTTTCAGAATTTGGAAAACCTTAGTTAATTAGTTATTAACAATTAAAGGTTAGGCGTATAGTTAGCAGCACATGGAAACAAAGTTGGGGTTTTTTGGTATCAATCGATCGGAAATAGTTTTGTGAAATTTGGAAAACCATTTTTAGAATTTGGAAAAGCATAGTTTAGTAGATAATTAACAAAATGTAAACAAAATGACAGTTTTATAAACAATTACAATTAACGCAAAACGTAATGTAACGGAGCGTAACGTAATTAAAACTGCCATACAAGAACACAAAACCAACACAAAACAAAATTCTGCCCCAATATCTGTCAAACTATTTTTCTGTCAAAAGTCAGCTGTTAAATGTTGTACCTTTTCAGATAGAAAATATAAAATAAGGTAAGAATAAAACAAAGCCAATGCTAAACAGGCGATTCAATTCTATACGCCCTATAATTTTGTTGTTGGGACAGAATTTTGTTTATAAGTATGTGTTGGTTTTGTGTTCTTGTATGGCAGTTTTAATTACGTTATGCTCCGTTACATTACGTTTTGCGTTTATTGTAATTGTTTATAGAACTGTCATTTTGTTTACATTTTGTTAATTATCTACTAAACTATGCTTTTCCAAATTCTAAAAATGGTTTTCCAAATTTCACAAAACTATTCCCGATCGATTGATACCAAAAAACCCCAACTTTGTTTCCATGTGCTGCTAACTATACGCCTAACCTTTAATTGTTAATAACTAATAAACTAAGGTTTTCCAAATTCTGAAAATGGTTTTCCAAATTTTTCCAAATGTTTTCCAAATTATAGGAATCAAAAAAATTGAAATTCCTCACTTAGTGCTGCTAACTATACGGCGGTGGGTACACATTATCGATCACGTATGATAGTTTTGCTCACGACTGAAAGTGTGTACAGTGTACACTCAGCTTGATGGCTTGTCAGGCAAACTCCAGGCAAAGTCATGCCCACAAAAATTTTTGACTGTCATACGTGATCGATAGTGTGTACCCCACTTAAGTTAAGCACTGAAAATTTTCCATGCTTAGCTAAGCCCGAATGGGCTTAGTTGTTGTTGCATTTAACACGTAAACTGTTGAGCACCGACATCGTTTTTTTCATCCAATTCCCTTCGGGCTTGCAAAAATACTCAGCTTATGACGTTTTTGTTTGGTCATCCAGAAACCTTGTGAACCCTTCGGAATTACAGTTCTTATTCTTAAAAAAAAAAATTATCGAAACCAGACAAAAGGCAACTGGACAACCAATCGAAGTCATAAATAAATTGTTTGGAATAGCAAACTAAAAATAAATAAAAAATCTAGGCACAATCTGCTGCAAGGGCTAAACAACTACGAGCTAAATTTGAAAAATGGGAAGCTAGTGAAATTCAGAGGGAAATTCAAGATGGAACAATTAATCTGTACGAGGATAATTCAGAAGAGAACCAAATCGAAAGTGCAAAAGCGTAAGTATAAACTAGACCTGCCTACTATGTTGATAGAAGTTCGCAAAGTATCGAGAATATCAGTCCTTCTGCTAAACAATCACGTGAAAGTTTGTATTCTGCTATCCGTTGAAGGGAAATAATTGCCCCAAATTATGTATAAATTTCGATAAAAGCAGGATTTAAACAATTAGATTCTTTTAAGAATTTCAAAACTAAATATCAGTTAACCTAGTACGCAGATCGGGAAAAATTTTTCTTCAGTTTTTTTTTCAGGCAGTACGCAGTTCCCGCGCAAAATTGTGACGTTTGCACCCGCTGTAGGGTGAATTCTCCACTAAATTTTGCCAGGAAAAATAATGTTCCAAGCATTATTTTGCGGGAAAAATTTTGACAGGTCAATCATCATTTTGCACGATAAATATGATCTACTATTATTTATCGATAATTTTACAAAAAGAAAAAAAAAGAAGAAAAACATTTATTTTTGCGCGATTTGTCCAACGTTTTTGTAGAGATTAGGATTGGAGAGATAAAATTTGTCTTTTCCCGATCTGCGTACTAGGCTTTAAGATTTGCACTCTAAAGATTGAAGATAATTTAAGGCAAATTGAATGAAACTTTCACGTGAATCGAAAGTTTCGATCGGATCGAATAGCAGAATATCGCTGAGGGTACGTTCAGAAGACATAGGGAACATCATTATGTATTCAACTACGTTCGTTGAACGCAAATTTGACTAGGAAACTATTTGATGGCTAGAGATGTCATTAATGCCAAGTTACGAGTACGAACTTAACTTCAAACCTTAACCTTCCGTTAATTTGAAGAATGTGCTTTTAATAATACCTCTGGGCTATGGGTTTTGACAGCAAAATGTAAAAATTTGTAAGAAATTTCAAGTTACCAAACATATTGATAATCAACTGATCTGCCCCAGGGCGACCTGGGGAATTTCAGTCAACTGTAAAAAAACTCAGAGCCGGGATTCTATTTTACATCAAACACATCAGAGCTACAAGTTTCAGCATATTATTTTTTCGATACATCATTCGTTAATTTCCCTTTTTCATCGACTTGCCATTTCGTTTATATTTATATGGAAGAAATAAATAACACAGTTATCACCAAAAGATATCATAATTACCTTCTAAATTCGTCATTGACATTCACTACATTAATTTGCCAACAGATGATTTGAATTTTAATAGCAGTGAATACTCACCTCGAGAAAAAACCTGGGTTTCGTTAAGAGCGCATTCGGAGCTCACCCCGAGCGTACATCGAATACAGTGCTAATAACCTAGGGCGAAAAAAGTGCACATAAAACGCTTTAGAGCGAGTTCTGTGCACCCCAGGGCTGACATCAAAACAAACTTTAAGAGCCATTTATTTAAAACGAACGAGAAAGGTTTGCTCGGACGCCTGCCCGAGCGTTTCTTTACTCGCCTGCGATCGCCCGCGAGATCCCGTGGGATCCCAAATCTACCAAAAATGTGTTTCTTTACTTTTTTCTGGCACGAAAATACCAGAGATTTTGACTTTTTTTTTGATTTATTTAATTTCCCCTTCAGCGCAATAACCTACCCGAACATTTTACCTACTGCCTTTTCTTGCTTTTCAAAGAAGAAATCAGCTGATTGAAAAATTTGAATTTTAGTTTGTACAATTAAAAAAAGAGATTTTCGTTTTAACGTCTTCCAAATGGGTTATTTTCAAAAAAAAATTGTTTTCTTTTATCTACTGCCTACTGAATTTCTTTTGTCAAATGTGAAGTTTACCCGGAAAAAAAAAAGAATTATCTCAGACGCGTTTTCTTACTTTTCATTTCTGGTCAAAAATTATAACAACAACATCAAAAAGCTCGAGCACAAACTTTTTCCCAAACTTTTCCCAAAAAGTAAAGAAACAGACCTATTTTTGTTTCGTATCAGCAGCATACTAGGCACTTGGAGTTTTTTGCATCATGCGATAGCTGTTTTTTAACAACAAAAAACTAGATAGCTTTGGATAGGTACCATAGGGCAATATATAAATATATATAAATTTATTTGTATTTCTTATTTATTCCTAGAATACGAGCGAAATTTGAGAATATGAAAGAAACTCAATTAAATCAACCGACCCGTCCAAGATACAAAGTCAATAGATTTGTTGTAAGTACAAAAGAAATATTAAAAACCAAAGAAAATATAATTATAATTACAATGAATTTTCTGTTTTAGTAATCACAACAACGACGATGACAGCAGAAGATTGAAACAACGACAAGTTTAAAATTTTTATAATAATATTTTTGATTTGATGTTATCTCGTATGAATCACATTAATACTTGAAAAAAAATGTAATTATTTATAAAGAAATAAGAAATTAAACAAAAACTTCTTTTGCATGAGAAAGTATTTGAGTTTTCAATTTTTCAAAAACTAATAATGATCAGGTTATACCATATACATATGTACTTATGTATAAAAGTGTTGAGTTGTGGAAATATACGCCTAAATGCTCTCACAAACCAACGCAAAAAATTCGGTACGACCGACGCGTGGGCATTTTGGTGAGCGTGGTAAGTGTTAAGAAATATCGAAAGATTGGTTTTATAAACATTTCCAGAAATTTTTAGATTCCTATAGCTTTATCGGCTGAATTGTCGCCACCAGTGTGCGACGATAAAACTTTCGCCTGTCAAAATTAATTTATGTAGCGGTAAATGAGAGGAGTTTGGTCTTAAGCGCTTAATACACGATACAACACATCGTACCGATTTGAGTTCATCCGATATCGGTAGCAACTTCGTTCCATAGCATTCGACCGTGGATTTCGGTACAACGAATACCTTCTAGTACACACACGATACAACCATCACATGCGACTACGATAATTGTATCGTGTATTAAGCGCTTAATACACGATACAACATATCGCACCGACTTGGAGTTGTACCGATATCGCAGCCGTCTTCGCTCCACAGCATTCTACGTGCGATTTAGATACAGCGGATACCTTTGTGTACACACACGATACAATCATCACATGCCACTACGATAATCGGTACGATAATTGTATCGTGTATTAAGCGCTTTAAGCGCTTTAGATTACAACGTGGCCGGTTGTGCTCTGCACAGCCATGCCCATACGGTGCTTTAAGAAAATAAAGCTAAAGATTAATTATTTTAATAATTATTGCCCAATTCCAGGATGGGATCCCTTTAAGGGGAGGTATTCCCTTCTTGGCAAACAGGAGACAGTATTCTCCAGCAACTGAAAATTGGGCCCTGATTGCAAGAACCCAATGGGACACTGTTACAAATATAACGAACCGCCAGGAAGTAGGTATCCAATTCCTGCCTAGAAAAATTTATGGATTAATTATTTTAGTAATTATTCCATCACCACAATGGACAAAGGATGACCATCAACCTGCACCATTGGCGCTGGCCGCAATCAGTAGCATCCCATTAGAAGAGATGCTCAAACAGTGATTAAGAATAAAATCATAAATAAATGTAAATTATTAAAGTGATTAATCTTTTGCAAGTTTTTTAGTACATCATATAACGATCATACTTTACATAATTAAGTTCGTGTTCTTTTTTTATTGCCATTAACTGTTATGTATCCAATATTGACCAAAAGAAGTGAATTTATGTATGTATGTAAAAAGTTATTGAAATTGTCTTGTGTAAAAAAACAATTATAGTAACGCCAAACAAATCTAATTGTAATGAGCCTTCCCGATCTAAAAGAGCTACTTTATTATGTATAAATAATTAAAGAAAATCCGTGATGTAGTCCAGTGCATTTATATAAATTGTATATGGGTGACCTAGCATTTTGTAACACCCCCAAATTTTTTTTTCATCATTCGAAATATACTACATCAGATATAATAAACCTGAGTTTCCGCTCTTGTGAAATTAACCTTTCAGCCGCCATCTTGGATGTTAGTTTTCATTGAATATCTCGGTTTATGTATAGTAGTCCTACAAAAAAGTTTGTATGACAAAAAGTGTGGAGAAATAAATTTTCTAATTTTTATGTTAAGAATATTTTTTCCATATTGACTATTAAAAAAGTTACAGGCCAACAAAAACAAAATTTTATTTTTCAAAATTTAGCACATGAAACATCAACATTAAAAAAGAAAAAAATGCACCTAGTATAAACTTGTAGAGCTTCAAATTCTCTACAATTTTGCTATTAATAGCTAGGGGCTACTACGACGTATTCGTAGCTCAGGCCTATAAGGAGCGGTTTATCCGGCTCCCCGTCCTTGGAGTTATAATAAGGATCTGGTCCTCCATGCTAGGGGGTTGTGCGCCGGGGTGACTTCCCTACCACGGAAAGTGTTCCGAAACGACAACTCAACCAAGGAAGAATTCTACGATCTCCTCGAGGATACGTTTGATAGGTGCAAGATTATTCTTGGCGACTTTAACGCCAAGATCGGAAAGGAGGGCAAATCTTTGGTTCGATAGTCGGAGGACACAGTCTGCACGAAAAAAAACTTCCGGTAACGGACTCAGGCTGATTGACTGTGTGGTGGGGCGAAATGCCATTATAGCAAGCACTCGATTCCCATACGTCAATATACACAAAGGGACCTGGCGGATCAACGAACCGTCAACCAGATTGATCATGTTGCGATAGATGCCAGTCATGCTTCCAGTATCCTGGATGTCCGAACGTTCCGAGGGGCCACCATTAACTCGGACCATTACTTGGTTGTAGCTCGAGTACGTATGCGGATATCTATGACGCCCCAACGCTGAGCGGATCCTCCAAAAAGATTTGATGTCGAAAAGTTAAAATCGCAGGATATCGCCAGGACCTTTGTTGACCAAGTCTCTCTTAACCTTTCAGCAAGCTCGCCACCAGATGACTTGGTAGGGAGTTTACACCAACTTATCTCCAAAATTTGGTCGGAGGAAAGTATATGCCCCATGAATGGAACCTCGGTATAGTGTGCCCTACCCACAAGAAAGGAGATGCTCTAACCTGTTCCAACTACAGAGGAGACTTCAACGTCGCATGCAAAATCCTGTCATCGTGTGATCGCTTAAAACCGTTTGTCAACGATCTGATCGGCCCCTATCAGTGTGGTTTTAGGCCCGGCAAATCAACCGTCGATCAAATGTTCACACTCCAACAGATTTTGGAAAAAACCCAGGAGTTTCAAATCGATATACACCACCTCTTTATCGATTTTAAAGTCGCATATGATAGCGTAGACAGAGACGAGCTATACAGAGCCATGTCGCATCGCGGCATCCCTGCCAAACTCGTCCGCTTGTGCAGGATGACTATGGAGAAATCTCGCTGCTCCGTCAAAGTCGGCAAGAATGGCAAGGCGACGCGTTATCATGCAACCTGTTTAACATCGTTCTTAAAGCAAAATTCTGTTCAACTACTTGCTTATGCAAATGATATTGACATCATTGGAAGAACGAAACGAGCTGTTCCCGGCGCGTTTGCAAGTATTGAATCGGAGGCGGCACAAATGGGATTGGCTGTTAATGAGGAGAAGACGAAGTCTATGCTATCATCGAGAAAGAAATCTCAACATCGTCGGCTCGGGCAAAACGTCACGATGGATAGGTACAACTTCGAAGTCGTCAAAGACTTTGTCTACCTGGGCTCCACTATAACATCGCAAAATGACATCAGTGCAGAGATCAAACGAAGAATTACTCTTGCCAATCGCTGTTTCTTCGGGCTAAGAAGGTAGTAATAAAGTCCTTTCTCATAGAACCAAGGAGACCTTATATAAAACCCTAATTATCCCGGTCTTGCTATATGGGATGGGGCAGAAGCATGGACCCTGTCAGAAACTGATGAGAATCTGCTTGGGTGCTTTGAAAGGAAAATTCTTCGGGTGATCTTCGGTCCAGTATGTATCGATGGAGTATGGAAGAGAAGATTTAACAACGAGCTTTACGGGCTACACAGCGACGTCGATGTGATCAAGAAGCTGAAAATACAGCGGCTGAGATGGCTGGGACACGTGGAGCGTATGGACACCGACGCACCAGCCCGACGAGTCTTCGAATCTACCCCTGACGGTCTGCGCAGCAGTGGAAGACCCCACCTTAGGTGGCGCACACAAGTGGAGAACGACCTCAACCAACTTTGAGTGCGTAACTGGAGGCAGCTAGCTAGGGACCGAGCTGTCTGGAGGGGCTTGTTGGTTGAGGCCGTAGTCCATCCTGGGCTGTGAGCGCCATCTAAAGTAAAGTAAGTAAGTAATCTACCCTTTGAACATCAAACAAAATTTAAACTCTATCAAATTTATTGAATACCGATTACACAATAGGTACTTACCTACAACTCCGATCAACCTCAATTAGGTCGCCGCAATACAGAACATAAATACTTTACATAAATTTGCTGACATAAGATTTTATTTATTTATTTTATTTCACTTTTATTTCGTCTCACATCAAAATCCATTCACCTCAAAATTATTGCACTTTTTGATGACAACCTTTGCACATTATGAGTATGTATTACAAACTTTTCACTCTATGACGTGTATGTATGTTATTATGATTAGTACACTATTTCACTGATCAAATTGTTAGTAGTATATAAGGAAACTATTTTATGGAATAAAATCACTTATCGTTTATCAAGAATCAAGTGTATTTCATTGTACGACAAAAAATCCAAAACTAAAGCCGAACGACAGCAAATGTCACTCGTTAGTTTTAACGAGTTTTGTTTTTGGTGGTAAATAAAAACGTTTCTCATAATCGCAATTTAACGAATACGAGGTATTTCTGACGATTATCGTTATACATAATAGGCCCCCAGAATTTTTGATTTTCGACCTTTTTTTTAAATGATATCTTCTAAACGGTCAATTTAAGTCAAATCTTATTGATTTCTTGTATAAGGTCAAAGGCGTTTTTATTTTTTATTCTAGAGCAGTTCAGAGCTGAGTCCGAACATCAAACAAAAATTTTGTTTCCTTTTGAATTCAAAGCGCTCAGAGCTAGGAATTTATTTTTTTTTTCATTCAGAGCTAGCTGGAAGCTTGCTCCATGAGCTCAGGATAAAATAACCGAGTAAACCGAGTAAAAAGCTGAGCGCGGCCAACTTCATACAGTTTTCATGCAATTTGACAGATTGCAAAATCAGTGCTCAGGTGTTAGATCGGTTAGACACTCTGCACAGAGCTTACTCAGCTCGCTTAGGCTCTGCTCAGTGCACTGCTCTGAACCAACTCTGAACTAAAAAAGAAAAACGCCTTGGATAAAAATTTAGTCTTTTCCATCCATTCTATTCCTTTTCCAGAATAATAAAGAACAAACCTTGCATGAATTTGTTTTCAAAACAACACACTGTTTAGAAGTTGTGCGATAATCGTTATTTTACGTTTTTTGAAATAGCCGGTAAGTCGGAAGAAGACAAAAAATGTCAACCTATTTTGTTGAAAATCTCATGGTGTACAAGCTTCTCTAGCTTTTACCTACCGTAGAAGTTATATGCAAGAAAAAAATCGCTATTCTCCATGTACCCTACGATTGGTTTTTTAACTGATTTTTCGCCACTTTAGCGTCATCTGCCGACAAATTGGCCTTTCGCAAACCGTCTGCCAACTTTTTTTCACGTTTATTTACGATGGATAGAAGACATTTGCGTAATCAGAATCCAAGTCCCTTTTAACTTTTTTTTTTTCACCTAAAAGAATACATTCCAAAATTTGTCAACTTTGACCCCCGCCCTTGATTTAAGTCTATGAATCACGCTGGCAGACGTGCAAAATTGTGCTCAGCTACTTTGAATGATTCTGTCCAATTTAAATCAATCGTGTACCGATGACAACTTTGGGTGTTTTCATAAACGTCTGACTAACCGATTTCTGCAATCACAACAACGAATGAAAAACTACTTTTTTAAATGTAAATATATGTTTTAGCTTATGATTTTTAAGTATTTTAAAAACACTTCTTAAAATCGAACCAGTAAAATGTTTACCTTTAAGAAATAGATGTTTTTTTTTATCAATTTTGCAATTGCAAAAATCGGTTAATCAGACATTTATGAA
The DNA here is from genome assembly GCA_947049315.1 of Epistrophella euchroma. NCBI lineage: Eukaryota > Metazoa > Arthropoda > Insecta > Diptera > Syrphidae > Epistrophella > Epistrophella euchroma. The sequence continues at coordinate 4,039,903 of OX346249.1, read as the reverse complement.
AACACCCTTTTTTTTGTATCCGTCTATAACGTTAGGCAGAGGTGACACCCTAGCAGTCAACGCCATCTACTATATCTCTTGAACACAGTGAGATGTGGCTGCAGCTAAAGAATTATGTAGGGCGGTTCTCAATGACTAACTTTAGAAAGAGAAGTGTTTAACGTGTCAACTCAAATACAGCGTGTAGCAACAAGAAAAGTTATTTGTCCCCTTCCACACGAAGCAACTGAGTTCCAGCAACAATCAATTTATGGGTGAGAAGGGCAGGAAGAAAGAGGGGTAAACAAAATCTCCCCGGTCAACAAATTCAAATTTGTTTGACGTTCCTCTTCGAGTGCTAGCTACATGTTGCAGCTGGAGCTTAAAAATTGTATTTAGCCAGTTAAGTGCGCTTCTAGTTCAAGACCCTGCCCTGCCCTGCCCCTTATGTCTTCTGAACGTACCCAATACATTCACGAACAGCTGACAATGACGTTTGGCTTGCTATCAAATACAAGGACGATAATTTTACACTATTGTATTTTTATGATTCAATAGGGTTGAGGTTTAGTTAAAGTGAAAAAGTTTTGCAAGATTGTTTCTATTTTATTTTGTTGTTGGAGTGTACAAAATGAAACAATTTTGCACTAAAACAATGATAGTAGGCCAGTAGCACCGGATCGTGAATACCCCTAAAGCTACGTTCAGACGACTTTGGTTTTCGGTGGTAAATAGACGCCTTTCTTTAAAAAAAAATTGGGAGACAGGACTTGTAATATAGGTAACAGTAATTATATTTTGAAAAATTTTTAAGGGTTTGCATGTTTTTTTTTTGTTTTGTTGTTGTTCTATTTTTCTTCTTTTTTTCTGTTTATTTCATCATGAAAGATAATAAAAGAACAATATAAGACAGCTTATGAAAATTAAAAAATGAAGAATTATAAAAATTTCTCTTAATTCTAAAAAAGACTAAAGAATAAAAAAAAAAAAAAAAGGAAATAAAAAAGTGTTCTACATAGGTTAATTAACTAAAATAAAATTCAATTCAAATAATAGTTAAATGAACTACTCATTCGTTTTTTGTTTTCTTCTTCTATTTTTCAGTTTATACATAATAATATATATAAGTATGTTTTTTTATATACAAAATAAAAATTAAACCAAAAAAGCATACGAACAACAATATAATAATAATAATTATAATAATAGCACTAAACTAAAACTATTAACATTGAAAATGTAAACAAAATATGCATAAAATTATATTAATAATTAATAATAATTAAACAGCTTTAATAATTTATATTCAAATTATATTTGTATGTGACTTTTTTGTTTTATTTATTAAAGATTATATTTGTGTGGGTTATTTTTTATCTATTTATTTTTATACACTATACATAATTTTATTACAGTTTTATAAGTTTATTTTCAGTTTTATTTTATTAATTATTATGCTTCTTCTGCTAATAGTTCTGTTGTATCTTTTTTGTTGTCTTCAACAATAACATATGTAAAATTAAACACGACCTAAAAAATTATATAAAGCAAAAGATACAAATTGTTAAATAAACCGAATATAATAATAAACAAAAATTTGCTTTATTTTTATTATTTCTCTTCATTTTTTTTTAATATAGTTCGCGTTTTATTATTTATTTTATTTGATATAATATTATAGTATAGCTCGACACAATTCACTTGGCCAATCTACTGCGCAGGTTTTTTTTTAATTTCCCTCATTGTCTCTTAAATGTGTGAGATACACACAAATATTACAAAAAATGCTAAGAAAAAAAAAAAAGAAGTCGTACAGCCGAATGTTGTTTTCATGATCGCAGATTCGATGTGACTGAGGGTGGATTTTGTTTTTGTTTCCGAGAACCTGTATACTCACGTAGAATTTTTATCATTTTAAATCCTCACTCTGCGCAATCGACCGTTGGCCAAGTGAATTGGTTCAAGCTATAATAGTAACAATGAAATGATTTATTTTTATTTGTATTATTTTTAATTTTTATCATTCGATAACTACATAAGGCAGAACGGTTAATAATTCATCATTATATGACCGTAGTTGTAACACTTCGTGCCACTCTTTAAATTGTTGTGTTCGAGCACAGTTATTGCCATCTTCATCGACAACATCTTCATCGACGCGACGTATTCCTGTGCGATATTCTTCTTGAGCAACTAAGTTAACTTCTTCATTTTGATTTTCTTCAATTTTTGTTCCTACTACAGCTCTTTCTATTTCTTTTTGTGTTGTTTCTAATTGCTGAATTTCATTATCATTCATTAGAGCACTATTGTTGTTTTTAATATTATTTATATTTATATTAATACTACCAACACTTCTATCTGCATTAATACGGTTATTGTTCTCAGTTGTTCTCGATGTTACTTCACCTAATATTGGTTCAATTAATTCTACATCTATGTCTACTGAAGACATTATCACTGTTGATGGTTTATTTGCGTCTGTTTCCACCTCGTCTCCTTCAGCTACAACTACTACTTCCGATGTTGGTTGTTCTATTGTTTCAACATCAACTGAATTGTCTTCTATTGTAGTTGGTGAAGTTGATGACAAGGGTTGTTGCCTTGATGGTGATGATGACTGAACTAATGCTGGTTGTCTACCATAAACATTATACCTTGAATTTGCATCAAAATATTTTAAATAGCCCTCATTGTCTTGCTCTTGTAATGGCATATTTGGCACTGTTTCATCTTTGGAATCATCACCACTCAGGGTTATATAACCGCTGCCACCACTGTTTGCAAAATCATGATGCTGGCGGTATTCTGAAGCTTCTTTAAGTTGTTGTTGACGTTGGCGTTCTTCGGTCGATACATAAATATGATTGAAACTTCGCAATAGAAAATTATTACCCGAAGGAAGTTCTGGTTGTTGGATGTCCTCTTCTGTTTCTATCTCTTCCTCATTTTTGTTTTCTTCTTTTTGAACTTCAACTGTGCTACTTTGTTTTTTATCAGTTTTATCATCAACATCATCATCGTCATCATCTGATGTAGTCCATGATGTAAATGCTGAGGCTGACGATGAGGAATCTGAAGAGGAAGAAGACGATGATGATGAAGATGATGATGGTGGATTACCATCACCACCACCACCACCAGCAACAGTCTTCCGCTTACCCGGTGGCAATTTGGTTCTACGTCGTCGTTTAATCCTCATCGCTCTTGACTTAAGATTACCATTACCACTGCTTGAGCTAGTTGTAAATTCAGTATCACTTTCACTGCTATCTGTAGTCTCATCGTCGCTTGGATCTGTACAATCACTTGTGCAACTATTTATTTCTAATATCTTAGAACCGTTCGAGGTGTGCAATTCGTAGGGGAAAAATAATTGACGATGAAGTTTCTGAGCTTGTTCGATACCCTCGCGTAGACGTTTTTTCAACTCAATACGGCGAAAGGAATTTTTTGTCATCTGTATTGATTTAGCAAGTTCAACTTTTGTTAAAAGTTCTTGTTTAAATAATGAATGTTCTTTTTTGCTTTTTTCATCATCACCATAACAATTTTTGTTCTCTGGGTTCTCACCTATGCTTACAGTTTGGATTATTCCGGTTTCAGCAGACGAAGTACCAGTAATAGTTGGTGCTTTATCTTGTTGTTGTTGCTGTTGTTGTTGTTGATGTTGTTGTTCTTCTTCTTCTTCATCGTCATGATCTTCGATTATTGAAGGTGTCAGCATGTTATTCTCATGGTTTTCCTCATCGCTATGATCCTTATCACCATTCTTTTTCAATTGAAAATTATAAACAGCTACATCAGTTGTTTCTGGCAAAAAGAAATCAGTTTTGGTAATCAGGTCAACAGCCTTTACTCTATTTAGCTCGAGTAGTTTCTCAAGTTCTGGTTTGCTGCTTAAGTTGTTGTCGTTGTCATCATCGTCATCTATCAGAAGAGCAACATCATCAACTATCGGCGGAAAAATTTTGGCATTTGCATTTACATTTTGAATCAACGTTGGAGCTGGTGACATCGATGAAGACGATGGCGAATTAGTTTTACTAGGTGTCTTCTTTATGGTTAAGACTATATGATTATTACCAGTGGCTGATGATGTCATATCACGGGTAACAACTTCATGAAAATCACCACAATGTTCTTCATCTTCTTCTTCATTATCATCACCGTCATTATCACCATCTTCTTCATCGTAATCATCAACAATCTCTGCAAAATCATCATCATCATCATCATCTTCATCGTCTGGCTGTTGATCATCCTCTTCTTCGGTTATTATATCATTATCTGAATGAACATGGCAACAATCCGAGTCATTATCATCATCTAAGCAACTACTGTCTGTCATGCTATTTGCGGGACACTTCCCCTCTGCAGAATAGTTTCCATTAACTAATTTAATACGCTTAATAAGTGGAGGAATTTTGGGCGGCAGCGGATGTTCTTCTGCAACAACATTCGCCTCCACCTCTGCGTCGAATTCACTACAATCCGTCTTCAGCGGGGTCAGATGTTTACGTTTCCGTTTTTGCTGTTTTGCCAGCAATTGCAAGTTTTCCATGCGATGCTGTCGCAGTTTCATATTAATAGAATTTTGATTTTGCTTCAAACTGGAATTACTGCAACTGCTACTGCGTCGACTTGCGGCAACTCCATCTGCAACGTTTATCTCAATATGATGATTGTTATTGAGTAGTTTCGTATTGCAGTCTTCGTCATTTTTGATTATGCTATTGTTATTCATCAAATAGGGAACGTTTCCATTTACTATGAGATCCGAAGCCTTTATCCTTTCACCATCATCGTCGATTGGAGGTGATTGTTTTGTTTGGTTGTTATTTATCCGAGGTTGTGGTAATGGTTCAGCTTTTAAATTCTCTTCTTCGGGCGAGGTTGTTATGAGATTATTAATATTTGGACATTGGTGCTGCTGTTGATCTAAGTAATCATTTGAAATAATCATAAAAGGACTTGATGCATTCCCAATAGTTGTTTCTCGAATTTCTGATTCGATTTTATTACTTGCATCATCAACTTCCATGGCAATTGCAGGTTCTGTATCTATAGCAACATTCTCAAATATGCTTGATGAAACTTCATTCTTTTTTGTTCCCTCCAGGCATACGACATCAATTTTCTGGATTTCTTTTTCGACATTTTCTCTTTCTTCTTTCACTTTTGTTTTTTCTTTTTTTATAGTTTTTAATGATGCTTGCTTCTTCTTGTTCTTTTTTGTTTTTCTATCTTTACTCTTTTTTACTTTTTCTGCTGACTCCTTTTTCTTTAAGTTTTTGTGATAATGATGCAAATGAAAGTGTTGACGTCGATGAATATTAGCTACACCCAGAAAAGGCAGCGGTGGTGGTTTATCAGACTTTTTGTTAATTAAATTAGGCTTGAAATTGCTTGTGAATTTTATATAACTCAGATCCTTTGGTATTCGTTCTTTGACTAAACAACCATACTTTGGCACAACATTTGCATACAGACTATCATTTTCCAACTTCAAACATTCGTCATCGTCAGCGATACTATTATTTGTTGGTATTGAATGATCCCAATTACCGTTTACATTCGGTATGTAACAATTATGAAATGCATTTATATGAAATTTCGTTATTTGATTTGTTTGGATTTCATAACGTTGTTTTGCTTCGCAGGCTGGATCTTCAATCACTTCATATGTTGGAAAATTCATAAACAAAGGCATCATTTGTTGATCTGGAGGTTCTGGTTGTTGTTGAGTTGAAGGTGGAGGTGCTATAGTTTGTTGTTTCTGTTGTGAAATTGGCATTTTATTTATCCGATTTTCCTGGTCGGACTGAGATTTGATGTTCGATTGTTCTTCTTTGATTTCATTAGTTTCTCTACGGTCTTTTTCTACGTCTTCATGTTGGTCTTCATTTTCTTTAAGCTTCTCTTGACTATTATGATGAGATATAATACCGTTTTTAGTTTTACTAGCCGCTTCTACAAACATATGCAACGGATCGTTATCGTCATCGAAATCAAGATCAAAGATTGATTTTGTTGGTAATATTTGGTGATTTGTCCCGATCTTAGAGGTCGTCGTCGGAGGCACAACTGGTGATGTTACAGTCGAAACGGGTGCTGATTGTGAGTAATGATGCGGCAGAATAGGATTAGGAGAAATTAATGGTGCGGCTGGTACTGGTAGTTGAGTTGGTGCTATAGGAAGTACACTAACCGATATAACAGGCTCTTCATCGTCTTCTTCATTTTTAATGGCATCCGTAGTTTCTAGCAAATCCAGAGCGTTTTCGCTTTTCACATCAACTGCAACATGAACCTCAGGTGGAATTTCGCGCAACGAACACGTACATGGGATATCTTCAGAGGTTTCCCAATCAATTTTCAGCTTGTCAACCGGGGGTAGCATGGCCATTAGTTCTTTTATTTGTTCTTCGATTGATGAAATCATAGCTGACGTCGTCGGCGTACTGCCGTCGCCATCTGCTTCTGATTTTTTTACCAACATACCATGGGGTTTGACGTTCTCGTGCGACGGCTCTGATGTATTTGTATCACTATC